>JAECWL010000182.1:0-1490000 GCA_018150545.1 Drosophila ercepeae | reverse complement strand
TATTGTATCACCCTTTTAAATGCTATCCGAGATAGTGCTACGTACAGAAGATGCTGAAAGTGAGCTTTTTCGAATTCATAAACTATTTCGTTGAACGTTCCACCTTGCGACTTGTGGATACTGGTGGCACAAGCTGATACTAGAGGTAGATTCCTTTTGGCCAAAATTGTTTTATTATTGTTCAGATATATTATACAACTTCTGAGAGCGATTTATTATGCTGCATTAGCTTCATTATGTGAAGCAACTTTTATTCGAATCTTCTGCCCTGTTCTAGGAGAATCAGGAAAATCTAAACACACACGAGTTACAGCTTCTGTGTTATCACTATCTATACGAATAGGTTTGTCAACTGCATCAATTACTAAACCATCGAAGACGTCTAAATTGGTAATTATTATGTACCATTTTTTTACCTATTGCTGATTTTTATGCAAATTTTGACGTCCAAAGGCTTCCTGTTCTGCATTGTGACAGCCGGTAAAAACGCCAATAATGCTGTTGAAACCATTTTTTTTTTTTTTGAGTATTTAATACTGCCAAATTGTACTTCTTAACAGCATTATTGGTCAGGTAGAGCGTGATTCCATGTGGGCAAAGACGATTTGCTTCCTCCCTCGTATAAAGCCGCGATTCTATCAGTTGAACCTCCTCCGAATCCAATGTGAGACCGTATCCAATTTTCGTTAATTATTGTGAGAACACTCCATTGGCTTGTCTCATGACTTGATTCATTTCAGTTATATCGCTCTTCCGTTTTTTTCACGCCATGCTTTTGTCTTTCTGCCCCCGATTACGGCATCTTTATTATTAAAAAAGCACAGGCGACGAATGCACTAAAGTAAACGAAGGTAAACGAGGCGCTCGCCTTACACCCTCCATTTCGTCACACGAAAACGTTGCCGAAATGGATTTCAGGGAGCCGGTGTAAAAAGTTGCTGCCGATGTCATTGTTGTCTTAGACGTTGCCGCCGTTGGTGCCGTAAACTCTGCTGCTTGTTGACGATGCTGGTTGCAGCCAATGTCTACGTTGCTGCCGTTGACGTGGTTGCCGCTGACGACGTTGTTGACGATAATTCTATTGTGGCTGATGATGACGCTTATGATGACCACTATGCATTTTTCCGTTTTATGGCTTCGGATACGCCCATAAATTTTCTCTTTGAAATTTTTTTGTTTGTTTTTTTTTTTGAAAAATATTTATTAAGGCAACCGGGATCACCAGCGACCTTTTTATAGCCTTTATAGCCCAAAGGGCGCGCCGGCTAGACACTTGCTTAGCTTAAAACTTGAAAATTAATTATACAATAATTTTACTAAATACTAATTTAAAGTCATCTACGGGATCGACCCCTAGGGGATCGTGTTATTAGGTCCCTCGGCTAACGCCTTTTCAGCCTCGTTAGCGACGTCCCACTGGCCAGTCGTTGTGCCGGTGTGTTCCTGTGCCCCTGTAGTCTTAAATTGTAGTGGCTGGAGTGGTTACTATTCTCGTCAAACTGTATCCGGTAATCCGGTACCACTCGCATCCGGTAATCAATTTGAGTGTTTTGTTTTGGGCCGTATGTACTCTTTTGGCTGTCACAAGCTAATCCCCATATTTGGCACCCATACCTCGAAATCGGCGCAATAATTTGCTTGTAGATGGTCCTTATTAGCCAATGACAGTTTGCTTCTTGGACTTAACAACCAACAATGTTTGTTCATTGCATTTCGTATGCGGGTTCTAATGGCGGTGATGTGCTTGGCGAAGGTGAGTCTGCGATCCAATGTAAGATCAAAGTCTTTAGTAGAATTGGTCTGTAGGACAGGCCTTCCTTCTATGTCGATAGCAGGCGGGGCTTTTCTTAATAAGGAAAAACAAACATTGGCTGATTTATCACTATTTATGCCGATGTTCCAACGCTTCGCCCATTGCGCGAACCTTGTGGCAAACTGCTGGATTCCATCAGGCGCAGAGGCTTCACAGCTTGATCTATGGGTGATACAGACGTCGTCAGCAAACGTGGTCAGCATGGTCGACAGATTGTCTGGTTGCGGCATATCACTACTGTAAAGGCAGTACAGGAGCGGCCCCAGGACACTACTCTGAGGGACACCAGTCTTCACTTCGTATTTAGCAGAGATGCCGAATGGAAGCGAACCTCAAGGTATGACCTCAGTAGGTGGAAATATGGGACACGTAGTCTCTCCTTTATTTTGACCAGTAAACCTGTGTGCCATACTTGGTCGAACGCTTCCCTGATGACCAAGAAGATGGATTTGCAGAATTGTTTCCGGTCAAATGCCTTCAGTACTTGCTCAACAACCCGATGAAGTTGCTCCACCGTGCAATGACCAGCTCGGAACTCAAACTGGAGTACTCAGAAGTAATCCCCTGTGTGTCCATAATCCTAATAATCCTGGCAGCAATCAGTCTCCCAAACATCTTCGAAATCGAAGGGAGGAGACTGATCGGCCGATAGGAAGCAGGGTCCATTGCCGACTTGCCTGTTTTGTGGATCATAGTTATTAATGCGAGCCTCCACTGTGCAGGGAAGTATTTCAATCTCAATATGGCGTTGAACAACAACGCTATGTAGAGAATTTCATAACTTGGTAATGCCTTTAGTGGCGTTGCATATAGTATCGTGGCCAGGTGCTCTGCTGATATTTAAGCGTCCAATAAGTTCGGATATCTCACTGGGGGCAAAAGGTCTAATAGGCAGCTCCATTTGGAGCGCTTGAGACAGCCTGGCATGCGTTTCGCTTACTTGCTCCGAGCTCGCTAGCTGATATGGCTGAAATAGTTTAGCCAGGAGCCCAGCAAAAACCTCGGCTTGCTGCATGTCCGTCCGACACCATGTCCCGTTGCTATCTAGAAGCGGCGCCTTCATGGCGCACCTCCTTTTGATGGCGCGTGTGGCCTTCCAGAGTGAGTGCGTCGCAAGACCAGTCTCGCATTGAACCATTCAGCTTTGTGATCTTTTCACGGATTAGAAGCTGGGTCGCGTTGGTGATCGGGATACCTGATGCTGCGGGCTTCCGGAGCGGACTGTGTGCTGCCATTTTTGCTGCTGTCTTGACTTTGCTGGTGAACAATTCAACTGCGTCTTCCAAGTCATGCCCAGAGTTGATTTCAATATCGAGGCTCAGAGATCTCTTAAGTTGCCCTTTGAAGAGTTCAAGGTTGCTTCGCTTGGTTATCAGCCTCTCCGACGTCGGGTATGCCATAGCGGCTGCGTCCAGCGTGATTATTAGCGGTAGGTGGTCGGAGTTGAGCTCAACGACAAACCGTATATTAACGTGGATACCCAGGATGCCCATTGTCAGGGCAAAATCAATGAAGCCAGGAAAGCCTCGTCTACCTCAGTGCTCAGGGCATGATTCGCTAGCGCACGACCTCGTTGGTTACAACTTCCTGCACCCCAAAGTCAGTGGGACGCGTTCCAGTCATCCGTCACAATATACCTCGGGCAGTTATGGTCCAGAATGTCGGTAAACTCCTCCGTAGTCCATGCAAAACTCGGTGGGCAGTAGACTGCTCCAAAGTTAATGGTGCCAAGTACTGTTTGTATGGCTGCAGACGCCAGTTGCACCTTGTTGGCAGTGATTGGGGTTAGCGGTAAGTGGACTAGGCTGGACTTAACCAGGATAGCTGCTCCTCCTTTTGCGTTGCCATCTCTTGGGTCGTTTGCGGTATAGGCATCAAAGCCGTACAGCCTAGGCGCACCTGTCCCTAGCCAGTGAGTCTCGCTATGCAGCAGTATGTCGATTTCTTCTCGCCGCACCAGACAATCAAGTTCGGGCAGCTTTGTGGACACACTTAAATGCGCACTTAAATGCGCAGCGGCATTATTTTGAGGCTTGCTGCACTTGACGAGCAGAGAGCAACTTGACAATTTGCCCCTGCTGCTGTGTCTATTCCTGCTTCTGCTTCAGCAAAATCAATAATAGGTCCATCTGTTTCGCTTGGATAGAGCGTGGAGCATCGTTCAGCGTTTTCAGAATTTCCTCTGTTATGTTGCCGTTTTCCATTGGATGCAGAGCTGGATAGCGGCGACTTCTTGATCGAGTGCGGCTTCTTTCAAGATGTCGTGCCTGATACTGGTTATGCTCCGTGGGTCTTCCTCTTGTTATGTCCGCGTAAGAGACACTACCCCTGGTGATGGCTACCTGGCCGCTGGGGGAAAGTGGGGACACTGGACGCTCGTTGACTGATCTTCTAGCACCCATGCCGCGCTTGGACCTGGAGCGTTGTAGGAATGCCTGGAACTTGGCACATCCTGAGTAGTTTGCAGGGTGCTGCTCTCCACAGTTGTAGCACGTACATAGTTCATTTCGAGGCCGAGTACAGCTACTTGCGAGGTGTTCTCCTGCACATTTTACACAGACGTGGGCTTTTCGGCAGTATTTGGCCGAGTCGAATTGTTGGCATCGGTGACACTGCACAACAGATGTTCGTTTCCGGAGCGGTTCGACTGCAACTCTCATGTGGCACAGTGGCTTGATATTTAATATGTCCTTGTTATTTGACGCAGTGGCAATATTAATAAAGAACATGTTAATCGGTCTCACTGCGGGGCAGCCTGGTTCTTCTTGTGGCCAAGCTTCGCCAGCTCTTAATTGATATGACTAAGAAGAGTGGTATGTTGAAGCCATTTATGCATATCCTGAATGGCCTATCTTCCCTTAGTTGATAGTAGTAGTATTCATAGTGCTCGTCATCAAGCCACTTGAAGTCAATGATCGTCCTAATGCTTTGCATCAGAATATTGACGTCGAAGATGCCTTCCATAACGATGGGTGAAGGCTTGGGAGGGGCTTGGCCAACAGTATGCTTTGCCGCAGCTCTGGCGGCTTGTTGGCTAGTGCTAGGCTGATCACTCAATTCTTCAGCATTGCTCTCGCTATCCATTTCCGTGGTGACTTCGGCGAGTAGTTGGAATTTGTTAGTGTTACCACTGTATGTTGATTTACCAAGCTTTCGTCTTAATGCGTTTTTTTGTAATTATGTAATTTAGAAGAGGTACCTGGATCCATCCCACGCTTGATCTTTTGGAAGCGCTTCGAAGACTCCAAGGTGGGCGCAGTGGTTCGGCTGATGGTAGTTGTCATGTTTAAAGCCCTTTGTGCAGAGCCACGACCAGATTACTTTGTCGGCGTCATGATTTCGCTATCCTGGGTAATGTTGCTTGTATGTCCTAAATTTACGGTTGGCCTAACTTATTCGGCTTCTTCGGTTCTAGCGTAGTCCGCTTTGAACTTATTTTGGATTAATCCAGATTTTATCGAAGACTAATCAGGAGACAGGTTGCCAAGATCCTAGCCGAGACTTGACCTTGGATTAAGCTTAACTAGAGCTTATGGGCAAACAGATGTTTTAATTGCTCTATCCGGCATGTGAATGCCGGCTCCAATTGAAAAAATGAAATTTATTTTTAAGTCAATAACTTTAGTCTTTTTGCGCTTTGGAAACACTTTTATGTAACTTGTTGTTACACTAGCCACTGTTTGTGCCACTATTGAGGACTTGTCCTTGTTCACTACTATGTGAAATTTTAAATATTCCACGAGCGTTGCAACACCGTCGAATGCCGTTTCCGAATCCAACAAACTTATATTCTTCAATTTTTTCGGGAGAGTTTATTTCCCTTGACTGAAACTGTTAGCTGTAAGAGACGAATTCCTCTTTGAACTTAATTTCATTTTGTACCAAAAATCATTTTTTTCACATAATTGTTTTTGTTTTTGTTTATGCTCAATGAAATATGAAAAATAATATGAAATGAAAATAAAGTATTTCCGTGTCCCTTACCCCATAGGGAAAAAAACAGAGGTCTACGATTTAACTAAGTTATTTTTTACTTACGGTGAAGCCTTATTTTAGCGACTCCGATTTTAATGCACATCTGCTGTAATTTACAAGGTTCTAATTCAACCTGAGTGTCTTAACACACGTTGGAAAACGTCATTGTGTCTCTAAGGGCTGTTGTGTTTCCAGCAAAGCCCAAGGACCTGCCAGTTGCACTGATATTAGCATAGAGTCAGAGCCCAGTATTCAACGAAGTATGTTCACGGCCATATATACCACGGCGGTCGAGCAAAGAAATCAGAATACTGATTTTCACAAGGGCCGCCAGGAAAAAGGCCACACTTTTTTAAAAAGTATAACAGGAGTCAAAATAACGCATAAGCAAGACAACTGGGTAAATCAAAGTAAACAATATCAATCCTTGGAGCCAATGAAAATATTTCCATCATCCTTAAAGTTCAGATAGTTTGATTTTATTTTCATTAAATATTTTCCGACAAAAAAAGCAAAAAAAAAAATTTTTGGCAAAATAATCAAATTATATTTCATCGAGGAATTAAAAAAAAGAAGTACTTGCTGTCAGCGACGTACCTGCCTTGGAAAGGCTTCTCGACTTGGCGGTATCATCTGAATCATATGAACTCAAGATCGCGCGTAATGGCAACTTGCGCATATACCCCCGTGACTCTGATGCCCACAGAGCTATCACTAAAAAGCAATCATCAGTAAATCTCCAATACACTCACTTCTGCCTCCCGGAAGACAGAGCCTACAGGGTTGTGGTGTGCAACTTGGCTGCTTCTACCCCAGTCGAGCAAACTTTAAATGCGTTCACCTCCCAAGGTCACGCTGTAGTTAACACCGATAATCCAAAGGTGAAGTCACAGAATGTTGACTCCTCTGATCCGGATCCAGGCAAGGCTTCTGTCCAGAACGTTTGGTTTATAGACATTAAAAGGGCTATTAATAACAGAGAAGCTCTAAAAATAAATAAAGTTGGCCGTCAAAGAGTCAGAGTGGAACTGCCGAGAAAAGTGTAAATATGCGTCAGTGTTACCGATCCATTGAAAAATCGTTCATCAAAAAGGAACTTTGTTTTCGGTTTTAAATTGAATTATTTTTCGGAATGTTGTGTTTTGTTATTCCCGCACGTGGGACTTGGTGGATTGCGCATTTTACGGGCCGGGTCGGGCTGCCAAGAGCGGAGTCCCACTGTGTCCGTTGCCCTTTCGCTGCCGTTGCTGTTGTGACTTATTATCTGCATAAACGTTATAGAACACCAACCTAGAATATGGACTGGCAGGCCCCGCCGCGTGCCATCAAGCTCGGCAAAACAATGCCCAGTAAGAAGGCCCTCAAAGCAAGGAAGTGCAGCTCGAGCGAGACTCAAGCTGGAGCTCTTCTTTCTCGGAGCCCAGCGTGATCAAGCGCAAGTCCGCGCGTAATAGGCAAGGAGAGAAGCCAAACGTCACACCTAGCACCAGCGCAGTTCTGCGCAGCAAGCTGGCACATAACCCCTTTGCCCTCCTCTCAAGCAAATAAGATGACGAACCCGAAACTACCTCAGAGGCAGTGGCATCTAAAACAGAAGAGAAACCAATCCCGATCCCGAAGACCCTCAAGCCTCCCCCGATCTACATCCCAGACCTGACCGACATTACAGCGGTTGTCAAGATGATATCGACTTTTGTCGGATCCGAAAAGGATTTCTCTTATAAAACGGAGATCAATAATAATGTACGCGTAATGATGCCAGACAAGGAGTCCTACACAGCCCTACGCCAGCACCTCGTGGCACATAACAAAAGACACCGCACCTTCCAACCAAAGGACGAGAGAGCTTACAGGGCGGTCATCAACGGACTTCACCACTCAACGGACCAGACTGAAATTAAAGAAGAACTCCACAAATACGGCCATACTGTGAGGGATCTGCACAATCCCATTGGCAGGAAATCCAAACAACCACTGGGGATCTTCTTTGTCAATCTAGAACCAGCAAGCAACAACACAGAGGTTTTTAAAATAAAGAGGATTTGCAGATTAGTCATCACCGTAGAGCCCCCACTGAAATTCAACGACGTTCCACAATGTTTCAGATGCCAAGGGTTCGGACACACCCAGCGCTACTGCTTCCTGGAACATCGCTGCGTGAAATGTGGTGATTCTCATGACTCTAAGTCATGCACCAAAAAAAAAGACGAGAAAGCATGCTGTTTATATTGCCAAGCTGATCACCCTGCGTCGTTCAGAGGATGCCCTGCCTACAAAAAGGCAAAGGCGCAGCAATCTCCTAAAGCCGTTGAGAGTAGCAACAAACCACCTCTCATCCAGATACCAACTATCATTAATGGTACAAGTTATAGGGACGTACTCCTAGGAAACCAAGTGACACAGCCAACGAATCACCAACAAACCCCTCATACCACTCCCGAAGCCCCACAACCCAACCAGTTTGATACGATGCTTGCCCGCATGGAAGGATCGATTGAAAGGATTATGGAAAAGTTGATATCGCAGAAGTTCAACAAAAACAAAAACAAAAAGTAATGCAAATAAGCCTTAAGCCTTTTTGGAACGCAAACGGCCTGCAGAGGAGCAAAGCCGAAGTAGAGCATCTCATCAAAACAGACAATATAGATGTTCTTCTAGTTTCGGATCCCACTTTTGTCCCAGATCCTACTTTAAAATTAGCGGGTACGAACTGTTACATGCCAACCATCCATCTGGCAGAGCACGCGGAGGAGCAGCTATGCTCATCAGGAGTGGCATTCAGTACACGGAACTTCCCGCGTTTCAGGAGGAATGGGCTCAGTGCGCCGTGACCAGGACTTCTAGCCCACAGGGAGATATCACCATTGGTGCGGTTTACTTCCCACCCAGACACTCGATAACCGAGACCCACCTTCAGGACTTCTTCGAGTCCCTCGGTTCTCGCTTTATAGCAGCCGGAGACTTTAACGCCAAACACTCCTGGTGGGGGTCCCGCACAAACAACCCCAAAGGCATAAAGCTCTATAAGTACCTGCAGCGGAAAAGTCTGGACTGCCATTCTACTGGAGAACCCACACACTGGCCTACCGACCCTTCAAAGCAGCCGGATCTGCTGGACTTCGCCGTCTCCAAGGGCATAGGACACTCTAAGATAACATGCTCAAGCTATGATAAACTGCTATCTGACCACAGCGCAGTAAACTTGCTCCTAAGCATCCCCGTGCTCACAAAAACCCCGCCTAGAAGACTCACCGGAAACGTGCAGACGTGAACGTGAAGAGACGTGCACTTGTGGTCTCCGGAAATCGCGGCCCTCGTGGCCGAAAAAAGGCGCCTCAGAAGAGTCTGGTTTTCCGCGCGCAACCCCAGGGACAAGACAGCACTTAATCGTGCCACCAAAGATTTTTTTTTCGTTTCATAGATTCCTTATGGAGATGGAACCTGGACACCCGCAACACAATCTGTGGAATGTCACGAGGCACATAAAAAGACCTGCGAAGAAGATATCACCCGTGCGAAAAGTGGACGGTTCCTGGTGTCGGACTGAGGTTGAAAGAGCAGAAGCCTTTGCTGATCATCTACATAGTGCATTCTCACCGTTCGACAGATGCTCTGGCGAAGAGAGAGCTGCAACCATATGGTTCATAGACAGCCCAAGTGCTCCTGGTCCGCCAATACAGCCTGTCGAACCAGAAGAGATTGCGCAGGTGATCGCCTCCCTAAAAAATGGCAAGTCACCGGGTCCTGACCGTATCGATGCAACAGCACTGAAAATGTTTCCCCTAATCTGTTCCCAAAGGCTGGCCAACATATTCAACAGCTGCCTCCGTCTAGGGTACTTCCCTAAAGAGTGGAAGCGAGTGGAAATAATTGTCCTCCTCAAACCTGGGAAACCTGAAGACAACCTAGCATCGTATCGACCGATTAGCTTGCTGGCAATCCTTTTCAAAATACTTGAAAGAGTATTTTTACGTATAGTACTGCCAGTATTGGAAGAGGCCGGTCTGATCCCCGACCACCAGTTTGGCTTCAGACCCTTCATGGAACACCTGAGCAATGCCACCGGATTGTTGAGACTATACTTGAGGCCTTCAAAAAGAAGAAGTACTGCTGCGCCGTTATGCTTGATGTCAAATAGGCGTTTGACAGAGTCTGGCACCCTGGACTACTCTTCAAAATTAAAACCCACCTCCCAAGTTCCCATTTCGCCTTCCTCAAGTCATACACAGAGGGAAGAGAATTCAGAGTGAGATGCGGATCATCAATCAGCACCCCTAGGCCCATAAGAGCAGGAGTACCACAAGGCAGTGTTCTTGGACCCATCTTATACACACTCTACACAGCGGACCTCCCCATCACCCCCTCCCGGAACCTCACAGTAGCCACTTATGCCGATGACACCGCCTTCCTAGCCTCCGCCACAGATCCTCAGGAAGCTTCAGCCATCATCCAGAGGCAACTGAATGCCCTCGGTCCATGGCTGAAACGATGGAACATCGTTGTCAACGCGGAGAAATCTTCACAAACAACCTTCGCACTACGCAGGGGAGAATGCCCCCCGTCACACTCAACGGGGAAACCATCCCAACTAATAACACTCCCAAATACCTAGGGCTGACCCTGGACCGCAGGCTCACATGGCGTCCGCACCTAATCAACAAGCGCAACCAGGCCAACCTACGGCTTAAGCAACTGCATTGGCTCCTGGGAAGAAGGTCCAAGCTCAAAGTAAAATTCAAGCTGCTTATTTACAAGGTAGTGCTGAAGCCAATCTGGACATATGGGATACAGTTGTGGGGCACGGCAAGCTGTTCGAACCGCATCAAAATCCAGCGATTTCAAAATAAATGCCTGAGAACAGTTTCGAACGCCCATCCGTACCACGAAAACTCAATAATCCATAAAGAGCTTGGAATTAGATGTGTAGCAGAGGAGATCACCCGTCTCAGCGGAAGATACATAAAAAGACTGGACAACCACCCCAACCACCTGGCCATCAACCTCTTAGATAATAGGCAATCCCCAAGACGCCTGAAAAGGAAACACCCGCTTGACCTCCCCAACCAATAGACACCTAAGTCAACCTCATAAGATATACAGTTCATGTACCTCCCTTAAGTCAAGGTCTCCCCCAAACCATTTAATGATTGTCCACTTGGACAGATTTTAAATACAAATACAGAATGTTATAAAAAAAAAAAAAAAAAAAAAAAAAAAAGTGTTACCGATGTTTTGGCTTTGATCACACCAAAAACTATTGCACCAAAGAGCCTAGATGTGGTAGATGCAGTTTGCCTCATTGGACTGGTTCCAGTCAATGCCAGGCAAAGACCTACGATGACCTGGAGTGCCAAGGAAAACATGAGGCAACTTACAAGGGCTGCAGAATTTACGTCCAGAGACTCATAAGCCGAAAAACTGGGATTAACATTACTCCCATGACCCGCGTAGAACACCCACAGCCCATGCGCAAGATCAAGCAACAAGCTATTCCAACCTCAATCGTGCGGCAGGTCCTATCGTATGCAGATGCGACTAGAACTGGACAACAGAGCACACAACCTGACGGAAAATACTCCCAACAGCGAAGTGCTTTCTCAAACGCAAGGTTCCAGACTTTTCCGAATGCTGCGTTTGCTCCTGCAACAAACGCATGTGAACCTCAATATCCTAGCCAAACGGTAATTGACGGATCCCTCGCACAAGTCATCATCTCAATGCAGCAGACCATTGCTGGTCTTCAAAAAATCATCGCTGAGCTATTTGAGGAGATCAAAAAACTCAGAGGTTCGAAGTCGTTGACGCAGCGCAATTAATGGCTTGTGAATTGCGCCTCGGAGCCTGGAACGCTCGTAGCATTATCCCAAATGCTAATTAGCTTAAGGTGTTTCTCAGCAAGCACGAAATTGATGTTATGCTTATTTCAGAGACACTCCTACACGTCGGATCCTACCTCAATATGATAGGTTACAGCTGGTATCGAGCAGATCACGCAGGAGGTCGCCTCAGAGGAGGAGCTTGTATCCTAATCCGGCAGGGATTAGTGCACTATCACCTGCATTCGATCACAACGAATCACCTACAAATGGCGACGGTAAAAATTTCCACTAATTTGGGCGAAATTACGGTGTCAGCTGTGTACCTTCCTCCAGGCCTGCCTTGGAATTCCTCTGAGTTTGATAATCTCCTTGGTCAACATGGTCAAAAGTTTATCATTGGAGGTGATTTTAACGCTAAGCATCGCCTCTATGGTAGTATAAGAGCGAATGCTCGAGGCTCAGCACTTCACGATGTTATTTCCGGCAGCTCAACTCATGTTCTGGCTACAGGCAGACCCACTCAATATCCGTATAACACGAGGAATGTACCTTCATGTATCGACTTATTCTTGTACAAAGGTATAGCTAACAGTCTACTATCAGTACGCGAAAAGTATGGCCTATCTTCCGATCACTTGCCGCTGATCGCTTCACTAAACACGTCACCTCATAGTACTGCCCCTATTAGGATGCTCGTTCCACCTGGTGTGAATATAAGGCTTTTTCAGTACGAACTTAACAATGCCTTTAACCTCAATACAGAGATAAATACAGCAGACGATATCGAGAAAGCGATTGAAACTTTTATGAAGAAGATCAAAGATGCAGCCCAAGTTGCAGCTCCTGGCGGTGCAGTTCACCTACGCAACGTGCGTAGCAGCATCGCTCTCTCTCCGGAAGCAGTAGGCCTCTAAACTCTCAAGAAACGTCTCCGGCGTGAGTTCATCAGGACCAATGATCCAATAATTGACAGACTGTACCGAAGGATATCAAATCGGGTGAGAAAAGTACTGGCCAACCTGAAAAGAGAAGCAACTAACGCGTTCCTCGGGAAAGCCACTTCCAATGAAAATTCAAAATTCACGCTCTGGAAGCCCACGAAGAGATTCAAGAGACAAGTTGCTCCAAAGTTTCCAGTTCGTAACCCAGATGGCACTTGGGCAAAATCACCTCAGGACAGAGCAGAAGCGTTTGCCAGAAACCTGGAGGAAAGATTCCAGCCGTTCGAGACAGCATCGCCAATATGAGTACAACTGGTTGCTAAATCCCTAGAAGCCCCATTGCAGATGGCTCTTCCTGTAAAGCCTATTATACTCACGGAATTGGAAGATGATATCAAATCTCTTCGCAATAACAAGGCTCCTGGTGCGGATCACATCGAAAACCGCTCCATTAAGCTGATGCCCCACAGAGCTTTGTTATTCCTTGTACTAATTTTCAACTCTGCTCTTCGACTGGGACACTTCCCAAGCGCCTGAAAGAAGGCGAATATCATTATGCTCCATAAAAGTGGGAAGCCAGCAGAGGAATTAGACTCCTATCGCCCAATAAGCCTACTTCCAGCATTTAGCAAATTACTTGAGAGGTGCATCCTGAAAAGATTGCTCGAGTCCCGAAAGGTCCAGAAAGCTATTCCGAAGATTCAGTTTGGTTTTAGACTCAGGCATGGCACACCTGAATAGCTACGCCGCGTAGTAAACTTTGTACTGGAAGGTTTCCATGGAAAGGAGTACGTCGTTGGAGGATTTCTGGACATCCAGCAGGCTTTCGACAGAGTGTGGCATGAAGAACTTCTGCACCAGCTTAAAAACCTACTAAATCCTCAGCTCTTTTTGATAATAAAAAGCTTCCTCCACGAGCGATCCTTTAAAGTAGTACAGGACGGACTGTTCTCCCAAACAAAAAGAGTCAGAGCAGGTGTACCCCAGGGAAGTGTGTTAGGTCCAACATTATATACCTATATACTATATACCATCACCTTTGGTGATGACACTGCAGTCCTGGCCAGAGATACTTGCGTCTATACAGCCACTGATACGCTTCAGCTTTATCTAAAAAAATTTGAGAACTGGGCCTTACGCTGGAACATTGCAGTCAATCCGGAAAAGTGTGTTTCCGTGACGTACACCCTGAGAAAAGACACATCACCTGGTGTGTTTCTGCATGGAGAGCTCCTCACACAATCGAACGCCCACAAATACCTCGGTGTCACTCTGGATAAGCGACTTACATTTCAACGCCATGTAACGGATGTAACTCGGCGGCTCAAAACAAAGGCGAACAGCATGGCTTGGCTCCTTAGGCCTGGAAACAAACTTTCAATTTCCAACAAGGCCAAAATTTATAAGGTTGTCTTGGCTCCTATTTGGAAATATGGCATCCAAGTGTATGGCATATTCGTGGGGCTCAGTCGCAAATCTTGCCTAAACTATGTGGAGCGGCTTGGTACATCCGAAACAAAGACATTGAACAAGGGCTGAAGGTACCAAGGATTGGTGATGTCATAAACAAACAAGCAACCGCGTACGTAAATAAATTGGGAATCCACCCAAACCAGTTAGCTTGAAAAGTCTTGAGGAGACGTGTATTGGGACTGAGGGCGAGAAGGAGGCTCCTGCGCATTCACCCAAAAGATCTGCCGAGAAGATATATAAGTTAATTGATAAAATTAATTCATGCCTCTAGACTCCCTAATTAAGTAGGTTTAAGTATGTAAATATGTAAATACTCGATAGAAATTATGATACTCTGCAGTATAAGTTACGAGGGCGGGTCAATAAGTCCGTGACTATTTGAATGAAACACAGGTTTTTAGATAAAAAGTTATTTTATTTTTCAACGTAGTCTCCTTTGAGCTCTATACACTTAGCCCAACGTTTCTCCAATTTTTTTATCCCTTCCAAAAAATACGATTTGTCGAGGTCTTCAAAATAGGCATTTGTTTGTGTGTATTTCTTTCCGCCGAGCCATTCCTTCAAGTTTGGGAACAAGAAATAGTCACACGGGGCTAGATCGGGTGAATAGGCCGGATGAGGGAGCAATTCGTAGCCCATTTCATGGAATTTTGCCATGGAAACTGCACATGTGTGCACCCGTGCATTGTCCTGGTGGAAAAGAACTTTTTTCTTGGCCAAGTGCGGTCGCTTTTTTTTCAATGCCTCATCGAATCGACCCAATAAGTTGCTGTAATATTCACCATTGATTGTTTTTCCTTTTTGAAGGTAGTTAATGCGGATAGTCGCCATGACTTTATTGGCTGACAAACCCACCCTTGCCTTCTTTGGCGCCGATTCACCCCGAGATTCACCTTCGTATTGCGATTGAACAACGCAAAACATTCCTGCGAAACCACTGAGCCATGTGAAATGCCTACGGCTTCCACAATCTCTCTCACTTTTAATCGCCGATCGGCTAAAACCATATCGTGGATTTTTTCAATTGTTTCGGATGTGGAAACCTCAACTGGGCGTCCAGAACGTTCGGCATTTTCCGTGCTTGTACGGCCACATCGGAATTCAGTAAACCACTTTTTTACCATGGAAATGGATGGTGCAGAGTCTCCATAATATTTATCATGCTTGGCCTTGGTTTGCGTAATGGATTTTTTCCTCAAAAAATAATGCTTAATGAGCACACGAAATTCACATTTTTCCATTTTCTTCTCTGTCAACGCGGTAGTCTGATATTAACGGCTGTCAAAAACAAACTAAATGTCGCAGCTTGTTCAATTTTTGACAAGAGTCAACTGACAGATGACTGTCGACGGAAGCAGTGTTACCATTTCAATTAAGAGGCGGGAAATTCAAAAAGTCACGGACTTATTGACCTGCCCTCGTACTACAAACAGTAACAGGGGACTGCAATGTAAATACATACAATTTTTATAAAAAAAAAAAAAGTTCAGACATTCTACGAATTTTAGGCAGGGAAATAACTAAAAATTTTAAAATTCGCAGGCCCCAAAATGACCAACCCTTCGGAGAGATTGACTGGCCAACGGCGCCAGTAGGCTTACAATGTTGAGCAATCCGGCAATTCGGAAGAAACTTAAGATTATGAAAACGCGACGTGAAGATAACAGTGACTCATTTGACTTGACCTCGTCAATTTTTTAAAGGAAGGTCCCTCTTGCCGTTCATTAAGCGAAGGCTCTCATAGACACTGGACCGGCAAAGAATTATGTAAAGCCCCTAAAGAATCTGAAGAACGTAAGGCTAGATTCCATTCATATCTCCATTAAGGTAAAAGAAAAGTACTTAATGCAAATATTTGGCCTCAAGGCTCAATTTTTTTAATCGATACCATTAGCACGTTTGATGCCATATAAGGATTCGATTTATTAACGCAGGCCGAACGGCCTTAGATCTACGTAACAGCGCAATCAGTTATGGAAACGTACCTGAACAGCTTAAAGCTGTTAAAGCTTTTTATACCCTTGATAAAGGGTATTATAATTTTGTCCAGAAATGTGTAACGCATTAAAGGAAGCATCTCCGACCCCACAAAGTATATATATTCTTGATCAGCATCAACAGCCGAGTCGATATAGCCATGTCCGTCTGTCTGTCCGTCTGTCTGTCCGTCTGTCTGTCTGACCGTCTGTCTGTCTGTCTGTCTGTCCGTCTGTTTCTATGCAAAAAATAGTAGTTTTAAAGCTAGCGTTTTGAAATTTTTACCAGATCATTATTTTTGTTGCACGCAGATCAAGTTCAAAAATCGGTCGGATCGGACCACTCTATCATATAGCTGCCATACAAACCGACCGACCGATATGAAACCAAGTCTTAGTATGGGAAACTTTTTTGTTTTGCAAGCTATTGCAACCGAATTCAACATTTTTTTATTGGACATAGCCATACCAATAATTTTGAAAAGACTTCTGCTTTTTACATAAGTACTCGTATTTATTGCAATTTTGTAAAGATCTGCAAGGGTATACCATCTTCGGCAAGCCGAAGATAACTTTTCTCACATGTTATTTTTAAACTTTGCTGTATTTATTGGATCTTCTCAGGAATTATGAGACTAACAATAAGTTTTCAAACCTTAATTTTAAGCGATATTCAACAGTCTTTTAACTGTGGTCTGTAAAAAAGGACCTAATGATCAGCGCTGGGTCGGAAGGTCGTTGCGGCGATGTCGGAATTGGTCGCAAACCCGTGTTAAGCTTCTCGCAAGGTGGTTAGGGTGTGACGTGTGACATGTACCTTTGTTTTTGATGGGTTATTTTATGTTTGACGGATTAGATATAAAGGTCTCTTTGTATATTTTTGTTTCGGAAATACCAGAGTACTCCTGTGATTCTTCTCAGTATCTTCGATGGGGCCCTTTGCATGATCTCGATGTTACTACTGCTGGCACTTCCCCAAAGTTGGGA
Source organism: Drosophila ercepeae (assembly GCA_018150545.1). NCBI lineage: Eukaryota > Metazoa > Arthropoda > Insecta > Diptera > Drosophilidae > Drosophila > Drosophila ercepeae. Next base: position 1,473,016 of record JAECWL010000182.1, on the reverse strand, counting down.
GCCGTACGTCCATATTGGTTTTAGTACAGAGTTGTAGACTAGGACCCTGTAGTCTAGACAGAGGGGTGACCGATAGTTGATAAGCCAGTGGAGACTACTAGCCTTAAGCTTAAGGTGTATTCTTTTGCCTTCGATGTGCCTGCGCCAGACCTTGTCAAAAGCCTGAGATACATCCAAAAATATTGCAGTGCAATATTCCCGTTTTTCAAAAGCAGATCGTATTTCTGATGTTATTTGATTGACTTTTTCAATGGTTCCATGGTTTTTTCTAATGGTGATATCTCATGTGCGGTGTGGTTTAACTGGGATGCGCTTGCCATAGTGAATTTTTCGTGCCTGTATTGAATGTTGCTCTATATAACGAAGTGAGGCGTTTTTAGCTTCTTCCTTTAGCGCATTGGAGAGATTTCGTGAAGCATTTTTGAATCTTTGCTTTGCGATTGGCGATCTATTGGCTATTGGATTTAAGAGGACTGGCAAGTGGTCAGATGATAGATCCGGTAGAGATTCGCCACTGATGAGGTTTCGAGGGATATGTATAGGTATAGCGAAGTCGATCAAGTCAGAAATTTTTTTCGGGTCGGTAGGCCAGTATGATGGTCTGCCTGAGGGGACGTAGTCAAGCTTTCTTTTTGCCTTTATGATGGCGTTATACAACTGTTTCCCTTTTAGGGGTGACGAGGCGTGATCCCCAGTAAGAGTGTTTGGCGTTCTAGTCACCTGCAGCAATGAAATGGTCCCAAAGGGTGTTGAAGAAGTACAGAAATTGTTGTTCGGAAACATTGTAGCGGGAGGGACAATATACCGCTGCGAGGGTAAGATATCGGCTTCCTAGTTGTACATTTATGGATGTGGCATGCAAGTATTTTTTTCCAAACTTGCTATGTTAGTGGTGTTTGATACGATTCCTAATTAGGATACCGGTTCCGCCATGTGCTTTTCTATCTGTATGATTTCTTCCGTAGAACAAAAACCCACTTATTTGAAAGTTGTACTTAGAAGTGAGATGTATTTCTGACAGTAGCAAGACATCAATATGATTGTCATGGTAGAATTGAGTTATTTCAAGTTTATGCCGTGAAACGCAGTTGGCGTTCCACAATGATATTCGTAGAGCAGCCATTGATTATTTGAAGTTTTGGGATACAAGCATATCCATGAGGATATTTTGGTTCCGCATAAGGTCTTGCATGGTAGTCCTCATGAAGGACATGAATTCGATCATCTGCTGCTGCAGAGTATGCATCAATTTCAAGACTACTTTGTTGTTGCGTCGATGATGGGGAATTCGGTGTCGGATCAGTTTGGGTAGCATGCAGAGTTACTGTCGTAGAGCTTGGCGCTGTTAGTCCCGATTTTAGGACGTTTGCGAAGGTCACAATATGGGATGTGGTTGCAGGACCAAATGAGGACCTCTTTTCCGTTGCGAAAAAGACTTCTGGGGATATTTTTAATTGTATAAGGATATTCTGTGCGTTATGGAGGCGGGCAGACGTTACTCGGTGATTAATTGACAGCCTCTACAGTTTGCTGTGTGGTTACCTTCACAATTTCCGCACTTTTTGGAGCTTGGATCACTTTTGTTTGTCGTGCAATGAGCCAAGTCATGAAGCTCTCCACAGACGAAACAAACTGAACGCAAAGTGCAGTATGCCCATATTCTTGGCAATTAGTGTACTGCACGGGGCCTTTGGGCTTATGTGGTTCTCTAATTCTACGATGCAGAAGAAACTGTAGCTCGTAAATAGGATGCACTTCATTTTTCCTGATAGCTTTAGTGTCAAATCTGTTGGGCTCTTGGGTCTTCACTGACTTAGAGGGTGCCGACTGATTTAATTATATTTCCTGCCGCAGAATATAATACCGTTGCAGTATTTGTTGTTGCTGCGAGTGCAGTGCTTAATGAGGTCGAAGTTTCGGTTGCCGTGGGGGAGGTCAGTTCTATTTGGCACATCGTTGGGATTGCCTGTGAGCAAGAACGAGCTCTCTCGTTCGTTGTTGGTTTAAGTTTATGTGTCGGCTTGGGGGTGATTGACTGCGGCCGATCGACGTTTGCATTTATTTCGTGCACTTCCGCGTGTTCCAAAGACACTTATAAGAAATACGCGATGTTTCGTATCGATGAGAGACGACGGTTGTTTTGCTCTTGTTGACGTTGAGCGGAATGTCGTTTAGACTCATTGTGAGAGTTCGTGGCTTAGTTTTTGTATGTTAATTTTCTTTGAAATATAATATTTGTTCAAAAGCCGGGAGTTTGCACAACTATTTTAATGAACGATTGTACATCGCAATGAGCGTCTTTTCGCTAAACTTTTGTGGTAAGTTGTTGGTAGTTATTCACTTTTCACTTGGAGTATTTTGTATATATTCGGAGCACAGAAAATAAACACGTCCGCACTGTTCGAGTATCGAATGCGAATCCATTGCGAATCATTGGTACAATTTTTGATTTCAGGATACTAAATAACCGAATCATCGACGATCGTTACCGTATGATAAGCATTCCTAAGATTCTAACGAACTTAGGAAAGGAACAATTTTCAACTTGAAATCTGGGTACCACCAGATTTATCTGGCCGAAAAAGTCCGCAAAAAAACTGCTTTCTCGATAAACGGAGGAAAGTATGAATTTTGCCGTATACCCTTCGGACTAAAAAATGCAGGAAGAATCTTCCAAAGGGCGATAGCCGATGTGTTACGCGAACCAATCGCGAAAATTTGCTGATGACTACGAAATACACATTAACAAAGTTATTAAATGCCTGTGCGAAGCCCTCATATTGGCACCAGAAAAAACCTAATTCTTCGAAGAAAGTCTTGAATTTTTAGGGTTCATTTTTATATCAAACGGAACCAAAACAGACCCGGAAAAGGTAAAAACCATTCAAGAGTACACTAAATAAAAAAAATTTGTTCATCCTCAGGTCTTTTCTAGGATTGGCCAGTTACTAAAGAAGTCAAAGACTTCGCTACCATAGCTAGGAGAGAATGGCACCGACAAAAAGCACTTGTCGAAAAAGGTCGCTGTTAAATTTCATGAGACCCAATGCAGAGCGCCTAAGAGGATTTTATCATCAGAAGATTCCATACTTGCGCTTTAATCAAGGGCACCAAATACGCAAACCAACGTGAAGCTACAAGGAAAACTCTGCGTATGGCGGCGTTCCCATTACTAATCATCATAGACCACGACCTTGGTTAAGCATGCCAAAGAATCAATAACCAAAACTTGGAGGATATCCAAGGGCTTAAGGAAGAAGTGATATCGGCTGGAGCTACTGACATCTGGTTCGCGGTCGGTAAGGCAGCCAGCATCTTCATTAGTGTCTCTATCCTACTTATCCTGATGATGAGGAGGAGACGATATGCGCGGGAGATTCAAGACCTTGACAGCTTCCAGATATCGGCAATCTAAGTTCACATATTGAGCTGATCCCAACGGTAATCATTGATATTGAATCCGCATAAAATTACACTGCAAATAATATCACTGGTGCATGGGCCTGCAGCGAATGAGCCCGAGCTACCACATTTGCAACACATCTTCAGCGTGTATTCCAGCCGAACGCTGCTACAAGTTCGTTTGTATTACCCACGATAACAGACGACGACCAAGCACCACATGAGCCAATCGAATTTCAAGGGAATGAAATAGTTAAAATCATTAAGGATAAACTAAATCCAAAAAAGTCCCCAGGATGTGATCTAATAACTCCAAAGATGATTATCGAGCTTTCATACTCTGCTGTATGCACTATTTCCTTGCTGTTTAACGCTATCACAAAACTCGGGTACTATCCAGAGAGATGGAAAAAATCGGTCAGAGTAATGATACCCAAGGCAGGCAAGGACCACTCAGTTGCCTCATCGTAGAGGCCTATAAGCCTATTGTCTTGTCTCTCGAAACTGTTTATAATATGTCTGATGACCGGAATACCACCTACTTGAGGATACGCAATCTTATTTCAGCGCATCAGTTCGCTTTTCGATTGAAATATGGAATCATTAAAAAAGTCAATGAAATAATATCACAAATACAATCTGCTTTCGAAACACGGGAATACTTCATTGAAATATTTTTGAATGTCCCTCATGCTTTTGACAAGGTTGCAGTAATAATAATCAGAGAATATAGATGGATTAATGTTCAAAATTAAAAAAATGCTTCCACAAAGCATCCAGAGCCTTTGAAGCCAAGGTATCTTAGCAAGGCTTGACCATCGCTGTACGTCCTTTATACAGCAGACATAGCCACAAACAGACTACAAACAACTTTTACGTATACCGACACAGTGATTTTAAGACGATCCAAATGCCCTGTACAAGCAAAAACTCAACTTTCTTCTCACCTAGTGGCCGTGGAGAAGTGGCTATCTGACTGGCGAAACAAAATAAACGAACAAAAAAGTAAGCATTCGCACTCAATCGGCAATACTGTTCTTCTCGGATACCTAAAATAACACCGTATTCCTAAAAGCAATTGAACTTACGTATCGAGGAGTGCGCCCCGACCGAAGGCTAACCTGGCGCAGGCACATCGAAGCCGAAAAGAACACTTTAGGAATTCAGTAAATATCTGTAAATATCAGTATTATCTTGCCACGTAAACTTTCTCCCAACAACCCGAAATATACTGCATCTTATATGTCTAACGCGGCAAGTTTTTTTAAAACATTAAGTCAATGATTATATAGGCATCAACGGGGTAGTAACGTAGGAAATCTGTTAATTATACTTGCTGTCAACGATTTTTTGAATGTCATAAGTTAAGCTTTTACATTTAGGTGCGCTAACAATGTCAAATTGTATGTATAAATAAAAAGGTATGTACTCTTACCTTACTGCTGGTACTTCCAATATATCCCATTCGACAGACATGTAAAATTCCGAGAGATCCACACCAACGTCAACTACATTACTGCCTTGTTGTTCGTCCATATGCCTAAGGTCAACCTTGAAAAATAAATGAAAACGCTGTAACTCAATAGGTTCACATAAAATTTAAGTTTAGATTATACAGAAAAAAATTACATTGCAAATGGTTTTAGGAACATTTTGCGAAATTCAAAATTCTAGCTACATGCATTGAACTTTTTTAACATGTATTTGACGTTGAAAAATAATAAAATTGCAGTTTTATGAATATATAAATTAGTATCTAATAAATGCTTTCAAACAATTGACAATTCGCAATTTTGAAACAATTGATTGTGAAAGGTAATAGCTTCTAACTATTGAAAATTTTTCTTTCTGATTTTTCTATGACTCTCATACGTGGATTCCCAGCCACTTAGCTGAAAGAACCCATTGCGCTCTTTTACAAGATATACACTGACGCATTTCCCTAAGAAGCTATAATTTTCTCCAAAGAAGCTATCTCGGACTGTTGTTTTAAACCATTTTGGTTAATAACCTGTTTCATGCTCTAACGAATTCGACCCAATGCTTTGTTGCCAACATAAATCCTCATCCTCCAAATTTACGTCCTTCAGTACGATGCGGACAATTTTTAAAAATGGTAAAAATGGTTTATGTACTCATAATTTCCGAAATTCTTTGTTTTTATATGTATTACATCAGGTGTTGACATTACAAGTAATTAATAATTATTATAAGTTATATACACTCGTGCACTTGGCTACGGGATCAATCAGAAGCAATAATCGCCATAAGTTTGTTTCATAAATTGAAACGTTTCGGTAAAAGTATTACTAATTTTAAAACAAAATTTAATGCTGGCTCTTTGTTCGAAGCCCATTTTCGCAGCGATGACAAAAATATACTGACACTTAATATGTACGAGTATTAACTTCACTTCCAACAGATGAACTGTCATGAAATTTTTACTGGACGTCAATAAAGGAAGAAATAGCAGATTCTAACGCACTAGTGGACATATAGATGCCGCCACGAGAGGGCACTTGATTCAAAAAGTCCTGTTTACTTTGGTATGATTTAATAGCTGAAGAATTTTTAAAAGAGCCAAAAGAATCCAAAAAGAAAGGAAAAAAATGAAAAGAAAATTTAAAAACCTTGTATTCCTCACTTCATTAGCTCGCAACTTGACATTTTCTCCTTCTTTTCGAGATGCCATTACACCAATTATTTTAATGACGTAACATTTCTTCTTTCGCAAAAAACTCCGCTTTCAAACACCCTATGCCAAAACTGGGTTAAGTTTTACAACCAACTTCGCTTTCTTTACTATGGGTATTGTAAATAGTCTGTTGACTATGCCTTCTACGTTTATGTATGAGGCTGGATAGATACGCCTTCAGCCATCTGTTGTGGAATCTGTTTGCGATCTGACCGGAATTTTATTTACTTACTTGTACTTGTAGAACCTGGTATAAGCTGGTTTGACGGTGGTATTCAAGTGGTGTTCAAGTCAGGGATCTACAGTTTGGGATTTTAAGCCTATCTAAGCCAATGCCGCTCATAAAACAGGCTCCTGAACGTGTGATTCAACGGACCTGATCATTACTTTAGAGACTCTTCCCATATAGGCCGCCTCTGGTGACACACATACAACCCCATGCATTTGAATATCCGATTCTGCATTGGTTACCCATAGATATCGGGGAACTAGCAGCCCCTCCAATTTCTAAAGTTGCTGTCTCCAGTGGTTCCAGAAGCGACCTTCCTCTTCTGTGACAGCCCGTGGCACATCTTGAAACTGGCTGCAGAATTAGCCTTGCTTGTATGATGTTAAATCCAAGTAAACCTAGCGGATTAAATATCTACATGACCACGTTGGTGACCCCTTGTTGGTGTTTTAATTGGATTGGTAAACAGAAATTCGTTAGTTTTCGGGTACCACCACATTGACTCTTTCTCCCTGGGGTTCGTTTATCATTTCTATTCCACAGTGCATGTGGGCTCGGCCTGTCTTCTGATTAAATCTTTACTGGTGGAACATCCCTTTTATATCTTCGTTGTTGCTTTTCTCGGAATCTTATAACGATTTCCACTAACATTTGGACATTTCAATAATGCTGTGTTGAGAAATTTTCTTTGCATTTTGGATGCTGCGTCCCATATGATTCTCGATTTGCCTTTTTTTCGGATTAGTGACAACGAATATCAGCAGATACTAGGATCGTCTCTCATCTATTATTGCCGTTTGTTTTCTTATAATTTTAATTCTAAGTATAATTTCAATTTCCTCGTACCTCTACGGTGTTGGGTTTTTAAAGTTTCAATATTCTGGATCTCGCTCCATACGTGACTCTAGTCATGTAAGCCGCTCTTCATCATTCCCAGAGAAAATTAAACAGGTTTCATCACATTTCACCTGGGATGAATTTTGTCGTTTTATGCAGGACTGAATAGGTTCGTTCGTCTTCTTTGAATCTAATCGTTGCGTTGCTTGAGGAGATTCCTACTGCATCTAGCGGATAGCACTTGCGATGCCTTCCAGCCATAGATCATGGTTGCGTTTGCACAAATGCATTACTCAGCAACTCCTAATTTCGACGCCATTTATATGTGTGTCTGCGTGAAGCGTTTGCGCCACGTTGGCAGGTTATATTATTCTTCCTGCATTCCTTCATGTGGGAACCTATAGGGCTATCTTGACCCTGCTGATGCGGCAACTAATAGCGGTTAACCCCTTTTTAAAATTCAAAAATCTTTGCTAGATTTGAAGGCGACGTTGTTCTTGAATGTTTTCTCCAGAAGGTGGTATTCACATACCTGTATAGCGGTGTTCACGGATCTAACATAATTGCACTTAGTGTTCTTAACCACTATAAGTTGTGCCAAATTTGGGAAGGAATTTAACTTTATTTTAAATATCCAAACATAGTATTTTCTATTTTCTATCCATTTTTTAGTTTTACATTAATCTTTTCTGCGTTACCCTAGTACCTTCTCTCTCAGTTTTAGTTTGTGCTCTTCGTGTCTCTTTTTCGATCCCTCACCTACTAACTCTCAGGTACAGTGGTTTAAGCTACTAATAATATGTTTTTAATTATACCCTTGAAAAAGGGTATTATAATTTTGTCCAGAAATGTGTAACGCATTAAAGGAAGCATCTCCGACCCCACAAAGTATATATATTCTTGATCAGCATCAACAGCCGAGTCGATATAGCCATGTTCGTCTGTTCGTCTGGCAAAAAATAGTCAGTACTTTTAAAGCTAGCGTTTTGAAATTTTTACCAGATCATTATTTTTGTTGCACGCAGATCAAGTTCAAAAGTCGGTCGGATCGGACCACTATATCATATAGCTGCCATACAAACGACCGATATGAATATTATTTTTTGTTTTCAAGGGTATACCATCTTCGGCAAGCCGAAGATAACTTTTCTCACTTGTTTTTTTTTTAATTTATTTTTTTATAATTGATTTCTCTAGTGTCTGTGCTATTAAATCGAGCAACAAACCCATTTACGCCCAATCCCTGCTTGAATATTATTTTCTTCATACAAACCTGTTTAAAGCCGGAGATATTTAGCTCCGAAGTCCCTTCAGATAGGTTCACCACTTTTAAAATGAACCGACCTCTGCGAAGAGGAGGATAAGTCGTAATCTCTTTGGATTCCGATTTCACTTCTGAAGGTGAAGTTAGTTAGTAGTTTTGTCCGATAGCGACCTCTGGGTGACTACAATCGACCAGAACTCACTTGGTCAAATATTGAAAATTTACCATCCTTTTCAACACAACATGCATTTCACTGCGGGTAATTTTGGCATGTCCTTAATTTAGCATTTTTAGCCAAATTTAGCATGTAATAAATTCTTAAAGTTGGCTCCTGTGTTTTGTTCATTCCATTCCCTGGCACTTTTGACCCCAGAGAATCCATTCCATTCATCGCTTAACGTTTTCATCGAAACCCTCACTTGTATACCTTGTAAAAAACTCATTAATTCAATTGACTTTAATAGACTAAGTTACTTCATTCATTCTTACATTTATTTTTTTTATGCATCTCTGTAAAAAACGCCTTAGAAATATTCTGTTAAACTGAGCGCGTATTTATTGACTCGTGTGTTCATTGGAAATATCTGTCTTCATCAATATTCCGCCTGTGTTTACAAGGCGTTTAATGAACTTCAAAAATAAAAAATAAATGTAAGCGTATTCTTTGACTCATGTGTACATCGTAAATATTCGTCCACTTCCACTTTCAACGCCTTGGCCATATTTGCGGATGAGAGGCCGGTAATTGATCTTTATAAGTCTAAGCCACTGCTAAGAAGTCGCCATGCGATTCTTTGTGGTAGAGTGCAGGTTGTAGGAGGATTGTACGACTATTGGTAATGATCTGCCTTAAGAAAAGAAAAGTGGTACTTGTATCTATCATTCGGACTATTCGGACAGAGAACGATGACCCCACATATATTTAAAATAATACCCAAAAGACGTCACTACCTTAGATTTAAAGTCTGGATTTCACCAGATACTGCTCGTTGAAATTTTTTTTTTTTTTTAATATTTATTAAAGCAGCCGGGGTCACCAGTGACCGCTTTAACATATAGTCTTGCTAGCTATTATTTATGCCCAAAGGGCGCGCCGGCTAAACACTTGTCCTAATACTTGTAAACAATTAACAATTAATAATATAACAATTGGACTACATAACAATTTAAAGTCGTCTACGGGATCGACCCCTAGGGGATCGTGTTATTAGGTCCCTCGGCTGATGCCTTTTGAGCCTCCTTAGCGATGTCCCACTGGCAAGTCGTTGTGCCAGTCTGTTCCTGTGCCCCTGTAGTCTGTTATTGTAGCGGCTGGAGCGGCTGGCTGGTTATTAATCTAGTCAAAGACTGTGGGCAGCTTGAGCTCTTTGTGCAGTAACGAGTTACAAATGTCCCACTCGCATCCGGTGTTCATGTTACCTAATCCCCATGTTTGGCACCCATACCTCCAGATCGGCGCGATAATTTGCTTGTAGATGGTCATCATATTAGGCAATGATAGTTTTCTCTTTGAACTTAACAGCAAAAATGTTTGTTCACTGCATTTCGTATGCGGGTTCTAGTGGCGGTGGTGTGCTAGGCGAAGGTGAGTCTGCGATCCAATGTAAGACCAAGGTATTTAGTTGAATTGGTCTGTAGGACGTGGCCAGCATTGTCGACGGATTGTCTGGTTGCGGCATATCACTACTGTAAAGGCAGTACATGAGCGACCCCAGGACACCACCCTGAGGAACACCAGCCTTCGCTTCGTATTTGGCAGAGACGGTCGAAGTATTAATGCGAGCCTCCACTATGCAGGGAAGCATTGCAATCTCACTATGTCGTTGAACAACAACGCTATGTAGAGAATTGCGTGAATGCTTTTAGTGTGGCTTTGCATATAGTACGAGGGCGGGTCAATAAGTTCGTGACTTTTTGAATTTCCCGCCACTTAATTGAAATGGTAACACTGCTCCCGTCAACAGTCATCTGTCAGTTGACTCCTGTCAAAAATTGAACAAGGTGCGACATTTAGTTTGTTTTTGACAGCGGTTAATATCAGACTACCGCGTTGACTGAGAAGAAAATGGAAAAATGTGAATTTCGTGTGCTCATTAAGCATTATTTTTTGAGGAAAAAATCCATTACGCAAACCAAGGCCAAGCTTGATAAATATTATGGAGACTCTGCACCATCCATTTCCATGGTAAAAAAGTGGTTTACTGAATTCCGATGTGGCCGTACAAGCACGGAAAATGCCGAACGTTCTGGATGCCCAGTTGAGGTTTCCACATCCGAAACAATTGAAAAAATCCACAATATGGTTTTAGCCGATCGGCGATTAAAAGTGAGAGAGATTGTGGAAGCCGTAGGCATTTCACATGGCTCAGTGGTTTCAATTTTGAATGATCATTTGGGTATGAGAAAGCTTTCCGCAAGATGGGTGCCGCGTTTGCTCACAATCGACCACAAATGCAACCGTGTGACAATTTCGCAGGAATGTTTAGCGTTGTTCAATCGCAATACGAACTAGTTTTTGCGCCGTTTCGTAACCGTGGACGAAACGTGGATCCACCACAACACATCGGAGACCAAACAGCAGTCAAAACAGTGGGTTTCTCGGGGTGAATCGGCGCCAAAGAAGGCAAAGGTGGGTTTGTCAACCAATAAAGTCATGGCGACTATCCGCATTAACTACCTTCAAAAAGGAAAAACAATCAATGGTGAATATTACAGCAACTTATTGGGTCGATTCGATGAGGCATTGAAAAAAAAGCGACCGCACTTGGCCAAGAAAAAAGTTCTTTTCCACCAGGACAATGCACGGGTGCACACATGTGCAGTTTCCATGGCAAAATTCCATGAAATGGGCTACGAATTGCTCCCTCATCCGGCCTATTCCCCAAACTTGAAGAAATGGCTGGGCGGAAAGATATTTGCCTCCAATGACGAAGTCATCTCACAAACAAATGCCTATTTTGAAGACCTCGACAAATCATATTTTTTGGAAGGGATAAAAAAATTGAAGAACGTTGGGCTAATTGAATAGAGCTCAAAGGAGACTACGTTGAAAAATAAAATAGCTTTTTATCTAAAAACCTGTGTTTTATTCAAATAGTCACGGACTTATTGACCCGCCCTCGTATCATAGCCAGGTGCTCTGCTGACCAATAAGTTCGGATATCTCAGTGGGGGCAAAAGGCCTGATAGGCAGGTCCATTTGGAGCGCTTGAGACAGCCTGGCATGCGTTTCGCCAACTTGCTCCGAGATCGCTAGCTCAAATGGCTGAAAACGTTTAGCAAGGTGCCCAGCGAAAACCTCGGCTCCGTCCGACCCCATGTCCCGTTGCTGTCTAGAAGCGGCGCCTTCACGGTGCACCTTCTTTTAATGGTGCGTGTGATCTTTGAAAGTGAGTGCGTCATTATCTGAAAATGACAGGGGAAAACGACTTTCTCAGTTGAAAATGGGAAATATAAAGAATTTTGTAGACTTTGTTTTGGATTGAAATCATGAATGATTGGATCAGAGAATAAATAGGGAATTTGTGCTATGTTTATGCCGACGAAACATCTTCTCAGAAAACATAAATAATCAAAAACATAGCATGGGTATTGGATAAAATGTATCAAGCTAATGTGAGGGTGTCACGCGGGATTCCGAACCTCTTCAAAGAAAGTGTCGGTTATTTAGGTTTCATGGTTGCACTCGGAGGCATAAAAAGATGCCTTTTTAAAGTGGATGCAATTCCTAACTACGATGAACCGACTACTTTATATAACGTCAGGTTATTTCTGGGATTGGCAAGTTACTATAGGTTCTTAATTAAAGACTTTGAGTCTTACTAAACATGTGTTTAAACATGAAACATAAGTAAGCAAAGGATAAAATATACAAATTATGGGCTGCAATAAACATGTCACTGGACAGCGTGAGATAACAGCTGTAGCTACAGACCTAAGACAAGGACGATTGCAGAGGCCAATCATAAGTGACGATTGACAAGGGTAGCCACATGTGTCACCGGATGTGACCACGCGGGAGGTGTTTATTGCAGTCGCAAGCCTCAAAACTAGATTTACCCAGGCTGCAGCGACTTACAAGCGCAGCAATAGCAAAGATTAGATAAAAAACATATGCAAGCTTGAAATTAAAAAAAAGAACCAGCGCTCTCAAGAGCTCCTTAGTTAGATTTGAATATTTGAATTGAGCTCAAATAATGTTAAGCTAACATGCCTGCATATACAGAGATTAATAAAATACTGAAATACTGAGCTTACCATACTTGCAGAAGTTAAACTTGGAGAACCTACGATACATTGGAAAAATGGAGCCGGGAGTTGTAAAACGACCAATATTATTCGGAGTGGTCGGAGTGGCTTTTTTTGGCCATCTGTTATATTTCCTAAAAACTTTACCAAAATCGCCAACGACATCTTCTCGAGAAGTCCAAAGACGGCCTACATCTAAGCAGGGGAAAAGTTAACTTTAGCACCCAACACCAAATGAGTAGCAAAACTAATCATGCATAGATGGCATGATAATTGTGCAGAGTCGGTATCGACTGCTGATGCAGAGCTTGGCAATTCCAAACTTTTGTCGACGGCAGTCGGTGCTCTGTAACCAAGGCTGCAATCGGGCAATACGCACGAGGTTCCAAGTCGGCACTTTTTTGACACAGGGTTAGCTTTCAATATAAATAATTTCGTATTTTTTTTAATGGAATTTTTGAAACAACGCGCACCTGTCACGGTCGAAAGAAGTCAGTCCATAACCTGCGACTAATCTAACACACTCGCATTTCTTTTGAACGGTTATTGCAGCATTGAATATGTATCGTTTGCTGATCAGCAATAATAATTACTTTTATTCGTTTTCTCATCTGCAATAACAACTAAAATAATTTGTACATAAGAGTGTATGTGAGTTGTTATTTTTTATTATAATTTATATTTTTAAAATTTCGTGTATTTATCAATATTTTGAGGATAATTATTTTGTTTTTAAAGCTTTTTTGTTTCATGTATATTCCTAAATTTCGTTTGACATTATTAAAATATTGAAGTTTAGTGCTTTACGTAAACTTTAGGGAATAATTTATTAATTAGAGTGGTGCGTAAGGCATTAACTACAATTTTTATTGTTGAGTGGTAAACAGTACATCGTTTGCCCGGGATTCATTTCCGTACTTTTCCGAGTTAAATTTTTACATTATAATTAATTATACCAACGGAAACGCGATCTACAGGACATATGCCTAGAGCTGTTGCTCATCGGAAATCCATTTGCGTACCCCGTTGTATATATGATGACGTTGGTTGTCACCTTTCCAACTACCTTAACGTAGCTCCGACCGAATTATTTGTGACCAAATTTAATTTAAAACTGACGTAGCATATCGTTATTTAAAATAACGCTCACAAAATTCTTGGCAAGAGATTCTCAAGGTTCCAGTCCTGAAGCTATTCCAAAAAACTGAGCAACAGGATTTTTACTTGTTGCTACCAAAACGTTCACAGTATTCTTGGTAAACTGAACCATTTTTTTACTAAACGTGTTTCCTTTTGGCTTTGATGCTACTGTGCTAACACAAACCTTCCTAAACTCTTCTGTACGCTGTCTGTAGTGAAGATTGCCCGTCTTTTGGAGTTGGCATTGTCATTGCCGTTAACAACATTTACTCAGCGGAACGTATCACTATCACAAATTCTTCCGGAATTTAATCTATTGTCGTTATAATTCATTCTGAGTTCTTAAACCTTTTTTTTTATTTTTTATAACATTCTTAATTTGTATTTAAAATCTTTCCAAGTGGACAATCATTAAATGGTTTGGGGGAGACCTTGACTTAAGGGAGGTACATGGAATGTATATCTTATGAGGTTGACTTAGGTGTCTATTGGTTGGGGAGGTCAAGCGGGTGTTTCCTTTTCAGGCGTCTTGGGGATTGCCTATTATCTAGGATATTATCTTGATAGCCAGGTGGTTGGGCTGGTTATCCAGTCTTTTTATGTATCTTCCGCTGAGACGGGTGATCTCCTCTGCTACACATCTAATTCCAAGCTCTTTATGGATTATTGAGTTTTCATGGTACGGATGGGCGTTCGAAACTGTCCTCAGGCATTTATTCTGAAATCGCTGGATTTTTATGCGGTTCGAACAGCTTTTAAAAGAACTGACTATTGCGACCTTGGCCAATATTGACTAAAGTTATCTTTCCAATTTTACCAATATCGATGCTGCTACGGATTCGTTTTATGAGGTAATTCATAACGCCTTAAACAAAACTGTCCCTACAATATTGACCACATCAACGTCAAAACCACCCTGGTTTAATAAACAACTCTCCCTTCTTCAAAATGGGAAATCAAGAGCTTACAAAAACTCTGCAAGGTCCACCACTCGAACCTTGTTACATCTTTCTAACTACCTTCCGCAACCAGTTTCTGTACTTTAACAATCAATGCAAACTTAATTTTCGAAATGATCCACGCTCTTTTTACTCTTTTGTAAACTCTAAACGTGAATTCAATCTTTTCCCCCCTCCCCCTCATATAATAATACTTTGGACTCTTCACATCTCGGTATTGCTAATCTTTATGCGTCATTTTTTCAGTCAACCTACTCATCTGATTCATTTGATCCCTCCTCTAATTATTCATATTGTTTAACCTACATAAATAACATATACCTTCTAAATTCCACTGTCACAATTTGTTTACGGCTCGTTCATCAATTAAAATCTAATTTGCACCAGGTCCAGACAATATACCTAGCTGCATCCTCAGCAGGTGCTTCGATCTTCGTACCTTACCTCTCACTATACTATTAAACATATCCTTGGAGCTAACATCCCTACCTAAATTATGGAATAAATATTATGTTATACCAATTCATAATAAAGGCTCAAAGGCTTCCATTAAGAACTGCCGCGACATTGCTAAGCTTTCTACGATTCCCAAGCTTCTTGAGAAACTCATTACATCGCAGCTGCAACATGCATGCAAGAACATAATCTCACCATCACAGCATGGTTTTGTCAAGCTTCACTCGACAACAACTATCCTACTTGAATTTTCGTTAATTATCAACCGTAATTATCAACCTGTAATTTATACTGACTTTAGCAAAGCATTTGATTCAGTTAATCATCAGTTCTTGCTATGGAAACTCTTGCTTATTGGTTTTCCACCAAATATCCTCATGTGGATTGCTTCCTATCTTTCAGATCGAACTCAGCATGTTCTATTTAAAACTACAAAGTCGAAGGTCATCCATGTCTCATCGGATGTCCCGCAGGGTAGTCATGTAGGACCACTGTTGTTTATACTCTTTGCAAACGATCTTCCCAATGTGCTGATGATGTCAAGTTATGCTATTCCTTCTCGAAACATTTCCTGCACAGGCATCTGCAACTAGACCTAGATGAACTCTATACGTGGTACTGAAGCAATCTTCTGTTCCTAAACTTCTCCAAATGCAAACTTATGAAATTCCATTGCAGTGTACCGCTTATTGTCTCTTACTCTCTCGGAAATCACGTCCTTGATCGTGTTTCCACAATCAATGATCTTGGAGTTCTTTTTGATCATAAACTTAAGTTTAATGATCACATTTCTGTGATAGTGTATAAAGCCAGAGAAATGGTAGCCTTTATTAAGCGATGGTCTAAAGAATTCAACGATCCTTTCATCACCAAATCCATTTATATCACCCTAGTTCACCCTATCCTTGAATACTGCTCGTTCGTTTGGAGTCCTCAATGCTCCTCTCACCAAAATAGCATTGAGTCGGTGCAAAAACAGTTTCTGATATTTGCACTAAAACACTTAAACTGGGATCCTGATAATCGTCTCCCGCCGTACCGTTGCAGGCTTAAATTGTTGAAGTTACCTCTGAAGGAGCGCCGAACTTGTGCTGGGGTCGTGTTTCTACATATGCTTATCCATGGCATGGTTGATTCCAAACGCCTGCTAAACCAACTATATTTTTGCATCCCTAATAGGAAAACTAGGTTCTTTCTGACCCCTATGGTTACCTATTTGCAGATCCAACTACGCTAAACACGATCTCTTTCGCACTATTTGTAAAAACTATAACCTCTCATTCTTTATCCCCTGAATTCTCCCTTAATGTTTATAAATTAAAAATCTTAGAATACCTCTTAGAATAGTTATATTGTAGCTATATTTATATTTATATTCGCTCCATCATGTTTTGTTTGCTTTAGTTCGTGGGGCACCGTAACATCGAGCGTCTTTTTGAATCCAAGGTAATGCAGACGCGATCTAACACTCAAAGAGTGCAGACGTGCCGTCAGCAAGTTTCTTATCGTGCTTTAACTCCCAGTATTCTGAAACTGTCACATAGTATCTGATTGTTTCAACCTGCGAACCCAACGATTTACTCTAACGCACATTCCAGAGTGTGTGTCATCTGCTGTCTACCAAATTCTCTCGCCGTAGAAGCTGTGTACAACTCAGCAGAAGCAAAGCATACCGGCCGACGGTGCCCAGTTCCCCCTTCCCCGCTCAATCGTACACAACCTAGAGCATGGATTGGCAGGCCCCCGCGCGGTCCACCAAGCTTGGCAAAACAGTGCCCTGCAGGAAGAAAAGCAAGGAAGTGCAACTCGAGCAGCGACTAAAGTTCGAGTTCTTCTTACTTGGAGCCCGGCGACATAATAATACGCACCTTCCAACCAAAGGACGAGAGAGCGTGCAGGGCGGTCATCAAGGGACTTCACCACTCAACGGACCAGACTGAAATTAAATAAGAACTCCACAAATATGGCCATACTGTGAGGGATCTGCACAATCCCATTGGCAGGAAATCCAAACAACCACTGGGGATATTTTTTGTTAATCTAGAACCAGCGAGCAACAACACCGAGGTTTTCAAAATAAAGAGGATTTACAGGTCAGTCGTCACCGTAGAGCCCCCACTGAAGTTTAACGACGTTCCACAATGCTTCTGATGCCAAGGGTTCGGACACACCCAGCGCTACTGCTTCATGGAACATCGCTGCATGAAATGTGGTGGTCCTCACTACTTCACGTCATGCACCAAAAAAGATGACGAGAAAGCATGCTGTTTACATTGCCAAGCTGATCATCCTGCGTCGTTCAGAGGTTGCCCTGCCTACAAAAAGGCAAAGGCACAGCAATCTCCCAAAGCCAGACCCTTTGTGAGTAGCAACAAACCATCCAGATACCAACTATTATCAATGGTATGAGTTACAGGGACGTATTTCAAGGAAACCAAGCGACCAGCCAACGAATCTTCAACAAACCCCACAAACCACTCCCCTACGAAACGATGCTTGCCCGCATGGAAGGAACGATTGAGAGGATGATGGAAAAATTGATCTCGCAGATGTTCTCGCAGATGTTACAGTTTAAAGCTCCGTACCTCAACAAAAAGTAATGTAAATAAGTCTTAATATAGTTTTTTGGATCGCAAACGGCCTGCAGAGGAGCAAAGCCGAAGTAGAGCATCTCATCAAAACAGACAATATCGATGTTCTTCTAGTTTCGGAATCCCACTTTTGTCCCAGATCCTACTTTAACATTAGCGGGTACGAACTGTTACATGCCAACCACCCATCTGGCAGAGCACGCGGAGGAGCAGCTATGCACATTAGGAGTGGCATTCACTACACGGAACTTCCCGCCTTTCAGGAGGAATTGGCTCAGTGCGCCGTGACCAGGATTTCCAGCCCACAGGGAGATATCACCATTGGTGCGGTTTAATTCCCACCCAGACACTCGAAAAAAGGCGCCTCAGAAGAGTCTGATTTTCCTCACGCAACCCCAGGGACAAGACAGCACTTAATCGTGCCACCAAGGAACTAAAGGACAAGCTAACCATCCTGCGGGGGGACTCCTTCCATAGATTCCTTGATGAGCTGGAACCTGGATACCCGCAGCACAACCTGTGGAATGTCACGAGGTACATAAAAAGATCTGCGAAGAAGATATCACCCGTGATATCGCCTTCCTAAAAAATGGCAAGTCACCAGGTCCTGACCGTATCGATGCAACAGCACTGAAAATGTTGCCCCTAATCTGTTCCCAAAGGATGGCTAACATCTTCAACATCTGCCTCCATCTAGGGTACTTCCCTAAAGAGTGGAAGTGTGCTGAAGTAATTGTCCTCCTCAAGCCTGGAAAACCTGAAGCCATTCTAGCTTCGAATCGTCCCATTAGTTAGTTTAGTTAGTAGTATTTTTGCGCAGAGTACTGCCAGTACTGGACGAGGCCGGACTGATCCCTGATCAGCAGTTTGGCTTCAGACGCTTTCATGGAACACCTGAGCAATGCCACCGGATTGTTGAGACTATACTTGAGGCCTTCGAAAAGAAGAAGTACTGCTGCGCCGTTATGCTTGATGTCAAACAGGCGTTTGACAGAGTCTGGCACCCTGGACTCCTTTTCAAAATTAAATCCCACCTTCCAAGTTCCCACTTCGCCTTCCTCAAGTCCTACACAGAGGAAAGAGAATTCCGAGTGAGATGCGGATCATCAATCAGCACGCCTAGGCCTATAGAGCAGGAGTACCTCAAGGCCTCCCGGAACCTCAAGACCGCCACAGATCGCCAGGAAACATCAGCCATCATATCTGCAACTGGATGCTATCGATCCATGGCTGAAACGATAGAACATCGTGGTCAACGCGGAGAAATCTTCCCACACAACCTTCTCTCTACGCAGGGGGGATTGCCCCCCCGTCACACTCAACGGGGAAACCATCCCTATGAATAACACTTCCAAATATGTAGGGCTGACACTGGACCGCAGGCTCATATGGCGCCCTCACCTGATCAACAAGCGCAACCAGGCCAATCTACGACTCTAGCTACTGCACTGGCTCCTGGGGAGAAGGTCCAAGCTAAAAGAAAAACTCAAACTGCTTATATACAAAGTAGTCCTGAAGCCAATCTGGACCTATGGGATACAGATGTGGATGCAAACTCAATTTTTGAAAGGATCCGTGCTGTTTCTATTCTTTTGAAATCTTTTCATGTAAATCCAATATTTTTTTCCCTTCCATTTCATATAATAATAAATTTGAATCTTCACATTTTGGTATTGCTAACCTTTTTGGGTCAGTTGTTCAATCGAACAACTCATCTGATGCATTTGATCTCTCCCCTAATTAATACTATCGCATGCTGTACATAAATACCATACATCTTTCCAAATTCCACTGTCACGATGTTTTTACGGCTCTTTCAGCAATCAAAATCTAATTTTCACTAGGTCCAGATAAAGTGCCTAGCTGCATCGTCAGACGGTGCTCTGATATTTTAAGCTTACCTCTCACTATACTATTTATTCTAGCATTCCTTTCTCAGTTTTGGAATGAATCGTATGAATAATATTATAAGTATTCATAAAAAAAGGTTCTAAGGCTTCCATTGAGAATTACCGCGTTATTGCTAAGCTATCTGCGATTCCTATGCTTCTTAAGAAACTAATTACATGGCAGCTGCAACATTCGTGACCAAGAGCATAAGACGATATGTTGGATGTTTTTTTTTTGTTCTAGAGTATATTGGGGAAGTTGGTGGGTAATTGTTGTTAATCGTTTTACAGGTTTTTCCATTGATATGGTGGAATATTAAGTTTTTGTTTGGGATATTCTCGAGAGTGGTGAATTTTAAGAGCTATTTTGAGGTAAACTTCCTTAATGCGTTTGATGGTTGTCAGTTCTTTTTACGACATAATAGAGCATGATTTAAATATCATCGTGTGCAAAAATGATTGCCTTTCGCAGGCTTAATGATACATGGGTTATACAAATTTTTTTATTAGGTTTGTTGTTTTCCATTTTTTTGTAAAATTATTTTATCCCCAATTTTACGTAGATCGTCAGTGTATATACTAACTCCTTTGGAGGTGTCTTTTGCTCGTTTACTTGAACGAGAAAGTCTTAAAGGTAGTTATCTTGTCGAGTTTTATGGTTTAAAGATTTTTATTGGCTTGAACTAATATGGAGCCTACCCTTGTAATCTTGGCCACTCGTTTAACTTCGTGAGAACTTCTTAATAACCGGTAGATTTTATTGTGAACAACCTGGCAAATATGAAGAACACGTCAACCACTTTTAGGTTGTAACTGTGCCTCTTAGATTCCGGTTATGACACGTTTTTGCTACAGAAATAAATTGAATGAAACAATATTTGAAACTCCTGCAACAATACTTTCATATCCTTATTTAATAGCTCCATGCCACTTATGTGTGTCATGAATGAAATAACTAAAAAAGTCTTAAAAGAAAGATATTCTTCGGTGTAGCAAAATGATTTACTGTCGCAGTTTTCTCAGCGCAAGGCAAGATCACTCAATTTTCGACGAGACAGCCAAAAATGGCTTTTGCTGCTACAAGAAACCACATTTTTTTTAGCTAATTTTTAGGTCATACTAAACGGCTAACCCCAGGACTCTTTTTGTTTTTGCATTTTTTAGTTACACTTTTTAACATCTTAAGAAAATTCAATTATATCGTCAATTTATAACTGTTGAAGGATATGATAAACAAATCTTATAAAGGCGGCTGGAGAGTTTTGAAAGCCAAACGACGCTTTAATAAACTCGAAAAGCCCTTCTCGATTAACAAATGCTGTATACGCTTTGCTGCTTTCTTCTACTGGTACATGAAAGAAACCATTTTAAAGACCCATGATTACGAAAAACTTGGCAGATTTGCCAATGCCAATTTAGTCATCGCTTACTCATCAAATTATTCTCATTTATAAGGGATTTACGTCACACACCTATATACTGTGTAGCGTAAAACTGCTGTCTCTTTAATATTACCGATACTGGCAATCTTCTTCATATCTAGCAAATATTCATGAAACGATTCTGACTTTAATTTTATTTATTCACGAAACAAGTAATAAATTTTCAACACTGTTCAAATGTCGCTTTAGTGCAAATACACTCTTAAGTGTTTCATAATTAGATACGTTCGCCGACTAATCTTCTCAAAACTGTCTACCGATATAATCAATTGATTTTTTTTTTGGATCATCTACTTGGACTTTTAGCGCTAACAACAACAACAACTGATTAGCTTTTATATTCATTTCTGTAAGATTTTTGTTGCCATAGTTTTTTTCTACTTCCTTTTTGCTATTTTTCGATGGCTTACGTGGTTTCGTCACTTCTTCTAATCGACATGCGCAGGCATATGGTTTTTTTTTTATTGATAGTAAGGTTAGACATACGAGTCTCTGCTTATGTAAATATCACAAAATTCGCAGATATAAATAAGGTCTCTGCAAAGGCATAGCTACGCGCAGAAGCTTGCATTTTTCGCAGCATAGTCAGCAGTTTTGAGGACGAAAAGTTTGAGGTCCACTGCTACCAGCTGAAGGAGGCCATGCGGAGTTTGCGTTTAAGGCTAGAATCACAGTGCGCTACGCCGCCAGATCATTGACGAACTGAAAAGATTCTTCTACAAAGGCGCTACACCGGAAAGGCGAAATGAGCCAAACGCTCCAGAAGGCAAGCCAATCAACCTGCGATGTTCTGCGCCCAAAAAATGAGATTCTGGCATACCTTTTACGCTCTAGGCCAAGAAGAGGTGTGGGCGAACGAAGCGTGGTCAAAGGCCAATAGAGCCGAGCACCAAAAGAGCAACAGGAAACAGGAAAAAAGGCTCCTCCGAGCCGTGCGATCCTTTACATAGCGTTGCGGCATTATGTCCATGATTCCCAAATCTGGCAAGCCGGAAAAGGTCCCTGGATGCTACCGGCCGATCATTCTGCTTCCCTGGATCACAAAGGTGTTTAAGAGACTAATTGTCGCCAGAATGGTCAGGCCCATGGAAGACCAGGGAATCATGCCCGATCACCAGTTGGATTTTTTACTGGTCACTGCACGATAGAGCAGCTGCATCAAGAGGTCGAGCAAATTTTAACAATGACTTTGACTGCAACGCTCTCTTCCTATATGTCCGGGAGGCGTTCGATCGTGTGTGGCACTCCGGCACCTTCCCGAAAATCAAACATACGCTGCCTGCGCCTTCCTTATGTCTTCTGACGTCGTATCTCGTGAATAGGAGTTTTGCTGTTCGGTTCGACTCGGATCTCTCAACTGAGAATGATGCGGCAACTTGAGTGCCCCAGGGAAGTGTCTGCATGTATAGCCACGACATAAAATTTACCGACTGGGATAGGAGGTGGAACATTGGAATAAATGAAAACAAGTCCACTAACGTTTGCCTTACGCTAAAACGGAAAACGCCACCAGAAGTGTTTATCGATGACACCTCAGTAACGTCCGCGGACGTTAGCCAAGCTAAAAAGTGCGATGAAAATACGCATATGTGCTGCGACGTCAAATCACGGCTGGCTTATGGGTGTCAAATATGGCGACTGGCCTATGACAGGAAGATTCGCAGAATCGAGACCACTCGAAACAAGGCACAAATTTTGTGAAGGATTTTACTGATACAGGTGCTTAGTGCTACTGGGAGGTATGAGTTAATGTCTCTTTTCGTTGAATTTGGTTTAGGGATTGGTATGGTGAAGCTTGTTTTGTGGCTGTGGCGATATATGATTTAAAGATATGCTAGTAATGTTTCAGAATTATATTTTGAAATGTATATGTGCTTTTTGTTTCATAGGACAAGAGATTCTGTTGATTCCAGGAGTATAGCTTTTTAAGTCTTTAGGGGATAGGAGTTCTTGCATGCTAATTTGTTTTTCGATTTATTGGGCTGTTGTAAAAGAGGTTGGTATGTTAAGGGATAGAGAGGTTTTAGTATGGATGAACTTGTGGAAAAAATTTCTCTTGTCGGCTTGATTGGACCAGTGTTTCACAAAGCAGGTGGCTATTGATAGTTTGTCTGTTTTTGGTATATTGTTTTCTTGGTTTATTATGATATGGATATGTTTCATTTTACTTATGCACAGCCTCAGTTGCAATTCGGATGTAAATGCAATAATATAAATTTCTTTAGGGGGTTTTAATTATTTTCGAAACAATGCATTTGCCTTCCTGTATTTTAATATATTTTGTGGTTGAATTGATTTTTATAGGGTTTGCCATGATTGCATCCTTTTTATACCCTGTACCCATTAAAAATGGGTGAAAAGGGTATCATAATATGGTGCAAATGTATGTAACAGGCAGAAGGAAGCATCTCCGACCCCATAAAGTATATATATTCTTGATCAGCATCAACAGCCGAGTCGATATAGCCATGTCCGTCTGTCCGTCCGTCCGTCCGTCCGTCCGTCCGTCCGTCCGTCCGTCCGTCCGTCCGTCCGTCCGTCCGTCTGTCCGTATCAACGCCTAGATCTCACAAACTACAAGAGCTACAGACATGTGCCATATATCGTTGGATAGGTAATTACCATACGCAGTACAAGTTTGTATTTTTATTTTGATATCACCCACCGTTCCCCCGCAAACAGCAAAAAACTGCCACAACTACGCTCCCCGCAAACCGCAATAAACTGCCACGCCCACAATTATTAACCTAATGCTATGCAATTCGGCATATGCGTTGGTGCTTATAAAAGCTATCTATTGTTTAAATTTGAACCAAATCGGATAGGAAACACGGAAGTTATGCCACATGCAAAATCTATGGCAAAGGAAGCAGAAGCGCAGCAAAACACGCATTGCGCGACGCCGACTGCGACGTTGACAGCGAAATGTGTATGGCTTTATGACACACGAAACTTACATATTTTCATAACCAAAATCATACCCAATTTATATTGTTATGGTCCTCTTTTCTAATAGAATATTGTTTCATTTATTTATTGATACTAAATAAATAAATTGTAAGCATGTCTAAGGGTACAGGGTATTTTGCAATCGGGAAACTCGACTGCTGCTACCTTACTTGTTATTGTTAATTTTTGGAGGTCCTTATTCCACCATGGGGCTTTTTTGAGATCAGTGTGGCGGCTGTTTGTGGGATAGTGTGGTGTCCACTTTAAGGAGTAATTGTTCGCATTTATTGGAAAAGAGAGATCAATGTGTGTGTATGTATTATGGGAGGAGAAGTTGGTGGGGGATTTGTAGTTAGGTAATAGCAAATTTGAAGTATTCAGAAATGATTGTATCCCTCTATTATTGTTGGAAGATTATCCCCAGTTTTTCCCCAGATATTAAAGCCACTAATATCAGTTTTATTGGATGTTGGTTAAGCAGTCTAACAAGCACTCCTACTATCCACGGTCGGGAATCTTTTTTTAAAAAACTTTCCAAAAATTTTAACATTAATACTTTTCCCCAAATAAAAGAGACGAAATCACTATGAAAAGGCTAAGACCAGGCCACCCTATCCTACCCAATGCCCACTATATTGACTCAAGAAAAATTAACTCATGCCCGCAACAATGATCGTTTAGACGTCCGACATATGTGGCACTTTTTCTTGCTCCGCACTGTCAATTCAACGTACATCATATTTAATCAATATATAGTATATATATAGTATCCCTATATACTTGTACATTAGTAGCCCTTGTATTAGTACCCCTATCGCAGCACAAGGAAATCCCATTGTCAAAAAATCCAAAAACAGAAATGCGGAAAAATGTGTATTTATTTCCATGGGTAAACTGTTATATACCATAAAAGTCCTCCAAATAATAAATAAAACAAGTAAGGTAGCAGCAGTCGAGTTTCCCAATTGCAAAATACCCTGTACCCTTAGACATGGTTACAATTTATTTATTTAATATCATTAATAAATGAAACAATATTCTATTAGAAAAGAGTACCATAACAATATAAATTTGTTGTGATTTTGGTTATGAAAATAAGTTTCGTGTGTCATAAAGCCATACACATTTCGCTGTCAACGTCGCAGCCGGCGTCGCGCAATGCGTGTTTTGCTGCGCTTCTGCTTCCCTTGCCGTATTTTGCATTTTGAATGTGGCATAACTTCCGTGTTTCTTATCCGATTTGGTTCTAAAAATTAGATAGCTTTTATAAGCACCAACGCATAAGCCGAATTGCATAGCATTAAGTTAATAATTGTGGGCGTGCCAGTTTTTTGCGATTTGCGGGGGAACGTGGTCGTGGCAGTTTTTTGCTGTTTGCGGGGGAGCGGGGGATGACATTAAAATAAAACAACAAACTTGTACTGCGTATGGTAATTACCTATCCAACGATTTATGGCACATGTCTGTAGCTCTTGTAGTTTCTGAGATCTAGGCGTTGATACGGACAGACAGACGGACATGGCTATATCGATTCGGCTGTTGATGCTGATCAAGAATATATATACTTTATGGGGTCGGAGATGCTTCCTTCTGCCTGTTACATACATTTGCACCATATTATGATACCCTTTTCACCCATTTTTAATGGGTACAGGGTATAATAAGGCCTAATCCAGGTCGTACGCCAGCAAAAAACCAAAAAAGAGGAGAACACAATGGATGTTCCGGAGACAGTGAGAAAGTTTTCTGATACGGACGTATTCGGTATAAACTTGGCCGGATCAATTAGTGACTGCGCAGAGACACATAGTGGTGTTGCGTAATTGTTCGGCTGAGTGATCGTGAAGTGTAAAAGAGCGCGAATTCCAAGAATTTCACAATTTGTCTAATTTTGCAATTATTTGGTCGTGGACGGCTCAGCTGTGTAAACAGCTTTTAGTGCTGCCAACTTACTGCAGAGGACGATCTGATCAGATCAACAACGCTGCCAGATCTGCTAGGGCGCGAATCCATAAAAGTTTAAATTTGAATTGGATTTTGAGCTTACATTTTTTGAGTGAACCGATTATTAGCAGGGGAAAGGCACAAAGGTGGACAGACTGATAATCATCCTCTCACCCTTGCGGTGCATAAGTAGAGGCTCTGGTTTTCGAGAAGAGGCGGAATAACTTCCATCAGTCAATGCCTAGGAGAGATCCGTGGCCTATGTGGGACCCCCTCTAATCCTTGGTGCTCATCATCTGTAAAGGCCTAACCGCTGTCGCTGGATACTAAATGGATAGTTCAACACTTCCCCCGTCGGCGGCGACCCATTCCGAAGAAGCTCCAGACTCTCGAGGTCCTCCATAAGAGAAGACGGAACTACCGGGCAGGGAGTGGGAATACGAGTACCGACCGTTGCGATATCCGGCGAATGCAGTGCTGCAGAGGTGGAGAACCTGGCTCCCACTACTAGCGAGAAGAAAATTATGGACCTCATCAGCGTGCCGTCGCAAGACCAGAGAACCAGAGCGAAATCCCCATCTGGATCGCCACAACGGGCTACGGACCTGATAGCTGCGTATCAGAATGAGGACCTGCGGAGTATTCTTGACAGGATAAATGGCAAGATCAACACACTGCTGGCAGCTTTTGAGACTCAGCGCCACGTCACCAGAGAGACCAAGGGAGTGATTATAGAACTATCGGCTCTTAACAACAGAGGTATAGAACTGCAGGAGGGTATCGCATACAAGTACCACGGTAAACGACGCATTTAACACAGCGAGATGGTCCAACATCCTCTAATGCGCAACTTGGGTATACCCGGATAAATAAGGAGTGTAATTGTTAACTACTTTAGAGACCGCGTGTTATGGTATGTAACAGAAGCTGGTCCAAGAAGTCACCAATCTACGCTGGTGTAACTCAAGGGTCGGTACCTGGACCGATCCTATGGAACATCATGTACGATGGGATTATATTGAGCATCAGCAAGCCTGGAGGCGTGGAGCTGCATTGCTTCGCCGATGACGTTGCGGTAACAGCTATTGCCAAGACTATACCGGAGCTACAGGAAAATGGCAATGTGGCGATCAGGGTGATCATCGAATGGCTCGAGAAAGTCGGCCTACGAATTGCTGCGCATAAGACCGAAGTAGTCCTGTTGAGCAGCAGAAATACCGTTGAGCGCATGCAGGTCGAAGTCAAGGGAGTAGAAATCGTTTCATCAGGAAAGCTGAAGTACCTGGGGCGTACATAGACCGTAGACTCTCTTTTAAGGACCACGACATGTATGCCAGCAAAAAAGCGGCAATGACAGCTGCAGCCCTGGCAAGAATTATTCCCAACATGGGGGGACCCAGATTGCCGGCTAGGAGACTGCTTATGGCGGTTACAAACGCAACGCTACTTTACTCTGCCCCTATCTGGTGCTGTGTGTTGCGTGCCGTAAAACGCGGCTAAAGAGTCATGGAAGGAGCGTCGCTGCAGTACAACGCATATGGAGAGGGAGTGCGATTTAGCATCACATTCTGCTCACCGATGAAATACCTTGACTGTCAGTCCTGGTAAGCTCAACAAGGACTGGAGAGTGAGCGGAGGTTTTTGTTTAGTACGTAGACATAAGTCTACTTGAAGGGTTATAAATCGTTCATGCCATCTACGGACAGTGGGTGGTATCTTTAGAAGATTTCATTTTCCTGCTGTACATAATAAGCCATATATAATAAAAACAAGTGAGAAAAGTTATCTTCGGCTTGCCGAAGATGGTATACCCTTGAAAACAAAAAAGTTTTCCATACAAAGACTTGTTTTCATATCGATCGTTTGTATGGCAGCTATATGATATAGAACTCCGATCCGGACCAAACTTTTACAAATTGTGTATGGCCATATCAAATGAATAAATGTTAAATTCGGTTGCAATAGCTTGGAAAACAAAAAAGTTTTCCATACAAAGACTTGTTTTCATATCGGTCGTTTGTATGGCAGCTATATGATATAGTGATCCGATCCAAATCAAACTTTCAAAAATTATGTATTGCTATGTCAAATGAATAAATGATGAATTCGGTTGCAATAGATTGGAAAACAAAAAAGTTTTCCATACAAAGACTTGTTTTCATATCGGTCCTTTGTATGGCAGCTATATGATATAGTGGTCCGATCCGCACCAAACTTTCACAAATCATGTGTGGCTATGTCAAATGAATAAATGTTGAATTCAGTTGCAATAGCTTGGAAAACAAAAAAGTTTCCCATACAAAGACTTGTTTTCATATCGGTCGTTTGTATGGCAGCTATATGATATAGTGGTCCGATCCGACCGATTCTTAAACTTGATCTGCGTGCAACAAAAATAATGATCTGGTAAAAATTTCAAAACGCTAGCTTTAAAACTACTGTCTATTTTTTGCATAGAAACAGACGGACAGACGGACAGACGGACATGGCTATATCAACTCGACTGTTGATGCTGATCAAGAATATATATACTTTGTGGGGTCGGAGATGCTTCCTTTAATGCGTTACACATTTCTGGACAAAATTATAATACCCTTTTTCAAGGGTATAAAAAGAACAATGGATGTTCCTGAAGAGAGTGCTGGGGAAGAGGAAGCAATCATGGCGAAAAATATTGCAGAAGTTGATCAGTTGTTGCAGTTGCGTTAAAAGTCGAAGTAGATGAACGAAAAGAATATCAAGCGAAAATGTCGATAGATGGTTTCAAGAAATTTATAAATGACTTTGGTGGAGTACCAATTCATGTAAGACAAGTAAGGTAGCAGCAGTCGAGTTTCCCGATTGCAAAATACCCTGTACCCTTAGACATGCTTACAATTAATTTTTTTTAGTATTAATAAATAAATGAAACAATATTCTATTAGAAAAGAGGAGCATAACAATATAAATTTGGTATGATTTTGGTTATGAAAATAAGTTTCGTGTGTCATAAAGCCATACACATTTCGCTGTCAATGTCGCAGTCGGCGTCGCGCAATGCGTGTTTTGCTGCGCTTCACCTTCCCTTGCCATAGATTTTGCATGTGGCATAACTTCCGTGTTTCTTATCCGATTTGGTTCAAATTTAAAAATTGGATAGCTTTTATAAGCACCAACACATATGCCGAATTGCATAGCATTAGGTTTATAATTGTGGGCGTGGCAGTTTTTTGAGGTTTGCGGGGGAGCGTGGTCGTGACAGTTTTTTGCGGTTTGCGATGGAAAGGGGGGTGATATCTAAATAAAAAAACAAACTTGTACTGCGTATGGTAATTACCTATCCAACGATATATGGCACATATCTGTAGCTCTTGTAGTTTCTGAGATCTAGGCGTTGATACGGACAGACGGACGGACGGACGGACGGACAGACGGACATGACTATATCGACTTGGCTGTTGATGCTGATCAAGAATATATATACTTTATGGGGTCGGAGATGCTTCCTTCTGTCTGTTACATACATTTGCACTATATTATGATACCCTTTTCACCCATTTTTAATGGGTACAGGGTATAAAAATGGTTCGAAATTTTCGAAAAGACTGATGATGCATACATACATCCATTCATACGAGGGCGGGTCAATAAGTCCGTGACTTTTTGAATTTCCCGCCTCTTAATTGAAATTGTAACACTGCTCCCGTCAACAGTCATCTGTCAGTTGACTCTTGTCAAAAATTGAACAAGCTGCGACATTTAGTTTGTTTTTGAAAGCCGTTAATATCAGACTACCGCGTTGACTGAGAAGAAAATGGAGACAAGTGAATTTCGTGTGCTCATTAAGCATTATTTTTTGAGGAAAAAATCCATTACGCAAACCAAGGCCAAGCTTGATAAATATTAGGGAGACTCTGCACCATCCATTTCCATGGTAAAAAAGTGTTTTACTGAATTCCGATGTGGACGTACAAGCACGGAAGATGCCGAACGTTCTGGACGCCCAGTTGAGGTTTCCACATCCGAAACAATTGAAAAAATCCACGATATGGTTTTAGCCGATCTGCAGTCAAAACAGTGGGTTTCTCGGGGTGAATCGGCGCCAAAGAAGGCAAAGGTGGGTTTGTCAGCCAATAAAGTCATGGCGACTATTTTTTGGGATGCACGCGGTATTATCCACATTGACTACATTCAAAAAAGAAAAACAATCAATGGTGAATATTACAGCAACTTATTGGGTCGATTCGATGAGGCATTGAAAAAAAAGCGACCGCACTTGGCCAAGTAAAAAGTTCTTTTCCACCAGGACAATGCACGGGTGCACACATGTGCAGTTTCCAGGCAAAATTCCATGAAATGGGCTACGAATTGCTCCCTCATCCGGCCTATTCACCCGATCTAGCCCCGTGTGACTATTTCTTTTTCCCAAACTTGAAGAAATGGCTCGGCGGAAAGAGATTTGCCTCCAATGACGAAGTCATCTCACAAAAAAATGCCTATTTTGAAGACCTCGACAAATCATATTTTTTGGAAGGGATAAAAAAATTGGAGAAACGTTGGGCTAAGTGTATAGAGCTCAAAGGAGACTACGTTGAAAAATAAAATAACTTTTTATCTAAAAACCTGTGTTTCATTCAAATAGTCACGGACTTATTGACCCGCCCTCGTATGTACATATACTCATACATGCATACATGTATGAGTTGTCGGACAAACAGAAATATGTACAAGTGCGAAACAAAATGATTAATGCTGCCAAGATGTTTTTAGAATTGGAGTGCGTTTTGAACCATAAAACGCTTAAAAATGCACTTATAAAAGAATTCGAGCAACATTTGAACAGTGGAGGAGTCAAATTCAGATTCAACCCCACCAAAATATAAGCAAACTGTTGAAAAAATGGTCGAATGCTGTTAAAAGTCGATGGCAGTAAAGATGCAATGTCCTAAATGGAAATTATACCAGATGGAGTTGTGATACCATTTTGCTAGGCGCGCTGCTATTCTGAAAGCTCCAGCAGCAGCGGTCAAAATGACGATGACGTCAACTTCAGCGCAGATGATCGTCTAAAGACAATGAAACAACAGCAATTACAAAAGGAAAAGGAAAAATTGAAAGACAAGCGACGTTCAGTTAAGATATCAAAACGGAGCACCATTACCAGCGGAGACGAGAAGTCTACGCGCGGACGCAGCCATTAGAAATCAAGGCAGGACGATGGCGAAGAAGGTGGCATTGGGGCAGAATAGAACAGCGGCTCAGAGACGAGCCCGTGTCCAAGAAGCCAACTCAAGCGACAGCGACTCTGAGGCCTCCTCCAAACGGAAGAAGCATAAGAAGCACAAGAAACACACCTAAAAAACAAGAAACACAAACGGAAGAGCAGCAACGGAAAATCTTGAGCGGACAGCAGCTCCAGTGGAAGCAGCGATGAGGAGGGGCACTTGGGATCGGCTGCCAAAAGAAACGGAAACGGCAAAGTACCATTAATTCAGCCAGGCGGCATGGACAGTAGTGAAGGAAAGTTGTAAAAGCATAATCGATCAGGAAAAGCGAATAAAGCAGCGGCAGTTGAGTGAGATTTATCATTTTGAGTTTAAAATTATTTACTAGTATAAGCATTTGGAATAAACCATTAATAAACATATTACATTAATAAACATCTTACATATAATTAAATACTTTTGTTTTATTCGTAAGTAAAAACAAGTGAGAAAAGTTATCTTCGGCTTGCCGAAGATGGTATACCCTTGCAGATCTTTACAAAATTGCAGTAAGTACTTATGTAAAAATCACAAGTCTTTTCAAAATTATTGGTATGGCTATGTAACATAAAAAAATGTTGAATTCAGTTGCAATAGGTTGGAAAACAAAAAGATTTTCCATACAAATATTCTTGATCAGCATCAACAGCCGAGTCGATGGCCATATCGACTGTCGTCTGTCCGTCTGTCTGTCCGTCTGTTTCTATGCAAAAAATAGACAGTAGTTTTAAAGCTAGTGTTTTGAAATTTTTACCAGATTATTATTTTTGTTGCACGCAGTTCATATATTCTTTTAAAATCGGTCGGATCGGACCACTATATCATATAGCTGCCATACAAACGATCAATCAGATTTCAAGTCTTTGTATGGGAAACTTTTTTTTCCAAGCTATTGCAACTGTATTCAACATTTATTCATTTGACATAACCATACATGATTTGTGAAAGTTTGATCCGGATCGGAGCACTATATCACATAGCTGCCATACAAACGACCGATATGAAAACAAGTCTTTGTATGGAAAACTTTTTGTTTTCAAGGGTATACCATCTTCAGCAAGCCGAAGATAACTTTTCTCACTTGTTTTCTGACTGAATTTGTTGGTTTACATTGATATTATGCTTCGTGTGTTCTTCGTTTTTCTTAGAATATTTTACAATTAATTTCTTAGATATTCTTTAATTTATACGCTAAATACAGGGTCAAGCTAATAAATGTAATGATAAATGTAGTGATGCGTATAATTTGGAATATACTGTAGTATTTTACATGTGAGTTTAGCATCTCTTTAGTTTGCAAATATGCCATAGGCTCTAATTTTGTGACGTTATTGGTCTGTCTGTGTGAAATCTGCTAGACTGTTTGAAATTATAAATTCATTAATCTGGGTTGTAAAATTTTTAATTTTTATAATGTTGTTGCCTAATACTATAATCTTGTTGTTAGTGTCTCTGGTAGATTCCAGGTGATCACAATTTTTGGTTCTATGTAAATTATTTGAAAATTTTCTGTGAGTTTTCGTATATTTACACTGAGTTGGTTCCTGTTTAATAATTCCAACTATACATTTGTCAAATATTAACTTTTCTGTATCTTTTTGATATACTTGATTATTATGAATGTAGAATGTTCCGAATGTATGCTCAGTTAGAATGTATCCATGCTCGTCTGGATAAGGATTACTTCTTGAAAAATCGGAATAATTAGCATTTCTTTTGTGTCTGGGTTAAGCCATGTTGACGTTTTTATTCTTTACTCCTCCTTGACTGGTCTGGAAGTATCATACTTGCTCTTATTAATCTTCTTTTACTTTTTAAATTTAGATTTATAGTGTACGATTTTCCTGCCTCGATTTGTCTCTTCAAAGTGTTTATTATTTGTTCAATCAAAACGCAAAATTACCAATCCATTTAAGAAAACATTAAATGGATTGGTAATTTTGCTTTGTACAAGTGGGGCTTGCCTATATTTTACGTCAACCTCAAATCATGTCTCTTATTGAGCTGCTCAATTTTGTCGATTTTGTTTTGTTGAACATTAAAATCTGGGCTTCCTGCATATAGAAAGATATCTGCCGGAGATTGTTCAGTAGCGTTATGTGTTGTTTTGTGATTATAGACGTATAAGATTGTTTCAAATCTTGTGCATCTATCTTCAATGTTTTGTTCACTACCAATGATTCTCAATTTTTCATTTACGATCTTATGAAACCTCTCAATATCCGATACGCCATTTTTACTTGTCGTAACAGAAATTTTTACGCCCTCGTATTTTAGCAAATTTTGTAAGGCTACGCTCATAAATGCTGAATCTTTGTCTGCTTTTATCTCTTAGGGTTTTCCCATGTCATTGAATATCTTCATGATGGCTCTTTTTGTTTCAAGCCAATCTCTACTTTTTACTTCAACTAGTGATGCAAATTTCGAATAGACATCAATACAAGATAAGAAGATTTGATTTCCAGTGAGAAAAAAATCTATTTCTGGAGTAGTTTCGTATGTTAATTTCTCTGTGTTCTGGGTCTCTGTGTTCTGTTTTCGCTATATTACAGATCTCACATTCGTTGATAATGTTTTGGATTAGCTTTTGACTATCCAGGTAGTAGAATTTTTTTTTTGAACCAATTAATAGTTTTTTCTATACCTGGATGTAGAATGTCTTTATGCCTCTTTAGGATTAAATCCTAAAATTCCGCATAAGTGAGTATGTCAATTAGTTTCTCCGTACATCTCAGCAATTTCGTGAAATTGTTGGGGCTTATGAAATCGGTGAAGGCCCTTTGGAAAATCAGAAAGTCACTATCATTAGGGAAGAATATTGCGCTTTTCTTTGTGCACACGTATTCCTTAATGATGTTTTTAGCGAGTTCAAGTATCATTTCTTTGTCTGTTATTTGGATTTTTAACTTCTGGAAAAATGGTTAACACTTTTTGTATCACTGTCGCCCTTTTTTATCTCTATTTGTCTAGCGAAGAAATTGATTGGTCGCTCAGTTATTGATATGTAGTTCAAATTATCTTCGGCTGCACTGTGTACCGTTGCATTTGCGCTATCGGCAACCTCACCAAGCATGGCTTCTTCGATTTTTGTGCGGGAAACAGCATCCGCTACATAATTTTCTCTGCCAGGAAGATATTTGATCTTGTAATCGAATTCATTTAACTTTATTTTCCACCTTTGCAACTTCATGTTTGGCTCCTTGATATTATTAAGCCATACCAAAGGTTTGTGATCCCTCAATATTTCAAATGGCCTTCCGAATAGGTAACCTAAAATATTTTGTCGCCAAACTATAGCTATAATTCTTTTTCAATTGTAGCATAGTTAATTTCGTGTTCGTTCAGCGTTCTGCTGGCATAAAAAAACGGGCTTATGGTTTTGTGATAGCACTGCACCAATGGCTACGTTACTCGCATAAGTTGTTAAGGAAAAGGATTTTGAAAAACCAGGGTAGATTAAAATCGGATCTGATGCTATCAAAACCTTTAGTCTTTCAAATGACTCGATGTAATCTTTGCATTTGGTATCGATTAACGCACCTTTCTTCAGCTTGAGGGTCATGGGTTTAACTATTTTCGCGAAATTGGGTATGAATTTGCGATAGAACCCACATAAGCACAAAAATGATTTAATTTGTTTAGGTGTTTTTGGTAATGGAAAATTCGTAATTGCGATCGTTTTATTCGGATTAGGTTTGATGCCATTAGTAGTTACAATATGTCCCAAGAATTCGGTATCCTTTTTCATGAACTCGCATTTGTCTGACTGCAATTTTAAATTAGCATCCCTGAGCTTTCCAAAGACTTTACTTAAAGACAAGATGTGTTCCTCCAATGAAGTGGAGTAAATTATAATGTCATCTAAGTATACTAAGCAATCTTTATAAATTAAATCTTCTAAAAGATTGTTCATTCATCTCTGAAATGTTGCAGGAACATTTTTAAGACCAAAGGGCATACGTGTGTAGTCATAGTGCCCATGTTTAGTCGAAAATGCAGTTTTCGCAATGGAGTTTTCATCCATTTGAATTTGATGGAATCCCTTGGCTAAATCAATTGTTGTAATGTTGGCATCTACCAAGTTTGTACAATATCTCATCCATTCGGGGAATGGGGAATTTGTCATTGACAGTTACTTCATTGAGATTCCTGTAATCTACTACCAACCTAAACTTTTGTTTCCCAGAGGCGTCTGCCTTCTTGGGGACCACCCAAATGGGAGAACAATACGGGGATTTTGATTTGCGAATGATCCCTTGTTCTATCATTTCTTTGATTTGTTTGTTGACTTCTTGGTCAACATTTTGGGGGTATTTGTATGGTTTACGGTAGACTGGATCTTCATGGTGAATCTGGATGACATGTTTAATAGTACTAGTGAAAGTCAAATTTTCGCCTTCTTTGTACTGAATGTCTCTATAATCATATAGGACCTTCTTTAAACATTTAACTTCTTCTGCATTTAGATGCTCAAGTCTATATTCGTTACATTCGCGTAATTCATTATTTATCGCGTAGTTGATTATATCGTCCTTAATAGACGTGGGATCGAGATGTGTTACATCATTGTCCACTGTATTAATAGTAACTTTTGGAGTAAGGCATTTAGTTGATGCGGTCTTCTCCTTTTGTTCTTTTTGTTTAAGCTTTGGTTTAAGGCACTTAGGTGCGGTCTTAACCTTTTGCTTTTTTGTGTCGATTTGCTCTACTGTAGCTGAATCAACTTTTTCTTCTGGGCCAAGGCATTTTTTAGATGCGGTCTCGCCCTTTTGTTCTTCGTATATGAACTTATAAGTTCTTGAACCTATGGTTACTGTATCGTTCTCATAATTAATTTTTGCTTTAGTGTCTTCTAGATACTTTCGACCTAACAGGAAATCATAATTATCGGAAAAATTATGGACGTAGAATTTCTGTTCGGACAGACATTGGATTGGGCTTCATCATAATACTTTTGGTTAATTTTATTGGCCCATTTATTGTATATACGGTCAGATCTTCTTGTTTTTCTTCTAACCTAGCATAATTTTCCTTTATGATATTAATGGAAGAGCCTGTGTCGATCATTCCTTTGTAAAGATTATTATGGTAGTTTTTTCTGACATGGGGACTGATACTTCGTCCCCCGTATCCTGAGTGTCAGAGGCAGTCTGATGAAAATTTACATCCATTCTGCTCTGTTCACTCTGGCTTTCTCGCTGTTGCTTTACGGGTCTACTGTTATTCACATTATTTGAGGTTGACGGCTGATAATTGAAAGGGCTATTCTGCCTACCTTGATTTAAACTATTTCTGAATGTGTAGTAATTTCCCCTCTGATTAGGAGGAATAGGACGAGTTGAGTTTTGGGCTTGATTAATATTTGGATTTGGATTCGGGATTGGAGTGTTAAAATTTTGGTTTGTTGAGGGATAATAGGTACTATAGTTATGGTGTCTATTGTAATATCTTTGGTTATTTCTTTGATTTCCATTATCCCTATTCTTTTTCTTCTGCCATTCTGATTTACTGAAATATTGATCTTCAGGGTTAGCGTCATAAAGTCCGAGCTCCATTGTGGCTTGTTTTAGCTTTGGGATAGTATCAATATCTTTACGTGCTAACGACATGTACATTCTATCTGGCAATTTTCTATCGATTGTTGCTTTAATCGTTCTTTTTAACATTTCTGTATGTTCGATTTACTAACAGGGTCAACTTCTAATTCAAGTTTGTCATAAAGGTTCCTATATTGCACTTCAAGAATTTCGATAAACTTACTTATGCTACCAGGGTATGGTGTTTCTTCCAGCTGCTTCACCAGAGTCACGTAAGGCCTGTGATGCTTGGAGGATATAGCTAGTGCTGCTCTCATATCCATCCATGTCTTTGCGTTAGCCTGGGTAACGGCTTCGAATGCTGAGTCCACAAGTACCCGTCTTACTGCTCCATAGATAATATGAGCATCCTGAGTAGGGTATAAGCTAAGCAGTTGCTCAACTTGACTGATGAATCCAGATAGTTTGCCAGGTGTGCCATCATAAAAATGCAGTTCCTTTATTTGAGCCAATACTTGGTTCAAATGTATCTCAGAGAGTTGCGGAGGGCTAGCCATTTTGTTTCCGACCGCACGGGATTTTTTTTCTTTTTTTTTGATTTTCAGATTCTTTTTGACCACGCGGGTTTTTTATTTTTTGATTTGCAGATTGTTTCTGACCACGCGGGTTTTTTATTTTTTGATTTGCAGATTGTTTCTGACCACGCGACCTTTTTATTTTGAATACTACTTGCACGTGGATTCTTCTGTGGATCACAATTTAGAATCGCTGCTTTTAATTCGCTGGTTTAGGATAGCTAGTCATATAGCGTATTCTTTACTTAACCAGTACCGTATTAAAGGACTCTTTAATTAGTTGATCCTACCGACTGCGCCAATTGAGTACTTTTGTTTTATTCGTAAGTAAAAATAAATATAATTATATTTTTCGGAATTTTACGTTTTGATTATTTATGTTGAAGAACACCGACTGATTTAATTTAGGCCTCAAACTGAACTCGACTTATTATCTGCATTGATTTACGATCAAGCCTCGGTCTCGAGCTTTGTGAATATGGACTTTGGATTTCGTGACTTTGATTTACCCTTGGATTCAAGTGCGTTTTCTCTTTGATTGGGCCTTCCGACCTTGTAATCTAATACTTTTGTTTTTGAGTTTGGCGAGTCAGATAACATAGGGTAACAAAGGGATAGCAAAGGGTAACATAGGTGTATTGGTTTTATTTATTACATTTGTATAGTGTAGGGTAGTGTAGGGTATATGTGGTATACATGCTATGTGTGTATTTATATAGTAGGCGTGTGATTTATGTAGGCATGTGCTAAGTACTTAGGTACTGTGGATATGTCACTATATATATTTAATTGTTTTTTACAAACTAGTAAAATATCTCATTAGTCCGTAATCCTATATAAAGTGGTTAAAATATTTATCATAAATTAGAGAAAATGATAATAAATTATTAGCTAAAGAAGAAATAAGTAAAAAAGAATCTAAATCAAAAATGACTCTAAGCATGATTCGGCCTGGCAAAGATTTTAAAAAGCTTGAGTTTTTACACCCTTTATGTCCTGAGAAAGTAGTGTCCATAAAGACGATCGGTATTGCACTCCTGTAAAAAGGGAGAAAGCTAGGATTTTTCTGATATGTAAACAAAAAAGCAAAATAATTTTTATGAATCGCAGGACGCCGAATCACAAAAACACTAATATATGTATGTATAATATAGTTTTCCCTAAGCACACGTTTATTCTTAAAAAAAATATGTGTATTCGCCCCTTACTAAGAAGATCAAAGAAATATGTGTCCGTTTTTAGCCCTGAGATCACATTTATGTATTCCATTTACTGGTTTTAATCGGCAGAACAAGGCTTGAAGTATTATGCATATATGCATGTCTGTTTGAAGTTTGCTTCAACCTTAAGTCTCCCCAAGTAGTTAAACAACTCGTTGCTCCGTTGTTTCGTAAGTCAGACTTTTAGGAACTTCATAGCTAAATTGTTGCATTTGATTGGTCCGAAATTTCGAAATGCAACGATTTGAAACCCTTCTTTAAAATATTCCATAAGACTTACTCTTATTCTTTAACTCATGTGTGTCATGAACAAATCGCATTGTGACAAATCAAAGGCGGTTGCGTTTTCTACCCGTTCCCAACTTTTATTGATTTTCGACTACTGGCCCAATCAAATCGTCTTCCTACGTTCAATATCAAAATATATTAAACTACACCGAAAGGCTCAAATTATCTAGTTTGATTTGCGCTGTTTTTTCTTTATAAAAATTACAAGTTCAATTGGGTTGTGTAATCGCAAGGACTTGCTCTCATCTCATCTCTTTCCTGATTGCCGTTCTTGCAACCGCTTATTTTTAACAGTATTTTTTCTTTATTTATTAATTTATTTAACATCTTAACAATGAACTGCTAAATATAAATACTATGTAACTATTCTCAGAGGAAATCTAAAATTTTTTATTTGTTAAAATTAAGGAAGAGTTCAGGGATAAAACATGGGATGAGAGACTATAATTTTTAAATATAGTGCGAAAAGGATCGTTTTATGCGTGATTGGATCAGCGAATAGGTCCTAGTTTTTCTATTAGGGACGGAAAAAGATAGTTGGTCTAAAAGGTATTTAGAGTCAAAACAGGACGTAATTTCCGTGATTACCATGGATGTGATTTCGGATAGAGTAAGAGCCAATAAGCGGCACACTGCAATGAAACGTCACAGTCAATGCAAACGTCAAGTTTGCATTTTGAGCAGTTAAAGAGGAGAAGGTTGTTTGAGGTTTGAATAGAGCCACGAATAGAGCTCATCTAGGTACAATTTCAAATGCCTGCGAAAATGTTCCGAGAAAGAGTAGCATAACTTGACATCATTAGCGTACATAATTAATGACATTGGAAAAATCATTAACAAAGCGTATGAGCATCAATGTTTCTATGTGACTACCCTGTTGGACACCCGATGAGACATGTATGACTTTTGACTTGGTAGCTTTAAATACCACACTCTGAGCTAAATCCAAAAAAGTCCCTAGAATGTCTAGGGAATCTAATAACTCCAAAGATGATTATCGAGCTTTCATACTCTGCTGTATGCACTATTTCCTTGCTGTTTAACGCTATCACAAAACTCGGGTACTATCCAGAGAGATGGAAAAATCGGTCATAGTAATGATACCAAAGGCAGGCAAGGACCACTCAGTTACCTCATCGTACAGGCCTATAAGCCTATTGTCTTGTCTCTCAAAACTATTTGAAACATGTCTGATGACCCGAGTAACCCCCTACTTGAGGACACGCAATCTTATTCCAGCGCATCAGTATGGTTTTTGAGAGAAAAATGGAACCATTGAAAAAGTAAATCGAATAACATCAGAAATACGATCTGCTTTTGAAAAACGGGAATATTGCACTGCAATATTTTTGGATGTCTCTCAGGCTTTTGACAAGGTCTGGCGCAGGCACATCGAAGGCAAAAGAATACACCTTAAGCTTAAGGCTAGTAGTCTCCACTGGCTTATCAACTATCGGTCACCCCTCTGTCTGGACTACAGGGTCCTAGTCTACAACTCCGAACTAAAACCAATTTGGACTTTGGAGTAGTAACATTAAAAGCATGCAAAGGACCCATTCAAAGATATTGAGAACAACAACTGGAGCACCCTGGTATATCCGAAATGAAGGTATACAAAGAGACCTTAATATCAGATCCGTCAAAGATGAAATAACCCATCAATAACAAAAGTACATGAGCAAATTAAATTAACGTGTTACCAATAGTCGTTAACTGAAATAACGATTTACAGAAGCTTACGATGCATTCTGAACGACGACCGTGATCTCTCTGTAAAAATAGTTATGCTATAGAAACAATTTAAAGTACAAATAAACCGAGTTCAAATGTGGTTGTAATGAGATCATATTACCCACTTATTTCACACCTCATAAAACCCCTTTTGTTCTGCGATAAATATATTAAATACATAACGAAGCCGCGTCTCTTCTGGCGTCCTTTGCAAATATAAAAAAAACAACGATATTTAGCCGTTTACAAACACAGGCCATTCTTAAATGTTAAGAACATTTACTGAATATTGAATAAGAGAAATAAATTGCAAGTGAGTTCCAAATACGTCCACTTTAAATTCCTTAGCACAATTGGATAAGTCAGGGTTATTAGTGTCCTAATCAGAAAAAAACATTTAGACTAATTAGAGAAAAGAAATTCATTTAAAAATGGCACAATCACAAGCAGGGTTTTTAAAGACTGTCAGGCCATACTATTCGACTCTGACAGCAAGGAAAAGAACTAAAAGGCGACCATGAAATTTTATTAGTAATGAACAAAAAATTGCAGAAATCAATACCAAACAAATCCCATAAAATGAGAATCGAAAGAAGTAACAACGGCTCAAGTCCTCAACTTGCAGCAAAAAGCAACATATCTAACCAATATACATATTCTGCGGTTGAGATGCTGACCTAAACATTGGAAGGAGCATACATAAGTGATGGAATGAGTCCAGAGACAACAAGTAAAGTTTAACACAAGTTATTAAGGCCATGACTCAAAACTGCACATTCGATAAGAAAAAACTTATTATGCGGTCAAACACATTTAGCAATATGAATGCTACCATATACAAATTTGTAAACAGCTTTGCTGAGGTTACCGGACGGTTCAACACACTGTACAACAAAAGAAATAACCGCGGGGGCTATCGCAATAGGGACGGAAACAACCGTGGTGGTTACATTAATTGTGACGGATACAGGCGCAATAAAACGTACAGTAAAAATGAAAATTATTCCTATAACAACAATTAGGTTGATCGAAAATAAATATAATAGAGGTCACAGCAACGCAAATAGAAAATAGTAGAAATGAAATAGTAGATGAAATAGTAGAACCATCAGTGTCAGAATATAATAGCGCGCTATTGTTGGTACAAAATTCCATTCTAAACGCAGACAAAAAAAAAGTGATTTGCACTCCCTAAAAATGATGACATTTTGGATCAACAAGGCACATCAAAATTTTTTTCATGTCTCGCCTTAATGTCGGGCTTTTTTCAAATTTGACTTTAAAAATGTTCAAGATGTAATTTTTAACGAGAATTGGCTCTTTTCTCTTTATGCGGCTGACGTTTGCCTTTCGCCTAACTCTTTTCAGAAATTGATGAGTATACCATTTTCTGAACCTAAACCATTACAACCAATCCTATATACGGACGATCTAGTCATTGACATAACTTATATTTCTGGCAAATGGCTGAAATACAATAAAAGCTACACCAAAAAAAATTTTTATATTATTATTTCTTATTATTATTATTATTATTATTCTTATTTATTTTATTATTTCTTGCATAAAGTCACATTCTTATGACTTTATAAAAAATCTATATAAATGTTTATCTTATAAATGAAAAAAGTAGTATAAAAAATTATATATTTTTTAAAATTTACCTAATCCCTCATGATGCGGATAGCGCTAGACGATTTGTTGCATTCTGTACTACTATAGACGATTTAATAAAAAAATCGCCGAATATTCAGGGCCCATATCTAGATTATGTAACAAGAATGTCCTATTCAATGGACAGCTGACTAAAAAAACGAATTTCCACATTTAAAAAGTCAACTTATAGAACCAGATTTCGTTAAGAATTTTGCATTTACCAAAGACGAAAATAATAAAAGTACAATACAAGTGATTGGGATTGGCAGCAGCAGGAGTTGGGCAATAGTACTTTTTAGACCCTACATTTACGGAAAACATTTCACCGTCAAAACAAACCATAGACCACTCACATACTTTTTTAAGTCTAGTTCGAAGTTAACTTCAAAGAGATTTGAATTGGAGGAATAAGTTTTAAATATCTACCATATTTGGAAGGGCATGTCTGATCAAATAAAATACTACCTACAAAAATCTAAAAAATGAAAAAATGTAAATCGACAAAGCACACTAAAACTCGTCTAACAATAACCTATACCTCAATATATCTCTTTGATAGAATTATAGTAGTCACCGTTGGTCCACTAGCAAGATCGGAATAATAAATAAATTTATGAGCAAAAAATAACTAAAAGAATTAAATAAAAAAGAGATAAGGTTATACTAAAAAATTAAGTGGATATAAATACGAATTTAAATATACAGTACCCTATAAAATTTTGGCAGGAGAAAATGTTAATATAATAAAATCAAATGACAGGATCAGGAATCAAACAGTACATAAGAATTGTTAGAAATATACATATTGCTAATTGGCAACGCACTCTTATACGCACCCTTCATTGCGCT
The DNA here is from genome assembly GCA_018150545.1 of Drosophila ercepeae. Taxonomy (NCBI): domain Eukaryota; kingdom Metazoa; phylum Arthropoda; class Insecta; order Diptera; family Drosophilidae; genus Drosophila; species Drosophila ercepeae. The sequence goes on along the minus strand of JAECWL010000182.1, from coordinate 1,429,872 downwards.
TACAGAATTGTATAAGTATAAGTCACACTTCTGTAAATATTTGTAAGCATCTCTCATAAAGAAAACATTAAATCAGTCTTAATTGAACCATCACATGAAGAACACGATATAATAAATTCATCAGGTTATGGGCCCAGGAAGCTCAAGAAATACAATTGTGCGCGAAGTTATTATATCGAATTAGTAAAGAAAGTGAATAGCAAATATTCTGGACTTTCTTGTTTGTGACAATGAATTCAATTATGAACTCGATAGAGAAATTGGACGACAATAATTATGGTGCGTGGGCCGTGCAAATGAAAAGCGTGCTCATACATTCCGAGTTGTGGGGCTACGTGTGTGGACTAAAAGTGAAAAATGAAAGTGATAGTCCCGAGAAAAAATTGGATTTTGATGCCAAAGATGAGAAGGCCCTCGCGAGCATTATGCTCTGCATTAAGGCATCACAAATAAACAATGTCAAAAATTGCGTAACTGCTGAAAGTGCTTGGAAAAAACTAAAAGAAATCCATATGCCCGCTGGTCCCGCGCGTCGCGTTCAGTTGCTGAGACAATTGTTGTATCTAAAGTTGATAGATTCAGAAAATATGGTATCGCACATAGCAAAATTTTCAGACTTAATTGAAAAACTGTCTGAAATTGAGTTTACATTGGCCGATGAGTGTCTGTGCATATTACTATTGTCTAGTTTGCCGGAATCTTTTGACAATTTTGTAGTTGCCATTGAATCACGTGATTCGTTACCTACTTTAACTTCGCTAAAAATCAAGTTAATCGAAGAGAGTGAGCGCCGAAATATAGACACAGAACAAAGCGGAGTGCAGAAAATGTTCTCGTCGCGACGTGAGAAAAGTACAGTCTCGCAAAATAAAAACTTTAAGCAGCGAGTGTGCTGGTGTTGTGGTCGTCAAGGGCACATTGCGGTTAACTGTAGAAGTGCAAAGAAAAACGAAAAAAGAAACAATGAAGAGAGTGATAATAAGAAGTCATATTCTGTGTTTGCTGCTGCGAATCACAACTACAGTTTTTCAAAGAATATTTGGTGCTTGGACAGTGGTGCGACTGCACATTTGTGTAACGATAAATCGCTTTTTATAGAGATCAAAAAGCACAGAGAAAGAATTGTGTTGGCCGGAAAAAATTATATTGAAGCGATCGGTATCGGAACAGTGCGTTTACAGTGGAAACATAGTACAATCGATTTGACCGATGTACTTCTGGTTAACAATATTCAATGTAATTTTATTTCCGTGGCGAAAGTGGTGAACAAGGGATTCACAGTAAATATTTCGAATAGCTGTGCACGCATAAAAAATCGCACGGGCGATGTTGTTTGTGTTGCCAAGAAGCAAAACGATTTGTTTTTGTTTGAAACGAGCGAACAAAAATGTTTCAACGCACAAACGGATAATAAAGGACTTATTAAATGGCACTATCGCTTTGGCCATTTAAATTTTGCCAGTATAGAAAAAATGATGAAAAAACATATGGTTCATGGCTTAACATCCGAACAATGTATGAATATGAAAAACTATGTGTGTGAGACTTGCGCAAAGTGCAAAATAAGTGAGAAGCAATTTCCTAAGCATTCTTATAATCGGGCAAAGGACGTATTAGATCTCATCCATACGGACATTTGTGGACCAATGCATAAGAGTTCGGTTGGCGGTGCTCGTTACTTTGCAACTTTCATTGACGATAAATCGCGTTACGTTTACGTTTGTTTTTTGAAGACGCGAAACGAAATCCTCGATAAGTTCAAAGAAAGCAATTTAAAGCAATTGCGGAGACATCAATTGGCAGGAAAATAAAGTGTCTGAGAAGTGACAACGGGCGCGAGTATTTGAGTAGCGCATTTCAACAATTGCTAAACAGCAATGGTATAAGGAGGCAGCTTACTGTGCCTCATACACCGCAGCAAAATGGGGTGGCAGAACGAGCAAACCGTACGTTGGTGGAGATGGCACGCAGCATGCTGAGTCATGCTGATCTCGACGAGAGTTTTTGGGCAGAGGCCATAAATACAGCTGCATATCTGCGCAACCGCTCTGAGACTTCGACGTTGACCGATATGACACCTTACGAGTCATGGAATGGCAAGAAACCAGGCGTAAGTCATCTACGAATATTTGGTAGTAGATCTATCGTGCTTAACAAGACGCAACGCAAGAAGTTTCAACCTAAAGGAGAGGAGCGAGTGTTGATTGGCTATTCTGCAACAGCAAAGGCATATCGTTTGTTTGACCCAAAAACAAGGAAGGTAACAGAGGCACGAGATGTTATATTTCTTGAAGATTCCCTTACAGACGACAGTGTGAGAGATCAGGGCTCAACAAACAGTACTGAAGTCACGCTGGTGATGGACGAGTCTAATCCTGCGTGTAACATAGACGACAATGTTGAAGATGTGGCACTGGACGGTATGAATCACCAAGAACAGCAACAAGAGGCAGATAAAATTGGAGAAGGAGATTTGGAAGTCGACACAGCTGATGATTGCGGGAAGAGAGGACCTGGACGCCCAAAGCTTATCTACACTGGACAACCCGGACGCCCTCGCAAGCAGTATAACATACTGAATGTTATGAAAACTGATGATGTATCAGTGCCTGGAACTGTGGATGCAGCTTTGAATTCTCATCATGCCAAATTTTGGCAGGCATCGATGCAGAAGGAGATAGAAAGTCTACAAGCCAACAAAACCTGGACGTTGACTGACCTACCAAAAGGAGAGAAGGCTATTGGTAGCAGATGGGTGTTCGCAGTCAAGCGTGACAAAAATGGCCAGGTGGATAAATTCAAGGCCCGTTTAGTGGCTAAAGGCTGTGCGCAGCGCTTTGGCATAAATTACAGCGAAACTTTCTCACCAGTGGCGAGGTATTCTACGATCAGGCTGGTGATTGCTCTGGCAGTTGAGCATGGTATGTATGTTCATCAAATGGATGTTTCTTCTGCTTATCTCAACAGTGAACTGCGAGATTTGGTGTACATGCGGCAACCAGAGGGATTTGATGACCAGAAGTTCCCTGAGCGTGTGCTAAAACTAAACAAATCTTTGTACGGCTTAAAGCAGAGTGGCCGTGAGTGGAATGCGAAGCTAAATTCTGTTTTGGTGAAGATGGACTTCAACCCCTGCGCCAGCGAGCCGTGTCTATACATACGGCGACAAGGTCAAACAATAGGCATCATAGTGGTGTATGTAGATGACATGATTGTGGCCAGTACTAGCAAAGATGACCTAAAAAGAATAAAGATGTCGATTGCCGACGAATTCGACGTCACTGATGGCGGTCAGTTGAACCATTTTCTTGGAATGGAAATAGATCGTGAAGGCGAGACTGGCAACATAAATGTTGGCCATAAGCAATATATTGAAAATCTCTTACGTGAGTATGGTATGCAAAACTGTAAATCTAATGCTATACCTCTTGAAGCAGGATTTCAAGTAAAATGCGATCAAGACGACTGCAAGCGTGTAGATCAAACGAGCTATCAATCATTAATAGGCTCTTTAATGTATTTGGCAATAACAACACGGCCGGATATACTACACTCAGTCGTAAAACTTGCACAGCAAAATGCAGATCCACACCAGGAGCACGAGGCAGCTGCTAAAAGAATACTGAGGTACTTGAGGAGCACTGCCGAATTATGTCTACAATATAAGAAGACTGGAAAGCCTGTATATTGCTTCGTCGATGCTGATTGGGCTGGAGACAGCATGGACCGAAAATCTTTCAGTGGCTGGACCTTCATCGCAGCCGGGGCAGCCTTTTCATGGGAAAGCAAGAAACAAGGTGTGGTAGCCTTGAGCAGCACTGAGGCGGAGTATGTCGCACTATCGATGGCGGCAAAAGAAGCAACGTACATACGGAAGGTGATGCGTGAATTGGGATTTGGTGACGACTTCGCAACACAAATCAACAGCGATAATCAAAGTGCACAATGTCTAGCTAAGGACTCGAAATTCCATGCACGCAGCAAACACATTGACATCAAATATCACCATGTACGGGAAATGGTTAAGAATAAATTTGTAGAAATTAACTATGTACCTACTGAAAATATGATAGCTGATATCCTAACTAAAAATCTTTGTAAAGTTAAGCATATGAAATTCACATGTATGTTAGGTATGCAGTAGATCAAAAATTTTTATAATTGCGTTGAGAAGGAGTGTTAGAAATATACATATTGCTAATTGGCAACGCACTCTTATACGCACCCTTCATTGCGCTTACAGAATTGTATAAGTATAAGTCACACTTCTGTAAATATTTGTAAGCATCTCTCATAAAGAAAACATTAAATCAGTCTTAATTGAACCATCACATGAAGAACACGATATAATAAATTCATCAAGAATCGATTAAAAATGTATTTTTCATAATTAATCTTATAAATCACATATCAAAATTTTGGGTTAATTACAATTTACAATAAAAAAAAATGTATAAATATATAAATTGAGTTGTTTTTTGGCGAATGTATATTGGAGGAGGCTTTAGCTTCTTAGGTTCCTCTTTAGGTGACTTTTCCGGTTGTATACTTTCACCAGTAGAATTTGCGAGCAGCTCAAATCTCTTGGTGTTTGATGGCGCTTTATTAGTGAGCATGTTATTATTGTCGCTTATAATTTTTGACTTATTTTCTGTCTGTTTATTTTTTTACTTTTGAGGGCTTAGTTTTCCGCTTCAAAAACCAACTTTGAAATTATACAGCGAGCTGCGTCAACGATTCTGTGAACTATTATTGGGTCACCATGGTACCTACGCAGCGAAAGCATCCACAGAGACCTCCATATAAATGTTGTCAACGAGGAAATTCATATGAAAAAGAGTAAACATGAAGCAAAGTTCACCGCACACGTAAATCCTCTAGCGAAGTCGCTTACGCGAGTCTGAAGTCAGAGCCGGCTGAAGCGCAAAAATTCTCCTGCCCAGCAAAGAAATCTTAGGGCCGTCTCTAACTAATACAATTACTTCACATTGTAAATAATCTATGTTATATAATAAGATTTGAATAATTATTTTTAGTCTCACAATAAGAGAAGATCCAATAAATAACGCAATAAGTATGAAAAAAAATATCAATTCCGAATGGATTAGTGAGTATGTTTAGTAAACAGTACTATCTGCATTTAGTTCAACTGAGTAAATGTTGCTTGCGGTAATGAGAACGCCATCTCCACAGGTTGGGCGATCTTCCCGAACGACAGTGTATTTCGATACCAAAATTATATTATCTATGACTTTATATATGAGTTTAGCCAGATTTCTGTTAGAACAATAGCATCAAAGTCAAAGGACGCACTGTTAGTAAAGAATAGGTTCAGTATACCGAGAATACTGCGAACGTTTTGGTAGCAACCAGATTTTTTCTTGTTGCTTAATGTTTTGAAAAAGCTACAGAACTGGAACCTTGAGAATCTCTGGTCAAAAATTAGCGAACAATACTGTGCTCGGTCCAGGTTTCAGGGTATAAAGCTTCGCAAGGCAAGCATCTGGTAAAAATATTTTGAATGAAGATATGCTACGTCTATGTTTAAAGTTAAATTTAGTCACTAAAAGTTCTGAGGGAGTTATGTTGAGATTATTTGAAAGGTGACACTTAACGTCATCTGCGGCGTCACGCATAAGAAGCGATACAAAAATGGATTTCCGGGGAGCGACATCTCTCAGCGTAATTCTAGAAGATCGCGTTTCTGATGGCACACCCGTCAATGGCTTTGGGGATGGCGGTAGGCGAGCGTGTTAACGGAGCAGCAGGCTGGCTGGTTGACTTGACAGTTAAAGATTTGTCCAGCATGGGGCCGAAGCGAAATTGCTACTGGCAGATTCCGGCGGCTCAACTTTTGAAGTGGGAAGACCCGGTTTTTGAAGAGCTAGTCTGGCTGGCTCGTCAGGGGCATCATCCATAACATGATTTACCGGCAAGTGTGTGGCTGGAGTGGTGCATATATTCATTTTCTGGTTATTATAGCGAAAAAGAGCGGTGAGCAGATTGTGGTTACAAAGCATAGCAACGATTTTTTTGGTTACTTTGTTGTTGTTTGCGACTCACAATTTTATCGCGTTAAAAATAAACGAAGAATAGTCGGTTAAAGAAGAACTTTCAGAATGTTGTTCAGTGTGTGAACAACTCCGTGGTACGGCAGATTAATTAAATCAATTCAGCACTGATTTTTTGTAGTTGATTCATGCGAGAAACGTTAAAATTACTGACAGGTATAAAATCGACGTAATTAGTGTTCAACGAGTTACAAGTGAAAAAGCCTTCAGTTATTAAACAATAAAGTCCATAATGGAGCACCTCCGGACCAATATGAAACAGCAAGACAAGACACCATAGAATACTTAACAACAAAACCAAAATCTACCTTTCAAGTCATATTAATTATTATTAATTATCATATTTTTATCAAGTCATGTTATTATTCCAGACTGGAATATGTTTATAAACAGAAACGCTTAAAATCTGAAATATATTATGGACGGCAAAGCAATCGGCGCAAAGAAGAATCTCACTAATTACAACTACTCACAAATTATGAGAATAACCAAGGAGATGAGAAAGTTACAAATCTCAACGACTAGATAAATTCATCATATTGACCAAAACCTATGCACCATTCACTCACTTCAAAAAATTACAAAAATTTCAAAAACACGAAAAACTAGGTTCTTAAAATGGTTTTGGTCAGGTTGGAAGTACATAGCGGACCGACGGATTACGATGACATGCCGATTATAGAGCAGAATCTTAATAATATTATAGTCAATAATAACAATGCTGAGTAAAAAAGAGAGAATAAATAAATATGTGGAGAAGCTTTTAAGAGGTCATTAAAAAATTCTAGATACAATCACGTATATATGGTGTTTTGTGAAGGTCTGTCCCTTCATACGTGGGCGGGTCAATAAGTCCGTGACTATTTGAATGAAACAAAGGTTTTTAGATAAAAAGTTATTTTATTTTTCAACGTAGTCTCCTTTGAGCTCTATACACTTAGCCCAACGTTCTTCAATTTTTTTATCCTTTCCAAAAAATATGATTTGTCGAGGTCTTCAAAATAGGCATTTGTTTGTGAGATGACTTCGTCATTGGAGGCAAATCTCTTTCCGCCGAGCCATTTCTTCAAGTTTGGGAACAAGAAATAGTCACACGGGGCTAGATCGAGTGAATAGGCCGGATGAGGGAGCAATTCGTAGCCCATTTCATGGAATTTTGCCATGGAAACTGCACATGTGTGCACCCGTGCATTGTCCTGGTGGAAAAGAACTTTTTTCTTGGCCAAGTGCGGTCGCTTTTTTTTCAATGCCTCATCAAATCGACCCAATAAGTTGTTGTAATATTCACCATTGATTGTTTTTCCTTTTTGAAGGTAGTTAATGCGGATAGTGGCCATGACTTTATTGGCTGACAAACCCACCTTTGCCTTCTTTGGCGCCGATTCACCCCGAGAAACCCACTGTTTTGACTGCTGTTTGGTCTCCGGTGTGTTGTGATCCACCACGTTTCGTCCACGGTTACGAAACGGCGCAAAAACTCGTTCGTATTGCGATTGAACAACGCTAAACATTCCTGCGAAATTGTCACACGGTTGCATTTGTGGTCGATTGTGAGCAAACGCGGCACCCATCTTGCGGAAAGCTTTCTCATACCCAAATGATCATTCAAAATTGAAACCACTGAGCCATGTGAAATGCCTACGGCTTCCACAATCTCTCTCACTTTTAATTGCCGATCGGCTAAAACCATATTGTGGATTTTTTCAATTGTTTCGGATGTGGAAACCTCAACTGGACGTCCAGAACGTTCGGCATCTTCCGTACTTGTACGGCCACATCGGAATTCAGTAAACCACTTTTTTACGATGGAAATGGATGGTGCAGAGTCTCCATAATATTTATCAAGCTTGGCCTTGGTTTGCGTAATGGATTTTTTCCTCAAAAAATAATGCTTAATGAGCACACGAAATTCACTTTTTTCCCTTTTCTTCTCAGTTTATTTTTTTTTGTTTTTATTAATTTCCTTTAAATTACATTCTGTTTTTTTAAAGAATAACAATGAGTAATGGTTGACGAATGGAAAAAAAGGTAGCGGCCCTTCCCATTGCAAGGATACGCTGATACTTTAATAGTTTACTAATAATTACTAATAATTTAATTCTGTTGGAGTTTTTCGTTTTAATCTTCTCGGTTCCAGCTCTCTCATCGGTATTTGTCTCAGGTTTGGGTTTTGGTGGTTTAGTAGTTGATTTGTGTGTTTTTTGCTGCTTTTTTTAATAGTTTCGTTGACTGTCTCTATGTTTAAGTCTTTATGGATATCTTCATTTCTAATATACCATTCGGCATTTGTCATTGTTCTGAGCATTTTCGATTGCGTTCGTTGAATTAGCTGTAAGTGAGATTTGCTGGCAGTTCCCCAGATTTCTATTCCATACGTCCATATTGGTTTTATTATCGCCTTTTATATTGCAATTTTGTAATGTAATTTTAGTTTTGAGTGTTTTCCTATTAGCCAGTTAAGTTGTCGAAATTTGTTTTTTATTTCATTTCGTTTGTTTAGGATGTGCTGCTTCCATGTCAGTTTTGCGTCAATGGTTAGTCCAAGGTACTTGGCATATGGGCGTAGCAATATTTGATTGTCGTTGATTTTAATTGCGAGGTTTTTGGGTTGTCGTTTTGTGTATATTACTTGTTGAGTTTTGTCTTTATTTATCTCGATGCCCCATCTCTCGAACCAGGATACTGTTTGTGTCATGATTTGTTGTAAGGTACTTGCAGCTGTTTTTTCACACGCGCTTGACGACATTAACACAGTATCATCTGCGAACGTAGCAATTATTGATCCAGGGATAGTTGGCGCTGGAATATCGGAGGTGTAAATCAGGTATAAGATGGGTCCAAGCACACTACCTTGCGGAACACCCGCTGTCACTGGCATAACATCTGAGCATTCATTGTCATATTTGATATAGAAATATCTGTCCGTTATATAGCTTTGTAGTATGGTATATAAGTTGTCTGGTAGTATATTTCTTAGCTTATGCAGCAGTCCTTTGTGTCATACTTTGTCAAATGCTTTAGCAATGTCCAGGTACACAGCATAGCAAAACTTCTTTTTGTCAAAATCCTCTGTTATTTTATTAATTACTCGATGGACCTGTTGGACGGTCGAGTGCTGCTTCCGAAAGCCGAATTGGTGAGGAGGTATTATATTTTTTTGTTTCAGGGTTGGCTCGATTCGATTTAATAGGACTTTTTCAAATACTTTTGAGAGGACAGGTAATAAAGTGATTGGTCTGTACGAACTTACAGTATTGGCGTTTTTATTTGGTTTTGGAATTGCTTTTATTTGGCCTACCTTCCAAGTTATGGGAAAGTATTGTAGTCGAATGATTCCGTTAAACAGGTTTCTAATATAGGTGATTATGGCGTCTGGTAGTTCTTTCAGAATTTTTCCTCCGATTAAGTCATATCCGGGGGCTTTCTTGTTTTTAATTTGTTTTATGTGAGATTTAATTTCTGCCTTTGTTATAGTTTTAATTGCACAATTTGAGTTGGTGATTTGTGTTGGAAGCTCAGCGTTGCCGTTGTCCATATCATTGGTAAATGATGTTTTAAAGTGTTCAGCAAGAGTGTCTGCTTTTTCTTTGTTTGATCTCGCCCATGTGTTGTTGTTTCTTTTTATAGGCGGCTTGTGTATAGTTGAGTTCGTCAATTTTTTGGTCGCTTTCCACAGAGAATAATTAGTAGATAAGGAGGTTCCGAGGTTGCTAAGGTAGTATTGTAGCCGGTTATCTTTGTCTGCCCTGAGAATTCTCTTGAGCTCGTCTGTTGCTCTATTAAGTTTGTTTTTATCTTCTGGATGCCTAGTCGTTTGCCATATCTTCCTAAGGTTACGCTTTTTTCTGATTTTGTCTTTAATAAGATGGTGTCGCTTGCGTTGCTGCATATATAATGTTTTCATTTAAATATGCTATTGCGGAGTCCAGTTCGTTGTTTGTATTTAGGGAGATATTTATTTCCATGTTCTGTTCCAAAATCTCATGAAACATATTCCAGTTTGTTTTGTGGTTAAATAAAGGGGGTCATTGTTGTTTTCTTCTACCCCACCATGTAACGTAATTAATATTGGGGAATGGTCGGAGGAGAGGTCTAGGCATGATTTTATTGTTAGGTTATCGCAAGTTATATTTTTTGTAATGCAGAAGTCAATTAAATCCGGTAGTTTGTTTGTGTCAGTTGGCCAGTAAGTCGGCTCGCCTGTGCTTAAGGCACGGCTATTATTGCTTCTTATTGCTTCATACAATTGTCTTCCCTTTGCAGTGGTAAGTCTGGACCCCCATGTTATGTGTTTGGCATTATAGTCACCTCCTGCCAAATACCGATTTCCCAGTGATTTTAGAAAATCGAGGTATTGGTCTTTTGTGTTGTTAAATTTAGGTGGGCAATAAACTGCAGATATATTTATTGGACCCGTTGTGTCTGAGGTCGATATAGTAGTAGCCTGTATGTAGTCCTTTTTGAATCCATCGAGCTCTATGCACTTTATGCTTTTTTTAATTATTACTGCAGTACCACCATGGGCCTTACCGTCCGGGTGATTAGTAGAGAATATATTATAGTCAGGTATGTTTATATAGGTTTTCTCAGTTGAGTGAGTTTCAGAAATGAGCATGACGTCAATTAGCTTTTCATTTAAGAATGTTTTTAGTTCAAGTAAATGGCGTGAAAGTCCGTTAGCATTCCAGATGGCGATTGTTAGGTGTTTATTTGTCAAGTTTAGATACTAGGAGCGTGACAATGTTCATCATATTTGTCATTTGGGCTAATAATTGTTTCATCAATTGTTTTAGTTTGTCAAAATCATTTTGTGCGGTTTGGCTTAATTGAGTTGGAGCAGGCTATATATCAGGTACACTAGCAGTTTGGATTGCTGAGTTGGTTTGATGGCTAGTTACTTGGTTTCTATTTAAGACTTCGGCATATGATATAGCTGGCGTCTTTAAGATTGCTACGTTATTTGTTGTACTGTATTGTGTCGTTTGATGATTTGTTTCTGTTACCGGTATTTCTTTCTTCCGGAGAGGTGGGTATTTTTGGATTTGCAGTGCTTTGTACACCATACAACCTTTGTAGTTTGCAGTGTGGTTTTCACTGCATAATGCACATTTAATACTTGTTCGGTCCGATCTTGTATTTATAGTACATGATGAGGAGCAGTGTTTTCCAGCGCACTTTACACAAGTTGGGTCTTTGGTGCAGTAGTTTTTGGTATGTCCATATTTTTGGCAGTTTGTACATTGGGGAAGTGTTCGCTTTGGTCGCGGTGGCTCGAAAATTACTTTGCAGTGAAGAAGGTGCTCAATTTTATAGATGTCTTTATTATTTTCTTTCATTTTAAGTTCAATAGAGAATAGAGGCAATGGTTGTTTGGAGTCGTAGCGCTGGATGTTGTGTAAATTTATAACTTCATGCCCTTGCTGAGCTAGTTCATTTATAATATCGTCTTTGTCTGTAGCGTGATGGACATTACGAAGGATTACCTTAAATCCTCTCTGGTCTTTTAGTCTGAAGGTGTAGTATTTGGTCGATTTATCTTTTAATAGTCCTAATATGTTGTGGTAGTGAGTAGTTTCTAGTGGCTGTATTTTTATTTCATTAGTTGACAGTGCTTTAAGTTCATATCGTGTTTCTTTTAATGAATTTAAAGCAGTAGTTAGTGCGTATATGTTTTCAACATTTTGAACATATATGGGGGGGGGGTTTTGCTTTTTTGTGCTCAATTTGCATTTGCGTATTTATCGTTGCATTTGTCCCATTGTCAGTTTGGTTTTCGTCTTCATCATCTTGTGCTAGTAACTCAAAGCGGTTGCTTGAGTTTGGCTCGGCTAGCCAGTACTCTTTGAGTGTTTTTTGGGTAGCGGTTTGAGTTTTATTCTTCTGTTTCTTGTTGCCATTTAAAAGATCCTTGGAACCGTTTGGAGACTGATTTTCTCGGTGACGTTTTAAGTTTTGTTTGTTTGGGAGAGAGGATTGAGTTTTGTTTATTGTTGTTGCAGCGGGTATTGATGTTGTGGGTGTTTTAATATTCGCTGAGGAAGAGCGTATCGGCATTGAAGCATAGCAAACTGTAGTTGTTGTTGCTATAGTTGCTGTAGTTGTGGTATTTGTGTCTGAGGTTGTTGAGAGCGGAAGAGTTGAGAGTGGGAGAGTTGAGAGCGTAACTGCTGTGAGCGGGAGAGTTGAGTGTGTGTTCATTTGTATCGCGGAAGTTGTTGTTGGTATACGCGCGGGTAAATTTGGCGCGCATTCTGGTCTTCGTTGCTGAGAGTAATTGTTGGGTCTCTCCAATGCTGAGAGCAAGATCGTTCTTCTCAGTCAACGCGGTAGTCTGATATTAACGGCTGTCAAAAACAAACTAAATGTCGCAGCTTGTTCAATTTTTGTGACAAGAGTCAACTGACAGATGACTGTTGACGGGAGCAGTGTTACCATTTCAATTAAGAGGCGGAAAATTCAAAAAGTCACGGACTTATTGACCCGCCCTCGTATGTCTAGGAGATTACGCATGTATTAATGTTTATTGGCCGATTTGCATGAATTAGCACTGAAAACGATCTATTTATAGCGCACTTGCTAGTTTAGGTAACGTCTAAAGTCTACTCATGATCAACCATGCGACTACGGATCGGATTCTGGAGACCGTCATCGTCATTCCTAGACCACTTTCTGACGTTGTACTTAGCCAAGAAAATTAACCATATACAAGATGTGCTTCTGGTATCCGTTTGAACTCTTAAGTTCAACCAACATTCCACACACTTTACTTGATGGGCGACATTATTAGATGTTTCTTACCAAGGCACACGAGCAGGGGAGGAGCATAAACCAAGCGATGAAGAATGCCTCGCCAAATTAAAGAAGATTTTTCTTAGGAACCAGCATGACTCATTCCTGAGCGGTTTTAAGGGGAGCTGTACAAAGATAAGAAGCTGTGCATAGAAGGGCAGCAGATACTCTACATGGGACAATTCTAAAACCGTTACAGCCAAGGATAGAGATTAAAAGGCGAGCAAAACGAAACTTCGACGCAAAGGGATCAAACGAAGCTCGCCATGGTCAAAATCTATTTTAGTCAAGTTCACGGAAATATTTCAGCATTACTATTGTGCCAATATTGCCAATAATTATAATTAATTAATAAAATGAATTAAGAATCTAAATAATTAATTAATTCCATTATTCTATTTTGTTTGGGCGACCTAAAAGGAGCCCATTCGGGACGAAGCTTGAAAATGATCTTCTGACCGATAAACGCAGTCATTCCTCATCGATGCAAAGTCTGTGTGTAAAACCGTGTTTGAGTTATTCAGTAAGCGATGGTAATACTGCCCTGCAGCAAAGCGGAACAGCTATTCGTTCAAAGTAACATAAAACGAAACCGTGAACTACTTAAGAGACTATGCTGAAACTGTGGGAAATATTGTATGTGGTAAATAAGTGAAACCGGGTTCAGTTTATTAATTAAATTAATTATTCTATACGAGTATATTTATTGCCACTCAATGTAGGCTTAGCGTGTTAACCCTGAACCGTTGGCCAACGTTCACCAAATAGAATTGCACCTACTTACCGTGCGACCCAGATTCGAGTATCTCCACTAGCACTTTTGTGACTAAAATATAATATTAATATCATCTGCAGGGTATAAAAATATAAAGAATATATTTTCTTGCGCATTTTAAAGAACAACTCTTTTTGTTCTTTAGCTCATAAGAAACCCAAGACTAAAGATTAACTATTTTAATGAGAATATTAAATAATACGCTCTGGCTCCATTATATTAAAAAGGTTAAAAATATTATGCATAATGACAATATATTTTGGTAAAATACGGTCAATCGAATAAATCATTATGACCTAAATACAATTAATATATACAATGATATACCCTTGAAGTATAATGGAAAATATCGGATATAGTTGGCCGACTATATCCATTATTGTATGGATTTTGAAAAAAAAAAATCCATAAGTCCGAAAAACACCAAAACAGATCGTTCTGATCGGATGAGTTATGAAACAGCAAAAATATATAGTGGTCTAATTATTAAGCTATTCATATGGGCCCAGATTTTCATAAATGAAGTTTTAACTTTCTAGCTGCAAAAACATAGAAGTTATAACATTACCTATTGTTCAGCTATTTGGCTGCTAAAAAATGTAGACAGCCGTTATTTATTAAATGTTGTAGATGGTCGCAGATCCTTATATGAAAGACTTTAATTTTAACTAATAATCTGCAAAAACATGGAAGTTATAGCAGATTCCATTGTTCAATTATATGGCAGCTATAGGATATAGTCGACCGAATCCCGACCCATCCTGACCGATCCGACTTATACGTCTCATATACCGCATGCAAAAGAAAAAAGGGCGTGGGTCAAGTTTTAAGTCAATACCTTTAAAACTGAAAGACTAGTTTTCTTAGGAACAGACAGACGATGCCTTAATCCCGGTGCATGCTCCTAATCAAGGGTATAAAAGTTAACACAAGCAACCAACAACAACAAAAACAATCATGCATAGATGACATGATAACTGTGCAGGGTCGGTATCGTCTTCGAATGGCTGCGGTCAATGCTTCTCGACCTCTGCCGGTGCTTGTACAATCGGCCGTAACGGATGGCGCGTCGAGTCGGCACCTATTCGGCGAAGGGCTAGTTTTTGTAATAGGTAATTTTCTACTTAAGTTTTAGTGAAGTTTTGGAAAAAAAGCGCACCGGTGACAGTCGCAAAAAGTCATTCCAACACCGGCGACTACTTCTTTAGCTTATCTGCAACGAACATTATAAAAACGAAAATAGCTTACATACTTCATATTATCTTAAATGCGTTGCATACGTTGTGACATACGTGTCATGCATTCTGATCGCAAATAATAAATAAATAAAATTTAGTAAATAATATTTAATCAATTAATTTATGTGTACGAAAGAAATTTTTAAGATTTCAGAAATATATATATATATTATATGTATGCCGACAAGGATTTTTTCGTTCATTATAATAAAATTTTAACATTAATACAAATGCAAGCGTACATTGAAATAATTACATACAAACATAAGCTTAAGCTTTAGAACTTAGTTGTTTTTAAAATGTATCCAATATAATTTTTGTATATTCAAAGATTGATAAGGTATACAAACTTAAATCAAATATTTTTTGACAAAGTACTACGATAAAATTCAATATATTTGTAATATTATATGAGTATTTGAAATATATGTTTTGAAATTAGAACACAACTAACTTTTGTGTTATCATATCATATCATCCATAACATCATATTTTGTTTTGAAAAATAAATATTTTCCGTGCGGAATATTAAATGGTTACATGCGTTTATTACAATATAAAATATTTTTTACGTCAAGCAAGTAAAGCATTTATTATAAAATACTATTTTAACGTCAAACTGTATATTTAAATTTTAATAATAAAATGCAAAGCGATTGGACATCTCAAATCAAACATAATTGAAGATAAAGGCATTTTAACAAGGTTAATGTATAATAACAAAGTAGCACCTTAAAACCATCATAGGTCCAACTTCCTAATTTTAAGATGCAGGTCTGTACGTCATACGGAAAATATTCAACATCGATTGAACAAGAGGATTTATAGACAGCAGGTGGTTGCCAAATTACCAGTCCATTACTAAAGACTACTGCTTTTGTCATAAGTGTTACTTCATAATGACCATCAGCACTGAAAATACATGTTTTAGCATAACTCCTTTTAAAATATATATGTATATCCTACAAAAAATTTCGTAGTTGTTTTTTTCAAAGTAAATATATACTTTTAAACGCATTTAAATGCGTAAGAAAAAATCTTTTATTATACAAAAAACTTTTGAAACATTAGCCCTTATATAATGATCATAAAGAATATGAAGAAGATGAGTTCCTTATACAATATTAATAGTAAACTGACTTTTAGTCAATATTGTATAGATAATATCTATCTAAAATATATCTACTATGCATATATTTTCAAGGCGTTGACTTATAATTGTTTAATTTTCCTAAACAATTTTGATCAAATAAACTCAATATTATCAACTACAATTTTAAAAAATTAATGGTTGTCTAAAAAAAAGCAACAAAATTCTTATTAAAATAAATTCTTATTCATTTTTATATTAAATTAATTCCTAAGTTTTGTCACTTGTTCCTAAGTTAATCAGATCAACAAATATTGTTTTTATCTATAAGAGAGATCAACAATCATCAGATCAACAAAAATTGTTTTCATCTATAAGAGAGAGCAAGAGGCTATTTGGTAAACAAAAAAAAGTTTTTACCTGTTTGTCACCTAGTAGTTAAAGTCGAAAAACAAAAGACAACGAAACACAAGACAAACATTTTACTAACGACCCTGAAAAAAATAATTTTTGCCTCTGGCGCTCTTTCATAGCTGAAAAAAGTTCTTGTCGATCTCATTACATTGTTGATTAGGGGAGTTCAGCGAGAAAGAATAATTAGTTTTAATACAAATAATGAAAAATAAGTACACTTGTATATTAATATGAATATTACAATATAATGACAATAATGACAACGTAAGCCTGACCCTCCAAGATCTTTAATTAAATAATTATAATATAATAATATAATATATCGTAAATTAATAATTATAAACAAGGTAATAATAAATAAATATTTTTTTGCATTCCGGAATACCAACATCAACTTAAATTGGTTTATCCTTTCTTCTCAATAATATAAAATAAAAAATCAATTTTATCAATTTATTCTTTTTTTTTCTTCTGACGGAGGTTGTTCTATGAATTGAAGCAGCATGTACCGATTGGATTAAGAAGGCAGCACCAGTTGCTATCGCTTGTGAAGTTGCGAGCCATTTCTGCTCTTGCTTTGCCTTTTTTGTGTTCCAAAAATACATACATAAGTACGTACATAGGTAGTTTCGAGGATCGTTTAATCTGAATAGATTTGCAGTTATGTTATTGTTAAAATCGGACACACGCTTGTCCTGTGTTTGCTTTGAATAATTTTCATTTAGTAGTTTGTGTTTGACAATGAAAAGGTTAGTCGCGCTTGTGCTGCAGGGGTCTTGATATGTTGACTGTGGTAATCGATGAGCCCGCTGTCTCAAAAAATGGTTATAAGTGGTAGAAGCGCTGTACAGAAGGCCAAGAAAAATGTGTACCCGATTTTCTAGACTAAAATTATCTAGTGCTTCAGAGTTCTGCCAAACGGACTACTTAAAAGAAGTTATGCTTTTTATCCTGCATCCCCAAAACACACACCAACTCCTGAAGTCGTATCTCTACAACAGAACCTTTGCTGTAAGATGCAGCTCTGACCTGTCCGACGACCACGCTATAAACGCTAGAGTTCCCCAAGGTAGCGTACGTGGACCAACGCTGTACGTCCCTTTAATAGCAGACATACCCACTAGCAGACTACACACGACTTGAACGTTTGCCGACGATAAAACGATTTTAAGTCAATCCAAATGCCCGGTAAAAGCAACAGATCAACTCTTTTCTCACCTAGTGGCCGTGGAGAAGTGGCTATCTGACTGGCGAATCAAAATAAACAAACAAAAATTTAAGCATGTTACATTTACACTCAGTCGGCAAGACTGACCTTCAATCACTTTAAACAACACCGTACTGCCGAAAGCAAATGAAGTGACGTATCTCGGAGTCCACTTCGATCGACGTCTCACCTGGCGCATGCACATCGAAGCCAAGAACACCCTTGGCTTTATTAACCATCGTGGATGGTTGAAAAATTTAAGTTTAAAATCTTATAGGATACCAAGATCATTAAATTGAGTTAATCTTTTTACGAAAATCCCAGAGTGAATTTAAGCAGCCTGATTAGGGCTCGATCGATAAAAAGACCTATGCTTAAATTTTGACCCATTAAGTTTAAAGAGATTGGTAGAACACCATTTTGTCCGTATCGAAATGAAGTTGACATTCTGCAGAAGAGGACTTATATGAAAGACAACCCTTAACGTCGTCTGCATACATAAGAACCAGAGCTTTTGTTATTAATATAAATAGTAAACAGTACCGGCCTAAGATGGCTTCCTTGGAGGGCTCCCGATGTAGCTCTGACAAGGCGAGAGTAAAAATGTTTATAGAGGAAACGTTGGGTTCTCCCAGCTAAGTATCTTGAAATCTACATAAGAAGGTCTGAGGAAAAATTGAAAAGATTGATTTTACTCAAGAGAAGTGAGGTGTTACCAGAGTCAAAGGCTCTGCTGAAGTCAGAGTAGATGAATTCTGTTTAAAGGCAATTACGGAAGCCATCTATAATCAAGGACGTCAGCTTCAAAAAGCTTGTGGTGGTGGATCGTGCTTTATTAAACCATGCTGGTATGGAGAAATAATTGAACTGCAAAAGGTATTTTAGACGTTATGTGTATAGAGACGTCTCTAGAATCGGTATCATAGCACTTTTATTCCTTTCTTATGTAGTGGAATTAGGAAAGTATTTTTCCACATTTGGGGGACAATTGAAATTTCAGGGATAAGAAGAAAAGTTTTAGAAGAGGTTTACACAGCCTTGGAACTCCATCGGGACCTGGCAAATAGACCTAAAGCCGACCTAAAAAATTTATTTCGTGATTAATTGTGACCGAGGGATATCTGGAAGATACCCGCAAAAAGCACAAGGATGGTGAATTACCGATATTTGAATAAATCAGTTCTGGTAGATTGAAGTCTCCCAGAGTCCCTAGCAGGTAGCTATAAGACATGCGATTAAAAACCGAGTGAATGTCAGATAAGTGATGCCAGTATGTAGGCGGTTCTGATGGATGTGGGTTTTAAGAGAAAGTAAGCAGCAGTGTATACAGCATTTGTTACTCTAGAATGGCTTTTCGGATTTAATAAAGTGCCGTTTGGCTTTCAAAACTTTCCAGCCGCATTTATAATGGTTTTTAATCATATTTTTCAATAGTGCTATATGCAGCTATATATTGACGATATAGTTCTATATGCTAAAAATGTTGACGAATTTATGCAGCAAACGGAGAGTCTTGGAGTAGCCGATAAGTATGACCTTAAAATAAACTGGAAAAAATGTGGTTTCTTGCGGCAGCAAATAAAATTTTTGGATCATGTCATCAAACATGGAATGATGTAGTATGGCGCTGTAAAAACGACAGCAGTAAGTCGTTTAGCTGCACGGAAGTATATAAAAGCCATGCAATCGTTTTTAGAACTTACTTAGTTTCTTCGTTAGTTTCTATACTCGTCCGCTCACGGAGCTATTGATAGAAAATTCAAAATCTGTTTGGAGGATCCGCAGCCAATACAGTTATTAAAACGAAGAGATACACCAACAGAGTTAAATACACATGCACCAATGAATGGATATGGAGCAGTATTGTTGCTAGAGTCTTAAAACCCTTTGCTGCACCGAATATATTTTTTGATTTAAATGACGTTACAAGCGGAATCAAAGCAGTAAAGTAATATCCTAAGAGTAAATTTTTTTTGTTTAACGTTCTTATTTTTAATTTAAAATCTGTCCGAGACAATCATTAAATGGTTTGGGCGTGACATTGAAATAAGGGAGGTACATGGAATGTATTTTTAAGAAGGTTGACTTAGGTGTCTATTGATGGGGGAGGTCAAGCGGGTGTTTCCTCTTCAGTCGTCTTTGGGATTGGCTATTGTCTAGGAGGTTGATGGCCAGGTTGGGGTGGTTGTCCAGTCTTTTTTTGTATCTTTTGCTGAGACGGGTGATCTCCCCTGCCACCCAAGGAATACCAAGCTCTTTAGGAATGATGGGTTTTCGTGGTACGAATGGGCGTTAGAAATTGTTCTTAGACATTTTTTTTGCAACCGCTGGATTCTGATGCGGTTTGAACAGCTTGCCGTGCCCCACATCTGTATCCAATACGTCCAGATTGGCTTTGGGACTACTTTGTATATAAGCGGTAAAGGTTTTTCTTTGAGCTTCGACCTTCTCCCCAGGAGCCAGTGCAATTACTTGAGTCGTAGGTTGGCCTGGTTGCGCTTGTGGATCAGGTGAGGGCGCAATGTGAGCCCGCGGTCCAGGGTCATAGGGATCTTAGGGATCCATAGGGATCTTTTCCCCGTTGAGTGCGACGGGGGGGCATTTCCCCCTGCGTAATGCGAAGGTTGTGTGGGAGGATTTCTCCGCGTTGACCACGATGTTCCATCGTTTCAGCCATGGATCGATAGCACCCAGTTGTCTCTGTATGATGGCTGATGCTTCCTGGGGATCTGTGGCGGAGGCTAGGAAGGCGGTGTTATCTGCATATGTGGCTACTGTGAGGTTCCGGGTAGGGGTGATGGGAAGGTCCGCTGTGTACAGTGTGTACAAGATGGGACCAAGAACACTGCCTTGAGGTACTCCTGCTCTTATAGGCCTAGGCGTGCTGATTGATGATCCGCATCTCACTCGGAATTCTCTTCCCTCTGTGTACGACTTGAGGAAGGCGAAGTGGGAACTTGGGAGGTGGGATTTATTTTTGAAAAGAAGTCCAGGGTGCCAGACTCTGTCAAACGCATGTTTGACATCCAGCATAACGGCGCAGCAGTACTTCTTCTTTTCGAAAGTCTCAATTATGCTCTCATCAAGGTGGTGGCATTGCTCAGGTGTTCCATGGAAGCGTCTGAAGCCAAACTGGTGATCAGGGATCAGTCCGGCCTCGTCCAATACTGGCAGTACTCTACACAAAAATACTCTTTCAAGTATTTTTGAGAGGATTGCCAGCAAACTTATCGGACGATACGAGGCTAGATTGGCTTCAGGTTTTCCAGGCTTGAGGAGGACAATTACTTCCGCTACAACAACTACTGAACAATTAATAGCAGCATATGCCAAATAAAAACACAAAACCACACATATGTCAATAATTGCAAAGGCAAGTTTACGTTCTTTATTTAATTAATTTACCCAACGAAGAAATCATGAAAGAATTAAAAACACAGGGAGTAGTCGATGTGTACAAATACACGCGTCAAATTGAGGGCAAAACGTCTTCAACAGGAGTTGTCCAGCTCACTTTTGACAGATACAACCTACATATAAAAATCAAAACTCGCAAAAGTCAAAGTATACATCCCAATCCCGATGAGGTGCAAAAACTGCCATCTTCTTGGGAAGACAGCCAAACACTGCAAAGGCAATACCATTTGCGACCTTTGTGGTCTTCCCGCACACCTACTAACTAAATGCACACGTACATGTTAACAACTAAGCGACTCCTTATACCCTAGCAAATAAGTAGCTCCGTGTAAACAATGCTGACGCGCCAGAGTTAAGTTCAGCGCTTTGCGCTAAGAACTTCCGGATGCAGAAAGCTGACACTTCTTAGTTGAAGGGTTAGCTGCGCCGCAAGGAATCCTGAGTCGGCTTGCCGCTCATGTCTTGGTGGCGTGAGACATTGTCGCGTAGAGTAGACTTAAGTTTTAATATTCTGACTTCTTCGGTTCTTGCTCAGCATTTGAATTAATCACTGCATGGCTCCGGCGCACAGCCTTAATTACTTTGTTATATCAATTAAAGGGGCGAAGTAAAACCCTCCTCCATAATATTCATAATATTCATAAGAAGAATTAAGCCCGTGACACAAGTCCCGCTCCAAACCTCCACAAAAGTCTCCGGATCACCGCTGGAGAAGACTTCACTAATTCTCTGGATCATCATGGAGGGGACACCACTAATTTACATACTGCATCAATTGCTCCGATGAGCATACTAGAAATTAAAGCCAAAGAAAAATGCGCAATGTACAAAGCCAAAACAAAATATCACAAAAAACAATCACAACCACTTGCCGACAAAAAAACTAACTTCTCACACACAACTCAGACAGGGACACAGACAGTGACATTGCAGAATTTCGTAACATCACAATGCACCAAATAAGCTCAATGCCTACTGAAACAAATAGTTTTGATAGGGACATAGAATTTTGACGAAAACAATTAAATCTAAGAACTTAACATATCCCAAATATTATGTCAATAAATATACTTCAATGGAACATTACCGGCTACAAAGATCTCTCCCTCCTCATAAAAACCATATTTTAGCATTGCAAGAAACCCACCTTACCACAAACAATTTTACTTATACAAGAAAGTTAATCTCTCCCTCTTTATAAAAAAACCATATATTAGCGTTACAAGAAACCCACCTTACCACAAACAATTTTACTTATACAAGAAAGTTGATCATCAGCTCGCAAGGCCAGCCGAGGAGTAGCTCTACTCATATGTAAAAATATTCAACCCAAGGTAATAAATTTCCAATCCAACATATTATCCCTTACTGCAGAAATAACAAGTAAGGTTGCAGCAGTCGAGTTTCCCGATTGCAAAATACCCTGTACCCTTAGACATGCTTACAATATTATTTAATATCAATAAATAAATGAAACAATATTCTATTAGAAAAGAGTACCATAACAATATAAATTTGGTATGATTTTGGTTATGAAGATAAGTTTCGTGTGTCATAAAGCCATACACATTTCGCTGTCAATGTCGCAGTCGGCGTCGCGCAATGCGTGTTTTGCTGCGCTTCTGCTTCCCTTGCCATAGATTTTGCATGTGGCATAACTTCCGTGTTTCTTATCCGACTTGGTTCATATTTAAAAACTAGATAGCTTTTATAAGCACCAGCGCATATGCCGAAATGCATAGCATTAGGTTAATAATTGTGGGCGTGGCAGTTTTTTGCGGTTTGCGGGGGATCGTGGTCATGCCAGTTTTTTGTGGTTTGGTGGGGAGCGGGGGGTGATATCGAAATAAAAAACAATCTTGTACTGCGTATGGTAATTACCTATCCAACGATATATGGCACATGTCTGTAGCTCTTGTAGTTTCTGAGATCTAGGCGTTGATACGGACAGACAGACGGACAGACGGACGGACAGACGGACGGACAGACGGACATGGCTATATCGACTCGGCTGTTGATGCTGATCAAGAATATATATACTTTATGGGGTCGGAGATGCTTCCTTATGCCTTTTACATACATTTGCACCATATTATGATACCCTTTTCACCCATTTTTAATGGGTACAGGGCATAAAAAGTAAAACTCCGTTTATAGTAATAAGTATATAATTACAACTCCGGAGTATCTTTCTTTAAAAAAGCGAATTTTTATTTTAGAATAGACCCAAGGCGGGAGATTAACTATATATAATTGTAGGGACAAATCTTAACTTAAACTTATATCCTAATTTATCTGGCGATCAAGCCTCGGTGCCAAGCTTTTATTTTATTGAACGAATATTCTGTAGAGCTTTTACTTTATTGAGTAAACTTTATTGAGTTGTATGTTTTGAGTAAATTCGATAAGCTTTCAGAATTGAGTGAGTTCATTTTGAGTTCTTATATTTGATCGGGAGTTTCAGGTTTTTCCCTTATCTCCAAAATTTTTATGACTTTCTTTGGTGCCGATATGCCTTGATGAAGAAATATGAGTGGTAGAATTTTGATTTCAAGAATTGCTTTTTGTGCTGCCGAAACTTGAGTGTTCGTCTGGTTAATTATGGGGACGTGCCAGTGGACGCTTATGTTTATGTCTGATCGGGCTTGGGAATGTTCATGACCGATTAGACTGTATGTTTATGTCTGATCGGTCATGGGAATGGTAATGACCCATTGCACTTAGGGTGAGTGTTTAAATATGCTGATGTAGTATTACTTTGTTGGATACAATTACACTGAGTTAAAAGAAATTTATTGGACAATGGGATACATGGAGATATGGATATGTCACTATATATATATATATCCCAAAACAAATAATTTCGATGAACAAGATTTTCATGATCTGGTCCACAATTTTAATAAGCCCCTACTCATCCTAGGAGATATAAACGCATGGCACCAACTTTGGGGCTCTTCCACAAACAAAGGGAAATTGCAATTGCAATAGCAACTTAATATTACTAAATAAGGGAAGGGCATGGTGCACACTACTCCACACACAACAAATTTACAAATGTAGATATCTTTCTAGATTATCTTTATTCCAAGCTAACATTAATAAACAGTTACACACTACAACAACACAAACAAATCAGCATCACAAATCCTAAAATCATTAAAGAAAGTGCAAATAATTCAATTCCCACTTCAATAAAACTAAGCACAAATCAAACTATTGGTGGAATACAGAACTAGAGTCCTTAAAAATAAAAAAAATTAAATGCCTCAATAATCTGAAAAGCTCAGAAAACATGCTGAAATATAAAAAGCCGCTAAATTCGCTAAATTCAAATTTAAAGCAAAAATTGCAAAAAACGCATTTTCAAAGTTTACTCAAGACATTAACCCTAAACCACAACAAAGACACTCTGGGATAAAGTTCACACCATTACAGGAGTTAGCAAAACACATTCACACAATAGAAACAGATATAGGAAACACCTGCGACTCAATTATGATAGTCAACGCACTCTCCAAACACTGGCCAGACTAAAACAAAGCACATTATCATACTCCACTACACACCACACTACTCCACTAGCTTCAATAACCGAGCTAAACTCATTGAAACACCCATCACACCAATAGAACTCCAATCTTGCCTCGACAGCCTTAAACAAACTACCCCCGGACATGACAAAATAAGTTATCAAATACTTAAAAAACTCGCAAGTACCAAAACAAATAAACTTCTAGACCTTTACAAAAGAATACTAGACACTAGCATCATTTAGCATCAATGCAACTGCAACAATAATTCCAATAAACAAACCAAAAAAACTACTAAACAGCTACCGCCAAGACCACCTCCTCTCTCCAAATCAATATGCCCACAACAACAACGAACCAACAGTCAGCAAAATACGGGACATAATCGCCACAAACACAATCTGAAGCTGCTAGGACTCCAGGACACGCCGAAATAGCCGGAAATGAACAAGCAGATACAGTAGCCAAAATCGCTACAAGATCACATTTTTCCACAAAAAAAAAAAACAAATATGATATATAAAAAATTATTACCAATAAAACAAAAAAAATCTAAAAACAATTTGGAATAACTAAAACCATATTTATAAAACCATTAACACAAATAGAGAAACAATACCCATAACAATAAACAGAAATCATGCCATCTAATACCCCAGATTCAGATTAACCCACACCAATTCACACACGAACACATATTCAGAAAAACACCAGCACCAGTCTGCCCATATTGTAACACAAGTTCCCTCACAGTCGAACCACTATCATCAACCCCTGTCACTACATAAAAACATAACCACATCACTAAGAATAACTTCCCGAAATCAACTACTCACAAATGTCAATTTTTAAAACGTAAACAATTTCTTTTTTTTTGTGTTTTTACTATTTTTAAATATACACACTCTGGCAATAAGCATTGTACCTCCTGAATTTAGTTTCTAAGGTTCAATTAAATAAAAAAAAAAAATATAGCTTGCAACGAAATATTTTTTCATAATATTTTGAGTCTTGTTATCAAAGAACATTAAAAACTGCATCTACGCCAGTGCATGGATATTTAACATGAATATGTCGGTGTAGTAGTACGGCTATCACCGTTTCCGGATCAAAATAGGGTACTTGACGTTATAGCTGATGGCCGCTATGTCAATTATGTTCCAGTGGATGACAATCTCCGAATCTGTCTAGAAGGTTGTACTGTAAATATACATCCTTAACCGGTGGATACGGCAATTTGATAGAATTGGCCACTCTTTATTGTTAACCATAGTCCGTTGAATGCCTTCGGAACGGCCTCATACCATTATAGTGCATTAATCCAGCTCTCCTGAAATAATAACTTCCAAAAAGATAGTAGCCGCTACGGCAGAGTCGTAAAAAATTATGATAAAGTGATAATTCTGGCAACAACTTTCGCCTGGTGAAGGAATCCTGCTTTCCTGCAAGAAGTAACTAGAAAAAAATTTCACCAAAGCCTCGTTCCAAGAATTCCAAGTATTTTAACAATAGGGTGATGAAGAGGCGTTTACGCTCCAGATGGATGAGATCGCGCCACCCGCTGGACAAAGCTGATTTTTACAGGGCGAAGTCTATCCTCCATCGTGCACTGGTGGAACACAAAGCAGCATGGTTCGATGACAGGTTAGCAAATACGTGTACCGAAGCCGACGCGACGCACTTTTCTGGAAGGCCACACGTGCGATTAAAAGGCGTTGCCTAAGGAAAGCACCATTGGTGAACAGCAACGGGGTATGGTGCCGAACTGATTTAGAGCAAGCAGAAGCGTTTGCCGCGCACCTGGCCGAGCGGTTCCAACCTTTTAACCTCGCCAGTCCGCAGCAGGTTGAAGAGACTCACGATCAGCTGTCCCAAGCTCTCCAAATGGACATGCCGATCCAACCGTTCGATCCTGCTGAAATAGCTGATGCCCAGCAAAACTCTAAAAAAGCACCAGGGCATGATGCAATATGTAACGCCACTCTAAAGGCCCTACCGAGCAGAGCCATCCGCTACGTAGTGATGCTTTTTAATGCTATTGTGAGGCTGCAGTACTTCCCTCCTCAGTGGAAACTGGGAATCATCTCTATGATACATAAAGCTGGCAAGCCGGAGAAGGACCCTGGATCCTACCGGCCGCTTAGTCTCCTCCCATCGATCTCAAAGGTGTTTGAGAGGTTGATTGCCGCCCGGATGATCAGGTTTATAGATGCCCAGGGAATAATGCCAGGACACCAGTTCGGATTCCGTGCTGGTCACTGCACGGTGAAGCAACTGCATCGAGTGGTCGAGCAAATTTTCACGGCCTTCGACTGCGACGAATACTGCAACGCTCTTTTCCTCGATGTCCGGGAGGCGTTTGACCGTGTGTGGCATCCTGGTCTGCTACTGAATATCAAGAATACCCTGCCTGCGCCTTACTACTGTCTCCTGGCGTCGTACCTTAGGAATAGGATATTTGCGGTCCGGTTCCACTCTGCGCTCTCAACCGAGTATAATGCTGCAGGTGGAGTACCCCAGGGAAGCGTCCTAGGCCCGCTACTATACTGCCTTTATAGCCATGACATGCCACGCCTGGCTGAGTCTCTACGGAACGTCAATGCTGATTTTCCGACTGGGCTAGGAGATGGAATATTGGCATAAATGGCAACAAGTCCACGAATGTTTGCTACACTCTCAAACGGAGAACGCCACCAGCAGTGCTCATTGACGACACCCCTGTGGAACAGGTTGACTCAGCCAAATATCTGGGAGTCATACTCGACCGCCAGCTCACTTGCTCGAAGCAAGTGAGCGAATTGAGAATACGCATACGGGCCGCGGCGTCAAAGCACTACTGGCTCATGGGCCCGCGTAGCAAACTGTCGCTAAGAAATAAATTGACTATATATAATCAAATCATAGCTCCTATTTGGAAGTATGCGTGCCAAATTTGGGGCCTGACGTGTGACAGCCAGATCCGCAGAATCCAGAGCATCCAAAATAAGATGGCGAGGACGATCACTGGCTACGAGTGGTATGTGAGGAACAACACCCTCCATAGTGACCTAAAGCTGCTCACGGTCTTTGAGACCATAAATTTCCACTCCAGCCGCTACAACGACCGACCGGAGCGCCATCGCAACCGACTCGCTAAGGGTCTCACCAGACCTCGCCCACAAAGGAGGCTCAACAGGCGACTCCCTAGGGACCTAATTGACCGGCTGCCAACAAGACGCACAGCAAGATGATGATAAGCCAAACGATATACTCCCCATCGTCTCTCTTTCTTTTATATTTTTTGTTTTTAAGTTTTGTAAATATTGTTAGTTTGTAAGTTTAAATTTAGTAATAATGGTAACGCTAAGCACACTTAGCCGGCGAGCCTCTCGGGCAGTATTAATAGATGCCAAGGTCACAAAGGGGTTTTAAGATACCCTGTATGCCTCAATAAATAGTTATAGAAAAAAAAAAAAAAAAAAGCGTGATGCTCTATGCTCTTGTTGAGTTGTCAGAGTTTATAACATCGGTAGTCTTGAATTAGTAGTTGAATTAGCTTAGTTGCAGCGCGTTAAAAGTTAGTGTTATTTTTAGCGACTTCTGGGTTGGCTGGGAGGAAGCGAACTTTTTTTGATACATTTGATGGTTTTGATTAAAAGAAATTAATTTCTTCGTGGAGAATCTGTATTTGCGTGCAAAGTGGCAGCTGGTCGGGGCTTTGACGTTTGACGTGTCCAAAGTGTTACAGCGGTAGTAAAAAGGTCTGAGAACTGACAATTGTCTCTTCGGATTTATGGTTGGCAATTATCTATATCCAAATTGGAAGCCAAAAAAGGAATGACCAAGGACCATCCGCTAGTTGGCGTATAGTGCCCAAGTTCTGAGAACGATTAAGAAAATGTTTGAAAACGATCGCTTGTTTCGATTTTCTAAATTGCCCCAAGCTTTACTGTTGTTCCCGTTGGTCACAGGAATATGTTGGACAAAGCTTCCAATTTCAGCTCCGGCAGTGTGTTGCTCAGTATTGCATGGGGGTTATAATGTTTCTGCTCATATACATCGTGGTCATCGTTCTTTATCAGGCTTGTTCAAAAACGTACAAGGTTCCTCTGCAATTTGGAAAATTGATAAATTCCCTGAAGCGCTTAGCTTGCCTTGTCCGAGCTATATCGGCAGTCCCCCAAAGAAGTCAACTTTGGCCGTTACTTTTATTTTTTTTGATGGCCACCCCAACCACCTGGCCATCAACAGCTTAGATAATAGCCAATTCCTCAGACGCCTGAAAAGGAAACACCCGCTTGACCTCCCCCATCAATAGATACCTAAGTCAACCCCCTTAAAAATACATTCCATGTACCTCCCTTATTTCAATGTCACCCCCAAACCATTTAATGATTGTCCACTCGGATAGATTTTAAATACAAAATAAGAATGTTAAAAAACCTGGCTACGTACATTGTCTGTGAAACTGCCTTAGAAGGATTATCTCAGGTGAACTATCTTAAAGTATTATTATATTTAAGAATTAGATAGTAATATTAGATAAATTTTTCGACCATATTTCAAAGATAGTTATTAAAGGCAATCGTGTGCTAGGTTTTATTCAAAGATGACCCCAAGAAATAAATAAATAAAAGATTATATATAATATATATTTATTTTGCACGATACTGGAGTACGGCTCTTGCGTCTGTTGCCTTCAATACGAGTGTAATCAAGACTACATTAAATCTATACAAAAAACCTGGGATGCAAATCGTATTCTTCCTTCTTATCTTCCTTTTTAGCAGACTCTTATCAATTTACTTACCCTCCTCAACAAAATTCTAGAAAGATGCTGGATTTTGTTTTCCTACTTAACCTTATTAATGGTAATGTAGACTATAATTGCCAGTATCGACTATAATAACATTGCTTATAGATGAGCTAGAAATTTGTTGATCTATTTCTAAGCCATTATAGTTCAAGATATCCCCAGCTTCAACTTTCTAGGGAACTGTGTTTAGACTTTAACTCTATGGCATTACTTTACTTTCAATTTTTCCTTCTATCAAATTAACAATCATTATATATCTTTTAGGAAAACAAACGCACTTTTCTGCTTCCTTGTAATTCTTTCTAAGCTTTATTCTTTTGAGTTTATCCCCTTGAATCCCCGATAAACGGCAGCGGGCGTCTGCCGGTTGGGCTAGAGGTGCTTAAATGAAGCTTCTATGGTTAATAATATGATGTGGAAATACTACTACAATACAGCTTATTTAACGACCGCGACTGGACTGCTCTCGACTGCTGACTACTGACGACTGCGCAACGACGACTGCAAACTGCGTGTTAAAGACGATAGGTGGCAGCACTCGTGTGTGTTGCCACCTTACATTCGACCATCCTGACCTTCGTCCTCCGACCCGGATGACAACAGCTCTTCATTCTCGGTGATGAATTTCCACAGTTTCATGTTATCACAACTGGTGGCTGTGACAACTGGACCCTCGAGATTTGTTGCTGCCTTTTTCACATCATAGCGACCGTTTCGTTTAATTTTGATAATTTTGTAAGGTCCTAGGAACTCACTTTCCAGCTTACGACCTGCAACGAATTGTGTCCTTCTGATGGCGACGAGATCACCCATCTTGTAGTCCCTCTCATTGCGACGCTTCTTATCGTAGTTGTGATTGGCACAAGGCACTTTCTGTGCCTTTTCCATGTCCATTATTGTGAAATATTTGGAGCTTGGAGAAACTCCAGGACATCTTCGATTAAAGGCACAGGAAAGCAGTTCTGCAACACCATACTGTTCACCTTCCGGTAGTCTATGCAGACTCTGAACGTTTCATCTTTCTTCTTAACAACAACGACTCTGCTTGCTACGTGGGATGACGACTTTCTCACGATGCCTTTCTCCAACCAATCCTCAACTTGGGCTTTGACAGCTTCAGCTTCTTTGGCGGACAACCGACTCGGTGATTGGCAGAATGGTTTCAGCAGTCCATCTGGATGAATTTGCAGATGGATTGAACATTTTGTAAGGACAGCAGGTGGCTGATAGCTGTTCTTAATCAAGTGCTCGACTTGATACTTCGGCGGCGCTGAGATGATATTTGATTCTTCAAATACGCTGTATACATTAAAAGGATACTCATCTGTTGCAGTCTGTTTTGTTTCTTGTTGCAGCTTGATACAACGAGGAATTTATGTTAAGCCTGCACTTGATTTACTTAAACTTTTGTTTTAAAACATCCGATTGGTTTAGTACAGGCATTGCCAAGCCGCGCAACGTAGACTCGCATTTCAACAATTCAATTTTTGCAACACATGCTCGTTTACAATTGTTACATCAGAGTCTGTGTCGACCAGGCTTTCAACACTTACACCAAATTGTTTTGACGCGGCTACGATCCAAAATTGTTTGCACTGTCTCGACTTTCTTTTTGCAATCACGCGCAATATGACCGTTCTCGTTGCAACTGAAGCATTCAGTTTCCGCGACGCAATTTTTTTTTCTTATGCTCCGATGAGCCACAGTTAAAACAAAATTCCTTCTTTTTCTCTTTGTTTGTTTGTCCCCGAACTTTTTTCTGAGTTCTTATTTTTCTGCTCGCGAACTAGTTCATAAATTGCGTATTCCTCTTTGAGCGCTTTATACGACTTACAACGATACATAGCACATTTAAATTCGCTTTTTATATTGAGACCGTTTACAATATAACGCAACATTGCAGCATCTTTGACATTTCCGATACTCGCTAGTTTTTTCATGGTCAGCATATATTCATGGAAAGGCTCTGAGCTTTTCTTCTTCCGTTCGCGCAACAACTTATGTATATCGTCACTGTTCCTACTGAACTGTTACTACTGTGTTAAATTCTCCTTGAGCTATTCAAAATCACTCACGCACTCTGACTCTAAAAAAAACTTGGCAGCACCAGTAATTTTTCTCCTCGCTTGTACATACTTTTGTTTTTCGGACAGCTCGTAGGCATCAGCATTACGTTCTAATATTTCGAACCATTTTGCGACAGACACTGAATAGCCATTAAAATCACTCAATCACTTGTGATCTTTTATGCTGGATTCTTTTTGTCACTTTCGCGCTCTTTCTTGTTTTCCCTTTTTAACTTTGTTATACACAACTGCAAAGTCAACACCGGTTGTGAAATAGAAATTTCGAGACACGACACTTGACAACACAACTTTTCGACTGATTTTTTGGCAAGGAGTTATCTGTTGTAACTGCGACTTTACTGCTGCTCAACTTTGCAACTGTTCGACTTTAAACAATATACAATACATAACCCTTTTGAGCAAACAATTTTTTGACGGCTTTTATACTTTTTCACTGTTAACAACACGTGAACTGCAACTGATAAAACTGCGACTGTTCTTTAACTAACACATATTTCCCGGACGAGCCCACAAATGTAAGATTGATTATTATAATGATGTTTAATTATATTAAATGTAGGTTCTATGGTTAATGATATGATGTGGAAATACTACTACAATACAGCTTATTTAACGACCGCGACTGGACTGCTCTCGACTAGTGACTACTGAAGACTGCCGATCGACGACTGCCAACTGCGTGTTAAAGAGGGTAGGTGGCAGCACTCTCGTGTGTTGCCACCTTACATACATGTGAGTCATACTTACACATATATATACATATTTGTAAGCGCCTTGCATGACGCAACATTCAGTCACTTGTGGTTCAACAAACAGAACAAGACGAACACGATATAATAAATTCATCAGGTTATGGGCCTAGAAAGCTTAATAAATACAATTGTGCGCGAAGTTATTATATCCAATTAGTAAATAAAGTGAATAGAAGTGAATAAAGAAAATATTCCGGACTTTCTCGTTTGTAATCAATTCGATAGAGAAATTGGACGACAACAATTATGGTGCGTGGTTCGTTCAAATGAAATGCGTACTTAATGCCGAGTTATGGGGCTACGTGTGTGGACAAAAAGTAAAACTTGAAACTGATAGTCTCGATCAAATATTGGATTTCGATGCCAAAGATGAGAAGCCTCTCGCGAGCAATATGCTCTGCCTTAAGGCATCACAAATAAACAATGTCAAAAATTGCGAAACTGCTACAAGTCCTTGGGAAAAACTGAAAGAAATCCATATGCCCGGAGGGGGCGCGCGGCGTGTTCACCTGTTGAGACAACTATTGTATATAAAGTTGACAAACTCAGAAAATATGGCATCGCATATAGCTACATTTTTGGACTCAATTAAAAAAACTGTCTGAAATTGATTTTACATTGGCTAATGAGTGTCTGTGCCTATTGCTATTGTCTAGTTTGTTTTATTGTTACTATTGAATCCCGTGACTCGTACCTACGTAGAGTACGTTAAAAATCAAATCCAAGAGAGTGTGCGCCAAAATATAGATACAGAACAAAGTGGAGAGCAAAAAATGTTCTCGTCGCGACGTGAGAAAAGTACAGTCTCGTAAAACAAAGACATTAAGAAGCGAGTGTGCTGATGTTGTGGTCGCCAAGGGCGCATCGATGCAGTTGCCCATCGAATACTGAGATACTTGAATCACTGCTGAATTGGGTCTACAGTATAAAAAGACTGGAAAGCCTGTTTATTGCTTCGTCGATGCTAATTGGGCTGGAGCCCGCACGGAAATCTTTCTGTGTCTGCAACTACATCGCAGTCGGGGCAGCATTTTCATGGAAAAGCTAGAAACATGGTGTGGCAGCCTTGAGCAGCACTGAGGCGCAGTACGTCGCACTATCGATGCCTACAAAAGAAGCAACGTACATACGTAAGGTGATGCTTGAATTGGGACTTGGCGACGGCTACGCAACACAAATCAACAGCGATAATAAAATGCAACAGCGATCCACAATGTCTAGCTAAGGACTCGAAATTTTATGCACGCAGCAAACACATTGATATCAAATATCACTTATACGAAATAGTTAAGAATACATTTTTTGGAAATTAATTTTCTACCTACTCAAAATATGATAGCTATATCAGCTATAACCAAAAATCTATGTTAATTTAAGCATATAAAACTCACATGTTCGTTAGGTATGCAGTAGATCAAAATTTTCATAGTTGAGTTGAGGAGTGTGAGAAATATACATATTGCTAATGGGCAACGCACTCTTATACGCATTTTTCATTATATATACAAGTTAACTAAAAAGAAAACTCCAGCAAATAGCAAATAGTTACGTTATTTTATTGAATTAAAACTGACCGAGTCTCTAGGCCAGCAGTTAAGAAGGGTAGTCCCCCTTCCACCATAATCGTCCTATTCCTACAGAGACGTACAACAGCCAACCGGTCCTACTCTAGAAGTGACTGCGGCGACGGATCCCCTGCAGCCACCATAAACCAATTAATTTACACATTGGATTAAGTTACACTTATATATACATATTTTTAAGCGCCTTGCATGACGCAACAATTAGTCAGTCGTGGTTTAAGGAGTACAAGAAGTGCAAGAAGAAGATAAATCCATCAAATATAAAACAAAAACAAATTTTAAATATGGTTTGGGAATGAATCCATGCGAATATTATTATCTGTTGTTGCTTATTTTAATTGTGCATTCAAATTATTGTTCGGCGTTTGTGCCAATTTTTTAATAATTTTAATGATGACCAGCCATTTTCCCAAGTTTAAGATGTCAGTGTAGGGTGGAGGTAAAGAAAAGAAAATTTGCCATTAGTATGGGTGTCGCATGATCAAAGGTCACAAGTGTCCATATAGCTGGGCATTTAGGAAAACAAATGTGCAATGAGATCATGGCAGTTGGGCACTTCTGGTATAAATTTTTGTATTTTCTTCTGTTGCTGGGAGTTTTCAGAATAATTATAGCTCATTCTAAAATTAAATTAATTATTAATTAATTAAATAAATATATTATTTATATTCTGTTTGTCCTGGTTATAATTGAAGTTTTGAAGTAAGGTGCTTCATTAGTAATTATTAACTAATGACCGCGTCCATTACCTCTAGAAGGGTAGATTACCCCATATTTCTAACCGCGATACGGTTACCGCAAGTTACTCATTCGATTTCTAAATTGAATTTCTGATCTACCTCTTAGAAATATATTTGCCATTTTTTCTCTTTTTATACCCTTGAAAAAGGGTATTATAATTTTGTCCAGAAATGTGTAACGCATTAAAGGAAGCATCTCCGACCCCACAAAGTATATATATTCTTTATCAGCATCAACAGCCGCGTCGATATAGCCATGTCCGTCTGTCCGTCTGTTTCTATGCAATAAATAGACAGTAGTTTTAAAGCTAGCGTTTTAAAATTTGTACCAGATCATTATTTTTGTTGCACGCGGATCAAGTTTAAGAATCGGTCGGATCGGACCACTATATCATATAGCTGCCATACAAACGACCGATATGAAAACAAGTCTTTGTATGGAAAACTTTTTTGTTTTCCAACTTATTGCAACCGAATTTAACATTTATTCATTTGATATAGCCATACACGATTTGTGAAAGTTTAGTCCGGATCGGACCACTATATCATATGCTCAGGAGTTATCCCCTTAGTGTCCATAATCCTAACAATCCTGGCAGCAATCAGTCTCTTAAACAGAGAGACTGATCGGCCGATAGGACGCGGGGTCCATTGCCGACATGCCCGGTTTGTGGATCATAGTTATTAATGCGAGCCTCCACTGTGCAGGGAAGCATTGCAATCTCACTATGGCGTTGAACAACAACGCTATGTAGAGAATTTCGTGACTTGGTAATGCCTTTAGTGTGGCATTGCATATAGTGGCCAGGTGCTCTGCTGACCAATAAGTTCGGATATCTCAGTGGGGGCAAAAGGCCTGATAGGCAGGTACATTTGGAGCGCTTGAGACAGCGTGGCATGCGTTTCGCCTACTTGCTCCGAGCTCGCTAGCTCAAATGGCTGAAAACGTTTAGCAAGGTACCCAGCAAAAACGTCGGCTTGCTGCAAGTCCGTCTGACACCATGTCCCTTTACTGTCTAGAAGCGGAGTCTTCATGGTGCACCTCCTTTTAATGACGCGTGTGGCCTTCCAAAATGAGTGCGTCGCGTCATTATCAGTTCCAGTGTTCGTCAGTCTCGCATTGAACCATCCAGTTTTGTGATCTGCCAGTGCCCGTTGAAGTTCGCTGTTTTATCCAGGGGGTGTCGAGACCTCATCCACCTTGTGCGTAGGCGTCTCTTTTCACGGATTAGAAGCTGGATCGCGTTGGTGAGCGGGATACCTGATGCTGCGGGCTTCCGGGGCGGAGTGTGTGCTGCCATTTTTGCTGCTGTCTTTTTGCTGGTGAACAATTCACCGGCGTCTTCCAAGTCATCCCCAGAGTTGATCTCAATATCTGACTGCGTTGGATGATTCGTCTTTAATTAAAGGTATATGATTCTTTTATTATCCCTAATAGTAGTTTTGTTTTGCAGTTTGTAAAGTATTGATCCTATGATTCTATTTTTTATATGGTGTTCTTAAGATGGTTTACTAGTTTAATTACAGTCAGGAATCATTGTAAATTTTTTTTTTTCTGTTGATAGATGTGATGATATTTTCTTTCTGTATTATTGTGGGAAGAGTATTGATCAGAATCAGCCTTTTAATTTAAATTTTCATTATACAATTGACGATGGACATTTCAGATCAACATATTTCTCTAGTTTAGACCAAGTTTAAGTTAACAACAGATATGACAGTCATAATAATTAGTAGTATTCGCAGAGATTTAATAATGACCACATTTCTATCCGTTTATCTGTTTGTATTAGTTTTGTATTAGTTTTTTTCATTCATTTTCGTAACTGAAATTTAAGCGTCTTATGTACCACTAGTACCTTAAAGCATCGTAGAGTGCATAGCGAACCTCTTGTGATGAACCTCTTGAAAATCTCTTGTGATATGCACACATATTGAGTATTTAATGCATTCAAGTACAGCGCAATATTCACCAAAACATTAATACAAATATACTTGTATTGTAGCAATCGTTGCAATGTTGAAGTAAACAGTTCAGCCAAAGTGCGAGTGTAAGGTAATCACCCAATTGAAGGCCGTTCTGCATAAGTGCATAGTCATCGTTCCCACGCCGGCCAAATACTGACTAAAACATTATTAGGGCTAATTCTCCATTAAGCGCTGAGTTACACCGATACATACGAATTAAGAGTATTTTTATACCCTTGAAAAAGGGTATTATAATTTTGTCCAGAAATGTGTAACGCATTAAAGGAAGCATCTCCGACCCCACAAAGTATATATTCTTGATCAGCATCAACAGCCGAGTCGATATAGCCATGTCCGTCTGTCCATCTGTTTCTATGCAATAAATAGACAGTAGTTTTAAAGCTAGCGTTTTGAAATTTTTACCAGATCATTATTTTTGTTGCACGCGGATCAAGTTTAAGAATCGGTCGGATCGGACCACTATCATATAGCTGCCATACAAACGACCGATATGAAAACAAGTCTATGTATGGAAAACTTTTTTGTTTTCCAAGCTATTGCAACCGAATTCAACATTTATTCATTTGACATAGCCATACATGGTTTTCGAAAGTTTGATCCGGATCGGACCACTATATCATATAGCTGCCATACAAACGACCTATATGAAAACAAGTCTTTTGTATGGAACATTTTTTTGTTTTCCAACTTATTGCAACAGAATTCAACATTTATTCATTTGATATAGCCATACACGATTTGTGAAAGTTTAGTCCGGATCGGACCACTATATCATATAGCTGCCATACAAACGACCGATTTGAAAACAAGTCTTTGTATGAAAAACTTTTTTGTTTTTAAGGGTAGCCGAAGATAACTTTTCTCACTTGTTTTATATAAAATAGCAAATAATTCTATAAATGGAATTAAAATAACACAGACGCATCTCTACATCTACCAAGCGGAAGCGTTTTCCGCGCTTCTGAATTCATATTTTTGTTATTATTGTCCACAGAGCTGAAAGAACAGATAGCTTTAGTCAAGTTTCTCGCCTAAATCCAGTAGCTTGTCTCCTCCTCCTCCCTTTCCACAAAAATATTAATATTTGTAATGTAAGCAAACCTTCGCCAAAATGTATTTTTTCCTACTATTAGGTGTTGCCAAAATAGCGTAAATTAAACAGACAAACAAAAGTGTTGTTAATATCTTCAAAAGTTTTCTGATTTAGCTCAATTGTGTTCAGTATGATGTAAAATATGTTATCAAAATGTGAAAAGGTTGTTTTGAATGGGTGCTACAAAAAAAATTAAATTAAATTAAGTGCGTGGAAAAAATTTTGAAAAAAAATTTATTTACAGGAGCATTACAAGAGTCCACATGCTAATCCCAATGATGCATCCCAATTTATATAGTCGCAGCGATTCTTACGTGCATACAGACAGACGGCCGGACAAGGCTTCAATTATTCTGTGTTTAATACATTTGCACCAGTACTATATACTCTACAAGTACTAGGCATAAACATTTCCGATTTCATTTTTAATTTAAAGACTACTTAATCAGCTTAATATGGAGCAAATTCACATTATGAAAAAAAAGATTGTACCCCTGCAGAAGTTAAGTACATTTTTTTTTAAAAGTGCGCAATGAATATATTCTTGACAAGGAGCGACTCCCAAGTCAATATCAGCGCGGCTGTTTGTCTCTGTTTGTACGCAAACCAGTCACTCATTTTTAAAGGTTACGAATCTAAACTTCTAAATACTCTTCTTTCATATACACTCCGTAGACAAGTTTAAACAGCCGGATTTGGCTCATTATATCCTATAGCTGCAATAAAACTGAACGATCGAAAATTACGTAAGTTTCGTTCTTTTTAGAAGTCGAAGCTGTCAAAATCCATTTTATAAGAAACATGTATGAATCTGAAGTTCCCGTAATAATAAAATGGATGGCTTAAATATATTTAATATTTTATCTCTTAACGATACAAACCGCTATGGTGCGCCAATTAACTGTAAGGATATAAAAACCTCGGCTCTGCCCGAAGTTAGGTTTTATTTTTTTAAATTTTTTTTAATTTAGTTTTTAATTTTTACGCATTGTTTATACAGTATTTTTATCATTATCATCGATTTTTTATCATTAAATATTTATATTTTTTTATTATATTTATATCTCAACAAAGAAGATGTTTTTATAATTTAAAATGCATTTAATAGCCTATGCCATTATAGACTATTGAATATAAAAAGGAATTAAAAAAAGAAGATGAAAATGTTTATTTAGTATTAAATAACTAAAAACTATACGGACATTAAAAGACCTACCTTAAACCCATCATAAGTCCAACTGCCAAATTTAAGAACACAGGTTTGTTCGTCAAATGGGAAATATTCTACATCTATTTCACAGGATGATTTGTAAATTGCTGGTGGCTTCCATTCAACTAATCCTTCGGAGTAAATTGTGGCTTTTGTTGCAAGAGTCACTTCGAAGTTACCATCAGCACTACATTATATTTTTTAATATCCGTACAAATTATGATTATTTTTTAAGCTTGTAAAATTAAATATATTTAATAAACTTAATTATATACGGTAATATCAAAGTTTAAAGCAAAAATATTATTTTGTTTCTACAAACACAGTAGGTTTTATTATTAAAAAGCCAAACGTATAAAGTAATACAAGTATATAAAGAAAAAATTAACATTACTTTTATTCGAGGCAATACTATATGAAAATTTTTCAAAAATGAAATCTTTTTTCGGCGTTATTATAAAAAATATTAAATAAACTATTTACGTCAATCTTTTACTCCTAAAGTTATTTGACAAAAATTTGAAAACATAAGTATAGTAATAATAAAGCAAGAACAGACCTAATTTACCGCAAAACGGCTTCTATTAAATTTCAGTATATAGATAGCTTGTTTAATTTGTAATTGGAAAATAAGCTGCCTATTTATTATTGAAATTCCCACCACCTTAAACCTTTACCCAAAATGTAATATTTTTAATTAAGAGTTTTTCTTTACTTTCACATTTACAATGTCGTGCAAGTCTGAGTACGTTTGGATCTATTGACTGTTGACTCGCTTAAAAATGCTAATTCAAATAATCTAAATTTGTGATTTTTGTTGTTGTTATTAATTAACAAATTTGCCTCGTATACCAAAAATCAAATAAATGGTCCACGTAAAATTTGGACGAATGCCGACCGAGAACCGCTGCCATTTATTGTATGGCTCGAATCGCAGTGATAGATCCCAGAGAATGAAGTTTAGAGAAATTCTGAGGAAGAAGGCTCCGAAAGGTAAGTGAGGATCGGTGATTTAATAGAAGAGGAAGTGCAAAGTAAATAAATGCCCCAGAAGCCCTTATAGACCAAACACTGTACCCTAAAAGGTACATGCTGGTCATATATTGAACTACAATGGCTTAGGAATAGAGGACTAAAATTACTAGTCCGTCTATTAGAAATGTATTATATAATTATAAGCGTGTTAGTAGACACTGGTTATGTAAGAAAATGACAAAAACTTTTTTTTACGGTTTGTAAGAGAGGATAACCTAATTCGTAAGAACCTGCTAGGATAAGAAGGACGATAAAGGTTTAGAGCCATTAATTTTTAAGAGATTGGTAGACCATTTTTACCATTTCACCATTTTTAGAAAGTGTCCAAATCGGACTGAAATTTACATGGGCAGACGAGCTTCCTTCGTGAACTCCCTTCTAATTTCAAAAATTAATATAGACTCATATAGGCATTTAAAAAATTCTATTGACTCTATTAATGAGTCTATTTATATGATGCGACTCTATGCAAATCTGACCAGAGAGACGGATAGTATTTTTGCACATACAATCTTAAAAAAATTTTATTAAGTGGTTCTACAACAAAATTACAGCAATGCTAAAAAAACAAGTGTAATTCAGACACCAAGAGATGTCTTGGATTTTTTAAACCAACGGCTTAGTTCGTTTAAAAACTTGTTGGTTAAAAATTACACAATCGAAGTGAATAAATATGTATGGCAAATATATTACATCCACGTTGGCCAATTGCACAGAAACACAGTCTTAATGAAATAATAATAATTAATGTAATAATTAATAAAATGTAAAATGAATTTTTTACTTTACAACATATTGATTCCAAATACAAATAAAATCGGATATCTCGGCGTCTCCCTTAATGGAATTGGCTAATAAATTCCCGCTCTCCACTGTGTTTAGAGTATATGGTTATGCTTCACAACACAGTTACAAAACCGGGTTGGAAATATGGATGTGAAGTATGCGGCAGTAAAAGCAATATAGCGCTGATTATAGAGCTCAACTATGACCGGAGCGCCTTGATACATTCTCATTACAGATATTTACAGAGATCTAGCATCCGGTTAGTAAAAGAAGAAATGTTCCTACTACAAGCCAAATACAGGGTGCGTTATGAAAGTAATGCGTATGGTTTCATTGTCACGTAACTACCTGTCGTAGCACGCTTGGACCTGTCCGAAAATTTGGGGCGGAGTCTCTCCTTTCCAACGCGCTCGGTCTCAGTTCGCTCTGAGCAATAGAAGTGGTAGGACGTGTCGTAGAGCGAAGTCATTTTTTCTGTTGTGTCACGGTGCGACGGAGGAGCAGAAAAACGTTCGAGTTTTGCGCTGTGAAGAATTGTTGGAATCGATTAGAAATGATCCAGGTTTTTTAAATTTTACTGTAACTGGGGATGAATCCTGGATGTTCGAGTATGATTCGGAATCCAAACGACAGAGCTCCGAGTGGCACACACAATTTTCTCCCAGACCCAAGAAGGCGCGCATGAGAAAATCTCGTATCAAAACAATGCTGATTGTCTTCTTTGACGTCCGAGGAATCGTCCATTTTGAGTTTGTACCGCAAGGACAAACTGTCAACGGAGCCTTTTACCAAGAGGTACTCAAGAGACTGAAACGCCGAGTCGTACGCGTCAGGCCAGACATCAAAGACGTTTTCATGCTCCACCACGATAACGCCCCCAGCCACACGGCCTTCGTCGTCACCAACTTCTTGACCCAGAAGAAGATCTCAGTTGTGCCCCAGCCTCCTTACAGCCCTGACTTAGCTCCGTGCGACTTTTTTTTGTTCCCCCTACTGAAGAGAGAGCTAAAGGGAAAACACTGGGAGTCGGTGGAGAACATCCAAGCTCGCGTAACAAGTTTCCTGAAAGGCATTTCTGTCGAGGAGTTTCAGGGTGCTTTCCAGGCGTGGCATACACGTCTCCGCAAGTGTATTGACGCAGGAGGGGACTATTTTGAAGAATTGTAATAATTTGTACTGATTGGATCAACAAATATATTTTTCTTAGAAAATGCGCATTACTTTCATAACGCACCCTGTACATTGCAAATTGTGAACGGACCAGCACGCCGCGGTCTATGCGATGTCAAAACCCAAGCCCATCTAAGAAGAAATTA
Organism: Drosophila ercepeae; assembly: GCA_018150545.1. Taxonomy (NCBI): domain Eukaryota; kingdom Metazoa; phylum Arthropoda; class Insecta; order Diptera; family Drosophilidae; genus Drosophila; species Drosophila ercepeae. Next base: position 1,387,952 of record JAECWL010000182.1, on the reverse strand, counting down.
TTAGCCAGCCGGGAAACTAATAACGCCACACTGTAACCAAATGGCCCTATCAACGCATATTAAGTGAATTAATACATTTCAGGTTTTATAACTTGATGTTAGTTCCCTAAGAGAAGATGCAAAAAATAATAAATACAATGTAAAATAAAAATTTGGCGGCTCAGGTTGACACTAGCATTGCCAACAACAACTTTATTGATTTGTTTTGTTTTTGTTTTGGCGTTCGCTTGACTTTTTTTGTTTTCTTTTTTCAATGTGAAAATTTTTTTATTTAAGTTTACATGTTTACTGTTACCTATGTGGCAGCTTTACAGGTTGATCGCTTGACTCTACGCTTAAATTTTTTAATTTTACATTATATTTACATCTTACATTTCGCTTAAGAGCTTATTAACCAATAAAATTAATAAAAAGTTGACACAAGCGCTGATTAACAAAAAAAAATATGAGAGCACAATTAAAATTTGTAACAACCAAAAATGATATCAACATTCATTATTTACTAACCATACTTAAAATATTATATAATAACATAAATTCTCTCACAGTGGGCTGTGGAAAAAAAAAAAAAATTCGTTCTTTTTGTGACTTTCTTTAACGTGTTGCGTCTTGAACTTCCTAAAGGTAGCTTCGTGCGACCCTATATTAGACACGTTGGCTTAACTGTGTAAAAAATTTGAAAAACATCAAAAAAAAGAAAAACAAATAAAAATGAATATTTTAATTCAATTCTGTGAATGGCTTCAATTTTGTAGGAGCGCGAGTTACAAATACATATAATTAAAACTCCGGCGTGTTCCTTTAATAAAAAAAATTTTAAATATAGTTGACCCCTAAGATGGGAGGTTACAATTGTAGGGACAAATCTTAACTCGAACTAATGTTCTTACTTATTAGGTGATCAAGCCTCGGTGTCAAGCTATTAATTTATTGAGTAAATATTCTGAGTAACATTTGTTGAGCTTTTATAATAGAATAAGTTTGTTCTTGAATCTTGCTTTTGGTCTGGCGGAACTTGAGTGTTCGTTTGGGTAGTTATGGGAACGTGCCAGTGAATGTTTATGTCTGATCGGGCGTGAGGATGTTTGAAATAGATTGAACCTAGGGTGCGTGTAGTATATGCAGATCTTGAAGTAGATTGGCTGATACAATTACAGTAGGTTGCTTAGTGAAAGGAAATATATATGGGCGATGGGGTACATGGATTTTTGGATTTATCATTATATAATAATTGTAATAATCCATAATGAACATACGTTAATTTTTTTAAACGTTTAGTGCTTAGTTTGCACATAAAATTTAACTATTATCAAGTTATTAATAAGCAAGTTAACAACAATGCACCCCAATTCATTGCACTGCAATAAGCAATACCAGTTTTTGATGCCAACACTTTCAGTCTTCATTGGATAACGCGTCCGCTTCCACCAGCGCATGCGATTCTAATAAGATCGCCAACTTGAATAATCGGCGATGTCGTGCCCAGTATTCACCAACTGGAAGCACCGAAGGCGACGTCAATCCGATGCCACCGGAAGCAGGTAACCCAACTTTACATCCTGCTAAGATTCACAGCATGTTAGGGCCAGGTTAGGTTTATTAATTTCTAATTCAATTTCAATTAATAAAGACCTTTTTTAGAAGTCACATTTTGTTTTTGTTAATCAATCCATACAAGGACAATAAAGGTTAAAGTCCAGACATCGGTTGAAAAGGGAAACAAACCCACAAAACGCTTATTATCATACAGTCACATATTCAATTAAGCATGACTAACACCTTGGTTACGTGTTACAAATTTAAGAATATCAAAAGTCTCCAAAAAGCCCCTCAGAACATGCATTAGGCGACTTAGACATGGTTGCAGAGAATGTTAAAACCATTTGCGAGTTTTCAGTTTAATATCAATATGAACAGAAACAAATCGCTTTACCAAGACAAAACTATAATAACTCCATTTCTCAGCCCATAACGGAGCCTGTCCATTAACCTCCTCATAATAGGAAATTTTTGGCCACAACATTTCGCACCACCACGGTCACAGGCCCTAAAATCATTGCCATATCCAGAGCCTATAGATGTGGATCCCAGTATACAGACTGGATTGGTAAATTACATGAACAGACCTCTCTGCGAAACTCGAAAAGGAACAATTAACTACTGACTGAAAAGAGTTAAACGCAATCTGCAGGGACTCCCTTGACAATGGATACAAGCAAATTATGGCAGAATGTGAGCAGTACAATAATCTTGAGAACAACTTATACGAATATTTGGAACAGATAGACGACACTGACAAAAACAACGCATAAGATTACTATGACGACAAATGGTTAACCTAATTGTTACTACTAATTGGCACCATTTGCCAAGAAAATAACCATACAAAGGCTGCACATTCCGTTCAGTTTATGTCGTCTATGGAGAGCTTCATGACTCTGCTGATTGCATGACAAACAAAATCGATCCCAGCACCAAAACGTGTATTAATTATGGGGGTAACCCCATGGCAAATTATAGAGGCTGTCCAATATACACAGACCCCAAAAGTCGGATTCATCACAGAGTACCTTCTACACGCCTCCATGATGCACAGAATACACCTATATCATCAGAAACAACCCTAGAAGTCTTCTTCGGAACGTCAAAGAGGTCCTCATTTGGTCCTGCGACCACCTTCCAAAATGTGATAGTTTGCAAACGTCCTAAAATCGGAAATTACATAACCTTGCTCTATGACAACAACTATGCATGCTCCCCCTCATCTGTGCTAAATCTTTATCGGCTCTTTCATCTGACCTCTCGCCAGTCATTTTAAATCTCAACCTCTTCCAATGCCCTGAGACAAGCTCACCTATGCGCTAAAGCAAGAAGATAAAAACGCCCAACGTCGCCATATAAAGCAACTTTCAATTTCTGGCAGTAAAAACTCACTATGGAAAGCTCATCCCATTTTAACCACACCGGCAAAAACTATATCACCATCAATAAATATCACAGGTGGATGGGCCTGCAGTGATAGAGACAGAGGTACCACATTTGCAACGCATCTTCAGCGTGTGTTTCAGCCAAACCCTGCTACAAGTTCGTTTATATTACCGACGGTAACAGGCGACGACAAAGCACCATTCATTCAAGCGAATGAAATAGCTAAAATCATAAAGAATCATCTTACCAAAAGTGCGAAAAAATACCAAAGGTGCAATCTAATAACTCCAAAGATGATTATCGAACTTCCATAGTGTGGAATTTCCCTGCTTTTTAACACTATCAAAAAACTCGAGTTCTATTCAGTGAGATGAAATAAATTGACCATAATAATGATACAAAAGGCAGGCAAGGACCTCTCAGTTTCCCCATCGTATAGGCCTATAAACCTGTTGTATTGTCGCTCAAAACTATTTGAAAAATGTCTGATGACCCGAGTAACCTCCCACTTGAGGACCAGCGCATCAGTTTCGTTTTCGAGAAAAACATGGAACCATTGAACAAGTAAATCGAATAACATCAGAAATCCGATCTGCTTTCGAAAAACGGGAATATTGCACTGCAATATTTCTGGATGTCCCTGAGGTTTTTGACAAGGTATGGCGCAGGCTCATGGAAGGCAAAAGGACACACCATTAGCTTAAGTCTAGTAGTCTCCACTGGCTTATCAACTATCGGTCACCCCTCTGTCTGGGATACAGGGTCCTACTCTACAACTCCGTACTAAAACCAATTTGGAGGTACGGCTCCCAACTTTGAGGAAGTGCCAGCAGTAGTAACATTTAGATCATGCAAAGGGCCCAATTAAAGATACTGAGAAAAATCACTTGAACACCCTGGTATATCCAAAACGAAAATTTACAAAAAGACTTTAATATCAAATCTGTCAAGGATGAAATAACCCATCAAAAACAAAAGTACATGAGAAAATTAATGTCACACCCTTCCGACCCAGCGCTGATCATTAGGTCCTTTTTTACAGATCACAGTTAAAAAGACTGTTGAATATCGTTAAAATTAAGATTTGAAATCTTATTGTTAGTCTCATAATTCCTGAGAAGATCCAATAAATACAGCAAAGTTAATAAAAAAAAAATTTAGGAGGAATTATTGCTTTGCATACGTAAATAAAAAAAATGGTATTTTACTTAATTCGCATTAATATAATGTTTGATAACATTTACTCTTTTTGAACCAATTCGTAACAGTAGATGGAAGAACCATATCTTAGCAGTAATTGATCCACATCGGTGGATCAGCACAGCCTTGAGCTTCAAATCGTGATCGTGACCAGGCCTAGAACCATTTCAAAAAAAAGTACCTTGGGACTCCGGGTGGCTAATTTAGAACGTAGCCTGTAACATCCGGTTTTGGCTCCTACAAGCTTGGTAACTTTTTTCTTTAACCATACTCGGCTGATGTTCTTGTAAGAATACGTTCTCTGGCTAGAAGCTGGGCTATCAAATCGATATTCGAGATGATTTGTATTTTCAAATTGGGATGGTATCTTGAAGCATGGCGTAAGCATTATAAATATTCGATATAAATGTTAAGACTCCTAAATTATATCGATATTTACTACGGCGTTTGTTTTGACTTTGATGTAAGACGAGATATTAATCTTAGAGGTGTCAGGGGCTAGCCGTGAAATTAAAATATATTTTACAAGTGGAATCACCTTTGGTAACACCACGACATCAGTCACGACAAGTTAAATTAGAGAGCGATAGTCAGAGAAATGCAAGAAAAGCTCAAAATTAAGAAAGATAAGGCACAAAAGTAACACCGAAAAGTACTGCAAGATAAAAAAGAGTATAGAGAACATAACTATATTTGGTAATGCGAATTAATTTCTCAACAAAATATGGCCCTGCACAACGTGGCGAATTAGGCATAAAAATGGAATTAAATAGAAAGAATTGAATTAAATTACAAGTACATAGGTCTGGAATCCTGGAAAGCGGAAGCGTCTGTCAGCATATGAGGATGTCAGCATATGAGGAACTCGATGGCGAGATATCATGGACGCTGGGTGAATAAAATAACAACTATGCCGGTCACAAGTAAAAGCTATTGGCGCAGATGACAGAATACTGATAAAAAGATCGAGTTCAAATACAATTTCAAAGACGTTCATGCTGATTTGGTAAAATTTGTGCCCAAAATTACAAAAAGAGTCCAGTTGACTCCAAAGATTTTCGGCACGCGTCCAGCGGATGTGAACGAAATAGAGCTGTAACCAACGGAGCAAACGGGGCCAGACTCACAAGTCTTTACGAGACAAAGGATCGAAATAAAAACAAGTAAGGTAGCAGCAGTCGAGTTTCCCGATTGCAAAATACCCTGTACCCTTAGACATGCTTACAATTTATTTATTTAGTATCAATAAATAAATGAAACAATATTCTATTAGAAAAGAGGACCATAACAATATAAATTTGGTATGATTTTGGTTATAAAATAAGTTTCGTGTGTCATAAAGCCATACACATTTCGCTGTCAACGTCGCAGTCGGCGTCGCGCAATGCGTGTTTTGCTGCGCTTCTGCTTCCCTTGCCATAGATTTTGCATGTGGCATAACTTCCGTGTTTTTTATCCGATTTGGTTCATATGCCGAATTGCATAGCATTAGGTTAATAATTGTGGGCGTGGCAGTTTTTTGCAGTTTGCGGGGAGCGTAGTTGTGGCAGTTTTTTGCTGTTTGCGGGGGAACGGGGGCTGATATCAAAATAAAAAAACAAACTTGTACTGCGTATGGTAATTACCTATCCAACGATATATGGCACATGTCTGTAGCTCTTGTAGTTTCTGAGATCTAGGCGTTGATACGGACAGACGGACGCACGGACATGGCTATATCGACTCGGCTGTTGATGCTGATCAAGAACATATATACTTTATGGAGTCGGAGATGCTTCCTTCTGCCTGTTACATACATTTGCACCATACGAGGGCGGGTCAATAAGTCCGTGACTATTTGAATGAAACACAGGTTTTTAGATAAAAAGTTATTTTATTTTTCAACGTAGTCTCCTTTGAGCTCTATACACTTAGCCCAACGTTTCTCCAATTTTTTTATCCCTTCCAAAAAATATGATTTGTCGAGGTCTTCAAAATAGGCATTTTTTTGTGAGATGACTTCGTCATTGGAGGCAAATCTCTTTCCGCCGAGCCATTTCTTCAAGTTTGGGAACAAGAAATAGTCACACGGGGCTAGATCGGGTGAATAGGCCGGATGAGGGAGCAATTCGTAGCCCATTTCATGCAATTTTGCCTGGAAACTGCACATGTGTGCACCCGTGCATTGTCCTGGTGGAAAAGAACTTTTTACTTGGCCAAGTGCGGTCGCTTTTTATACCCTTGAAAAAGGGTATTATAATTTTGTCCCGAAATGTGTAACGCATTAAAGGAAGCATCTCCGACCCCACAAAGTATATATATTCTTGATCAGAATCAACAGCCGAGTCGATATAGCCATGTCCGTCTGTCCGTCTGTTTCTATGCAAAAAAAAGACAGTAGTTTTGAAGCTAGCGTTTTGAAATTTTTACCAGATCATTATTATTGTTGCACGCAGATCAAGTTTAAGAATCGGTCGGATCGGACCACTATATCATATAGCTGCCATACAAACGACCGATATGAAAACAAGTCTTTGTATGGGAAACTTTTTTGTTTTCAAGGGTATACCATCTTCGGCAAGCCGAAGATAACTTTTCTTACTTGTTTTTCAATGCCTCATCGAATCGACCCAATAAGTTGCTGTAATATTCACCATTGATTGTTTTTCCTTTTTGAAGGTAGTGGATAATATTGCGTGCATCCAAAAAAACAGTCGCCATGCCTTTTTTGCCTGACAAACCCACCTTTGCCTTCTTTGGCGCCGATAAACCCCGAGAAACCCACTGTTTTGACTGCTGGTCTCCGGTGTGTTGTGGTGGATCCACGTTTCATCCACGGTTACGAAACGGCGCAAAAACTCGTTCGTATTGCGATTGAACAACGCTAAACATTCCTGCGAAATTGTCACACGGTTGCATTTGCGGTCGATTATGAGCAAACGCGGCACCCATCTTGCGTAAAGCTTTCTCATACCCAAATGATCATTCAAAATTGAAACCACTGAGCTATGTGAAATGCCTACGGCTTCCACAATCTCTCTCACTTTTAAACGCCGATCGGCTAAAACCATATCGTGGATTTTTTCAATTGTTTCGGATGTGGAAACCTCAACTGGGCGTCCAGAACGTTCGGCATCTTCCGTGCTTGTACGGCCACATCGGAATTCAGTAAACCACTTTTTTACCATGGAAATGGATGGTGCAGAGTCTCCATAATATTTATATAAATCTGGGCAGGGACTTTGCCGCTCAAAGGTTTTTCTGGACAAAGGCATTTCTGACTACTCGACCTACTCATGGTGACGATCGATCTTGTTTCGCACCAGGTTAATCACAGTCGAATCATCATTGAGAAAGGGATCAGTTTGATTTTATTTACATTAAATATTTTCCGACAAAAAAAGCAAAAAAAAAATAGTTTTTGGCAAAAAATCAAATTGTATTTCATCGAGGAATTCAAAAAAAAATAGGTGCTTCAAGAGAAGTATGGTCTATTCGAATCCGAGATGTCGGAAATCCTTTTAGGTGCTGATAGCTTCCAAGAAGTACCACGTATAGGACGTTCCTTTCAGAGCATGCCCCCGCCTAGCACAACTGCGTTTACCTCCCAAGGTCACGCTGTAGTTAACACCTATAATCCAAAGGTGAAGTCACAGAATGTTGACTCCTCTGATCCGGATCAAAGCAAGGCTTCTGGCCAGAACGTTTGGTTTATTGATATTAAAAGGGCTATTAATAACAGAGAAGCTCTAAAAATAAATAAAGTTGGCCGTCAAAGAGTCAGAGTGCAACTGCCGAGAAAAAATGTAAATACAGGGTGCGTTATGAAAGTAATGCGTATGGTTTCATTGTCACGTAACTACCTGTCGTAGCACGCTCGGACCTGTCCGAAAATTTGGGGCGGAGTCTCTCCTTTCCAACGCGCTCGGTCTCAGTTCGCTCTGAGCAATAGAAGTGGTAGGACGTGTCGTAGAGCGAAGTCATTTTTTCTGTTGTGTCACGGTGCGACGGAGGAGCAGAAAAACGTTCGAGTTTTGCGCTGTGAAGAATTGTTGGAATCGATTAGAAATGATCCAGGTTTTTTAAATTTTACTGTAACTGGGGATGAATCCTGGATGTTCGAGTACGATTCGGAATCCAAACGACAGAGCTCCGAGTGGCACACACAATTTTCTCCCAGACCCAAGAAGGCGCGCATGAGAAAATCTCGTATCAAAACAATGCTGATTGTCTTCTTTGACGTCCGAGGAATCGTCCATTTTGAGTTTGTACCGCAAGGACAAACTGTCAACGGAGCCTTTTACCAAGAGGTACTCAAGAGACTGAAACGCCGAGTCGTACGCGTCAGGCCAGACATCAAAGACGTTTTCATGCTCCACCACGATAACGCCCCCAGCCACACGGCCTTCGTCGTCACCAACTTCTTGTTCAGTGTTACTGATGTTTTGGCTTTGATCACACCAAAAACTATTGCACCAAAGAGCCCAGATGTGGTAGATGCAGTTTGCCTCATTGGACTGGTTCCAGTCAATGCCAGGCAAAGACCTATGATGACCTGGAGTGCGTTAATTGCCAAGGAAAACATGAGGCAACTTACAAGGGCTGCAGAATTTACGTCCAGAGGCTCAAAAGCCGAAAAACTGGGATCATCGAGCAGATCACCCAGGAGGTGGCCCCAGAGGAGGAGCTTGTATCCTAATCCGGCAGGGATTAGTGCACTATCACATGCATTCGATCACAACGAATCACCTACAAATGGCGAAAGTAAAATTTTCCACTAATTTGGGCGAAATTACGGTGTCAGCTGTGTACCTTCCTCCAGGCCTGCCTTGGAATTCCTCTGAGTTTGATAATCTCCTTGGTCAACATGGTCAAAAGTTTATCATTGGAGGTGATTTTAACGCTAAGCATCGGCTCTGGGGTAGTATAAGAGCGAATGCTCGAGGCTCAGCACTTCACGATGTTATTTCCGGCAGCTCAACTCAAGTTCTGGGTACAGGCAGACCCACTCACTATCCGTATAACACGAGGAATGTACCTTCATGTATCGACTTATTCTTGTACAAAGGTATAGCTAACAATATACGCGAAGAGTCTGACCTATCTTCCGATCACTTGCCGCTGATCGCTTCACTAACAACGTCACCTCATAGTACCGCCCTTATTAAAATGCTCGTTCCACCTGGTGTGAATATAAGGCTGTTTCAGTACGAACTTAACAATGCCTTTAACCTCAATACAGAGATAAATACAGCAGACGATATCGAGAAAGCGGTTGAAACTTTTATGAAGAAGATCAAAGATGCAGCTCAAATTGCAGCTCCTGGCAGCGCAGTTCACCTACGCAACGTGCGTAGCAGCAACGCTCTCTCTCCGGAAGCAGTAGGACTCTTAACTCTCAAGAAACGTCTCCGGCGTGAGTTCATCAGGACCAATGATCCAATAATTGACAGACTGTACGAAGGATATCAAATCGGGTAAAAAAAGTACTGGCCAACCTGAAAAGAGAAGCAACTAACGCGTTCCTCGGGAAAGCTACTGCCAATGAAAACTCAAAATTCACGCTCTGGAAGCTCAAGAAGAGATTCAAGAGACAAGTTGCTTTAAAGTTTTCAGTTCGTAACCCAGATGGTACTTGGGCAAAATCACCTCAGGACAGAGCTGAAGCGTTTGCCAGAAACCTGGAGGAAAGATACCAGCCGTTCGAGACAGCATCGCCAAGACGAGTACAACTGGTTGCTGAATCCCTAGAAGCCCCATTGCAGATGGCTCTTCCTGTAAAGCCTATTAAACTCACGGAATTGGAAGATGATATCAAATCCCTTCGCATAACAAGGCTCCTGGTGCGGATCACATCGAAAACCGCTCCATTAAGCTGATGCCCCACAGAGCTTTGTTATTCATTGTACTGATTTTCAACTATGCTCTTCGACTGGGACACTTCCCAAGCGCCTGGAAGAAGGCGAATATCATTATGCTCTATAAAAGTGGGAAGCCAGCAGAGGAATTAGACTCCTATCGCCCAATAAGCCTGCTTCCAGCATTTGGCAAATTATTTGAGAGGTGCATCCTGAGAAGATTGCTCGAGTCCCCAAAGGTCCAGAAAGCTATTCCGAAGTTTCGGTTTGGTTTTAGACTCAGGCATGGCACACCTGAATAGCTACACCGCGTAGTGAACTTTGTCCTGGAAGGTTTCCATGGAAAGGAGTACGTCGTTGGAGGTTTTCTGGACATCCAGCAGGCTTTCGACAGAGTGTGGCATGAAGAACTTCTGCACAAGCTTAAAAGCCTACTAAATCCTCAGCTCTTTTTGATAATAAAAAGCTTCCTCCACGAGCGATCCTTGAAAGTAGTACAGGACGGACTGTCCTCCCAAACAAAAAGAGTCAGAGCAGGTGTACCCCAGGGAAGTGTGTTAGGTCCAACATTATATACCTATATACTATATACCATCACCTTTGGTGATGACACTGCAGTCCTGGCCAGAGATACTTGCGTCTATACAGCCACTGATACGCTTCAGCTTTATCTAAAAAAATTTGAGAACTGGGCCCTACGCTGGAACATTGCAGTCAATCCGGAAAAGTGTGTTTCCGTGACGTACACCCTGAGAAAAGACACATCACCTGGTGTGTTTCTGCATGGAGAGCTCCTCACACAATCGAACGCCCACAAATAACTCGGTGTCACTCTGGATAAGCGACTTACATTTCAACGCCATGTAACGGATGTAACTCGGCGGCTCAAAACAAAGGCGAACAGCATGGCTTGGCTCCTTAGGCCTGGAAACAAACTTTCAATTTCCAACAAAGCCAAAATTTATAAGGTTGTCTTGGCTCCTATTTGGAAATATGACATCCAAGTGTATGGCATCGCCGCAAAGTCGCACCTCAACAAAATTCGTGTGGCGCAGTCGCAAATCTTGCGTAAACTATCTGGAGCGGCTTGGTACATCCGCAACAATGACATTGAACAAGAGCTGATGGTACCAAGGATTGGCGATGTCATAAAAAAACAAGCAACCGCTTACGTAAATAAATTGGGAAACCACCCGAACCAGTTGGCTCGAAAACTCTTGATGAGGAGACGTGTATTGGGACTGAGGGCGAGAAGGAGGCTCCTGCGCATTCACCCAACAGATCTGCCGAGAAGATATATAAATTAATTGATTAAATTAATTCATGCCTCTAGACTCCCTAATTAGGTTTAAGTATGTAAATATGTAAATACTCGCTAGAAATTATGAATCTCTGCAGTATAAGTTATTAAAAATTAGTAACAGTGGACTAAAATGTAATAAATACAATTTTTATAAAAAAAAAAAAAAAAAAAACCAGGTTAAAAGAGATGTCCAAATGTTTGACTAAAGGTGGTATGACAATCGGAATAAAATAAACTATTTATTTAAGATGTTGCATTATCTCGGTTTCGACACTGGAAGCGGGAAGATCAGAACCGATTCCTACCTAGCCTACCTCCCACTAAGCTTTATGGCCGGCCCTGCTGTTTATCGTACGACTCAAAAACCGGGACTAAATCCAAGAGAGTCAAGTATAAAAGGGATTGAGAGGAAAAAGTTTATGTTTGAATAGAAAGATTCGATAGAAGAGTAAGTAATGCAATAGACCATTGAAGTCAGAACATAATACCCTTAAAGGTACATGCTAAGTTGTACCTTGCTAAGTAAGGGCACCAGCGATAAAATTACACAATTTTATAATTCGATCATTTAAGTATAAAAAAATTTCCAAACAAACATATTTTGTATATGGTAAGAAGGTAAGCTTTAAATGGTTTGTGATGATGTAGGGGAACTTTATAAATCGATATGGGATGGATAAATAATTGAAACGGCGCGACCTTATCTGGAAAAATAACTAAGCTTCCCAGTAAGACCAATGCATTCTCCAAAGCTCTGAGTTGCATTGAAAGGGAGAAATGGGGAATGCATGCCAAAAAAACTCCGGAGGGATAGAGATAGGAAAGTCGGCCAGAGATTAGTGATAGACCAAAACCGAAGCCTCTATATGGAAATATAATAAGCAAAGATAAATACATAAAGATATAGGAAGTAGTTATTAAAAAGGGGTGAAGAGGTATGAAAAGATGAAATATAGGGAAATCTGCTGCTGGCAAAAGACCAAAAAAATCTCTCCGTTGAATTTTCAGCTTTAAACAGAATCTCTATTGATCGAATCGAAAAATTCAGCTGCTGAACCGACGGTAGAGGACATGAGAGCCAGAAGCAACTGCTTGAGTTGAATGACTGCCCCAAGCCAAAGACACGGCCTTTCAATCCTCCTGCGAAGGTGACTGTGGCACGGATTCACTCACCCAATGGAATGGAAAGTGCCGTTGTCTACCCACAAAGAATTGGCTGGATGATTTTATTTCGCATTTCCGTGGCCGGCGATGAATATGGCACAGAGGGCTCAAAGTTTCCATCTCTGAGATGCTGATTGTGTGGGCATGGCGATACTCTCAGTAATGGTGGAATCGGCGCTGAGTACCTTATCTTGAGAAAATAGAAAAATAGGATGACTGTAAGTCTCACAATGAACTGCGATACACCGATACGTTAAGGTCCGAAACTTAATACTGCCGTCGCCATTTAATTATACTCATCCAGCTAATCGCGGATGATTTTAAAATCACCCTTCGATCAATATAGTTCCGCTATAGGGAAATATAATAAGCAAACGAAAAACATCAAGTTATAGGAAGAATTTATAAAGAAGAGGTGAAGAGGTATGAAAAGTTGAAATATAGTAAAATCTGCACAAAACCGAACAGATAGGTTTCAAAGAATACGGTATACCTATACGAGTTGGGACGATTGAGCTTTGGTTTCGATATAGTAACCCATGATTCGTTATCAGTTATGACCCTTTTTAGTAAATCTGGCTAGTCGTTGACGTCATTCAACAGCTCTTGAGCGATGCTTATGCGGTTTTGTTGGTAAAAATTTATCACTATCGGCATCTCCGCGGGCATCTTGGCAAAAAGTCGCCGAGCACGCAAAACACTTATAACCTTAACGCCTCTCACAACCAAACAAAAAATGCCACACACCTTGGTGCTATAGTTTTAGAGTAGTTTTAAAGGGGAGACAAAAAGAAAAGAAAATAAATACGGTCGCTTCATTCGGTTGCCTGCTTCTATTATTCGATAGTATATGTTGCGATACCGAGAGAATGAGCGAAGAAACCTGGATGGATACAAGCTGGACAGAAGTAGCCATGGATTTTTGAAAAGATGCCGGAAGCATCTCCTGTTTCCGTCGAAGAGGCACTGTCCCTAACGTATTAAAAGTATTTGATAAATCTATGTTGAAGGTTATGGATACCCATAGAATAAAAGGCCTTTTTATGAGTGAGTCTACAAAAATTGTGAGAAAATTCTCCAAAATCAGTCTGTCCTATTGTTTACCCGATCTAGTATGGTTTATGTACGAGGGGTATGGTAAAAAGTCACTTTCCCACTGGTTCGCAAGCTTCGCAAGGTGTGGTGCTACGCAACATTTGGCAACACCTTCTAGCTTAGCCCCCCCACTCGCTATACGTGCCCTGAGCACGTAGTCTCTGCGACGGTAAGTGCCGGCTTGCCATTTAAGATGAATTATCCGATCGTTCTCACCGTCAAGTGCAAAATCCGCTCTGTTATACGTTTTTTCCATGCGAAATCGATGAAATCTGTGAACATTCATCGAGAATTGACTACAGTGCAGGGAGAAAACTGCATGTCTGTTCAACAAGTCTGTTTGTGGTGTAGAGAATTCAACAACGGCCGAACAGACGTTCACGACGCAGAGCGAAGCGGACGGCCGTCGCTCTCGGACGACATTGTTGCAAAAATTGATTTTGTTGTTAGCGAAGATCGCCGGATGACGATCGAGCAAATCGCTTTACGTGGTCCAGATGTATGCCCGAAATCTGTCTATAACATTATCTTTTTATACCAATATGGCAGAAAAATTAAGGTACATGAAGGTGTGCCCACGCTGGGTTGGCGGAAAAGTTCTTCGTGGCGGGCTACCAAAACTGGTTTAAGGACTAAAAAAATGTATTGACAGAGATGGTGATTAGGTTGAAAAATAGACAAAGAAGCGACCTTTCCAATGATGTATGATAATACATTAATAAATCATGTTGTACGCTCGAAAAATAATTGGGAACTTCTTATTGGGACTTTCTTATCGATCGCTGCAAAAAAGCTAGCATGGTGTTGCATATCCGGCGAGAATTTGAAAGTGTTGCTTAATGTTATGGCAGAAACAAGTCTTCAACAAGATCAGTTAAACCAGCTACTAGGAGGAGAATTAGCTACGACTCGGAGAAAATATTTAACTGCCAATTTTTTTTTATATGTCCGTCAGGTTATATCAGTTAAACCTGATCCTTAAATGCTCAGCGAGCCATTCCATTTTAAGCTGATTTTTCGTAGTTCAATTTTCTTTATTTAAATTATTTTACGTGTTGTTATTGTAATTTAAACGATAGCTGTCGATAAGTCTAATAATACTAATAAGATCTTTTTAAGTGGGCCACCAAACTGTTTTTTATGTCTCTTTTGGAGCTGTCGGCCTTTTGACGATCGAATATACTTTTTTTGTATCTTGTGGATTCAATATACCATATTATACCATATTACTTTTTCGATATTTCGAATCTTGTAAAATCTACTTAAATATTCAAACAACTAATATATTTAATATACATATAATGTATATATCTATGTAATATATACATGCTAATCTATATGATGTATATATTTGTAAGAACAAAATAATGAACAGGTAAGGTAGAATCATTCAAAATCACCCAGCTCTTGCCCAAGTCATCTATTCGAAAACTAATAATTGAGAAATAAAGATTCATCCTTTAACTCTCCGATCAAGTCAAAAAGTGGTGAACCCATCTTTAATAACTTTGATGTTAATGACGTCCGACTTGCGATCGAGTGATCTGATAGGAAAGAATGAAAGAAAAAAATTGAGCGTCGTACTTGTGGAAGCTTGGATGCCACATCCTTGGTAGTTATGTCATTTATGAATCAACTGGCCTAAGTGCCTTTCGACGAGTAGCACTTTAAAAACACCTTACGTGGTGAAAATAATAATTTCGACGCAATTTCGAAGAATAGTCAAGCTCATAATTGCGGCACAAACTGTGGATAGTGATCCCTAGATCCACTTTTAGTGATACCCAGCTCCACTATTTGTGATAAAAACATTCAAGCACAGTTATAAAAGCTTGCTGCAAATTAACTAAATAGTGGCTTTGCTGAACAACAGCCACAAGTTAAACAAAACAAACCAGCTTTTCAAAGCAGCTGTTCACATCTGATTGAAGCTTGTTAATAAGCATTTGGAATTGAGCATTTATGGAGCTAAATGCAAAAACCATGATGGCCTCTCCGGCCGAGCACTTACATCAGCCTTGGCGAGCTCTTTTGAGCCAAGCTTCTGCACCTGTATCGAAACGGACATACAAAGTCGCCGGGACTACCAAGCTACCGCCACCGCGCATGCAAGTCATTAAGCGAAAGCCATGTGTGTCTCTCCTCAATGCCAAGAATAAGCCAAATCTTGGTACCAGGTGCCTCCTTCCACCTACAGCGGCAGCTCAAAACGCTTTGGGTTGCTTGCTCAACCCGAGAAACTGAGCGAGAAGCCCCGTACCAGCCATCAAGTAGCTACTGCAGCGACTAAACGTGCAACCAAAGCGCAACCAAAACCTCCTATAGTTTTGAAAGGTGTAGAAAGCGCACCCCTGCTGATGAAAAACATTTCAAAAATCGCAGTCATTGATGGGCGGGGTTTTGAGGCTCTACGCGTTAGAAGCTAGCACTTTCCGCAGCATAGACCGAACCTGGCTAGAGACCGAAATTAACTCAAGGAGGAAGGGCCATACCGAGTCTGAGTTAAAGGTCTGCACCACAGTACGATTATTGAGGAAATGGAAAGTCTTGGCCACAATGTGCTAGACTTACATACGCCGAAGAGGCGACACGAGCCAGGTGCTCCAGCAGCCGAGCCCATAAACCTGTTCTTTTTTAACAAACTTTCTTCACAAACATCGCCTATGCGGCGAATAACAAAGAGATCGTGGCTCTTAAGGCTCTATGCCACATGAGAGTTGTTATCGACCCCCTTCGCAAGCGAAATCCGACAACCCAATGCCATCTATGCAAGAAATTTCGTCGCACGGTTTAATACTGCCGAAAGGCGCACATCTGCATTAAATGCGCCGGCGAACATCTAGTCAAAGCGAGTACCACGGAGGTGCACACCACCCACCGAACTACTCAGGATGCATCACACTCCAGGCTTTCCTACAGCGTTCTAGGCCAAGAAGAGGTGTGGGCGAAACAAGCGAGGTCAACGATCGACCCATGTTCCATCTGGAGGTAGGCCGATTTCACCTTCCCGAAGCAAAGTCTCCTAATCAGATATAACTAAAGCCAGTATGGGTCTCAAGCAGAAACACCAACAGGAACCACAACACAATCAGCAGCAACAGTCCGAAAACAGGAACCGCAGCCGGAAAAGGAGTCGTTCTAGGCGTGGACATTAGCCCTCGATGGAAACCAATAAAAATTATTCAGTAGGAGGTACATACAGCAGGGAGGTGCAGTCAATGAGTTATAGCGTAAGCGAATCTAGTCTCAGACGTGAGGTAGCTAGCAACAGGCAGCACGAGGTATCTATGCAGCATGATACTCTATGCAACGCCAGTCTAAGGCCTCGATCCTCTACATAGCGATGGTGTCAAGGCTATTGTGAGGCTGCAATACTTTCCTCCTCAGTTAAAGATCGGCATTATGGTCACTGATCTGTAGAGCAGCTGCATCGATAACAAGGAGGGGGGCCGACTGGGCTTGGGTTGAACTTACTCAAAGTAAGTGAGTGCGTTGAGAATTCGCATACGTGCTGCGGCGTCTAAGCACTAAGCGCTGTGCTCGCGCAGTAAACTGTCATTAGGAAACAAGTTGACAATTTATAAACAAGTTATAGCTCCAATATGGAGGTATGGGTGCCAAATATGGGGCCTTACAACAAAAGAGCTTCGAAACCGACTCGCTAAGGGTCTTACTAGATCTCGCCCACCAAGCAGGCTCAACAGGCGACTACCCAGAGACCTAATCCATCAGCACTCCTTAAGACGCTTAGCCCGAAGTAGAGAATACCCAGTTACATAGAAAAAAATGTATATAGCTTCCATATTAAACAAAGCAGAGTAACAAACAAAGCAAATGTAGAGAAAACGACGTGCCTCATTCATAATCTATATTTATTATTTGTGCGCTTGTTGTTTCTTATTAGGAACTGTTGCCAAAATGCAGAAAAACACATTTATTTGTTTGCGAAGTAAAGCGAGATACAGAAGCGGATCTGGAAATGAGGCGAACAAGAGAAAAAAAAGATAAATATAGTAAATAATACATAAAAGCTGACTACTTGCAGGCGTTCTTAGTCACAATCAACAAACATCGATGAACAAAAAATTTAGAGAAAGTAAAACCATATTTTTCACACTGGAGTCGGTCGTCATATATTTTTGACAATTTACTAATCCTTAAGAAAACTGAAGACCAAGTTTTCAGCCTCTTAGTCCAGCCAAATGTCTCTGAATACCGAATAGACTACTCTCCATTCTGCAAATAAACGATACATTTACTTTCGGTCGGTTCAACGTTAGACACTTTGCCAAAACCCGCAATTGAATTAAGAGTCTGCTGTAAGCGGCAAGCTTTGAGCTTAATACAATATTTTCGAACATTGGAACCCTCCAAGTCTAGTTTAGCAGTTGGTAAGAAACATATCGCACCAAAATAAAATCAGCTGATGGGCCCAAGTAAGTAGGGGGAGCTTTAATAGTTTTAAGTGGACTGTTAAGGTGGAGAGGTGGGTTAAATTTCGGTGGGCTTTGTCCGGATCGGCGATAGTTTCTCAATGTATATTTTTTCTTTAAAGTTTCGCAAAATCTGTGGGTGGCTTTCTTGAAAAGTTGGTTCTTGGATTGGTTCTTGTTTTGTGAGATATCAGCAATAATATATAATATATATATATATATAATAATATAATATATAATAATATATATATTATTATATAATAATAATAATACAATATATAATATATAATATATAATATATAATATATAATATATAATATATAATATATAATATATAATATATAATATATAATATATAATATATAATATATAATATATAATATATAATATATAATATATAATATATAATATATAATATATAATATATAATATATAATATATAATATATAATTTATAACGTAATATATCCTTAATATAGTCCTTTGTAATTTGTTAAAATCTTATATGATGTCTTTATATTATTTGACGCCTGACCCATTTTGAGAGTTTGTTATAGTCGGTAAGAAGCGCTGTTGAATCATTGTCTGATATGAATATGAAATTTCCTTAGTTGTTGTTAGGGGTTCAAACAAATATCGAACTACGAACTACTACTGTTTCCTTTGCCAAAAATCAAATGTTGTTTTTTATTGAAGCCGATTCTTAGGCTTTGTGTAATCTGGACAACATAGGTAGTTCGATATTAGCGCGGCATGGCTGGGAGTTGAGAAAGCATCCACAAACTATGCAGACAGTCTAAAAAGTGCCATTATTTCTGACATAGCTGATAGTTTTGCCATTGCTTGGGATATTCCACTTGCGCGGTTTTTCAACTTCAACTACTTTCTTCAATGCAAGAAATTTCTTTAGTTTTAAAGATATTAAATTTGAACCTAAAGGTTCAGAATTGGTGGTCTATATTTTATTATTAATATTTTGTGTTAACCGTTAACAAAATTACTCGCATAAAAAAGATGTGTTTAGGCCTTTCAAAAAATCCATTCTGAGTCCTAATAGTGGGTCTTTGTGAATTCCTATAAAGCTTGAATAAGGATTAATGTGACCCTCAAGCTCCAATGGATCTCATGATGCACTTCAACATTCGTGTAACAATTTCTTGCCGCTATGAATTCGAATTAATGTTATAGAATTTTGCAGATATATAATAACGAGTATATATTATTCATATATATTCAGTCCTAATATTATTTTTATGTGTTGAAAATATACTATATCGTAGAATATATTAATTTAATTGTATTTATATTTATTTTTGTATATTCTATACTTTATCAAAAAATCAACCACGCTTGGCAGAAACTGGTAGAAAATATCGAATTCTGGAGTGATCCGCATCATAAATATATTTATACTTAATATGGTTGGAGATGTATTCCTTACTTCATCGCAAACTTTTGGGCTTTAGTTTATTGAATAGAAATGTACAAATTTCCTCCCAAATGTTTGATTTACCTATTTTATGAAAGTAAAAATATTGAATCTTAAAAAAATAGTTTTCCAGTTTTTGAAAGGCTAAGCTTTTTTTCTTTAATGAATCGGATTTACATTATTTTATCCCTTACTTAAACTTTCACTTAACATTGTAACTATTCACAAATAATAAACAATAACTTCCTTTTTTTATGTATTGGCTACTCACTTATTATAAAGAACTATATCCGGTCTCCAAATGTGATCAGATGGAACATGTAACATGTGTACGCCACCATACTCCTTTGGTTCCCATCGCAATTTGTAATCATACCATGACTGTAAATATTTTAAAATAATTTTGAAGTAAATTTTATTTATTTATTTAATAGTATTTATTTATTAACGTAAAAACTTAACAACGAGCTTCTAAATATAATTTAATAGGTTATAGATTAGCTTACATTAAGGGAGAGATCGCGGGATAATATATGGGAAAATAAGTTATATTTTTTACATATACTCGTACCATGAAAGCATGATTGGCTCTGCGTATCGGTAACCATAAAGGTTGGAAGGACCTATTTATTCTGCTAGGGACAGTAAAAACTAGTAACTAGTAACTAGTAAAAATGTAACAATATTGTTTTTTCTATTGATGATCTACGTGTATTTTTGCCGGATGAGTTGCATATAATAAAATCCATCTAGAGAAGATCGTTTTCTCTTTACTCTTGTTTTTAACCACGTCAACCCCAGTGACCACAACGTTGGACTTCAACTTGGAATTGATCGCCCTGCATTGATCCTTCGCGCCAGATTTGAAACTTATATTTTTGAAGGCGCTATTTACAAGATAAGTCCAAAGTTTTAGCGGGTGTCGGCTGCCTCCTTGCGATACTTCGGTACTGAGGTCTTCAGCGGAGACTACTAGCGGTAGCCCATGTTCCGATACCTTTTTGGAGGCATCTATATATCTAAATCAATACTTAGTGATGTTGAATAACTTTTTTCCACCAACTTTTTTTTTCTTCAAATCTCCGCTCACCAACGTTCAAATCTGCGTAACTTGACTTATAGTTTCGAGATTAAAAGCCGGTTGGTCAATGGTCAACTAAAGATACTGTTCGATCTTCCAAAAATTTCTCATGAATTGGGCGCAGCAATCAAGCGGTCACTCTATGGTAGAATCGGTTGTGGCTGATCCACCCTTTATAGAAGTTCGCAGATTGATGTGCTGATTGGTGCAGATAACTTCCTTTCCACCATCCTAGGCGGCTACCTTCTAATATTTGTGGGGTTTTATTATAATACTGTTAACTTTACCCGAATGCTCCTTTTTCATCGCTGTCATCGCTACTAATCGGTCATGGCTTCATGTATTCCGAGCACGGTCCATTGTTGTTGCCTACTTTTTGGACATCATAGGAGTTGATCAACTTAATCTTTACAACTTTATAAGGCCCCAAAACTTAGGTTTCAGCTTTAGGCCACTACCAAACTGGGTTTGTTTAATAGTTACTAGATGCCAACATCATATCGTCTTGCTTGCTTGCGTCGAAAATTGTATGCCTTTTTATTCTCCTTGTGCAGCTTCAGTATCTGAGTCTTCGCCTTCATTCATAGGTTGCTGTGTTCGTCGTTGCATACTGGTACGGCCATTAAACTTTTTCTTTGTATATCCAGTCTCTTACCTGTAGATCATCTTTCGTTCTAATTTTGACTCCAGCCAGCTCAAAACGCGTGGTATTAATGTTTCTGGTAAATGTTGATCGCTTGCTGCACTCTGTTGACATTACTATACTATTCCATGGGGTCATCGACACTTAACTTTGAGAGCACTGAAATTTTAATAGAATTTTAAAAACAAGCCAATAGTCGTCTTTGCTACCGTTATTTCCTCGTTGTCGCAATATTTCCGCCTTCTTTCTGGAGCGGGTATAGTAGTCCTTCTTGCTTGTATCGTTTGCGATCCGTTATAATTTTTGTCTTGGCTTCAACATGTGGTATTCAAAAATCTTGCAAATTAACTTCTATGTCTTCTTGGCAGCAAAATGACCTTTGTCATGGGCACTGCTTATGATTCGCTTTTGCATTTCGGCTGGCATTACTACTAGCTCATCGTCACCTACTAGTTTGTACAGCATACCTATTTTTTAAAAAGTAGTCGTCGTATGCCTTATTTTCATCGCTTTAAACTTCTTTGATGGCTCTAATCTTTTCGTCGCGTGCTTGCGCATCTTTCAAAGCAGTATGTACTTATTTTATCTTTTCTTATAAGCATCACTAGATAGCGGCTGAGAGCACCGACATGTTTTATTCTCATGCCAGATTGATATTCAACCGTGCTACATAGCATGTGGCTTGGATACAGCTTAGAAGCTCTCTATTTTCTCTAACATGGCCCAGAAATTGAATGCGTGCCTTCATAAAATCGAATATTTTTCAAATTGAGCTGCAGACCAAAAATTAATTGCACGTCGCAACAACTTCCTTCAAGTGTTGTACAGCGTCTTGTTCGGTTTTAGCGGGGACAATCATCTACATAGGGCAATGCAATGCCTCTACGTAACAGGTCCCAAAATATCGCATTGAAGTGGCGGTAAAAAACTCCTGTCGAGTTTGAAAATCCAAGGGGTACTTTAAAAAACTGATATTTACCACGATTTGTTGCAAACGACGTATCTGCTCGATTCAGCAACTGGTACGTGAAAAAAATTCGTTTTTCAAATCGATAGTACTAAATATTTTTGCCTCTTGAACTGATCCTTAATGAGCTGTAATGGGAAATAGTCTTTTACAATTGTTTTTTACCTTGTTAATTCTGCGATAATCTACACACAGCCTTGCGGAACCGTCGTGCTTTTTTATGAATACTATGGGACTTGTAAACTAGGATGTTGACTCTACAATTATGTCATTCTCAAGCCACTCTTCAATCTGTTTAACTACAATCCGCGTTTCCGCGTTTCCGTAAAAGCTAGTCTGCGTGGACGTAAGAAAATAGCCGATTCATCATTTAGCACAATACGCATTCCTATATGTGTTGTGTTTGTTTTGACTGTTTCATAGCTTAAAATTAGCTTGATTAGCATTTTCGCTCACATTTTCGCCTCGTCAATGTTAAACGTCCACTTCAACACAATTGCTGAGAATATTTTGTTAGTTATTAATTTCATTATTAATATCAATTTAATTGGAACGACACAAAAATCTAACATTTAATCCTCATCATCAATCAGAATTGTTTGTTTAATTGTCCAATTAGTTTTATTTTATTGGAGTCGCGGTCACTACGCAATCCAACTAGAACAACATTGCAGCTTTACTCTTCACTTCACTTTCACTTCACTTAACCTCACTTTCCTAGCGAACGGTTTTTTCTTGCGCTCCTCGATTACAAAATTATGGCCTTGTGTAAAACAAACCGGTGTTTGTATAAGATAATAATTATCTATTCCCCATTTCTTTCATTTTCTGCAATTCTTATTGCTGCTAAACCTTACTCTCTCTTAGTTTGCGCTCTTTTTTCCATTCCCTCTCCCTTCTATCACGCTCTTATTAAACAATTACGGTGGTGTACGGCTACTTGTTGGTGTAAAATTAATTATTTGTTAATATATTTTTATATATTTTAAATATTTTTTTTTCTCTTAAAAAAGTTTTTTCATGGAATTTTATACTATCTGCGCTATAAAATCATGTAATAAGCCGATTTCCGCGTTCCAACCTCATCCGCTGTTGACTGTGTGAAAAAATAGTACATACTAAATGTGCTGGTTTCACCGCCTCAGTTTCGGATGCAATTTCACGAAATGCTGGTTTCCATTTTTGCTGCAGTGGATGTCGCGTGGTTCAGAAAGAAATGCGAACGATCATGCGGCAAACTAAAAACGGTTTCAAAGAGTTGATCGGTGGTTTCCGTCAAATCAACGACCAACTCTCTGCGCTGGATTCCCAATTTAGCAGCCTCCAGCTGCTAAATGAGTCTCCAAAGCGTAGAAAAACCGCTATTATGTACTGGGATCGCTTTTTAGCCTGATCAGACGACCATGCAGCCGCTCATAACTCTTACCATCCCAAGAGCAGGAGTCGGAAACACAAATTCGGTTCCTGAGTTTGACCCATAATCGAGCATAACTCGTCTGAGTTATCTTCCAGGGCATCACTTCAGGCGATTTCTCCGGCACGAGTAGAGCCTCGAGTGACCCCCCTTAAATCTACTGTTAAGGATAATCCACCGTCCGGACCCCCGGTACGGACTGATGTTGCGGTCTTACCAACCATAACACCAAAACCCCTACTTGTATTTTTACCCTCTAAACACATATTTATTTTATTTACGGCTTGCCCCTGACACCTCAGAGATTGATATTTCGGCTTACATCCAAGGCCGTTGTTAAAGTGGAGGACATAAGGAAGTTGAAATATACTTACTCGAGGCTTACATCAACTTTTAAGATACGTGTACATTTGCCGATGTTCGACACGATTTGTTCGCCCAGCTTTTGGCCAGAGAACATATTCGTAAAAGAACATCAGCCGAGTACAGTTAAAAAAAAAGTTAACAAGCCTGTGGGAGTTAAACGCCCAAAGCCTAAAAACCCTGCACCGTCTTCGTCTTCCGTACTTAAACCATCATCCTCAAAAAACTAACAACATCTATCACCCTTACCTATCAAAATACTAGGGGGCTTCGGAGTAAGCTCCCTAAACTGTATTCTGATAGTTCACCTTTGCATCCCAGATTGTAGTCTTCACAGAGACCTGGTTAAAGCCGGAGATTTTTAGCTCCGAAATTTTCCCAGTCAGGTACACCACTTACAGACGGGACTGACCACTAAGAAGGGGAGGAGGAGTCCTAATCTCTGTGGACTCCGACTTCGCTTCTGAAGAGGTTAAGTTACCGAATCCTGGTGATATTGAATTCTTATGTGTGAAAATCACTATGCTCATACTTACCACCTTCTTCAGAACCGCCTACATACTGGTACCACTTATCTGCCATTCAGCTGGTTTCTAACCGCATGTCCGACAGTGACCTTCTAGTGACTCTAGGAGATTTCAATTTACCTGAACTTATCTAGTCAAACATTGAGAATTCACCATCTTTATCACTCTTAACACACCATGATTTTACTGAGGGTATGTTCGATATAGCCATGCCCCTTTCGCTCCCAGAAGATCCTTACCACCCAACGCTTGAGGTGTCGATTGAAACCCTTACTGCTAGCAACCTTCAGTCTCGCCATGGAGTTCATAAAACTCGCTGCTTCCGCAAGGCCGATTATCAGAGACTATGCAATTTAATTTCTACATTTGATTGGTCCGATCTCTGGGAATGCACCGATATTAATGTCGCTTTAGAAACATTCTACAAAACGCTTAACGCTTTCTTTGACTCTTGCGTGCCATGGAAGTATCCATCCGCCTCGACATGACCATCCTTGGTCTACAAGGAGCCTTTAAAACTTAAAATACATTAAAAATAGACTCCTTAAGAGACATAAGAAAACTGGCTGTAATGTAACTTTCTCAAGATACTTAGTAGCTCGGTCAAATTTCACCGTGCATAACGCTGAGTGTTATAAGAATTATATACACCGCTGTCGGCTCCAGTTTAGATAGGAACCGAAGCAGTTTTATAATTTTGTTAACACTAAGCCTAATTTCGTTTGAAAATGTATCTGCGACTACTGATCAGGGTATTGCTGATCTATTCGCAACTTTCTTTCAACCAACGTACTCATTTCCTACAATTATGGATCAGCCTTATTCATATAACATTCAATCAGCCAATCTTATTTTCAGACCAACTTTCTCCGAAAGCACTGTGTTATCGGATCTTCTGAAGGTGAAACCAGTCTATTCGCCAGATCCTGGTTGTGTACTGAAAAACTGCGCTAAGCCATTGTGCAGACCTCTTCTAAAACTTTTCTCCTTGTCTCTGGAAACTTCGATTTTTCCCCAAATGTGGAAGGAATCCTTCATAATTCCCTTACACAAAAAAGAAAATATCGGATGCTACAAACTATAGAGGAATCTCTAAATTGTCAGCAATTCCAAAGCTTTTTGAAAAATTGGTAACACCACATCTTCAACATCTCTGCAGTTCAATTATTTCTCCATGCCAACATGGTTTTATAAAGCTTCGCTCCACCACCACAAACCTCTTGGAGCTGACCTCCTTTATTATAGATGGCTTCCGTAAAGGCCTTTAAACAGATATCATCTATACGGACTTTAGTAAAGCATTTGACTCTGTCAACCACTCACTCCTTTTGAGTAAACTTAGTATCCTAGGATTTCCCTCAGACCTTCTCACGTGGAATTCTAGCTACTTAGCTGGGAGAACCCAACGTGTTCTTTTTAAGGATGTACACTCTCGTCTTGTTAGTGCTACATCGGGAGTCCCCCAAGGAAGCTATCTTGGGCCACTACTTTTCACTATCGTTATTAACGACCTACCCCCTGCCATTACGCACTCTTTGGTTTTTATGTATGCAGACGACGTTAAGCTTTGTCTTCAATACAAACCCTCTTCTGCCCAATATAAACTTCAGTCGGATTTGGACAATTTTCAATATTGGTGTTCTACCAATCTCTTAAACCTTAAGTGGTCAAAATGTAAGCTTATGTTCTTTTATCGTTCGTGCCCTAACCAGGCCAAATACTTTCTCTATGGGATTTCCTTAGATAGATTCACCCAGGTTAACGGTCTTGTTGACTATATTAGACTATAAACTCAATTTTCTACCATATTTATACCATATGGCTACCATGGTAAATAAAGCTAAGGGTGTGCTTGGCTTCATTAGAATATGGTCTTAGGAATTCAATGACCTTTATATAACTAAAAGCTTATACGTATCTTCAGTACGTCCAATTCTGGAGTACGGGTCATGCGTCTGGAGCCCTCATTATGGGGCTCATCAAGATCGCATTAAATCCGTTCAAAAGAACTGTTTGATGTTTGCTCTTAGGGGAATTAACTGTGATGCAAATCTTCACCTCCCATCATATTTTAACAGACTCCTAATCAATTTACCTTCCCTAACCAATCATAGAAAGATGCTGGGGGTCGTTTTCCTCCATAACCTTATTAATGGTAATGTAAACAGCCAGCATCTACTAACACATTTAACATTCCAAATAGACGGAATAAAAATTTTAGTCTTAAGTTGTTGTAGGTCTAAATAGGTACAGCATGAGCCTTTTATGGTTTTATGTTCTGAATACTTATACTTATATTTATACGCTATTACTTTACTGTGCACTACCACTTCTATCAAATTCTCACCTGTCCTTCAGAGCCACAAACGCACTCCACTACTCCCCCTAATCTTTTCTATACTTTATTCTCTCGGGTCTATTCCCGCGATCCAAGCCGTACGATAAACGGCCAGCTTCGGCTTGCCAATATCACAATAAAAATCTTTCCGTATGATATTGAATTTACTGCCCGTATCAAATAACTCCGTACACTTTTTATTTGCAATATTCTTCTTTGCTGTTCAAATTATTTATATTTTAATTTTGTTCACTTATGTTCAATACCGTTCACATTTGCTCATTATAGGACGAGCGCCCAAAATGTAGGGTTTTGCTATAATACTGTACTTTACGTATTAGAATTTGCTCTTCTTGTTCTCGTTGTCGTTGTCTAGCGATCAGCTGTTTCATACCGCCATTTCAGCCAACCATTTTCGGGTGGCAATTTTCAGGTCCACTTAAAAATTCACCAAACACAACATCCGTATCCGCCTTCACCACTCGCATTGCGATCAGTCAATATGAAGGTCTTGAAAACTTCTCACAAGGTGTTGGTACCGGTAGACCGACTAGATACGGAATGCGAGTCCCATTTCACCCGAACCACCTCCAGGGATAAGGACGGAAGATACGTTGTCACTCTCCCCTTTAAAAATCCTGAATGGGTGAATTTGGGGCATTCCAGATCCGTAGCACTCTCTCAATTTCTCCGGAATGAGAGTAGGCTCAAAAAGAAACCTGAGTTAAAACTGCAATATGACTCGTTAGTTAAAGAGAACTTGGAGTTGGGTCATATGCGAGAAGTATCTCCAAGGAATGACGGCAGCAATTTTTACTTGCCTTATCACACAGGGTTTAAGCTTGAAAGCACCACCAAAAAGCTTCGTATTGTGTTCTATGCCTCCAGTGCTTCCTCTTAGAGGCAAAGCCTTAATGAGGTTCTATATCTGGAGCAAGTCCTTCAATCTGACCTCACAATTCAGATACTCAAGTAGCGGTTCTTACGCAACGTTTTTAATGCCAACATAACGGCATACTCGTTATCAACGAATCCTGTTCCGCAATGATGACGGCAGGCTCTGCAACTACGTGATTCAAACAGTCACTTTTTGAGTTAACTGTGCACCTTTTTGCTCACCCAAGTCCTCAAACTCGTTTCAGACGAACTTCTTTAGCAATGCCCTTTAGCTAGTCGAATCCTAAAGGAACACATGTACGCTGATGACGTTCTTGCTAGCGCATACTATGCGAGAGACCAAGCTGGCAATCAGCGGGTTGTGCCAGGGTTTAAAGACTACGGGTTGTCCATTCCGAAAGTGGACGTCCAACCAAAAAGAGGTTTTATGCGATGTTCCTAAGGGGCAGAAACTTCATATCGATTTAATGGACCAGGACAAAAAGACAGAAAAACCGACCAAGAGAACGTCAGAACGAAACACCACAAAACGACAGAAACACAAAAAACAAAAAGACAGAAAAACAGACCAAAAGAAAGACAGAACGATGAACAACAGATCGTCAGAAAGACAAAAAACACAAAGTCAAAGAAATAGAAACACAGATAGAACGACAGAACAGAGAGACAGAAAGACAGAAAGTCAGAAAGACAGACAAACAGAACGACAGAACGACAGAATGACAGAATGACAAAAAGACAGAAAGTTGGAAAAACAGACAGACGGAAAGACAGAAAGCCAAAAAGACAGAAAAACACAAAGAAAGAGAGACAGAATGTTAGATTTATAGTATAAGTTTTATTATGCGCTTAACACGTCTGCTTAGTCGATGAGATTTTTAGGAACTGTCAGAACATAAAGGAATTCCAAATAGGCTATATACGTACAATATGTGTTGCCAGATCACTACTTTGCTTCAGTTTATCGTTACAATTCAAATGCTTAATATAACACGCCCCCTCAAAGTAGCTGTTCTGCAGATTAAATATTAGTGACGCCCAAGGATGATATGCACTCTCGATGCTTAGTGCTGCTTAGACCCTTCGTTAGGACGTCTGCTGGCATATGTTCTGTCTGCATATACTCAATGGTGATGTCGCCATCTCGGTGCTTCTGCTGTATGAAGTGATGTCGCACATCGATGTGCTTCGTGCGTGGGTGGAAGCCGAAACCTTTTACTAATTTTTGTGCGCTCTGATTGTCGTTAAAGAGCACAACGGATCCGCATTTTCGGCCCACCATGTTAAGAAGCTCCTTTAAATATAAGGCTTCTTTAACTGCATCTGACATTGCTAAGTATTCAGCTTCTGTGCTTGACAAAGCCACCGTGCGCTGTTTTCGCGCCTCCCAACTTATGGATGCGCCAGCCATAATGAATGCTAGACCAGAGTAGGAACGCCTGTCGCTTAAGTTTCCACCCCAATCTGCATCTACTACGCCGTATAGATTCTCGCCTGTTCTCTTGTATAACAGGCCATGCTGCCTTGTATCGCTTAAGTATCGCAGTATGCGTTTTGCTGCTTTCCAATGTTCCGCTTCATAACATGAATTGAACTGGCTTAAGAAATTCACAGCATAAGCAATGTCCGGTCTTGTTGTAACTGAAAGAAACATTAAAGCTCCTATTAATTTTTGATAAGGATACCTTTTCATCTCCTCTTCATTGGGGGACTCGGATCGCTTCAATGTACACTTTGCTTCTATGGGGGTTAATGCAGGCTTGCATTCTGCCATACCAAATCGCTTCAATATGGTATTAGTGTACAGCTCCTGTGAGATGAAGATTTGATGCTCCTCCAAGTTTTGTTGGAACTCTATGCCCAGGCACGTCTTCACTGGACCGATGTCTTTCATCTCGAATGCTTCACCAAGGGAACTCTTCATGTGATGCAGCCACTCCTTATGATTTGACGCCAGCAATAAATCGTCAACGTAAATCATGAGTAAGAGAATTTTCTCCTCCTGCCGTTTCACGAACACACATGGATCTTGCTTGGTAGCCTCTAGACCCATCTCCTGCAGCTTCTCTGTTAATTTGCGGTACCATTGCAAACCTGATTGACGTAGTCCAAATAAAGCTTTCTCCAGAAGACAAACATGATTCTTCATCTCGCTTAAAGCCTTACGCCACGCTTTTCCAGCTGCCATGTTCTTTTTGGTAATTGAACCAATAGCTGCACCTGATTTCAATTTGCCTATGAAATCATCCAATCCGTCTGGAACTTCCATGTAGATGCTCTCTTTCAGCTCTCCGTTTAGGTATGCTGTCACCACGTCCATTTGATGGACCTCCATGTCAGACTGTGCTGCCAACGCTGCTAGCATTCTGACTGATGTAAATCGCACTACAGGTGAGTACGTCTCATGGAAATCCTCGCCAGGTCTCTGCGAGTAGCCTTTTGCGACTAGCCTCGCCTTCTTCTTGCCGGGTATGGTGCCATCTTCTTTTGTGCGAAACACCATTTTGCTCCCAATAACCTTTTTCTCAGCTGGACGTTCCACTATTTTCCATGTGCCGTTCTGCACATGCGCCATGTACTCATCTTCGATCGCTCTGATCCACTTTTCGGCATCGCTTGAGCTTTTCGCCTCTTCGATTGTAATAGGGTCGCCTGCCATTGCCGTGAATGCCATCTCGCATTCCTCAAATTCGTCCTTGGATGATGAGTTAGTGCTCAGCTCATCGACGCTCTCGCCGCTTGCCTTTTCGACTGCTGGCTGATACACTTTGCGTGGTCTACCTCTTTGGCCTGTCCTCAAAAGTTTGGGACGCCCTCTGCCACGCCGCTGTTGCACATCATTTGAATCTTCTTCGCTTGATGAGCTCTCACTTGGATGTTGCCGCTCAATCGACTTGCCAATTAAGGTGCCCTCGTCTACGATAACCTCAGCGTCGTAGAAGTCCTGGTATTCACTCTTGAACCCTGGAATATTCAAGAACTTGACATCATTACTAATTATTACCTTACGCCTTACCGGCGACCATAATCGATACGCTTTCGATTCTGTTGAGTAGCCCACCAGTATACATTCTTCAGATTTGGTCTCGAACTTGCCACGATTGCCACCCTTAATGATCGCATATGCTTTCATGCCAAATATGCGCAGGTGTGCCATTGTTGGAATTTTTTTCGTCCAGTATGTGTATCTCTCCATTTAAGCCTTTTGTGACACATCTGTTTCGTATGTAATTTGCTGTGTTTACCGCTTCTGCCCAAAATGACGGAGGTGCCCCAGATTGCCGCATCATGCACCTTGCCATTTCTATTAACGTGCGATTCTGCCGTTCTGCTAAGCCATTTTGCTGCGGGGTATGTGGTGTAGACAACCTTCTCGCAATTCCATGCTTCTTCAAATAGTCGATGAATTCGTTGTTGCAGTATTCGGTGCCATTATCCGATTGTAGAGCTTTAATCTTGTTATTGGTGAAGTTTTCTGCTTTTGCTTTGTAAGCTTTGAACGTTTCAAATACTTCTGACTTCTGTTTGAGAAAATAAACTTCACAATATCTGGAATAGTCATCGATGAAAGTTACAACATATTTAGAACCATTCATTGACTCAGTTCTCATCGGGCCACACACATCGCTGTGTACGATCTCTAGTAGTTCACTGGTTCGCTCTTTGCTCGTGCTTTTGTGATTATTTGCTGTTTGCTTTTCGCGTATGCAAATTTCACATTTTGATAATTCAGCTTTATTATCAAACTTCATACCGTAGACCTTTTCACTCATGGCCATTCTTTTAAGGTCGTTCTCATTAACGTGTCCCAAACGGTAGTGCCACTTGTTTATGTCATTTACGTCACTCACCTCTGCTTTGTTTACATTATGCTCTTCGCTGTTTAAGTAATAAAGGTTGCCATATCTCTTCGCTGTCAGCCAGACTTCTCTTTTGTTTTTACCAATTACTGCTTCATTTTTTCTAAAATGCACCTCAAAGCCATGGTCTGTAATTTTAGAAACGGATAATAAATTTTGACGTAAATCTTCAACATAAAATACTTCTTGTAGGTCGATATCCTTTTTATCTTTCTTTCCTTTGATTGCGGTCATTCTAATTTTGCCAATGCCGTCAATCCTCGTTGTGTTGTTGTTCGCCAAGTGCAAAGTCTTTTCGACTGTCTTTAAGTTTTGGAATGCACTTTTGTTTGAACTTATGTGGGCTGAACATCCGCTGTCTAGACACCATGAACCTCCATTTTGCCTCACTGCATACATACTTTGAACTTCGCTTAGCTTACTTTCAATAGTTGCTCTATCTTCCTTTTTCGGTATACCGTTTCTGTTTCGGCAGTCTCTCGCTATGTGGCCTGCTTTACCACATAAAAAGCATTTTCTGGTTTCCTTTTTGTGGTTACCGTTTTTCTCGCTTTTTCCGTTATCTTTGTCTTTTCGACGTTTAACGTACATAGCTTTTTGCTCTCCACGATCTTCCTTTGCTTTTCGTGCTTCTGATTCCTCTAGAATTTTAATGCGCAATACATCAGGGTGCGGTAAGTCATCCCGTGTCTCCATTGCACACCTAAATGTTTCGTACGAATCAGGCAAACTGTACAACAATAAGATCGCTAGTAAATCATCGCCAATCACAACACCAATTTCTTTAAGTTTTTTCACTGCTTCGAAAAACTCATTTAAGTGATGGCGGACGTCGCCTACGTTCATTCGCGACAACGCTACTTTTTTCAGAAGGCTTGCTTTCCGCACGGGACCTTTCGACTGAAATGTTTCTCGCAATCTCGACCAGCACTCTTTTGATGTCACACAATTCTCAATTCGTTCCGTCGACGTATTTCCATAATTCGTTCTTCACAAGAACTGCATGCATTTGCAACTTCCACGTATCATAATTGTTTGCGTTTAGCGGTTCAATTCTGATATGTGCACTAGCCATTTTTCACGGCTTTTTATTTTATATATCAAATGCTCTCAACGTATAACTTGTGGCTGGGGCTGGGCCCATAACCTGTTAGATTTATAGTATAAGTTTTATTATGCGTTTAACACGTCTGCTTAGTCGATGAGATTTTTAGGAACTGTCAGAACATAAAGGAATTCCAAATAGGCTGTATACGTACAATATGTGTTGCCAGATCACTACTTTGCTTAAGTTTATCGTTACAATTCAAATGCTTAATATAACACAGAAATATATAAAGAGAGAAAGGCAAAGAGAGATATTGACAGAAAGACCAAAAGACCGAAAGACAGAACGACAGAAGAACAGGAAGACAGAAAGATGGAATGACAGGAACACAGAAACCCAAAAAGGCAGAAATAGATATAGACAGAAAGACCGAAAGACACAAAAACAGAACGACAGAAAAACAGAAAGACTGAAAAATAAAAGACAGAAATCCAGAAAGATAGACGAACAGATCGTCAGAACGACAGATAGTCGAAAAAACAGACAGACGGAAAGACTGAAGGACAGAAAGACCGAAAGACAGAAAGACCGAAAGACTGGAAGACCGAAAGACAGAAAGACCGAAAGACAGAAAGACGGAATGACAGAAACCCAAAAAGACAGAGAGAGACAGAAAGACCAAAAGACAGAAAAACAGAAAAGATAGATAAACAGAAGAATAGAAAGACAGAAAAACAGAAAGACTGAAAGACAGAAAGTCAGAAAGTCAGAAAGACAGAAAGGCAGAAACACAGAAAGACATTAAGACGGAAAGATAGAAATACAGAAAGATAGATAGATTGAAAAACAGAAACCCAAAAAGACAGAAAGACACAGACAAATATAGACAGAAACACCGAAAGACAGAAACACCGAAAGATATAAAGACCGAAACGAAGAATGACAGAAAACAGGATGACTGAAAGACGGTAGGACAGAAACACAGAAAGGTGGAAAGACAGAAACACAGAAATCCAAAAAGACAGAGAGAGATATAGACAGAAAGACCGAAAGACAGAAAAACAGAACGACAGAAAAACAGAAAGACGAAAAAACAGAATGACAGAAAAACAGAAAGAGGAAGAGACAGAAGGAAAGACAGAGAGACAGGAAGACAGAAAGACAGAAAGACAGAAAGACAGAAAGACAGAAAGACAGAAAGACAAAAGACAAAAGACAAAAGACAGAAAAACCGAAAGACAGAAAAACAGAATGACAGAATGACAGAGAACAGATCGACCGAACGACAGAACGAAAGAAAGAAAGAGAGATGGAAAGACAGAAAGACAGAACGACAAAAAGACAGAAAGATAGAAAGACAGAAAGGCGGAAGACAGAAAGACAGGAAAAAAAGGACAGAAAGACAATAAGACACAAAGACTGAAACACAGAAAAACAGAAATACAGAAAACCAGAAAGAAAGAAACGGAAAGAAAGAAAGACAGAATGACAAAAAAGACAGAACAACAGAACGACAGAAAAACAGATCGACCGAACGATAGAACGACAGAAAGAAAGAAAAATAGAAACGCAGAACGAAGGAAAGACAGAAAGACAAAAGGAGAGACAGACAGAAAGGCAGAAAGACGGAAAGACAAAAAGACAGAACGAAAGACAGACAGACAGAAAGACAAAAAGTCAGAAAGACGGAGAGACAGAATGACAGAAAGACAGAACGACAGAAGAACAGATCGACTGAACGACAGAAAAAAAGAGAAATAGAAAGGCAGAACGACAGAAATAAAGAGAGATAGAAAGACAAAAAGACATAGAGAGAGATAGACAGAAAGACAGAAAGGCAGAAAAGACAGAAATACAGAAATACAGAAATACAGAAATACAGAAACACAGAAACACAGAAACACAGAAAGACAGAAGTACAGAAAGACAGAAACGCCGAAAGACAGAAAAACAAAATGACACAATGACTGAAAGACAGAATGACAGAAGAACAGATCGACCGAACGACAGAAAGAAAGAGAGATAGAAAGACAGAATGACAAAAAGAAAGAGAGATAGAAAGACAGAATGACAGAAAGACAGAACAACAGAACGACAGAACAACAGATCGACTGAGCGACAGAACGACAGAAAGAAAGGGAGATAGAAAAGCAGAACGACAGAAATACAGAAAGCTTAGCAATGCCGCGGTAGTTCTCAATGGAAGCCTTAGAGCCTTTTTTATGAACTGGTATAAGGTATGATTCATTCCATAATTTAGGTAGGGAAGTTTGCTCCAAGGATAGGTTAAATAGAATGGTAAGAGGTAGGGTGAGAAGATCGGAGCACCTTCTGAGGATTGTTGTCTGGGCCTGGTGAAAATGAGATTTTAATTGATGAAAGAGCCGTAAACACATCATGACAGTGGAATTTAGAAAGGGAAATGTTGTTTATGTAGGGTAAATTATATGGATAGTTAGAGGAGGGATCAAATGAATCAGATGAGTAGGTTGACTGAAAAAATGACGCAAATAGATTAGCAATGCCGAGATACGAAGAGTCGGAAGTATTATTATATGAGGGGGAAGGGGGGAAAAGATTGCATTTGCGTTTAGAGTTTACAAAAGAGTAAAACGAGCTTGGATCGTTGCGAAAATTGAGTTTGCATTTAGAAATATAATTTTTATATAGTTGATTGTTAAGGTCAACAAACTGGTTGCGGATTAGAAGGTAATTGGAAAGATGTATCGAGGTTGGAGACTTTAATGACTTTTTGTAAGCTCTAGATTTCCTATTTTTTTATGAGAGAGAGGTGCTTATTAAACCATGGAGGCTAAGACGTTGATGGAGTTAACGTTTCAGGGACAGATTTATTTATGGCGATATGAATTAATTCATAAAAAGAGTCTGTAGCTTCCTCAATATTGCTGAAACTGGAAAGATAACTCCAGTCAATATTAGTCAGGTGATTTCTTAGGTCACAGTAGTTGGTTTTTTTAAAGCATTTTTGACGAGGCTGCTCGCTATTACTGGGGGAGACTTCAGGAGAGTCTATAATTAGCGAGACTATGAGTGTTGGGTGGTGAGAGTCCTCAGGAGTAGATAAGGGAGGAAACCTTGCTATTGTGGCAGAGGAGGTAGTGTTAGAGAAAATTAGGTCAAGCGACCTGCCACGGGAGTTCCTTATATGGTTAAGTTGGAAAACGGCAGAGTCGGCTAAGCCATCAAGGAAGTCATTTTGGTTAGTGGGTAAAAGCGAGTTATCCTCATCCGAGTTGATCCATGAAATGAGGGGCAGATTGAAATCCCCCATAACTAGAATAAGATCAGCATCATTTAGCAGGGACACAACTGATTTTATGGCAGTTAAGTGGTGCAT
Organism: Drosophila ercepeae; assembly: GCA_018150545.1. Classification (NCBI taxonomy): domain Eukaryota; kingdom Metazoa; phylum Arthropoda; class Insecta; order Diptera; family Drosophilidae; genus Drosophila; species Drosophila ercepeae. Next base: position 1,352,068 of record JAECWL010000182.1, on the reverse strand, counting down.
ATAAATGATTGCATCACTCAGAGGAGGAATGTAGGAACAGGTGATGAAAAGGTTAATGGACTCAGAATGAATTTTAACGGCTAAAAATTCAATTCCGAAAGGATTAGTAATAGTAATACGTTCAACTGTGTGGATGTTGTTTACGGCAATCAGAACGCCGCTCCAAAGGTTGGGTTGGGTTGGGTTGGGTTTGGTGATTTTACAACGGGTGGGCGGGTAGTTGCGGCGGCAGGCAGGCGTAGTGATGGAGCAGCAGGCTGGCTTGGTGATATGACTATTGAAGATTTGTCAAGAATGGAACAAGGTTGGAGATTCCTACTGGTAGGTTCTGGCGTATTAACTTTTGCAGGGGGAAGACCGGGTTTCTGAATAGCTAGGATGAGCGGCTGTTCGGCAGGAGCATCAACCATAACATTGCTTACTGGCAAATGTGAGGCTGGAGTGGTACACATATTCATATTCTGGTTTGTGTTAGCGATTTTCCGGCGTAGTGATTCGCTTAATAGTTTAAGGCCCAGAAATAGAGATTCGAGGTTTAGAAACTGCTCATTTAATGTGGCAAATTGTTTCCGAACCTCCCGGAAACCGTTTCGGGTTTACCGCATAAACGTGCGCATCTCGCTTTCAATCTCTCGACAGGCCAAACAGGGCCATGTCAAACCGATGCCTTTGCCCAGGAGATCACCAAGTCGGCCATAATGACCAACGCCAGCGCATTTCATGTGCGAGCAATTGTCGCATAGCCAGCAAGTTAGATAGGAGTCGCCAGTAATAGCTCCTCCAAAATCGCATCTTTTTGAGGTACAAACCAAACACATTTTGGGTAATGAAAAGAGAATGCGCTCAAAAACAGAATGGTCCAGCGAATGTATGATGAAGAGAGTGATCCAGCGACGATAGCGTGGGAGCGATTTCGGCGAACAGCAGGAGCAGCGTCAATCCAGACGGAGATGAAGAAGCTCCACAAAAGGGGGAGTGCGATAGAGAGCGGTGAGCAGCTTGTAATAACGAAACAAAGCAATGGTTAATGGTTACTTTGTTGTAGTCTTATCGCGTTTAAAATAAAAAGAAGAATATGCGTTTAAAATTAAACTTTCGATGTGTTTTTCAGTTTGTGGACCACTTCGCGATACAGCACGTTAATTAAATAAGTTCGGAGCTGATAATAAGTTGGTAGTTCGTTCGGGAAAAGTTTAAAATTACGGAGCGATAATAGCCCGACGTGCATAAGGTATAGCGTTGATTGAAAATCGTTTGTTAAGAAATTATTTATTTAAATCTAATACTTTAAACAATTCCATTCACACTCGCGTCTGCGCGATACCGTATTTGGTGTGTTTAAATCATTTTATTATTTACCCAAGTAAGGTACTGTGCCCTATTTATTTCTATTCCCTTTACGTTCCTTACGTTTACTGCAATTTCTACTTTTGCAATAACTCTCTCTCTTAGTTTGCGCTCTTTTTTTCCCATTACCTCTTCCTTGTATCGCGCTCTTATTAACAAGTACAGTGGTTTAAGGCTACTAGTTTGTCTAAAATTAATTATTTGATGTCAATATATTTTTTATATATCTTAAATATCTAGTTTCTATCAAAAAAATTTTTATAATGGAATTTTATAGCATCTGCGCTATAAAATCATGCAATAAGCCGATTTCCGCGTCCCAGCCTAGCATCCCCTGTTGGCTGTGTGAAAACGTAGTACATACGAAATGTGCTGGTTTCACCGCCTCAGATTCGGATGCAATTTCACGAAATGCTGGTTTCCACTTTTGCTGCAGTGGATGTCGCGTGGTTCAGAAAGAAATGCGAACGATCATGCGGCAAACTAAAAACGGTTTCAAAGAGTTGATCGGTGGTTTCCGTCAAATCAACGACCAACTCTCTGCGCTGGATTCCCAATTTAGCAGCCTCCAGCTGCTAAATGAGTCTCCAAAGCGTAGAAAAACCGCTATTATGTACTGGGATCGCTTTTTAGCCTGATCAGACGACCATGCAGCCGCTCATAACTCTTACCATCCCAAGAGCAGGAGTCGGAAACACAAATTCGGTTCCTGAGTTTGACCCATAATCGAGCATAACTCGTCTGAGTTATCTTCCAGGGCATCACTTCAGGCGATTTCTCCGGCACGAGTAGAGCCTCGAGTGACCCCCCTTAAATCTACTGTTAAGGATAATCCACCGTCCGGACCCCCGGTACGGACTGATGTTGCGGTCTTACCAACCATAACACCAAAACCCCTACTTGTATTTTCACCCTCTAAACACATATTTATTTTATTTACGGCTTGCCCCTGACACCTCAGAGATTGATATTTCGGCTTACATCCAAGGCCGTTGTTAAAGTGGAGGACATAAGGAAGTTGAAATATACTTACTCGAGGCTTACATCAACTTTTAAGATACGTGTACATTTGCCGATGTTCGACACGATTTGTTCGCCCAGCTTTTGGCCAGAGAACATATTCGTACAAGAACATCAGCCGAGTACAGTTAAAAAAAAAGTTAACAAGCCTGTGGGAGTTAAACGCCCAAAGCCTAAAAACCCTGCACCGTCTTCGTCTTCCGTACTTAAACCTTCATCCTCAAAAAACTAACAACATCTATCACCCTTACCTATCAAAATACTAGGGGGCTTCGGAGTAAGCTCCCTAAACTGTATTCTGATAGTTCACCTTTTGCATCCCAGATTGTAGTCTTCACAGAGACCTGGTTAAAGCCGGAGATTTTTAGCTCCGAAATTTTCCCAGTCAGGTACACCACTTACAGACGGGACTGACCACTAAGAAGGGGAGGAGGAGTCCTAATCTCTGTGGACTCCGACTTCGCTTCTGAAGAGGTTAAGTTACCGAATCCTGGTGATATTGAATTCTTATGTGTGAAAATCACTATGCTCATACTTACCACCTTCTTCAGAACCGCCTACATACTGGTACCACTTATCTGCCATTCAGCTGGTTTCTAACCGCATGTCCGACAGTGACCTTCTAGTGACTCTAGGAGATTTCAATTTACCTGAACTTATCTAGTCAAACATTGAGAATTCACCATCTTTATCACTCTTAACACACCATGATTTTACTGAGGGTATGTTCGATATAGCCATGCCCCTTTCGCTCCCAGAAGATCCTTACCACCCAACGCTTGAGGTGTCGATTGAAACCCTTACTGCTAGCAACCTTCAGTCTCGCCATGGAGTTCATAAAACTCGCTGCTTCCGCAAGGCCGATTATCAGAGACTAAGCAATTTAATTTCTACATTTGATTGGTCCGATCTCTGGGAATGCACCGATATTAATGTCGCTTTAGAAACATTCTACAAAACGCTTAACGCTTTCTTTGACTCTTGCGTGCCATGGAAGTATCCATCCGCCTCGACATGACCATCCTTGGTCTACAAGGAGCCTTTAAAACTTAAAATACATTAAAAATAGACTCCTTAAGAGACATAAGAAAACTGGCTGTAATGTAACTTTCTCAAGATACTTAGTAGCTCGGTCAAATTTCACCGTGCATAACGCTGAGTGTTATAAGAATTATATACACCGCTGTCGGCTCCAGTTTAGATAGGAACCGAAGCAGTTTTATAATTTTGTTAACACTAAGCCTAATTTCGTTTGAAAATGTATCTGCGACTACTGATCAGGGTATTGCTGATCTATTCGCAACTTTCTTTCAACCAACGTACTCATTTCCTACAATTATGGATCAGCCTTATTCATATAACATTCAATCAGCCAATCTTATTTTCAGACCAACTTTCTCCGAAAGCACTGTGTTATCGGATCTTCTGAAGGTGAAACCAGTCTATTCGCCAGATCCTGGTTGTGTACTGAAAAACTGCGCTAAGCCATTGTGCAGACCTCTTCTAAAACTTTTCTCTTTGTCTCTGGAAACTTCGATTTTTCCCCAAATGTGGAAGGAATCCTTCATAATTCCCTTACACAAAAAAGAAAAAATCGGATGCTACAAACTATAGAGGAATCTCTAAATTGTCAGCAATTCCAAAGCTTTTTGAAAAATTGGTAACACCACATCTTCAACATCTCTGCAGTTCAATTATTTCTCCATGCCAACATGGTTTTATAAAGCTTCGCTCCACCACCACAAACCTCTTGGAGCTGACCTCCTTTATTATAGATGGCTTCCGTAAAGGCCTTTAAACAGATATCATCTATACGGACTTTAGTAAAGCATTTGACTCTGTCAACCACTCACTCCTTTTGAGTAAACTTAGTATCCTAGGATTTCCCTCAGACCTTCTCACGTGGAATTCTAGCTACTTAGCTGGGAGAACCCAACGTGTTCTTTTTAAGGATGTACACTCTCGGCTTGTTAGTGCTACATCGGGAGTCCCCCAAGGAAGCTATCTTGGGCCACTACTTTTCACTATCTTTATTAACGACCTACCCCCTGCCCTTACGCACTCTTTGGTTTTTATGTATGCAGACGACGTTAAGCTTTGTCTTCAATACAAACCCTCTTCTGCCCAATATAAACTTCAGTCGGATTTGGACAATTTTCAATATTGGTGTTCTACCAATCTCTTAAAACTTAAGGGGTCAAAATGTAAGCTTATGTTCTTTTATCGTTCGTGCCCTAACCAGGCCAAATACTTTCTCTATGGGATTTCCTTAGATAGATTCACCCAGGTTAACGGTCTTGTTGACTATATTAGACTATAAACTCAATTTTCTACCATATTTATACCATATGGCTACCATGGTAAATAAAGCTAAGTGTGTGCTTGGCTTCATTAAAAGATGGTCTTAGGAATTTAATGACCTTTATATAACTAAAAGCTTATACGTATCTTCAGTACGTCCAATTCTGGAGTACGGGTCATGCGCCTGGAGCCCTCATTATGGGGTTCATCAAGATCGCATTAAATCCGTTCAAAAGAACTTTTTGATGTTTGCCCTTAGGGGACTCAACTGGGATGCAAATCTTCACATCCCATCTTATTCTAACACCTTCCATCTTATTCCCATAAAGATTGTCTTAAAAGGACAGTAATGTTCCCTGCAAGCGTTATGGTGTGGGGATGCATGTCTGCCAAGGAGGTACGAAAACTGCATTTTGTTGATGGAGTTGTTAACGCTGAAAAGTACATGCATATATTGGAGAAAAATTTGCTGCCATCAATACCAAAGCTGTCAGATGGTGGTGAATATACTTTTCAACAAGTTGGAGCGTCATCTCACCCTAGTAGAAAAACCCGAAGTTGGCTGGAGCAAAAAGGAATTGAGCCCTTGGTTTGCCATCTAATAGTCCAGATCTCAGCCCAATTGAAAATATATGGAGAATCATGAAGAGGCGCTTGAGAAATGAGCCTCAAAGAACTAAGAGAGCTAAAAATTAAACTGCAAGAAATATGGGACTCTATTTCAACAGAGCAGTGCCAATACCTGCTTAATTTAATGCAGGATCATTGTAAATGTGTTATAGAGGCTAAGGGTGATGTTACCAAGTATAAATATTAAGTATATATATTATATTAAGCCAAATAGACTGTAAAGTTTGTAGCGTACGAAATAATAGTGGTCAAGTGTTTGTAAACAATAATAAGAATGGTGTATGTAAATAGATGCTGTTGTTGTTTTTACGTTAAATAACAACAAAATTTTTTTTTCTATCATATAGAGAATAAAATTATCTTTCAGAAAAATATATGTTTGTATGTGTTATCTGCATTATCTTCACATATATTGTGTGCTAAACATTGCATATGCGTAAAAACATTGGCCGTGAGAATTAATAGTGGGCAGGGCTCGTACTCTCTTACTTCACTCTGCACGTCCACTTCTATCAAATCCTCCATTCTCATCTACCTTTCAGAGCAACAAACGTACTCTACTTTTTCCTCGTAATCTTTTCTATACATTATTCTCTCAAGTCTATCCCCGCGATCCCAGCCGTACGATAAACAGCAGCGCCCTTCGGTCGGTTGGGCGGGAGGTGGGCTGTACGTTATGCAGCCGCGCGAAAAAAAAAGAGTCCAAGATTCAGCAAAACACAAAATGGACGACTGAAGCATTAATTTGTCCGATCGAATATCGTCAATGTGACATGAATGCTTTCAGTGTTATGAAATAAAATATCTAAATTCGAGCTGTTGAATAGATAATCATAATTTGTCTGAAGTAAATATCCAGATCGCAACTTCTGCAATTGAAATTGTACTTTGTCGTTGCTTTGGGGAGGCTTGGGGGCGACAAAGGATCCGACTATAAAGAGGCCATTAGCAGTTGTGGCTCTGCTGCAGGCTACGTATAGTGCAGCGCGAGGCATGGGGAGGGAAGTGTGGACTACCACTTGGCTATACGTAGCCCCCTGGCTCTTGTGCCTTCTGCAGGCACAACTGAAAATTGCTTACGATCGATCGTAACTTGCTCGTTTTTCTTCAATTGAAAATTTTTAATAATTTTCTGAATTGGGGTCCACGAAGACTCAGTATTGTGAGTGCGTTTAGAGCGAGCAATTTCTCCAACACTTTCCTCAAAAAATTTCATCCATAGAGTGCAGGGAGAGTTAGATGAATCTAAATCTATCTGCATAAGAGTCCCGGTTGCTCCATTGACCAACCTATCGCCAGTATCAAAATTGACCGTAATCATATATTTGGCTGTGGTCTTCAGGAGAAGGGAAGTACACAAACCTTTTGTATCGGATGACTTAAAAAGCTTAACCCTTTCAAGAATGTCGGACCTTCTTGCAGAATCTAAATGGGTAACTTTAATATAATCTTCAGCGGTAGAATAATATAGGTCAGTGGGAATTGAGGTAAGTTTCCTTGTATTATAATAATTGGTGGCCGCATTGGTAGTAAAGAGATGAATTGCATCATCAGGGACTTCAGAAAGCGGACGGGAACGATTGCTTAACAGTTGAATATCTTCGGCTGTCATACACCCTGATGCCATATTATTTAAGGCAGTTGCAAATAATTGGTCCTCCCGTTGACGCATAATTTGTGTGAGCTCAAAATACTTAAAGAGATCCCACAGAGATGTGCCAAAAATGGCGTTGTAGGGATCGGAGGAGTTGGATTCAAAAATCCAAGAATCACCTACAGGCGAGAGCGGTCGTGGTCACCAAAGACTACTAAAGAAATTCCTCCGAAGGGAGAAGTATTTTTGAAAATTTGCTTTAAACGGAAAGCCAAATTTGAAAACATTTTTGAGCCCACCATTGATATTTCGTCAATAATTATAAGTTTAAGGTCAATTAGCCTTGAATACAAAGTATTGACTGAATAGTGGCTCAAGGGTCTTAAATTAGAACCTGACTGATTAATTGGGAGGGAAAACATTGAATGCAGCGTGGAGCCACTAATGCCTAATGCGGCTTTTCCCGTGGGTGCGCATAAAAGAATTTTAATAGTGTTGGGATCTGTTCCTGGTCGACTATTAAACATTAAGGACAATGACTGGAAAATAGCCAATATTAAGCGACTTTTTCCTACACCGGTTTTGTTTTTTACGTTGTGTAAAACATGTGTTAGGTAGGTCTTTTGCTTAATATTGAGCGATCTTATAATGTCAGCCAAGCTATCGGACGAAATTAATGGTGGCAGTTTAATCAGACGGACATTACCACCTTCTGGGTCAGAGCTATCTTCATTATTATCCTCATTTAAATTTAATATGTTGAGCTGAGGATTTATCTCTGGTAATCCTAAAACCCTAAAATCCCTATCTACCTCTTCCTGATTTTCAGCAGCAATCCCTTCCTCTTCCTGTACAACATTATTAAGAGCATCTTCCAGCTCACTATTGTTGTATTTCCTACGGCTGGCCTCAATGAGCTCTCAGTGCAAATGACTTCACAATCTATTGAGATTAGCTCTGAGGCCTCGTTTCTACATGGGAAATACAAAATTGCTACCTCGGTTCTGTGGCGAGTGACCCTCCGAGTCTTGCTGTATCTGTAAAAAGCAGCAAACTCGGCTAGGCACAAACTATCAAGCTCGACAGGGCGCTGAACATAATGTTCTAAAAACCCTTTAACAAAAATGTGTGTCGAGTCCTGATCAAGCTCTTCAAGCTGTTGCCTCGATTTCAGAATGCTAACACGTTGATCTGGTGGCGAAGTGTTAATGAAAACTGAGGCATTGCTACTGCAGGACCACTTCATGCCCAAACAGCAGTAGACAGCTTCTTGTGCTGATATTTCCGTACCGGAAATGAACTTGTGACCAATATGCTGTAACTTTTGCTTTATTGTCACATTGCCCCTGCAAATTTCGTTTACAGCTTCACGCATTAATTTTGAAATTACCCTCTGAGATTTGTTAATGTAATTAACGACATAGCTGCAGCATGCGTAAGGATCCAGTATAAACTGAATATCAATATTCGCACGCTGCATCAAAAGAAGGTGCGTGTGGTAAGCGTTAAGCTTGATGGCTGCAAAAGTTCTTTTCAGAAATACTTTTGGTTTTCTAAGATTAAACCTTAGTGCGCATAAGTATGCGTTATAGTCCAAATTAAGAAAGAGAAAATAATTAAAGTCACAAAGATTATTAACTTTCTCTTGATCATAATTACAGTCCAAAGAGGACTTTATTTTTTAACAATTTTCCCTATGCTGTTCGACATTAGTCTCAGCTGCCGAGAAAGTAATGAAAAATGTAGGCAGACCAAATTGCCGAATCATTGCCATTACGTTTTTCTTTTCCGCCTCCCAATGAGCCCGAGAAGTTCCAATTCCTTTCAAAACTATATATCCATCATCGTGGCGAATCAAGTTTTCTAAATGGTTTTCGTTTAGGGCAGGGCAGCTAAAATCGCCTGATTGGCACTGTGCTTTCGCAAGAAAATATAAACATTATTCCTAATATTAAGAATTTCCAACTTTTTGAAGTTTAGGAATAGCTTATCTGTCCTGAAGCCCCGCCTATCAAAATTCCTAAGTTCTGACCTAACTATTGTGGTAAAGCTTTCTTTACACTTCCTCTTCTGACCAGCAAAGATGGTTGGGAAGGCCAGCTCCTCTGAATCACAATCTTGAATCATATCTAGAGGACGCTGACCTTACCCAGGAGCTATGACCACTCTTTGCATGGCCACATTTTCTACAGGGACATTTTCCAATAAAGATTCCTGACCACCCGGATTAATTTCTTCGATATCTAGATTGTTAGCAGGATCCATTTGCTCGTTTAAGGGGGCTTAAGCTGATCCTGCCAACAATTCTGAAACTAATTCTCTATCGTCAGCCGATGCGACAAATGGAACAGTTTCAGCATCTGAATTGAAGGAAGCCAACCAATTTCTGTTTATAGAAATTTCGTGTTTCCTATATAATTCAGTGCTCAGTAAATACTGAATTGCACTAAAAACTTTAGCGGACCTCAGAGTTTCAGCCATGAAATCATGGTTATACTGCATCCTACGTTTGAGGTGAATTTGTATTACTTCAGCTTCGTTAAATGCCCTTTCAGTCTTTCCTCTAATGGCGTTAAGCCTTTCAAGCAGTCAGGAAGATCGGGAAAATCTAGACCATTAGTACTCGAACATTTCGGCTTTTTGCCTACTTTAATGCTTCGACTGCAGGTCTTACAAAAAGTAAACTTATTGTTGGAAGAGGGAAACCTATCAGAGAGATCCAATACAGCAGCAGCAATTCCTGCACTGCATTTGCTCTCTATTGCTTCGCGGGATATTTTTTCCACTGGGTGTGGAAACCACAATCCCTTGCAGCAAAGGTAAACTTTGTCAGGACCCTGTTTCACTATTCTATTATATCTACCTATCATAGATTCTAAGCTAACAATTCTTTGCACACGCTGGGTACCTCCTAAGGGCCTACTTTCCCTGACCTGCCTATTACGAATTGTATTTCTTCTATTTTCTGCCCTACGATTATTTTCCAAGGCCCTGTATTGGCTAACTCGTTGACTCAAGCTTAGATTTGCATCTAAGCCTGCCGGTCGGCGCCTGGAACGACGCGAAGTATCAGCAGCTTGTTCCTGTTGCCGAACTGCAGGATCAGATCGGCGAACAGTGTGCTGTACCGTATTGTAGGTCTAGTCGGCGCCTGGAACGACGCGAAGTATCAGCAGCTTGTTTCTGTTGCCGACCTGCAGGATCAGATCGGCGAACAGTGTGCTGTACCGTATTCTGTTCCTGTTCAGTTCTGCGGTATTGTAGGTCTTGTCGGCGCCTGGAACGACGCGAAGTATCAGCAGCTTGTTCTTGTTGCCAAGCTGCCGAATCAGATCGGCTAACAGAGTGCTGAATTGTATTCTGAACTTGTTCGTTTGCTTGATACTGCTGGTTTCCTCGACGACTTGAACGCCTTAAAGTTAAAGTTAAAGAACGCCGAAGTTGGCTATTTTTGTTTTTGTTTTTCATTTGCTTGCTCGTTAGCCCTAAATCTTCTATTGCTCCTACGAACTTAGTGGCTCTGACTGTTCTGAGCCCTTTCGTTTTCCCTAATCTCTACATTAGCCCTACGCTCTCTTCGAGATGCTGCCGTTACAGCTCTACGCTCTTCTGCCTGTTCTATATTAGCCATATATTTGGTTCCTAACTCTCTGTCTCTGAGATCTATTTGCTGCTGAAACCCTTGTAATTCTAGGCATGGTTAAAAATAGGCATGGAAATATTAATGTTAAGAAAATATAACTGTAAAATAAAAATAATAATAATAATAATAATGATAAATAATAGGGACGGTAAACAAAATCAGATGGAGCCTTAAAAGGCTATTTTCAATTTTTCAAATCAAAAAATTATTTTTGATTTCCCAAGAAAAGTTTTGGAGATCTGTAATTTGATAATTTATCAGACAAATGATCAATTAAATATGATCAGCAAAGAAAATTTAAATGAAAATAGACGGAACAAAATATTGTTATATATGACGATCGGAAAGTATTGAAATTAATTAGGACAGAACAAAATATTATGCTCCAAACATCAAGCAGGGCAAAAAATAAGAAATTTTAAAAAAGACTCGCTGCGAAAATACTCCTTTTATACAGTTCGATATGAACGGCGAAACACAGTCACGATAAAAATATACTGATGCGCGAAAACGACACAATTAAAAATTGACTTTCATTACACGCATGCACACTATAATTTCTGACTGACTTTTCACTTGTTCACTTGATCACTGTTAAAAAGATACTAACCCTTCAAATTGAAATTACATATCTTTATAAGTTAATCCCTTCTTCCGAACCGCAAAAAGGGGATACCCGCGAATATTTTCCGCATTTAACCCTACCTGTGGGTAAACCAACTTACCTTATAATTAGGTAAAAAGGTCACCTTTAAATATTTGCACTTGTTTACGTCAAATTTGATTGGTCCAAATTTTCACAGGTATGCAGCATGCACCTACTAATATATTTCCTAATAAGTGTTACAGGTACATGTAGCACAGGGACTGTACCTACACGTCTCGACTTTCCACCGTTTTCATCTCGAAAAGGAGTGAGGGTGGTAAAGAACCTCTACAACTACAGCATATCCGAATATAGCTACATATAGCAGAAAAGAACGATGCTGGGTATTATTTGCCGAGGACAGTGTTATCACTCTCGTCAATGTCACTTGCACTCGTATACTCACACCTCTCGCTTGCCTTTCCAACCCTCTCACCGCAGGAGCTACGAGCAGTACGATTCTCTTCTCCTGCCCCACCTCGTCATCTTCTCGGAAACCGAACAAACCAGAGACGTGACGAACATATCTATATCTGGACTCCAGTTTTCAACAATACAAGCCATCATATATACGTATATATCCTTGTTACCTAGCTTATACCCAGAAGGACACACAGAAGGACAAAAAGAGAGAATAACAGAAAGACAGAAAGCCAGAAAGACAGAAACACAGAAAGAGAGAATGACAGTAAGACAGAAAGCCAGAAAGACAAAAACACAGAAAGACAGAACGACGCAAATATAGAAGGATAGACATAGAGAAAGACACAAAGAAAAAACGACAGGAACACAGAAAGATATAAATAGAGAAAGACATAAAGGCACAACGACGGAAAGACAGAAAAAACAAACTGACAGAAAGACAGAAATACAGAACGACAGAAAGACAGCAAGACATAAAGAGAGAAAGACAAAAAGACAAAACGACAGAATGAGAGAATTACAGAAAGACAGAAAAAGGGAATATCAGCAAGACAGCAATACAGAAAGCTAGAAAGACAAATATACAGAAAGACAGAACGACAGAAAGACTTGAAAACAGAAAGAGAGAATGACAGACATATAGAAAGGCAAAAAGGCAGAAAGACAGAAAAACAGTAATACAGAAAGACAGGAAGGCAGAAAGGCAGAAAGGCAGAAAGACAGAAAGACAGTAATACAGAAAGACAGAAACACAGGAAGACAAAAAGACCGAAAGACAGAAAGCCAAAACGACAAAACGACAGAAAGATAGAGGGAAAACACGACATAACAACAGAAAGACGAATTGACAGAAAGACAGATAAACAGAAAGTTTTAAAGACCGAAAGATACAAAGCCAGAAAGACAGAAAGAAAGAAACACAGAAAGTTCTGACATAAAGACAGGGAGACAGAAAGAGAGAAAGACAAAAAGATAAAACGAAAGAAAGAGAGAATGACCGACAGACAGAAAGACAGACACACAGAAAGTCAGAGAGAGAGAATAACAGCAAGACAGGAAGCCAGAAAGACAGAAACACAGAAAGATAGAAAGAAAGAATGACAGAAAGACAGAAAACCAAAAACAGAAATACAGAAAGACAGAAAGCCAGAAAGACAGACACAGAAAGAGAGAATGACACAAAAGACAGTAAGACAGAAAAAGTTAAAAAGACAAAAAGACGGAAAGATAGAAATACAGAAATATAGAAATACAGAAAGACAGAACCACAGAAAGACAGAAAGAAAGATAGAAACACAGAAAAACAGAACGACAAAAAGATAGACATAGAAAAAGACAGATAGACACAACGACAGAAAGACTCAAAGATAGAAAGACTCAAAGATAGAAAGACATAAAGACGGAAAGATAGAAAGACAGAAAGACGGAAAGATAGAAAGACTGAAAGACCGAAAGACTGAAATACTGAAAGACAGAAATACAGAAAGACAGATTGTCAGAACAATAAAACGACGGAAAAAAAGAAAGAAAGACCAAAGTTAAAAAGACAGAAAGACGGAAAGATATAAAGACAGAAAGACAGAAATAGAGAAACACAGAACGACAGAAAGACAGAACGATAAAACGACAGAAAGACAGAGGGAAAAAACGACAGGACGACTGAAAGACTCAAAGACGGAAACACAGAAAGACTGAAAAACAGAAAGTCAGAAGGACAGAAAGACAGAAGGACAGAAACACAGAAAGCCAGAGAGACAGAAATACAAAAAGAGAGAACGACAGAAATAAAGACAGAAAGACAAAAAGGCCGAAAGGCAAAAAATCAGAAAGACAGAGAGACAGAAAAACAGAAAGACAGAAAGACAGAAAGACAGAAAGACAAAAAGACAGAAAACAGAAAGAGAGAAAGACACAAAGACAGAAACAGAGAATGGGAGAATGACAAAAAGACAGAAAGGCTGAAAGACAGAAACACAGAAACACAGAAACACAGAAATACAGAAAGACAGAAAGACAGAAAGACAGAAAGACAGAAAACAGAAAATCAAAAGACAGAAAGAAAGACCGAAAGACAAAACGACTGAAAAAGAGAAAGGCAGAAAGACAGAAAGACAGAAAGACAGTAAGACAGTAAGACAGTAAGACAGGAGGACAGGAAGACAGAAGGACAGAAAGACAGAAAGGCAGAAAGAGACATAGACAGAAAGACAGGTAGACAGACAGACAAAAACACAGACAGACAGAAAGACAGAAATACAGATGGACAGAAAAAGAGAATGAGAGAAAGTCAGAAAGACAGAAAGCCTGAAAGACAGAAAGATAGAAAGACAGATAGAGAGAAAGAGAGAAGGATAGAAAAAGAGAAAGAGAGAATTACAGATAGGCAGAAAGACAGAAAAACAGAAAGATAGATAGACAGAAAGACAGAAAACGAGAAAAAGAGATAAACAGAAAGACAAAAAGACAAAAAGACAAAAAGACAAAAAGACAAAAAGACAAAAAGACAAAAAGACAAAAAGACAAAAAGACAAAAAGACAAAAAGACAAAAAGACAAAAAGACAAAAAGACAAAAAGACAAAAAGACAAAAAGACAGAAAGGCGAACAGACAGAAAGGCAGAAAGAGAGAAAAAGAGAAAGGCAGAAAGACAGACAGACAGAAAGACAGTAAGGCAGAAGGACTGAAATACAGAAAGACAGAAAGACAAAAACACAGAAAGACAGAATGACAAAAGACAGAAAGACAGAAAGAGAGAATGACAGAAAGGCAGAAAGACAGAAAAACAGAAAGACAGAAAGACAGAAAGACTGAAAGATAGAAAAAGAGAAAGACAGAAAGACAGAGAGGCGCAAAGGCGAACAGACAGAAAACATAACAGGCAGAAAGACAGAAAAAGAGAAAGGCAGAAAGACAGAAAAAGAGAAAGGCAGAAAGACAGAAAGACTGAAGGACAGAAGGACAGAAAGACAGAAAGAGAGAATGACACACAGACAGATAGACAGAAAGACAGAAAGACAGAAAGAGAGAATGACACAAGGACAGATAGACAGAAAGACCGAGAGACAAAAAGAGAGAAAGACAGAAAGACAGAAACACAGAAGGACAGAACGACAGAACGGTAAAACGACAGAATGAAAGAAAGATAGACCGGAGGACAAAAAGAGAGAAAGACGGCAAAAGAGCAAGGCAGAAAGACATACAGGCCGAAAGACAGTAACACAGTAAGACAGAAGGGCAATAAGACAGAGAGATTGAAAGACAGAAAGGCAGAAAGACAGAATGACAGAAGGACAGAAAGTCAGAAAGAGAGAAAGACAGAAAGAGAGAAAGACAGAATGACAGAAAGACAGACACGAGAAAGAAAAAATCCAGAAAGAAACGAAGATACTTGAAGATAGACAAATAGACAGTCTGAAAGACAAAAAGAGAGAACAACAGAAATAAAAATAGAAAGACAGAGAGGGAGAAAGACAGAAAAACAGAAAGATGAAAGACAGAAAGATGGAAGACAGAAAGACAAAAAGACAGAAATAGAGAAAGAGAGAAAGAAAAACAGAAAGACAGAAAGAAAGATTGAGATAAAAAGAGAATGACAGAAAGACTGAAAGACAGAAAGACAGAAAGACAGAACGACAGAAGAACAGAAAGACAAAACTACAAAAAGACAGAAAAACAGAAAGAAAGAAAGACAGAAAGACAGAAAAACAGAAAGACAGAGAGTCAGAAAAACAGAAAAAAAGACCCAAAGACAGAAAGAGAGAAAAAGAGAAAGTTAGAAAGAGAGAAACAGAGAAAGAGAGAATGATAAAAATACTGAAAGACAGAAAGACGGAAAGACCGAAAGGCAGAATGGCAGAAATAGAAGGACAGAAAGACAGATAGACAGACAGACAGGAACACAGACAAACAGAAAGGCAGAAAAACAGAAATACAGAAGGACCGAAAGACAGAAAGTCAGAAAGACAGAATGACTGAAGGACAGAAGGACAGAAAGACAGAAAGAGAGAATGACACAAAGACAGAAAGACCGAGAAACAAAAAAAGAGAAAGACAGAAAGACAGAAACACAGAAGGACAGAACGACAGAACGGTAAAACGACAGAATGAAAGAAAGATAGACGGGAAGATAAAAAGAGAAAAAGACAGCAAAAGAGCAAGGCAGAAAGACAGACAGGCCAAAAGACAGTAACACAGTAAGACAGATGGGCAATAAGACAGAAAGTCAAAAAGACAGAGAGACTGAAAGACAGAAAGGCAGAAAGACAGAATGACAGAAAGACAGAAAGTCAGAAAGACTGAAAGACAGAATGACAGAAAGACAGAAACCAGAAAGAAAAAATCCAGAAAGAAACGAAGATAGATAGACAAATAGACAGTCAGAAAGACAAAAAGAGAGAACACCAGAAATAAAGACAGAATGACAGAAAGGCAGAAAGACTGAAAGGCAGAAAAACAGAAAGATGAAAGGCAGAAAGACAGAAAGAAAGAAAGACGGAAAGACAGAAAGATGGAAGACAGAAAGACAGAACGACAGAAGAACAGAAAGACAAAACTACAAAAAGACAGAAAAACAGAAAGGCAGTATGGTAATATGACACAAAGACAGAAAAATGGAAACAAAGAAAAATAGAAAGACAGAATGACGGTAACAGAGAAAGACAGAAATTCAAAACGACAAAAAAAAGAACGGCAGAAGAACAGAAAGACAGATAGAGAGACAGAGAGAGAGAGACAGAAAGACAGAATGACAAAAAGGCAGAACGACAGAACGACCGAGAGACACAAGGACAGAACAACAGAACGACAGAAAGACACAAAGACAGAACGACAGAAAGGTAGAAAAACAGAAAGGCAGGAAGACAGAAAGTTAAAAGACAAAAAGACAGAACGACAGAAGAACAGAACTACAAAAACACAGAAAGACAGAAAAACAGAAAGACAGCAAGGCAGACAGAAAGAAAGGGAGAGATACAAAAAAACACAAAAATAGAAAGACTGAAAAGCAGAAAGACAGAAAAGCCGAAAGACAGAAATAGAGAAAAACAGAAATATAGAGAGACAGAAAGAAAGACCGAAAGACAAAAAGACAGAAAAAAAGAAAGACAATAAGACAGACAGGCAGAAAGACAGTAGGGCAGAGGGACAGAAAGTCAGAAAAAAAGAAGGACAGGAAGAAATACATAAAGAGAGAATGACAGAAAGATAGGAAGAATGACGGAAAGACAGAATGACTGAAACAGAGAAGGACAGAAACACAATACGACCGAACGATAGATATTTAGAACGACAAAAGACAGAACGAGAGAAGAACAGAAAGGCAGAACGACAGAACGACAGAAAGATAAAATACAGAAAGACAGAACGACAGAAGAACAGAAATACAGAACTACAGAAAGGCAGAAAAACAGATAAAAAGGAAAAATGGGAGGACAGAAAAACAGAAAGAAAGTAAGACAGAAAGCAAGAAGGACAGAAAGACGGAAACACAGAAAGATAGAAAGACAGAAAGACAGAATGACAGAATGACAGACACAGAGGAAGACAGAAAGACAATACGACACAAAGGCAGAAAAACGGAAACAGGGAAAGATAGAAAGACAGGCAGAACGACAGAACGAACGAAAGACAGAAAGACAGAAAGACAAAAAGACAGAAAGACAGAAAGACAGAAAGACAGAAGGACAGAAAGACAGAAATACAGAAAGACAGAAGAAGAGAAAGGGAAATTGACAGAAAGACGGAAAAGCTGAAAGAGAGAAAAAAAGCATGACAGATAGACAGAAAGGCAGAAAGACAGAACGACAGAAACACAGAAAGAAACAAAAAGGGAAAAGTAAAGGAAAAAGAGAACAGTAAAATGACAGAAAGAAAGGAAGAAAGACGGAAAGACACTAAAAGAGAAAGAGGGAAAGAGAAAAAGAGAGAAAGACAGAAAGAGAGAATGACAAAAACACAGAAAGAAACAAAAAGGGGAAAGTAAAGGAAAAAAAGGACAGTAAAATGACAGAAAGAAAGCAAGAAAGACGGAAAGACAGAATGACTGAAACAGAGAAGGACAGAAACACAATGCGACAGAAAGACAGATATTCAGAACGACAAAAGACAGAACGAGAGAAGAGCAGAACGGCAGAACGATGGAGAGACAGAAAGACAGAACAACAGAAGGGCATAAAGACAGAAAGACAGGAAGATAGATAAAATTAAAGACAGAAAGACAGAAAAGCAGAAATACAGCAATACAGAACGACAGAAACACAAAAGACAGAAAGACGGAACGACAGAAAAGCAGAAAAACGTAAACACGGAAAGATGGAAGGACAGGCAGAACGACAGAACGACCGAGAGACAGAAATACGAAAAGACAGAAAGACAGAAATACAGAAAGACACAAAAAGAGAAACACAGAAACACAGAAAGACAGAAACACAGAAAGAATTAAAAAGAGAAAGAGAGAAGGACAGAAAGACAGAAGGATAGAAAGATAGAAATACAGAAAGACAGAGAGACAGAAAAGCAGAATGACTAAAAGAAAAAAAGAAAGAATGAGAGAAAGAAAAAAAGACTGAAAGATAGAAGGACAGTAGGACAGAAATACAGTAAGACAGAAAGACGAGAGACAGAAAGACGAGAGACAGAAAGACAAAAACACCGAAAGACGGAAAGACAGAAAGTTAGAAAGACAGAAAAACAGAAAGGCAGAGAGACAGAGGGACAGAAAGATCGAAAGACAGAAGGACAGAAATACGGAAAGCCAGAAAGACGAAAGACAGAAAGAGAGAAAGAGAGAAAGAGAGAATGACAGAAAGACGGAAAGACATAAAAACAGTAAGACAGAAAGAAAGAAAGAAATAAAAACGTAAGACAGATAGACAGAAAAATAGAAACACAGAAACTCAAAAGAAAAAAAGACAGAAAGCCGAAAGACAGAAAGACAGAAAGAGAGAAAGAGAAAACGACAGAAAGACAAAACGACAGAAAGGCCGAAAGGAAGAAAAACAGAAACAAAGAAAGACAGAAAGAGAGAAAGAGGAATCACAAAGAGACAGAAAGGCAGAGAGACAGAAAGCGAAAAGAGAGAATGACAGAAAGACAGAAGGAGCGAAATACAGAAAGACAGACTGACAGACTGACAGAATGACGAAAGACGGAAAGACCGAAAGACCGAGAGACGGAAAGACAGAAAGACAGAAAGTTAGAAAACAGAAAAACAGAAAGGCAGAGAGACAGAGAGACAGAAAGATAGAAAGAGAAAAGAAAGATAGAAAGAAAGCGAGAAAAAGAGAATGACAGAAAGACATAAGGACAGAAATACAGAAAGAAAGAAAGACGAAAGGACAGAACGAAATAAAAACGAAAGACAGAAAAATAGAAAGACAGAAACACAAAAGAACAAACAGACAGAAACATTGAGAGACAGATACACAGAAAGACAGAGCGACAGAACGATAAATCGACAGAAAGAAAGAAAGAAAGACCAAAGACAAAAAGACATAAAGACAAAAAGACAGAAGGCCAGGAAGAGAGAAAACTAGAAAGACAGGAAGATAGAAAGAGAGAGAGAGAGAAAGAGATAAAGAGAGAATGACTGAAAGACAGAAAGACCGAAATACAGATAGACAGAAATTTGAAAGACAGAAAAACAGATCGACAGAAAGGCCGAAAGGAAGAAAGACAGAAAGATATAAAAACGAAACACAGAAAGACAGAAAGGCAGAATGAACAAAAGGAAGGATTAGAGAATGACAGTAAGACAAAAGACAGTAATACAGAAAGAGAGAATGATAGAAAGACTTACAGACAGAGAGGCAAAAAGACAGAAAGACAGAGAGACAGAAAAACAGAAACACAGAAAGACAGAAAGAAAGAGAGACAGAAAAAGAGAATGTAAAGAAGACAGAAAGTGAAAATGACAGAAAGACTGACAGAAAGAAAGACAGAAACACAGTTAGACAGAAAGAAGTAAAAACGAAAGACAGATAGACAGAAAGAAAAAAAGAGAGAATGAATGTTAAACACAAAGACTGAAAGACAGAAAGAAAGAAATACAGAAATACAGAAAGACAGAAAGATAGAAAGACAGAAATGCAGAAAGAGAGAATGACAGAGAGACAGATGGACGGAAAGGCAGAAATACAGAAAGGCAGAAAGACAGAAACACAGAAAATAGAAAGACAGAAAGAAATAAAGAAATAAAAGCAAAAGACAGAGAGACAGAAAGGCTGAGAGACAGAAAGACAGAGAGACAGAAAGACAGAGGGAAAGAAGGGCAAACAGACAGAAAGACAGAAAAAGAGAAAGCAGAAGACAGACAGGCAGACAGGCAGTAAGACAAAAGGACAGAAAGACAGAAGGACAGAAACACAGATAGCTAGAAAGACAGGAAGACTGGAAGATAGAAAAAGAGAGAGAGAGAAAGAGAGAATGACTGAAAGACAGAAAGACCGAAAGACAGATAGACAGAAATATGAAAGACAGAAAACAGAACGACAGAAAGGCTAAAAGGAAGAAAGACAGAAAGATATAAAAACGAAACACAGAAAGACAGAAAGAAAAAAGAGAGGATGACAGAATGACAGTAAGACAGAAAGACTGAAAGACAGATAGAGAAAAATACAGAATTACAGAAATACAGAAAGACAGAAAGAGAGAATGACAGAAAGACAGATGGACAGAAAGGCAGAAATACAGAAAGGCAGAAAGACAGAAAGACAGAAAGACAAAAAGACAGAAAGAAATAAAATCGAAAGACAGAAAAATAGAAAGACGGAAAGAAATATCATCTCTATCACTTTCGTTGAACCTTATGCACGTCGGCCTATTCGCTCCGTAATTTTAAACGTTTCCCGAAAGAACTACCGACCTATTATCAGCTCCGAACTGATTTAATTAACCTGTTGTATCGCGAAGTGGTCCGCGAACTGAAAAACACATCGAAAGTTTAATTTTAAACGTTTAATCTTTGTTTTACTTTAAACGCGATAAGACTGTGTTTCGCATACAACAATAATAAAGTAACCATTAACCGTTGCTTTGTTTCGTTATTACAATCTGCTCACCGCTCTCTATCGCTCCCCCCATTTTGTGGAGCCTCTTCATCTCCGTCTGGATTGACGCTGCTCCTGCTGTTCGCCGAAATCGCTCCCACGCTGTCGTCGCTGGATCACTCTCGTCCCTGGATCACTCTCTTCATTATACATTCGCTGGACCATTCTGTTTCTGTTTTTGAGCGCATTCCCTTTTCATTACCCTAAATGTCTTTGGTTTGTACCTCAAAAAGATGCGATTTTGGAGGAGCTATTACTGGCGACTCCTATCTAACTTGCTGGCTATGCGACAATTGCTCGCACATGAAATGCGCTGGCGTTGGTCATTATCGCCGACTTGGTGATCTCCTGGGCAAAGGCATCGGTTTGACATGGCCTTGTTTGGCCTGTCGAGAGATTGAAAGCGAGATGCGCACGTTTATGCGGCAAACCCGAAACGGTTTCCGGGAGGTTCGGAAACAATTTGCCACATTAAATGAGCAGTTCCTTAACCTTGAATCTCTATTTCTGGGCCTAAAACTATTAAGCGAATCACCACGCCGAAAAATCGCTAACACTAACCAGAATATGAACATGTGTACCACTCCAGCCTCACATTTGCCAGTAAGCAATGTTATGGTTGATGCTCCTGTCGAACAGCCACCCATCCTAGCTATTCAGCAACCCGGTCTTCCCCCTGCAAAAGTTGATAAGCCAGAACCGGCCAGTAGGAATCTCCCACCTGGTTCCATTCAAAATTCTTCAATAACCATATCACCAAGCCAGCCTGCTGCTCCATCATTACGCCTGCCTGCCGCCGCAACTGCCCGCCCACCCGTTGTAAAATCACCAAAGCCATTGACGGGTGTTCCAACAGAAACCCGATCTTCTGGACTTACGCTGAGAGCCGTGGCTCCCCGCAAATCCATCTTTGTATCGCGGCTTATGCCTGATGCCTCTGCCGACGACGTTAGGATTCACCTTTCAAATAATTTAAATATAGCTCCCTCAGAACTGTTTGTAACCAAATTTAATTTTAAGCATAAACGTAGCATATCCTCTTTCAAAATAACTTTACCAGAAGCTTCCCTTGATAAATCTTTAGATCCTACTACCTGGCCCGAGCACAGTATTGTCCATGAGTTCTTGATCAGAGATTCTCAAGGTTCCAGTCTAGTTAATACTTCAAAAAACTAAGCAACAAGATTTTTTCTTGTTGCTACCAAAACGTTCGCAGTATTCTTGGAAAACTGAACTTACTTTATACTAACAGTTCTTCCTTTGACTTCGATGCTATTGTGCTAACTGAAACCTGGCTAAACTCCACTGTCATAGACAATGAAATTTTGGTATCGAAGTACACTGTCTTTCGGGAAGATCGCCCAACCTTTGGAGGTGGCGTTCTGATTGCCGTAAACAACATCTACACAGTTGAACGTATTACTATTACTAATCCTTTCGGAATTGAATTTTTAGCCGTTAAAATTCATTCTGAGTCCCATAACCTTTTCATCACCTGTTCCTACATTCCTCCTCTGAGTGATGCAATCATTTATATGCACCACTTAACTGCCATAAAATCAGTTGTGTCCCTGCTAAATGATGCTGATCTTATTCTAGTTATGGGGGATTTCAATCTGCCCCTCATTTCATGGATCAACTCGGATGAGGATAACTCGCTTCTACCCACTAACCAAAATGACTTCCTTGATGGCTTAGCCGACTCTGCTGTTTTCCAACTTAACCATATAAGGAACTCCCGTGGCAGGTCGCTTGACCTAATTTTCTCTAACACTACCTCCTCTGCCACAATAGCAAGGTTTCCTCCCTTATCTACTCCTGAGGTTTCTCACCACCCAACACTCTTAGTCTCGCTAATTATTGACTCTCCTGAAGTCCCCCAATAACAGCGAGCAGCCTCGTCAAAAATGCTTTAAAAAACCAACTACTGTGACCTAAGAAATCACCTGACTAATATTGACTGGAGTTATCTATCTAGTTTCAGCAATATCGAGGAAGCTACAGACTCTTTTTATGAAGTAATTCATAACGCCTTAAATAAATCTGTCCCTGAAACGTTAACTCCATCAACGTCTAAACCTCCATGGTTTAATAAGCACCTCTCTCTCCTAAAAAATAGGAAATCTAGAGCCTACAAAAAGTCATTAAAGTCTCCAACCTCGATACATCTTTCTAATTACCTTCTAATCCGCAACCAGTTCTTTGACCTTAACAATAAACTATATAAAAATTATATTTATAAATGCAAACTCAATTTTCGCAACGATCCAAGCTCGTTTTACTCTTTTGTAAACTCTAAACGCAAATCCAATCTTTTCCCCCCTTCCCTCTCATATAATAATACTTCCTACTCTTCGCATCTCGGCATTGCTAATCTATTTGCGTCATTTTTTCAGTCAACCTACTCATCTAACTCATTTGATCCCTCCTCTAACTATCCATATATTTTACCCTACATAAACGGCTCTTTCATCTATTAAAAACTCCTTTTCACCAGGCCCAGACAACGTACCTAGCTGCATCCTCAGAAGGTGCTCCGATCTTCTCACCCTACCTCTTACCATTCTATTTAACCTATCCTTGGAGCAAACTTCCCTACCTAAATTATGGAATGAATCATACCTAATACCAATTCATAAAAAAGGCTCTAAGGCTTCCATTGAGAACTACCGCGGCATTGCTAAGCTTTCTGCGATTCCCAAACTCCTTGAGAAACTTATCACATCGCAGCTTCAACATGCATGCAAGTGCATAATCTCACCTGCACAGCATGGCTTTGTCAAGCTTCGCTCGACAACAACTAATCTACTAGAATTTTCGTCGAAAATCAACCGAGGTTTTCAACATCGCCTGCAAACCGATGTAATTTACACTCACTTCAGCAAAGCATTTGATTCAGTTAATCATCAGCTCTTGCTACGGAAACTCTCGCTTATTGGTTTTCCACCAAATATCCTGATGTGGGTTGCCTCCTACCTTGCATATCGAACCCAGCGTGTCCTATTTAAATCTACCAAGTCGAAGGTCATCCATGTCTCATCGGGTGTCCCTCAGGGTAGTCATCTAGGACCACTGTTGTTTATACTCTTTGTGAACGATCTTCCTAATGTGATTAGTTATGCCTCTACGCTTATGTATGCCGATGATGTCAAGTTATGCTATTCCTTCTCGGAACATTTCCTGCATAGGCATCTGCAATTAGACCTCGACGAACTCTATTTGTGGTGCTCAATTAATCTTCTGTTCCTAAACTGCTCTAAATGCAAACTTATGACATTCCATCGCAGTGTGCCGCTTATCATATCTTACTCTCTCGGAAGTCACGTCCTTGATCGTGTTTCCACAATCAATGATCTTGGAGTTCTTTTTGATCATAAACTTAAGTTTAATGATCACATTTCTGTGACAGTGAATAAAGCCAGAGGAATGTTAGCCTTTATTAAGCGATGGTCAAAAGAATTTAACGATCCTTTCACCACCAAATCCCTGTATATCACCCTAGTTCGTCCCATCCTCGAATATTGCTCGTGTGTTTGGAGTCCTCAATACTCCTCTCACCAAAATAGTATTGAGTCGGTGCAAAAGCAGTTTCTGCTATTTGCACTAAAAAACCTGAACTGGGATCCTGATAATCGTCTCCCGCCGTACCGTTGCAGGCTTAAATTGTTAAAGTTACCTCCATTGAAGGAGCGCCGAACCTGTGCTGGGGTGTTTCTACACATGCGGATCCATGGCATGGTTGACTCTAAACACCTGCTAAGCCAACTATATTTTTCCATCCCTAATAGGAAAACAAGGTCCTTCCGACCATTATGGTTACCTATCTGCAAATCTAACTTCGCTGAACACGACCCCTTTCGCACTATTTGTAAGAACTATAACCTTTTATCACATACTCTATCCCCGGAACTCTCTCTTAATGTAAATAAACTTAAAATCATAGAATACCTCCTAGAATAGTTATAGTGTAGTTATATTTATAATTTTTATCCATATTTAGCAGATCTTTGTTAAATTGTTGTTTAAATAAATGTTTGGCCTGTCGAGAGATTGAAGGCGAGATGCGCACGTTTATGCTGCAAACCCGAAATGGTTTCCGGGAGGTTCGGAAACAATTTGCCACATTAAATGAGCAGTTTCTAAACCTTGAACCTCTATTTCTGGGCCTTAAGCTATTAAGCGAATCACCACGCCGAAAAATCGCTAACACTAACCAGAATATGAATATGTGTACCACTCAAGCCTCACATTTGCCAGTAAGCAATGTTATGGTTGATGCTCCTGTCGAACAGCCACCCATCCTAGCTATTCAGCAACCCGGTCTTCCCCCTGCAAAAGTTGACAAGCCAGAACCACCTGGTTCCATTCTTCAAAATTCTTCAATAACCATAACACCAAGCCAGCCTGCTGCTCCATCATTACGCCTGCCTGCCGCCGCAACTACCCGCCCACCCGTTGTAAAATCACCAAAGCCATTGACGGGTGTTCCAACAGAAACCCGATCTTCTGGACTTACGCTGAGAGCCGTGGCTCCCCGCAAATCCATCTTTGTATCGCGGCTTATGCCTGATGCCTCTGCAGATGACGTTAGGATCCACCTTGCAAACAATCTAAATATAGCTCCCTCAGAACTGTTTGTAACCAAATTTAATTTTAAGCATAAACGTAGCATATCCTCTTTCAAAATAACTTTACCAGAAGCTTCCCTTGATAAATCTTTAGATCCTACTACCTGGCCCGAGACTTTGATGCTATTGTGCTAACTGAAACCTGGCTAAACTCCACTGTCATAGACAATGAAATTTTGGTATCGAAGTACACTGTCTTTCGGGAAGATAGCCCAACCTTTGGAGGTGGCGTTCTGATTACCGTAAACAACATCTACACAGTTGAACGTATTACTATTACTAATCCTTTCGCAATTGAATTTTTAGCCGTTAAAATTCATTCTGAGTCCATTAACCTTTTCATCACCTGTTCCTACATTCCTCCTCTGAGTGATGCAATCATTTATATGCACCACTTAACTGCCATAAAATCAGTTGTGTCCCTGCTAAATGATGCTGATCTTATTCTAGTTATGGGGGATTTCAATCTGCCCCTCATTTCATGGATCAACTCGGATGAGGATAACTCGCTTTTACCCACTAACCAAAATGACTTCCTTGATGGCTTAGCCGACTCTGCCGTTTTCCAACTTAACCATATAAGGAACTCCCGTGGCAGGTCGCTTGACCTAATTTTCTCTAACACTACCTCCTCTGCCACAATAGCAAGGTTTCCTCCCTTATCTACTCCTGAGGACTCTCACCACCCAACACTCTTAATCTCGCTAATTATTGACTCTCCTGAAGTCCCCCCCAATAACAGCGAGCAGCCTCGTCAAAAATGCTTTAAAAAAACCAACTACTGTGACCTAAGAAATCACCTGACTAATATTGACTGGAGTTATCTATCTAGTTTCAGCAATATCGAGGAAGCTACAGACTCTTTTTATGAAGTAATTCATAACGCCTTAAATAAATCTGTCCCTGAAACGTTAACTCCATCAACGTCTAAACCTCCATGGTTTAATAAGCACCTCTCTCTCCTAAAAAATAGGAAATCTAGAGCCTACAAAAAGTCATTAAAGTCTCCAACCTCGATACATCTTTCTAATTACCTTCTAATCCGCAACCAGTTCTTTGACCTTAACAATAAACTATATAAAAATTATATTTCTAAATGCAAACTCCAAGCTCCAAGCTCGTTTTACTCTTTTGTAAACTCTAAACGCAAATGCAATCTTTTCCCCCCTTCCCTCTCATATAATAATACTTCCCACTCTTCGTATCTCGGCATTGCTAATCTATTTGCGTCATTTTTTCAGTCAACCTACTCATCTGATTCATTTGATCCCTCCTCTAACTATCCATATATTTTACCCTGCATAAACAACATTTCCCTTTCTAAATTCCACCGTCATGATGTGTTTACGGCTCTTTCATCAATTAAAATCTCTTTTTCTCCAGGCCCAGACAACGTACCTAGCTGCATCCTCAGAAGGTGCTCCGATCTTCTCACCCTACCTCTTACCATTCTATTTAACCTATCCTTGGAGCAAACTTCCCTACCTAAATTATGGAATGAATCATACCTAATACCAATTCATAAAAAAGGCTCTAAGGCTTCCATTGAGAACTACCGCGGAATTGCTAAGCTTTCTGCGATTCCCAAACTCCTTGAGAAACTTATCACATCGCAGCTTGAACATGCATGCAAGAGCATAATCTCACCTGCACAGCATGGCTTTGTCAAGCTTCGCTCGACAACAACTAATCTACTAGAATTTTCGTCGAAAATCAACCGAGGTTTTCAACATCGCTTGCAAACTGATGTAATTTACACTGACTTCAGCAAAGCATTTGATTCAGTTAATCATCAGCTCTTGCTACGGAAACTCTCGCTTATTGGTTTTCCACCAAATATCCTGATGTGGGTTGCTTCCTACCTTTCAGATCGAACCCAGCGTGTCCTATTTAAACCTACCAAGTCGAAGGTCATCCATGTCTCATCGGGTGTCCCTCAGGGTAGTCATCTAGGACCACTGTTGTTTATACTCTTTGTGAACGATCTTCCTAATGTGATTAGTTATGCCTCTACGCTTATGTATGCTGATGATGTCAAGTTATGCTATTCCTTCTCGGAACATTTCCTGCATAGGCATCTGCAATTAGACCTCGACGAACTCTATTTGTGGTGCTCAATTAATCTTCTGTTCCTAAACTGCTCGCAGTGTGCCGCTTATCATATCTTACTCTCTCGGAAATCACGTCCTTGATCGTGTTTCCACAATCAACGATCTTGGAGTTCTTTTGATCATAAACTTAAGTTTAATGATCACATTTCTGTGACAGTGAATAAAGCCAGAGGAATGTTAGCCTTTATTAAGCGATGGTCAAAAGAATTTAACGATCCTTTCACCACCAAATCCCTGTATATCACCCTAGATCGTCCCATCCTCGAATATTGCTCGTGTGTTTGGAGTCCTCAATACTCCTCTCACCAAAATAGTATTGAGTCGGTGCAAAAGCAGTTTCTGCTATTTGCACTAAAAAACCTGAACTGGGATCCTGATAATCGTCTCCCGCCGTACCGTTGCAGGCTTAAATTGTTAAAGTTACCTCCATTGAAGGAGCGCCGAACCTGTGCTGGGGTCATGTTTCTACACATGCTGATCCATGGCATGGTTGACTCTAAACACCTGCTAAGCCAACTATATTTTTCCATCCCTAATAGGAAAACAAGGTCCTTCCGACCATTATGGTTACCTATCTGCAAATCTAACTTCGCTGAACACGACCCCTTTCGCACTATTTGTAAGAACTATAACCTTTTATCACATACTCTATCCCCTGAACTCTCTCTTAATGTAAATAAACTTAAAATCATAGAATACCTCCTAGAATAGTTATAGTGTAGTTATATTTATAATTTTTATCCATATTTAGCAGATCTTTGTTAAATTGTTGTTTAAATAAAAAAAATAAAGAAATTAAAACGAAAGGCAGAAAGGCAGAGAGACAGAGAGGCAGAAAGGCAAACAGACAGAAAGACAGAAAAAGAGAAAGGCAGAAAGACAGACAGGCAGACAGACAGTAAGACAAAAGGACAGAAAGACAGAAAGACCGAAAGACAGATAGACAGAAATATGAAAGACAGAAAAACAGAACGACGGAAAGAGAGAAAGACAGAAAGAGGAATGACAAAAAGACTGAAAGACTAAAAGACGGAGAGACAAAAAGGCAGAAAGACAGAGAGAGAGAGAGACAGAAAGACAGAAAGACAGAGAGAGGAAAAAAAAGAAAGAGAGAAAGAGAAAATGACAGAAAGAGAGAAAAAGAGAAAAAGGGAATGACAGAAAGACAGAGAGACAAAAAGAAAGAAATCGAGAAAGAGAGAATGACAGAAAGACAGCAAGACAGAAGGACAGAAAGACAGAAATACAGCAAGACAGAGAGGCAGAAAGTCAGAAAGACAGAAGGACAGAAAGATTTTTTTTTTTTTTTGTTAATAAAATTTGTATTTATTTACATGGCAGTCCACTGTTACTATATGTAATAACTTTAACTGCAGAGATTCATAATTTCTAGCGAGTATTTACTTATAACATACTTATACCTAATTAGGGAATCAAGAGGCATAAATTAATGTTATTAATTAATTTATATATCTTCTCGGCATATCTTTTATGTGAATGCGCAGGAGCCTCCTTCTCGCCCTCAGTCCCAATACACGTATCCTCATCAAGAGTTTTCGAGCCAACTGGTTTGGGTGGAAAAAAGAAAGACAGAAAGACAGAAAGATAGGAAGATACATACACAGAAAGAGCAGAAAAACTACAGAAAAACAGAAACACGGAGAAAACGAAAGACATAAAGACAAAAAGACAGAAAGACAGAAGGACAGAAACACAGCAATACAGAAAGACAGAGAGACGGAAATACAGAAAGACGAAAAGACAGAAAGACAGAAAGAAAGAAAGAAAAAAAAGAGATATTGACAGAAAGACAGAAAGACTGAAAGACAGAACGACAGAAGGACAGAAACACAGAAATGCAGAAAGACAGAGAGACAGAAATACAGAAAGACAAAAAGACAGAAAGAAAGAAAGAGAGAAAGAGAAAAAGAGAGAAAGAGATATTGACAGAAAGACAGAAAGACTGAAAGACAGAACGACAGAAATCCAGAGAGACAGAAAGACGGAAAGACGAGAGACAGGAAGACAGAAGACAGAAAGAAAGAATGAGAGAATGACAGAAAGACTGAAAGACCGAAACACAGAAAGACAAACCGAAATAAAAAGACAGAAAAACAGAACGTAAGAAGAACAGAAAGACAGAACTACAAAAAGAAAGAAAAACAGAAAGGCCGAAAGGAAGAAAGTCAAAAAAAAAAAAAAAAAAAGACCGAAAGGCACAAAAAAGAGAGACAGAAAGAGAGAAAGAGAGAATGACAGAAAGACGGAAGGACAGAAAAACAGAAAGAGAAAATGACAGAAGGACTGACAGACAGAAAGACAAAAAGCCAGAAAGAAATAAAAACAAACACAGAAACACAGAAAGAAAGAAAGAGAGAATGACAGTAAGACAGAAAGACTAAAAGACAGAAAGAGAGAAATACAGAAATAAAGCTGACAGAGAGACAGAAAAACAGAAATACAGAAAGACAGAAAGAGAGAATGAAAGAAAGACAGAAAGCCAGAAAGACTGAAAGACAGACAGTAAGACAAAAGGACAGAAATACAGAAAGACAGAATGACAGAAAGACTAACTGACAGAAAAACAGATAGACAAAAAGGCTGAAAGATAGAAGGACAGTAGGATAGAAAGACCGAAAGACAGAAAGAGAGAAAGAGAGAATGACAGTAAGAGAGAAAGACGAAAGACTGAAAGACAGAACGACAAAGAGACAGAAAGATATAAAGAAATAAAAACGAAAGACAGAAAGACTGACAGGCAGAAAGACAGAGAGGCAGACAGACAGTAAGACAAAAGGACAGAAATACCGAAAGACAGAATGACAGAAAGACTAACAGAGGGAAAGACAGAAAGACAAAAAGACAGAAAGAAATAAAAACGAAACACAGAAAGAAAAAAAGAGAGAATGAGAGAAAGACGGAAAGGCAGAAGGACAGAAACACAGAAGGACAGAGAGACAGAGAAAGAGAAAGACAAAGAGACAGAAAGAAAGAAAAAGTGAAAGAGAGAATGACAGAAAGACGAGAGACAAAAGACAGAAAGAGAGAATGACAGAAATACGGAAAGAAATAAAAAGACAGAAATGTTAAAGACAGAAAAACAGATCGACAGAAGAACAGAAAGACAGAAGGACAGAAAGCGAGACAGAGAGAATGACAGAAAGACAGAAAGACAAAAAGACTAAAAGACAGAACGACAAAAAGACAGAAAGACAAAAGCACAGAAATACAGAAAGAAAGAAAGAAATAAAAAGACAGAAATACAGAAATGAGAAAGGCAAAAAAACAGAACGATAGGATAACAGCAAGACAGAACTTCAAAAAGACAGAAAAATAGAAAGACAGAAAAGCCGAAAAGAAGAAATACAGAAAAACAGATTCACCGAAAGACAGAAAGACAGAAAGAGAGAATGACAAAAAGACAGAAAGACCGAAAGACCGAAAGACAGAAAGACAAAAACACAGAAAGACAAAAATACAGAAAGACAGAAAGAGAACGAGAGAAAGAGCGAAAGACTGATAGACAGAAAGACAGAACAGGAAGAAAGAAAGAGAATAAGAGAGAATGGCAGAAAGACAGAAGGAAAGAAAGTCCGAAAGACAGAAGGAAAGAAAGCAATAAAGAGACAGAAAGACAGGAATACGAAAGACAGAAACAGAAAGACAAGAAGACCGAAAGAAATAAACAAGATAAAAGCGAAAGACAGACAGAAACAAAAAAAAAAAAAAGTCAGAAAGACAGAAGGACAGAAAGGCAGAAAGAAATAAAGAAATAAAAACAAAAGACAGAAAGGCAGAGAGACAGAAAGGCAGAAAGACAGAGAAACAAAAAGAGAGAACGACAGAAATAAAGATAGAAACACAAAAAGACAGAAAGACAGAAAGGCCGAAAGCAAAAAAGCAAAAAACAGAAAGACAGAAAGACAGAAAGACAGAAAGAGAGAAAGACAGAAAGACTGAAAGACAGATCGACAGAAAACAGAAGAAACACAAAACAGAAAAGACAAACCTACAAAAAAGACAAAAAACAGAAAGACAAGAAAGACAAGAAAGACAAGAAAGACAAGAAAGACAAGAAAGACAAGAAAGACAAGAAAGACAAGAAAGACAAGAAAGACAAGAAAGACAAG
Organism: Drosophila ercepeae; assembly: GCA_018150545.1. Lineage (NCBI taxonomy): Eukaryota > Metazoa > Arthropoda > Insecta > Diptera > Drosophilidae > Drosophila > Drosophila ercepeae. Next base: position 1,320,551 of record JAECWL010000182.1, on the reverse strand, counting down.
AAAGACAAGAAAGACAAGAAAGACAAGAAAGACAAGAAAGACAAGAAAGACAAGAAAGACAAGAAAGACAAGAAAGACAAGAAAGACAAGAAAGACAAGAAAGACAAGAAAGACAAGAAAGACAAGAAAGACAAGAAAGACAAGAAAGACAAGAAAGACAAGAAAGACAAGAAAGACAAGAAAGACAAGAAAGACAAGAAAGACAAGAAAGACAAGAAAGACAAGAAAGACAAGAAAGACAAGAAAGACAAGAAAGACAAGAAAGACAAGAAAGACAAGAAAGACAAGAAAGACAAGAAAGACAAGAAAGACAAGAAAGACAAGAAAGACAAGAAAGACAAGAAAGACAAGAAAGACAAGAAAGACAAGAAAGACAAGAAAGACAAGAAAGACAAAGAAAGACAAGAAAGACAAGAAAGACAAGAAAGACAAGAAAGACAAGAAAGACAAGAAAGACAAGAAAGACAAGAAAGACAAGAAAGACAAGAAAGACAAGAAAGACAAGAAAGACAAGAAAGACAAGAAAGACAAGAAAGACAAGAAAGACAAGAAAGACAAGAAAGACAAGAAAGACAAGAAAGACAAGAAAGACAAGAAAGACAAGAAAGACAAGAAAGACAAGAAAGACAAGAAAGACAAGAAAGACAAGAAAGACAAGAAAGACAAGAAAGACAAGAAAGACAAGAAAGACAAGAAAGACAAGAAAGACAAGAAAGACAAGAAAGACAAGAAAGACAAGAAAGACAAGAAAGACAAGAAAGACAAGAAAGACAAGAAAGACAAGAAAGACAAGAAAGACAAGAAAGACAAGAAAGACAAGAAAGACAAGAAAGACAAGAAAGACAAGAAAGACAAGAAAGACAAGAAAGACAAGAAAGACAAGAAAGACAAGAAAGACAAGAAAGACAAGAAAGACAAGAAAGACAAGAAAGACAAGAAAGACAAGAAAGACAAGAAAGACAAGAAAGACAAGAAAGACAAGAAAGACAAGAAAGACAAGAAAGACAAGAAAGACAAGAAAGACAAGAAAGACAAGAAAGACAAGAAAGACAAGAAAGACAAGAAAGACAAGAAAGACAAGAAAGACAAGAAAGACAAGAAAGACAAGAAAGACAAGAAAGACAAGAAAGACAAGAAAGACAAGAAAGACAAGAAAGACAAGAAAGACAAGAAAGACAAGAAAGATAAGAAAGACAAGAAAGACAAGAAAGACAAGAAAGACAAGAAAGACAAGAAAGACAAGAAAGACAAGAAAGACAAGAAAGACAAGAAAGACAAGAAAGACAAGAAAGACAAGAAAGACAAGAAAGACAAGAAAGACAAGAAAGACAAGAAAGACAAGAAAGACAAGAAAGACAAGAAAGACAAGAAAGACAAGAAAGACAAGAAAGACAAGAAAGACAAGAAAGACAAGAAAGACAAGAAAGACAAGAAAGACAAGAAAGACAAGAAAGACAAGAAAGACAAGAAAGACAAGAAAGACAAGAAAGACAAGAAAGACAAGAAAGACAAGAAAGACAAGAAAGACAAGAAAGACAAGAAAGACAAGAAAGACAAGAAAGACAAGAAAGACAAGAAAGACAAGAAAGACAAGAAAGACAAGAAAGACAAGAAAGACAAGAAAGACAAGAAAGACAAGAAAGACAAGAAAGACAAGAAAGACAAGAAAGACAAGAAAGACAAGAAAGACAAGAAAGACAAGAAAGACAAGAAAGACAAGAAAGACAAGAAAGACAAGAAAGACAAGAAAGACAAGAAAGACAAGAAAGACAAGAAAGACAAGAAAGACAAGAAAGACAAGAAAGACAAGAAAGACAAGAAAGACAAGAAAGACAAGAAAGACAAGAAAGACAAGAAAGACAAGAAAGACAAGAAAGACAAGAAAGACAAGAAAGACAAGAAAGACAAGAAAGACAAGAAAGACAAGAAAGACAAGAAAGACAAGAAAGACAAGAAAGACAAGAAAGACAAGAAAGACAAGAAAGACAAGAAAGACAAGAAAGACAAGAAAGACAAGAAAGACAAGAAAGACAAGAAAGACAAGAAAGACAAGAAAGACAAGAAAGACAAGAAAGACAAGAAAGACAAGAAAGACAAGAAAGACAAGAAAGACAAGAAAGACAAGAAAGACAAGAAAGACAAGAAAGACAAGAAAGACAAGAAAGACAAGAAAGACAAGAAAGACAAGAAAGACAAGAAAGACAAGAAAGACAAGAAAGACAAGAAAGACAAGAAAGACAAGAAAGACAAGAAAGACAAGAAAGACAAGAAAGACAAGAAAGACAAGAAAGACAAGAAAGACAAGAAAGACAAGAAAGACAAGAAAGACAAGAAAGACAAGAAAGACAAGAAAGACAAGAAAGACAAGAAAGACAAGAAAGACAAGAAAGACAAGAAAGACAAGAAAGACAAGAAAGACAAGAAAGACAAGAAAGACAAGAAAGACAAGAAAGACAAGAAAGACAAGAAAGACAAGAAAGACAAGAAAGACAAGAAAGACAAGAAAGACAAGAAAGACAAGAAAGACAAGAAAGACAAGAAAGACAAGAAAGACAAGAAAGACAAGAAAGACAAGAAAGACAAGAAAGACAAGAAAGACAAGAAAGACAAGAAAGACAAGAAAGACAAGAAAGACAAGAAAGACAAGAAAGACAAGAAAGACAAGAAAGACAAGAAAGACAAGAAAGACAAGAAAGACAAGAAAGACAAGAAAGACAAGAAAGACAAGAAAGACAAGAAAGACAAGAAAGACAAGAAAGACAAGAAAGACAAGAAAGACAAGAAAGACAAGAAAGACAAGAAAGACAAGAAAGACAAGAAAGACAAGAAAGACAAGAAAGACAAGAAAGACAAGAAAGACAAGAAAGACAAGAAAGACAAGAAAGACAAGAAAGACAAGAAAGACAAGAAAGACAAGAAAGACAAGAAAGACAAGAAAGACAAGAAAGACAAGAAAGACAAGAAAGACAAGAAAGACAAGAAAGACAAGAAAGACAAGAAAGACAAGAAAGACAAGAAAGACAAGAAAGACAAGAAAGACAAGAAAGACAAGAAAGACAAGAAAGACAAGAAAGACAAGAAAGACAAGAAAGACAAGAAAGACAAGAAAGACAAGAAAGACAAGAAAGACAAGAAAGACAAGAAAGACAAGAAAGACAAGAAAGACAAGAAAGACAAGAAAGACAAGAAAGACAAGAAAGACAAGAAAGACAAGAAAGACAAGAAAGACAAGAAAGACAAGAAAGACAAGAAAGACAAGAAAGACAAGAAAGACAAGAAAGACAAGAAAGACAAGAAAGACAAGAAAGACAAGAAAGACAAGAAAGACAAGAAAGACAAGAAAGACAAGAAAGACAAGAAAGACAAGAAAGACAAGAAAGACAAGAAAGACAAGAAAGACAAGAAAGACAAGAAAGACAAGAAAGACAAGAAAGACAAGAAAGACAAGAAAGACAAGAAAGACAAGAAAGACAAGAAAGACAAGAAAGACAAGAAAGACAAGAAAGACAAGAAAGACAAGAAAGACAAGAAAGACAAGAAAGACAAGAAAGACAAGAAAGACAAGAAAGACAAGAAAGACAAGAAAGACAAGAAAGACAAGAAAGACAAGAAAGACAAGAAAGACAAGAAAGACAAGAAAGACAAGAAAGACAAGAAAGACAAGAAAGACAAGAAAGACAAGAAAGACAAGAAAGACAAGAAAGACAAGAAAGACAAGAAAGACAAGAAAGACAAGAAAGACAAGAAAGACAAGAAAGACAAGAAAGACAAGAAAGACAAGAAAGACAAGAAAGACAAGAAAGACAAGAAAGACAAGAAAGACAAGAAAGACAAGAAAGACAAGAAAGACAAGAAAGACAAGAAAGACAAGAAAGACAAGAAAGACAAGAAAGACAAGAAAGACAAGAAAGACAAGAAAGACAAGAAAGACAAGAAAGACAAGAAAGACAAGAAAGACAAGAAAGACAAGAAAGACAAGAAAGACAAGAAAGACAAGAAAGACAAGAAAGACAAGAAAGACAAGAAAGACAAGAAAGACAAGAAAGACAAGAAAGACAAGAAAGACAAGAAAGACAAGAAAGACAAGAAAAAGACAAGAAAGACAAGAAAGACAAGAAAGACAAGAAAGACAAGAAAGACAAGAAAGACAAGAAAGACAAGAAAGACAAGAAAGACAAGAAAGACAAGAAAGACAAGAAAGACAAGAAAGACAAGAAAGACAAGAAAGACAAGAAAGACAAGAAAGACAAGAAAGACAAGAAAGACAAGAAAGACAAGAAAGACAAGAAAGACAAGAAAGACAAGAAAGACAAGAAAGACAAGAAAGACAAGAAAGACAAGAAAGACAAGAAAGACAAGAAAGACAAGAAAGACAAGAAAGACAAGAAAGACAAGAAAGACAAGAAAGACAAGAAAGACAAGAAAGACAAGAAAGACAAGAAAGACAAGAAAGACAAGAAAGACAAGAAAGACAAGAAAGACAAGAAAGACAAGAAAGACAAGAAAGACAAGAAAGACAAGAAAGACAAGAAAGACAAGAAAGACAAGAAAGACAAGAAAGACAAGAAAGACAAGAAAGACAAGAAAGACAAGAAAGACAAGAAAGACAAGAAAGACAAGAAAGACAAGAAAGACAAGAAAGACAAGAAAGACAAGAAAGACAAGAAAGACAAGAAAGACAAGAAAGACAAGAAAGACAAGAAAGACAAGAAAGACAAGAAAGACAAGAAAGACAAGAAAGACAAGAAAGACAAGAAAGACAAGAAAGACAAGAAAGACAAGAAAGACAAGAAAGACAAGAAAGACAAGAAAGACAAGAAAGACAAGAAAGACAAGAAAGACAAGAAAGACAAGAAAGACAAGAAAGACAAGAAAAACAAGAAAGACAAGAAAGACAAGAAAGACAAGAAAGACAAGAAAGACAAGAAAGACAAGAAAGACAAGAAAGACAAGAAAGACAAGAAAGACAAGAAAGACAAGAAAGACAAGAAAGACAAGAAAGACAAGAAAGACAAGAAAGACAAGAAAGACAAGAAAGACAAGAAAGACAAGAAAGACAAGAAAGACAAGAAAGACAAGAAAGACAAGAAAGACAAGAAAGACAAGAAAGACAAGAAAGACAAGAAAGACAAGAAAGACAAGAAAGACAAGAAAGACAAGAAAGACAAGAAAGACAAGAAAGACAAGAAAGACAAGAAAGACAAGAAAGACAAGAAAGACAAGAAAGACAAGAAAGACAAGAAAGACAAGAAAGACAACAAAGACAAGAAAGACAAGAAAGACAAGAAAGACAAGAAAGACAAGAAAGACAAGAAAGACAAGAAAGACAAGAAAGACAAGAAAGACAAGAAAGACAAGAAAGACAAGAAAGACAAGAAAGACAAGAAAGACAAGAAAGACAAGAAAGACAAGAAAGACAAGAAAGACAAGAAAGACAAGAAAGACAAGAAAGACAAGAAAGATAAGAAAGACAAGAAAGACAAGAAAGACAAGAAAGACAAGAAAGACAAGAAAGACAAGAAAGACAAGAAAAGAAAGACAAGAAAGACAAGAAAGACAAGAAAGACAAGAAAGACAAGAAAGACAAGAAAGACAAGAAAGACAAGAAAGACAAGAAAGACAAGAAAGACAAGAAAGACAAGAAAGACAAGAAAGACAAGAAAGACAAGAAAGACAAGAAAGACAAGAAAGACAAGAAAGACAAGAAAGACAAGAAAGACAAGAAAGACAAGAAAGACAAGAAAGACAAGAAAGACAAGAAAGACAAGAAAGACAAGAAAGACAAGAAAGACAAGAAAAGAAAGACAAGAAAGACAAGAAAGACAAGAAAGACAAGAAAGACAAGAAAGACAAGAAAGACAAGAAAGACAAGAAAGACAAGAAAGACAAGAAAGACAAGAAAGACAAGAAAGACAAGAAAGACAAGAAAGACAAGAAAGACAAGAAAGACAAGAAAGACAAGAAAGACAAGAAAGACAAGAAAGACAAGAAAGACAAGAAAGACAAGAAAGACAAGAAAGACAAGAAAGACAAGAAAGACAAGAAAGACAAGAAAGACAAGAAAGACAAGAAAGACAAGAAAGACAAGAAAGACAAGAAAGACAAGAAAGACAAGAAAGACAAGAAAGACAAGAAAGACAAGAAAGACAAGAAAGACAAGAAAGACAAGAAAGACAAGAAAGACAAGAAAGACAAGAAAGACAAGAAAGACAAGAAAGACAAGAAAGACAAGAAAGACAAGAAAGACAAGAAAGACAAGAAAGACAAGAAAGACAAGAAAGACAAGAAAGACAAGAAAAAGACAAGAAAGACAAGAAAGACAAGAAAGACAAGAAAGACAAGAAAGACAAGAAAGACAAGAAAGACAAGAAAGACAAGAAAGACAAGAAAGACAAGAAAGACAAGAAAGACAAGAAAGACAAGAAAGACAAGAAAGACAAGAAAGACAAGAAAGACAAGAAAGACAAGAAAGACAAGAAAGACAAGAAAGACAAGAAAGACAAGAAAGACAAGAAAGACAAGAAAGACAAGAAAGACAAGAAAGACAAGAAAGACAAGAAAGACAAGAAAGACAAGAAAGACAAGAAAGACAAGAAAGACAAGAAAGACAGAAGAAAGACAAGAAAGACAAGAAAGACAAGAAAGACAAGAAAGACAAGAAAGACAAGAAAGACAAGAAAGACAAGAAAGACAAGAAAGACAAGAAAGACAAGAAAGACAAGAAAGACAAGAAAGACAAGAAAGACAAAGAAAGACAAGAAAGACAAGAAAGACAAGAAAGACAAGAAAGACAAGAAAGACAAGAAAGACAAGAAAGACAAGAAAGACAAGAAAGACAAGAAAGACAAGAAAGACAAGAAAGACAAGAAAGACAAGAAAGACAAGAAAGACAAGAAAGACAAGAAAGACAAGAAAGACAAGAAAGACAAGAAAGACAAGAAAGACAAGAAAGACAAGAAAGACAAGAAAGACAAGAAAGACAAGAAAGACAAGAAAGACAAGAAAGACAAGAAAGACAAGAAAGACAAGAAAGACAAGAAAGACAAGAAAGACAAGAAAGACAAGAAAGACAAGAAAGACAAGAAAGACAAGAAAGACAAGAAAGACAAGAAAGACAAGAAAGACAAGAAAGACAAGAAAGACAAGAAAGACAAGAAAGACAAGAAAGACAAGAAAGACAAGAAAGACAAGAAAGACAAGAAAGACAAGAAAGACAAGAAAGACAAGAAAGACAAGAAAGACAAGAAAGACAAGAAAGACAAGAAAGACAAGAAAGACAAGAAAGACAAGAAAGACAAGAAAGACAAGAAAGACAAGAAAGACAAGAAAGACAAGAAAGACAAGAAAGACAAGAAAGACAAGAAAGACAAGAAAGACAAGAAAGACAAGAAAGACAAGAAAGACAAGAAAGACAAGAAAGACAAGAAAGACAAGAAAGACAAGAAAGACAAGAAAGACAAGAAAGACAAGAAAGACAAGAAAGACAAGAAAGACAAGAAAGACAAGAAAGACAAGAAAGACAAGAAAGACAAGAAAGACAAGAAAGACAAGAAAGACAAGAAAGACAAGAAAGACAAGAAAGACAAGAAAGACAAGAAAGACAAGAAAGACAAGAAAGACAAGAAAGACAAGAAAGACAAGAAAGACAAGAAAGACAAGAAAGACAAGAAAGACAAGAAAGACAAGAAAGACAAGAAAGACAAGAAAGACAAGAAAGACAAGAAAGACAAGAAAGACAAGAAAGACAAGAAAGACAAGAAAGACAAGAAAGACAAGAAAGACAAGAAAGACAAGAAAGACAAGAAAGACAAGAAAGACAAGAAAGACAAGAAAGACAAGAAAGACAAGAAAGACAAGAAAGACAAGAAAGACAAGAAAGACAAGAAAGACAAGAAAGACAAGAAAGACAAGAAAGACAAGAAAGACAAGAAAGACAAGAAAGACAAGAAAGACAAGAAAGACAAGAAAGACAAGAAAGACAAGAAAGACAAGAAAGACAAGAAAGACAAGAAAGACAAGAAAGACAAGAAAGACAAGAAAGACAAGAAAGACAAGAAAGACAAGAAAGACAAGAAAGACAAGAAAGACAAGAAAGACAAGAAAGACAAGAAAGACAAGAAAGACAAGAAAGACAAGAAAGACAAGAAAGACAAGAAAGACAAGAAAGACAAGAAAGACAAGAAAGACAAGAAAGACAAGAAAGACAAGAAAGACAAGAAAGACAAGAAAGACAAGAAAGACAAGAAAGACAAGAAAGACAAGAAAGACAAGAAAGACAAGAAAGACAAGAAAGACAAGAAAGACAAGAAAGACAAGAAAGACAAGAAAGACAAGAAAGACAAGAAAGACAAGAAAGACAAGAAAGACAAGAAAGACAAGAAAGACAAGAAAGACAAGAAAGACAAGAAAGAAAGACAAGAAAGACAAGAAAGACAAGAAAGACAAGAAAGACAAGAAAGACAAGAAAGACAAGAAAGACAAGAAAGAAAGACAAGAAAGACAAGAAAGACAAGAAAGACAAGAAAGACAAGAAAGACAAGAAAGACAAGAAAGACAAGAAAGACAAGAAAGACAAGAAAGACAAGAAAGACAAGAAAGACAAGAAAGACAAGAAAGACAAGAAAGACAAGAAAGACAAGAAAGACAAGAAAGACAAGAAAGACAAGAAAGACAAGAAGACAAGAAAGACAAGAAAGACAAGAAAGACAAGAAAGACAAGAAAGACAAGAAAGACAAGAAAGACAAGAAAGACAAGAAAGACAAGAAAGACAAGAAAGACAAGAAAGACAAGAAAGACAAGAAAGACAAGAAAGACAAGAAAGACAAAAGACAAGAAAGAGAAAGACAAGAAAGACAAGAAAGACAAGAAAGACAAGAAAGACAAGAAAGACAAGAAAGACAAGAAAGACAAGAAAGACAAGAAAGACAAGAAAGACAAGAAAGACAAGAAAGACAAGAAAGACAAGAAAGACAAGAAAGACAAGAAAGACAAGAAAGACAAGAAAGACAAGAAAGACAAGAAAGACAAGAAAGACAAGAAAGACAAGAAAGACAAGAAAGACAAGAAAGACAAGAAAGACAAGAAAGACAAGAAAGACAAGAAAGACAAGAAAGACAAGAAAGACAAGAAAGACAAGAAAGACAAGAAAGACAAGAAAGACAAGAAAGACAAGAAAGACAAGAAAGACAAGAAAGACAAGAAAGACAAGAAAGACAAGAAAGACAAGAAAGACAAGAAAGACAAGAAAGACAAGAAAGACAAGAAAGACAAGAAAGACAAGAAAGACAAGAAAGACAAGAAAGACAAGAAAGACAAGAAAGACAAGAAAGACAAGAAAGACAAGAAAGACAAGAAAGACAAGAAAGACAAGAAAGACAAGAAAGACAAGAAAGACAAGAAAGACAAGAAAGACAAGAAAGACAAGAAAGACAAGAAAGACAAGAAAGACAAGAAAGACAAGAAAGACAAGAAAGACAAGAAAGACAAGAAAGACAAGAAAGACAAGAAAGACAAGACAAGAAAGAAGAAAGACAAGAAAGACAAGAAAGACAAGAAAGACAAGAAAGACAAGAAAGACAAGAAAGACAAGAAAGACAAGAAAGACAAGAAAGACAAGAAAGACAAGAAAGACAAGAAAAAAGACAAGAAAGACAAAAGAAAAGACAAGAAAGACAAGAAAGACAAGAAAGACAAGAAAGACAAGAAAGACAAGAAAGACAAGAAAGACAAGAAAGACAAGAAAGACAAGAAAGACAAGAAAGACAAGAAAGACAAGAAAGACAAGAAAGACAAGAAAGACAAGAAAGACAAGAAAACAAGAAAGACAAGAAAGACAAGAAAGACAAGAAAGACAAGAAAGACAAGAAAGACAAGAAAGACAAGAAAGACAAGAAAGACAAGAAAGACAAGAAAGACAAGAAAGACAAGAAAGACAAGAAAGACAAGAAAACAAGAAAGACAAGAAAGACAAGAAAGACAAGAAAGACAAGAAAGACAAGAAAGACAAGAAAGACAAGAAAGACAAGAAAGACAAGAAAGACAAGAAAGACAAGAAAGACAAGAAAGACAAGAAAGACAAGAAAGACAAGAAAGACAAGAAAGACAAGAAAGACAAGAAAGACAAGAAAGACAAGAAAGACAAGAAAGACAAGAAAGACAAGAAAGACAAGAAAGACAAGAAAGACAAGAAAGACAAAGAAAGACAAGAAAGACAAGAAAGACAAGAAAGACAAGAAAGACAAGAAAGACAAGAAAGACAAGAAAGACAAGAAAGACAAGAAAGAAGAAAGACAAGAAAGACAAGAAAGACAAGAAAGACAAGAAAGACAAGAAAGACAAGAAAGACAAGAAAGACAAGAAAGACAAGAAAGACAAGAAAGACAAGAAAGACAAGAAAGACAAGAAAGACAAGAAAGACAAGAAAGACAAGAAAGACAAGAAAGACAAGAAAGACAAGAAAGACAAGAAAGACAAAAAAAGACAAAGAAAGACAAGAAAGACAAGAAAGACAAGAAAGACAAGAAAGACAAGAAAGACAAGAAAGACAAGAAAGACAAGAAAGACAAGAAAGACAAGAAAGACAAGAAAGACAAGAAAGACAAGAAAGACAAGAAAGACAAGAAAGACAAGAAAGACAAGAAAGACAAGAAAGACAAGAAAGACAAGAAAGACAAGAAAGACAAGAAAGACAAGAAAGACAAGAAAGACAAGAAAGACAAGAAAGACAAGAAAGACAAGAAAGACAAGAAAGACAAGAAAGACAAGAAAGACAAGAAAGACAAGAAAGACAAGAAAGACAAGAAAGACAAGAAAGACAAGAAAGACAAGAAAGACAAGAAAGACAAGAAAGACAAGAAAGACAAGAAAGACAAGAAAGACAAGAAAGACAAGAAAGACAAGAAAGACAAGAAAGACAAGAAAGACAAGAAAGACAAGAAAGACAAGAAAGACAAGAAAGACAAGAAAGACAAGAAAGACAAGAAAGACAAGAAAGACAAGAAAGACAAGAAAGACAAGAAAGACAAGAAAAAGACAAGAAAGACAAGAAAGACAAGAAAGACAAGAAAGACAAGAAAGACAAGAAAGACAAGAAAGACAAGAAAGACAAGAAAGACAAGAAAGACAAGAAAGACAAGAAAGACAAGAAAGACAAGAAAGACAAGAAAGACAAGAAAGACAAGAAAGACAAGAAAGACAAGAAAGACAAGAAAGACAAGAAAGACAAGAAAGACAAGAAAGACAAGAAAGACAAGAAAGACAAGAAAGACAAGAAAGACAAGAAAGACAAGAAAGACAAGAAAGACAAGAAAGACAAGAAAGACAAGAAAGACAAGAAAGACAAAAGACAAGAAAGAAAGACAAGAAAGACAAGAAAGACAAGAAAGACAAGAAAGACAAGAAAGACAAGAAAGACAAGAAAGACAAGAAAGACAAGAAAGACAAGAAAGACAAGAAAGACAAGAAAGACAAGAAAGACAAGAAAGACAAGAAAGACAAGAAAGACAAGAAAGACAAAGAAAGACAAGAAAGACAAGAAAGACAAGAAAGACAAGAAAGACAAGAAAGACAAGAAAGACAAGAAAGACAAGAAAGACAAGAAAGACAAGAAAGACAAGAAAGACAAGAAAGACAAGAAAGACAAGAAAGACAAGAAAGACAAGAAAGACAAGAAAGACAAGAAAGACAAGAAAGACAAGAAAGACAAGAAAGACAAGAAAGACAAGAAAGACAAGAAAGACAAGAAAGACAAGAAAGACAAGAAAGACAAGAAAGACAAGAAAGACAAGAAAGACAAGAAAGACAAGAACAAGAAAGACAAGAAAGACAAGAAAGACAAGAAAGACAAGAAAGACAAGAAAGAAAGACAAGAAAGACAAGAAAGACAAGAAAGACAAGAAAGACAAAAAAGACAAGAAAGACAAGAAAGACAAGAAAGACAAGAAAGACAAGAAAGACAAGAAAGACAAGAAAGACAAGAAAGACAAGAAAGACAAGAAAGACAAGAAAGACAAGAAAGACAAGAAAGACAAGAAAGACAAGAAAGACAAGAAAGACAAGAAAGACAAGAAAGACAAGAAAGACAAGAAAGACAAGAAAGACAAGAAAGACAAGAAAGACAAGAAAGACAAGAAAGACAAGAAAGACAAGAAAGACAAGAAAGACAAGAAAGACAAGAAAGACAAGAAAGACAAGAAAGACAAGAAAGACAAGAAAGACAAGAAAGACAAGAAAGACAAGAAAGACAAGAAAGACAAGAAAGACAAGAAAGACAAGAAAGACAAGAAAGACAAGAAAGACAAGAAAGACAAGAAAGACAAGAAAGACAAGAAAGACAAGAAAGACAAGAAAGACAAGAAAGACAAGAAAGACAAGAAAGACAAAGACAAGAAAGACAAGAAAGACAAGAAAGACAAGAAAGACAAGAAAGACAAGAAAGACAAGAAAGACAAGAAAGACAAGAAAGACAAGAAAGACAAGAAAGACAAGAAAGACAAGAAAGACAAGAAAGACAAGAAAGACAAGAAAGAAAAGAAAGACAAGAAAGACAAGAAAGACAAGAAAGACAAGAAAGACAAGAAAGACAAGAAAGACAAGAAAGACAAGAAAGACAAGAAAGACAAGAAAGACAAGAAAGACAAGAAAGACAAGAAAGACAAGAAAGACAAGAAAGAAAGACAAGAAAGACAAGAAAGACAAGAAAGACAAGAAAGACAAGAAAGACAAGAAAGACAAGAAAGACAAGAAAGACAAGAAAGACAAGAAAGACAAGAAAGACAAGAAAGACAAGAAAGACAAGAAAGACAAGAAAGACAAGAAAGACAAGAAAGACAAGAAAGACAAGAAAGACAAGAAAGACAAGAAAGACAAGAAAGACAAGAAAGACAAGAAAGACAAGAAAGACAAGAAAGACAAAAAAAAGACAAGAAAGACAAGAAAGACAAGAAAGACAAGAAAGACAAGAAAGACAAGAAAGACAAGAAAGACAAGAAAGACAAGAAAGACAAGAAAGACAAGAAAGACAAGAAAGACAAGAAAGACAAGAAAGACAAGAAAGACAAGAAAGACAAGAAAGACAAGAAAGACAAGAAAGACAAGAAAGACAAGAAAGACAAGAAAGACAAGAAAGACAAGAAAGACAAGAAAGACAAGAAAGACAAGAAAGACAAGAAAGACAAGAAAGACAAGAAAGACAAGAAAGACAAGAAAGACAAGAAAGACAAGAAAGACAAGAAAGACAAGAAAGACAAGAAAGACAAGAAAGACAAGAAAACAAGAAAGACAAGAAAGACAAGAAAGACAAGAAAGACAAGAAAGACAAGAAAGACAAGAAAGACAAGAAAGACAAGAAAGACAAGAAAGACAAGAAAGACAAGAAAGACAAGAAAGACAAGAAAGACAAGAAAGACAAGAAAGACAAGAAAGACAAGAAAGACAAGAAAGACAAGAAAGACAAGAAAGACAAGAAAGACAAAAGAAAGACAAAGAAAGACAAGAAAGACAAGAAAGACAAGAAAGACAAGAAAGACAAGAAAGACAAGAAAGACAAGAAAGACAAGAAAGACAAGAAAGACAAGAAAGACAAGAAAGACAAGAAAGACAAGAAAGACAAGAAAGACAAGAAAGACAAGAAAGACAAGAAAGACAAGAAAGACAAGAAAGACAAGAAAGACAAGAAAGACAAGAAAGACAAGAAAGAAAGACAAGAAAGACAAGAAAGACAAGACAAGAAAGACAAGAAAGACAAGACAAGAAAGACAAGAAAGACAAGAAAGACAAGAAAGACAAGAAAGACAAGAAAGACAAGAAAGACAAGAAAGACAAGAAAGACAAGAAAGACAAGAAAGACAAGAAAGACAAGAAAGACAAGAAAGACAAGAAAGACAAGAAAGACAAGAAAGACAAGAAAGACAAGAAAGACAAGAAAGACAAGAAAGACAAGAAAGACAAGAAAGACAAGAAAGACAAGAAAGACAAGAAAGACAAGAAAGACAAGAAAGACAAGAAAGACAAGAAAGACAAGAAAGACAAGAAAGACAAGACAGACAAGAAAGACAAGAAAGACAAGAAAGACAAGAAAGACAAGAAAGACAAGAAAGACAAGAAAGACAAGAAAGACAAGAAAGACAAGAAAGACAAGAAAGACAAGAAAGACAAGAAAGACAAGAAAGACAAGAAAGACAAGAAAGACAAGAAAGACAAGAAAGACAAGAAAGACAAGAAAGACAAGAAAGACAAGAAAGACAAGAAAGACAAGAAAGACAAGAAAGACAAGAAAGACAAGAAAGAAAAGAAAGACAAGAAAGACAAGAAAGACAAGAAAGACAAGAAAGACAAGAAAGACAAGAAAGACAAGAAAGACAAGAAAGACAAGAAAGACAAGAAAGACAAGAAAGACAAGAAAGACAAGAAAGACAAGAAAGACAAGAAAGACAAGAAAGACAAGAAAGACAAGAAAGACAAGAAAGACAAGAAAGACAAGAAAGACAAGAAAGACAAGAAAGACAAGAAAGACAAGAAAGACAAGAAAGACAAGAAAGACAAGAAAGACAAGAAAGACAAGAAAGACAAGAAAGACAAGAAAGACAAGAAAGACAAGAAAGACAAGAAAGACAAGAAAGACAAGAAAGACAAGAAAGACAAGAAAGACAAGAAAGACAAGAAAGACAAGAAAGACAAGAAAGACAAGAAAGACAAGAAAGACAAGAAAGACAAGAAAGACAAGAAAGACAAGAAAGACAAGAAAGACAAGAAAGACAAGAAAGACAAGAAAGACAAGAAAGACAAGAAAGACAAGAAAGACAAGAAAGACAAGAAAGACAAGAAAGACAAGAAAGACAAGAAAGACAAGAAAGACAAGAAAGACAAGAAAGACAAGAAAGACAAGAAAGACAAGAAAGACAAGAAAGACAAGAAAGACAAGAAAGACAAGAAAGACAAGAAAGACAAGAAAGACAAGAAAGACAAGAAAGACAAGAAAGACAAGAAAGACAAGAAAGACAAGAAAGACAAGAAAGACAAGAAAGACAAGAAAGACAAGAAAGACAAGACAAGAAAGACAAGAAAGACAAGAAAGACAAGAAAGACAAGAAAGACAAGAAAGACAAGAAAGACAAGAAAGACAAGAAAGACAAGAAAGACAAGAAAGACAAGAAAGACAAGAAAGACAAGAAAGACAAGAAAGACAAGAAAGACAAGAAAGACAAGAAAGACAAGAAAGACAAGAAAGACAAGAAAGACAAGAAAGACAAGAAAGACAAGAAAGACAAGAAAGACAAGAAAGACAAGAAAGACAAGAAAGACAAGAAAGACAAGAAAGACAAGAAAGACAAGAAAGACAAGAAAGACAAGAAAGACAAGAAAGACAAGAAAGACAAGAAAGACAAGAAAGACAAGAAAGACAAGAAAGACAAGAAAGACAAGAAAGACAAGAAAGACAAGAAAGACAAGAAAGACAAGAAAGACAAGAAAGACAAGAAAGACAAGAAAGACAAGAAAGACAAGAAAGACAAGAAAGACAAGAAAGACAAGAAAGACAAGAAAGACAAGAAAGACAAGAAAGACAAGAAAGACAAGAAAGAAAGACAAGAAAGACAAGAAAGACAAGAAAGACAAGAAAGACAAGAAAGACAAGAAAGACAAGAAAGACAAGAAAGACAAGAAAGACAAGAAAGACAAGAAAGACAAGAAAGACAAGAAAGACAAGAAAGACAAGAAAGACAAGAAAGACAAGAAAGACAAGAAAGACAAGAAAGACAAGAAAGACAAGAAAGACAAGAAAGACAAGAAAGACAAGAAAGACAAGAAAGACAAGAAAGACAAGAAAGACAAGAAAGACAAGAAAGACAAGAAAGACAAGAAAGACAAGAAAGACAAGAAAGACAAGAAAGACAAGAGACAAGAAAGACAAGAAAGACAAGAAAGACAAGAAAGACAAGAAAGACAAGAAAGACAAGAAAGACAAGAAAGACAAGAAAGACAAGAAAGACAAGAAAGACAAGAAAGACAAGAAAGACAAGAAAGACAAGAAAGACAAGAAAGACAAGAAAGACAAGAAAGACAAGAAAGACAAGAAAGACAAGAAAGACAAGAAAGACAAGAAAGACAAGAAAGACAAGAAAGACAAGAAAGACAAGAAAGACAAGAAAGACAAGAAAGACAAGAAAGACAAGAAAGACAAGAAAGAAAGACAAGAAAGACAAGAAAGACAAGAAAGACAAGAAAGACAAGAAAGACAAGAAAGACAAGAAAGACAAGAAAGACAAGAAAGACAAGAAAGACAAGAAAGACAAGAAAGACAAGAAAGACAAGAAAGACAAGAAAGACAAGAAAGACAAGAAAGACAAGAAAGACAAGAAAGACAAGAAAGACAAGAAAGACAAGAAAGACAAGAAAGACAAGAAAGACAAGAAAGACAAGAAAGACAAGAAAGACAAGAAAGACAAGAAAGACAAGAAAGACAAGAAAGACAAGAAAGACAAGAAAGACAAGAAAGACAAGAAAGACAAGAAAGACAAGAAAGACAAGAAAGACAAGAAAGACAAGAAAGACAAGAAAGACAAGAAAGACAAGAAAGACAAGAAAGACAAGAAAGACAAGAAAGACAAGAAAGACAAGAAAGACAAGAAAGACAAGAAAGACAAGAAAGACAAGAAAGACAAGAAAGACAAGAAAGACAAGAAAGACAAGAAAGACAAGAAAGACAAGAAAGACAAGAAAGACAAGAAAGACAAGAAAGACAAGAAAGACAAGAAAGACAAGAAAGACAAGAAAGACAAGAAAGACAAGAAAGACAAGAAAGACAAGAAAGACAAGAAAGACAAGAAAGACAAGAAAGACAAGAAAGACAAGAAAGACAAGAAAGACAAGAAAGACAAGAAAGACAAGAAAGACAAGAAAGACAAGAAAGACAAGAAAGACAAGAAAGACAAGAAAGACAAGAAAGACAAGAAAGACAAGAAAGACAAGAAAGACAAGAAAGACAAGAAAGACAAGAAAGACAAGAAAGACAAGAAAGACAAGAAAGACAAGAAAGACAAGAAAGACAAGAAAGACAAGAAAGACAAGAAAGACAAGAAAGACAAGAAAGACAAGAAAGACAAGAAAGACAAGAAAGACAAGAAAGACAAGAAAGACAAGAAAGACAAGAAAGACAAGAAAGACAAGAAAGACAAGAAAGACAAGAAAGACAAGAAAGACAAGAAAGACAAGAAAGACAAGAAAGACAAGAAAGACAAGAAAGACAAGAAAGACAAGAAAGACAAGAAAGACAAGAAAGACAAGAAAGACAAGAAAGACAAGAAAGACAAGAAAGACAAGAAAGACAAGAAAGACAAGAAAGACAAGAAAGACAAGAAAGACAAGAAAGACAAGAAAGACAAGAAAGACAAGAAAGACAAGAAAGACAAGAAAGACAAGAAAGACAAGAAAGACAAGAAAGACAAGAAAGACAAGAAAGACAAGAAAGACAAGAAAGACAAGAAAGACAAGAAAGAAAGACAAGAAAGACAAGAAAGACAAGAAAGACAAGAAAGACAAGAAAGACAAGAAAGACAAGAAAGACAAGAAAGACAAGAAAGACAAGAAAGACAAGAAAGACAAGAAAGACAAGAAAGACAAGAAAGACAAGAAAGACAAGAAAGACAAGAAAGACAAGAAAGACAAGAAAGACAAGAAAGACAAGAAAGACAAGAAAGACAAGAAAGACAAGAAAGACAAGAAAGACAAGAAAGACAAGAAAGACAAGAAAGACAAGAAAGACAAGAAAGACAAGAAAGACAAGAAAGACAAGAAAGACAAGAAAGACAAGAAAGACAAGAAAGATAAGAAAGACAAGAAAGACAAGAAAGACAAGAAAGACAAGAAAGACAAGAAAGACAAGAAAGACAAGAAAGACAAGAAAGACAAGAAAGACAAGAAAGACAAGAAAGACAAGAAAGACAAGAAAGACAAGAAAGACAAGAAAGACAAGAAAGACAAGAAAGACAAGAAAGACAAGAAAGACAAGAAAGACAAGAAAGACAAGAAAGACAAGAAAGACAAGAAAGACAAGAAAGACAAGAAAGACAAGAAAGACAAGAAAGACAAGAAAGACAAGAAAGACAAGAAAGACAAGAAAGACAAGAAAGACAAGAAAGATAAGAAAGACAAGAAAGACAAGAAAGACAAGAAAGACAAGAAAGACAAGAAAGACAAGAAAGACAAGAAAGACAAGAAAGACAAGAAAGACAAGAAAGACAAGAAAGACAAGAAAGACAAGAAAGACAAGAAAGACAAGAAAGACAAGAAAGACAAGAAAGACAAGAAAGACAAGAAAGACAAGAAAGACAAGAAAGACAAGAAAGACAAGAAAGACAAGAAAGACAAGAAAGACAAGAAAGACAAGAAAGACAAGAAAGACAAGAAAGACAAGAAAGACAAGAAAGACAAGAAAGACAAGAAAGACAAGAAAGACAAGAAAGACAAGAAAGACAAGAAAGACAAGAAAGACAAGAAAGACAAGAAAGACAAGAAAGACAAGAAAGACAAGAAAGACAAGAAAGACAAGAAAGACAAGAAAGACAAGAAAGACAAGAAAGACAAGAAAGACAAGAAAGACAAGAAAGACAAGAAAGACAAGAAAGACAAGAAAGACAAGAAAGACAAGAAAGACAAGAAAGACAAGAAAGACAAGAAAGACAAGAAAGACAAGAAAGACAAGAAAGACAAGAAAGACAAGAAAGACAAGAAAGACAAGAAAGACAAGAAAGACAAGAAAGACAAGAAAGACAAGAAAGACAAGAAAGACAAGAAAGACAAGAAAGACAAGAAAGACAAGAAAGACAAGAAAGACAAGAAAGACAAGAAAGACAAGAAAGACAAGAAAGACAAGAAAGACAAGAAAGACAAGAAAGACAAGAAAGACAAGAACAAGAAAGACAAGAAAGACAAGAAAGACAAGAAAGACAAGAAAGACAAGAAAGACAAGAAAGACAAGAAAGACAAGAAAGACAAGAAAGACAAGAAAGACAAGAAAGACAAGAAAGACAAGAAAGACAAGAAAGACAAGAAAGACAAGAAAGACAAGAAAGACAAAAGACAAAAGACAAGAAAGACAAGAAAGACAAGAAAGACAAGAAAGACAAGAAAGACAAGAAAGACAAGAAAGACAAGAAAGACAAGAAAGACAAGAAAGACAAGAAAGACAAGAAAGACAAGAAAGACAAGAAAGACAAGAAAGACAAGAAAGACAAGAAAGACAAGAAAGACAAGAAAGACAAGAAAGACAAGAAAGACAAGAAAGACAAGAAAGACAAGAAAGACAAGAAAGACAAGAAAGACAAGAAAGACAAGAAAGACAAGAAAGACAAGAAAGACAAGAAAGACAAGAAAGACAAGAAAGACAAGAAAGACAAGAAAGACAAGAAAGACAAGAAAGACAAGAAAGACAAGAAAGACAAGAAAGACAAGAAAGACAAGAAAGACAAGAAAGACAAGAAAGACAAGAAAGACAAGAAAGACAAAGAAAGACAAGAAAGACAAGAAAGACAAGAAAGACAAGAAAGACAAGAAAGACAAGAAAGACAAGAAAGACAAGAAAGACAAGAAAGACAAGAAAGACAAGAAAGACAAGAAAGACAAGAAAGACAAGAAAGACAAGAAAGACAAGAAAGACAAGAAAGATAAGAAAGACAAGAAAGACAAGAAAGACAAGAAAGACAAGAAAGACAAGAAAGACAAGAAAGACAAGAAAGACAAGAAAGACAAGAAAGACAAGAAAGACAAGAAAGACAAGAAAGACAAGAAAGACAAGAAAGACAAGAAAGACAAGAAAGACAAGAAAGACAAGAAAGACAAGAAAGACAAGAAAGACAAGAAAGACAAGAAAGACAAGAAAGAAAGACAAGAAAGACAAGAAAGACAAGAAAGACAAGAAAGACAAGAAAGACAAGAAAGACAAGAAAGACAAGAAAGACAAGAAAGACAAGAAAGACAAGAAAGACAAGAAAGACAAGAAAGACAAGAAAGACAAGAAAGACAAGAAAGACAAGAAAGACAAGAAAGACAAGAAAGACAAGAAAGACAAGAAAGACAAGAAAGACAAGAAAGACAAGAAAGACAAGAAAGACAAGAAAGACAAGAAAGACAAGAAAGACAAGAAAGACAAGAAAGACAAGAAAGACAAGAAAGACAAGAAAGACAAGAAAGACAAGAAAGACAAGAAAGACAAGAAAGACAAGAAAGACAAGAAAGACAAGAAAGACAAGAAAGACAAGAAAGACAAGAAAAGACAAGAAAGACAAGAAAGACAAGAAAGACAAGAAAGACAAGAAAGACAAGAAAGACAAGAAAGACAAGAAAGACAAGAAAGACAAGAAAGACAAGAAAGACAAGAAAGACAAGAAAGACAAGAAAGACAAGAAAGACAAGAAAGACAAGAAAGACAAGAAAGACAAGAAAGACAAGAAAGACAAGAAAGACAAGAAAGACAAGAAAGACAAGAAAGACAAGAAAGACAAGAAAGACAAGAAAGACAAGAAAGACAAGAAAGACAAGAAAGACAAGAAAGACAAGAAAGACAAGAAAGACAAGAAAGACAAGAAAGACAAGAAAGACAAGAAAGACTAGAAAGACAAGAAAGACAAGAAAGACAAGAAAGACAAGAAAGACAAGAAAGACAAGAAAGACAAGAAAGACAAGAAAGACAAGAAAGACAAGAAAGACAAGAAAGACAAGAAAGACAAGAAAGACAAGAAAAGACAAGAAAGACAAGAAAGACAAGAAAGACAAGAAAGACAAGAAAGACAAGAAAGACAAGAAAGACAAGAAAGACAAGAAAGACAAGAAAGACAAGAAAGACAAGAAAGACAAGAAAGACAAGAAAGACAAGAAAGACAAGAAAGACAAGAAAGACAAGAAAGACAAGAAAGACAAGAAAGACAAGAAAGACAAGAAAGACAAGAAAGACAAGAAAGACAAGAAAGACAAGAAAGACAAGAAAGACAAGAAAGACAAGAAAGACAAGAAAGACAAGAAAGACAAGAAAGACAAGAAAGACAAGAAAGACAAGAAAGACAAGAAAGACAAGAAAGACAAGAAAGACAGACAAGAAAGACAAGAAAGACAAGAAAGACAAGAAAGACAAGAAAGACAAGAAAGACAAGAAAGACAAGAAAGACAAGAAAGACAAGAAAGACAAGAAAGACAAGAAAGACAAGAAAGACAAGAAAGACAA
This sequence comes from Drosophila ercepeae, assembly GCA_018150545.1. Taxonomy (NCBI): domain Eukaryota; kingdom Metazoa; phylum Arthropoda; class Insecta; order Diptera; family Drosophilidae; genus Drosophila; species Drosophila ercepeae. The sequence continues at coordinate 1,299,339 of JAECWL010000182.1, read as the reverse complement.
GAAAGACAAGAAAGACAAGAAAGACAAGAAAGACAAGAAAGACAAGAAAGACAAGAAAGACAAGAAAGACAAGAAAGACAAGAAAGACAAGAAAGACAAGAAAGACAAGAAAGACAAGAAAGACAAGAAAGACAAGAAAGACAAGAAAGACAAGAAAGACAAGAAAGACAAGAAAGACAAGAAAGACAAGAAAGACAAGAAAGACAAGAAAGACAAGAAAGACAAGAAAGACAAGAAAGACAAGAAAGACAAGAAAGACAAGAAAGACAAGAAAGACAAGAAAGACAAGAAAGACAAGAAAGACAAGAAAGACAAGAAAGACAAGAAAGACAAGAAAGACAAGAAAGACAAGAAAGACAAGAAAGACAAGAAAGACAAGAAAGACAAGAAAGACAAGAAAGACAAGAAAGACAAGAAAGACAAGAAAGACAAGAAAGACAAGAAAGACAAGAAAGACAAGAAAGACAAGAAAGACAAGAAAGACAAGAAAGACAAGAAAGACAAGAAAGACAAGAAAGACAAGAAAGACAAGAAAGACAAGAAAGACAAGAAAGACAAGAAAGACAAGAAAGACAAGAAAGACAAGAAAGACAAGAAAGACAAGAAAGACAAGAAAGACAAGAAAGACAAGAAAGACAAGAAAGACAAGAAAGACAAGAAAGACAAGAAAGACAAGAAAGACAAGAAAGACAAGAAAGACAAGAAAGATAAGAAAGACAAGAAAGACAAGAAAGACAAGAAAGACAAGAAAGACAAGAAAGACAAGAAAGACAAGAAAGACAAGAAAGACAAGAAAGACAAGAAAGACAAGAAAGACAAGAAAGACAAGAAAGACAAGAAAGACAAGAAAGACAAGAAAGACAAGAAAGACAAGAAAGACAAGAAAGACAAGAAAGACAAGAAAGACAAGAAAGACAAGAAAGACAAGAAAGACAAGAAAGACAAGAAAGACAAGAAAGACAAGAAAGACAAGAAAGACAAGAAAGACAAGAAAGACAAGAAAGACAAGAAAGACAAGAAAGACAAGAAAGACAAGAAAGACAAGAAAGACAAGAAAGACAAGAAAGACAAGAAAGACAAGAAAGACAAGAAAGACAAGAAAGACAAGAAAGACAAGAAAGATAAGAAAGACAAGAAAGACAAGAAAGATAAGAAAGACAAGAAAGACAAGAAAGACAAGAAAGACAAGAAAGACAAGAAAGACAAGAAAGACAAGAAAGACAAGAAAGACAAGAAAGACAAGAAAGAAAGACAAGAAAGACAAGAAAGACAAGAAAGACAAGAAAGACAAGAAAGACAAGAAAGACAAGAAGAAAGACAAGAAAGACAAGAAACACAAGAAAGACAAGAAAGACAAGAAAGACAAGAAAGACAAGAAAGACAAGAAAGACAAGAAAGACAAGAAAGACAAGAAAGACAAGAAAGACAAGAAAGACAAGAAAGACAAGAAAGACAAGAAAGACAAGAAAGACAAGAAAGACAAGAAAGACAAGAAAGACAAGAAAGACAAGAAAGACAAGAAAGACAAGAAAGACAAGAAAGACAAGAAAGACAAGAAAGACAAGAAAGACAAGAAAGACAAGAAAGACAAGAAAGACAAGAAAGACAAGAAAGACAAGAAAGACAAGAAAGACAAGAAAGACAAGACAGAAAGACAAGAAAGACAAGAAAAAGACAAGAAAGACAAGAAAGACAAGAAAGAAACAAGAAAGACAAGAAAGACAAGAAAGACAAGAAAGACAAGAAAGACAAGAAAGACAAGAAAGACAAGAAAGACAAGAAAGACAAGAAAGACAAGAAAGACAAGAAAGACAAGAAAGACAAGAAAGACAAGAAAGACAAGAAAGACAAGAAAGACAAGAAAGACAAGAAAGACAAGAAAGACAAGAAAGACAAGAAAGACAAGAAAGACAAGAAAGACAAGAAAGACAAGAAAGACAAGAAAGACAAGAAAGACAAGAAAGACAAGAAAGACAAGAAAGACAAGAAAGACAAGAAAGACAAGAAAGACAAGAAAGACAAGAAAGACAAGAAAGACAAGAAAGACAAGAAAGACAAGAAAGACAAGAAAGACAAGAAAGACAAGAAAGACAAGAAAGACAAGAAAGACAAGAAAGACAACAAAGACAAGAAAGACAAGAAAGACAAGAAAGACAAGAAAGACAAGAAAGACAAGAAAGACAAGAAAGACAAGAAAGACAAGAAAGACAAGAAAGACAAGAAAGACAAGAAAGACAAGAAAGACAAGAAAGACAAGAAAGACAAGAAAGACAAGAAAGACAAGAAAGACAAGAAAGACAAGAAAGACAAGAAAGACAAGAAAGACAAGAAAGACAAGAAAGACAAGAAAGACAAGAAAGACAAGAAAGACAAGAAAGACAAGAAAGACAAGAAAGACAAGAAAGACAAGAAAGACAAGAAAGACAAGAAAGACAAGAAAGACAAGAAAGACAAGAAAGACAAGAAAGACAAGAAAGACAAGAAAGACAAGAAAGACAAGAAAGACAAGAAAGACAAGAAAGACAAGAAAGACAAGAAAGACAAGAAAGACAAGAAAGACAAGAAAGACAAGAAAGACAAGAAAGACAAGAAAGACAAGAAAGACAAGAAAGACAAGAAAGACAAGAAAGACAAGAAAGACAAGAAAGACAAGAAAGACAAGAAAGACAAGAAAGACAAGAAAGACAAGAAAGACAAGAAAGACAAGAAAGACAAGAAAGACAAGAAAGACAAGAAAGACAAGAAAGACAAGAAAGACAAGAAAGACAAGAAAGACAAGAAAGACAAGAAAGACAAGAAAGACAAGAAAGACAAGAAAGACAAGAAAGACAAGAAAGACAAGAAAGACAAGAAAGACAAGAAAGAAAGAAAGACAAGAAAGACAAGAAAGACAAGAAAGACAAGAAAGACAAGAAAGACAAGAAAGACAAGAAAGACAAGAAAGACAAGAAAGACAAGAAAGACAAGAAAGACAAGAAAGACAAGAAAGACAAGAAAGACAAGAAAGACAAGAAAGACAAGAAAGACAAGAAAGACAAGAAAGACAAGAAAGACAAGAAAGACAAGAAAGACAAGAAAGACAAGAAAGACAAGAAAGACAAGAAAGACAAGAAAGACAAGAAAGACAAGAAAGACAAGAAAGACAAGAAAGACAAGAAAGACAAGAAAGACAAGAAAGACAAGAAAGACAAGAAAGACAAGAAAGACAAGAAAGACAAGAAAGACAAGAAAGACAAGAAAGACAAGAAAGACAAGAAAGACAAGAAAGACAAGAAAGACAAGAAAGACAAGAAAGACAAGAAAGACAAGAAAGACAAGAAAGACAAGAAAGACAAGAAAGACAAGAAAGACAAGAAAGACAAGAAAGACAAGAAAGACAAGAAAGACAAGAAAGACAAGAAAGACAAGAAAGACAAGAAAGACAAGAAAGACAAGAAAGACAAGAAAGACAAGAAAGACAAGAAAGACAAGAAAGACAAGAAAGACAAGAAAGATAAAGAAAGACAAGAAAGACAAGAAAGACAAGAAAGACAAGAAAGACAAGAAAGACAAGAAAGACAAGAAAGACAAGAAAGACAAGAAAGACAAGAAAGACAAGAAAGACAAGAAAGACAAGAAAGACAAGAAAGACAAGAAAGACAAGAAAGACAAGAAAGACAAGAAAGACAAGAAAGACAAGAAAGACAAGAAAGACAAGAAAGACAAGAAAGACAAGAAAGACAAGAAAGACAAGAAAGACAAGAAAGACAAGAAAGACAAGAAAGACAAGAAAGACAAGAAAGACAAGAAAGACAAGAAAGACAAGAAAGACAAGAAAGACAAGAAAGACAAGAAAGACAAGAAAGACAAGAAAGACAAGAAAGACAAGAAAGACAAGAAAGACAAGAAAGACAAGAAAGACAAGAAAGACAAGAAAGACAAGAAAGACAAGAAAGACAAGAAAGACAAGAAAGACAAGAAAGACAAGAAAGACAAGAAAGACAAGAAAGACAAGAAAGACAAGAAAGACAAGAAAGACAAGAAAGACAAGAAAGACAAGAAAGACAAGAAAGACAAGAAAGACAAGAAAGACAAGAAAGACAAGAAAGACAAGAAAGACAAGAAAGACAAGAAAGACAAGAAAGACAAGAAAGACAAGAAAGACAAGAAAGACAAGAAAGACAAGAAAGACAAGAAAGACAAGAAAGACAAGAAAGACAAGAAAGACAAGAAAGACAAGAAAGACAAGAAAGACAAGAAAGACAAGAAAGACAAGAAAGACAAGAAAGACAAGAAAGACAAGAAAGACAAGAAAGACAAGAAAGACAAGAAAGACAAGAAAGACAAGAAAGACAAGAAAGACAAGAAAGACAAGAAAGACAAGAAAGACAAGAAAGACAAGAAAGACAAGAAAGACAAGAAAGACAAGAAAGACAAGAAAGACAAGAAAGACAAGAAAGACAAGAAAGACAAGAAAGACAAGAAAGACAAGAAAGACAAGAAAGACAAGAAAGACAAGAAAGACAAGAAAGACAAGAAAGACAAGAAAGACAAGAAAGACAAGAAAGACAAGAAAGACAAGAAAGACAAGAAAGACAAGAAAGACAAGAAAGACAAGAAAGACAAGAAAGACAAGAAAGACAAGAAAGACAAGAAAGACAAGAAAGACAAGAAAGACAAGAAAGACAAGAAAGACAAGAAAGACAAGAAAGACAAGAAAGACAAGAAAGACAAGAAAGACAAGAAAGACAAGAAAGACAAGAAAGACAAGAAAGACAAGAAAGACAAGAAAGACAAGAAAGACAAGAAAGACAAGAAAAACAAGAAAGACAAGAAAGACAAGAAAGACAAGAAAGACAAGAAAGACAAGAAAGACAAGAAAGACAAGAAAGACAAGAAAGACAAGAAAGACAAAAAGACAAGAAAGACAAGAAAGACAAGAAAGACAAGAAAGACAAGAAAGACAAGAAAGACAAGAAAGACAAGAAAGACAAGAAAGACAAGAAAGACAAGAAAGACAAGAAAGACAAGAAAGACAAGAAAGACAAGAAAGACAAGAAAGACAAGAAAGACAAGAAAGACAAGAAAGACAAGAAAGACAAGAAAGACAAGAAAGACAAGAAAGACAAGAAAGACAAGAAAGACAAGAAAGACAAGAAAGACAAGAAAGACAAGAAAGACAAGAAAGACAAGAAAGACAAGAAAGACAAGAAAGACAAGAAAGACAAGAAAGACAAGAAAGACAAGAAAGACAAGAAAGACAAGAAAGACAAGAAAGACAAGAAAGACAAGAAAGACAAGAAAGACAAGAAAGACAAGAAAGACAAGAAAGACAAGAAAGACAAGAAAGACAAGAAAGACAAGAAAGACAAGAAAGACAAGAAAGACAAGAAAGACAAGAAAGACAAGAAAGACAAGAAAGATAAGAAAGACAAGAAAGACAAGAAAGACAAGAAAGACAAGAAAGACAAGAAAGACAAGAAAGACAAGAAAGACAAGAAAGACAAGAAAGACAAGAAAGACAAGAAAGACAAGAAAGACAAGAAAGACAAGAAAGACAAGAAAGACAAGAAAGACAAGAAAGACAAGAAAGACAAGAAAGACAAGAAAGACAAGAAAGACAAGAAAGACAAGAAAGACAAGAAAGACAAGAAAGACAAGAAAGACAAGAAAGACAAGAAAGACAAGAAAGACAAGAAAGACAAGAAAGACAAGAAAGACAAGAAAGACAAGAAAGACAAGAAAGACAAGAAAGACAAGAAAGACAAGAAAGACAAGAAAGACAAGAAAGACAAGAAAGACAAGAAAGACAAGAAAGACAAGAAAGATAAGAAAGACAAGAAAGACAAGAAAGACAAGAAAGACAAGAAAGACAAGAAAGACAAGAAAGACAAGAAAGACAAGAAAGACAAGAAAGACAAGAAAGACAAGAAAGACAAGAAAGATAAGAAAGACAAGAAAGACAAGAAAGACAAGAAAGACAAGAAAGACAAGAAAGACAAGAAAGACAAGAAAGACAAGAAAGACAAGAAAGACAAGAAAGACAAGAAAGACAAGAAAGACAAGAAAGACAAGAAAGACAAGAAAGACAAGAAAGACAAGAAAGACAAGAAAGACAAGAAAGACAAGAAAGACAAGAAAGACAAGAAAGACAAGAAAGACAAGAAAGACAAGAAAGACAAGAAAGACAAGAAAGACAAGAAAGACAAGAAAGACAAGAAAGACAAGAAAGACAAGAAAGACAAGAAAGACAAGAAAGACAAGAAAGACAAGAAAGACAAGAAAGACAAGAAAGACAAGAAAGACAAAAAAGACAAGAAAGACAAGAAAGACAAGAAAGACAAGAAAGACAAGAAAGACAAGAAAGACAAGAAAGACAAGAAAGACAAGAAAGACAAGAAAGACAAGAAAGACAAGAAGACAAGAAAGACAAGAAAGACAAGAAAGACAAGAAAGACAAGAAAGACAAGAAAGACAAGAAAGACAAGAAAGACAAGAAAGACAAGAAAGACAAGAAAGACAAGAAAGACAAGAAAGACAAGAAAGACAAGAAAGACAAGAAAGACAAGAAAGACAAGAAAGACAAGAAAGACAAGAAAGACAAGAAAGACAAGAAAGAAAAGAAAGACAAGAAAGACAAGAAAGACAAGAAAGACAAGAAAGACAAGAAAGACAAGAAAGACAAGAAAGACAAGAAAGACAAGAAAGACAAGAAAGACAAGAAAGACAAGAAAGACAAGAAAGACAAGAAAGACAAGAAAGACAAGAAAGACAAGAAAGACAAGAAAGACAAGAAAGACAAGAAAGACAAGAAAGAAAAGAAAGACAAGAAAGACAAGAAAGACAAGAAAGACAAGAAAGACAAGAAAGACAAGAAAGACAAGAAAGACAAGAAAGACAAGAAAGACAAGAAAGACAAGAAAGACAAGAAAGACAAGAAAGACAAGAAAGACAAGAAAGACAAGAAAGACAAGAAAGACAAGAAAGACAAGAAAGACAAGAAAGACAAGAAAGACAAGAAAGACAAGAAAGACAAGAAAGACAAGAAAGACAAGAAAGATAAGAAAGACAAAAAAGACAAGAAAGACAAGAAAGACAAGAAAGACAAGAAAGACAAGAAAGACAAGAAAGACAAGAAAGACAAGAAAGACAAGAAAGACAAGAAAGACAAGAAAGACAAGAAAGACAAGAAAGACAAGAAAGACAAGAAAGACAAGAAAGACAAGAAAGACAAGAAAGACAAGAAAGACAAGAAAGACAAGAAAAGAAAGACAAGAAAGACAAGAAAGACAAGAAAGACAAGAAAGACAAGAAAGACAAGAAAGACAAGAAAGACAAGAAAGACAAGAAAGACAAGAAAGACAAGAAAGACAAGAAAGACAAGAAAGACAAGAAAGACAAGAAAGACAAGAAAGACAAGAAAGACAAGAAAGACAAGAAAGAAAGACAAGAAAGACAAGAAAGACAAGAAAGACAAGAAAGACAAGAAAGACAAGAAAGACAAGAAAGACAAGAAAGACAAGAAAGACAAGAAAGACAAGAAAGACAAGAAAGACAAGAAAGACAAGAAAGACAAGAAAGACAAGAAAGACAAGAAAGACAAGAAAGACAAGAAAGACAAGAAAGACAAGAAAGACAAGAAAGACAAGAAAGACAAGAAAGACAAGAAAGACAAGAAAGACAAGAAAGACAAGAAAGACAAGAAAGACAAGAAAGACAAGAAAGACAAGAAAGACAAGAAAGACAAGAAAGACAAGAAAGACAAGAAAGACAAGAAAGACAAGAAAGACAAGAAAGACAAGAAAGAAGACAAGAAAGACAAGAAAGACAAGAAAGACAAGAAAGACAAGAAAGACAAGAAAGACAAGAAAGACAAGAAAGACAAGAAAGACAAGAAAGACAAGAAAGACAAGAAAGACAAGAAAGACAAGAAAGACAAGAAAGACAAGAAAGACAAGAAAGACAAGAAAGACAAGAAAGACAAGAAAGACAAGAAAGACAAGAAAGACAAGAAAGACAAGAAAGACAAGAAAGACAAGAAAGACAAGAAAGACAAGAAAGACAAGAAAGACAAGAAAGACAAGAAAGACAAGAAAGACAAGAAAGACAAGAAAGACAAGAAAGACAAGAAAGACAAGAAAGACAAGAAAGACAAGAAAGACAAGAAAGACAAGAAAGACAAGAAAGACAAGAAAGACAAGAAAGACAAGAAAGACAAGAAAGACAAGAAAGACAAGAAAGACAAGAAAGACAAGAAAGACAAGAAAGACAAGAAAGACAAGAAAGACAAGAAAGACAAGAAAGACAAGAAAGACAAGAAAGACAAGAAAGACAAGAAAGACAAGAAAGACAAGAAAGACAAGAAAGACAAGAAAGACAAGAAAGACAAGAAAGACAAGAAAGACAAGAAAGACAAGAAAGACAAGAAAGACAAGAAAGACAAGAAAGACAAGAAAGACAAGAAAGACAAGAAAGACAAGAAAGACAAGAAAGACAAGAAAGACAAGAAAGACAAGAAAGACAAGAAAGACAAGAAAGACAAGAAAGACAAGAAAGACAAGAAAGACAAGAAAGACAAGAAAGACAAGAAAGACAAGAAAGACAAGAAAGACAAGAAAGACAAGAAAGACAAGAAAGACAAGAAAGACAAGAAAGACAAGAAAGACAAGAAAGACAAGAAAGACAAGAAAGACAAGAAAGACAAGAAAGACAAGAAAGACAAGAAAGACAAGAAAGACAAGAAAGACAAGAAAGACAAGAAAGACAAGAAAGACAAGAAAGACAAGAAAGACAAGAAAGACAAGAAACACAAGAAAGACAAGAAAGACAAGAAAGACAAGAAAGACAAGAAAGACAAGAAAGACAAGAAAGACAAGAAAGACAAGAAAGACAAGAAAGACAAGAAAGATAAGAAAGACAAGAAAGACAAGAAAGACAAGAAAGACAAGAAAGACAAGAAAGACAAGAAAGACAAGAAAAGAAAGACAAGAAAGACAAGAAAGACAAGAAAGACAAGAAAGACAAGAAAGACAAGAAAGACAAGAAAGACAAGAAAGACAAGAAAGACAAGAAAGACAAGAAAGACAAGAAAGACAAGAAAGACAAGAAAGACAAGAAAGACAAGAAAGACAAGAGACAAGAAAGACAAGAAAGACAAGAAAGACAAGAAAGACAAGAAAGACAAGAAAAGACAAGAAAGACAAGAAAGACAAGAAAGACAAGAAAGACAAGAAAGACAAGAAAGATAAGAAAGACAAGAAAGACAAGAAAGACAAGAAAGACAAGAAAGACAAGAAAGACAAGAAAGACAAGAAAGACAAGAAAGACAAGAAAGACAAGAAAGACAAGAAAGACAAGAAAGACAAGAAAGACAAGAAAGACAAGAAAGACAAGAAAGACAAGAAAGACAAGAAAGACAAGAGAAGACAAGAAAGACAAGAAAGACAAGAAAGACAAGAAAGACAAGAAAGACAAGAAAGACAAGAAAGACAAGAAAGACAAGAAAGACAAGAAAGACAAGAAAGACAAGAAAGACAAGAAAGACAAGAAAGACAAGAAAGACAAGAAAGACAAGAAAGACAAGAAAGACAAGAAAGACAAGAAAGACAAGAAAGACAAGAAAGACAAGAAAGACAAGAAAGACAAGAAAGACAAGAAAGACAAGAAAGACAAGAAAGACAAGAAAGACAAGAAAGACAAGAAAGACAAGAAAGACAAGAAAGACAAGAAAGACAAGAAAGACAAGAAAGACAAGAAAGACAAGAAAGACAAGAAAGACAAGACAAGAAAGACAAGAAAGACAAGAAAGACAAGAAAGACAAGAAAGACAAGAAAGACAAGAAAGACAAGAAAGACAAGAAAGACAAGAAAGACAAGAAAGACAAGAAAGACAAGAAAGACAAGAAAGACAAGAAAGACAAGAAAGACAAGAAAGACAAGAAAGACAAGAAAGACAAGAAAGACAAGAAAGACAAGAAAGACAAGAAAGACAAGAAAGACAAGAAAGACAAGAAAGACAAGAAAGACAAGAAAGACAAGAAAGACAAGAAAGACAAGAAAGACAAGAAAGACAAGAAAGACAAGAAAGACAAGAAAGACAAGAAAGACAAGAAAGACAAGAAAGACAAAGACAAGAAAGACAAGAAAGATAAGAAAGACAAGAAAGACAAGAAAGACAAGAAAGACAAGAAAGACAAGAAAGACAAGAAAGACAAGAAAGACAAGAAAGACAAGAAAGACAAGAAAGACAAGAAAGACAAGAAAGACAAGAAAGACAAGAAAGACAAGAAAGACAAGAAAGACAAGAAAGACAAGAAAGACAAGAAAGACAAGAAAGACAAGAAAGACAAGAAAGACAAGAAAGACAAGAAAGACAAGAAAGACAAGAAAGACAAGAAAGACAAGAAAGACAAGAAAGACAAGAAAGACAAGAAAGACAAGAAAAGACAAGAAAGACAAGAAAGACAAGAAAGACAAGAAAGACAAGAAAGACAAGAAAGACAAGAAAGACAAGAAAGACAAGAAAGACAAGAAAGACAAGAAAGACAAGAAAGATAAGAAAGACAAGAAATACAAGAAAGGCAAGAAAGACAAGAGACAAGAAAGACAAGAAAGACAAGAAAGACAAGAAAGACAAGAAAGACAAGATAGACAAGAAAGACAAGAAAGACAAGAAAGACAAGAAAGACAAGAAAGACAAGAAAGACAAGAAAGACAAGAAAGACAAGAAAGACAAGAAAGACAAGAAAGACAAGAAAGACAAGAAAGACAAGAAAGACAAGAAAGACAAGAAAGACAAGAAAGACAAGAAAGACAAGAAAGACAAGAAAGACAAGAAAGACAAGAAAGACAAAAAGACAAGAAGAAAGACAAGAAAGACAAGAAACACAAGAAACACAAGAAAGACAAGAAAGACAAGAAAGACAAGAAAGACAAGAAAGACAAGAAAGACAAGAAAGACAAGAAAGACAAGAAAGACAAGAAAGACAAGAAAGACAAGAAAGACAAGAAAGACAAGAAAGACAAGAAAGACAAGAAAGACAAGAAAGACAAGAAAGACAAGAAAGACAAGAAAGACAAGAAAGACAAGAAAGACAAGAAAGACAAGAAAGACAAGAAAGACAAGAAAGACAAGAAAGACAAGAAAGACAAGAAAGACAAGAAAGACAAGAAAGACAAGAAAGACAAGAAAGACAAGAAAGACAAGAAAGACAAGAAAGACAAGAAAGACAAGAAAGACAAGAAAGACAAGAAAGACAAGAAAGACAAGAAAGACAAGAAAGACAAGAAAGACAAGAAAGACAAGAAAGACAAGAAAGACAAGAAAGACAAGAAAGACAAGAAAGACAAGAAAGACAAGAAAGACAAGAAAGACAAGAAAGACAAGAAAGACAAGAAAGACAAGAAAGACAAGAAAGACAAGAAAGACAAGAAAGACAAGAAAGACAAGAAAGACAAGAAAGACAAGAAAGACAAGAAAGACAAGAAAGACAAGAAAGACAAGAAAGACAAGAAAGACAAGAAAGACAAGAAAGACAAGAAAGACAAGAAAGACAAGAAAGACAAGAAAGACAAGAAAGACAAGAAAGACAAGAAAGACAAGAAAGACAAGAAAGACAAGAAAGACAAGAAAGACAAGAAAGACAAGAAAGACAAGAAAGACAAGAAAGACAAGAAAGACAAGAAAGACAAGAAAGACAAGAAAGACAAGAAAGACAAGAAAGACAAGAAAGACAAGAAAGACAAGAAAGACAAGAAAGACAAGAAAGACAAGAAAGACAAGAAAGACAAGAAAGACAAGAAAGACAAGAAAGACAAGAAAGACAAGAAAGACAAGAAAGACAAGAAAGACAAGAAAGACAAGAAAGACAAGAAAGACAAGAAAGACAAGAAAGACAAGAAAGACAAGAAAGACAAGAAAGACAAGAAAGACAAGAAAGACAAGAAAGACAAGAAAGACAAGAAAGACAAGAAAGACAAGAAAGACAAGAAAGACAAGAAAGACAAGAAAGACAAGAAAGACAAGAAAGACAAGAAAGACAAGAAAGACAAGAAAGACAAGAAAGACAAGAAAGACAAGAAAGACAAGAAAGACAAGAAAGACAAGAAAGACAAGAAAGACAAGAAAGACAAGAAAGACAAGAAAGACAAGAAAGACAAGAAAGACAAGAAAGACAAGAAAGACAAGAAAGACAAGAAAGACAAGAAAGACAAGAAAGACAAGAAAGACAAGAAAGACAAGAAAGACAAGAAAGACAAGAAAGACAAGAAAGACAAGAAAGACAAGAAAGACAAGAAAGACAAGAAAGACAAGAAAGACAAGAAAGACAAGAAAGACAAGAAAGACAAGAAAGACAAGAAAGACAAGAAAGACAAGAAAGACAAGAAAGACAAGAAAGACAAGAAAGACAAGAAAGACAAGAAAGACAAGAAAGACAAGAAAGACAAGAAAGACAAGAAAGACAAGAAAGACAAGAAAGACAAGAAAGACAAGAAAGACAAGAAAGACAAGAAAGACAAGAAAGACAAGAAAGACAAGAAAGACAAGAAAGACAAGAAAGACAAGAAAGACAAGAAAGACAAGAAAGACAAGAAAGACAAGAAAGACAAGAAAGACAAGAAAGACAAGAAAGACAAGAAAGACAAGAAAGACAAGAAAGACAAGAAAGACAAGAAAGACAAGAAAGACAAGAAAGACAAGAAAGACAAGAAAGACAAGAAAGACAAGAAAGACAAGAAAGACAAGAAAGACAAGAAAGACAAGAAAGACAAGAAAGACAAGAAAGACAAGAAAGACAAGAAAGACAAGAAAGACAAGAAAGACAAGAAAGACAAGAAAGACAAGAAAGACAAGAAAGACAAGAAAGACAAGAAAGACAAGAAAGACAAGAAAGACAAGAAAGACAAGAAAGACAAGAAAGACAAGAAAGACAAGAAAGACAAGAAAGACAAGAAAGACAAGAAAGACAAGAAAGACAAGAAAGACAAGAAAGACAAGAAAGACAAGAAAGACAAGAAAGACAAGAAAGACAAGAAAGACAAGAAAGACAAGAAAGACAAGAAAGACAAGAAAGACAAGAAAGACAAGAAAGACAAGAAAGACAAGAAAGACAAGAAAGACAAGAAAGACAAGAAAGACAAGAAAGACAAGAAAGACAAGAAAGACAAGAAAGACAAGAAAGACAAGAAAGACAAGAAAGACAAGAAAGACAAGAAAGACAAGAAAGACAAGAAAGACAAGAAAGACAAGAAAGACAAGAAAGACAAGAAAGACAAGAAAGACAAGAAAGACAAGAAAGACAAGAAAGACAAGAAAGACAAGAAAGACAAGAAAGACAAGAAAGACAAGAAAGACAAGAAAGACAAGAAAGACAAGAAAGACAAGAAAGACAAGAAAGACAAGAAAGACAAGAAAGACAAGAAAGACAAGAAAGACAAGAAAGACAAGAAAGACAAGAAAGACAAGAAAGACAAGAAAGACAAGAAAGACAAGAAAGACAAGAAAGACAAGAAAGACAAGAAAGACAAGAAAGACAAGACAAGAAAGACAAGAAAGACAAGAAAGACAAGAAAGACAAGAAAGACAAGAAAGACAAGAAAGACAAGAAAGACAAGAAAGACAAGAAAGACAAGAAAGACAAGAAAGACAAGAAAGACAAGAAAGACAAGAAAGACAAGAAAGACAAGAAAGACAAGAAAGACAAGAAAGACAAGAAAGACAAGAAAGACAAGAAAGACAAGAAAGACAAGAAAGACAAGAAAGACAAGAAAGACAAGAAAGACAAGAAAGACAAGAAAGACAAGAAAGACAAGAAAGACAAGAAAGACAAGAAAGACAAGAAAGACAAGAAAGACAAGAAAGACAAGAAAGACAAGAAAGACAAGAAAGACAAGAAAGACAAGAAAGACAAGAAAGACAAGAAAGACAAGAAAGACAAGAAAGACAAGAAAGACAAGAAAGACAAGAAAGACAAGAAAGACAAGAAAGACAAGAAAGACAAGAAAGACAAGAAAGACAAGAAAGACAAGAAAGACAAGAAAGACAAGAAAGACAAGAAAGACAAGAAAGACAAGAAAGACAAGAAAGACAAGAAAGACAAGAAAGACAAGAAAGACAAGAAAGACAAGAAAGACAAGAAAGACAAGAAAGACAAGAAAGACAAGAAAGACAAGAAAGACAAGAAAGACAAGAAAGACAAGAAAGACAAGAAAGACAAGAAAGACAAGAAAGACAAGAAAGACAAGAAAGACAAGAAAGACAAGAAAGACAAGAAAGACAAGAAAGACAAGAAAGACAAGAAAGACAAGAAAGACAAGAAAGACAAGAAAGACAAGAAAGACAAGAAAGACAAGAAAGACAAGAAAGACAAGAAAGACAAGAAAGACAAGAAAGACAAGAAAGACAAGAAAGACAAGAAAGACAAGAAAGACAAGAAAGACAAGAAAGACAAGAAAGACAAGAAAGACAAGAAAGACAAGAAAGACAAGAAAGACAAGAAAGACAAGAAAGACAAGAAAGACAAGAAAGACAAGAAAGACAAGAAAGACAAGAAAGACAAGAAAGACAAGAAAGACAAGAAAGACAAGAAAGACAAGAAAGACAAGAAAGACAAGAAAGACAAGAAAGACAAGAAAGACAAGAAAGACAAGAAAGACAAGAAAGACAAGAAAGACAAGAAAGACAAGAAAGACAAGAAAGACAAGAAAGACAAGAAAGACAAGAAAGACAAGAAAGACAAGAAAGACAAGAAAGACAAGAAAGACAAGAAAGACAAGAAAGACAAGAAAGACAAGAAAGACAAGAAAGACAAGAAAGACAAGAAAGACAAGAAAGACAAGAAAGACAAGAAAGACAAGAAAGACAAGAAAGACAAGAAAGACAAGAAAGACAAGAAAGACAAGAAAGACAAGAAAGACAAGAAAGACAAGAAAGACAAGAAAGACAAGAAAGACAAGAAAGACAAGAAAGACAAGAAAGACAAGAAAGACAAGAAAGACAAGAAAGACAAGAAAGACAAGAAAGACAAGAAAGACAAGAAAGACAAGAAAGACAAGAAAGACAAGAAAGACAAGAAAGACAAGAAAGACAAGAAAGACAAGAAAGACAAGAAAGACAAGAAAGACAAGAAAGACAAGAAAGACAAGAAAGACAAGAAAGACAAGAAAGACAAGAAAGACAAGAAAGACAAGAAAGACAAGAAAGACAAGAAAGACAAGAAAGACAAGAAAGACAAGAAAGACAAGAAAGACGAGATAGACAAGAAAGACATGACATGAAAGACATGACATGAAAGACATGACGACATGACAGAAGAAAGACAAGAAAGACAAGAAAGGACAAGAAAGACAAGAAAGACAAGAAAGACAAGAAAGACAAGAAAGACAAGAAAAACAAGAAAGACAAGAAAGACAAGAAAGACAAGAAAGACAAGAAAGACAAGAAAGACAAGAAAGACAAGAAAGACAAGAAAGACAAGAAAGACAAGAAAGACAAGAAAGACAAGAAAGACAAGAAAGACAAGAAAGACAAGAAAGACAAGAAAGACAAGAAAGACAAGAAAGACAAGAAAGACAAGAAAGACAAGAAAGACAAGAAAGACAAGAAAGACAAGAAAGACAAGAAAGACAAGAAAGACAAGAAAGACAAGAAAGACAAGAAAGACAAGAAAGACAAGAAAGACAAGAAAGACAAGAAAGACAAGAAAGACAAGAAAGACAAGAAAGACAAGAAAGACAAGAAAGACAAGAAAGACAAGAAAGACAAGAAAGACAAGAAAGACAAGAAAGACAAGAAAGACAAGAAAGACAAGAAAGACAAGAAAGACAAGAAAGACAAGAAAGACAAGAAAGACAAGAAAGACAAGAAAGACAAGAAAGACAAGAAAGACAAGAAAGACAAGAAAGACAAGAAAGACAAGAAAGACAAGAAAGACAAGAAAGACAAGAAAGACAAGAAAGACAAGAAAGACAAGAAAGACAAGAAAGACAAGAAAGACAAGAAAGACAAGAAAGACAAGAAAGACAAGAAAGACAAGAAAGACAAGAAAGACAAGAAAGACAAGAAAGACAAGAAAGACAAGAAAGACAAGAAAGACAAGAAAGACAAGAAAGACAAGAAAGACAAGAAAGACAAGAAAGACAAGAAAGACAAGAAAGACAAGAAAGACAAGAAAGACAAGAAAGACAAGAAAGACAAGAAAGACAAGAAAGACAAGAAAGACAAGAAAGACAAGAAAGACAAGAAAGACAAGAAAGACAAGAAAGACAAGAAAGACAAGAAAGACAAGAAAGACAAGAAAGACAAGAAAGACAAGAAAGACAAGAAAGACAAGAAAGACAAGAAAGACAAGAAAGACAAGAAAGACAAGAAAGACAAGAAAGACAAGAAAGACAAGAAAGACAAGAAAGACAAGAAAGACAAGAAAGACAAGAAAGACAAGAAAGACAAGAAAGACAAGAAAGACAAGAAAGACAAGAAAGACAAGAAAGACAAGAAAGACAAGAAAGACAAGAAAGACAAGAAAGACAAGAAAGACAAGAAAGACAAGAAAGACAAGAAAGACAAGAAAGACAAGAAAGACAAGAAAGACAAGAAAGACAAGAAAGACAAGAAAGACAAGAAAGACAAGAAAGACAAGAAAGACAAGAAAGACAAGAAAGACAAGAAAGACAAGAAAGACAAGAAAGACAAGAAAGACAAGAAAGACAAGAAAGACAAGAAAGACAAGAAAGACAAGAAAGACAAGAAAGACAAGAAAGACAAGAAAGACAAGAAAGACAAGAAAGACAAGAAAGACAAGAAAGACAAGAAAGACAAGAAAGACAAGAAAGACAAGAAAGACAAGAAAGACAAGAAAGACAAGAAAGACAAGAAAGACAAGAAAGACAAGAAAGACAAGAAAGACAAGAAAGACAAGAAAGACAAGAAAGACAAGAAAGACAAGAAAGACAAGAAAGACAAGAAAGACAAGAAAGACAAGAAAGACAAGAAAGACAAGAAAGACAAGAAAGACAAGAAAGACAAGAAAGACAAGAAAGACAAGAAAGACAAGAAAGACAAGAAAGACAAGAAAGACAAGAAAGACAAGAAAGACAAGAAAGACAAGAAAGACAAGAAAGACAAGAAAGACAAGAAAGACAAGAAAGACAAGAAAGACAAGAAAGACAAGAAAGACAAGAAAGACAAGAAAGACAAGAAAGACAAGAAAGACAAGAAAGACAAGAAAGACAAGAAAGACAAGAAAGACAAGAAAGACAAGAAAGACAAGAAAGACAAGAAAGACAAGAAAGACAAGAAAGACAAGAAAGACAAGAAAGACAAGAAAGACAAGAAAGACAAGAAAGACAAGAAAGACAAGAAAGACAAGAAAGACAAGAAAGACAAGAAAGACAAGAAAGACAAGAAAGACAAGAAAGACAAGAAAGACAAGAAAGACAAGAAAGACAAGAAAGACAAGAAAGACAAGAAAGACAAGAAAGACAAGAAAGACAAGAAAGACAAGAAAGACAAGAAAGACAAGAAAGACAAGAAAGACAAGAAAGACAAGAAAGACAAGAAAGACAAGAAAGACAAGAAAGACAAGAAAGACAAGAAAGACAAGAAAGACAAGAAAGACAAGAAAGACAAGAAAGACAAGAAAGACAAGAAAGACAAGAAAGACAAGAAAGACAAGAAAGACAAGAAAGACAAGAAAGACAAGAAAGACAAGAAAGACAAGAAAGACAAGAAAGACAAGAAAGACAAGAAAGACAAGAAAGACAAGAAAGACAAGAAAGACAAGAAAGACAAGAAAGACAAGAAAGACAAGAAAGACAAGAAAGACAAGAAAGACAAGAAAGACAAGAAAGACAAGAAAGACAAGAAAGACAAGACAGACAAGAAAGACAAGAAAGACAAGAAAGACAAGAAAGACAAGAAAGACAAGAAAGACAAGAAAGACAAGAAAGACAAGAAAGACAAGAAAGACAAGAAAGACAAGAAAGACAAGAAAGACAAGAAAGACAAGAAAGACAAGAAAGACAAGAAAGACAAGAAAGACAAGAAAGACAAGAAAGACAAGAAAGACAAGAAAGACAAGAAAGACAAGAAAGACAAGAAAGACAAGAAAGACAAGAAAGACAAGAAAGACAAGAAAGACAAGAAAGACAAGAAAGACAAGAAAGACAAGAAAGACAAGAAAGACAAGAAAGACAAGAAAGACAAGAAAGACAAGAAAGACAAGAAAGACAAGAAAGACAAGAAAGACAAGAAAGACAAGAAAGACAAGAAAGACAAGAAAGACAAGAAAGACAAGAAAGACAAGAAAGACAAGAAAGACAAGAAAGACAAGAAAGACAAGAAAGACAAGAAAGACAAGAAAGACAAGAAAGACAAGAAAGACAAGAAAGACAAGAAAGACAAGAAAGACAAGAAAGACAAGAAAGACAAGAAAGACAAGAAAGACAAGAAAGACAAGAAAGACAAGAAAGACAAGAAAGACAAGAAAGACAAGAAAGACAAGAAAGACAAGAAAGACAAGAAAGACAAGAAAGACAAGAAAGACAAGAAAGACAAGAAAGACAAGAAAGACAAGAAAAACAAGAAAGACAAGAAAGACAAGAAAGACAAGAAAGACAAGAAAGACAAGAAAGACAAGAAAGACAAGAAAGACAAGAAAGACAAAAGACAAGAAAGACAAGAAAGACAAGAAAGACAAGAAAGACAAGAAAGACAAGAAAGACAAGAAAGACAAGAAAGACAAGAAAGACAAGAAAGACAAGAAAGACAAGAAAGACAAGAAAGACAAGAAAGACAAGAAAGACAAGAAAGACAAGAAAGACAAGAAAGACAAGAAAGACAAGAAAGACAAGAAAGACAAGAAAGACAAGAAAGACAAGAAAGACAAGAAAGACAAGAAAGACAAGAAAGACAAGAAAGACAAGAAAGACAAGAAAGACAAGAAAGACAAGAAAGACAAGAAAGACAAGAAAGACAAGAAAGACAAGAAAGACAAGAAAGACAAGAAAGACAAGAAAGACAAGAAAGACAAGAAAGACAAGAAAGACAAGAAAGACAAGAAAGACAAAAAGACAAGAAAGACAAGAAAGACAAGAAAGACAAGAAAGACAAGAAAGACAAGAAAGACAAGAAAGACAAGAAAGACAAGAAAGACAAGAAAGACAAGAAAGACAAGAAAGACAAGAAAGACAAGAAAGACAAGAAAGACAAGAAAGACAAGAAAGACAAGAAAGACAAGAAAGACAAGAAAGACAAGAAAGACAAGAAAGACAAGAAAGACAAGAAAGACAAGAAAGACAAGAAAGACAAGAAAGACAAGAAAGACAAGAAAGACAAGAAAGACAAGAAAGACAAGAAAGACAAGAAAGACAAGAAAGACAAGAAAGACAAGAAAGACAAGACAGACAAGAAAGACAAGAAAGACAAGAAAGACAAGAAAGACAAGAAAGACAAGAAAGACAAGAAAGACAAGAAAGACAAGAAAGACAAGAAAGACAAGAAAGACAAGAAAGACAAGAAAGACAAGAAAGACAAGAAAGACAAGAAAGACAAGAAAGACAAGAAAGACAAGAAAGACAAGAAAGACAAGAAAAACAAGAAAAACAAGAAAGACAAGAAAGACAAGAAAGACAAGAAAGACAAGAAAGACAAGAAAGACAAGAAAGACAAGAAAGACAAGAAAGACAAGAAAGACAAGAAAGACAAGAAAGACAAGAAAGACAAGAAAGACAAGAAAGACAAGAAAGACAAGAAAGACAAAAAAGACAAGAAAGACAAGAAAGACAAGAAACACAAGAAAGACAAGAAAGACAAGAAAGACAAGATAGACAAGAAAGACAAGAAAGACAAGAAAGACAAGAAAGACAAGAAAGAC
The DNA here is from genome assembly GCA_018150545.1 of Drosophila ercepeae. Lineage (NCBI taxonomy): Eukaryota > Metazoa > Arthropoda > Insecta > Diptera > Drosophilidae > Drosophila > Drosophila ercepeae. The sequence goes on along the minus strand of JAECWL010000182.1, from coordinate 1,279,489 downwards.
AAGAAAGACAAGAAAGACAAGAAAGACAAGAAAGACAAGAAAGACAAGAAAGACAAGAAAGACAAGAAAGACAAGAAAGACAAGAAAGACAAGAAAGACAAGAAAGACAAGAAAGACAAGAAAGACAAGAAAGACAAGAAAGACAAGAAAGACAAGAAAGACAAGAAAGACAAGAAAGACAAGAAAGACAAGAAAGACAAGAAAGACAAGAAAGAAAAGAAAGACAAGAAAGACAAGAAAGACAAGAAAGACAAGAAAGACAAGAAAGACAAGAAAGACAAGAAAGACAAGAAAGACAAGAAAGACAAGAAAGACAAGAAAGACAAGAAAGACAAGAAAGACAAGAAAGACAAGAAAGACAAGAAAGACAAGAAAGACAAGAAAAACAAGAAAGACAAGAAAGACAAGAAAGACAAGAAAAACACAAGAAAGACAAGAAAGACAAGAAAGACAAGAAAGACAAGAAAGACAAGAAAGACAAGAAAGACAAGAAAGACAAGAAAGACAAGAAAGACAAGAAAGACAAGAAAGACAAGAAAGACAAGAAAGACAAGAAAGACAAGAAAGACAAGAAAGACAAGAAAGACAAGAAAGACAAGAAAGACAAGAAAGACAAGAAAGACAAGAAAGACAAGAAAGACAAGAAAGACAAGAAAGACAAGAAAGACAAGAAAGACAAGAAAGACAAGAAAGACAAGAAAGACAAGAAAGACAAGAAAGACAAGAAAGACAAGAAAGACAAGAAAGACAAAAAAGACAAGAAAGACAAGAAAGACAAGAAAGACAAGAAAGACAAGAAAGACAAGAAAGACAAGAAAGACAAGAAAGACAAGAAAGACAAGAAAGACAAGAAAGACAAGAAAGACAAGAAAGACAAGAAAGACAAGAAAGACAAGAAAGACAAGAAAGACAAGAAAGACAAGAAAGACAAGAAAGACAAGAAAGACAAGAAAGACAAGAAAGACAAGAAAGACAAGAAAGACAAGAAAGACAAGAAAGACAAGAAAGACAAGAAAGACAAGAAAGACAAGAAAGACAAGAAAGACAAGAAAGACAAGAAAGACAAGAAAGACAAGAAAGACAAGAAAGACAAGAAAGACAAGAAAGACAAGAAAGACAAGAAAAGACAAGAAAGACAAGAAAGACAAGAAAGACAAGAAAGACAAGAAAGACAAGAAAGACAAGAAAGACAAGAAAGACAAGAAAGACAAGAAAGACAAGAAAGACAAGAAAGACAAGAAAGACAAGAAAGACAAGAAAGACAAGAAAGACAAGAAAGACAAGAAAGACAAGAAAGACAAGAAAGACAAGAAAGACAAGAAAGACAAGAAAGACAAGAAAGACAAGAAAGACAAGAAAGACAAGAAAGACAAGAAAGACAAGAAAGACAAGAAAGACAAGAAAGACAAGAAAGACAAGAAAGACAAGAAAGACAAGAAAGACAAGAAAGACAAGAAAGACAAAAAAGACAAGAAAGACAAGAAAGACAAGAAAGACAAGAAAGACAAGAAAGACAAGAAAGACAAGAAAGACAAGAAAGACAAGAAAGACAAGAAAGACATGACATGAAAGACATGACATGATGACATGAAAGACATGACGACATGACAGAAGAAAGACAAGAAAGACAAGAAAGGACAAGAAAGACAAGAAAGACAAGAAAGACAAGAAAGACAAGAAAGACAAAAAAGACAAGAAAGACAAGAAAGACAAGAAAGACAAGAAAGACAAGAAAGACAAGAAAGACAAGAAAGACAAGAAAGACAAGAAAGACAAGAAAGACAAGAAAGACAAGAAAGACAAGAAAGACAAGAAAGACAAGAAAGACAAGAAAGACAAGAAAGACAAGAAAGACAAGAAAGACAAGAAAGACAAGAAAGACAAGAAAGACAAGAAAGACAAGAAAGACAAGAAAGACAAGAAAGACAAGAAAGACAAGAAAGACAAGAAAGACAAGAAAGACAAGAAAGACAAGAAAGACAAGAAAGACAAGAAAGACAAGAAAGACAAGAAAGACAAGAAAGACAAGAAAGACAAGAAAGACAAGAAAGACAAGAAAGACAAGAAAGACAAGAAAGACAAGAAAGACAAGAAAGACAAGAAAGACAAGAAAGACAAGAAAGACAAGAAAGACAAGAAAGACAAGAAAGACAAGAAAGACAAGAAAGACAAGAAAGACAAGAAAGACAAGAAAGACAAGAAAGACAAGAAAGACAAGAAAGACAAGAAAGACAAGAAAGACAAGAAAGACAAGAAAGACAAGAAAGACAAGAAAGACAAGAAAGACAAGAAAGACAAGAAAGACAAGAAAGACAAGAAAGACAAGAAAGACAAGAAAGACAAGAAAGACAAGAAAGACAAGAAAGACAAGAAAGACAAGAAAGACAAGAAAGACAAAAAAAGACAAGAAAGACAAGAAAGACAAGAAAGACAAGAAAGACAAGAAAGACAAGAAAGACAAGAAAGACAAGAAAGACAAGAAAGACAAGAAAGACAAGAAAAGACAAGAAAAAGACAAGAAAGACAAGAAAGACAAGAAAGACAAGAAAGACAAGAAAGACAAGAAAGACAAGAAAGACAAGAAAGACAAGAAAGACAAGAAAGACAAGAAAGACAAGAAAGACAAGAAAGACAAGAAAGACAAGAAAGACAAGAAAGACAAGAAAGACAAGAAAGACAAGAAAGACAAGAAAGACAAGAAAGACAAGAAAGACAAGAAAGACAAGAAAGACAAAAAAGACAAGAAAGACAAGAAAGACAAGAAAGACAAGAAAGACAAGAAAGACAAGAAAGACAAGAAAGACAAGAAAGACAAGAAAGACAAAAAGACAAGAAAGACAAGAAAGACAAGAAAGACAAGAAAGACAAGAAAGACAAGAAAGACAAGAAAGACAAGAAAGACAAGAAAGACAAGAAAGACAAGAAAGACAAGAAAGACAAGAAAGACAAGAAAAACAAGAAAGACAAGAAAGACAAGAAAGACAAGAAAGACAAGAAAGACAAGAAAGACAAGAAAGACAAGAAAGACAAGAAAGACAAGAAAGACAAGAAAGACAAGAAAGACAAGAAAGACAAGAAAGACAAGAAAGACAAGAAAGACAAGAAAGACAAGAAAGACAAGAAAGACAAGAAAGACAAGAAAGACAAGAAAGACAAGAAAGACAAGAAAGACAAGAAAGACAAGAAAGACAAGAAAGACAAGAAAGACAAGAAAGACAAGAAAGACAAGAAAGACAAGAAAGACAAGAAAGACAAGAAAAGACAAGAAAGACAAGAAAGACAAGAAAGACAAGAAAGACAAGAAAGACAAGAAAGACAAGAAAGACAAGAAAGACAAGAAAGACAAGAAAGACAAGAAAGACAAGAAAGACAAGAAAGACAAGAAAGACAAGAAAGACAAGAAAGACAAGAAAGACAAGAAAGACAAGAAAGACAAGAAAGACAAGAAAGACAAGAAAGACAAGAAAGACAAGAAAGACAAGAAAGACAAGAAAGACAAGAAAGACAAGAAAGACAAGAAAGACAAGAAAGACAAGAAAGACAAGAAAGACAAGAAAGACAAGAAAGAAAAGAAAGACAAGAAAGACAAGAAAGACAAGAAAGACAAGAAAGACAAGAAAGACAAAGAAAGACAAGAAAGACAAGAAAGACAAGAAAGACAAGAAAGACAAGAAAGACAAGAAAGACAAGAAAGACAAGAAAGACAAGAAAGACAAGAAAGACAAGAAAGACAAGAAAGACAAGAAAGACAAGAAAGACAAGAAAGACAAGAAAGACAAGAAAGACAAGAAAGACAAGAAAGACAAGAAAGACAAGAAAGACAAGAAAGACAAGAAAGACAAGAAAGACAAGAAAGACAAGAAAGACAAGAAAGACAAGAAAGACAAGAAAGACAAGAAAGACAAGAAAGACAAGAAAGACAAGAAAGACAAGAAAGACAAGAAAGACAAGAAAGACAAGAAAGACAAGAAAGACAAGAAAGACAAGAAAGACAAGAAAGACAAGAAAGACAAGAAAGACAAGAAAGACAAGAAAGACAAGAAAGACAAGAAAGACAAGAAAGACAAGAAAGACAAGAAAGACAAGAAAGACAAGAAAGACAAGAAAGACAAGAAAGACAAGAAAGACAAGAAAGACAAGAAAGACAAGAAAGACAAGAAAGACAAGAAAGACAAGAAAGACAAGAAAGACAAGAAAGACAAGAAAGACAAGAAAGACAAGAAAGACAAGAAAGACAAGAAAGACAAGAAAGACAAGAAAGACAAGAAAGACAAGAAAGACAAGAAAGACAAGAAAGACAAGAAAGACAAGAAAGACAAGAAAGACAAGAAAGACAAGAAAGACAAGAAAGACAAGAAAGACAAGAAAGACAAGAAAGACAAGAAAGACAAGAAAGACAAGAAAGACAAGAAAGACAAGAAAGACAAGAAAGACAAGAAAGACAAGAAAGACAAGAAAGAAAAGAAAGACAAGAAAGACAAGAAAGACAAGAAAGACAAGAAAGACAAGAAAGACAAGAAAGACAAGAAAGACAAGAAAGACAAGAAAGACAAGAAAGACAAGAAAGACAAGAAAGACAAGAAAGACAAGAAAGACAAGAAAGACAAGAAAGACAAGAAAGACAAAAAAGACAAGAAAGACAAGAAAGACAAGAAAGACAAGAAAAACAAGAAAGACAAGAAAGACAAGAAAGACAAGAAAGACAAGAAAGACAAGAAAGACAAGAAAGACAAGAAAGACAAGAAAGACAAGAAAGACAAGAAAGACAAGAAAGACAAGAAAGACAAGAAAGACAAGAAAGACAAGAAAGACAAGAAAGACAAGAAAGACAAGAAAGACAAGAAAGACAAGAAAGACAAGAAAGACAAGACAAGAAAGACAAGAAACACACGAAACAAACGGAAGACAAAAAAGACAACAAAGACAAGAAAGACAAGAAAGACAAGAAAGACAAGAAAGACAAGAAAGACAAGAAAGACAAGAAAGACAAGAAAGACAAGAAAGACAAGAAAGACAAGAAAGACAAGAAAGACAAGAAAAAAAGACAAGAAAGACAAGAAAGACAAGAAAGACAAGAAAGACAAGAAAGACAAGAAAGACAAGAAAGACAAGAAAGACAAGAAAGACAAGAAAGACAAGAAAGACAAGAAAGACAAGAAAGACAAGAAAGACAAGAAAGACAAGAAAGACAAGAAAGACAAGAAAGACAAGAAAGACAAGAAAGACAAGAAAGACAAGAAAGACAAGAAAGACAAGAAAGACAAGAAAGACAAGAAAGACAAGAAAGACAAGAAAGACAAGAAAGACAAGAGAAGACAAGAAAGACAAGAAAGACAAGAAAGACAAGAAAGACAAGAAAGACAAGAAAGACAAGAAAGACAAGAAAGACAAGAAAGACAAGAAAGACAAGAAAGACAAGAAAGACAAGAAAGACAAGAAAGAAAAGAAAGACAAGAAAGACAAGAAAGACAAGAAAGACAAGAAAGACAAGAAAGACAAGAAAGACAAGAAAGACAAGAAAGACAAGAAAGACAAGAAAGACAAGAAAGACAAGAAAGACAAGAAAGACAAGAAAGACAAGAAAGACAAGAAAGACAAGAAAGACAAGAAAGACAAGAAAGACAAGAAAGACAAGAAAGACAAGAAAGACAAAAAGACAAGAAAGACAAGAAAGACAAGAAAGACAAGAAAGACAAGAAAGACAAGAAAGACAAGAAAGACAAGAAAGACAAGAAAGACAAGAAAGACAAGAAAGACAAGAAAGACAAGAAAGACAAGAAAGACAAGAAAGACAAGAAAGACATGAAAGACAAGAAAGACAAGAAAGACAAGAAAGACAAGAAAGACAAGAAAGACAAGAAAGACAAGAAAGACAAGAAAGACAAGAAAGACAAGAAAGACAAGAAAGACAAGAAAGACAAGAAAGACAAGAAAGACAAGAAAGACAAGAAAGACAAGAAAGACAAGAAAGACAAGAAAGACAAGAAAGACAAAAAAGACAAGAAAGACAAGAAAGACAAGAAAGACAAGAAAGACAAGAAAGACAAGAAAGACAAGAAAGACAAGAAAGACAAGAAAGACAAGAAAGACAAGAAAGACAAGAAAGACAAGAAAAAAAAGACAAGAAAGACAAGAAAGACAAGAAAGACAAGAAAGACAAGAAAGACAAGAAAGACAAGAAAGACAAGAAAGACAAGAAAGACAAGAAAGACAAGAAAGACAAGAAAGACAAGAAAGACAAGAAAGACAAGAAAGACAAGAAAGACAAGAAAGACAAGAAAGACAAGAAAGACAAGAAAGACAAGAAAGACAAAAAAGACAAGAAAGACAAGAAAGACAAGAAAGACAAGAAAGACAAGAAAGACAAGAAAGACAAGAAAGACAAGAAAGACAAGAAAGACAAGAAAGACAAGAAAGACAAGAAAGACAAGAAAGACAAGAAAGACAAGAAAGACAAGAAAGACAAGAAAGACAAGAAAGACAAGAAAGACAAGAAAGACAAGAAAGACAAGAAAGACAAGAAAGACAAGAAAGACAAGAAAGACAAGAAAGACAAGAAAGACAAGAAAGACAAGAAAGACAAGAAAGACAAGAAAGACAAGAAAGACAAGAAAGACAAGAAAGACAAGAAAGACAAGAAAGACAAGAAAGACAAGAAAGACAAGAAAGACAAGAAAGACAAGAAAGACAAGAAAGACAAGAAAGACAAGAAAGACAAGAAAAGACAAGAAAGACAAGAAAGACAAGAAAGACAAGAAAGACAAGAAAGACAAGAAAGACAAGAAAGACAAGAAAGACAAGAAAGACAAGAAAGACAAGAAAGACAAGAAAAGACAAGAAAGACAAGAAAGACAAGAAAGACAAGAAAGACAAGAAAGACAAGAAAGACAAGAAAGACAAGAAAGACAAGAAAGACAAGAAAGACAAGAAAGACAAGAAAAACAAGAAAGACAAGAAAGACAAGAAAGACAAGAAAGACAAGAAAGACAAGAAAGACAAGAAAGAACAAGAAAGACAAGAAAGACAAGAAAGACAAGAAAGACAAGAAAGACAAGAAAGACAAGAAAGACAAGAAAGACAAGAAAGACAAGAAAGACAAGAAAGACAAGAAAGACAAGAAAGACAAGAAAGACAAGAAAGACAAGAAAGACAAGAAAGACAAGAAAGACAAGAAAGACAAGAAAGACAAGAAAGACAAGAAAGACAAGAAAGACAAGAAAGACAAGAAAGACAAGAAAGACAAGAAAGACAAGAAAGACAAGAAAGACAAGAAAGACAAGAAAGACAAGAAAGACAAGAAAGACAAGAAAGACAAGAAAGACAAGAAAGACAAGAAAGACAAGAAAGACAAGAAAGACAAGAAAGACAAGAAAGACAAGAAAGACAAGAAAGACAAGAAAGACAAGAAAGACAAGAAAGACAAGAAAGACAAGAAAGACAAGAAAGACAAGAAAGACAAGAAAGACAAGAAAGACAAGAAAGACAAGAAAGACAAGAAAGACAAGAAAGACAAGAAAGACAAGAAAGACAAGAAAGACAAGAAAGACAAGAAAGACAAGAAAGACAAGAAAGACAAGAAAGACAAGAAAGACAAGAAAGACAAGAAAAGACAAGAAAGACAAGAAAGACAAGAAAGACAAGAAAGACAAGAAAGACAAGAAAGACAAGAAAGACAAGAAAGACAAGAAAGACAAGAAAAGACAAGAAAAAGACAAGAAAGACAAGAAAGACAAGAAAAGACAAGAAAGACAAGAAAGACAAGAAAGACAAGAAAGACAAGAAAGACAAGAAAGACAAGAAAGACAAGAAAGACAAGAAAGACAAGAAAAAGACAAGAAAGACAAGAAAGACAAGAAAGACAAGAAAGACAAGAAAGACAAGAAAGACAAGAAAGACAAGAAAGACAAGAAAGACAAGAAAGACAAGAAAGACAAGAAAGACAAGAAAGACAAGAAAGACAAGAAAGACAAGAAAGACAAGAAAGACAAGAAAGACAAGAAAGACAAGAAAGACAAGAAAGACAAGAAAGACAAGAAAGACAAGAAAGACAAGAAAGACAAGAAAGACAAGAAAGACAAGAAAGACAAGAAAGACAAGAAAGACAAGAAAGACAAAGAAAGACAAGAAAGACAAGAAAGACAAGAAAGACAAAGAAAGACAAGAAAGACAAGAAAGACAAGAAAGACAAGAAAGACAAGAAAGACAAGAAAGACAAGAAAGACAAGAAAGACAAGAAAGACAAGAAAGACAAGAAAGACAAGAAAGACAAGAAAGACAAGAAAGACAAGAAAGACAAGAAAGACAAGAAAGACAAGAAAGACAAGAAAGACAAGAAAGACAAGAAAGACAAGAAAGACAAGAAAGACAAGAAAGACAAGAAAGACAAGAAAGACAAGAAAGACAAGAAAGACAAGAAAAGACAAGAAAGACAAAGAAAGACAAGAAAGACAAGAAAGACAAGAAAGACAAGAAAGACAAGAAAGACAAGAAAGACAAGAAAGACAAGAAAGACAAGAAAGACAAGAAAGACAAGAAAGACAAGAAAGACAAGAAAGACAAGAAAGACAAGAAAGACAAGAAAGACAAGAAAGACAAGAAAGACAAGAAAGACAAGAAAGACAAGAAAGACAAGAAAGACAAGAAAGACAAGAAAGACAAGAAAGACAAGAAAGACAAGAAAGACAAGAAAGACAAGAAAGACAAGAAAGACAAGAAAGACAAGAAAGACAAGAAAGACAAGAAAGACAAGAAAGACAAGAAAGACAAGAAAGACAAGAAAGACAAGAAAGACAAGAAAGACAAGAAAGACAAGAAAGACAAGAAAGACAAGAAAGACAAGAAAGACAAGAAAGACAAGAAAGACAAGAAAGACAAGAAAGACAAGAAAGACAAGAAAGACAAGAAAGACAAGAAAGACAAGAAAGACAAGAAAGAACAAGAAAGACAAGAAAGACAAGAAAGACAAGAAAGACAAGAAAGACAAAGAAAGACAAGAAAGACAAGAAAGACAAGAAAGACAAGAAAGACAAGAAAGACAAGAAAGACAAGAAAGACAAGAAAGACAAGAAAGACAAGAAAGACAAGAAAGACAAGAAAGACAAGAAAGACAAGAAAGACAAGAAAGACAAGAAAGACAAGAAAGACAAGAAAGACAAGAAAGACAAGAAAGACAAGAAAGACAAGAAAGACAAGAAAAAGACAAGAAAGACAAGAAAGACAAGAAAGACAAGAAAGACAAGAAAGACAAGAAAGACAAGAAAGACAAGAAAGACAAGAAAGACAAGAAAGACAAGAAAGACAAGAAAGACAAGAAAGACAAGAAAGACAAGAAAGACAAAGAAAGACAAGAAAGACAAGAAAGACAAGAAAGACAAGAAAGACAAGAAAGACAAGAAAGACAAGAAAGACAAGAAAGACAAGAAAAGACAAGAAAGACAAGAAAGACAAGAAAGACAAGAAAGACAAGAAAGACAAGAAAGACAAGAAAGACAAGAAAGACAAGAAAGACAAGAAAGACAAGAAAGACAAGAAAGACAAGAAAGACAAGAAAGACAAGAAAGACAAGAAAGACAAAGAAAAGACAAGAAAGACAAGAAAGACAAGAAAGACAAGAAAGACAAGAAAGACAAGAAAGACAAGAAAGACAAGAAAGACAAGAAAGACAAGAAAGACAAGAAAGACAAGAAAGACAAGAAAGACAAGAAAGACAAGAAAGACAAGAAAGACAAGAAAGACAAGAAAGACAAGAAAGACAAGAAAGACAAGAAAGACAAGAAAGACAAGAAAGACAAGAAAGACAAGAAAGACAAGAAAGACAAGAAAGACAAGAAAGACAAGAAAGACAAGAAAGACAAGAAAGACAAGAAAGACAAGAAAGACAAGAAAGACAAGAAAGACAAGAAAGACAAGAAAGACAAGAAAGACAAGAAAGACAAGAAAGACAAGAAAGACAAGAAAGACAAGAAAGACAAGAAAGACAAGAAAGACAAGAAAGACAAGAAAGACAAGAAAGACAAGAAAGACAAGAAAGACAAGAAAGACAAGAAAGACAAGAAAGACAAGAAAGACAAGAAAGACAAGAAAGACAAAGAAAGACAAGAAAGACAAGAAAGACAAGAAAGACAAGAAAGACAAGAAAGACAAGAAAGACAAGAAAGACAAGAAAGACAAGAAAGACAAGAAAGACAAGAAAGACAAGAAAGACAAGAAAGACAAGAAAGACAAGAAAGACAAGAAAGACAAGAAAGACAAGAAAGACAAGAAAGACAAGAAAGACAAGAAAGACAAGAAAGACAAGAAAGACAAGAAAGACAAGAAAGACAAGAAAGACAAGAAAGACAAGAAAGACAAGAAAGACAAGAAAGACAAGAAAGACAAGAAAGACAAGAAAGACAAGAAAGACAAGAAAGACAAGAAAGACAAGAAAGACAAGAAAGACAAGAAAGACAAGAAAGACAAGAAAGACAAGACAAGAAAGACAAGAAAGACAAGAAAGACAAGAAAGACAAGAAAGACAAGAAAGAAAAGAAAGACAAGAAAGACAAGAAAGACAAGAAAGACAAGAAAGACAAGAAAGACAAGAAAGACAAGAAAGACAAAGAAAGACAAGAAAGACAAGAAAGACAAGAAAGACAAGAAAGACAAGAAAGACAAAAGAAAGACAAGAAAGACAAGAAAGACAAGAAAGACAAGAAAGACAAGAAAGACAAGAAAGACAAAGAAAGACAAGAAAGACAAGAAAGACAAGAAAGACAAGAAAGACAAGAAAGACAAGAAAGACAAGAAAGACAAGAAAGACAAGAAAGACAAGAAAGACAAGAAAGACAAGAAAGACAAGAAAGACAAGAAAGACAAGAAAGACAAGAAAGACAAGAAAGACAAGAAAGACAAGAAAAGACAAGAAAGACAAGAAAGACAAGAAAGACAAGAAAGACAAGAAAGACAAGAAAGACAAGAAAGACAAGAAAGACAAGAAAAAGACAAGAAAGACAAGAAAGACAAGAAAGACAAGAAAGACAAGAAAGACAAGAAAGACAAGAAAGACAAGAAAGACAAGAAAGACAAGAAAGACAAGAAAGACAAGAAAGACAAGAAAGACAAGAAAGACAAGAAAGACAAGAAAGACAAGAAAGACAAGAAAGACAAGAAAGACAAGAAAGACAAGAAAGACAAGAAAGACAAGAAAGACAAGAAAGACAAGAAAGACAAGAAAGACAAGAAAGACAAGAAAGACAAGAAAGACAAGAAAGACAAGAAAGACAAGAAAGACAAGAAAGACAAGAAAGACAAGAAAGACAAGAAAGACAAGAAAGACAAGAAAGACAAGAAAGACAAGAAAGACAAGAAAGACAAGAAAGACAAGAAAGACAAGAAAGACAAGAAAGACAAGAAAGACAAGAAAGACAAGAAAGACAAGAAAGACAAGAAAGACAAGAAAGACAAGAAAGACAAGAAAGACAAGAAAGACAAGAAAGACAAGAAAGACAAGAAAGACAAGAAAGACAAGAAAGACAAGAAAGACAAGAAAGACAAGAAAGACAAGAAAGACAAGAAAGACAAGAAAGACAAGAAAGACAAGAAAGACAAGAAAGACAAGAAAGACAAGAAAGACAAGAAAGACAAGAAAGACAAGAAAGACAAGAAAGACAAGAAAGACAAGAAAGACAAGAAAGACAAGAAAGACAAGAAAGACAAGAAAGACAAGAAAGACAAGAAAGACAAGAAAGACAAGAAAGACAAGAAAGACAAGAAAGACAAGAAAGACAAGAAAGACAAGAAAGACAAGAAAGACAAGAAAGACAAAAGAAAAAGACAAGAAAGACAAGAAAGACAAGAAAGACAAGAAAGACAAGAAAGACAAGAAAGACAAGAAAGACAAGAAAGACAAGAAAGACAAGAAAGACAAGAAAGACAAGAAAGACAAGAAAGACAAGAAAGACAAGAAAGACAAGAAAGACAAGAAAGACAAGAAAGACAAGAAAGACAAGAAAGACAAGAAAGACAAGAAAGACAAGAAAGACAAGAAAGACAAGAAAGACAAGAAAGACAAGAAAGACAAGAAAGACAAGAAAGACAAGAAAGACAAGAAAGACAAGAAAGACAAGAAAGACAAGAAAGACAAGAAAGACAAGAAAGACAAGAAAGACAAGAAAGACAAGAAAGACAAGAAAGACAAGAAAGACAAGAAAGACAAGAAAGACAAGAAAGACAAGAAAGACAAGAAAGACAAGAAAGACAAGAAAGACAAGAAAGACAAGAAAGACAAGAAAGACAAGAAAGACAAGAAAGACAAGAAAGACAAGAAAGACAAGAAAGACAAGAAAGACAAGAAAGACAAGAAAGACAAGAAAGACAAGAAAGACAAGAAAGACAAGAAAGACAAGAAAGACAAGAAAGACAAGAAAGACAAGAAAGACAAGAAAGACAAGAAAGACAAGAAAGACAAGAAAGACAAGAAAGACAAGAAAGACAAGAAAGACAAGAAAGACAAGAAAGACAAGAAAGACAAGAAAGACAAGAAAGACAAGAAAGACAAGAAAGACAAGAAAGACAAGAAAGACAAGAAAGACAAGAAAGACAAGAAAGACAAGAAAGACAAGAAAGACAAGAAAGACAAGAAAGACAAGAAAGACAAGAAAGACAAGAAAGACAAGAAAGACAAGAAAGACAAGAAAGACAAAGAAAGACAAGAAAGACAAGAAAGACAAGAAAGACAAGAAAGACAAGAAAGACAAGAAAGACAAGAAAGACAAGAAAGACAAGAAAGACAAGAAAGACAAGAAAGACAAGAAAGACAAGAAAGACAAGAAAGACAAGAAAGACAAGAAAGACAAGAAAGACAAGAAAGACAAGAAAGACAAGAAAAAGACAAGAAAGACAAGAAAGACAAGAAAGACAAGAAAGACAAGAAAGACAAGAAAGACAAGAAAGACAAGAAAGACAAGAAAGACAAGAAAGACAAGAAAGACAAGAAAGACAAGAAAGACAAGAAAGACAAGAAAGACAAGAAAGACAAGAAAGACAAGAAAGACAAGAAAGACAAGAAAGACAAGAAAGACAAGAAAGACAAGAAAGACAAGAAAGACAAGAAAGACAAGAAAGACAAGAAAGACAAGAAAGAAAGACAAGAAAGACAAGAAAGACAAGAAAGACAAGAAAGACAAGAAAGACAAGAAAGACAAGAAAGACAAGAAAGACAAAGAAAGACAAGAAAGACAAGAAAGACAAGAAAGACAAGAAAGACAAGAAAGACAAGAAAGACAAGAAAGACAAGAAAGACAAGAAAGACAAGAAAGACAAGAAAGACAAGAAAGACAAGAAAGACAAGAAAGACAAGAAAGACAAGAAAGACAAGAAAGACAAGAAAGACAAGAAAGACAAGAAAGACAAGAAAGACAAGAAAGACAAGAAAGACAAGAAAGACAAGAAATACAAGAAAGGCAAGAAAGACAAGAAAGACAAGAAAGACAAGAAAGACAAGAAAGACAAGAAAGACAAGAAAGACAAGAAAGACAAGAAAGACAAGAAAGACAAGAAAGACAAGAAAGACAAGAAAGACAAGAAAGACAAGAAAGACAAGAAAGACAAGAAAGACAAGAAAGACAAGAAAGACAAGAAAGACAAGAAAGACAAGAAAGACAAGAAAGACAAGAAAGACAAGAAAGACAAGAAAGACAAGAAAGACAAGAAAGACAAGAAAGACAAGAAAGACAAGAAAGACAAGAAAGACAAGAAAGACAAGAAAGACAAAAAAGACAAGAAAGACAAGAAAGACAAGAAAGACAAGAAAGACAAGAAAGACAAGAAAGACAAGAAAGACAAGAAAGACAAGAAAGACAAGAAAGACAAGAAAGACAAGAAAGACAAGAAAGACAAGAAAGACAAGAAAGACAAGAAAGACAAGAAAGACAAGAAAGACAAGAAAGACAAGAAAGACAAGAAAGACAAGAAAGACAAGAAAGACAAGAAAGACAAGAAAGACAAGAAAGACAAGAAAGACAAGAAAGACAAGAAAGACAAGAAAGACAAGAAAGACAAGAAAGACAAGAAAGACAAGAAAGACAAGAAAGACAAGAAAGACAAGAAAGACAAGAAAGACAAGAAAGACAAGAAAGACAAGAAAGACAAGAAAGACAAGAAAGACAAGAAAGACAAGAAAGACAAGAAAGACAAGAAAGACAAGAAAGACAAGAAAGACAAGAAAGACAAGAAAGATAAGAAAGACAAGAAAGACAAGAAAGACAAGAAAGACAAGAAAGACAAGAAAGACAAGAAAGACAAGAAAGACAAGAAAGACAAGAAAGACAAGAAAGACAAGAAAGACAAGAAAGACAAGAAAGACAAGAAAGACAAGAAAGACAAGAAAGACAAGAAAGACAAGAAAGACAAGAAAGACAAGAAAGACAAGAAAGACAAGAAAGACAAGAAAGACAAGAAAGACAAGAAAGACAAGAAAGACAAGAAAGACAAGAAAGACAAGAAAGACAAGAAAGACAAGAAAGACAAGAAAGACAAGAAAGACAAGAAAGACAAGAAAGACAAGAAAGACAAGAAAGACAAGAAAGACAAGAAAGACAAGAAAGACAAGAAAGACAAGAAAGACAAGAAAAACAAGAAAGACAAGAAAGACAAGAAAGACAAGAAAGACAAGAAAGACAAGAAAGACAAGAAAGACAAGAAAGACAAGAAAGACAAGAAAGACAAGAAAGACAAGAAAGACAAGAAAGACAAGAAAGACAAGAAAGACAAGAAAGACAAGAAAGACAAGAAAGACAAGAAAGACAAGAAAGACAAGAAAGACAAGAAAGAAAAGAAAGACAAGAAAGACAAGAAAGACAAGAAAGACAAGAAAGACAAGAAAGACAAGAAAGACAAGAAAGACAAGAAAGACAAGAAAGACAAGAAAGACAAGAAAGACAAGAAAGACAAGAAAGACAAGAAAGACAAGAAAGACAAGAAAGACAAGAAAGACAAGAAAGACAAGAAAGACAAGAAAGACAAGAAAGACAAGAAAGACAAGAAAGACAAGAAAGACAAGAAAGACAAGAAAGACAAGAAAGACAAGAAAGACAAGAAAGACAAGAAAGACAAAGAAAGACAAGAAAGACAAGAAAGACAAGAAAGACAAGAAAGACAAGAAAGACAAGAAAGACAAGAAAGACAAGAAAGACAAGAAAGACAAGAAGAAAGACAAGAAAGACAAGAAACACAAGAAAGACAAGAAAGACAAGAAAGACAAGAAAGACAAGAAAGACAAGAAAGACAAGAAAGACAAGAAAGACAAGAAAGACAAGAAAGACAAGAAAGACAAGAAAGACAAGAAAGACAAGAAAGACAAGAAAGACAAGAAAGACAAGAAAGACAAGAAAGACAAGAAAGACAAGAAAGACAAGAAAGACAAGAAAGACAAGAAAGACAAGAAAGACAAGAAAGACAAGAAAGACAAGAAAGACAAGAAAGACAAGAAAGACAAGAAAGACAAGAAAGACAAGAAGGACAAGAAAGACAAGAAAGACAAGAAAGACAAGAAAGACAAGAAAGACAAGAAAGACAAGAAAGACAAGAAAGACAAGAAAGACAAGAAAGACAAGAAAGACAAGAAAGACAAGAAAGACAAGAAAGACAAGAAAGACAAGAAAGACAAGAAAGACAAGAAAGACAAAAAAGACAAGAAAGACAAGAAAGACAAGAAAGACAAGAAAGACAAGAAAGACAAGAAAGACAAGAAAGACTAAGAAATTTGACAGAATTAGATCTTATGATAAAATTACTAAAAATTGATTAAATTCCCTATTTAAGAGTCTTAATTATATAATAGAAGAAAGACAAGAAAGACAAGAAAGACAAGAAAGACAAGAAAGACAAGAAAGACAAGAAAGACAAGAAAGACAAGAAAGACAAGAAAGACAAGAAAGACAAGAAAGACAAGAAAGACAAGAAAGACA
Source organism: Drosophila ercepeae (assembly GCA_018150545.1). Classification (NCBI taxonomy): domain Eukaryota; kingdom Metazoa; phylum Arthropoda; class Insecta; order Diptera; family Drosophilidae; genus Drosophila; species Drosophila ercepeae. The sequence continues at coordinate 1,263,545 of JAECWL010000182.1, read as the reverse complement.
AGAAAGACAAGAAAGACAAGAAAGACAAGAAAGACAAGAAAGACAAGAAAGACAAGAAAAGACAAGAAAGACAAGAAAGACAAGAAAGACAAGAAAGACAAGAAAGACAAGAAAGACAAGAAAGACAAGAAAGACAAGAAAGACAAGAAAGACAAGAAAGACAAGAAAGACAAGAAAGACAAGAAAGACAAGAAAGACAAGAAAGACAAGAAAGACAAGAAAGACAAGAAAGACAAGAAAGACAAGAAAGACAAGAAAGACAAGAAAGACAAGAAAGACAAGAAAGACAAGAAAGACAAGAAAGACAAGAAAGACAAGAAAGACAAGAAAGACAAGAAAGACAAGAAAGACAAGAAAGAAAAGAAAGACAAGAAAGACAAGAAAGACAAGAAAGACAAGAAAGACAAGAAAGACAAGAAAGACAAGAAAGACAAGAAAGACAAGAAAGACAAGAAAAACACAAGAAAGACAAGAAAGACAAGAAAGACAAGAAAGACAAGAAAGACAAGAAAGACAAGAAAGACAAGAAAGACAAGAAAGACAAGAAAGACAAGAAAGACAAGAAAGACAAGAAAGACAAGAAAGACAAGAAAGACAAGAAAGACAAGAAAGACAAGAAAGACAAGAAAGACAAGAAAGACAAGAAAGACAAGAAAGACAAGAAAGACAAGAAAGACAAGAAAGACAAGAAAGACAAGAAAGACAAGAAAGACAAGAAAGACAAGAAAGACAAGAAAGACAAGAAAGACAAGAAAGACAAGAAAGACAAGAAAGACAAGAAAGACAAGAAAGACAAGAAAGACAAGAAAGACAAGAAAGACAAGAAAGACAAGAAAGACAAGAAAGACAAGAAAGACAAGAAAGACAAGAAAGACAAGAAAGACAAGAAAGACAAGAAAGACAAGAAAGACAAGAAAGACAAGAAAGACAAGAAAGACAAGAAAGACAAGAAAGACAAGAAAGACAAGAAAGACAAGAAAGACAAGAAAGACAAGAAAGACAAGAAAGACAAGAAAGACAAGAAAGACAAGAAAGACAAGAAAGACAAGAAAGACAAGAAAGACAAGAAAGACAAGAAAGACAAGAAAGACAAGAAAGACAAGAAAGACAAGAAAGACAAGAAAGACAAGAAAGACAAGAAAGACAAGAAAGACAAGAAAGACAAGAAAGACAAGAAAGACAAGAAAGACAAGAAAGACAAGAAAGACAAGAAAGACAAGAAAGACAAGAAAGACAAGAAAAGAAAGACAAGAAAGACAAGAAAGACAAGAAAGACAAGAAAGACAAGAAAGACAAGAAAGACAAGAAAGACAAGAAAGACAAGAAAGACAAGAAAGACAAGAAAAAGACAAGAAAGACAAGAAAGACAAGAAAGACAAGAAAGACAAGAAAGACAAGAAAGACAAGAAAGACAAGAAAGACAAGAAAGACAAGAAAGACAAGAAAGACAAGAAAGACAAGAAAGACAAGAAAGACAAGAAAGACAAGAAAGACAAGAAAGACAAGAAAGACAAAGAAAGACAAGAAAGACAAGAAAGACAAGAAAGACAAGAAAGACAAGAAAGACAAGAAAGACAAGAAAGACAAGAAAGACAAGAAAGACAAGAAAGACAAGAAAGACAAGAAAGACAAGAAAGACAAGAAAGACAAGAAAGACAAGAAAGACAAGAAAGACAAGAAAGACAAGAAAGACAAGAAAGACAAGAAAGACAAGAAAGACAAGAAAGACAAGAAAGACAAGAAAGACAAGAAAGACAAGAAAGACAAGAAAGACAAGAAAGACAAGAAAGACAAGAAAGACAAGAAAGACAAGAAAGACAAGAAAGACAAGAAAGACAAGAAAGACAAGAAAGACAAGAAAGACAAGAAAGACAAGAAAGACAAGAAAGACAAGAAAGACAAGAAAGACAAGAAAGACAAGAAAGACAAGAAAGACAAGAAAGACAAGAAAGACAAGAAAGACAAGAAAGACAAGAAAGACAAGAAAGACAAGAAAGACAAGAAAGACAAGAAAGACAAGAAAGACAAGAAAGACAAGAAAGACAAGAAAGACAAGAAAGACAAGAAAGACAAGAAAGACAAGAAAGACAAGAAAGACAAGAAAGACAAGAAAGACAAGAAAGACAAGAAAGACAAGAAAGACAAGAAAGACAAGAAAGAAAAGAAAGACAAGAAAGACAAGAAAGACAAGAAAGACAAGAAAGACAAGAAAGACAAGAAAGACAAGAAAGACAAGAAAGACAAGAAAGACAAGAAAGACAAGAAAGACAAGAAAGACAAGAAAGACAAGAAAGACAAGAAAGACAAGAAAGACAAGAAAGACAAGAAAGACAAGAAAGACAAGAAAGACAAGAAAGACAAGAAAGACAAGAAAGACAAGAAAGAAAAGAAAGACAAGAAAGACAAGAAAGACAAGAAAGACAAGAAAGACAAGAAAGACAAGAAAGACAAGAAAGACAAGAAAGACAAGAAAGACAAGAAAGACAAGAAAGACAAGAAAGACAAGAAAGACAAGAAAGACAAGAAAGACAAGAAAGACAAGAAAGACAAGAAAGACAAGAAAGACAAGAAAGACAAGAAAGACAAGAAAGACAAGAAAGACAAGAAAGACAAGAAAGACAAGAAAGACAAGAAAGACAAGAAAGACAAGAAAGACAAGAAAGACAAGAAAGACAAGAAAGACAAGAAAGACAAGAAAGACAAGAAAGACAAGAAAGACAAGAAAGACAAGAAAGACAAGAAAGACAAGAAAGACAAGAAAGACAAGAAAGACAAGAAAGACAAGAAAGACAAGAAAGACAAGAAAGACAAGAAAGACAAGAAAGACAAGAAAGACAAGAAAGACAAGAAAGACAAGAAAGACAAGAAAGACAAGAAAGACAAGAAAGACAAGAAAGACAAGAAAGACAAGAAAGACAAGAAAGACAAGAAAGACAAGAAAGACAAGAAAGACAAGAAAGACAAGAAAGACAAGAAAGACAAGAAAGACAAGAAAGACAAGAAAGACAAGAAAGACAAGAAAGACAAGAAAGACAAGAAAGACAAGAAAGACAAGAAAGACAAGAAAGACAAGAAAGACAAGAAAGACAAGAAAGACAAGAAAGACAAGAAAGACAAGAAAGACAAGAAAGACAAGAAAGACAAGAAAGACAAGAAAGACAAGAAAGACAAGAAAGACAAGAAAGACAAGAAAGACAAGAAAGACAAGAAAGACAAGAAAGACAAGAAAGACAAGAAAGACAAGAAAGACAAGAAAGACAAGAAAGACAAGAAAGACAAAAAGACAAGAAAGACAAGAAAGACAAGAAAGACAAGAAAGACAAGAAAGACAAGAAAGACAAGAAAGACAAGAAAGACAAGAAAGACAAGAAAGACAAGAAAGACAAGAAAGACAAGAAAGACAAGAAAGACAAGAAAGACAAGAAAGACAAGAAAGACAAGAAAGACAAGAAAGACAAGAAAGACAAGAAAGACAAGAAAGACAAGAAAGACAAGAAAGACAAGAAAGACAAGAAAGACAAGAAAGACAAGAAAGACAAGAAAGACAAGAAAGACAAAAAGACAAGAAAGACAAGAAAGACAAGAAAGACAAGAAAGACAAGAAAGACAAGAAAGACAAGAAAGACAAGAAAGACAAGAAAGACAAGAAAGACAAGAAAGACAAGAAAGACAAGAAAGACAAGAAAGACAAGAAAGACAAGAAAGACAAGAAAGACAAGAAAGACAAGAAAGACAAGAAAGACAAGAAAGACAAGAAAGACAAGAAAGACAAGAAAGACAAGAAAGACAAGAAAGACAAGAAAGACAAGAAAGACAAGAAAGACAAGAAAGACAAGAAAGACAAGAAAGACAAGAAAGACAAGAAAGACAAGAAAGACAAGAAAGACAAGAAAGACAAGAAAGACAAGAAAGACAAGAAAGACAAGAAAGACAAGAAAGACAAGAAAGACAAGAAAGACAAGAAAGACAAGAAAGACAAGAAAGACAAGAAAGACAAGAAAGACAAGAAAGACAAGAAAGACAAGAAAGACAAGAAAGACAAGAAAGACAAGAAAGACAAGAAAGACAAGAAAGACAAGAAAGACAAGAAAGACAAGAAAGACAAGAAAGACAAGAAAGACAAGAAAGACAAGAAAGACAAGAAAGACAAGAAAGACAAGAAAGACAAGAAAGACAAGAAAGACAAGAAAGACAAGAAAGACAAGAAAGACAAGAAAGACAAGAAAGACAAGAAAGACAAGAAAGACAAGAAAGACAAGAAAGACAAGAAAGACAAGAAAGACAAGAAAGACAAGAAAGACAAGAAAGACAAGAAAGACAAGAAAGACAAGAAAGACAAGAAAGACAAGAAAGACAAGAAAGACAAGAAAGACAAGAAAGACAAGAAAGACAAGAAAGACAAGAAAGACAAGAAAGACAAGAAAGACAAGAAAGACAAGAAAGACAAGAAAGACAAGAAAGACAAGAAAGACAAGAAAGACAAGAAAGACAAGAAAGACAAGAAAGACAAGAAAGACAAGAAAGACAAGAAAGACAAGAAAGACAAGAAAGACAAGAAAGACAAGAAAGACAAGAAAGACAAGAAAGACAAGAAAGACAAGAAAGACAAGAAAGACAAGAAAGACAAGAAAGACAAGAAAGACAAGAAAGACAAGAAAGACAAGAAAGACAAGAAAGACAAGAAAGACAAGAAAGACAAGAAAGACAAGAAAGACAAGAAAGACAAGAAAGACAAGAAAGACAAGAAAGACAAGAAAGACAAGAAAGACAAGAAAGACAAGAAAGACAAGAAAGACAAGAAAGACAAGAAAGACAAAGAAAGACAAGAAAGACAAGAAAGACAAGAAAGACAAGAAAGACAAGAAAGACAAGAAAGACAAGAAAGACAAGAAAGACAAGAAAGACAAGAAAGACAAGAAAGACAAGAAAGACAAGAAAGACAAGAAAGACAAGAAAGACAAGAAAGACAAGAAAGACAAGAAAGACAAGAAAGACAAGAAAGACAAGAAAGACAAGAAAGACAAGAAAGACAAGAAAGACAAGAAAGACAAGAAAGACAAGAAAGACAAGAAAGACAAGAAAGACAAGAAAGACAAGAAAGACAAGAAAGACAAGAAAGACAAGAAAGACAAGAAAGACAAGAAAGACAAGAAAGACAAGAAAGACAAGAAAGACAAGAAAGACAAGAAAGACAAGAAAGACAAGAAAGACAAGAAAGACAAGAAAGACAAGAAAGACAAGAAAGACAAGAAAGACAAGAAAGACAAGAAAGACAAGAAAGACAAGAAAGACAAGAAAGACAAGAAAGACAAGAAAGACAAGAAAGACAAGAAAGACAAGAAAGACAAGAAAGACAAGAAAGACAAGAAAGACAAGAAAGACAAGAAAGACAAGAAAGACAAGAAAGACAAGAAAGACAAGAAAGACAAGAAAGACAAGAAAGACAAGAAAGACAAGAAAGACAAGAAAGACAAGAAAGACAAGAAAGACAAGAAAGACAAGAAAGACAAGAAAGACAAGAAAGACAAGAAAGACAAGAAAGACAAGAAAGACAAGAAAGACAAGAAAGACAAGAAAGACAAGAAAGACAAGAAAGACAAGAAAGACAAGAAAGACAAGAAAGACAAGAAAGACAAGAAAGACAAGAAAGACAAGAAAGACAAGAAAGACAAGAAAGACAAGAAAGACAAGAAAGACAAGAAAGACAAGAAAAGACAAAGAAAGACAAGAAAGACAAAAAAACAAAAAGACAAGAAAGACAAGAAAGACAAGAAAGACAAGAAAGACAAGAAAGACAAGAAAGACAAGAAAGACAAGAAAGACAAGAAAGACAAGAAAGAAAGACAAGAAAACAAAAAGACAAGAAAGACAAGAAAGACAAGAAAGACAAGAAAGACAAGAAAGACAAGAAAGACAAGACAAGAAAGACAAGAAAGACAAGAAAGACAAGAAAGACAAGAAAGACAAGAAAGACAAGAAAGACAAGAAAGACAAGAAAGACAAGAAAGACAAGAAAGACAAGAAAGACAAGAAAGACAAGAAAGACAAGAAAGACAAGAAAGACAAGAAAGACAAGAAAGACAAGAAAGACAAGAAAGACAAGAAAGACAAGAAAGACAAGAAAGACAAGAAAGACAAGAAAGACAAGAAAGACAAGAAAGACAAGAAAGACAAGAAAGACAAGAAAGACAAGAAAGACAAGAAAGACAAGAAAGACAAGAAAGACAAGAAAGACAAGAAAGACAAGAAAGACAAGAAAGACAAGAAAGACAAGAAAGACAAGAAAGACAAGAAAGACAAGAAAGACAAGAAAGACAAGAAAGACAAGAAAGACAAGAAAGACAAGAAAGACAAGAAAGACAAGAAAGACAAGAAAGACAAGAAAGACAAGAAAGACAAGAAAGACAAGAAAGACAAGAAAGACAAGAAAGACAAGAAAGACAAGAAAGACAAGAAAGACAAGAAAGACAAGAAAGACAAGAAAGACAAGAAAGACAAGAAAGACAAGAAAGACAAGAAAGACAAGAAAGACAAGAAAGACAAGAAAGACAAGAAAGACAAGAAAGACAAGAAAGACAAGAAAGACAAGAAAGACAAGAAAGACAAGAAAGACAAGAAAGACAAGAAAGACAAGAAAGACAAGAAAGACAAGAAAGACAAGAAAGACAAGAAAGACAAGAAAGACAAGAAAGACAAGAAAGACAAGAAAGACAAGAAAGACAAGAAAGACAAGAAAGACAAGAAAGACAAGAAAGACAAGAAAGACAAGAAAGACAAGAAAGACAAGAAAGACAAGAAAGACAAGAAAGACAAGAAAGACAAGAAAGACAAGAAAGACAAGAAAGACAAGAAAGACAAGAAAGGCAAGAAAGACAAGAAAGACAAGAAAGACAAGAAAGACAAGAAAGACAAGAAAGACAAGAAAGAAAGACAAGAAAGACAAGAAAGACAAGAAAGACAAGAAAGACAAGAAAGACAAGAAAGACAAGAAAGACAAGAAAGACAAGAAAGACAAGAAAGACAAGAAAGACAAGAAAGACAAGAAAGACAAGAAAGACAAGAAAGACAAGAAAGACAAGAAAGACAAGAAAGACAAGAAAGACAAGAAAGACAAGAAAGACAAGAAAGACAAGAAAGACAAGAAAGACAAGAAAGACAAGAAAGACAAGAAAGACAAGAAAGACAAGAAAGACAAGAAAGACAAGAAAGACAAGAAAGACAAGAAAGACAAGAAAGACAAGAAAGACAAGAAAGACAAGAAAGACAAGAAAGACAAGAAAGACAAGAAAGACAAGAAAGACAAGAAAGACAAGAAAGACAAGAAAGACAAGAAAGACAAGAAAGACAAGAAAGACAAGAAAGACAAGAAAGACAAGAAAGACAAGAAAGACAAGAAAGACAAGAAAGACAAGAAAGACAAGAAAGACAAGAAAGACAAGAAAGACAAGAAAGACAAGAAAGACAAGAAAGACAAGAAAGACAAGAAAGACAAGAAAGACAAGAAAGACAAGAAAGACAAGAAAGACAAGAAAGACAAGAAAGACAAGAAAGACAAGAAAGACAAGAAAGACAAGAAAGACAAGAAAGACAAGAAAGACAAGAAAGACAAGAAAGACAAGAAAGACAAGAAAGACAAGAAAGACAAGAAAGACAAGAAAGACAAGAAAGACAAGAAAGACAAGAAAGACAAGAAAGACAAGAAAGACAAGAAAGACAAGAAAGACAAGAAAGACAAGAAAGACAAGAAAGACAAGAAAGACAAGAAAGACAAGAAAGACAAGAAAGACAAGAAAGACAAGAAAGACAAGAAAGACAAGAAAGACAAGAAAGACAAGAAAGACAAGAAAGACAAGAAAGACAAGAAAGACAAGAAAGACAAGAAAGACAAGAAAGACAAGAAAGACAAGAAAGACAAGAAAGACAAGAAAGACAAGAAAGACAAGAAAGACAAGAAAGACAAGAAAGACAAGAAAGACAAGAAAGACAAGAAAGACAAGAAAGACAAGAAAGACAAGAAAGACAAGAAAGACAAGAAAGACAAGAAAGACAAGAAAGACAAGAAAGACAAGAAAGACAAGAAAGACAAGAAAGACAAGAAAGACAAGAAAGACAAGAAAGACAAGAAAGACAAGAAAGACAAGAAAGACAAGAAAGACAAGAAAGACAAGAAAGACAAGAAAGACAAGAAAGACAAGAAAGACAAGAAAGACAAGAAAGACAAGAAAGACAAGAAAGACAAGAAAGACAAGAAAGACAAGAAAGACAAGAAAGACAAGAAAGACAAGAAAGACAAGAAAGACAAGAAAGACAAGAAAGACAAGAAAGACAAGAAAGACAAGAAAGACAAGAAAGACAAGAAAGACAAGAAAGACAAGAAAGACAAGAAAGACAAGAAAGACAAGAAAGACAAGAAAGACAAGAAAGACAAGAAAGACAAGAAAGACAAGAAAGACAAGAAAGACAAGAAAGACAAGAAAGACAAGAAAGACAAGAAAGACAAGAAAGACAAGAAAGACAAGAAAGACAAGAAAGACAAGAAAGACAAGAAAGACAAGAAAGACAAGAAAGACAAGAAAGACAAGAAAGACAAGAAAGACAAGAAAGACAAGAAAGACAAGAAAGACAAGAAAGACAAGAAAGACAAGAAAGACAAGAAAGACAAGAAAGACAAGAAAGACAAGAAAGACAAGAAAGACAAGAAAGACAAGAAAGACAAGAAAGACAAGAAAGACAAGAAAGACAAGAAAGACAAGAAAGACAAGAAAGACAAGAAAGACAAGAAAGACAAGAAAGACAAGAAAGACAAGAAAGACAAGAAAGACAAGAAAGACAAGAAAGACAAGAAAGACAAGAAAGACAAGAAAGACAAGAAAGACAAGAAAGACAAGAAAGACAAGAAAGACAAGAAAGACAAGAAAGACAAGAAAGACAAGAAAGACAAGAAAGACAAGAAAGACAAGAAAGACAAGAAAGACAAGAAAGACAAGAAAGACAAGAAAGACAAGAAAGACAAGAAAGACAAGAAAGACAAGAAAGACAAGAAAGACAAGAAAGACAAGAAAGACAAGAAAGACAAGAAAGACAAGAAAGACAAGAAAGACAAGAAAGACAAGAAAGACAAGAAAGACAAGAAAGACAAGAAAGACAAGAAAGACAAGAAAGACAAGAAAGACAAGAAAGACAAGAAAGACAAGAAAGACAAGAAAGACAAGAAAGACAAGAAAGACAAGAAAGACAAGAAAGACAAGAAAGACAAGAAAGACAAGAAAGACAAGAAAGACAAGAAAGACAAGAAAGACAAGAAAGACAAGAAAGACAAGAAAGACAAGAAAAAGACAAGAAAGACAAGAAAGACAAGAAAGACAAGAAAGACAAGAAAGACAAGAAAGACAAGAAAGACAAGAAAGACAAGAAAGACAAGAAAGACAAGAAAGACAAGAAAGACAAGAAAGACAAGAAAGACAAGAAAGACAAGAAAGACAAGAAAGACAAGAAAGACAAGAAAGACAAGAAAGACAAGAAAGACAAGAAAGACAAGAAAGACAAGAAAGACAAGAAAGACAAGAAAGACAAGAAAGACAAGAAAGACAAGAAAGACAAGAAAGACAAGAAAGACAAGAAAGACAAGAAAGACAAGAAAGACAAGAAAGACAAGAAAGACAAGAAAGACAAGAAAGACAAGAAAGACAAGAAAGACAAGAAAGACAAGAAAGACAAGAAAGACAAGAAAGACAAGAAAGACAAGAAAGACAAGAAAAGACAAGAAAGACAAGAAAGACAAGAAAGACAAGAAAGACAAGAAAGACAAGAAAGACAAGAAAGACAAGAAAGACAAGAAAGACAAGAAAGACAAGAAAGACAAGAAAGACAAGAAAGACAAGAAAGACAAGAAAGACAAGAAAGACAAGAAAGACAAGAAAGACAAGAAAGACAAGAAAGACAAGAAAGACAAGAAAGACAAGAAAGACAAGAAAGACAAGAAAGACAAGAAAGACAAGAAAGACAAGAAAGACAAGAAAGACAAGAAAGACAAGAAAGACAAGAAAGACAAGAAAGACAAGAAAGACAAGAAAGACAAGAAAGACAAGAAAGACAAGAAAGACAAGAAAGACAAGAAAGACAAGAAAGACAAGAAAGACAAGAAAGACAAGAAAGACAAGAAAGACAAGAAAGACAAGAAAGACAAGAAAGACAAGAAAGACAAGAAAGACAAGAAAGACAAGAAAGACAAGAAAGACAAGAAAGACAAGAAAGACAAGAAAGACAAGAAAGACAAGAAAGACAAGAAAGACAAGAAAGACAAGAAAGACAAGAAAGACAAGAAAGACAAGAAAGACAAGAAAGACAAGAAAGACAAGAAAGACAAGAAAGACAAGAAAGACAAGAAAGACAAGAAAGACAAGAAAGACAAGAAAGACAAGAAAGACAAGAAAGACAAGAAAGACAAGAAAGACAAGAAAGACAAGAAAGACAAGAAAGACAAGAAAGACAAGAAAGACAAGAAAGACAAGAAAGACAAGAAAGACAAGAAAGACAAGAAAGACAAGAAAGACAAGAAAGACAAGAAAGACAAGAAAGACAAGAAAGACAAGAAAGACAAGAAAGACAAGAAAGACAAGAAAGACAAGAAAGACAAGAAAGACAAGAAAGACAAGAAAGACAAGAAAGACAAGAAAGACAAGAAAGACAAGAAAGACAAGAAAGACAAGAAAGACAAGAAAGACAAGAAAGACAAGAAAGACAAGAAAGACAAGAAAGACAAGAAAGACAAGAAAAGAAAGACAAGAAAGACAAGAAAGACAAGAAAGACAAGAAAGACAAGAAAGACAAGAAAGACAAGAAAGACAAGAAAGACAAGAAAGACAAGAAAGACAAGAAAGACAAGAAAGACAAGAAAGACAAGAAAGACAAGAAAGACAAGAAAGACAAGAAAGACAAGAAAGACAAGAAAGACAAGAAAGACAAGAAAGACAAGAAAGACAAGAAAGACAAGAAAGACAAGAAAGACAAGAAAGACAAGAAAGACAAGAAAGACAAGAAAGACAAGAAAGACAAGAAAGACAAGAAAGACAAGAAAGACAAGAAAGACAAGAAAGACAAGAAAGACAAAGAAAGACAAGAAAGACAAGAAAGACAAGAAAGACAAGAAAGACAAGAAAGACAAGAAAGACAAGAAAGACAAGAAAGACAAGAAAGACAAGAAAGAAAGACAAGAAAGACAAGAAAGACAAGAAAGACAAGAAAGACAAGAAAGACAAGAAAGACAAGAAAGACAAGAAAGACAAGAAAGACAAGAAAGACAAGAAAGACAAGAAAGACAAGAAGACAAGAAAGACAAGAAAGACAAGAAAGACAAGAAAGACAAGAAAGACAAGAAAGACAAGAAAGACAAGAAAGACAAGAAAGACAAGAAAGACAAGAAAGACAAGAAAGACAAGAAAGACAAGAAAGACAAGAAAGACAAGAAAGACAAGAAAGACAAGAAAGACAAGAAAGACAAGAAAGACAAGAAAGACAAGAAAGACAAGAAAGACAAGAAAGACAAGAAAGACAAGAAAGACAAGAAAGACAAGAAAGACAAGAAAGACAAGAAAGACAAGAAAGACAAGAAAGACAAGAAAGACAAGAAAGACAAGAAAGACAAGAAAGACAAGAAAGACAAGAAAGACAAGAAAGACAAGAAAGACAAGAAAGACAAGAAAGACAAGAAAGACAAGAAAGACAAGAAAGACAAGAAAGACAAGAAAGACAAGAAAGACAAGAAAGACAAGAAAGACAAGAAAGACAAGAAAGACAAGAAAGACAAGAAAGACAAGAAAGACAAGAAAGACAAGAAAGACAAGAAAGACAAGAAAGACAAGAAAGACAAGAAAGACAAGAAAGACAAGAAAGACAAGAAAGACAAGAAAGACAAGAAAGACAAGAAAGACAAGAAAGACAAGAAAGACAAGAAAGACAAGAAAGACAAGAAAGACAAGAAAGACAAGAAAGACAAGAAAGACAAGAAAGACAAGAAAGACAAGAAAGACAAGAAAGACAAGAAAGACAAGAAAGACAAGAAAGACAAGAAAGACAAGAAAGACAAGAAAGACAAGAAAGACAAGAAAGACAAGAAAGACAAGAAAAACAAGAAAGACAAGAAAGACAAGAAAGACAAGAAAGACAAGAAAGACAAGAAAGACAAGAAAGACAAGAAAGACAAGAAAGACAAGAAAGACAAGAAAGACAAGAAAGACAAGAAAGACAAGAAAGACAAGAAAGACAAGAAAGACAAGAAAGACAAGAAAGACAAGAAAGACAAGAAAGACAAGAAAGACAAGAAAGACAAGAAAGACAAGAAAGACAAGAAAGACAAGAAAGACAAGAAAGACAAGAAAGACAAGAAAGACAAGAAAGACAAGAAAGACAAGAAAGACAAGAAAGACAAGAAAGACAAGAAAGACAAGAAAGACAAGAAAGACAAGAAAGACAAGAAAGACAAGAAAGACAAGAAAGACAAGAAAGACAAGAAAGACAAGAAAGACAAGAAAGACAAGAAAGACAAGAAAGACAAGAAAGACAAGAAAGACAAGAAAGACAAGAAAGACAAGAAAGACAAGAAAGACAAGAATGACAAGAAAGACAAGATAGACAAGAAAGACAAGAAAGACAAGAAAGACAAGAAAGACAAGAAAGACAAGAAAGACAAGAACGACAAGAAAGACAAGAAAGACAAGAAAGACAAGAAAGACAAGAAAGACAAGAAAGACAAGAAAGACAAGAAAGACAAGAAAGACAAGAAAGACAAGAAAGACAAGAAAGACAAGAAAGACAAGAAAGACAAGAAAGAGAAAAAAGAGAAGAAAGACAAGAAAGACAAGAAAGACAAGAAAGACAAGAAAGACAAGAAAGACAAGAGAGACAAGAAAGAAAAGAAAGAAAAGAAAGAAAAGAAAGACAAGAAAGACAAGAAAGACAAGAAAGACAAGAAAGACAAGAAAGACAAGAAAGAGCAGAAAGACAAGAAAGAAGAGAAAGACAAGAGAAGATAGAAAGGAATGACAAGAATGATAGGAAAGACAAGACAGAAAGACGGAGGCGATGATGCCCAACAGTCCCCAGCACGGATTAATCTGAAAAGGTACACGCGGAAGTTACAATCCAATTAGATAAAACACATTTCAGGTCCGACTCAGAAATAGTTTTTTTTTTATACATACATATATATATTTAAGTGAAGAATCCGTACATCAAAATATTGTACCTTAACATACACAGGGTACAGAAATATTCTTAAGAATTGCCAAACACTATATCAACATAAGTGAAGTTGGAACATAATTGAAAAGTTTTTACTGTTGTCCAATTGTCTTGGCGAACCGTTGCCGTTTGAGTCGTCTCAAAGGTCGAGCGGGGATAAGACGTCTTGCAAGGAGACTCCTATGTCTCTGTATTCTGTCGCTATATCGACTTGTGTGTCTTCCAATTTGTTCCTCAACTGTGTGAAGATTGAGATCTTTATGAAGTGTGGAGTTACGTATATACCAGGGACAGTTGGTTATTTGTCGTAGTGCGCGATTTTGCATCACCTGGATGCGTTTATAATTCGATTTGGCTGCGATTCCCCAAATCTGGATCCCATATAACCATATCGGTACGATACAGTGCGCATACACAGCTCTTTTGCACCTCAGCGAAAGAGTGCTTCTTCTATTCATAAGCCATCTCAGCTGTTGTGATCTGTGACCACATTTCTTTACTGTGTTTTTGAGATGCGGCCCAAAGGTGAGACGTTTATCCAGGGTGATACCTAGGTATGTTGCTTGCCGCGGCTGATTCAGGGTAACTCCTTCTAGTCGGATTGGAGGGGTGTTCTGGATGAGCGTTTTCAGTGTGAAATAGTGAATTCATGGATATTCCGAACGTGGAACCATGTACTTCCAGCGAACAGTCCAGAAGACGTCATCTCAAGTGACTGTACGGCCCAATAACTTAAGGACAATACACTTACACACAAAGAGACAAACCACTGTCCACTAAGAGTACTCAACTAAACGCAGCTTTATTAAGTCTGGTTTTATACCTCATCAGCTTCGGTTTCTGCCTAAGCATGAAGTCGGCAAGTGTAGACAGAAGAAACTGGATCCGGCAGCGGTAAATATAATTCTTATAACACTCACCGTTATGCACGGTGAAGATTGACCGAGCAACTAAGTATCGTGAAAAAGTTACATTGTAGCCAGTTTTTTATAACTCTTAAGAAGTCTGTTTTTAATATATTTTAAATTTTTAGGCGTATGGATACTTCCATGGCACGCAAGAGTCAAAGAAAGCGTTTCGTAGAATGTTTCTAAAGCAATATTAATATCGTTTCATTCCCAGATATCGGACCAATCGAATGTATAAATTAAGTTGCTTAGTCTCTGAAAGTCAGCCTTAGGAAAGCAGCGAGTTTTATGAACAACATGGCGAGACTTAAAATTGCTAGCAGTGAGGGTTTCAATGGACACCTCAAGCGTTGGGTGGTAAGGATCTTCTGGGGTGGCATGGGTCTGGAAAGGGTTATTCCATTTGGATTAGAAACGAAACATAGATCTAGAAGCCGACCTGATGAATTTCTTACTTGGTTTATTTGTCCAAGGGATATGTCGAACATACCCTCAGTAAAATCATGGTGTGTTGAAAGTGATAAAGATGGTGAATTCTCGATGTGTGATCATTAGCAGGTCACCGTCGGACATGCGATTGGAAACCAGCTGAATTGCAAAAAAGTGGTGCCAGTATGTAGGTAGCTCTAAACAAGGTGGTAAGTATGAGTATAAGCAGTGATTGAAGCGGCATAGTGATTTTCACATATAGGAGACAGCTGATAGTTTCAGTCAAGGGAAATAACCTCTTCCGAAAAAGTTGAAAAATAAAAGTTTGTTGGATTCGGAAACGGCATTCGACGGTGTCGCAACGCTCGTGGAATAATTAAAATCCACATAGTAGTGAGCAAGGACAAGTCCACAATAGTGGCACTGACAGTGGTTAGTGTAACAACAAGTTACATAATACTGTTTCCAAACTGCAATAAGGATATAGTTTTTGACTTAAAAAATTAATAAAGCCATACACATTTCGCTGTCAATGTCGCAGTCGGCGTCTCGCAATGCGTGTTTTGCTGCGCTTCTGCTTCCCTTGCCGTATGTTGCATTTTGCATGTGGCATTACTTCCGTGTTTCTTATCCGATTTGGTTCAAATTCAAAAATTGGATAGCTTCTATAAGCATCAACGCATATGCCGAATTGCATAGCATTAGGATAAAAATTGGGGGCGCGGCAGTTTTTTGCGGTTTGCGGGGGAGCGGTGGATGATATCAAAATAAAACAACAAACTTGTACTGCGTGTGGAAATTACCTATCCAACGATATATGGCACATGTCTGTAGCTCTTGTTGTCTTGTAGCTCTAGTTTCTGAGATCTAGGCGTTGATACGGACAGACAGACGGACAGACGGACATGGTAATATCGACTCGGCTGTCAAGAATATATATACTTTATGGGGTCGGAGATGCTTCCTTCTGCCTGTTACATACATTTGCACCATATTATGATACCCTTTTTACTCATTTTTAATGAGTACAGGGTATAAAAAGCGCATTTAGACGAAAACTCGGTAAATCAACATAAGTACAGTGGTAACACTAACAAATTCCAACTACTCGCCAAACTCACCATGGAAATGGATAGCGAGAGCCATGCTGAAGAATTGAGTGATCGGCCTAGCACTAGCCAACAAGCCGCCAGAGCTGCGGCAAAGCGTACTGTTGGCAAAGCCCCTCCCAAGCCTCCACCCATCGTTATGGAAGGCATCTTCGACGTCAATATTCTGATGCAAAGCATTAGGACGATCACTGACGCAAATAAGGTTGAGTTTCGGGCCTCCATGGGTGGAGTTATGCGGCTTTACGCGGCCGAGGCCAACACCTTCCGCTCTATTGTCAAGTGGCTTGATGACGAGCAATATGAATACCACTGCTATCAACTAAGGAAAGATAGGCCATTCAGGATATGCATAAAAGGGCTTCACCATAGCACTCTTCACAGGCACATCACTGAAGAGCTGACAAAGCTTGGCCACAAGATGTTAGACGCACACACGCCCCAGCGCCGCAGCGAACCAGGCTACCCCGAAGCGAGACCGATTAACATGTTATTTGTTAATATTGCCACTGCGTCAAATAACAAGGACATACTGCTGCTTAGCGAGACTCACTGCCAAGGGACAGGCGCGCCTAGGCTGCACGGCTTTGATGCCTATCCCGCAAACGACCCAAGAGATGGCAACGCAAAAGGAGGAGCAGCTATTCTGGTTAAGACCAGTCTAGTCCACTTCCCGCTAACCCCAATTACTGCCGGCAAGGTGCAACTTGCGTCTGCAGCTATACAAAGAGTTCTTGGCACCATTAACTTTGGAGCTGTCAACTGCAAAGTCAAGACAGCAGCAAAAATGGCAGCACACACTCCGCCCCGGAAGCCCGCAGCATCAGGTATCCCGATCACCAACGCGATCCAGCTTCTAATCCGTCAAAAGAGACGCCTACGCACAAGGTGGATGAGGTCTCGACACCCCCGGACAAAACTGCATGGAATAGAGCACAGAGCAAACTTCAGCGGGCACTAGCAGATCACAAAGCTGGATGGTTCAATGCGAGACTGGCGAGCACTATAACCGATAATGACGCTGGACGCACCCACTTTGGAAGGCCACACGCACCATCAAAAGGAGTTGCACCATGAAGGCGCCGCTTCTAGAAAGAAACGGGACATGGTGTCGGACAGACTTGCAGCATCTAGAGAGCTTGGCGCAAGTGAGCGAAACGCATGCCAGGCTGTCTCAAGCGCTCCAAATTTACCCCCTGCGTTTTACCCCCTGTGAGATATCCGAACTTATTGGTCGCTTAAACATCAGCAGACCACCTGGCCAGGATACTATTTGCAACGCCACACTAAAGGCATTACAAAGTCACACAATTCTCTACACAGCGTTGTTTTTCAACGCCATAGTGAGATTGCAATGCTTCCCTGCACAGTGGAGGCTCGTATTAATAACTATGATCCACAAACCGGGCAAGTCGGCAATGGACCCCGCGTCCTATCGGCCAATCAGTCTCCTCCCTTCGATTTCGAAGGTGTTTGAGAGACTGATTGCTGCCAGGAATGTTAGGATTATGGACACACAGAGGATTACTCCTGAGCACCAGTTCGGGTTCCGAGCTGGTCATTGTACGGTGGAGCAACATCATCGGCTTGTTGAGCAATTCCTCACGGCATTTGACCGGAAACAATTCTGCAATGCCCTCTTCTTGGACATCAAGGAAGCGTATGGCACACAGGTTTACTGGTTAAAATAACGGAGAGACAACCTCCCCCATATTTCCACCTACTGAAGTCATACCTTGAGGGAAGGCAGTTTGCGGTTCGCTTGCATTCGGCCGTCTCTGCCAAATACGAAGCGAAGGCTGGTGTCCCTCAGGGTAGTGTCATGGAGCCGCTTCTGTACTGCCTTTACAGTAGTGATATGCCGCAACCAGACCATCCGTCTACCATGCTGGCCACGTTTGCTGACGACGTCTGTATTACCCATAGATCAAACTGTGAAGCCTCTGCGGCTGATGAAATCCAGCAGTTTGCCACAACGTTCACGCAATGGGCGAAGCGTTCCAACATCGGCATAAGTAGCGATAAATCTGCCAATGTTTGTTTTTCCTTATTAAGGAAAACCCCGCCTGCTATCGACATAGAAGGAAGGCCTGTCCTACAGACCAATTCTACTAAATACTTTGGTCTTACATTGGATCGCAGACTCACTTTCGCCAAGCACATCACCGCTATTAGAACCCGCATACGAAATGCAATGAACAAACATTTTTGGTTGTTAAGTTCAAGAAGCAAACTGTCATTGGCTAATAAGGACCATCTACAAGCAAATTATGGCGCCGATTTGGAGGTATGAGTGCCAAATATGGGGATTTGCTTGTGACAGCCAAATCAAAAGAGTACAGACGGCCCAAAACAAAACACTCAGATTGATCCCTGCACAAAGATGTCCAGCTGCCCACAGTCTTTGACGAGAATAATACCCACTCCAGCCTCTACAATATAAGACTACAGGGGCACAGGAACAGACTGGCACAACGACTTGCCACTGGGACGTTGCTAAGGAGGCTGCAAAGGCGTCAGCCGAGGGACCTAATAACACGATCCCCTAGGGGTCGATCCCGTAGACGACTTTAAATTGGTATTTAGTCCAATTTTTTTTTTTTTATTTTCAAGTTTAAGCTAGGCAAAAGTCTAGCCGGCGTGCCCTTTGGGCTGAAATAACAGCTATCAAGGGTATAAAGAGGTCGCTGGTGACCCCGGTTGCCTTAATAAATATTAAAAAAAAAAACATGAATTCTAGATCACCAAAATTCGATAACTTAACCTCTTCAGAAGCGAAGTCAGAGTCCAAAGAGAGTACCTATCTGGAAAAACTTAGGAGATAGAGCTCTATAGCTTTAACGAAGTTTCTGTAAAGACAATTATCTGGGATGCAAATGAAGAACTGTCAGAATACATTTTAGAGAGCTTACTCTGTAGCCCCCCATTATTTTAATAGGTAAGAGTAATGGATGTTGTTAGTTTTTTAAAGAAGAAGATTTTAAAGAAGAAGATTGTAAAATAAGAAGATGATGAGGGTTCAGGGTTCTTAGGCTTTAGGAGTTTAACTCCCACAGGGTTGTTAACTTTTTTTTAGTGTACTCGGCTGATGTTCTTGGTCTCTGGCCAGAAGCTGGGCAAACAAATCGTCTCGAACATTGGCAAAGGTACACGTATCTTGAAAGATGACGTAAACCTCGAGCAAGTGTATTTAAACTACCAAATGACCTCCACTCTAACAACGGCCTTCAATTTGGCTTTGATATAAGCCGAAATATAAATTTCTGAGGTGTCAGGGGCCAGCCGTGATATGAAAATATGCTAAGAGGGGAGAATCACCTGTAAGGGTTTTGGTGTTACGGTTGGTAAGACCGCGACATCAGTACGTACGGACGGTCCGGACGGTTGATTTCCCTTAACAGTGGATTTTAGGGAGTCCAGTTCTACTGATGCCGGAGGAATCACCTGAAGTGATACCATGGAAGATAACTCGGACGAGTTATGCTCAATTGAGAAGTCAAATTCAGGAACCGAAATTTTGTTTACGACTCCTGCTCTTGGGGTAGCAAGAGTTATGAGCGGCTGCATGGTCGTTTGCTGATTAGGCTGAAAAGCGATCTCGGTACATACGGCGTCCATAAAAGCGTTTTTTTATGAGTCTAAGAAGACTCATTTATCAGCTGGAGGCTACTGAATTTTGCGGAAACCACCGAGAAACTTTTGAAACCATTTTTAGTTTGCCGCATGAAAGTTCGCATCTCTTTTGAACCGCACGACATTCAATGCAGCAAAAGTGTAAGTCAGTATTACGTAAAATTCATCCGAAACGGAGAATCCGGCACATTTAGCATTTTTTTTTTTGTAACGTTCTTATTTTTAATTTAAAATCTGTCCGAGTGGACAATCATTAAATGGTTTGAGGGTGACATTGACTTAATGGAGGTACATGGAATGTATTTTGAATGAGTTTGACTTAGGTGCCTATTGATGATGAAGGTCAAGCGGGTGTTTCCTCTTCAAAAAGAAGCCTTCGAAAAGAAGAAGTACTGCTTCGCCGTTATGCTGGATGTCAAACAGGCGTTTGACAGAGTCTGCCAGCCTGGACTCCTTTTCAAAATTAAATCCCACCTTCCAAGTTCCCACTTCGGCTTCCTCAAGTCGAACACAGAGGAAAGAGAATTCCGAGTGAGATGCGGATCATCAATCAGCACGCCTAGGCATGGGCCCATAAGAACAGGAGTACCTCAAGACAGTGTTCTTGGACCCATCTTGTATACACTCTACACAGCGGACCTTCCCACCCCCCCTCTCGGAACCACACAGTAGCCACATATGCCGATGACACCACCTTCCTAGCCTCCTCCACAGATCCACAGGAAGCATCAGCCATCATACAACTGGATGGTCTCGATCCATTGCTGAAACGATGGAACATCGTGGTCAACGCTGAGAAATCTTCACAAACAACCTTCGCACTACGCAGGGGAGAATGCCCCCCCGTCACACTCAACGGGGAAACCATCCCAACTAATAACACTCCCAAATATCTAGGGCTGACCCTGGACCGCAGGCTCACATGGCGTCCACACCTAATCAACAAGCGCAACCAGGCCAACCTACGGCTTAAGCAACTGCATTGGCTCCTGGGAAGAAGGTCCAAGCACAAAGTAAAATTCAAGCTGCTTATTCACAAGGTAGTGCTGAAGCCAATCTGGACATATGGGATACAGTTGTGGGGCACGGCAAGCTGTTCGAACTGCGTCAAAATCCAGCGGTTTCAGAATAAATGCCTGAGAACAGTTTCGAACGCCCATCCGTACCACGAAAACTCAATAATCCATAAAGAGCTTGGAATTAGATGTGTAGCAGAGGAGATCACCCGTCTCAGCGGAAGATACATAAAAAGACTGGACAACCACCCCAACCACCTGGCCATCAACCTCTTATATAATAGGCAATACCCAAGACGCCTGAAAAGGAAACACCCGCTAGACCTCCCCCACCAATATACACCTAAGTCAACCTCATTAGATATATATTCCATGTACCTCCCTTAAGTCAAGGTCTCCCCCAAACCATTTAATGATTGTCTCGGATAGATTTTAAATACAAAATAAGAATGTTAAAAAAAAAAAAAAAAAAAACTGTTCGAGTATCGAAGGCGAAGGAACGAGCAACACCGGCGTATAG
Organism: Drosophila ercepeae; assembly: GCA_018150545.1. Lineage (NCBI taxonomy): Eukaryota > Metazoa > Arthropoda > Insecta > Diptera > Drosophilidae > Drosophila > Drosophila ercepeae. The sequence goes on along the minus strand of JAECWL010000182.1, from coordinate 1,242,691 downwards.
GCAACAACGGTGAAAAAACCCTAGATTACAGAGACACAAACATACCATCTATAAAGAAATTAAATCATTTAAATTCTTGTCTTTCTGGCGAACGGAACGGTGAATAGGAATGGTTGAAAGAAAAAATTCTGGAATATTGCCTTCAGGTCGGTTTGAAGTGCTCTTTAAACCGGCTTTAAATATCCTAGTGTTGTTTGGCTCTACAATTTCGGAGAATTGGATTCCACTTTTCTTTGGTTCAGGCTTAACGGATTTGCTCTGATAGCTGTATCGCCAAGTAATAATGATAATGAAAAATAAAGTCAAATTTTTACCCATAAGGTGTTTAAGGAGGTAGAGTGAAACCGAGATGCAGTGCTTACTGGATCCGACTTTTATGTTGATGACCATGAGATGATTTTTCTTAGGAAATCCCATACAGAAAGTATGTGAACTGATAAGGACTCGAGCGATAAAAATACATAAGTTTGCATTGTGACCAAGTTTAAAGTTAGATTTGATTACAGCAGGGGGTAAGTCATTAATAAATGTAAAAGTAACGGCCCAAGATGGCTTCCTTGAGGGGCTTCCTCGGACTAGGCGAGACAAAAAGGACACGTAAGGTTCTTTCATCTAAGTTGCTAGAAATCCACATAAAAAGGTGTGTGGGAAATCCCAAGAGATTGGGTTTGCTAAAAAGAAGTTAGTGATTAACACAACAAATGCTTTGCTAAGGTCAGTGTAGATGACATCTGTTTGACGGCCATTTCGGAAGCTATTTGTAATGAAGGGCGTCAGCTCCAAATCTATTCAGTATGATAGTCTCTTGAAGAGACGTATTAAAGCTTTCAGTTTGTCCCTATGATGGCGTTATACAACTGTTTCCTTTTGGGGTGACGAGGAGTGATCCCCAGTGGGTGTGTTTGGCGTTGTAGTCACCTGCAGCTATCCTAAAACTCTCTTCGGTCAAATAAAGGAGTGTGCACAACTATTTGAATAAGCGAGCGTCTTTTCGCTAAAATTTTGTAATTATTTTTGTAATAATTTTTGGTAATTATACACTTGGAATATTTTGTATATTTTCGGAGCACAGAAAATAAGCACGTCCGCCCTGTTGCAGTAATATCTGACATCATCTGAGTCACGTTTTTAAGTCACTTGCGGCAGGGACCCAGATTACAATCTTAAAAATGCGTTCGATGCTGCAAACTGCAAACTGGCGATTTAATTACAGCTTCCCCAGACATCCACAGTATTTTTCAACCGTAAGGCTAAACTAGCCGATGGTGACTGGAATCTGGACAAACTTTGATAGGCATTTTTCCAACGGTGGACCTACGATTACGAAAGAAGTCGATGAAGTATGATTACCAACCACCACTGAACGGGCCGTTTGGATAAATCATAGCTACCTAACCAGGATCAATCGGCCACATTTAAGTTGTTAAGCTTCAGACCAGCTCCGGCAAACGCATAACTCACAAAACCCACAAAATTTCCAGCAAAAGAGCCCCAGGGTCCGCATCAACTGCGCTGATTACTACGGCTGATAAGTTAAAAGAATCTTCGTCATCGTGCTCATGACCTACTACCGGCACCAATCCATGAGGCACCTAGTCCTAATCTCATAAAAGTCAACATGACAGTCGGTACCTACATAGTGATTTAAATCCAAAAACAGAAATAGGGGGAAAAAACGCTTACTTACCTTATTTATTAAAACACCCAGCACTTAATAATTTCATCGAATATCTCATTTCTACAATCCTTTCCACAAATCCTCCGTATCCGACGCTTTTTGAATTAAATCCTCCGAGTTCGAGAATTCTTATCCAGAGTCCTCTGACTCTGACCCCAATGCGACCCACTGTGGCCGACGTCCACAAAGCGGATGTTGCCGGAGATATACACTGATTACACCTTTGTGTTTTTTTTTAATTTCACTCTTCATTACACTCTTATGGTGTAGTAAAGCATAGTAGTAAAGGGTTCTTCTTCTAAACTCAATTTTCATGTTTATAAGGGAAATACCCTTGTGCGTTTAAGTTCTATCCAGGAAAGCTGCTTAGACAAAAGTTGACCCTTTCCCTGCTTCAAAAGGCTTAGAATATAAAAATATCGTCATCATTAATATTCACTAAATTAATTGCCATTTATTCGCTGAAACTTAAATCTATGCTGTTTTTCAGCTGCAAATAAGATGATAAATTATTTATTCAAGTCTCTCAGAATCGACTTCTTCCATTTTGTTACTTTTTGATGAGGCATAACTTTTCTCGTCAGCTGTTATTATCGGATGGCGGTAGCTTTTTGTGGCAATTGGTGATTAATATTTGTAAAAATGGGAACTGTTTTAATCGGATGGAACCTGCATGAAAGGGGCTGGGTTCTTGTAATAAGGGAAAAATTCTTATAAATCCAAAAATTATCTTCTTAAGGTAAGAACAAATTCAAAAATAATCTCACTTTACAAATATGTATGTTGAGAAAACACATAGTATGAAATACTTTAAGGGAAAATCCTAAATAAATATAATATTTTCTTACAACAAATATCATTACAAAGTTTATTTTGTTATTTGTGAAGGATATAATTTATTTTATTTTTTTAACAATAAACACTTATTCCATAAACAAAAATTAAATTTTTTATTAAAATTAGTTAAGCACATCCTGATACATAAATTTCATTGAACTCTTTTTCAATCGGTATACGTTAAGGTTCACGACTTAGTTTTAATCCTTTTGATCTGGGGTCCTTCTATGGTCCAGACTCCCTGCGAGCAGCGTTGAGCCACCCAAAGTTTAGGTTGTGTCGCAATCTGGATCGCGTGCGAAACATCCGTTTCGTTCGACCTTCTCTCTGGAATTTCTTTCCCAAAAGAGCTTTTTTCGATGTATATTTCTTTATATCAATCGTGGGTTTTTCGGCTTCCAAAGCAAACGGAGCCAAAAGGGTAAAAAAAATCCTAATTGTCATTGTGGCCGGGCTTACAACAACAAATTTTGTTTAACTTCGTCGGCAAAGGATGCGAGAAAGGTCAAAATTACATTAAAAAATATGCATAGCGACTGGCGCAGCGAAGAATCTAAACACATAATAAAAAAAAATACGGAGTTTTCGATTCAGTCATTTTAGCAGGCGGTTGCTATTACAGTGGATTAAACAAAAAATTTATACAACTATTTTTTAAGTATTCATTTTTATTAAACACTTTTTTTGTGTTTGATGTTAAGCTTCAAAATGTGATGTTTTTGAAAAAAATTGTTTATCTAAAAGTCAATATATACGCCAAAAAAACCTACCTGTTCGACCCACAGATTTGTCGTCATAATTTGATTTTTTAGATTCTGAAACGAATGTAAAATATAAAAAGTTGAGCTTTCGTATAACTTTGAGACATGAAGTTCATAATTGTTCAAAATTGATAAGCGATATTTTTTAAATTTCAATATAAATTTTATATTATTTCTTTATACTATTATAAAGACAGATTTATTAGGTTTATTTATGTGACAATCGTACTGATTATTTTCGATATATAAAATCCAAAAAGGTTCATCGACCAACGCTGGATTGCAAGATCTTAGCGACTACCTGGAGAGGTCCTGATCAACGATGTCAAATTGCACTCAAGATGATTAAAGTGCAAAACCACTTGATATTTTTTAGTCCGCCTAAGGAAATTCCATTGCGAGGCTGGTAAACTTGTATTTTGACCCAATAACTTTAAACAAATGGTGCTTCTCGTGCTATCATTCAGAAGGTATCTTGAAGTTTATGAACTGCGTTTGCCCTTGCCTCCCTGATTCTAGACTCGCAGAAGAAACCCAAAGGTGGGTTCTAGAAAAGGCCCGTAGGGATAGGTAATATAGCCTTTTTCATGTCATTATCCTATACAACAAAAATTGTTTTTTTTTCACAAACGTTTATCTCCAGGTCAATGGGTGTAATGCATGAAAGGGTGTGCGCCACGACATCCGATAGGGTTCTAAAGCCTCTGATGAGTCTGAGAATCATTGTCCGTGATACTGTTCGCGCACTATCCAAGTAGGATACTTTGTTGGTAACACAGCACCAGATGGGGGCAGCGTAAAGCAGCGTTGGCCTTGTTACCACCACAAGCAGACTCCTAGCCGGCAATCTGTGTCCTCCAACTTTGGGCATGATTCTTGCCAGGGCTGCAGCTGTCATTGCCGCTGTTATTGCAGCTGTCATTGCCGCTGTCATTGCAGCTGTCATTGCCGCTGTCATTGCAGCTGTCATTGCCGCATTGTGGGTTTGCCCACAATGTCCAGCAGACATAAGGGGCGATAGCTGCCTGATACATTTGCAGGCCCCTTACCTTTCGGCATCGTTTTCCAACGCTTAGGGAAGACTCGGTCCAGAAGACACTGTTGGAATGTGTCCCCGAAGACCTCAGGTCTTGCGGTTGCAGCTGCTTTAACGATTGCGCCTAAGATACCATCAATGCCCGGAGCTTTATTCGGCTTGATCCTCTTTGCTGCTTCGACGACTTCACATGTTGTATTTCACGGAAAGTCGGAGGCAGGGGGCTCGAGAGCGGGTTGTCCTGACGTGTCTTGCCTTGGGAATAGCTCCGACACGATGTTAGTCATGGTGGCTGGGTCCTGCGGGGTTCCTGCAAAAGCGGCATTAATTATTTTTCTTACTACTTTGTATGCGAGTCCCCAGGGGTCGTGGTCTACGCTTCCAAGCAGGTCCTTGAATACATTCGCTTTTGCTGCAGATATGCCTTTCTTAAACTCCGCTCGCTTTGCTTTGTATATCTTGATGCGCTGGGTGTGGTGCGGTTGCCCTCTGGATCGTTGCGCTTGCCTCCTTGTTCTGAGGCATTCCTTCCGAAGCTGGTATAGAAAGACACTCCACCAGTAGACCGGGGGCTTGCGTTTCGCATTCGTTTTCCTCGGCATCACTGCATCGCACGTTGCTTTGAGCTTTCCATGAGCGCTGGCACCTTGGTCTCCGCGTGTCCATTTGTGGTCTCCATGAGCTCGATTTGCTATGCTAACATATCTTCGTCCAGTTTCCTAATATCCCAAACTTGCCCTAGTGCACTTCTTCGCAAGGACTGTGGGGAGGACACCATGCGGAAAATTTTGGCTATTTGGAACTAAACCTCAACCAATGCTAAACGAATACAGTCAATGCTAAGACAGGCAGTCAAGGGAAAAGGAAAGCAGCTTATTCTCATCTCGAAACTCTCTAAGATCATCTTAGAAAATGGTTAGATTCTCCATGCCAACATGGCGTCGCTCCACCACCACAAACCTCTTGGAGCTGACCTCCTTTATTATAGTTGGCTTCCGTAAAGGCCTTCAAACAGATGTCATCTATACGGACTTTAGTAAAGCATTTGACTCTGCCAACCACTCACTCCATTTGAGTAAGCTCAATATCTTAGGATTTCCCTCAGACCTTTTCACGTGGATTGTTAGCTACTTATCTGGGAAAAACCAACGTGTTCTTTTTAAAGATGTACACTCTCGCCTTGTTAGTGCTACATCGGGAGGCCCCCAAGGAAGCCATCTTGGGCCACTACTTTTCACTATTTTTATTAATGACCTACCCCCTGCTATACCGAACTCTGTGTTTCTAAAGTTGCAGACGACGATAACCTTTGTCTTCAATACAAATCCCCTTTTGCCCAATATAAGCTTCAGTCGGATTTGGACAATTTTCAAAACGGTGTTCAACCAATCTCTTAAAACTTAACGGGTTAAAATGAAAGCATTAGCTATTTATCTTTTTATCGTTCGTGCCCTAACCAGGCAAAATGCTTTCTCTATGGGATTTCCTTAGAAAGATTAACCCAGGTTAATAATCTTGGTGTTCTATTACACTTTAAACTTAAATTTTCCGACCATATTTCTACGATGGTTAATAAAGCCAAGGGTGTGCTTGGCTTCATTAAAAGATGTTCTAAGGAATTCAATGACCCTTATATAACTAAAACCTTATACGTATCTTTAGTACGTCCAATACTGGAGTACGGGTCATGCGTCTAGAGCCCTCAGTATGGAGTTCATCAAGATTGCATTAAATCCGTTCAAAAGAATTTTTTGATGTTTGCTCTTAGGGGACTCAACTGGGATGCAAATCTTCACCTCCCATCTTATTTCAACAGACTCCAATCAATTTAACTTCCCTTACCAATCGTAGAAAGATGCTGGGGTGGTTTTCTCCACAACCTTATTAATGGTAATGTAGACAGCCAGCATTTACTAACACTACTAACATTAAACATTCCAAATAGACTGACTAGAAATTTTTGTCCCCTGTTTCTAAGTTGTTGTAGATCTACATATGCCCAGCATGGGCCTTTTAGGGTTTCATGTTCTGACTGTATTGACTTACACTCTATTACTTAACTCTGCACGTCCACTTCTGAAAATACTCAATTCTCACCTAACTTTCAGTGCAACAAACGCACTCCACTTCCTCCTCGTAATCTTTTCTATACTTTATTCTCTCGGGCCTATCCCCGCCATCCGAGCCGTACGATAAACGGCAGCGCCCCTCTGTTAGTTGGGCGGGATGTGGGCTGTACGTTATGAGTGGGAGCCGCGCGTAGCAACTTTACCTGCAGCGAAACAAGTTCCTACGGCGAACGGACCATGGATGGAAAAAGAGAATTTTGGTCCTTAAAGCATTCTCTGTGTTCCTGTGATGTACAATTGGTCACGTGACTTCTTTTTTGTAACATTAAGATGGTTAACGACTATAGCAGATATTTAAATTAAATGGTGGAACAGCGGAACTTTCACGTAATCTGGTTCTTAGCCATAGAGATGGAAACTATGCCGCGAATGAACCTGCAAGGCTAGTATCTACTATCCCTTTAGTACCCGAAAGAGAATTTTTAGGTGTCCTTTTTAACACTTACCGGCTAAGGAGTTAGCGGCTTTTCAACCAGTTAGATTAGAAAAATTTTAAAAATTAGAGATGTCTCGCGCATGGTCTGTGCTAGAAGATTCCGGAAGAGACGTCAGACATCAAACAGACAACATACTAATTTACTGACTGGTGGCGTTCTTCACGTAGCACATCTCTTTGTGAAAAACTGACATCTCTTTGAATTATACCCAAAAAAATATCGATTCTATATTTACTCAGTTACCGACGAATTTGTAAATTTCGGACAATGTTAAACATTGCTTTTGCGGTAAGCCATAGATTGGCTTTAAGTAGCAACCATATCCACAGAATCTAAATAAGTCGTAGGATCAGGCAGTTCGGATAAAGAATGTATATAAAAACAATTAGCAAGCAACAATTGGGTAGACAAAGTGATTTCAACTCAGAAGTATTTAATATCACCAAATATCAGCTCTTCTGTAGTGAAATTGAAGTCTATAGAGATTAAAACTCCTCCTCATCCTATTCGCAGATGTCGGTCCCGTCTAAAAGTGGTGTACCTTTTTGGAAAGACTTTGGAGCCAAATATCTCCAGCTTTAACAAGGTTTCGGTAAAGTCAAGAACATGAGATGTAAATGAAGAAGTATCAGAATAAAGATTAGGGAGCTTTCTACACAACCCTCTAGTATTCTACGTAAGAATACAAAATTTAGTTAGTTTTTGTATGATTATAAACTTATCAACTTCCACAGGGTCGGAATTTTTTTTCTTAACCATACTCGGCTGATGTTTTTGTACTGAGCTAAAAAAATCGTCTCGAGCATCGGCAGAGGCAGATGTGAGCTTCCAGTAGGAATATTTAAACGTCCTATTATCGTCTATTTTAACTACAGCCTATGATTTGGCTTGGTTGTTAGCCGAAATATTGATTCCAGAGGTACTGTCCGATAAAAATGTGTTTAATTGCTGAAATCACCTGTAGGGGTTTTGGTGTAACGGTTAGTAAGACTGCGACATGTGTCCCTACCGGGGGTTCCGGACAGTGCATTTCCCAGTTTGTGGATTTTGGGGGTTCAATTCTTCTTTATATTGCACTGTCACTCTACTGTTCTGTTGTGAGGTGCCAAAAATTTAGATGTTACTAAAATGACTTCATATACTCTAGAGACTTCAATGCATTTGTATATGTTTTGTAATCCTTTGAAGTGCAGTTCTTTTGAAATGATCGGTCAAAAAATTGATTATTTAATATATTGTTTGTTAGTCAGATTTTCTTTATCTACATGTAGAATGCTGCAGCACTGTATTTTTGTTTGTTCACTAAACTCTTTTTGCACATATGTTTGCAACTTATAGTTATAGTTTTTGATTTTTTAAAAATTATTTTCTATTCGCACATATATCACAATATTACAATCCCTCATGTATTGCATCAATGCACTATTATTCATTTTTCCGCGAGAAGCCATTGTAATCGTTCTCAGGTGATGTACACTTTCCTTGCTCTTCATTCTTCGACATTTCTTATTCGACATGTCCTTAGGTCAGCTCCTGGACCTGTGTTTTGCCTCTGATTCCACTTTCGACCCCAGAAGATTTATACTATCCAACGCGTGAGTTTTCCATTGAAACCGTTACTTGTATCGAAGTTATGTCTCCCCCCTGTGTTTTATAAATTTTGTTGCTTCCGTAATGCTCAACTCCGTCAAAAGCTCAAACTTCTGGAAAGTCCCTTAGACTCATGTGGATTGCCAGCTACTTAGATGGAGAAACTCAACGCTTCCTTTTTAAAGATGTACACTCACACCTTGGCCGAGCAACATCGGGAGTCCCACAAGGAAGCCATCTTTTGCCGTAACTCTATATTTTGGCCATTATTATCCACCACGAGATCAATTAACAGATATTTCAATTGCAGGTTTTGGAATAAGTAGTTCATATTTCGCTACAAGAACACCTCTATTTCTCTACAACACTAAAAACAAAAAGGATATAAATTAAATGATTAAAAATAACAAAAAAATCTAAAAACAATACAACCATTTTTATGAAACTATTAACCCAAATAGCGATTCAATACAAATACCCTACACAATAAACAGAAATCATGACATCTTATACACCAGATTCAGAAAACCCCACGCAAAGGTCATTCGCGAACACATATTCAAAAAATCACCACCACCAGCCTGCCCCTACTGCAAATTTCCTCGAAGTCGAACACATCATCAACCACTGCCACTACATAAAAACTTAGCTATAACCATTTTTTGGCGCTCGAAAATACACAAAATACTCAAAGTGAAAAGTGAATAATTACCAACAATTTACCACAAAACTTTAGCGAACAGACGCTCAAAGCGGTGTATTATTATTAAATATTAAAATAGTAGTGCAAACTTTTTCAAAAGAAAATTAAAAAAAACCAAGCCACGAACTCTCACAATGAGTCAAAACGACATTCCCGCTCTACGTCAACAAGAGCAAGATAAACGTCATCCCTAATCAATACGAAACAACGCATACGAAACAACGCATATTTCTTATATGTGTCTTCGCAACCCACGGAAGTGCACGAAATTAATGCAAACGTCGATCGGCCACGGTCAATCACCACCAACCCGACACATGAACTTAAGCCAACAACGAACGAGAGAGCGCGTTCTTGCGAAGAGAACTCACCTCTCCCACGGCAACCAAAACTTCGACCTCAATAGCAACTGCACTCGCAACAATATCAAATACTGCAACGATATCGACCGTATGCACGGTGGCGACACACTCGAAATTTGGCAGATATCTATAAGGTGGTTGATTCCCAAGCACTGACGAATAGGACAAAAAGAAGCCAAAGCCCCCACCTATATTTGAACTCGTTGGAAAAGGGCAGCATCCACAAAACCAAGGTCCCAGTAAACACCGAAGAGAGCTTTAGGACTCTTGCACACTACTTAAGCAAGCATAACTAAAACTACTACACGTACCAACTAAATCCACCATCATCGACGGAACAATAAAGCAGTATTGAAACCATGATGCATCCTTTGCAGCAGCATATGATTGATATGATATGATATGATGTTCTTCATAGTCCTTATGAACCTTGGGCGGAACCAGGATCTTCTCATGGAGAAGCATGTATTCCAAAACTCCAAATAATCAATGGCTGCCCTATTAATTTCATTGTGAAATATCACTCAATTATGAAATAAAATGAAACAATTTCTTCATGACTACCATATTGGCGTCTTTCTACTATCAAAAACACATCTTACTGCTAAATACAACTTTCAAATAAATGGCTTTTTGTTCTATGGAAGAAATCATCCAGATGCAAAGGCACACGGCGGAACCGATATCCTGATTAAAAAATTCCATTAAGCACTACATGCAGGCCACATCTATAAATGTACATCTAGGAAGCGGCAATCTTACCCTCGCAGCGGTATTGTCCCCTTCGTTTCAATGTTTCCGAACAACAATTTCTGGACTTCTTCACAACCCTAGGGGACCACTTCATTGCTGCCTGTGACTACAACGCAAAACACACCCACTGTGCCGAATCTCTACCGGATCTATCATTTGACCATTCGCCAGTCCTTTTAAATGTCAACCTCTTCCAACGCCCTAAGACTACAATGCAAGCTAACAGATTAACATCAAAGATAACAAACTGGGTCACATACAGGAAATACATAAGTTCACACATTGAGCTGAACCCAAGGCTAAACTTTGATTCCGAGGTAATGTCAGCAGCAAATACCCTGGAGAGTGTCTTAGTTACAGCCGCCAGAATCTCAACACCTCAAATAGAGAGCGCACCTAGCAGACCCAGGGTGGCAACCGTAGACATTGCGCGGCTCGTTCTTGAAAAACGAAGTGGTGCGACGGGAGTGGCAAGATCATAGGTCGCCAATTGCAAAGCAAAGATTCAAAAATGCTTCACGAAATCTCTCTAATGCGCTGAAGGAAGAAGATAAAAACGCCCCACTTCGCTATATAAAGCATCGTTTAATTTCAGGCTGCAAAAATTCATTATGGAAAGCCCATCCCAGTTTAACAACACCGGCAGAAACGATATCACCATTAAGGAATATCACTGGTGGTTGGGCCCGCAGCGATTAAGATATAGCTACCACATTTGCAACGCATCTTCAACGTGTGTTCCAGCCGAACCCTGCTACAAGTTCGTTTGTATTACCCACGATAACAGACGACGACCAAGCACCACATGAGCCAATCGAATTTCAAGGGAATGAAATAGTTAAAATCATCAAGGATAAACTAAATTCAAAAAAGTCCCCAGCGTATGATCCAATAACTCCAAAGATGATTATCGAGCTTCCATAACGCTGTTTAACGCTATCACAAAACTCGAGTACTATCCAGTGAAATGAAAAAAAATCGACCATAATAATGATACCAAAGGCAGGCAAGGACCTATCAGTTCCTCATTGTATAGGCATATAAACCTATTGCCTTGTCTCTCGATATTATTTGAAAAATCTCTGATGACCGGAATAACGTCCTACTTGAGGACACCTTATCTTATTACAGCGCATCACTTGGTTTTCGAGAGAAACATGGAACCATTGTATAAGTCAATCGACTAACATCAGAAATACCACGCTATACTCGAAGATATTTTATTTTTATTTAACAAAAATTTAACAATGATCTGCTAAATATAAATATAAATACAATGTAACTATTCTAAGAGGTATTCTAAAATTTTGTATTTATTAACATTAAGGGAGAGTTCAGGGGATAAAGTATGAAATTAGAGGTTATACTTGTAGTTTTTACAAATAGTGGGAAATGGATCGTGTTAAGCGTAGTTGGATCTGCAAATAGGTAACCATGGGGGTCGGAAGGACCTAGTTTTCCTATTAGAGATGCAAAAATATAGTTGGTTTAGAAGATGTTTGGAATCAACCATGCCATGGATAAGCATATGTAGAAACATGACCCCAGCACAGGTTCGGCCCTCCTTCAGGAGGTAATTTCAACAATTTAAGCCTGCAACGGTATGGCGGGAGACGATTATCAGGATCCCAGTTTAAGTTTTTTAGTGCAAATATCAGAAACTGCTTTTGCACCGACTCAATGCTATTTTGGTGAGAGGAGTATTGAGGACTCCAAATGCACGAGCAGTATTCAAAGATAGGATGAACTAGGGTGATATAAAGGATTTGGTGGTGAAAGGATCGTTAACTTCTTTAGACCATCGCTTAATAAAGGCTAACATTCCTCTGGCTTTGCAAGTGATGTTGAAAACATCGGTTGATTATTGACGAAAATTACAGTAGATTGTTGTCGAGCGAAGCTTGGCAAAACCATGCTGTGCTGGTGAGATTATGCTCTTGCATGCATGTTGCAGCTGCAATATAATGAGTTTCTCAAGAAGCTTGGGAATCGCAGAAAGCTTAGCAATGCTGCGGTAGTTCTTAATGGAAGCCTTAGAGCTTTTTTTATGAATTGGTATAAGGTATGATTCATAGATAAGATAGGTTAAATAGTATAGTGAGAGGTAAGGTAAGAAGATCGGAGCACCTTCTGAGGATGCAGCTAGGTACATTGCCTGAGCCTGGTGAAAATGAGATTTTGATTGATGAAAGAGCCTTAAACACATCGTGAAAGTTGAATTTAGAAAATTTAATGTTAGTTATGTAGGGTAAATGATATGGATAGTTAGAGGATGGATCAAATGAATCAAATGAGTAGGTTGATTGAAAAAATGAAGCAAAAAGATAAGCAATACTGAGAAGAAAAGTCGGAAGTATATAATAATATGAGAGGGAAGGGGGGAAAAGATTTTTTATTTTTATTTTTTTTTGTATTTATTTACATTGCAATCCACTGTTACTATTTGTAGTAACTTATACTGCAGAGTATCATAATTTCTATCGAGTATTTACATAAAAAGATTGGATTTACGATTACATTTTAAAATATAATTTTTATTTAGTTGATTGGTAACGTCAACAAACTGGTTGCGGATTAGAAGGTAATTAGAATGTTGTAACAAGGTTGGAGACTTTATTGACTTTTTGTAAGGTCTATATTTCCTATTTTTAAGGAGAGAGAGGTGCTTATTAAACCAGGAGGTTTTGACGTTAATGGAGTCAATGTTTCAGGGACAGATTTGTTTATGGCGATATGAATTACTTCATGAAAAGAGTCGGTAGCATCATCGATATTGCTAAAAGTAGAAAGATAACTCCAGTCAATATTTGTCAGGTGACAATAGTCACAATAGTTGGTTTTTTGACGAGACTGCGCGCTATTTCTGGCGGGGACTTCAGGAGTGTCAATAATTAGCGAAACTAAGAGTGTTGGATGGTGAGAGTCCTCAGGGGTAGATAAGGGAGGAGACCTTACTATTGTGGCACAGGAGGTAGTATTAGAGAAAATGAGGTCAAGCAACCTGTCACGGGAGTTCCTAATAAGGTTAAGTTGGATAACGGCAGAGTCGGCTAAGCCATCAAACAAATCATTTTGGTGAGTGGGTAACAGCGAGTTATAATCGTCAGAGTTGAAACATGAAATGAGAGCAAATTGAAATCACCCATAACTAGTATAAGATCAGAATCATCTAGCAGAGACAAAACTTATTTAATGGCAGTTAAATGGTGCATATAAATGATTGCATCATACAGAGAAGAAATGTAGGTTAAAGGTTAAAGGACTCAGAATGAATTTTAATGGCTAAAAATTCAATCCCGAAAGGATTAGTGATAGTTATACGATCCACTGATTAAATGTTGTTTACGGCAATCAGAACGCCACCTCCAAAGGTTGGGCGATCTTCCCGAAACACAGTGTACTTCGATACCAAAATTTCATTGTCTATGACAGAGGAGTTTAGCCAGGCTTGTGTTAGCACAATAGCAACAAAGTCAAAGGAAGCACTGTTAGTAAAGAATAAGTTCAGTTTTCCAAGAATACTGCAAACGTTTTGGTAGCAACAAGAAAACATCATATTGCCTAGTTTTTTGAAATAGCAACTGGACTGGAACCTTGAGAATCTCTGGTCAAGAATTCATGAACAATACTGTGCCCGGTTTAAGGGTCTAAAGCTTTAGCAAGGCAAGCATCTGGAAAAGTTATTTTGAATGAGGATATGCTACGTTTATGTTTGAAATTAAATTTGGTCACAAAAAGTTCTGAGGGAGTTATACTAAGATTATTTGCAAGGTGACACCTAACGTCATCTGCAGTGGCGTCAGGAATAAGCCGCGATACAAAAATGGATTTGCTGGGAGCCACAGCTCTCAGCGTAAGTATAGAAGATCGCGATTCAGATGGTACACCCGTCAATGGCTTTGGTGATATTACCACGGGTTGGCGGGTTGGCGCGGCGGCAGGCAGGCGTAGCGATAGAGCAACAGGCTGGCTTGGTGATATGACGGTTGAAGATTTGTTAAGCATGGGACCAGGTGGGAGATTCCTACTGGCAGGTTCCGGCGGATCAAGTTTTGAAGTGGGAAGACCCGGTTTCTGAAGAACTAGGATGGCTGGCTGTTCGCCAGGGACATCAACCATAACATAACTTACTGGCAAATGTGTGGCTGGAGTGGTACATATATTCATTTGCTGGTTATTGTTAGGAATTTTCCGGCGCGGTGATTCGCTTAGTAGTTTAAGGCCCAGAAATAGAGATTCTATGTTGAGAAACTGCTCATTTAATGAGGCAAATTGTTTCCGAACTTCCCGGATTTCGAGTTTGTCGCATAAACGCGCGCATCTCTCCTTCTATCTGTCGACAGGCCAAACAGGACCAGGTCAAACCGATGCCTTTGCCCAACAGATCACCAAGTCTGCCAAAATGACCGACACCAGCGCATTCTATGTGCGAGCAATTGTCGCATAGCCAGCAAGTTAGACAGGAGTCGCCGGTAATAACGCCTCCAAATTCGCATCTCTTTGATGTACAAACCAAAGACATTTTGGGTAATAAAACAAAGAATGCGCTCAAAAACAGATGGTCCAGCGAATGTACGATGAAGAGAGTGATCCAACGACGTTAACGTGGGAGCGATTTCGGCGAAGAGCAGGAGCAGCAGCAATCCTGAGGGAGATGAAGAAGCTCCACAAAAGGGGGAGTGTGATAAAGAGCGGTAAGCAGCTTATTGTAACAAAATAAAGCAACGAATTTTGGTTACTTTGTTGTTGTTTGCGAATCACAGTTTTATCGCGTTTAAAATAAACAAAGAATAGACGCTTAAAGTTAAACTTTAGAGGTGTTCTTCAGTTTGTGGACAACTTCGCGGTACTGCAGGTTGATTAAATCAATTCAGATCTGATAATAAGGTAGCTAATTCGTGCGGGAAACGTTCAAATTACGGAGCGATGTTAGGCCGATGTGTTCAAAGAGTTGAATGCGAAAGGCTATAAGAACAGGAGTTCCCCTAGGTATCCTACTTGGGCCAACGCCGTACGTCCTTTATACGGCAGACATACCCACAAGCAGACTACTAACAACTTCTACGTTTGCCGACGACACAGGGATCTTAAGTCGATCCAAATGCCCAGTACAAGCAACAAATCAACTTTCTTCTCACCTAGTGGCCGTTGAGAAGTGGCTATCTGACTGGCGAATCAAAATAAACGAACAAAAATGTAACATTTACACTCAATCGGCAAGACTGTCCTTCAATCACCTTAAATAACACCATACTCCCGAAAGTAAATGAAGTGACGTATCTCGGAGTGCACCTCGACCGATGGCCAACAGAACACACCTTAAGTTTAACGCTAGTAGTCTCCACTGTCTGGACTACAGGGTCCTACTCTACAACTCCGTATTAAACCAATCCGAAATAAAATTATCCAAAGGGACCTTAACGTCAGACCCATCAGAAAAGAAATATCAGCAAATTAACGTCACACCCTAACCACCTTGCGAGAAGTTTAACTCGGGCTTGGGACGGATCCCGACTTCGCCGTAACGACCTTTCCACCCAGAGCTGATAATTAGGTGCTTTTTTCTATACCACAGTTAAAAAGACTATTCAATATCGTATAAAATTAAGATTTGAAAATTTATTGTTATTCTCATAATTCCTGAGACGATCAAATAAATACAGCAAAATTATAAAAAAAAATTAATAAAAAAACAACCGTAAAAATCCTTCCATTAAACCAAAATTGGTATTAATATCTTAATATTGGTAATAATATTAAAACTTCTGAATTTAGTATATTACCGTGAGACTGATGACTTAGTGCCTCTTGCTAGGTATATTTCCCTTCCCCTTAGCGACCCAGGTTTTATAATCAATTTCAGACTGATTTAAAGAATAGAATCCGGTGTTACAACACATTTGAGTTCCATGCTAACATATAAAGTTCCAAAAATCTTTCAAAATTGTTAATCGCAAGATTTTAAAGACCACCAAATCATTGTTGGAAAATTTTTTCGGCTACAAATCTACCTTGGCACCATTTTTTTTTTCGTAAAGACGGCTTTTCTCGTTTAAATCAAATAACGGTTTTTTTTGGAAATTGGAAATTATGTAAAAGTCCTTCTTTTTTTTCGCTCCAGTTTTTAAAGCACATATTTACTCCGTTAAATTTCGGTGAAAATTCAATCGTTGTTCTTCCGTTGTATGATTTTCTTGTTGTTCACACACACGCTCTACGTTGGTTTTTTAATTTTTGTGCAAATTAAATTGCACTTATATATATTGGATGAGTGCATAAGTTCGTGCCCGATTCCGCTGGATGCCGTTCGAATCGTTTGAGAGTGGCGCTCGTGAAAGATATATATACATATTATATATCGTTGGAAAGGTGTCCGTCCGAGCTGTAAATTAAGCATAAAATAACTTCATTTTGATTTGAGTTGCTTAGTGAAAAGACGCATGGAAGATGGACAACGAAAAAAATTCGAAAACATACGAATTCCGCAAAGTGGGAGTTGAACATTGTTGTACAGGATCCATTTTTCATCACCACTCACGAGCTGATCCAAAAAAGGTTCGTTTTTGATCCGTCGAAGCAAAGAAATTGCTGTTGACATACGGTCCACTTTGTTTTTTTTTCACTCAACTGATGTGGCACCCACATGGGTTCAAGTGCTTTCGAGCTTCAAAGTGTACCCAATCTTTTTTAAACGACGAAACGCAGTTGATTTGTTGACGTTCAATTCACTGGCAACCTCTTCCGTCGAAATTCGTGAGTTATTCGTCATCAAGCTCGGCCATCCACTGCGAGGTTGATCTTCGAGGTTAAAATCTCCAGAACGAAATTTCGCGAACCATTTCTTTACTGTGCGGAGTGCTGGAGCACGGTCCAAAAAAAACTTCGCGAATATCTTTAGTTGTAGCGCCCACTGTTTATACCCTGTACCCATTAAAAATGGGTGAAAAGGGTATCATTATATGGTGCAAATGTATGTAACAGGCAGAAGGAAGCATCTCCGACCCCATAAAGTATATATATTCTTGATCAGCATCAACAGCCGAGTCGATATAGCCATGTCCGTCTGTCCGTCCGTCCGTCCGTCCGTCCGTCTGTCTGTCCGTATCAACGCCTAGATCTCAGAAACTACAAGAGCTACAGACATGTGCTATATATCGTTGGATAGGTAATTACCATACGCAGTACACGTTTGTTGTTTTATTTTGATATCATCCCCCGCTTCCCCGCAAACCGCAAAAACTGCCACGACCACGCTCCCCCGCAAACCGCAAAAATCTAATATGGTAGAATATTGTTTCATTTATTTATTGATATTAAATAAATGAATTGTAAGCATGTCTAAGGGTACAGGGTATTTTGCAATCGGGAAACTCCACTGCTGCTACCTTACTTGTTTTCCTTTGCGGAATTCGTATAACATAATATGACGCATATGATATTTTTCGTTGTCCATCTTCAATGCGTCTTTTCACTAAGCAACTCAAATCAAAATGAAGTTATTTTATGCTTGATTTACAGTACGGACTGTCACCTTTCCAACGATATATAATATGTATATATTTCTTTCACGAGCGAAACTCTCAAACGATTCGAACGGCATCCAGCGGAATCGGGCACGAACTTATGCACTCATCCAATATATATAAGTGTATTCCCTAAGTTGTTCCACGCCGCAGTCCATAAGAAAGGGGCTGAAGACGTTAGCGCCGATGTACTCGGCTGCACTGCTAGGGCTGTGTGTGTCGAAGATCTGCTTCTCTGTGAGGAGGGGTGCGGAGATCTTTCTCTCCGGATGGTGCGCTGACTCCTTAGTTGCGCAGCGCAGTTCTTGGTGGGAGTTTGTGGTGGGAGAACTTTCTCCGTTATTATCTGCCCTTAAGGCTAGACAACCAATTCAATAAATGCAGCTTTAGCTGGAGTTAGTTTCATGAGCTATGTGCTCTTTATTATTGTTTAAATCAAAACTGTACTTGTATTACTGTACTCAAACTCGTCCAGCAAAGTGCTGACACTAGCAAAAACATCATATCTCACCATATCGGGAAAACCAATGGGAACCAGGAACGGCCCCTAAAGGCGCTGAATCTGCATACATAAATACTAGGGTAATCACCCCAGACTTATAATCGCCTTAAGTTTACTCATTAATAGTGTTAGATACTCTCTCGTTAGAACTATGACCGTCCTCGGTCACCTGAAACTTGTCCACGACTTGTTGTATCTCCCTCGCATCTCGTCTCCTCCTCAACACCAAGATGACCAGGATAGAGCAGCTAATGAAGACGCTGGTTCCCACGCCGACCGCAAACCAAATGTCAGTAGTTCCAGCCGATTTTACCTCCACCTTAAGCCTTTGGATAACCCAGAAGTTTTCGTTGTTAATCCTTTGGAGAAGTGGTATGCTTAGCCTCGGATCATGGCCAATGATGTTAAGCAACGGAGATGTTTTCCTTATGGCTTCACGTTGGTTGGAGTATTTGGTACCATTGATGTTACCCACTTGCTCGAACATAATAAGATGTGAGCCGTTAGTAGCTATTTCGGGGCCGTCGTCCGTGCTGACTTTAGCTGGGCACTCGTTGATTATTATTACGCCGTCGTCTACCAGCGTGATGGGTCTTAAATGGCTGGCCTGCGTTTTACATAGTGCAGTGGCCTTAGCCAGTGTGACTGCGAGGGCATCAAAACGTGACTGAATGTTACGTTTTATTATACTCTGCCGTAGCTCCCACGATGAGCTCGACGGTGTCGTTAACGCATTAACGACGTCAATGTCATATTGGGTTTTCAATACCGAAGTTATGGTTTCAAAATTGAAGGAGGCCTTGTTATAGCAGTATATTGTTTTGGTATTTGGGAAAAAAATTTATCAATTGCAGCCCCATGCTGCGTACGTCAATTATGGCCCTAGAAGTTAATTGCTGTATTACGGCGAACTTTTATCCACACGGGTTAAAAGTAACTTTTTATACGTGAAGTAGATGTCTATATGCAGCATTTCGCCCGCATATGAGGGAATTGGTGTTACACACAATTCCTGCTTCTTGGGGTGTCTGTTGTACTTAGTCCTGGTGCATTTCTTGCAATTTATAATCACTTCGTTGGCGAGTTTGGACATATTTGGAAATAGTAATACTGAAGGACTTATTTAACATTGGCCTAGGCAGCCCTGCGGAAGCGGTTGTGCTCACATGTAATAATTTCCCTCTGGTCATTGGCATCCGTGATATCATTCACGAAGTTTTTGCAATGCCAAAACTTGGTTGCTGGGAATTCTGTCACCAAAGCATGATGTATGCATCCAATAGCGTTCACAACAACCGAACAGAGAGTCTTTATTATCAAAGTGGATAGTGTGTCGGTTTTTGGTTCCGAAAACTATTTGGTTTCGAAAATCTATCCAGAAGGGGTTCACCTGCAGATTTTTTAGCTTTGAGATTTTTTATCTGCGTTAATACTTCTCCCAACGTGACAGCATTTGTGGGGGGCGCCATTTGGAAAGGTTGTTCTAAGATTATTTAAAGGTTGTTCTTAAATCTGTGCTTAATCTGCCTTAAAGCTGTATGTGTAAAGCTAATAGCATTCTGAGGCTGGGACACTTTCCAAGAAAGTGGAAATCTGCAAGTAGAGTCTTAAAGGCATATTAGTCTTTTACCTGCGCTGGGAAAAATTATGGAAAGGGTATTACTGGATCGCATCCTTAAACTGAGTAGCGTGAGCAAAGCTATCCTCAATTCGACAATTCGGTTCCCAAAAAGTCATGGCACACCAGAACAGCTTCACCGGGTGCCCAACTGTGTCTTACTTTGTCTTAGAGGCAATGGAGAACAAGATGTACAAAGTAGCAGTATTTATGGACATACAACAAGCTTTCGACAGAGTTTGGCATGATGGTCTTCTATCAAAGCTAAAAAAGCTCTTGACGCCGCAATTATTAATACTAATTAAAAGTTTTCTTGCAGAAAGGAAATTTAGTGTGGTTGTTGATGGCGAAAAATCATCACAGCGATCCATCTTGGCAGGTTTACCCCAAGGTAGTGCGCGAGGCCTGACCTTGTATTCGCTGTACACTTCTGATATGCCCGAGTCCTGGTGCTGTACGGAAGTTGAAGACGAAGACAGTATAATAGCAACATACGCGGACGACACTGCGGTAATGGTCAGGAGTAAAGAAATGAGTATTGCAACCAGGGGCCTACAAAAATGGGAAATGGAATGGAATATAGGAATTAATTGCAGCAAATGTGCTTGCGAAAGACCTTTGATTTGCCCAGGAATTACAATGCTTGGCTCCACACTTCAACACAAGACCCACTACAAATACCTTGGTGTGATTTTGGACAGAGGATTCCCATTCCAAAGGTACACAACTATGATTAAACAGGCTGTGCTTTCAAAGGATACACATGTTATGGCTCCTTTCGCCGAGAAACAAACTTTCGTTGACAAATAAAGTCCGCCTCTATAAATCCATTTTGAGCCCAATTTGGAAGTATGGTATCGAAGTATATGGAATTACAAGTAAATCAAACCTAAACAAAATAAGAGTTGCGCAAAGCAAGATAATCAGATCTATTTGTAACGCCCCCTGGTACATGCGAATAAAAAGACATAGAGAGGGATCTTAACATAGCAAAGATAGGCGATGTATGCAGGACACACGCGGAAAGATATTTAAGACGTCTTGGCCTCCACCCCAACACATTGGCGAGAAGGCTTACCCACCCCCAACGAAAAAGAAGACTGAAGAAATATTACCCCCAAGATCTTCCTTCCAAATTTTTCTAAAAAATAATTGTCTTGTAAAATAATTTTATAGTAAAAATTAATGCAAATGTTAATAGTAATTTTCTAGATGTGCAGTATGTAATTTAAGGTTAATGATGTTCAACAATATTTATTTGTGTAAGTATTAATAATAGAATAAATGCGGTCTGCACTTAATGTGGCGAATTTGTATGTTTATGCGTGGCAATGACCGACGATTCTTATCTCCAAATATCGACTACCAATTACATATTAGATCTCTTAAGATTACCCTACGTTCTTAAGCAAAGCTTAGCTCTTCTTTCGAAAGCTCCGATACCCTTACAGATGCGATCTAACACTCAAAGAGTGCAGACGTACCTGCGGATCGACAGCAAGTTTCTTATCGTTCTTTCACTCTCACTATTCTGAAACTGTCACATAGCGTCTGATTGGTTCAAGCTGCGAACCTAACGGTCTGCTACAAACTCTAACGCACATTCCAGAGTGAGCGTCGTCTGCTGCCTACCAAATTCTCTCTCTGTAGAATCTGTGTACAACTCAGCAGAAGCAAAGTGCGGTTGGCATACCGGCCAACGGTGCTCAAATCCCCCTCCCCCCGCTCAATCGTCCACAACCTAGAGCATGGACTGGCAAGACACCGCGCGGCCACCAAGCTTTGAAAAATAACGCCCTGCAGGAAGGCTCTCAAACCAAGGAAGTGCAGCTCGAGCAGAGACTCAGGCTCGAGTTTATCTTACTCGGAGCCCGGGGAGATCAAGCGTAAGGCCGCGCGTAAAATGCAAGGAGAGGAGCCTGCCGTTACGCCTAGCATCAGCGCAGCTCTGCATAGCAACCTGGCAAATAACCCCTTTGCCCTCCTCTCAAGCAAAGAAGATGACGACGAACATGACGAACCCAAACCTGCTGCAGAGGCAGTGGCAACCAAAACAGCAGATAAACCGAACCCGACCCCGAAGACCCTCAAGCCTCCCCCAATCTATATCCCAGACGTGACCGACATTACAGCGGTTGTCAAGATGATATCGACTTTAGTCGGATCCGAAAAAGATTTTTCCTACAAAACGGAGAGAAATAATAACGTACGCGTAATGATGCCAGACAAGGAGTCCTACACAGCCCTACGCCAGCATCTCGTGGCACATAACAAAAGGCACCGCACTTTCCAACCAAAGGACGAGAGAGCGTACAGGGCGGTCATCAAGGGACTTCACCACTCAACGGACCAGACTGAAATCAAAGAAGAACTCCACAAATACGGCCATATTGTGAGGGATCTGCACAATCCCATTGGCAGGGAATCCAAAGAACCACTGGGGATCTTCTTTGTCAATCTAGAACCAGCAAGCAACAACACAGAGGTTTTTAAAATAAAGAGGATTTGCAGGTCAGTCGTCACCGTAGAGCCCCCACTGAAGTTCAACGACTTCCCACAATGTTTCAGATGCCAAGGGTTCGGAAACACCCAGCGCTACTGCTTCCTGGAACATCGCTGCGTGAAATGTGGTGGTCCTCACGACTCCAGGACATGCACCAAAAAAGATGACAAAAGAGCATGCTGTTTACATTGCCAAGCTGATCACCCTGCGTCGTTCAGAGGATGTTCAGAGAGCTATGCTCATCAGGAGTGGCATTCAGCACACGGAACTTCCCGCGTTTCAGGAAGAATGGGCACAGTGCGCCGTGACCAGGATTACCAGCCCTCAGGGTGATATCACCCTTGGTGCGGTTTACTTCCCACCCAGACACTCGATAACCGAGACCCACCTTCAGGACTTCTTCGAATCCCTTGGACCTCGCTCTTTAGCAGCCGGAGACTTTAACGCCAAACATTCCAGGTGGGGGTTCCGCACAAACAGCCCCAAAGGCATAAAGCTCTATAAGTACCTGCAGCGGAAAAGTCTGGACTGCCATTCCACTGAAGAGCCCACACACTGGCCTACCGAACCTTCAAAGCAGCCGGATCTGCTTGACTTCGCCGTCTCCAAGGGCATATGACACGCTAAGATAACATGCTCAAGCTATGATAAACTGCTATCCGATCACAGCGCAGTAAACTTGCTCCTAAACATCCCCGTCCTCAGAAAAACCCCGCCCAGAAAACTCACCGGGAAACACACAGATGCCCCCAAGTTCACGCTCTGGATGCTTTCCTCCCTGAACCCAGATCCACCTCTTTCCACACCAAGCAACATAGATGCGGCCATAGAAAAACTAACCAAAGAGATGCACAATGCCGCTGAGTTTGCGAAACCACCTCCACCGACTACCCCGAGAATACCTGAAAGAGACGTGCACTTGTGGTCTCCGGAAATCGCGGCCCTCATGCCCGAAAAAAGGCGCCTCAGAAGAGTGTGGTTTTCCTCGCGCAACCCCAGGGACAAGACAGCACTTAATCGTGCCACCAAGGAACTGAAGGACAAACTATCCATCCTACGGCAGGACTCGTTTCATAGATTCCTTATGGAGATGGAACCTGGAGACCCGCAACACAATCTGTGGAATGTCACGAAGCACATAAAAAGACCTGCGAAGAAGATATCACCCGTGCGAAAAGTGGACGGTTCCTGGTGTCGGACTGACGTCGAAAGAGCAGAAGCCTTTGCTGATCATCTAAATAGTGCATTCTCACCGTTCGACAGACGCACTGGCGAAGAGAGAGCAGCAACCATAAGGTTCATAGACAGCCCAAGTGCTCCTGGCCCGCCAATACAGCCCGTCGAACCAGAGGAGATTGCGCAGGAGATCGCCTCCTTAAAAAATGGCAAGTCACCAGGTCCTGACCGTATCGATGCAAGAGCACTGAAAATGTTGACCCTAATCTATTCCCAAAGGCTGGCCAACATATTCAACAGCTGTCTCCGTCTAGGGTACTTCCCTAAACAGTGGAAGCGTGCGGAAGTAATTGTCCTCCTCAAGCCTGGAAAACCTGAAGCCACTCTAGCCTCGTATCGTCCGATTAGTTTCCTGGCAATTTTCTCCAAAATACTTTAAAGAGTATTTTTGCGTAGAGTATTGCCAGTACTGGACGAGGCCGGACTGATCCCTGATCACCAGTTTGGCTTAAGACACTTCCATGAAATACCTGTGCAATGCCACCGGCTTGTTGAGAGCATACTTGAGGCCTTCGAAAAGAAGAAGTACTGCTGCGCCGTTATGCTCTATGTCAAACATGCGTTTGACAGAGTCTGGCACCCTGGACTCCTTTTCAAAAATAAATCCCACCTTCCAAGTTCCCACTTCGCCTTCTTCAAGTCGTACACAGAGGAAAGAGAATTCCGAGTGAGATGCGGATCATCAATCAGCACGCCTAGGCCTATAAGAGCAGGAGTACCTCAAGGCTTTGTTCTTGGACCCATCTTTTACACACTGTACACAGCGGACTTTCCCATCACCCCCTCCCGGAACCTCACAGAAGCCAAAATATTGCCTTAAAATTCAACGGTGTGCTGAACGAAGCTAGCACGTTGTTTGCTGAGTTTTTAATTTTATTTCGGATAATACCAAGGGCTTGATAATATTTTGAACTCCCCTCGTATGATTCATAAACCTTAAAAGCGACAAGAGCCGCTTTTCTCCACGACACATAGGTTTCGCTTTCGCCCTCAAAGTCTGGCAGCGACTTTACTATGTCTAGAGATTCATTACACACTACACCTGGTATAATTTCAGCATCTATGGAAGTTTCAACTTCTGGGGTGTTCACTGTAAATTTTTCTATGCGCTCATTAATCGCTTGTAATCCTTTTTCAAATAATTCTTTTTAACTTGCAAGCGCCCCTGCAACGGCACTTTCTACTATAGCTTTCAGTTGGTTTGCTGATAACTCCATTTTACTAGTTTTGTTTTATGATTTCGCGTTTTTTATTTTTCTTGCGGTTTTTAATTGTCTATTCCCTTTTAATATTCTATTCCAACTTAATATTAAGTCGTTTATCTCTTTGTCACTGTCACCCATCAATGTGTTATTTATAACCTTCACGTATGCATGAACAATTTTTCATTTCATTTTTTAATAATTAATCAAGAGGCGTTGTACTTACAACTTGTTTGGTGTTTTGCAATATCTATCAAGCCATACCTCAAAGAAAAGAAACTCTCCGAATGGGCACTCTTCATACACAGGTACCAGTTTATTAACCCGTACATAAACGGGAATGCGCGACCTTCATCCGCCTACGTATCGGGTACACCCAATCCACACATCAACACTTACTGAGGAGAACCGCGCGACCAACATGCCAACTATGCGGGGACGAGCTCACGGTTGACCATATTCTCGACGCCTGCCGTCGATTGCACTCAATTAGGTCTCAATTATTTGGTACACATAGTCTTTCGAATTGTTTAAGTAACCCATCTTGTGAAAATATCTCAAAAATTTACAAATTTGTCCGAAAAGCTCAGTTTATTATATAAAGTATTAAACCATAGGTCTCGAGTCGAAGGCCACCGTAGCTAGTACTCATTAAAATATTAGGTTTAGTATTGTATACTTTATTTAATTTTGTTAAATAAATAAATAAAATATTATTTTTTATTGTAATCTCCGCTTGAGTAGGTCTGCTCTAGCTGTTGTGTTTCTCCTTTTAATATGGTGGGTTTTAGATTTGCTTATCCCCTTTTGATATCGTGCGTTTTTGATTTAGTTGTCCCCTTTTGATATCGTGGGTTTTAGGTTTAGTTGGGCGCCAATTTAGGTTAATGATTTTCAACAATATTTATTTGTGTAAGTATTAATAATAGAATAAATGCGGTCTGCACTTAATGAGGCGAATTTGTATATTTGTGCGTGGCGATGACCGACGCTTCTTATCTCCAAATATCGACTACCAATTACAAATTAGATCTCTTAGATCTCCCTACGTTCTTAAGCAAAGCTCTTCTCTCGAAAGCTCCGATACCCTTACATTAAAGCGGGCATAAGTAATAAGTAAGTTACTCCAGTTAACTTGTATTGACATACCTTTGAGTAATCAATTTTTTATGTACAACCTGTAAAGCTGCCCCCAAGGTAACAGTAAACATGTTAATTCAAATAATACAAATTTTCACCATGAAAAAAAAAGAATGGGGTTCGTTTTCCAAAAGCATTAATATTTTGTCGGGACAAGGCGTCGGCCACCAAATTTTCCTTTCCAGGCATATAGAACACTTTGTCGTTGTGTTCTTCGAGGAATGCTTCCCATTGTTTAATTTCCCATTGACTATTAATATTTCGTTCGGTCACAGCGATGGTGAGGGGATGATGGTCCGTAAAAATCCGGATCTGTCTGGTGCCATATAGGTAATTTTGTAATTTCCGTATAGCCCAAAAAATTGGTAATATTTCTTTCTCGTTTGTCGCATAATAAAGGTCGCAATCTTTTAATGTGCGAGATGCACTTTTGGGACAGTACCGCACTGATACCGCTTGCTGAGGCATCAGGGGTCAAATCGAGGCAAAAGGCAGTTTAAAGTCTTGACAAGTATGACATCTTCAGATGATAACATGTCTCTTAGGGTCTCATCAAATTTTATAGCGACCTTTTTTGACAAGTGTTTGTTAACAGTGCTATTCTCTCCTTTAAGTATGGAGGTAAGTGGTATAGCTATAGAAGCGAAGTCTTTGACATGACTTTGGCTTTTAAAAACTGTATTAATGTGTATGACGTGGTTAGCAGCATTTTCGGAGAAAATTATCAAATTGTCTATACAGACGTCACAAATTTTCCCGATTTGTTCGTGTAGCACGTCGTCAATCGCTTTTTGGAAGATGCTTCCTGCATTCTTTAGTCCAAAGGGTACACGGCAAAATTCATACTTTCCTCCGTTTATGAAGAAAGCTGTTTTTCGCGGTCTTTTTCAGCCAGATCAATATGGTGGTACCCCGATTTTAGGTTTAGAGTAGTACAATATGTTGACTTTCCTAAGTTCGCTATAATCATCGGAATACTCAACATAGGGTAAAAATCGACAATGGTTCGTTCATTCAGTTTCTTGAAATCGATCACCAGCCGTTTTTTTTTTGTTGTCGTCGGCATCGGTTCTTTATTGGAAACAACCCATGTTGGTCTGTTAAATGGCCACCTACAAGGCCGAATAAGCTGTTTGGTTTTTGTGTTAACAAAATCCGCTGCTCTCATGGGATAAGGATATAGCTTGGAATATACGGGTTCGTTAGTATCCGTACGAATTGTGGCAATGATCGACGTGTTACATGGAAGCGACTCTTTAGAGTGCGAAAACACTTGTTTCCTTTTTAGGATCATTCTTTTAAATTCACCTTTCACTGAACTTGGTACCACTATGTCATTGATATTTGTGAGGTTTACAGTATCCCATTCGTCGTATTTTAGCTGTTCTGATATGTTTCCATACCCGATTGCGCTGTTGCGTAGATTAAATGTAGCTCCGGCCTGCGTCAGTAAGTCGAAACCTATTATGGCATCAAACGTACTAATGGTATCTAGTAAAAAAAATGGAGCCGTTAGGCCGAATATGTGCATTAAGCACTTTTCTGTTCCTTTCCTGGAGCCATGGATGGAACTCACAGTGAAGGGGGAGTCGACAAGTGTTACGTTTTTCAGTTCCTTTAAGGGCTTTACATAATTTTTTGCGCCCCCAGTATCAATGAGGATTTTTATATTTCTCCCCGCCAGCCTTCGCTCAACGAGGGCTTCCCCTTTGGACTTTTCTTTAAAAAATTAATAAGGTCATTGGACTCCAGTAAGTCACTGTCATCTTCAATCGCATTTAGAGCAGGTGCTGCAACGTTTTCATAATATTTATCTTCTTCCACATTGGCGGCTTGCTCAACATTGTAAACCCTCTGGCGTCTTTGGCCAGACATTCTCTCAAAAGAGTTTCGTCTTTTAGGGACATGTTTACTACTTCCCTTCGTAAAGTTCGTGGAATGTCGTTCAATACTGGCTTTTTCGCCTGCCTCTAATGCCAGTGCTGCTGGAAGGTCTTTGGGCTGTGCTGGAAACACAACAGCCCTTAGGAATTTTTTTAAGACCCGAAATAAATACGTGTAGGGCGTCAGCCCAAACCCCTGTATTAAGAAATGTGCCTCTTTCGTTGTCATATGACATGACAACTTTGTTAGTAACGAGAGTCAACTTTCGTTCGACCTCATCGTAGTACTGCATTAGGGTTTAGTCGCCCTGACGGACCAACTCAAGTCCCTGTCATAATAGGCTTAAGGATGTTTTATCTGCATAGGAGCAGTCTAGTCTAGCCAAAATGGCTTTAAAATTAAGCACTGTGTTATGCGAAACTAGCAACGCGCGCGCTGATTCTTTAATTTTGTTTCTAATAATTGTAACGGCTTGGAAATGCCCGCTAATGCCCGGATAATTTTCGAACAATTCAAAAGCATCTGCTGCAGACTGCTTCCATGCCACATATTCATCCTGTATACCAGTAAAATCTGGAATTGACTTCCTTTACACATAGCAAAGGTGTGTCAGACGGGGTTGCTCCCGGTGTTACAGCTACTTTCTGGTAGGTTTCTACCTCTGCCACTTCTACACGCACATTTTTTTACAGTTGATTAACGTTAACTTTTTGATTAATCAATGCGGCCTGAATTATTGCTTCTATTTGTGCCGTGTTCATGGTGTATATGTCCTGGAGACTTATGGATTTTGATATTTCATTCGCTTGAAATTCGATTGGCTCATGTGGTGCTTGGTCGTCGTCTGTTATCGTGGGTAATACAAACGAACTTGTAGCAGGGTTCGGCTGGAACACACGTTGAAGATGCGTTGCAAATGTGGTAGCTATATCTTAATCGCTGCGGGCCCAACCACCAGTGATATTCCTTAATGGTGATATCGTTTCTGCCGGTGTTGTTAAACTGGGATGGGCTTTCCATAATGAATTTTTGCAGCCTGAAATTAAACGATGCTCTATATAGCGAACTGGGGCGTTTTTATCTTCTTCCTTCAGCGCATTAGAGAGATTTCGTGAAGCATTTTTGAATCTTTGCTTTGCAATTGGCGACCTATGATCTTGCCACTCCCGTCGCACACGTCGTTTTTCAAGAACGAGCCGCGCAATGTCTACGGTTGCCACCCTGGGTCTGCTAGGTGCGCTCTCTATTTGAGGTGTTGAGATTCTGGCGGCTGTAACTAAGACACTCTCCAGGGTATTTGCTGCTGACATTACCTCGGAATCAAAGTTTAGCCTTGGGTTCAGCTCAATGTGTGAACTTATGTATTTCCTGTATGTGACCCAGTTTGTTATCTTTGATGTTAATCTGTTAGCTTGCATTGTAGTCTTAGGGCGTTGGAAGAGGTTGACATTTAAAAGGACTGGCGAGTGGTCAAATGATAGATTCGGTAGAGATTCGGCACAGTGGGTGTGTTTTGCGTTGTAGTCACCGGCAGCAATGAAGTGGTCACCTAGGGTGTTGAAGAAGACCAGAAATTGTTGTTCGGAAACATTGAAACGAAGGGGACAATATACCGGTGCGAGGGTAAGATTGCCGCTTCCTAGTTGTACAAACTAGGTATGGGAGTGGTGTTTGATGCGGTTTCTAATCAGGATACCGGTTCCGCCATGTGCTTTTCCATCTGGATGATTTGTTCCGTAGAACAAAAAGCCACTTGTTTCAAAGATGTATTTAAAAGTGAGATGTATTTCCGACAGTAGCAGAACGTCAATATGATTGTCATACAGGACTTGAGTTATCTCAAGTTTATGCCGTTTAGGTGGTTTGGGAGGACTGAATAAATATAGCACACTGAATTTGACATCTGTCACTCAAACAACATGGCCGCAATGAGCAGTCAAAGTTCGAGCGTCCCTATTGGAAAACCCTCTATATGGGTACTCCGTACGTAATGGAGGCGTGTAGGCGTTACACGGTGATTAATCCGGTTTTTAAGGTCTTTGTATATTAGACAGCCTCTATAGTTTGCTGTGTGGTTAGGGGTAATAATTTCCGCAATTTTTGGAGCCGAGTCATGAAGCTCTCCACAAACGACACAAACTTAACGCAGTATGCAGTATGCTCTTGTATGGCCATATTCTTGGCAATTAGTGCATTGGACAGGGCCTTTGCGCTGGTGTGGTTCTTCTACAGTACTTCTACGATGCAGAAGAAACTGTATCTTATAAATAGGATGCACATTGTTTTTCCTGATAGCTTTAGTGTCAGGTTCCAGCTCTACGTTAAAGAGTGGTTGTGGTTTCCTGTCTTTGTTCAGGATGTTAAAGACGGTTTTCGCCTTGAATCGTTTAATGCCTGCTTGATCTGAGAGGGTGTAACGTCTGGCTCTATACCCTTAAGAACTACTTGGAGATCCTTACTACTTTTTATTTGGTACGTGTAGTAGTTTTTGATATTTTTGCTTAAGTAGTGTGTATGAGTCCTAAAGTTCTTTTCAGTTTTCACCTGTACTTTGATTTCGTGAATGCTGTCCTTTTTTTGGGGTATAATATGGAAGTTGTTTTTCCTAACGAGTTAATTATATTGTTAACCAGATTATTTAAGCTTTTCTCTGGGATGTATATATGTGGGGGCTTTCGCTTTTTTTTGTCCCCTTCATCAGTGCTGCAGGGTAGATCCATATCAATATCTGCCAGTAATCCAAATCTGTTGAACTCTAGGTTCTCAGTTCGCTGACTTAAAGTATGCCGATGAATTTTTATTTTATTTCCTGCCGCAGAATTTTTTTGTGGGCTCAATTTTCGTTTAACCCAGTTTGCATTGTTATTGGAATTTTTTCTGATTCAGCAGACGGTCGATACCGTTGCAGTATTTGTTGCTGTTGCGAGTGCAGTGGTTAATGAGGTCGAAGTTTCGGTTGCCGTGGGAGAGGTCAGTTCTCTTTGGCACATCGTTGGGATTGCCGATGAGCAAAAACTCGTTTCCCGCTCGTTGTTGGCTTAAGTTCATGTGTCGGCTTGGGGGTGATTGAAATTGACCGATCGACGTTTGCATTAATTTCGTGACTTCCGCGGGTTGCGAAGACACATATAAGAAATATGCGTTGTTTCGTATCGATTAGGGATGACGTTTATCTTGCTCTTGTTGACGTAGAGCGCGAATGTCGTTTTGACTCATTGTGAGAGTTCGTGGCTTGGTTTTTGTTTCTTAATTTTCTTTGAAAAATAAAAGTTGTACAAAAGAAGAGAGTCTGCACAATTATTTTAATAAGCGATTATATATCGCATTGAGCGTGTTTTTGAGCGTTATTGAGCGTTATTTTTTATGGTAAATTGTTGATAAACAAAGAAAATAAACACGAGCGCACTGTTTGAGTATCGAAGGCGAAGGAACGAGCAACACCGGCGTATAGGCAACAACGGTGAAAAAACCCTAGATTACAGAGACACAAACATACCATCTATAAAGAAATTAAATCATTTAAATTCCTGTCTTTCTGGTGAACGGAACGGTGAATAGGAATGGTTAAAAGAAAAAATACTCGAGTATTGCCTTCAGGTCGGTTTGAAGTTAGGTTGCTCTTTAAATCGGATCCTAGTGTTTTGGGAACTTCTTTCGTGGCATCCCAACGTTTTTTGTCGCATGAGACAAGGCTATCTCAAGATTCAAAAAATGTCGCTGGAATTTGTCGAGGAAAAAAATTGTTGCCAATCCACACTACGCAAAACCCATTATTCTTTCTTGCGCCATCAAAACACAAACATTCGCTCACTTTTGATGCGTCATGCAATACATCTACACTCAAGTGTTTAATTAATTTAATAATTTAGGAGGAGTTGTATTCGACTTTTCTTTGGTTCAGGCTAAACAGATTCGCTCTTATAGCCAAGTAATAATGATAATGGTAAATAAAGCCCAATTTGTACCCATAGGTTTTTAAGGTAGAGTGAAACCGTTGTAGCGCATTTCCTCGAGATGTAGTGCTTACTGGATCCGACTTTTATGTTGACGACCATGAGTTGATTTTTCCTAGATGTACATTTATAGATGTGGCTGCAAGTAGTGTTTGATGGAATTTCTAATCAGGATACCGGTTCCGCCGTGTGCCTTTTATATCTGGATGATTTCTTCCGTAGAACAAAAAGCCACTTATTTGAAAGTTTTAGTTCGAAGTCAGATTTGTTTCTGACAGTTGCTACTGCGGGCAGGACGATGGTGGGGGAATCAAAGTTGCAAAGTTGTTGTAGTAAAGCTTGGCTCTGTAAGTCCCAATATTAGGACATTTGCGAAGGTCACATTTTGGAATGAGGACCTCTTTGCAGTTGAGAAAAAGACTTCTGGGGTTGTTTTTGATGGTATAGATGTATTCTGTACGTTATGAAGGAGTTCAGACGCCTACTGTCCGCACTGTTTGGTGCTGGGACCGCTTTTTTTTTGTAGTGCAATCGGCAGATTTATGAAGCTTTCCACGACACAAACTGAGCGCAATGTGCAGTATGCCATATTCATGGCAATTCGTGCATTGGACGGGGCCTTTGCGGTTGTTTGGTTCTTCTACGGTAATTCTTCGATGCAAAAGAAACTGTAGCTTGCAGATATCTGTAAATATTTGAAATCTGTTGGACTCTTGGGTCTCAGTTCGCTGACTTAGAATGTGCGAATAGATCTTTTATTTATTTCCCGCCGCAGAATTTTGTTGGTTTAATTTCCTTTTTCTTTGGACCAACCCAGCTTGCAGTGTTTTTGGCTTTATTGCTCATTCTGCTCAAACGAGCGTTGCAGTCGCCACCGTGCGTACGGTCGATACCATTGCCGTATTTGTTGTTGTTGCGAGTGCAGTGGTTAATGAGGTCGAAGTTTTGGTTGCTGTGGGAGAAGTCAGTTCTCTTTGGCACATTGTTGGGATTGGCAGTGAGGACGCGCTCTCTGTTTCGTTGTTGGCTTAAGTGCAAGTGTCGGTGTCACTTTTCACTTGAAGTATTTTGTATATTTTCGGAGCACGGAAAATAAACACGTCCACACTGTTCGAGTATCGGTGCGAATATGTAACAGGTTTGGACTGTAGTCGAGGATTTAACATTTTAAATGATTTCCTTTAATGTAAATCAATAAATTATATACCATATACTTGTATTATGTGTTACTTTGTTAATTATCATTATTTAGTATTAGTTATAATTAATAAATTAAAATTAATGTCAGAAACTCATGAGGTGTATTTCTTACCGATTGAACCTAGTGGACTTTTTTTTATATTTTTTGAGATGTGAGTTCTAAAAATTAAGGAGAGGAAAAGGTGAGATCTTGGAGCATTTGACTGTACTCTTTGAATAAGCTCTATTTTTCAGTTCCTGGCGTTGCCCCATACTTCACAGCCATACAGGGTGCGTTATGAAAGTAATGCGCATGGTTTCATTGTCACGTAACTACCTGTCGTAGCACGCTCGGACCTGTCTGAAAATTTGGGGTGGAGTCTCTCCTTTCCAACGCGCTCGGTCTCAGTTCGCTCTGAGCAATAGAAGTGGTAGGACGTGTCGTAGAGCGAAGTCATTTTTATACCCTGTACCCATTAAAAATGGGTGAAAAGGGTATCATAATATGGTGCAAATGTATGTAACAGGCAGAAGGAAGCATCTCCGACCCCATAAAGTATATATATTCTTGATCAGCATCAACAGCCGAGTCGATATAGCCATGTCCGTCTGTCCGCCCGTCCGTCCGTCCGTCCGTCCGTCCGTCCGTCCGTCCGTCCGTCCGTCCGTCCGTCCGTCCGTCCGTCCGTCCGTCCGTCCGTCCGTCCGTCTGTCCGTATCAACGCCTAGATCTCAGAAACTACAAGAGCTACAGACATGTGCCATATATCGTTGGATAGGTATTTACCATACGCAGTACAAGTTTGTTTTTTTATTTTGATATCACCCCCCGTTCCCCCGCAAACAGCCAAAAACTGTCACGACCACAATTATTGTCCTAATGCTATGCAATTCGGCATATGCGTTGGTGCTTATAAAAGCTATCTAATTTTTAAATTTGAACCAAATCGGATAAGAAACACGGAAGTTATGCCACATGCAAAATCTATGGCAAGGGAAGCAGAAGCGCAGCAAAACACGCATTGCGCGACGCCGACTGCGACGTTGACAGCGAAATGTGTATGGCTTTATGACACACGAAACTTATTTTCATAACCAAAATCATACCAAATTTATATTGTTATGGTACTCTTTTCTAATATGGTAGAATATTGTTTCATTTATTTATTGATACTAAATAAATAAATTGTAAGCATGTCTAAGGGTACAGGGTATTTTGCAATCGGGAAACTCGACTGCTGCTACCTTACTTGTTTCTGTTGTGTCACGGTGCGAAAAACGTTCGAGTTTTGCGCTGTGAAGAATTGTTGGAATCGATTAGAAATGATCCAGGTTTTTTAAATTTTACTGTAACTGGGGATGAATCCTGGATGTTCGAGTACGATCCAGAATCCAAACGACAGAGCTCCGAGTGGCACACACAATTTTCTCCCAGACCCAAGAAGGCACGCATAAGAAAATCTCGTATCAAAACAATGCTGATTGTCTTCTTTGACGTCCGAGGAATCGTCCATTTTGAGTTTGTACCGCAAGGACAAACTGTCAACGGAGCCTTTTACCAAGAGGTACTCAAGAGACTGAAACGCCGAGTCGTACGCGTCAGGCCAGACATCAAAGACGTTTTCATGCTCCACCACGATAACGCCCCCAGCCACACGGCCTTCGTCGTCACCAACTTCTTGACCCAGAAGAAGATCTCAGTTGTGCCCCAGCCTCCTTACAGCCCTGACTTAGCTCCGTGCGACTTTTTTTTGTTCCCCCTACTGAAGAGAGAGCTAAAGGGAAAACACTGGGAGTCGGTGGAGAACATCCAAGCTCGCGTAACAAGGTTCCTGAAAGGCATTTCTGTCGAGGAGTTTCAGGGTGCTTTCCAGGCGTGGCATACACGTCTCCGCAAGTGTATTGACGCAGGAGGGGACTATTTTGAAGAATTTTAATAATTTGTACTGATTGGATCAACAAATATATTTTTCTTAGAAAATGCGCATTACTTTCATAACGCACCCTGTATATCCGAACAGGTTTTATAATAGTGTTTTGAAGCATGACATTATACTCTAGCCTTTGTGGAGAGCGGTAATAAACCAATGGAATTCTAGCGACTGATGCTTTAAAAGTTCTGTTCAAAAAGTATAGCGAATTTAGAATTTTTTTGGGCTATGTATGTAA
Organism: Drosophila ercepeae; assembly: GCA_018150545.1. Taxonomy (NCBI): domain Eukaryota; kingdom Metazoa; phylum Arthropoda; class Insecta; order Diptera; family Drosophilidae; genus Drosophila; species Drosophila ercepeae. The sequence continues at coordinate 1,207,496 of JAECWL010000182.1, read as the reverse complement.
GAAGGCTAACGGTGGTATGGTTGGCAGAGGCGCACACGTCAGCAGTACAGCAGTATATACACTAATACAAAAGTCGAGGATCGGCAGTAACACGAAGTCGGAAAGAGAGAGTGGGCAGTCGTATTTGAGTCGTCGTACAGGACAGTCGTCGGGGAGTAAAGTCGAAACAAAGTCGTAAAGCAGATGCAGTGTCGCAGCAACTCGTCGATCGTCTCAGTTGTATTAAACTTACATTACATATACCTTAACCTTTTCTTTGTAATCTATTCTTGGCGAACCTATAATAAACATAATAACTAATATAATTATACATTTGGGGGCTCAACCGTAGCCAAGAAGCAAATAAAAGTGTTGTTGTCATAATATTCAAAGCAGCAATTGTATTGTGATTAAAAACTGTTAGTGCCGTTGTGTTCTTTAGAAGTAATAATAACACGAGTTCAAAAAAAAAAAAAGTTGAAAAAATAAAATTCGAAGTTCAAGTGAAAAGGCGAAAATCATTTTGCGCAGTTAGAGAAAAATAACTGTTAATTTTATGAGTGGAAACGAAAAAGAGAAGAAACAGTCGGCAACGGCGCAAGTGAGAGTGAGACAGCCATATGATCTGCGATCGTCGCTAAAAGTCGAAATGACCGAGAACGAAAAGCATACACAGCTTACGCTACCGAAAGCAGCAGCGCAAAACCAAGAGGACAACCGAGAAAAGGGAAACAACAAATTAGGGATGGAAGCCGAGAGAAGTTCCGTAGCAGACAACAATCGAACGTTACAAGAACTAGTTCAATTGCTCACGCTGAAAATGCAAATTAATGAAAAAAGCAAAAATGATTGTACAATTGTCGCAGAGAGCTTTACAAAAATTATTCCAGAGTTTAATGGGCAAAGCATACCGGTTAAACAATGGTTCCGAAACTTCGAGTTGAATGCGGAGGCGTATGGGCTCACCGATAAGCAGAAGTATGTGCAGGCACGCGCAAAAATAACCCATACGGCTAAGTCGTTTTTAGATTCAACAGAAGTTTACATCTAAGCTGACCTAAGGATGCATTTGGAGGATGAGTTTGATCGCGACTATAAATGTAGCGCCGATGTACATGCCGAGGACGCCGTAAACACAAACAAGAGACGTTTCACGAGTATGTGCTCCATATGAGAAAGATTGCGTCGCTAGGAGCTATTGACACACTGTCAATAATACGCTACGTTGTGGATGGGTTACAGCTGCAGAGCGATTTTAAGTACACCCTTCATAATTGATCTGCAGCAAATGGAGCATGATCGTGATCTGCAGGACCAGTACGGAGTTTATGAACGGGTAGCTGAAAAATCCGAAGTGGAAAAGAAGTCGTTCCAGCCGAACCGGAAATCACCGCCCGACAGTACACAAAGGAAGAACCACTGCTTCAACTGCGGTTCTGTTGACCATCTAAGGAAGGATTGCCAAGCAGCCACAAAATGTTTCCGTTGCAGCCAAAGCGGTCACATATCGAAGAACTGTCCAACAACAGCAGCTACAGCAGGTATAAATGTTGCACAAAATGAAAAGCGATTCAAAACAGTAAGAGTGAACAACGTGGAGGTGAATTGTCTGGTGGACACAGGAGCAGATGTGACACTTCTCAAGAAAAGAGTTTACGACCAAATTCATAATGTCCAGCTGCAGAGTTACATGTTGAATTTACGTGGTCTAGGCAACAACATCACTCGTCCAGTTGGTTGCTTTGTAGCAGAGATTGCTGTCGATGAAGAAAAAATATCCCACAAACTTGTCGTGGTTGCGGATGGAGATCTCCAACATGATGCACTGCTGGGATATGACCTTGTGGAAACCTGAATCAGATAAGTATTTATAATGTTGCAAATACAAATTCTGATATAGATGTGCCGTTACAGTTCGAGAACGAGGTGCGTGCGATGATCAACGACTACAAACCAAACCAGTCAGTTGAAGAGGTTTCAGTGTTGCTGCACATTGTTCCCGATGGAGAAATTGCACCGTTTAACCAGTCGCCCAGTCGCCTTTCCATTTTTGAAGCCGAAACAGTCAAGAAACAAATCGACGAATGGCTTGACACAGGCATTATTCGGCAGTCGACTTCGAATTTTGCTAGCCGTATTGTTTTGGTGAAGAAAAAAGATGGCTCACACCGTATGTGCGTCGATTTCCGAAAGCTGAATTCAATGGTGTTAAAGGATTGCTTCCCCGTGCCGATCATCGAGAACGTACTCGAAAAGCTGCAGAAGGACAAATTCTACACTGTTATGGATTTGGAAAACGGGTTTTTCCATGTGCCAATCTCCGAAAGCAGCAAGAAATATACAGCTTTTATAACGAAGAATGGGCTATACGAGTTTAACCGTGCTCCTTTTGGTTTTTGTAACTCGCCAGCTGCATTTATGCGATATGTAAATTTCGTATTTCGAAACCTGCTAAATCAAGATGTGCTAGAGCTTTATATGGATGACATTATAATCTATGGAGCAACCGTCGACGAATGTTTATCAAAAATGAAGCTGGTCTTTTCAACAGCTGCAACGGTCTTAAAATAAAATGGCAAAAATGTCATTTTCTGAAAACTACGGTGAATTTCCTTGGACATTTCGTTCAAGACGGATACGTTTGGCCAGGAGAAGAGAAGCCGAATGCTGTTGGTAAATTTGCTGTGCCGAAGAATATAAAAGCCGTACAGCCATTTTTGGGACTTACTGGATTTTTTCGCAAATTTATAAAAGGCTATTCAGAAGTTGCCAGGCCGTTGACTAATCTGTTGCGTAAAGATGTAGCTTTTCAAATGAGAGCTGAAGAACTTCAGGCTTTTCAAAATTTAAAAAATGCTCTTATTCAGGAACCTGTGTTGAAGCTGTACGACCGCAATGCCAGAACGGAAGTTCACACTGATGCATCAAAGGAGGGATTTGGTGCTGTTCTCATGCAGTGGCTCGGCGATAAGCTATTCCCAGTACACTTCTGGAGTAAAAAGACAACGGAGGCAGAAGCAGCTCGGCATAGTTACATCTTGGAGGCAAAGGCTATTTATCTCACACTCAAGAAATTTCGCCATTATTTGTTGGGCATAAAATTCAAGCTGATAACTGATTGTGCTGCGTTCAAACAGACACTGAATAAGAAGGATGTCCCACGCGATGTCGTACAGTGGGTAATTTACCTTCAGGACTTCGATTTTGAAGTGGAGCACCGTCCGGGTGAGCGGTTAAAGCATGTGGACTGTTTAAGTTGTTATCCGCAGCGAGTTATGGTCGTGTCATGGGAAATAACTGCAAGAATCAAGAAGGCCCAAGCAAGTGATACAATGATTAAAACTGTTGCAGAAATTCTCAAAAGTCGGCCGTATGAAGATTTTAAGGAGAAAGGTGGTCTGATTTATAAGGCTGTGTCTGGAAACGATTTGATAGTTGTCCCCAAGGTAATGCAGCGTGAAGTGATTGTCGACGCTCACAATCTCGGCCATTTTGTGGTACAAAAAACAATGCACGCTGTCCAACAAAGCCATTGGATACCACACTTGGAGCAAAAAGTAAATGAAGTTGTTACCAATTGCATAAAATATATCATTTACAACAAAAAACTTGGCAAGAAGGAGGGGTTCCTGAGTTGCATTGACAAAGGAGATAAGCCGCTTCAAACTCTTCACGCAGATCACTTGGGTCCTATGGACGCTACTTGTAAGCAGTACAAATATATTTTGGCTATTTTTGATGCATTCTCCAAGTTTGTATGCCTTTTTCCCACAAAGACAACCAGCTGCGAAGAGACTCTGAAAAAAATTCGAAATTTGGTGCAACACATTTGGAAATCCAGCCCGAATCATAACAGACCGAGGAGCTGCATTCACGTCGAACATGTTTGAGCAGTACGTCAAAGAGAATAACATTGAGCATATATGGAGTACAACAGGAGTTCCAGGGGGGACCGGTCAAATTGAACGAGTTAATCGTGCCGTACTTTCCATCGTTGCAAAATTGTCGTCCGAAGAGCCAGCTAAGTGGTATAAGTTTGTACCAAACGTGCAGAAAGCTATAAACTCCAATGTGCATGCGTCGACAAAGAGGAATCCATTTGAACTGATGTTTGGTGTAAAGATGAACAATATTCCAGGCCAGTATATATCGGATTTACTTCAGCAAGAAATGTACGATGCTTTTGATGAAGAGCGGCAGCAAATGAGGCACAACGCTAAATTAGAAATACAGCGGGCACAGGATTCGTATAAAAAGCATTACGACACAAAAAGAAAAGGCGAGCATGGGTACCAAATCGGAGATCTTGTCGCAATACGTCGCACCCAATTTGTGGCAGGCAAGAAGTTGGCCAGCGAGTATTTGGGGCCGTACGAGGTAACAAAAATAAAGAAAAACGGCCGATATGATTTTCGAAAGTCAACAGGTGTTGAAGGCCCTAACCACACATCCACAAGTTGCGATCATATGAAGCTATGGAGGTTTGTGGTGGACAACGAATGCGAGTGGTCATCAGGGACTGATGAATAATCAGAATGGCCGAATGTAAGAAGGCTAACGGTGGTATGGTTGGCAGAGGCGCACGCGTCGGCAGTACAGCAGTATATACACTAATACAAAAGTCGAGGATCGGCAGTAACAAGAAGTCGGAAAGATAGAGTGGGCAGTCGTATTTGAGTCGTCGTACAGGACAGTCGTCGGGGAGTAAAGTCGAAACAAAGTCGTAAAGCATAAGCAGTGTCGCAGAAACTCGTCGATCGTCTCAGTTGTATTAAACTTACATTACATATACCTTAACCTTTTCTTTGTAATCTATTCTTGGCGAACCTATAATAAACATAATAACTAATATAATTCTACATGTATATTTGATTTTTGTAGCGTTCTGTTTGTACTCATTAATTTGCTTTAACTGACAAGGTCGGCCATTTTAAATGTTCAGTTATTTTTTGACAAGTGTTTTGTTTGGATTGGTTTTGGCTCTTCAAATATGGCTCTTTCAAAATATGGCTAAAAAAATTAATGAAAATGTATAAAATTATGTGTGAAAAATCAAAAACAAAATGCGCAGAACTATTCCGAATGTTGACTGTGACACATGGTGGAGCTATCTTCGACCAAAGCAAAGTTTATAGGTGGTAAAAAAAGGTCTCAAAAGGCCGAGAAGATGGAACGACGAAGAGCGTACAGGACGCCCAAGCACGTCAAAAATAGACGAAAAAGTTGATAAAGGGAAGAAAATAGTATTGGCCACTAGTTGAATCACCGTTAAAGAAGTGGCTAAGTACCTAAAAATATCGATTGGCTCGTGCCATTCGATTTAAACCACCGCGAAATTCGTGGCAAAAATGCTCAGCAGATGTTGGCCGTAACGATCCAAGGGTACTCTAGAGGGTTATAAATGCTCATCATGGGTTAGTTGTTATGACGTGGAAACCAAAGCCTAGCGGCCGCATGAGCCAAGACAAAAAAAAGCTTACTAAGTTCGGTTGAAGTCTTCTTTGGATGCAGGGGCGTGGTGCATCATAAGGCCTTGACGTCAATAAGGAACATTACCCGCATAATGATGTTGCCTTAAGTGGACGCTTTAAGCGACTTAAGATATAAAAAAGCCGTATAACAGATGTATAAGTTAACACAAATACCCAATAACAACAAAATTTATCATGATAACTGTGTAGAGTCGGTATCGTCTGCGGATGCTGTGCAATTTCAAACTTCGGCCGGCGACGGCGGTCAATATCCCGTGGCTGCGGTCAATCTGAAAACTATGCAGTACAGGTGCGATCGGCCGCAACGGACGAGGCGTCGAGTCCGCACCTGTTCGACAACGGGCTAGTTTTGGTGATAACTAATTTTGTACTTAGGTTTATTAAAATTATGGAAATAAAGCACACCGGTCACGGTCGCAAGTACACATACGGATTTCTATTAAACAGCTATTGCAGCATTAAACAAGTATTCTTTCGCTGCTCGGCAATAATAATTAGTTTTATTTCGTTCGCTCATCTACAAAGATAATCATCATACCAGCGAAATTAATTTACTCTCTTACCCCGAAACGAGGGCGATTATTTCGGTACGCTGCGATGTCAAATTCTTTATTTAGGTAAATATGTGCCTCACCATTCAGACTCGGTTTAAAAGGTTAAGATTTAAGCACCTTGTGTTCGTTTTACAGAAGTAAAAACTTATTATTATAGATAAGACCAACCATACTCCGTCAAGTACCTGTGAGCAAGTACAGGGAGAGCAATTAAGTTTTTCAGCTCGTTGCTTACTACTGTGGTCAAAAAGTAAGGCAAATTTTAAATTTAAACTTTCGGCGTTAACCGATTATGCCAAACTTTTTTTTCCTTAAGTTGGTAGGACTGTTAGTGACATCTGTGCCAAATCACATGTCAAAGACATCATTATTTTTTAGTTTACGCTTGTCTTTCTAAGTACAAAAAGTTCATTCGGCGATTTGTGCGATGTTCAATTTGTGCGATGTTCAATTTTGTTGAGCAAAGAAGTGCTATTAAATTTTGCTTGCTGAATGATATTTCCGCTGGTGAAACGTATCGAACGTTACAAGTCAAATAAATCGGAACAGAATAGTCGCTCATTACAACAGACGGAGAAACAGACGGCCGGTGAAATCAGCTTAGTTTTTTTATACCCTGTACCCATTAAAAATGGGTGAAAAGGGGATCATAATATGGTGCAAAAGAATGTATCAGGCAGAAGGAAGCATCTCCGACCCCATAAAGTATATATATTCTTGATCAGCATCAACAGCCGAGTCGATATAGCCATGTCCGTCTGTCCGTACGTCCGTCCGTCCGTCCGTCCGTCCGTCCGTCCGTCCGTCCGTCTGTCCGTATCAACGCCTAGATCTCAGAAACTACAAGAGCTACAGACATGTGCCATATATCGTTGGATAGGTAATTTCCATACGCAGTACAAGTTTGTTGTTTTATTTTGATATCATCCCCCGCTCCCCCGCAAACCGCAAAAAACTGCCACGCCCACAATTATTAACCTAATGCTATGCAATTCGGCATATGCGTTGGTGCTTATAAAAGCTATCTAGTTTTTAAATTTGGATAAGAAACACGGAAGTTATGCCACATGCAAAATCTATGTCAAGGGAAGCAGAAGCGCAGCAAAACACGCATTGCGCGACGCCGACTGCGACGTTGACAGCGAAATGTGTATGGCTTTATGACACACGAAACTTATTTTCATAACCAAAATCATACCAAATTTATATTGTTATGGTACTCTTTTCTAATATGGTAGAATATTGTTTCATTTATTTATTGATATTAAATAAATAAATTGTAAGCATGTCTAAGGGTACAGGGTATTTTGCAATCGGGAAACTCGACTGCTGCTACCTTACTTGTTTTAGGTTAGTGAGATTACCATTGTAGCGACTTACCGTTCTTGAAATATTCCTCGAATATCGAATTTTAGTTAAAACCCTATTTTTTCATTGTGAGGGAGAAGTTTCAGAACGTTTGTGATTTTCATTTTCGTTCAAATGGAAATCTGACCTGAATGGTACAGTATTTGGCCGTCTGTCCCTCCGTCTGTCTAAATAAGGGACTATTCCGGTCGGATTTTTTTTGACACTATTAGTCACTTATGAACGGAAAAATATTTTGTATAAAGGTCTATTTTTACCTCATTCTATATGGAGATATCCCTAGGCAAATAGATACAACATCAGAGTCAGCCTAGAAATTCGCACTCGGTCATTGGGTATGAAGCTGTTTGTTGTAGATGATAGGCAATAGATCGGCCATTATTGTTTCTTATTTTCTTCCTTCACAGCGCAGCGAGTCGCAATGTTGTACAATGCCAGTATTCTAGTTTTTCTATTCTCTGCGGAGGACCAACTCTAACTGGCTCTCATTTACTTTTTCTCCTCTACCTAACATTGCGCCATGCTCAACAGGGATTTCGCTCTCCTGACCCACCGCGCTCTTATTCAGAATCTCTCTCATGGAAAAGCTGTCTTTTATTCCCTTTTATCTTCCTTTATTCTCATCTTCGATTACTATGAAAAACGTACAATTAGTAACTAAATCTATTAATTCATAATAATTCTTCGACACGGCCTTCCTGACCATAACACGCCCTCGTGTTACTTAGTTCAACATAAACTTCATTGTACTTCATTTTTCACAATTTTATTTTCAGCACAACGCTTAACTTCTTTACTTATATGTTACTATTCAACTTAATTTTCCATAACATATTTATTTACACTTCGTGTGTCTTCAAATGTTAGTTTGGGAATAATCCTTCACAATCTTCTGGCTACCAAATCAAAAGTCATCAAATGTGATTTTAGCAGGCTATCCCACAAAAATTTTAGTACAATGCTACCTTCTGCGTAAACTCAACCATTTGGATACCAATTCGTTCATACCACAGTATCGGATTCTTTTTCCATTTTGTTTACCTCCCTTGCCGTACTTTCCCTTTATCCTACATATCTTTCATGGCAGGACAAACATCGCGTCCTGCCATTGCTTTGAATGTTTCGGTGCAAAAAACTTTTTCTAGTCTCATACGCGTTCGCTTGATCTTTCTGTAATTCATCCCTATTTAATTCACTCATGATTTTCGATATATTTTCGTCGCGCTACTGTTCGGATACTAGCCAGTTGTGGGTGATAGTTGCCAAGTCAACTCGTACTCCCATAACTTTGCTAGCATTTGTCTGCGCTACTACAGCATCGGGATTCTTCGATAAGCAATTAACATGAGCCATTTGGCTCCTCTTCCGATATTCCACCTGAAACTCAAAGGGTTGCATAAATGATCACTATCGATCCACTCGCGGGGTCAATAACGCCTTGTCCCGACTCGCCTTGAGGGAATCACAGTCTGAACACACGATAAACTTTTAACCAATTAAATAATGGCGGAAGTGCTTGATGGCATTAAACACCGCCAATGTTTCGAGCTCATATGAGTGATAATTAGATTTCGAAGTTAATTGGTAAAGTGGTTTCATTACTTCCTAAAATCGAGGGACGAACTTCCTGATATAAACTGATATATGCCTGATATACTAAACTGTCTTATCTGAGTGTATGAAGATGGTTTTGGAAATTGAGATAAAGCTTGGATTTTCCGGGGTTTGGCTTCAGTTCACCCGCCTTTATGACAAAACCCAAGTATTCTATCTCTGTCCTCAGAAATTGACAATTTTTCCATTGAAAGAGAACCCTGAAAATGTCTTTATTGTCTGACACTGTATTTTTTTTTTAGTTACAATAGTCAACACAGCCTGACACTCGCATTTGAACTGATTTATTACTATCTATCAGTGCACCAGTATTAATGAAGAGCATTAATATTTGGCCAATATATAGTCATATAGTTTTGATTTTTTCCTACCAATATTGAGTCAATCTTATTTAATATGTTATCGGCAATTACCAATAATACCGTTTGAGTGCTATAAATATCGAGCATGTTACTTTCTAACATTACTCCAAAACCAAGTTGACAAATATCTTGCCCAATTATCATGTCACATTTGAGTCAACTCTTATCTACTACGTGAAGTAATAACTTATAGCTATAAGTTAAGTTATAGCTATAATTCAAAAATTTGTACGTTGGACAAAATTTGCAAATTGCTCTTGACAACATTCCCATGCCACTCAAAACTACAAGATTATGACATCTTTTGCCGGACAGCTTCACGCTGATTGCTTCTTTTAATAACGAGCATTCGGAACCAGAATCAAAAAAAAAAAAAAATGGAAGCCGCTCAGCAAATTGTATTGCAGTCCCGGTTCAGCTGAAGTACCGCACACGCTTATACACTGATGCAATATGCCCAACGTTGCCGCATTTGAAGCATGTTACCGTTGATCTGCCGCCCCTATGGCCTGGTCTCGTCTGGTTTCTTTCTTCTGCTATTCTCTTTCAACACTCTATTGCCTTGTGTCCGAGTTTTCCGCAACTATGGCAACTAATCGGTGTTTGCATCTTCGTTTCGGGGCCTTGGTCAATTTCAGAGAATTCAGCATTTCTGACAAACGTGTGTGTTGTTGTAGTTGTTGAGTTGTTGTAAACGCTGGAGTCTGGAATCAATTTGCGATGTATGTTCCAGGACCAATGACACCACAAGCTCTTCATGTGTCATTGTATAACCAAACGGCTAAAGTACACAGAGGGTCATTCATGGGGATTTGGACGTTCCTTCAGCATGTTTAGCATTACTGCTGCCACTGGCTCGTTGCCTTCATATCGCTTCATAAATAATTCCTTGAACTGCACCCAGCTTATTCCAGAGAAACAGATTTGGGAAAGCCATTGCGATGTACTGCCGAGAAGCTATTTGCTTACACTTACGCATAAAATTTACACTAATAGATAATTAGATTGTATGCATCATTTGCAATACCATTATCATTGAAAAATCGTTCATCAAAAAGTAATTTTGTTTTCGGTTTTAAATTGAATTATTTTTCGGAATTTTGTGTTTTGTTATTCCCGCACGTGAGACTTGGTGGATTGCGCATTTTACGGGCCGGGTCGGGCTGCCAAGAACGGAGTCCCACTGTTTCCGTTGCCCCTTCGCTGCCGTTGCTACTGTGACTAATTATCTGCATAAACGTTATAGAACGCCAACCTAGAGTATGGACTGGCAAGCCCCGCCGCGTGCCATCAAGCTCGGCAAAACAATGCCCTGTAAGAAGGCCCTCAAAGCAAGGAAGTGCAGCTCGAGCAGAGACTCAAGCTGGAGCTCTTCTTTCTCGGAGCCCAGCGAGATCAAGCGCAAGTCCGCGCGTAATAGGCAAAGAGAGAAGCCAAACGTCACACCTAGCACCAGCGCAGTTCTGCGCAGCAAGCTGGCAAATAACCCCTTTGCCCTCCTCTCAAGCAAAGAAGATGACGACGATCATGACGAACCCGAAACTGCCTCAGAGGCAGTGGCATCTAAAGCAGCAGAGAAACCAATCTCGATCCCGAAGACCCTCAAGCCTCTCCCAATCTACATCCCAGACGTGACCGACATTACAGCGGTTGTCAAGATGATATCGACTTAAGTCGGATCCGAAAAAGATTTCTCCTACAAAACGGAAAGAAATAATAACGTACGCGTAATGATGCCAGACAAGGAGTCCTACACAGCCCTACGCCAGCACCTCGAGGCACATAACAAAAGACACGGCACCTTCCAACCAAAGGATGAGAGAGCTTACAGGGTCATCAAGGGACTTCACCACTCAACGGACCAGACTGAAATTAAAGAAGAACTCCACAAATACGGCCATATTGTGAGGGATCTGCACAATCCCATTGGCAGGGAATCCAAAGAACCACTGGGGATCTTCTTTGTCAATCTAGAACCAGCAAGCAACAACACAGAGGTTTTTAAAATAAAGAGGATTTGCAGATCAGTCGTCACCGTAGAGCCCCCACTAAAATTCAACGATGTTCCACAATGTTTCAGATGCCAAGGGTTCGGACACACCCAGCGCTACTGCTTCTTGGAACATCGCTGCGTGAAATGTGGTGATTCTCATGACTCTAGGTCATGCACCAAAAAAAAAAGACGACAAAGCATGCTGTTTACATTGCCAAGCTGATCACCCTGCGTCGTTCAGAGGATGCCCTGCCTACAAAAAGGCAAAAGCGCAGCAATCTCCTAAAGCCAGACCCGTTAAGAGTAGCAACAAACCACCTCTCATCCAGATACCAACTATCATTAATGGTACAAGTTATAGGGACGTACTCCTAGGAAACCAAGTGACACAGCCAACGAATCCCCAACAAACCCCTCATACCACTCCTGATTGAGAGGATGATGGAAAAGTATGAAGTAAGTATTGATATCGCAGATGTTATCGCAGATGTTCTCGCAGATGATGCAGTTTATAGCTCCCATCCTCAACAGAAAGTAATGCAAATAAGTCTCAATATAGTTTTTTGGAACGCAAACGGCCTGCAGAGGAGCAAAGCCGAAGTAGAGCATCTCATCAAAACAGACAATATCGATGTTCTTCTAGTTTCGGAATCCCACTTTTGTCCCAGATCCTACTTTAAAATTAGAGGGTACGAACTGTTACATGCCAACCATCCATCTGGCAGAGCACGCGGAGGAGCAGCTATGCTCATCAGGAGTGGCATTCAGTACACGGAACTTCCCGCGTTTCAGGAGAAATGGGCTCAGTGCGCCGTGACCAGGATTTCTAGCCCACAGGGAGATATCACCATTGGTGCGGTTGGTGGGAAGTATCCCACCCAGACACTCGATAACCGAGACCCACCTTCAGGACTTCTTCGAGTCCCTCGGTCCTCGGTTTATAGCAGCCGGAGACTTTAACGCCAAATACTCCTGGTGGGGGTCCCGCACAAACAACACCAAAGGCATAAAGCTCTTTAAGTACCTGCAGCGGAAGAGTCTGGACAAGCTATCCATCCTACGGCAGGACTCGTTTCATAGATTCCTTATGGAGATGGAACCTGGAGACCCGCAACACAATCTGTGGAATGTCACGAAGCACATAAAAAGACCTGCGAAGAAGATATCACCCGTGCGAAAAGTGGACGGTTCCTGGTGTCGGACTGACGTCGAAAGAGCAGAAGCCTTTGCTGATCATCTAAATAGTGCATTCTCACCGTTCGACAGACGCACTGGCGAAGAGAGAGCAGCAACCATAAGGTTCATAGACAGCCCAAGTGCTCCTGGCCCGCCAATACAGCCCGTCGAACCAGAGGAGATTGCGCAGGAGATCGCCTCCTTAAAAAACGGCAAGTCACCAGGTCCTGACCGTATCGATGCAACAGCACTGAAAATGTTGCCCCTAATCTGTTCCCAAAGGCTGGCCAACATATTCAACAGCTGCCTCCGCCTAGGGTAATTCCCTAAAGAGTGGAAGCGAGCGGAAGTAATTGTCCTCCTCAAGCCTGGGAAACCTGAAGACAACCTAGCATCGTATCGTCCGATTAGTTTGTTGGCAATCCTTTCCAAAATACTTGAAAGAGTATTTTTACGTAGAGTACTGCCAGTATTGGACGAGACTGGTCTGATCCCTGATCACCAGTTTGGCTTCAGACGCCTTCATGGAACACCTGAGCAATGCCACCGGATTGTTGAGACCATACTTGAGGCCTTCGAAAAGAAAGAGTACTGCTGCGCCGTTATCCTGGATGTCAAACAGGCGTTTGACAGAGTCTGGCACCCTGGACTACTTTTCAAAATTAAATCCCACCTCCCAAGTTCCCATTTCGCCTTCCTCAAGTCATACACAGAGGGAAGAGAATTCAGAGTGAGATGCGGATCATCAATCAGCACCCTTAAGCCCATAATAGCAGGAGTACCACAAGGCAGTGTTCTTGGAGCCATCTTATACACACTCTACACAGAAATCTTCACCTCCCCATCACCCCCTCCCGGAACCTCACAGTAACCACTTATGCCGATGACACCGCCTTCCTAGCCTCCGCCACAGATCCTCAGGAAGCTTCAGCCATCATCCAGAGGCAACTGAATGCCCTCGGTCCATGGCTGAAACGATGGAATATCGTGGTCAACGCTGAGAAATCTTCACAAACAACTTTCGCACTACGCAGGGGAGAATGCCCCCCCGTCACACTCAACGGGGAAACCATCCCAACTAATAACACTCCCAAATATCTAGGGCTGACCCTGGACCGCAGGCTCACATGGCGTCCACACCTAATCAACAAGCGCAACCAGGCCAACCTACGGCTTAAGCAACTGCATTGGCTCCTGGGAAGAAAGTCCAAGCACAAAGTAAAATTCAAGCTGCTTATTTACAAGGTAGTGCTGAAGCCAATCTGGACATATGGGATACAGTTGTGGGGCACGGCAAGCTGTTCGAACTGCATCAAAATCCAGCGGTTTCAGAATAAATGCCTGAGAACAGTTTCGAACGCCCATCCGTACCACGAAAACTCAATAATCCATAAAGAGCTTGGAATTAGATGTGTAGCAGAGGAGATCACCCGTCTCAGCGGAAGATACATAAAAAGACTGGACAACCACCCCAACCACCTGGCCATCAACCTCTTAGATAATAGGCAATCCCCAAGACGCCTGAAAAGGAAACACCCGCTTGACCTCCCCAACCAATAGACACCTAAGTCAACCTCATAAGATATGCATTCCATGTACCTCCCTTAAGTCAAGGTCTCCCGCAAACCATTTAATGATTGTCCACTTGGACAGATTTTAAATACAAATTAAGAATGTTAAAAAAAAAAAATAAATAAAATTTGCAATACCAGTCATCACAATATCTTGCCGGAACATCATTTCGGCTTCCGAGAGGGTCATGTCACCGTAGAACTGGTGCAGACTGGTGCAACATATACTGCAGGCGTTTGATGATCTTGAGTATTGCAATGCAGTCTTTATCGATATGCAGCAAGCATTCGATAGGACTTTTATCCAAAATGAAAAGTCTGTTACCAGCACCTTACTTTGGCCTCCTGCGGTCATATCTCTATGGACGGAAATTTATGGTAAGGTACAGGGATACCTGCTCTGCTCCCTGCCAAATAATAGCTGGAGTTCCGCATGGAATTCCGCAGGGCAGCGTTCTTGGCCCGCTGCTTTATTCTTTATATACTGCTGACTTACCCAGACCTACCTACGAGAATATGCAATACCCCTTAAAGGCTATCATTGCTACTTACACCGATGACATTGAGGTTCTTTACAGATCCAAATGCGGTATTGAAGCTGCAAATTGGTTGCAAGGATACCTTGAAACTCAATCAGCGTGGAGTAGAAGGTGGACAATGAAGGTCAATCCTTTAAAAAAAATAAATCCGTGTTTTACACTTAAAAGGGTTGTAATGAATACCCCAGCAATACAATTTGAAAGTGTGACATTGGAACAGCCATCTCAAGCGAAATACCTCGGCATAATTTTAGATAAGCGCCTTACTTTTGGGCCTCACCTAAAAACAATAACCAAAAGGTGTGGCCGAAGAATGCAGCAACTACGATGGTTGATTAACAAAAGGAGCACTATGTCGCTAAGAGCCAAAAGAGCAGTATACGCGTATTGTATAGCTCCAATTTGGCTGTACGGAGTGCAAATCTGGGGGATTGCTGCCAAATCAAACTACAAGCGGATACAAGCCGAAGATGGGATACCTTTGATAGCAAAAAAGTTTTCCATACAAAGGCTTGTTTTCATATCGGTCGTTTGTATGGCAGTTATATGATATAGTAAATCGATTCGGATTAAACTTTCAAAAATCATGTATGGCTATGTCAAATGAATAAATGTTGAATTCGGTTGCAATAGGTTGGAAAACAAAAAAGTTTTCCATAGAAAGACTTGTTTTCATATCGGTCGTTTGTATGGCAGCTATATGATATAGTGGTCCGATCCGACCAATTTTTAAACTTGATCTGCGTGCAACAAAAATAATGATCTGGTAAAACTACGCTAGCTTTAAAACTACTGTCTATTTTTTGCATAGAAACAGACGGACAGACGGACATGGCTATATCGACTCGGCTGTTGATGCTGATCAAGAATATATATACTATGTGGGGTCGGAGATGCTTCCTTTAATGCGTTACACATTTCTGGACAAAATTATAATACCCTTTTTCAAGGGTATAAAAAGCGCCTTTACAGCTTGTTTAAATGGGAAAAACAGAAAAAAGGAAGAAAACTGGAACCAGGTGATACAACGTCGAGCGCATATGAGCAAAGCTTAAAGCTCGAAGACCTGATAAATCCAAACTAGAAGATTTTTTTAATTTATTTAAACAACAATTTAACAAAGATCTGCTAAATATGGATAAAAATTATAAATATAACTACACTATAACTATTCTAGGAGGTATTCTATGATTTTAAGGTTATTTACATTAGGAGAGGGTTCAGGGGATAGAGTATGTGATAAAAGGTTATAGTTCTTACAAATAGTGCGAAAGGGGTCGTGTTCAGCGAAGTTAGATTTGCAGATAGGTAACCATAATGGTCGGAAGGACCTAGTTTTCCTATTAGGAATGGAAAAATATAGTTGGCTTATCAGGTGTTTAGAGTCAACCATGCCATGGATCAGCATGTGTAGAAACATGACCCCAGCAAAGGTTCGGCGCTCCTTCAATGGAGGTAACTTTAGCAATTTAAGCCTGCAACGGTACGGCGGGAGACGATTATCAGGATCCCAGTTCAGGTTTTTTAGTGCAAATAGCAGAAACTGCTTTTGCACCGACTCAATACTATTTTGGTGAGAGGAGTATTGAGGACTCCAAACACACGAGCAATATTCGAGGATGGGACGAACTAGGGTGATATACAGGGATTTGGTGGTGAAAGGATCGTTAAATTCTTTTGACCATCGCTTAATAAAGGCTAACATTCCTCTGGCTTTATTCACTGTCACAGAAATGTGATCATTAAACTTAAGTTTATGATCGAAAAGAACTCCAAGATCATTGATTGTGGAAACACGATCAAGGACGTGATTTCCGAGAGAGTAAGATATGATAAGCGGCACACTGCGATGGAATGTCATAAGTTTGCATTTAGAGCAGTTTAGGAACAGAAGATTAATTGAGCACCACAAATAGAGTTCGTCAAGGTCTAATTGCAGATGCCTATGCAGGAAATGTTCCGAGAAGGAATAGCATAACTTGACATCATCAGCATACATAAGCGTAGAGGCATAACTAATCACATTAGGAAGATCGTTCACAAAGAGTATAAACAACAGTGGTCCTAGATGACTACCCTGAGGGACACCCGATGAGACATGGATGACCTTCGACTTGGTAGATTTAAATAGGACACGCTGGGTTCGATCTGAAAGGTAGGAAGCAAACCCACATCAGGATATTTGGTGGAAAACCAATAAGCGAGAGTTTCCGTAGCAAGAGCTGATGATTAACTGAATCAAATGCTTTGCTGAAGTCAGTGTAAATTACATCAGTTTGCAAGCGATGTTGAAAACCTCGGTTGATTTTCGACGAAAATTCTAGTAGATTAGTTATTGTCGAGCGAAGCTTGACAAAGCCATGCTGTGCAGGTGAGATTATGCTCTTGCATGCATGTTGAAGCTGCGATGTGATAAGTTTCTCAAGGAGTTTGGGAATCGCAGAAAGCTTAGCAATGCCGCGGTAGTTCTCAATGGAAGCCTTAGAGCCTTTTTTATGAATTGGTATTAGGTATGATTCATTCTATAATTTAGGTAGGGAAGTTTGCTCCAAGGATAGGTTAAATAGAATGGTAAGAGGTAGGGTGAGAAGATCGGAGCACCTTCTGAGGATGCAGCTAGGTACGTTGTCTGGGCCTGGTGAAAAAGAGATTTTAATTGATGAAAGAGCCGTAAACACATCATGACAGTGGAATTTAGAAAGGGAAATGTTGTTTATGTAGGGTAAATTATATGGATAGTTAGAGGAGGGATCAAATGAGTTAGATGAGTAGGTTGACTGAAAAAATGACGCAAATAGATTAGCAATGCCGAGATGCGAATAGTCGGAAGTATTATTATATGAGAGGGAAGGGGGGAAAAGATTGGATTTGCGTTTAGAGTTTACAAAAGAGTAAAAAGAGCTTGGATCGTTGCGAAAATTGAGTTTGCATTTAGAAATATAATTTTTATATAGTTTATTGTTAAGGTCAAAGAACTGGTTGCGGATTAGAAGGTAATTAGAAAGATGTATCGAGGTTGGAGACTTTAATGACTTTTTGTAGGCTCTAGATTTCCTATTTTTTAGGAGAGAGAGGTGCTTATTAAATCATGGAGGTTTAGACGTTGATGGAGTTAACGTTTCAGGGACAGATTTATTTAAGGCGTTATGAATTACTTCATAAAAAGAGTCTGTAGTTTCCTCGATATTGCTGAAACTAGATAGATAACTCCAGTCAATATTAGTCAGGTGATTTCTTAGGTCACAGTAGTTGGTTTTTTAAAGCATTTTTGACGAGGCTGCTCGCTGTTATTGGGGGGGACTTCAGGAGAGTCAATAATTAGCGGGACTAAGAGTGTTGGGTGGTGAGAGTCCTCAGGAGTAGATAAGGGAGGAACCTTGCTATTATGGCAGAGGAGGTAGTGTTAGAGAAAATTAGGTCAAGCGACCTGCCACGGGAGTTCCTTATATGGTTAAGTTGGAAAACAGCAGAGTCGGCTAAGCCATCAAGGAAGTCATTTTGGTTAGTGGGTAGAAGCGAGTTATCCTCATCCGAGTTGATCCATGAAATGAGGGGCAGATTGAAATCCCCCATAACTAGAATAAGATCAGCATCATTTAGCAGGGACACAACTGATTTTATGGCAGTTAAGTGGTGCATATAAATGATTGCATCACTCAGAGGAGGAATGTAGGAACAGGTGATGAAAAGGTTATGGGACTCAGAATGAATTTTAACGGCTAAAAATTCAATTCCGAAAGGATTAGTAATAGTAATACGTTCAACTGTGTAGATGTTGTTTACGGCAATCAGAACGCCACCTCCAAAGGTTGGGCGATCTTCCCGAAAGACAGTGTACTTCGATACCAAAATTTCATTGTCTATGACAGTGGAGTTTAGCCAGGTTTCAGTTAGCACAATAGCATCGAAGTCAAAGGAAGAACTGTTAGTATAAAGTAAGTTCAGTTTTCCAAGAATACTGCGAACGTTTTGGTAGCAACAAGAAAAAATCTTGTTGCTTAGTTTTTTGAAGTATTAACTAGACTGGAACCTTGAGAATCTCTGATCAAGAACTCATGGACAATACTGTGCTCGGGCCAGGTAGTAGGATCTAAAGATTTATCAAGGGAAGCTTCTGGTAAAGTTATTTTGAAAGAGGATATGCTACGTTTATGCTTAAAATTAAATTTGGTTACAAACAGTTCTGAGGGAGCTATATTTAAATTATTTGAAAGGTGAATCCTAACGTCGTCGGCAGAGGCATCAGGCATAAGCCGCGATACAAAGATGGATTTGCGGGGAGCCACGGCTAAGATAATACTAGGAAAAGAGGAAAGCACTTAGGCTAGACTGCGGACTTCGCCGGTACCGCAGCCGCTAGACAAATATAAATAAATTTATATATCATTGATGCTAAATGGCGGATTATTTTTAAAAATATATATGTCATATGTCAAATATAGTTGGCTGATTCTTTTGGGAAATTCAAAATCAGATCAGTAGAGAGTACTCGACCAATCCAAGCCTTTCCGACTTACATATACAATATATTGCGTAAAAAGAAAAAATAGGTGTATGGTTATTTTGCCATAGTCTTTAAACTGAAAGACAAGTTTTCGCAAAAACAGACAGACGGCATTCTATATATATATTATATCGATTGAAGAGGTAATCCTGATCAAGAATATATTTAATATTTATAGAATATATTATAAAATTTGTAATAACATTTTCATTGTCTTATTTTTAATTTTCTGTTTGAAACTTACCACATCTATGAGTTGAGACAGTTTTAATTTAATGCAAACTTTAAGGACGTCCGTGGTATTGACAACAGGACGTACTAATTTATTATAATTACTTAATAAATCATCATATAGTCGCTTGGCGTCTGGATTACCCGCTACAGCTCCATGTACCATTAGTGCTGATAAGATCCATGCTCTAAATGTTTCCCCTGATGATTGCTTCCTTACGAATAGTCGCAAAATTTCCATGATCAACTTCATCTTAACAAAGATTTTGTTTTTAAATTAACTTAAACGCATTTTTCTAGCTGTCTGATATTTATACCTGAAAATTTTAGAATTTATTGTGAGTTTTTTTTTTGTATAATATAATATTGTATGTGTCCATAGTAGAGTTTCTGGACCTTTTTTTACAGGGTAATTTATTTATAAAGCGCAAATAAGATAAATCTACAGCGAATAATGCATTGGAGACCAGATGAATTTTGCACTACTAAGCGTTTGTGGTGTACATAAAGACGAATGGTTAAACTTTAGCTGTTTTGTTCAAAGTTTAATGTGGAGGTGTAACAATACGGCGCGGGGTCAGTGGATAAAGCAAAAGTCGGTATGAATGCAAACTACTAATAGCTTTGGACAACGAGACTGTACGCAAATATGCAGAGCTGTCGAGCGAGCTAGTGGTAGATCAGGAGGACGAGCCTGCACAGCTGCACAAAAATTGTACGCCCTCGCATTGCCTAAGCTGAATAGACCCAAACGCATTTCCCTATGAAGAGAGAATATCAATAATGCATGGCCGTGTAGGAAAGCATAAACCCCAACTTGGAATCTGCACACGTGCAAGCACTTAACAGCAAAAGTAACAGTAAATCAAATACGGATTCTACCGGGAATATACGGGGAGGATACGGGGGTCAATACATGACCTGAAGATGAGCTAAATACTGAAAAGTGACTGATTGATGAGAAGAAAAAAAAGACAGGTATCCCCCGTATAACACGGTTTTATACAACGCGGTTTCGATATAGCGCGATGTGGAAAGGTTTCAGTACAACGCGAAATTTTGGCTTATATAACGCGAAGGGGAAAATACATAATTATAAAATCTGGTAGAGATCCAGCAAAATAATAAGGAAAATAGATATTAATCTAGCACCTTATTACGAAATTGAAAAGGAGCTTAAAAAACCACCCACCAAAAACTGATAACAGATTTTACAATTATAAAACCAGTAGAAGAAAAATAAGGTCCCACAACTAGTTTCTTATCCAATAGCGAAAACTATGTTGAAGAAATATCTTCTGATGAAGCTATTGCTCACCCAAAACGCCCACGCGCAAAGATCTTTGAAGACAGTGAAACAGATTAATTACCATATGAAGTATGAAGAATAACAATAAAGTTTTTAATAAACCTTTAATTTGTTTTTAGATTGTTTTTAAATTTTTGAATGTGCACATAATTATTTATATTTTGTTTTTTGAATTTTGAAATACATATGCACATGTATGTATGTACATATGTATATGTATTATTATTCATATCTTGTGTTTTTAATTAACAAAGAAAGTCTGAATTTTTGTATTGAGTTGAACAATATATGCATCTGTTATTTAGTATGTATTTTATTTAAAAAAAAAACCTATTGGAACATAACCGCCAAATTTATATGAAAACTAAGGTTTATAAAACGCGGATTTACATTACGCGCAATTCTTCTGACGTAACTATCGCGTTATACGAGTGATACCTGTATTGTAGTGCACAAGACATAACTTTTCAGAAAATAGAAGATGACAGCATCATTTTTATAATATACAAGAAGATGCGCACAAAAAAGAAGCCAAATTTCAGGCTATTAATGTTGCTTTGAACGGTGTAGGTAAAGCTATTAAGGAATATTAAATGCTTCGAAGTATGTACATATATATTTTGTGGCCCTTAGCCTACGGTTCAATAGGCGGACTAATGTGTGAATAATCGTGTGCCGTATATGTGTACACTGTGCCTATATTGGGTTTATATTTCTGACATGAGGGCAGCTGAAAACAGATATTAGCAATGGATGAAAGCAAGGCTTACCGTACCACGCGGGACATGCCATGGCGGACCATCCCCTTTCCGCTAACCCATAAGTGGAATGTTGTAAAAAATTAAAAAAAAAACAAGTGAGAAAAGTTATCTTCGGCTTGCCGAAGATGGTATACCCTTGCAGATCTTTACAAAATTGCAAGAAGTACTTATGTAAAAATCAGAAGTCTTTTCAAAATTATTGGTATGGCTATGTCAAATGATTAAATGTTGAATTAGGTTGCAATAGCTTGGTCGTTTGTATGGCAGCTATGTGATATAGTGCTCCGATCCACACCAAACTTTTAAAAATCATGTATGCCTATGTCAAATGAATAAATGTTTAATGTTTAATAATAGCTTGGAGAACAAAAAAGTTTTCCATACAAAGACTTGAAATCTGATTGATCGTTTGTATGTCAGCTATATGATATAGTGGTCCGATCCAACCGATTTTTAAACTTGATCTGCGCGCAACAAAAATAATGATCTGGTAAAAATTTCAAAACGCTAGATTTAAAACTACTGTGGATTTTTTGCATAGAAACAGACGGACAGACGGACAAGGCTATATCGACTCGGCTGTTGATGCTGATCAAGAATATATATACTTTGTGGGGTCGGAGATGCTTCCTTTACACATTTCAAGGGTATAAAAAAAACCGATGCTGCCAATTCTGGAGGCATTTTAAAATTTGTTAGAATTCCAAAGCTTTTTGAAATGTGGTCAAACGACATTTACAACACATTTGCTTTCTCCATGCCAAATAGGGTTTTATCAAGCGTCGCTCCACCACCGCAAACCTTTACCTTTATTAAAGATAACTTTGACTTACCTCCTGATCTAACGAGGTCTCTGGTTCTTATGTATGCAGACGACGGTAAGCTTTCTACTCGATATTAATCGTCTTCTGGTGAATGGAAACTTCAGTCCGACTTGGATAATTTAAAAAAATAGTGTTCAACCAGTATCTTAATTTTAATGGGTCACAATGCAAACTTATTTATTTTTATCGTTCGAGCTCGAACTAGGCAATTTCCTTTTCTATGGGATATCTTTGGAAAGATTAACTCAGGTTAATGATCTTGGTGCCCAATTAGGGTTTAAACTTTAATTGTCCGACAATATTTCCACGATGGTTAATATAAACAAGGGTGTACTTGGCTTTATTAAAATATGGTCTAAGGAATGTAATGACCCTGATAAACATAAAAGCCTATAATATCTTTAGTACGTCCGATACTGGAGTATGGCTCATGCCTCTGGAGTCTTCAGTACCATGTTTCAGACCGCATTAAATCCGAACAAAAGAACTTCTTGATGTTCGCTCTTAGGAGGCTCAACTGGGATCCAAATCTTCACCTCCCTTCTTATTTCAGCAGACTCCTACTAATCAATTAAGCGCACCTAACCAATCGTAGAAAGATGCTGGGTGTCGTTTTCCTACATAACCCTATTAATGGTAATGTAGACAGTCAGTATCTACTAACACGACTAACATTTAACATTCCAATAGACGGACTAAAAATTGTAGTATTGTAGATCTACATATGTCCAACATGAGCCATTTATGGTTTTGTGTTCTGACTTCAGCGGCCTACGAGTGTGGTATATTCTATTACTTCACTCTGCACTTCCTTTTCTATCAAGTCCTCAATTCGAACATACCTCTTAGAGCCACAAACGTACTCTCTTCTTTCTGGTAATCATTTCAATACTTTATTCTCAAGAATCTATCCCCGCGATCCGAGCCGTAGCGCACCTAGGTCGGCTAGGGGAGGAGTGCTGTGGGTTATGTAGGGGGAGCCGAGGAAAAATTATTAGAACATATGGTTAAATGGAAAGTTTTTAAGATTAATTACAATACTTTATCCTCGTCTGTACTAAGATATCTACGTTATTCTTTTTGGCTTTATTCTTAGGAGTGTTAACTATTCTAAGAGGTATTCTAAGAATTTTAATTTATTAACATTAAGGGAGAGTTCAGGGGATAAAGTATGAGATAAGAGGGTATAGTTTTTACAAATAGTGCGAACGGGAACAGTGCGCTGAACACGAGAGTAGTTGGATCTGGAAATAGGTAACTATGGGGGTCGGAAGAACCTAGTTTTCCTATTAGGGATGCAAAAATATAGGTGGTTTAGAAGGTGTTTGGAATCAACCATGCCATGGATAAGCATATGTAAAAACATGACCCCAGCACAGGTTCTGCGCTCCTTCAGAAGAGGTAATTTCAACAATGCAAGATCCAAGATCATTGATTGTGGAAACACGATCAAGGACTTGATTTCCAAGAGAGTAAGACACAAAAAGCGGTACACTGCGATGGAATGTCATAAGTTTGCATTTAGAGCAGTTTAGGAACAGAAGATTAATTGAGCACCACAAATAGAGTTCATCTAGGTCTAGTTGCAGATGCCTGCGCAGGAAATGTTCCGAGAAGGAATAGCATAACTTGACATCATCAGCATACATAAGCGTAGAGGCATAACTAATCACATTGGAAAGATCGTTTACAAAGAGTATAAGCAATAGTGGTCCTAGATGACTACCCTGCGGGACACCCGATGAGACATGGATGACCTTCGACTTGGTGGTTTTAAATAGGAAACGCTGAGCTCGATCTGAAAGGTAAGCAATCCACATAAGGATATTTGGTGGAAAACCAATAAGCAAATGCTTTGCTAAAGTCAGTATAAATTACATCAGTTTGCAAGCGATGTTGAAAACCTAGGTTGATTATTGACGAAAATTCAAGTAGGTTATTTGATGTCGAGCGAAGCTTGACAAAACCATGCTGTGCTGGTGAGATTGTGCTCTTGCATGCATGTTGCAGCTGCGATTACATGAGTTTCTCAAGAAGCTTGGGAATCGCAGAAAGCTTAGCAATGCCGCGGGAGTTCTCAATGAAAGCCTTAGATTACTTACTTGCTACTTGATTCGCTTTGAATTATAATAAAGTAAATTTTTATAAGTATTGTGGAGGTCGTAAAGGTTGTGGTGTAGACACCTTTGGTTGTGTAAAGTGATTTGTATTCTGCAACACTGACCGGGGAATTGGAAAAAGTTTGCATTTTGAGAAGAGTTTTAAAGGCTTGCATTTTTGGGATTTATATGCAGGCTTTCCGATTTTGTTTTATGACAATCTTCTACTATACCTTTAAAGACAAAGTCAACAATTAACAAGAAATGGATTTAAATTTTGAAAGTACGGGTAAATATAATGAATATTGCAGGCTTGTTAGCGGTAGGCGGCAAATCTGGTAAATAACGAAAAATATAAGTAACTACACGGAGACATTAGATTCCATAAGATTAATGGTGTTAGTTTTGTAGTATCGTTAGTACACCAATTTTATAAAAAAAACAAGTAATGTAGCAGCAGTCGAGTTTCCCGATTGCAAAATACCCTGTACCCTTAGACATGCTTACAATTTATTTATTTAGTATCAATAAATAAATGAAACAATATTCTATTAGAAAAGAGGACCATAACAATATAAATTTGGTATGATTTTGGTTATGAAAATAAGTTTCGTGTGTCATAAAGCCATACACATTTCGCTGTCAACGTCGCAGTCGGCGTCGCGCAATGCGTGTTTTGCTGCGCTTCTGCTTCCCTTGCCATAGATTTTGCATGTGGCATAACTTCCGTATTTCTTATCTGATTTGGTTCAAATTTAAAAATTAGATAGCTTTTATAAGCACCAACGCATATGCCGAATTGCATAGCATTAGGTTTATAATTGTGGGCGTGGCATTTTTTTGAGGTTTGCGGGGAGCGTGATCGTGGAAGTTTTTTGCTGTTTGCGGGGGAACGGGTGGTGATATCAAAATAAAAAAATAAACTTGTACTGCGTATGGTAATTACCTATCCAACGATATATGGCACATGTCTGTAGCTCTTGTAGTTTCTGAGATCTAGGCGTTGATACGGACAGACGGACGGACGGACGGACGGACGGACGGACGGACGGACGGACGGACGGACGGACGGACGGACGGACGGACGTACGGACAGACGGACATGGCTATATCGACTCGGCTGTTGATGCTGATCAAGAATATATATACTTTATGGGGTCGGAGATGCTTCCTTCTGCCTGTTACATACATTTGCACCATATTATGATACCCTTTTCACCCATTTTTAATGGGTACAGGGTATAATAAACAATAAGGAGACAGCAACAACTCGAATAATCTGTTTGCCGTGCAAACGACTTAGATAAAATCGCTACAGCTGAACTGTACTCATTGTTACTAGAGAAAATAAACCAAATGAGAATAAAAACGAAATTAAGATCCGCCTATACGGCAAACCCAAATTTCAAAACGAAAGCGTGTTTTATAGTTACTAGAACGGGAATTCCAATGACTATTTATAAATTCGAAAACGCACATTATTACAACTCCAGAGTATTCGTTTAATAAAAATGGTACTTTTATCATTATTAAACCTGAATATGGGATGTTTAGACGTTTAAAATTGTAGGGACAAATGTTAACTGTAACTTATGTTGTACTTATCCTGCGAACAAGCTTTTAATTTATTGAGTGAATATTCTGAGTGAACTTTGGTAAGCTTCAAAATAGAATGAGATAGTTTTTGATTTATTAAATTTGATCGCAGGTCTCAGGATTTCCTTTGTCTTCAAAATATTTATGACTTTCTTGGTGCCGAAATATAAGTTCGGAATCTTGTTTTTTGGCTGCCGAAATTTGAGTGTTCTCCTGGCTAGTTATGGGAATTGCTACCGAAACTTGAGTTGCAGATCTTGAGATGCAGATCTTGAATTACATTGGTTGATCCGAGGGCGGATCAATAAGTCCGTGACTTTTTGAATTTCCCGCCTCTTAATTGAAATGGTAACACTGCTCCCGTCAACAGTCATCTATCAGTTGACTCTTGTCAAAAATTGAACAAGCTGCGACATTTAGTGTGTTTTTGACAGCCGTTAATATCAGACTACCGCGTTGACTGAGAAGAAAATGGAAAAAAGTGAATTTCGTGTGCTCATTAAGCATTATTTTTTGAGGAAAAAATCCATTACGCAAACCAAGGCCAATCTTGATAAATATTATGGAGACTCTGCACCATCCATTTCCATGGTAAAAAAGTGGTTTACTGAATTCCGATGTGGCCGTACAAGCACGGAAGACGCCGAACGTTCTGGACGCCCAGTTGAGGTTTCCACATCCGAAACAATTGAAAAAATCCACGATATGGTTTTAGCCAATCGGCGTTTAAAAGTGAGAGAGATTGTGGAAGCCGTAGGCATTTCACATCGTTTTCAGGTTTGTGGTTTCAATTTTGAATGATCATTTGGGTATGAGAAAGCTTTCCGCAAGATGGGTGCCGCGTTTGCTCACAATCGACCACAAATGCAACCGTGTGACAATTTCGCAGGAATGTTTAGCGTTGTTCAATCGCAATACGAACGAGTTTTTGCGCCGTTTCGTAACCGTGGACGAAACGTGAATCCACCACAACACACCGGAGACCAAACAGCAGTCAAAACAGTGGGTTTCTCGGGGTGAATCGGCGCCAAAGAAGACAAAGGTGGGTTTGTCAGCCAATAAAGTCATGGCGACTGTTTTTTGGGATGCACGCGGTATTATCCACATTGACTACCTTCAAAAAAGAAAAACAATCAATGGTGAATATTACAGCAACTTATTGGGTCGATTCGATGAGGCATTGAAAAAAAAGCGACCGCACTTGGCCAAGAAAAAAGTTCTTTTCCACCAGGACAATGCACGGGTGCACACATGTGCAGTTTCCATGGCAAAATTCCATGAAATGGGCTACGAATTGCTCCCTCATCCGGCCTATTCACCCGATCTAGCCCCGTGTGACTATTTCTTGTTCCCAAACTTGAAGAAATGGCTCGGCGGAATGAGATTTGCTTCCAATGACGAAGTCATCTCACAAACAAATGCCTATTTTGAAGACCTCGACAAATCATATTTTTTGGAAGGGATAAAAAAAATTGGAAAAACGTTGGGCTAAGTGTATAGAGCTCAAAGGAGACTACGTTGAAAAATAAAATAACTTTTTATCTAAAAACCTGTGTTTCATTCAAATAGTCACGGACTTATTGACCCGCCCTCGTATATAAAATTCAAAGCGAACAATATTTTATCGCTTTAACAATTCTACGTAATAAAATCATGGGAGCAGCACATGATGCTTTGACTAACCATGGTACAGTTTTAAATTTTCAAGCAATGCTTTCAAGATTGGATTTTATTTATAACGATAAAAGGCCAATCCATATTCTCGAATCAGAATTAAGCATCCTTAGACAGGGACGCTTAAGCATTACTGAATTCTACGATGAAGTAAATAAGAAAATGACATTACTCATAAATAAAACAATAATGACATACGGAAAAGACAGCGAAATAACCAAAGAAACAAATAAAACAATTAGGAGAAACGCTCTTAGAATTTTTATTTCTGGATTGGACTGTTCAATCTCAGAAACACTATTTTCTCTAAACCCATCAGACTTGCCAAATGCCCTGGCAAAGTGTCAAGAAATAGAATCTAACAACCTTCGAGCCCAATTTGCAAATAGGTATTATGGACTCAGGAATGAAAATAGAAATCAGGGAAACAACCTAGGATTTAATCGAGTAGATTCCAGACAGAATAATAATACATCAAATAGAATGAATAATAATTGGAATAATAATCAGAATAATAATTAAAATAATAATTGTCCGCAAAACGGGAACTTTGGACAACACAATCATTGGAATTCAAATAACAATTCTAAGTACAACCACCACCAGAACCAATGCAGGTAGATAGTACCATAAGGTATCAAAATCGTCCGAATAATAATCACTATCGTCAGAGTAATAATTATAGAGGAGGGTATAATAATAAAAGACAGAATTATAATAATTTTACGCAAAGAAATAATTTCAATCAATACCAAGCACAAGAAACTTAACCGCAAATCCCATTAAAAAGGGAAGCAACTGGGACCGTAAGTCAACCAGCACAGAAAGGTATGAGAATAAATAACATTGATGAAGAGCATTTTTTAGATCGGAACCCTACAGGGGAATGCCTCATATAACAAAAATAGACAGATATACAAAAAACAACTAAAAATATTAATTGACACAGGCGCCTCATCTTGCTATATCAAACAAGTAAGGTAGCAGCAGTCGAGTTTCCCGATTGCAAAATACCCTGTACCCTTAGACATGCTTACAATTTATTTATTTAGTATCAATAAATAAATGAAACAATATTCTATTAGAAAAGAGGACCATAACAATATAAATTTGGTATGATTTTGGTTATGAAAATAAGTTTTGTGTATCATAAAGCCATATACATTTCGCTGTCAACGTGGCAGTCGGCGTCGCGCAATGCGTGTTTTGCTGCGCTTCTGCTTCCCTTGCCATAGATTTTGCATGTGGCATAACTTCCGTGTTTCTTATCCGATTTGGTTCAAATTAGATAGCTTTTATAAGCACCAACGCATATGCCGAATTGCATAGCATTAGGACAATAATTGTGGGCGTGGCAGTTTTTTGAGGTTTGCGGGGGAGCGTGGTCGTGACAGTTTTTTGCTGTTTGCGGGGGAACGGGGGGTGATATCAAAATAAAAAAACAAACTTGTACTGCGTATGGTAATTACCTATCCAACGATATTTGGCACATGTCTGTAGCTCTTGTTGTTTCTGAGATCTAGGCGTTGATACGGACAGACGGACGGACGGACGGACGGACGGACGGACGGACGGACGGACGGACGGACGGACGGACAGACGGACGGACGGACGGACAGACGGACGGACGGACGGAGAGACGGACATGGCTATATCGACTCGGCTGTTGAAGCTGATCAAGAATATATATACTTTATGGGGTCGGAGATGCTTCCTTCTGCCTGTTACATACATTTGCACCATATTATGATACCCTTTTCACCCATTTTTAATGGGTACAGGGTATAAAAAGGAATTTATGAAAATAAAAAAAAAATTACCAATTTAAAAAAGAGTATCTACAGTTACTCAATATATAATATATATAATTATATAACTTGGTTTATTCGTAAGTAAAAAAAATATAATTTTATTTTTACCGAATTTAATTTTACAAGTTATTTATGTTGAAGAACACCGACCAAATAGTTTTAGG
Organism: Drosophila ercepeae; assembly: GCA_018150545.1. Lineage (NCBI taxonomy): Eukaryota > Metazoa > Arthropoda > Insecta > Diptera > Drosophilidae > Drosophila > Drosophila ercepeae. The sequence continues at coordinate 1,177,875 of JAECWL010000182.1, read as the reverse complement.
TCTCAAACTGAACTTAATTTATTGATCTGGATTGATTTACGATCAAGCCTCGGTCTCGAGCTTTTTGAATATGGACTTTGGACTTAGAGTCCTAAGAGAATTTGCAGAAAGCTTTGGAGTTCTTGATTTTAATTTACTCTTGGATTCAAGTGCGTTTGCTCTTGGATACAAGTGATCTTTGACTTTGGTCTTCCGATCTTGTAATCTAACACTTTTGTTTTCGAGTTTAACGAGTCCGAGCTATGAACGTTGGAACGTGACAATTGGGTGAAGACTTAGGCAATAAAATGTTTAGTCTACCAGTGGGTGAAATGTTTACATCCTGTTTTGGATTTTTGGGGTTATTTCCATTTGGTCTTGTTCTGAGGATTCGAATGACAGTCTGGTTCTTATCTGGTATTGACTGGATAGCAAAGGGTAACATAGGGTGTATTGGTTTAATAGTGTAGGGTAGTGTGGGGTATATGTGGTATACATTTTATGTGTGTACTTATATAGTAGGCGTGTGGTTTGTGCAGGCATATGCTAAGTGCTTAGGTACTGTGGATATGTCACTCCCCCAACCATTGAATGTGGCCTGTCCCCAGGCAGCTAAATTTGGGTACATCATAATATTGTTTTCTGGTTGAATTTGTTATTTTACATTGATATTAGGATTCGTATGTTCTTCGTTTTGCTTAGAGTATTTTACAATTAATTTCTTAGGTATATTCTTAAATTTATACGCTAAATACAGGGTCAAGCTAATGATTATAATGACAAATGTAGTGATGCATAAAATTTGGAATACATTGTAGTATTTTACATGTGAGTTTGTTATCTCTTTAGTGTGCAAATATGCCATAGGCTCCAATTTTGTGACATTATTGGTGATATAAACTGTTTGTGTGAAATCTGCTAAGTTGTTTGAAATTATAAATTCATTAATCTGAGTTGTACAATTTTTAATTTTTATAATGTTGTTGCCTGATACTATAATCTTGTTGTTGGTGCAATCTTGATTTATTATTGTCTCTGGATTCCAGGTAATTAGAATATTTGGTTCTATGTAATTTATTTGAAAGTTTTTGTGAGTTTTCGTATATTTACACTGGGTTCCAACTATACATTTGTCAAATATAATCTTTTCTGTATCTTTATGATATACCTGATTATTGTGAATGTAGAATTTATCAGATGTATGCTCAGTTAGAATGTAACCATGCTCGTCTGGATAAGGTACCACTTGGAAAATCGGAATTTTTGCAATCTTGCTAGGGACATGAGAAATAATTAATATTTCTTTTGTGTCTGTCGTAGCCATGTTGCGTTTTTATTTTAAAAATTTTCTCCGAATATATTTGTTTTAAATAGTCGTGTTTTAACAACTTTGGGTTTAAGATTCCCAGCCTGGTTAATTGCATACCTAGTTCGATGTCTTCTATATATTCGGTGAACTGTTGCAAGTTGAAAATCAATATCGCTATTTGTTGATCTTTGTCATTCTTTGCTCTGAGCTTATTAATAACGTCAATTCCGCTGTTGATTACGTCTATTATCGTATCTAAATCATGTTTCTGTACTGTATTCTCGGACAGGTTACTAATTCTTTCTTCTAGCTCATCTTTATCATTTTGGTCTAAAGTGCCGAATAAATACTTATATGCTGTTCCTACCACATTTAAAAGACCTCTTTTATGTCTCTTAATAATTCGTAACCCATTAATTTCTCGTTTTAATTTTTCCACTAAATACTGCACTTGTGGTACTCTAGAGAAATTCCTTGCTTCTTCTACTAGGTTTTCGAATGTTAACAATGTCTTTGTTATATTTATACTCAAGGAATGGTAGTCGTAGTTTATAGGGATTCAAACTGTTCCTGTCTGGAATATAAGGTATCCATTTTTCGCACTAAGTGGGTTTACTTCGATATTGCTGCTTTAGACCATGTTGATAAGGGAGATCATACAAATAAGCATTATTGGAATGTTGTATCCTTTACTCCTCCTCGACTGCCCTGGAAGTATCGCATTTGCTCTTATTAATCTTCTTTTGCTTTTTTAACTTAGATTTATAGTGTACGATTTTCCTGCCTCTATTTGTTTCTTCAAAGTGTTTACTATCCACTTCTTCAATCCTTCCTGTTTTCTTAAATGGATTGGTAATTTTGCTTTTTACAAATGGGGATTGCCTATATTTTACATCAACCTCAAAGTCATGTCTCTTTTTATTGATTTTTCAATTTTGTCGATTTTGTTTTGTTGTACATTAAAATCTGGGCTTCCTGCATATAGAAAAATATCTGCCGGAGATCGTTTAGTAGTGTTATGTGATGTTTTGTGATTATAGATGTATAAGATTGTTTCAAATCTTGTGCATCTATCTTCGATGTTTTGTTCACTACCGATGATTCTCAATTTTTCGTTTACGGTCTTATGAAATTTCATTATCATTTTTACTTGTTGTGACAGAGATATTTACGCCTTCGGATTTTAGCCAATTTTGTAAAGCTATGCACATAAATGCTGAATCTTTATCTGCTTTTATCTCTTGGGGTTTTCCCATGTCATTGAATATCTTCATGATGGCTCTGTTTGCTTCTAGAAAATCTCTTCTTTTTACTTCAATTAGTGAGGCAAATTTTGAATAGACGTCAATACAAGATAAGAAGATTTGATTTCCGGTGAGATAAAAATCTATTACATATTTTTCTCTGGCATTCATTATTTCTGGTGTGGTTTCGTATCTTAATTTCGTATCTCTGTGTTCTGTTTTCGCTATATTACAGATCTCACATTCGTTGAGAATGTTTTGGATTAACTTTTGACTATCCAGGTAGTAGTATTTTTTTTTGAACCAATTAATAGTTTTTTCTATACCTGGATGTAGAATGTCTTTATGCCTCTTGAGGATTAAATCCTTAAATTCTGCATAAGTGAGTATATCAATTAGTTTCTCTGTACATCTCAACAGTTTCGTGAAATTGTTGGGACTTATGATTTCGGTAAAGGCCCTTTGGAAAATCAGAAAGTCACTATCATTAGGGAAGAATATTGCGCTTTCGAGTTCAAGTGTCATTTCTTTGTAGGCTATTTTGATTTTTATCTTCTGGAAGAAATGGTTAACACTTGTTGTATCACTATCGCTCTTTTCTAGCTCTATTTGTCTAGAGAAGAAATTGATTGCTCGCTCAGTTATTGATATGTAGTTCAAATTGTCTTCGGTTGCACTGTGTACCGTTGCATTTGCGCTATCGGCAACCTCACCAAGCATGGCTTCTTCAATTTTTGTGCGGGAAAGAGCATCCGCTACATAATTTTCTTTGCCAGGAAGATATTTGATCTTGTAATCTAATTCATTTAACTTTATTTTCCATCTTTGCAATTTCATGTTTGGCTCTTTGATATTATTAAGCCATACCAAAGGTTTGTGATCACTTAATATTTCAAATGCCCCTCCGAATAGGTATGACCTGAAATATTTTGTCGCCCAAACTATACCTAATAATTCCTTTTCAATAGTAGCATAATTAATTTCGTGTTCATTCAGCGTTCTTCTGGCATAACAAACGGGCTTATGGTTTTGTGATAACACTGCACCAATGGCTACATTACTCGCAACAGTTGTTAGGGAAAAGGGTTTTGAAAAATCAGGGTATATTAAAATCGGATCTGATGTTATCAAAACCTTTAGTCTTTCAAATGACTCGATGTAATCTTTGCATTTGGTATCGATTACTACACCTTTCTTCAGCTTGAGGGTCATGGGTTTAACTATTTTCGCGAAATTGGGTATGAATTTGCGATAGAACCCACATAAGCACAAAAATGATTTAATTTGTTTAGGTGTTTTTGGTAATGGAAAATTCGTAATTGCGATCGTTTTATTCGGATTAGGTTTGATGCCATTAGTAGTTACAATATGTCCAAAGAATTCGGTATCCTTTTTCATGAACTCGCATTTGTCTGACTGCAATTTTAAATTAGCATCCCTGAGCTTTTCAAAGACTATACTTAAAGACAAGATGTGTTCCTCCAATGAAGTGGAGTAAATTATAATGTCATCTAAGTATACTAAGCAATCTTTATAAATTAAATCTTCTAAAAGATTGTTCATTCATCTCTGAAATGTTGCAGGAACATTTTTAAGACCAAAGGGCATACGTGTGTAGTCATAGTGCCCATGTTTAGTCGAAAATGCAGTTTTCGCAATGGAGTTTTCATCCATTTGAATTTGATGGAATCCCTTGGCTAAATCAATTGTTGTAAAGTATTGGCATCTACCAAGTTTGTACAATATCTCATCCATTCGGGGAATGGGGAATTTGTCATTGACAGTTACTTCATTGAGATTCCTGTAATCTACTACCAACCTAAACTTTTGTTTCCCAGAGGCGTCTGCCTTCTTGGGGACCACCCAAATGGGAGAACAATACGGGGATTTTGATTTGCGAATGATCCCTTGTTCTATCTTTTCTTTGATTTGTTTGTTGACTTCTTGGTCAACACTTTGGGGGTATTTGTATGGTTTACGGTAGACTGGATCTTCATGGTGAATCTGGATGACATGTTTAATAGTACTAGTGAAAGTCAAATTTTCGCCTTCTTTGTGAACTGAATGTCTCTATAATCATATAGGACCTTCTTTAAACATTCAACTTCTTCTGCATTTAGATGCTCAAGTCTATATTCGTTACATTCGCGTAACATTATTTATCGCGTAGTTGATTATATCATCCTTAATAGACGTGGGATCGAGATGTGTTACATCATTGTCCACTGTATTAATAGTAACTTTTGGAGTGAGGCATTTAGTTGATGCGGTCTCCTCCTTTTGTTGTTTTTGTTTAAGCTTTGGTTTAAGGCACTTAGGTGCGGTCTTAACCTTTTGCTTTTTTGTGTCGATTTGCTCTACTGTAGCTGAATCAACTTTTGCTTCTGGGCCAAGGCATTTTTTATATGCGGTCTCGCCCTTTTATTCTTCGTATATGAACTTATAAGTTCTTGAACCTATGGTTACTGTATCGTTCTCATAATTAATTTTTGCTTTAGTATCTTCTAGATACTTTCGACCTAACAGGAAATCATAATTATCGGAAAAATTATGGACGTAGAATTTCTGTTCGGACAGAAATTGGATTGGGCTTCATCATAATACTTTTGGTTAATTTTATTGGCCCATTTATTGTATATACCGTCAGATCTTCTTGTTTTTCATCTAACCTAGCATAATTTTCCTTTTGATATTAATGGAAGAGCCTGTGTCGATCATTCCTTTGTAAAGATTATTATGGTAGTTTTTTCTGACATGGGGACTGATTCTTCGTCCCCCGTATCCTGAGTGTCCGAGGCAGTCTGATGAAAATTTACATCCATTCTGCTCTGTTCACTCTTCTTTTTCTTCTGCCATTCTGATTTACTGAAATATTGATCTTCAGGGTTAGCGTCATAAAGTCCGAGCTCCATTGTGGCTTCTTTTAGCTTTGGGATAGTATCAATATCTTTACGTGCTAACGACATGTACATTCTATCTGGCAATTTTCTATCGATTGTTGCTTTAATCGTTCTTTTTAACATTTCTGTATAGTTCGATTTACTAACAGGGTCAACTTCTAATTCAAGCTAGTCATAAATATTCCTATATTGCACCTCAAGAATATTGATAAACTTACTTATGCTACCAGGGTATGATGTTTCCTCCAGCTGCTTCACCAGAGTTACGTAAGGCCTGTGATCCTTGAATGATATGGATAATGCTGCTCTCATGTCCATCCATGTGGTTGCCTTAGCCTGGATAACGGCTTCCAATGCTGAGTCCACAAGTACGCGCCTTACTGCTCCATAGATAACATGAGCCTGTCGAGTATCCTGGGTAGGGTACAAGCTAAGCAGTTGCTCAACTTGACTGATGAATCCAGATAGTTTTCCTGGTGTGCCATCGTAATAATGTAATTCCTTTATTTGAGCCAATAATTGGTTCAAATAAATCTCAGATAGTTGCGGAGGGTTTGCCATTGTGTTTGTTTTAGATTTTGTTAAGTTTCCGGAATTTTTTTTTTTTTTTATTTTTTTTTTTTTTATTGTTATTATTTAAGTAATGAAACCGTGCTACAATTTTGCACCTTAACAATACAAGCAAAAAAATTATTTTTAATAAGCCCATCGCCGAGCGCTTAGCACGGGGATTTATGATAATGGAGGATGAAACGGGGATTTATGTTAGTGGAGGGGGAATCGTCTTCACGAAGCCTTGTCTTTTCAGCCTTCTAAGCGGCATGGCGGGAAGTAAATTCCTGGCTAGTTCGCTGCTATGGGTGGTGAGTCTGTCTCTGTACCTGCTGGTGTGTCTATTGATCTGCTCCTCCACAGTATGCAGATTGAGGTTTCGGTGTAAAGTTGAATTCCGTACATACCAAGGACAGTTGGTTATCTGCCTTAGGGTAGGATTCTGCAGTACCTGGATGCGATTGCAGTTAGATTTTGCTGCAATCCCCCAAATTTGCAGCCCGTAGAGCCAGATTGGGGCGACACACTGAGCGTACACTTTTCTCTTCACCCTAAGTGACATACTGCTCTTTCTGCTCAGCAGCCAACGTAATTGCTGAAGTCTTAGGACGCACCTCTTGCGAGTGGCTTTAAAATGCGGCAAGAAAGTGAGTCGCTTGTCAAGAGTAATGCCAAGATAATTCACCGTTGCTTGTTGCTCCAGGATCTGTCCTTCCATTTGGATTGGTGGGATTGTTCTCATCCTAAGTGTGAAGGTAGGGTTGGACGTTTTTCGAGGGTTTATCTTAAGGTTCCACCTCTTGCACCACGCTGATAGGACTGCAACGTATCCCTGCAGACCGTCTGCTGCCTCAAAGCGACATTTGGAGCTATAGGGCCAATAACACTGGGCCTTGCGGGACTCCAGCTCTCATCTGGGCAGGCGCAGAGTAAGTGTCCCGAATCTTGACTTTAAATATCCGCCCTTCCAGGTAGGACTTTAGGAGCAAATAATATGGTGCTGGTAGTAAATCTTTCACCTTGCAAAGGAGACCGTCGTGCCACACCCGATCAAAGGCATGTTGAATATCAATAAAAACTGAGTTGCAGTATTCAAGGTTATCAAATGCCTGTAGAATGTGCTGCGTAACCCTGTGAACCTGCTCGACAGTGCCGTGTCCCTCTCGAAATCAAAATTGATGGTCCGGCACAATTCCGCACGATTTGGCAGGGCCTTCAGTGTGACGTGACATATTCTGTCCATGCCAGGAGCCTTGTTTTTCGGAAGAGCTTTGATTGCTTCGGTAATCTCCTGAACTCTGATTGGCGTAACGGGGAGGGACATCTGGAGCGGGGTTTGCAAGCTCTCCTGGGTCTCTTCGATATCAGCCAGTGTAGCAACGTTGTGTGGGGTGAATCTAGCCTCCAGGTGTTGAGCAAATATGTTTGCCTGTTCCTCTTCATTCTGTGCAAGGTCGCCGCCATGATGCCTAACGGGGACCTGTCTAAACGGCTGGTTTTTCGTAGCCTTTGTGCATTTCCACAGTGAGTAATTGGCGTCAACAGTGTAGTCCATCGAGGACAACTTGTGCTCAAAGAAGTAATTTCTGAGCTACCTTAAGAGGATCCGTAGTCGCTTGGCTGCTCGGTTTCACAGGATTCGATCCCAAGGGTCTTGGGTTCGAATTGCTTTTCTTCGTAGGCGCCTTTTTGCAGCCAGTAGCTCTTTTGCCTCCCTAGTGAGTGTGACACCATATTTTGTCGGCTTTAGTGGGCTCGCAGGTGGAGTGGATGCAGCAGCAGCCCTGTGGATATTATTAGTGAAGATTTCCACTGCCATTTCTATATCCTCCCCAGAATTCAGCTCCGTTTCAAGATGGATGGAGCTTTCCAGATTCCGGTAAAATAGAGTTAGGTCAGTTCGATTGCTGATCAACCTTGCATTAGAGCGAGCATTAATCCCATTGGTATCTATGGTGACTACGAGGGCCAGATGGTCAGACTCTAAATCTCAATTTTGGGTAATACTCGCGCAGTAGTCCGGTACTCCATAGTGGACGGCAAAATCAATACATGAGGGCGTATGTGTGGTGACGTATGGGTATCTGGTAGGGGCTCCTGTGGCAAGAATCTTTGCCCCGGTGGCGGAGATGGCTTCAGCTAGTTCTTGTCCCCTAGGGGAGTTGCAGGTGTCGCCCCATAGCCAATGTCGTGCGTTCCAATCGCCATCAACCAGGTACCTTTGTCCACATTTTCAAAGTGTACTGGTGAAGAGACTTTCCCGTATCCTTTTTCCTGGAGGGCAGTAGATGGAACTGAACTCCATATCACCAAGACCCGTAGCAACTTTCACCGATGACATTTGTATACTGCGCGTCTCTATTACCCTTTGGGGCAAAATGTCGGAGAGTAGTCCTGACTAGCACCGCCACTCCACCTCCACTGTGCCTATTGGAAGATGGCTTGTAGGCAGGATAGAATGTGTATCCAAAGACTCGAACAATTCCCCCGCGGTTTAATCTGGTTTCAGTCAAGAGAAGGATAGCAATGTCGTTGTTGTGTGCAAAAAGTTCGACTTCTCCGACTTTTCCTGAAATGCCGTTGACATTCCAGATGAGAACTTTAAGTGAGTTCAAGGCGAGGCTGTAGCGTTGATCTGATTTCCAGCCCATTGCTTCATGGTGCTGGCCATCTCAGTCACTATTATTTCTAGCCGTGCAAGGCGTTCATTAGCTAGCTTATTTTGCTGTTGTTGTTCTTGTTGTTGCTGTTGGAGCCACATGAGAAACTGCTGTTGCTACTGCTGCTGGAGGAGCTGTTGCCATTCCTGAAACTGCTGTTGCTGCTGTTGCTGCAGCGACTGGATATCGATCGGCTGTTGTTGTTGTGGACTTAGCTGCGTTTGAGCATAGTTCAAACTACGTTGAGCATTTCCAGAATTGCTTGGCGCTGAAGCTGCGACTGCTGCATAGGAGACACTTGTGCGGGCACTGTAGCTTCGTGGTGTCATCTGCTGTGTTGCTGGTTGGAATGCAATTTGGGGCACTTGTTTCCTTGCTATTCTAGCGGGGCCAGGCACAGGAAATTCCTGCACGTACCTTGTAGGAGAATATTGTTTGGCCACATTGCCATTAAGTGATCTAGTTTCGGTTGCCGATTTTTTTGGAGACTCCGATGACCGACGAAGATACTCCTGGTACGACTTGCAGCCTTTGTAGCTAGCTTTATGAGCTCCTGAACAATGGAAGCAGGTAGGTGTTGCGTCAAGGGGGCGTATACACTCACTTGTTTGATGACCCTCGCCATATCTGGCGCAATTGGGGTGTCGTCGGCAATATCTGGCAGTATGGCCGTACCGCTGGCACCGTTTGCACTGTGCGACGTCTGTGGCTTTTCTCATTCGCTCCACCCTCACCTTTTGTCTGCAGAGGATTGTGATTTTGAAGACGTCATTTATCGTAGCGCACGGTTTGATGTTTATAAAGAAGAGATTTAGCTTCTCTTCCCTGTTAGCCCTGGATGCAGGATTATGAATGTGGAGTACCTCAAAGCCGTACTTTGGCAGACTATCTTTGATATCCTTGTTTAGGGTGCTGTGGTGTAGGCCCTTGACAACAATTCGATGCGGCTTTTCTGTCTGCATTTGGTATGTGTGGAACTCCACACAATGTCTGTCCAGATGGTCAACAATAGCCCTGTAGGTGTCACTATCCTTGGGGAAAATTTTGGTGGTTCCTAGGTTGCTCTTGGTGACCACATTGTTCACATTAGTGACCTCCCCTATGAACTCGAACTGCGATGGGTGACGAAGGCTTTGCGTTTTTTCTTTTCATGCTTTTTTGCACTTGGGCCTGCAACATTTTTGGTGCGGCCCCACTGATCACTGTAGCTAAGTCAGTAGTGACACGCGGGGCAGCAGAAGAGCACTCAAGCGACGATTGATCATATTTTTCCGGGTTCAAACCAGAGCAAAGTTTGCTTGTTGTAGCAGTTGCCATGGTGTCAGTGCTTGTGCTGTTTACACTGGTGAAGGTCCTGGTGCTGGTCGTGGTACTTGTATTGCCAATATCAGTTTGATTAGTTCTGCAAGCAGCCCGAAGCTCGGATGGGGTTTTGCCGGCAACGCGGTACATTTTTTCTTGCAAAGTCTGCTTATTATTAAGCAGCAAGTCAGAAGCAGATTTCCTTTTAGCCATTTGGAAATGTTATATTTTTCGATCTCGCCTCAAACGAAATCAACAACAAGCCCTTCTTGTGCGACTGCGCGCCGGTGGAGGGGCTATGCCCGATGGGCAGCGTGCACTTATTTTGCAAGCTGTTTTGTTGCTTTATTTTACCGCTTATTGCCGACTCCGCTAGCTGCGGCGTCCAAAAACGGAGCTATTAATCGCTATTAATGCAGTTTCACGACTCTACTTGTGTTAACTAATTAGTGTTTTATTTTCCGGAAAAATTTATTTATTTTATTTTATTTTTTTTTTTTTTCGGGAAATTTATAAATAAGCAAAAACGTGTTGACACTTCGGGCTCTGATCACTTTCCAATTTCCGGAATTAAAAAATTTTATTTAATTTTTGTTTCCGACCGCACGGCATTTTATTATTTCGAATACTACATGCACGTACATTCTTTTGCGGATCACGATTTAGAATCACTGGTTTTTAATTCGTTGGTTTAGGATAGCTAGTCACATAGCGTATCCTTCAGTTAACCAATACCGTATTAAAAGGACTCTTTAAATGTGTGATCCTACCGACTGCGCCAATTATATAACTTGGTTTTTTCGTAAGTAAAAAAAATATAATTTTATTTTTACCGAATTTAATTTTACCAGTTATTTATGTTGAAGAACACCGACCAAATAGTTTTAGGTCTCAAACTGAACTTAATTTATTGATCTGGATTGATTTACGATCATGCCTCGGTCTCGAGCTTTTTGAATATGGACTTTGGACTTAGAGTCCTAAGAGAATTTGCAGAAAGCTTTGGAGTTCTTGATTTTAATTTACTCTTGGATTCAAGTGCGTTTGCTCTCTGATACAAGTGATCTTTGACTTTGGTCTTCCGATCTTGTAATCTAACACTTTTGTTTTCGAGTTTAACGAGTCCGAGCTATGAACGTTGGAACGTGACAATTGGGTGAAGACTTAGGCAATAAAATGTTTAGTCTACCAGTGGGTGAAATGTTTACATCCTGTTTTGGATTTTTGGGGTTATTTCCATTTGGTCTTGTTCTGAGGATTCGAATGACAGTCTAATTCTTTTTGGGGTTTTTCCATCTGGATTTGTCTTGAGGATTCGAATGACAGTCTGGTTCTTATCTGGTATTGACTGGATAGCAAAGGGTAACATAGGGTGTATTGGTTTAATAGTGTAGGGTAGTGTGGGGTATATGTGGTATACATTTTATGTGTGTACTTATATAGTAGGCGTGAGGTTTGTGTAGGCAAATGCTAAGTGCTTAGGTACTGTGGATATGTCACTATATGTGTGTACTCAATGTATACTCAATTATAAAATATTACCATATAGTGACAATATTTGAAACAAAACATATTTTTTATGAAATAGAAGGTTTAGAATCTGACTTATTGATTGGGTACAATTGGAGCTAAATCAGACGTAGAAAAGGGTATTATGGAATATAATGGAAAAAAAGAAAAACTCGAATATTTTGACAATGATGAAAAAAACGATTTGTGTTTAATTGGGGAAAAAAATTCACTTCCATTAAAAGAATATATTATAAAAAAATAATTTGATGAATAAAAAGTATTTTAAACCGAAACGGTAATTGGTGAAGGAAGTTTAAATAGCTTGGGATCAAAGAATCCTGAGCCGACGTTGAATTATCCGTCAACAAAGAAACTAATAGCTTTGGTAAAAAATCCTGAGAACGCCGACGTTGAATTATCCGTCAACAAAAAAACTAATAGTTTGGGATCCACAAATCCTGAACACGCAGTCGTTGAATTTTTTCGACAAAGAAAAAATTCATAATCTAATAATAATTTTAAAGCAAGTAAAAAATTTCGAAAATAAGATTATGAATAAAATTGAAAAGGAGCATTCTAAAATAAATATGCAACTTCCTTTTCGAACCGATATTCGAGAAGAAATAAATACTGACAATGATAGGGCAATTTATAGCAAACAATATCCTTATGCCATGTCAGTCTCAGATTTCGTGAATAATGAAATCGATAGAATGCTAAAGGAACAAATTATAAGACCAGGTGTCCTACCCTTATAATTCACCAGTCCTAGTAGTACCCAAAAAGGGTCAAAACGAAGATGGAACTCTAAAGCATCGACTAGTTGTAGACTATAAAAAATTAAACGAAAATACAATACCGGACAGATATCCAATGCAAGACCCTTCTGTAATATTATTTAACTTAGGAAAGTCAAAATATTTTTCAACAATTGATTTGGAATCAGGATTCCACCAAATTTTAATGAAAGAATCATATATTGATAAAACAGCTTTTTCTATTAACAATGGGAAATTTGAATTCCTACGTATGCCATTTGGGTTAACAAACTCCCCTAGAATAAAGCAATGGAAGCAAAGAGCAATGGATGATATATTAAGAGAACAATTCGGAAAAACTTGTCATGTTTATATGGATGATATAATAATCTTTTCAAATACAATTAAACAACATTATACTGATCTAATTCAAATAATTAATTTTACAACAAGCAAATATGAAAATCTCTCTAGAAAAATATAAATTCTCACTGGCTATTACCGAAAATTTGTCCGAAATTATGCAAAAATTGCCAAACCTTTAACCAAATACTTAGTAGGAGATAATGGTAAAATTTCTAGGAGAATGTCTACAAAAATTACAATACAGTTAGATGACCCAGCTGTAAAAGCTTTAAACGAACTTAAAGATAATTTAATAGCACAAGTTGAATTAGTTCAACCAGATTATATCAAAAAAATTAATTTTAACAACAGACGCATCAGATGTAGCTATTGGAGCGGTTTTATCACAGGATAATAAACCAATTACTTTCATATCTAAAACTTTAAATAAATCCGAACAACTTTACGCCACAAACAAAAAATAATTTTTAGCCATAGTTTGGGCTCTTAAAAATCTCAGAAATTATTTATATGGAGTAATTAGTATAGGAGTACAAACAGACCATCAATCTTTATCTTTTACAATCTCGGATAAAAACCCGAACGTAGAAATGAAAAGATGGTATTCTTTCATAGAAAGTTTCACCCCAAAAATAATATATAAGCCCGGGACAACAAATGTCGTAGCTGACGCATTATCTCGAATAAAAATAAATAATATTACAAACAGCGATATAGAACAATCAAAATAAATAATATTACAAACAGCGATATAGAACAATCAAGCTCAAATCAAAATACACAGTATTCTGCTGAAAGTAGTTTTGATAATGTAATACATGAGACCCGTAAACCGTTAAATCAGTTTCAACAACAACTGTTATTAACAACGGGGAGGTATACAATACATGAGTCATTGATAGTTTTTGATAAGACACGACATATAATCGAATATGATACACCAGAAAATTTAATAGGAATATTAAGAGAATATCTACCACCAAACATAACTTTTGGAATTCATTGCACTTTAGAAGATCTTTATCATATTCAATTAATTACCTTTAAAAAATAATTTTACTAACAAATTTCAAGTAATTATGACTGATAATGAACCAAGCTTCAAATCTGCTCAATTTAAATCCTTTGCACAAAGATGTGGTTTAACTCTACATTTCGCAGACCCCTGACACAGTGCCTCGTACGGACAAGTTGAAAGGGCACACTCAACATTGACAGAATTAGCTCGTTGCATAAAGGAAGAATTTAATCTCATTGACTATTCAGAAATAATTATTAGAGCCGCAAAATAATTTAATCAGAAAATTCATTCTACAACAAATCAAAAACCTTTTGATATTCTCTATAATAAAATTGAACACGAAAAAATTTCAAAAATTCCAAAGAACAATCAAGAACAAGTGAGAAAAGTAATCTTCGGCTTGCCGAAGATGGTATACCCTTGAAAACAAAAAAGTTTTCCATACAAAGCCTTGTTATACCCTGTACCCATTAAAAATGGGTGAAAAGGGTATCATAATATGGTGCAAATGTATGTAACAGGCAGAAGGAAGCATCTCCGACCCCATAAAGTATATATATTTTTGATCAGCATCAACAGCCGAGTCGATATAGCCATGTCCGTCTGTCCGTCCGTCCGTCCGTCCGTCCGTCCGTCCGTCTGTCCGTATCAACGCCTAGATCTCAGAAACTACAAGAGCTACAGACATGTGCTATATATCGTTGGATAGGTAATTACCATACGCAGTACAAGTTTGTTTTTTTATTTTGATATCACCGTTCACCGTATCTTCGTTCCCCCGCAAACCGCAAAAAACTGCCACGCCCACAATTATTAACCTAATGCTATGCAATTCGGCATATGCGTTGGTGCTTATAAAAGCTATCTAATTTTGAACCAAATCGGATAAGAAACACGGAAGTTATGCCACATGCTAAATCTATGGCAAGGGAAGCAGAAGCGCAGCAAAACACACATTGCGCGACGCCGACTGCGACGTTGACAGCGAAATGTGTATGGCTTTATGACACACGAAACTTATTTTCATAACCAAAATCATACCAAATTTATATTGTTATGGAACTCTTCTAATAGAATATTGTTTCATTTATTTATTGATACTAAATAAATAAATTGTAAGCATGTCTAAGGGTACAGGGTATTTTTCAATCGGGAAACTCGACTGCTGCTACCTTACTTGTTTTCATATCGGTCGTTTGTATGGTAGCTATATGATATAGTGGTCCGATCTGGACCAAACTTTCACAAATCGTGTATGGCTATATTAAATGAATAAATGTTGAATTCGGTTGCAATAGGTTGGAGAACAAAAAAATTTTCCATACAATGACTTGTTTTCATATCGGTCGTTTGTATGGCAGCTTTATGATATAGTGATCCGATCCGGATCAAACTTTCAAAAATTTTGTATGGCTGTGTCAAATGAATAAATGTTGAATTCGGTAGCAAAAGCTAGGAAAACAAAAAAGTTGTCCATACAAAGACTTGTTTTCATATCGGTCGTTTGTATGGCAGCTATATGATATAGTGGTCCGATCCGGATCAAACTTTTACAAAGCAAGTATAGCTATGTCGGATTAATAAATGTTGAATTCAATTGCAATAGCTTGGAAAACAAAAAAGTCTCCCATACAAAGACTTGTTTTCATATCGGTCGTTTGTATGGCAGCTATATGATATAGTGGTCCGATCCGACCGATTCTTAAACTTGATCTGCGTGCAACAAAAATAATGATCTGGTAAAAATTTCAAAACGCTAGCTTTAAAACTACTGTCTATTTTTTGCATAGAAACAGACGGAAAGACGGACATGACTACATCGACTCGGCTGTTGATGCTGATCAAGAATATATGTACTTTGTGGGGTCGGAGATGCTTCCTTTAATGAGTTACACATTTCTGGACAAAATTATAATACCCTTTTTCAAGGGTATAAAAAATGTTAGAAACACATAATGAAGGTCGTAAGGAAAAAGAATATCATGTAGGGCAAGTTGTTTATGAAAAGAAACATGGAGAAAGAAATAAGCTGAAAACAAGCTATAAGAAACAGGTTATTAAGGAAAACTTACCTAATAAAATAATAATTAATAGTAGAAACAGAATTATTCACAAAGACAATATTAAGTTTTAATATATCTTATTACTTCTAATACCATTCGTAATGATAGCCACTTCAGAAATAATTGATTACTCCAATCACGAATTTTCCTGTTTAATGACAAAAAGGATGTTCTTACTTATGAATCATATGCCGACTTATTCCACGTAACTAATTTAAGTTTTTATAAAGAAATAATCCATCTAGATATATCAGATCAGGATATATAAAAATGGCTACAAATAATAGGTCACAATGGGAAATTACTTACGAACTACAAATAATCGAATTGATTTTGTCACAGCTGATATCAACTAGATCAAAAAGGGGAATAAATGAGTTAGGCACTGTTTGGAAATGGTTAGCTGGAACTCCGGATCACGATGATTTTATTAAAATACGGAATAAAATAAATGACTTAATAGAAAACAATAACCAACAATTTGTTATCAATTCCAAATTGTTTAACGAGATAAAATCACTTTCCGATCATTTTAAAAACATTTTTATTGATCAAGAATTGCCGCTACGAAAACATAGTTTACGATTATTAACATTCGACTTGCAAAACATAACTGATACTATTACACTAGCAAAAATTTATGTTTTCAACACAAAAATGTTAAATAATGAAGACATTTAAGAAATATTAAATCACCAACAAAAGCCTGTAATTATTGCAGATTTAATGGATATCTCCGTATTCAAAATTGTACTACATAACGAACTCTTAATAGTATATATAAAATACCCTGTAATAACAAATAGATGCGTAATTTATTATGCCAGATCCATTTCACAAAATGATGGAAAATTACTAATAAGTAATCAGGTCGCAAAATGCGAAAATACTTTTTATGAAATATCTAATTTTAAGAAGGAACTTTTTAATAACTATGGTATTATAAGTAAAGATAAAACTTGTTTTACCCGCTTACTAAATGGAGAGAAATCAATTTGCACTAAAATACGAGAAAAAAGTAAGAATATAGATATCATTCAAGAAGGTGCCATTCTAATAAATGGAAATAATATTGTAAACAATTCTCATTTAGACGGGTCATATTTAATAACATTCAACGGCACAACTACAATAAATAATATTTCATACTCCAATTTAGAAAACAAAATACTTGAGTACATAACCACAAACCACTTTAAAAATCTAGAAATATCAGATTATATAAAATCCAACAATTCAGAACTTACTTTTGACAACATTAATATTTTAAACCTCTTTACCCGGCCTATGCGAAATCGAGTGCAAGCTCCACAACACTCTTAACTTTGTCAAAGGCACCATTTACGCACCCTGTCTCATTAACATTCCAGAAAACGAAATTGTTGAGGAACTAAAATCTCAAAATGTACACAGCGTCTTAAAATTCACCAAAATGATCGACGGCACCCCCAAACCATTTGGAAAAATTCTCGTAACGTTTGACCGTTTCACTCTTCCCAGTAGACTAACGGTTTCCTGGCACACAGTTAAGGTTACAGAATATATACCCAACCCGATGAGATGTATGTCTTGTCAATTATTGGACCACACATCAAAGCACTGCAAGAACCCCCACCTGTATCATGCAATCTCACCCCCACCTTCCCGTGCCCAGCACTCGCATTTTCTGTGCAAACTGTACCGGCGAACACCCAGCCTCCTCACCCGAATGCCCACAATATCAAATACAAAAAACAACTTCTTCAAATCAAAACAAGCAAAAAATGTAGTTTTCGTGAAGCTCGCACGATCCTAAAACAGCAACAAAACACAACAAATAACTCCATGCTTACCTACTCGACCGTCGCAAACCAAACCCCAGCATCCGTTATTCTTGTCAAAAAAACCCGAAACCCAGACACGATTACAAACACCGACTTGCCCACCAGCTCAACAAAAGTACCAACTCCTCTCTCACCAACGTATCCCATTTCTCGTGCCAACTCTTTGAATCTCGAAGAGAATCTTACTTCCTCCCCAAGCACCCCTGCCAAAATTGATTTCCCTTACTTAAGCTCAACAAGTAAACTGAAAACATGTATGGAACAATCTCGCTCCCTTAGGTCAGAAACAAATGCTCTAATCGGATAAACCTACAACGACGACAACAATACATTAATGACCTCAAGATCCAACTCAAACGAATAAATTGCTTCACACACCTCAAACCTACAAACAATAATCAACACAACAGACTCAGATAACACTATGGATGATCCCGACTCTTAGTCCTGATCCTTTCATATGTACAAACTCATACACACACACCACAAATTAATAATAATAAAATAAAATTTAATCTTGACAATTACTATATTACAATGGAACATCCACGGTATTTTTAATAATTACAACGAACTGACACTACTTATAAAAGACCACGCACCCGACATTGTATTTTTGCAGGAAACCAACCTTCCATATAATTCCACAAATTTTATTTGCCCCAAAGAATATAGTGGTTATTTCCACAATTTTTCTTATAACACCTCAGCCAAACAAGGCATTGGTGTTCTTATTAAAAGGAATGTCCCACATACATACAGTAACATTAACTCCAGCATACTCTGCTCCGCATTGCAGCTTAATTTTGAACATGTTATTAATATTGTTAATGCGTACATCCCACCAAGTCAAACCTTTTCATCCTCTGACATATCAGAAATTCTACAAAATCTTAGTGGATCCACAATACTCCTGGGTGACCTAAACTCATGGAGTCCTTTATGGGGTTCGCCGCGCACAAACACAAGGGGTAAAAAGATTGAAAGCGTAATTCTTGAAAACAGCCTAATTGTTCTTAACGACGGTTCCCCGACTTACCTTTCAACTCACAACACTTTCACTCACATCGATATCTCACTGATATCTGCACAGATAGCCCATATGTGCAGCTGGTCTATATCAGATAATTTCCATGGAAGTGACAACTTTCCCATAACCATCCACATAAACACACCTACCCATCCCGATAATACTTTACCCCTGCCTAAATACAAGGCAGACCTAGCAAACTGGAAACGCCTTAATGAAAATTGTGAAAAATCAGCAGCATATTGGACTGACGGTTGCCTAAATCAGCAAGTCGCACAAATGACGAAAGTCATACGAGCAGCTGCAAACTGCAGCATTCCCCAAACAAAAAGAGTGATCCACAAAGCCAAAGTGCCATGGTGGAACGCTAACCTTCAACAGCTTAGGGACCAAAAGCAATGCTTGTTCTCGTCCTACAAAGCCAATATGAATGATACAAACCTTATCAGATACAAAAAACCAAACGACCTTTATCTTGGCGACGGATTTTGAAAGAGCCTACGATCGCGTGGGGATTCACGCCGTACTTTGCAGACTCGAGCGCTGCGGCATTGGTTCAAGGCTTTTTAACTTAATTAAAGCCTTCATGACCAATCGGTCCTTCAGGGTTCGAATAAACAATGTCACATCGAACACCCACATTTTACACAACGGAATTACGCAGGGTTCGCCACTTTCTGTAGTTTTATTTATAATAGCAATTGAAGATATAAATAACATTGTAACCCGACATAAAGAAATTTACATCTCACTATACGCAGACGACGCCATCATCTTTACAAAAATAAAAAATATTAACACAGTCAGAGCAAAATTTTTAGAAATATTGCAAGAAATAAACTTGTGGGGAGCAACCTCTGGGGCCTCCCTTGCCATTGAAAAATGCCAACTATTACATATTTGTCGGAAACAACGTTGCAACCTTTTCGACATTGACTTTAACAGCCACACAATAAAATATGTTAACTTTTTAAAAATCTTGGGGACAACCTTCGACTCCAAACTATTTTTCCAACAGCACTGTCAGACTCTAAGAAAACAACTAGAAACTAGATTTAACATTATTAAATTCCTATCATCTAAATACTCTTACATACATATTAAGACTCTCATAGATATTACGCGCGCATTAATCCTATCTAAAAATGACTACGGTCTGCCAATCTTCGGTTGGTGTGCTAAAACTAAATTAAAAAAGCTACAAGCCCAATATCACGGAGCGGTCCGTCGCGCCATTCACGCATTTCCCACATCTCCAGTAGCGTGCACATTGGCAGAATCTGGTCTTCCGAGTATCCAATCACGCGTAGAAGAAACCACATTGATGCTTATCCCGAAGCTGTACACCACGTCCAACTGCCTGCTAACCAAACACTTCGGAGCCATTTTTAAACAAAAGCGGAATTTTAAGTGCATATCCACTCTAAGACGTTGCGCCAACTACATCAAGCTACTTGACCTTCCCCTCGCTAAGCCCAGGAGATCCTTTAAATCGCCAGCACATTGGGGTTCCAAACAGCCTAACATAAACCTACAAATCTACAATGCTGCCAAAAACGATACATGCCGCTTAGAATACCAAAAACGTTTTTTGAGCGCACAAGAAGATCTTGGTGAGAAAAACTGGATTTACACCGATGGTTCTAAAGTCACCGACGTAACCACGTTTGCGGTTGTTGACTGCAACCGTAAAATAACTGCAGGAGGTAGGCTCCCATCATACAACTCCATATTCACAGCTGAAGCTTTCGCCATTCTCAAAGGATGCCAATTCGCCTCCAAAAACGCTGGTAAATCTGTTATCTGCACAGACAGTCTCTCCTCTCTTTCCGCTATACGCAACTGGAATCATAATGACCCCACAACACAAGAAGTTAGGCACATTCTAAGTTGTCATCCCACAAAAATCACCTTACTCTGGGTTCTCAGTCATCAAGGAATCTATGGAAATGAACTCGATGACAAAGCCGCCCAAGAGATGAGACTTACACCATCAATCCTTTTCACACCGTTAAACTGCAAGGATATCCAAAGTCGAATTCTGTTATATCTCAAAGAAAAGAAACTCTCCGAATGGGCACTCTTCATGCACAGGTTCCAGATTATTAACCCAAATCGCATCATTTTCAAGCCACCAACGAACGTACATAAACGGGAATGCGCGACCTTCATCCGCCTACGCATCGGGCACACCCAATCCACACATCAACACTTACTGAAGAGAACGGCGCGACTAACATGCCAACTATGCGGGGACGAGCTCACGGTTGACCATATTCTCGACGCCTGCAGTCGATTGCACTCAATTAGATCTCAATTATTTGGTACACATAGTCTTTCGAATTGTTTAAGTAACCCATCTTGTGAAAATATCTCAAAAATTTACAAATTTGTCCAAAAAGCTCAGTTTATTATATAAGGAAATAACCTTTAAGTCTCGAGTCGAAGGCCCCCGTAGCTAGTACTCATTAAGTTTAGTAGGTTTAGTATTGTATACTAGATTTAATTTTGTTAAATAAATAAATTAATTAACCCATTTTTTGAAATTTACAATTGGAAAATATCAATTTCATTTATATTATTAAGTTTAATCATTTTGTATTTGATTACAACATTAATAATAAAATTCAAATATTATATATTATATTTGTAACCAAACAAAAACGGCCAGAGCTGGAAAAACCAAATTCTGAGGAAAAATTTATAACAGAATAAAGAGAGCGTTTAAACGAAATTCATAATGAAGCGGGGCGTGTCATTTTAAAAGGGGGAGAGTTATCCAACCCGCAAACATAGCACTCTACCCCAGTTTATAAACACATTTTAAATTCCAATCTCGGTGGCATTTCCTTTGTTTTTTTTGTCATTGCCTTTGCCAGCGCTTAGTAACCAAACTTAAAGTAAACACAGCTCCCGCTTGGAGACAAGCCATGGTCAATTCATTGCGCTTCAATCAAACTCCATGAGTCAGCAAATTTGAATTTCACAATGCAGTAAAATAATTTCAGCATAAAGCTTTTATTCTAAACATAATTGAAAGTCCTAGAAGTTTCTAAAAGAAAAGCTTCTGGCCGAGGTTGATTGGATTAAGATTAAGAATTATAAGATCAGTCTGATTCGGGATAAGATCGGGAACGGTTTCCAATTAGGAAAAACCCAAAACGCAGTGTCTTGTAATATTGTTAGTTAAACAGTAATCACCAAAAAAATATAAAAATATATTGAAATAAAAATTATTTTTTTTTTTTACAATTTACAATAACTAATTTAATTCCCACGTTTCGTGTTTTATATCACTGTCAAAAATTTTCAGTTTGGTCCATAATTTAACCATGAATCGTCTTACAAACAAACAATGGTTGCAAATTATCGAATTTTTTTATCAAAACGCGTGCTCTGTTAAGAAAGTTCAGGACCATTTGAGGCGCAGTCACTTTCAACATTTGAATGAAATAATCTTTAAACATTAAGTTATATAGAGCGTACGTTTGAATTTTTCATTTTTTAAATTTTATGTTTAGTTTTGATAAGCTTTTTTATAGCTCCTAAAAAATCTCTCTTTATAATAAATAAATAACACAGCAAGTAGATATGCTTAGGAGATAGAGAATCAAACAAAATCTTGAAAGGAGCAAGTATCCAAGTATTGTGTACAAAATTCTGTAAAAGCAATGACAGCTAACGGCACATTGATAAGGTAAAACTTATCATGCAATCGGGAACGTTCGCTGATATGATATTTTTAAACAGTTGCGCCGAATCAACGGGTTATGCTAATGCGGCGTTGTTTTATGGAAACAATGAGGTCGAGGAGGTCGAGGAACTTAAAAGTAATCATGAGAGAGGGAAACGAGGGGGACTCTTGGGCGAAAGTCAGGAAGAGTAAAATCAGATTAAATACATATTACCCGAATGAACATAATAAATAATATTCAGACTTCGACATATCTAAACCTCTAATATTTATAACCGATTTCATGACATTTTTTTTAGAACTTCGAATGCAAAATTCTATCGACTACATTAATTCCAGGTATAAAAACCTTCTATTTTCCAATTAAATGTATGATAAATATTGGATTTTTTTTTTATCGTATACTCTATTTTCGAAAATAAGGCCTAATAATCTAGACCAACCAATAGAAATTCAAAGTCAAACTATTAATTTTTTTTTTTTTTTTTTTTTATTAATTTCCTTTAAATTACATTCTGTTTTTTTAAAGAATAACAATGAGTAATGGTTGAAGAATGGAAAAAAAGGTAGCGGCCCTTCCCATTGCAAGGATACGCTAATACTTTAATAGTTTACTAATAATTACTAATAATTTAATTCTGTTGGAGTTTTTCGTTTTAATCTTCTCGGTTCCAGCTCTCTCATCGGTATTTGTCTCAGGTTTGGGTTTTGGTGGTTTAGTAGTTGATTTGTGTGTTTTTTTGCTGCTTTTTTTAATAGTTTCGTGACTGTCTCTATGTTTAAGTCTTTATGGATATCTTCATTTCTAATATACCATTCGGCATTTGTCATTGTTCTGAGCATTTTCGATTGTGTTCGTTGAATTTGCTGTAAGTGAGATTTACTGGCAGTTCCCCAGATTTCTATTCCATACGTCCATATTGGTTTTATTATCGCCTTGTATATTGCAATTTTGTAATGTAATTTTAGTTTTGAGTGTTTTCCTATTAGCCAGTTAAGTTGTCGAAATTTGTTTTTTATTTCATTTCGTTTGTTTAGGATGTGCTGCTTCCATGTCAGTTTTGCGTCAATGGTTAGTCCAAGGTACTTGGCATATGGGCGTAGCAATATTTGATTGTCGTTGATTTTAATAGCGAGGTTTTTGGGTTGTCGTTTTGTGTATATTACTTGTTGAGTTTTGTCTTTATTTATCTCGATGCCCCATCTCTCGAACCAGGATACTGTTTGTGTCATGATTTGTTGTAAGGTACTTGCAGCTGTTTTTTCACACGCGCTTGACGACATTAATACAGTATCATCTGCGAACGTAGCAATCATTGATCCAGGGATAGTTGGCGCTGGAATATCGGAGGTGTAAATCAGGTATAAGATGGGTCCAAGCACACTACCTTGGGGAACACCCGCTGTCACTGGCATAACGTCTGAGCATTCATTGTCATATTTGATATAGAAATATCTGTCCGTTATATAGCTTTGTAGTATGGTATATAAGTTGTCTGGTAGTATATTTCTTAGCTTATGCAGCAGTCCTTTGTGCCATACCTTGTCAAATGCTTTAGCAATGTCCAGGTACACAGCATAGCAAAACTTCTTTTTGTCAAAATCCTCTGTTATTTTATTAATTACTCGATGGACCTGTTGGACGGTCGAGTGCTGCTTCCGAAAGCCGAATTGGTGCGGAGGTATTATATTTTTTTGTGTCAGGGTTGGCTCGATTCTATTTAATAGGACTTTTTCAAATACTTTTGAGAGGACAGGTAATAAAGTGATTGGTCTGTACGAACTTACAGTATTGGCGTTTTTATTTGGTTTTGGAATTGCTTTTATTTGGCCTACCTTCCAAGTTATGGGAAAGTATTGTAGTCGAATGATTCCGTTAAACAGGTTTCTAATATAGGTGATTATAGCGTCTGGTAGTTCTTTCAGAATTTTTCCTCCGATTAAGTCATATCCGGGGGCTTTCTTGTTTTTAATTTGTTTTATGTGAGATTTAATTTCTGCCTTTGTTATAGTTTTAATTGCACAATTTGGGTTGGTGATTTGTGTTGGAAGCTCAGCGTTGCCGTTGTCCATGTCATTGGTAAATGATGTTTTAAAGTGTTCCGCAAGAGTGTCTGCTTTTTTCTTTGTTTGATCTCGCCCATGTGTTGTTGTTTCTTTTTATAGGCGGCTTGTGTATAGTTGAGTTCGTCAATTTTTTGGTCGCTTTCCACAGAGAATAATTAGTAGATAAGGAGGTTCCGAGGTTGCTAAGGTAGTATTGTAGCCGGTTATCTTTGTCTGCCCTGAGGATTCTCTTGAGCTCGTCTGTTGCTCTATTAAGTTTGTTTTTATCTTCTGGATGCCTAGTCGTTTGCCATATCTTCCTAAAGTTACGCTTTTTTCTGATTTTGTCTTTAATAAAGGCGGGAGTTTTCTTTAATGCAGTCATTTTTATAGATGGTGTCGCTTGCGTTGCTGCATATATGATGTTGTCATTTAAATATGCTATTGCGGAGTCCAGTTCGTTGTTTGTCTTTAGAGAGATATTTATTTCCATGTTCTGTTCCAAAATCTCGCGAAACATATTTTAGTTTGTTTTGTGGTTAAATAAAGGGGGGTCATTGTTGTTTTCTTCTACCCCACCATGTAACGTAATTAATATTGGGGAATGGTCGGAGGAGAGGTCTAGGCATGATTTTATTGTTAGGTTATCGCAAGTTATATTTTTTGTAATGCAGAAGTCAATTAAGTCCGGTAGTTTGTTTATGTCAGTTGGCCAGTAAGTCGGCTCGCCTGTGCTTAAGGCACGGCTATTATTGCTTCTTATTGCTTCATACAATTGTCTTCCCTTTGCAGTGGTAAGTCTGGACCCCCATGTGTTTGGCATTATAGTCACCTCCTGCCAAATACCGATTTCCCAGTGATTTTAGAAAATCGAGGTATTGGTCTTTTGTATTGTTAAATTTAGGTGGGCAATAAACTGCAGATATATTTATTGGACCCGTTGTGTCTGAGGTCGATATAGTAGTAGCCTGTATGTAGTCCTTTTTGAATCCATCGAGCTCTATGCACTTTATGCTTTTTTTAATTATTACTGCAGTACCACCATGGGCCTTACCGTCCGGGTGATTAGTAGAGAATATATTATAGTCAGGTATGTTTATATAGGTTTTCTCAGTTGAGTGAGTTTCAGAAATGAGCATGACGTCAATTAGCTTTTCATTTAAGAATGTTTTTAGTTCAAGTAAATGGCGTGAAAGTCCGTTAGCATTCCAGATGGCGATTGTTAGGTGTTTATTTGTCATGTTTAGATACTAGGCGCGTGACAATGTTCATCATATTTGTCATTTGGGCTATTAATTGTTTCATCAATTGTTTTAGTTCGTCAAAATCATTTTGTGCGGTTTGGCTTAATTGAGTTGGAGCAGGCTGTATATCAGGTACACTAGCAGTTTGGATTGCTGAGTTGGTTTGATGGCTAGTTACTTGGTTTCTATTTAAGACTTCGGCATAGGATATAGCTGGCGTCTTTAAGATTGCTACGTTATTTGTTGTACTGTATTGTGTCGTTTGATTTGTTTCTGTTACCGGTATTTCTTTCTTCCGGAGAGGTGGGTATTTTTGGATTTGCAGTGCTTTGTACACCATACAACCTTTGTAGTTTGCAGTGTGGTTTTCACTGCATAATGCACATTTAATACTTGTTCGGTCAGATCTTGTATTTATAGTACACGATGAGGAGCTGTGTTTTCCAGCGCACTTTACACAAGTTGGGTCTTTGGTGCAGTAGTTTTTGGTATGTCCATATTTTTGGCAGTTTGTACATTGGGGAAGTGTTCGCTTTGGTCGCGGTGGCTCGAAAATTACTTTGCAGTGAAGAAGGTGCTCAATTTTATAGATGTCTTTATTATTTTCTTTCATTTTAAGTTCAATAGAGAATAGAGGCAATGGTTGTTTGGAGTCGTAGCGCTGGATATTGTGTAAATTTATAACTTCATGCCCTTGCTGAGCTAGTTCATTTATAATATCGTCTTTGTCTGTAGCGTGATGGACATTACGAAGGATTACCTTAAATCCTCTCTGGTCTTTTGGTCTGAAGGTGTAGTATTTGGTCGATTTATCTTTTAATAGTCCTAATATGTTGTGGTAGTGAGTAGTTTCTAGTGGCTGTATTTTTATTTCATTAGTTGACAGTGCTTTAAGTTCATATCGTGTTTCTTTTAATGAATTTAAAGCAGTAGTTAGTGCGTAAATGTTTTCAACATTTTGAACAAATATGGGGGGGGTGGGGGGTTTGCTTTTTTGTGCTCAATTTGCATTTGCGTATTTATCGTTGCATTTGTCCCATTGTCAGTTTGGTTTTCGTCTTCATCATCTTGTGCTAGTAACTCAAAGCGGTTGCTTGAGTTTGGCTCGGCTAGCCAGTACTCTTTGAGAGTTTTTTGAGTAGCGGTTTGAGTTTTATTCTTCTGTTTCTTGTTGCCATTTAAAAGATCTTTGGAACCGTTTGGAGACTGATTTTCTCGGTGACGTTTTAAGTTTTGTTTGTTTGGGAGAGAGGAT
This sequence comes from Drosophila ercepeae, assembly GCA_018150545.1. Lineage (NCBI taxonomy): Eukaryota > Metazoa > Arthropoda > Insecta > Diptera > Drosophilidae > Drosophila > Drosophila ercepeae. Next base: position 1,151,117 of record JAECWL010000182.1, on the reverse strand, counting down.
TGAGTTTTGTTTATTGTTGTTGGAGCGGGTATTGAGGTTGTGGGTGTTTTAATATTCGGTGAGGAAGAGCGTATCGGCATTGAAGCATAGCAAACTGTGGTTGTTGTTGCTATAGTTGCTGTAGTTGTGGTATTTGTGTCTGAGGTTTTTGAGAGCGGAAGAATTGAGAGTGGGAGAGTTGAGAGCGTAACTGCTGAGAGCGGGAGAGTTGAGTGTGTGTTCATTTGTATCGCGGAAGTTGTTGTTGGTATACGCGCGGGTAAATTTGGCGCGCATTCTGGTCTTCGTTGCTGAGAGTAATTGTTGGGTCTCTCCAATGCTGGAGAGCAAGATCGCGCTCTTTCATCACTCTGCGGGTGCAAGTTTTGATAATTGTTTGTGTGATTTGATATGTGGGTGAGTGAGATGTAGGAGTTGTTTTTGTTTTGTTTTGCTTGAAGCTCTCGCTTCTGATTTTGAGCGCCGGGTGCGCTCATATTTTGTTTAGTTTATTGTTTTCACTTGTTTTTGTTTATTTTATTCACAGGAGTATATAGGGTTTTTTTGAAACACATATAAATATGTATTAGCGTCTTTTCGCTTTTATTTAATGGTTTCACTTGGGCTTGAATTTTGCACTTAGACTTCAATATTAACTGAAGCTTTATTAAAAACACGTCCGTCGGGGTTGAAGATCAAAGATCCTTTTCAGCGCAAACTTGAGCTAGCTAAATTCCTACATGAGAAGCATATCGACGTAATGCTTCTTTCGGAAACTCATCTTACAAGCAAATACAATTTTCAAATAAGAGATTACAACTTCTATGTTACAAATCACCCCGATGGTAGAGCACACGGTGGGACCGGCATTCTAATTAGGAACCGTATGAAGCACCACTTTTACAAAGAGTTTGCTGAAATTCATCTACACTCACCTCACACTAGCGGCCGTATACTGCCCCTCCCGTTTCACAATATTGGAAGACCAATTCCTGGATTTCTTCCATGAACTAGGACCACACTTCATTGCAGCAGTCGACTACAATGCTAAACATAGTCACAGGCGATCGCGCCTTGTGAATCCTAAAGGAAAACAGCTTTATAAGGCTTTAATTAAAGCCACTAATAAACTTGATCATGTTTCCCGTAGGAGTCCCACATACTGGCCATCAGACCTCAATAAGCTGCCTGACTTGATTGACTTCGCAGTCACGAAAAATATTCCTCCAAAACTAGGCTTCTTTCCACAACGATGGAAGAGATCGATTATTATAATGATCCCGAAGCCTGGTAAGGACCACACAGATCCCTCATCCTACAGACCAATAAGTCTACTCTCATGTATATCGAAACTATTCGAAAAATGCCTGCTAATCCGACTGAATCCACACCTGAGAGCCCACAATATAATCCCAGCCCATCAATTTGGCTTTCGCGAAAGCCACGGAACCATTAAACAGGTGAATCGAATAACAGCGGAGATAAGAACTGCATTTGAAAATCGAGAATAATGTACAGCCGTATTTCTAGACGTATCCCAAGCATTCGACAGAGTCTGGCTAGACGGACTTATGTTTAAAGTTAAAACAGCTCTACCCGAAAGCACACACAAACTTATAAAGTCATACCTATATGACAGAAAGCTTGCAGTGCAGCGTTCTTGGGCCAACTTTATACCTCATCTATACTGCTGACATTCCTACAAATAGTCGGCTAACAGTGTCCACGTTTGCCGACGATTCAGCTCTCCTTAGTCGTTCAAGGTCCCCAATCCAAGCTACAGCACAGCTGGCATTGCACCTCATAGCCACTGAGAAGTGGCTCTCTGACTGGCGAATAAAAGTCAACGAGGAAAAATGCAAGCACGTGAAATTTACGCTGAACAGACAAGATTGCCCACCACTTGTGATGAACAACACACCACTCCCGAAAGCAGATGAGGTAACGTACCTAGGAGTACACCTCGATAGAAGACTTACATGGCGCAGACACATTGAAGCGAAAAAAATTCATCTTAAGCTCAAAGCGAACAACTTACACTGGCTCATCAACGCTGGCTCTCCGCTCAGCCTGAACCACAAGATCTTACTCTACAATGCAGTACTGAAACCAATCTGGACCTATGGTGCACAGCTATGGGGCAACGCCAGCAACAGCAATATTGACATCATACAGCGAGTACAGTCAAAGATTCTGAGAACCATCACTGGGGCACCGTGGTATGTTCGGAACGAAAACATCCATAGAGATTTAAATATTCCAACAGTCACCAATGAAATCACAGAGCTTACGAAAAAATATCATGGCAAGCTTTCCTCGCACCCCAACCACCTAGCGAGAAATCTAACCCAGCTCAGCAGTCGTTCCCGTCTCCGACGAAGGGACCTACCAACCCAGCCAAGAAATTTTTAGGGACGCTTAATCACGGAACAGTTGGAAAAAAATTAATTAAAACGACTGTTTAGGAAAAAATTGTATTAGTTAAGATTTTTAAACTTATTGTTAGCTCTTATTTAAGAGGATCCAATAAATAAAAGCAGAGTTAATATAAAAAAAAAAAATTTTAACTGTTATTATAGACAGAATAGGACCATTTTCACAAGGCGAAGGTAAAAACGAGTCACTATTATTTGTGACCTCAAAAAATAGTTAGAGACTGTACCGGTAAAAAACTAGAGTGCAAGTACAGTCGCAAAAACAATATTCAAAGGGTTTGTTCTTATAAACTACCCATGCGAATGTTAATATTGGACATGGGTACCGAATAAAACTGAAATATATAATAACTGAAAATAAAAAATATGACGCTTAGCTTCAAGATTCCAATTTGTTGACGCTCTTTTAATGCCGAAAAATTTTTCAGCACTGACTGCAGGTCGCGGGATTTTTTATACCCTGTACCCATTAAAAATGGGTGAAAAGGGTATCATAATATGGTGCAAATGTATGTAACAGGCAGAAGGAAGCATCTCCGACCCCATAAAGTATATATATTCTTGATCAGCATCAACAGCCGAGTCGATATAGCCATGTCCGTCTGTCCGTCCGTCCGTCCGTCCGTCCGTCCGTCTGTCCGTCTGTCTATCCGTATCAACGCCTAGATCTCAGAAACTACAAGAGCTACAGACATGTGCCATATATTGTTGGATAGGTAATTACCATATGCAGTACAAGTTTGTTTTTTTTATTTTGATACCACCCCCCGCTCCCCCGCAAACAGCAAAAAACTGCCACGACCACGCTCCCCGCAAACCGCAAAAAACTGCCACGCCCACAATTATAATCCTAATGCTATGCAATTCGGCATATGCGTTGGTGCTTATAAAAGCTATCTAATTTTTAAATTTGGATAAGAAACACGGAAGTTATGCCACATGCAAAATCTATGTCAAGGGAAGCAGAAGCGCAGCAAAACACGCATTGCGCGACGCCGACTGCGACGTTGACAGCACAATGTGTATGGCTTTATGACACACGAAACTTATTTTCATAACCAAAATCATACCAAATTTATATTGTTATGGAACTCTTCTAATAGAATATTGTTTCATTTATTTATTGATACTAAATAAATAAATTGTAAGCATGTCTAAGGGTACAGGGTATTTTGCAATCGGGAAACTCGACTGCTGCTACCTTACTTGTTTATGTTTGTTGTGTGTGGAATTCTCTAAGGACGACGATCGTTATTATCAATTTTTGATCAACTAGTCTATTTGGCCTTGGATGATGAGCGCGTAATTAAAAAATAATAAAATTGATCCTTAATAGGTAAAAATAACCAAAAATATCATTTGTGACGTTACACTTTTATATTTTTTCAGTTATAAATTATTTATACCTACATAAGATTTGTTCATCACAAAAATTGATATCAGCTATTTTGGGCTCTGTTCGTACCCCGTATCAAACCTCGTTAAGAGGCCTTTTTATTTGATACATTTAAATAAACAATTATTCGTTTATTTTTATATTTATATATTTATGAAATTTAGTAATTATCACTTAACGTGAAGAAACTTAAACACCAACTAGAGAAAAAATCTTATGAAAAATAAATTAGAATTCAGTGTCAAGGTGATTATAAATTAGGTCGAATATAATAATTAAAGGCTATTCAGAAGAATTGCAATTGTGTTGGAAAAACCTTAGGCTTGAGCTGTCGGATCACAATAAGGTAAAATGCAAAATTCTGACATTTGCATGAATCTTTCGAAAAATCAACCTCAAGACGAATCAAAAACGACTACGATGCTCACACTAAAGGCTGTTGATGATCCAGTTTACTCGATGGGCGGTGTCCCTCAATGCATTTCATTCTTGCAGAGGCTGCTATATACTTTTCTCAACGTTTAAAGTAACCACGCAAGGCATTGAAGACACCAACGTCTTTTGAAGAATATGGCAGCTGCTCGTATAGTTTGTCTGAAGCACACACAGGATTGTCAGGAAAAGCGAAAACTCATTAAACCAAATTAACAATTCAGGAGCCAATCACAACTGCTAAAGCTTATGAAGTCTGGTACCAAAATAATTAAAGCATCCTATACTACTTCCAAAAGCTTAGCGAGTTACGATACTGAACATGAATATTGGCACAACTGCTATTGTCGTACCGATAGCGTTAAAAACAACCTTAGACGTAAGGTAACTCAAAACTGTATACTGTGGTTACGCCAACCGCAACATACTACGCACCAACTTATGTCCAATTTACAACAGAACCAATCCCAAATTCGGTTCTATTCGTAAAATTTTGATGGATTACGCAGGACCTATTGTCGCAATGCAAAGAAATCAAACATGTTTACATACGCACCATAAAATGCGTTGGTCCATGTTTTAAAACCATTTAGCCTTGTTTACCGTGGCAATGATGGAATGGGACCTCGAGGTTATTTGCTACGCAAATCCGATATTGATATCGGAAGCTACGTTCATTCATTTACGAGGTGTGTTCAAAAAGTATCGCGAATTTTGAATTTTCGCGGGTTAAATATAATCAAATTTCGATTTTTTTGTGGCGTTATGTTGGTACTCATGTCTGTCACCACAGGGTAGAACGGTCAATAAGGAATATTACCTGCAAGTTATCCGCAATTTGCGCGAAGCAATCCGAGAGAAACGCCCGGATTTGTGGAAAAACAAAAATTGACTTTTGCACCACGATAACGCCCCTGCTCACACACCGTTGCTTATGCGCGATTTTTTGGCCAAAAACAACAGACTAATGATGCTGTAGCCACCGTATTCCCCAGATCTGGCCCTCTGTGACTTTTTCTTGTTCCCTAAACTGAAGAGGCAACGATTGACGAGATAAAGACTGCATCGAAGGAGGAGCTGAACAAGATAAAAAAAAATGATTTTTTGAAGGGCTTCGAAGATTGGAAAAACCGTTGGCACAAGGGCATAATATCTCATGGGGATTACTTTGAAGGGGACAAAATAGACATTCCTGAATAAATATATAATTTTTGATAAAACAAAAAACTCGCGATATTTTTTGAACACACCTCGTCTATTTAAAAAAGTTCAAAAAATAAGGTTGCGTAAACACCACCTAAGAAGAATATTTAGAACCAATAAAAGAATCTCAGAAGAGATAAAAGGAGGTCATGATGAAAATGTTAAAGAATAAAGATCAAGCAATATATATACTAAATTTAATAATATATTATTAAACAATAACCGTTGCGTGCGGTTTGTCAAATAAAATTTAATTCAATTCAGTGTCAATGAAGGAAAAGATAAAACAACTCTTTTTAAGTAGATGAAAAAAATTAACAGAGCCAATAACATTAAATTGCATACGCTTTAAATAACTCCGGTTAAACAGAGCAGTTAATTCAATACGGTTGGTAGTTATGTATCGAAAACAAATCCAGGACCTGTCTGTAAGAAACATCGGGCTACAGTAAACGGGAGATCAGTCCAGCGTTCCAACAAGATATGATGAGATTCAACGAGGGGGAACGCAGGAGCGGCGATCAATAGAGATGATGACAACACTTACCGAGGAGAACAGGCTAATTCCAGAAAAAACAGATAGTTAATAAGCTTTCAGCAAGTTTATTAAATTTAGATATCGCATATATATGTATGGAAAATACAACCGACTTCGATAAGCTTTTTTTTTAACGGACTACAATTGCGTATGCTAATACCTATTACGAGTACGTGAAAGGCATTCTGCAGCAACGCATTTAATTCGTTCTCATAGGACTGAGTGTCACCGTGCGAGAGTAGCTGCAGGACGTGAAGCTAGTACAACAGATCTACTCCAGAATTATAGTCGTCTTACTTTCCAGTACAACCCAGCTGTTGATGAGAGTTCCAGTCGTCAAGTCATCATGGGTTATATGAGTTAAGTGTGTACTCCCTGTCAAAAATGAAACAACAGGGATGTGTTGCGCAGGCAGAAAAATTAAATTGCCCCAGCTTCAACCAGTGCAGCGCTCCAGAAAGGTATGATGGGGTTCAACGAGGGGGAGCGCAATTGAGATGATCAATAAAAATGATGATAAGATTTACTAAGGAGAACAGGCTAAGTCCAGAAAAAACTGGTTAATGGTTAATAAGCTTTCGCAAGTTTATTGAATTTAGATATCGAACATATATGTATGGAAAATACAATCGGCTTAACCTTTTTTTTAAACGGACTACAAATGCGTGTGCTTATACCTATTTTAGTTTTCTTTGTTATTATACATACAAAACATGCTAAGAGTAAACGCATTCAATTAGGGAGATGCCTTGTTATTTCAATACAAATTTCACCCCCTATGATCTTTTTGTAAACTACATACACGGTTAATTCAAACGATTTCTTTTATAATTAGAATCACCTCTCGTGGAACATTAATCACGTCGGCTTAACATCCCTTCGTAATTTAAACGTTACCCGCACGAATAAGCTACTTAATATCAGTTATGAACTGATCTTATTAACCTGCAGAACCGCGAAGTTGTCCACAAACTGAAAAGCACTTTACTATACTTTACTTTACTTTACGTATAATCTTCGTCTATTTCAAACTGTGAGTCGTTAACAACAACAAAGTAACCAAAAATCGTTGCTTTGCTTTGTTATAACAATGTGCTCACCGCTCTTTATCGCACTCCCCCTTTTGTGGAGCTTCTTCATCTCCCTCAGGATTGCTGCTGCTCCTGCTCTTCGCCGAAATCGCTCCCACGTGGTGATCTGTTGGGCAAAGGCATCGGTTTGACCTGGTCCTGTTTGGCCTGTCGACAGATAGAAGGAGAGATGCGCACGTTTATGCGGCAAACTCGAAATGGTTTTCGGGAAGTTCGGAAACAATTTGGCACATTAAATGAGCAGTTTCTCAACATAGAATCTCTATTTCTGAGCCTTTAACTAGTAAGCGAATCACCAATCCCTAACAATATCCAGCAAATGAATATATGTACCACTCCAGCCACACATTTGCCAGTAAGTTATGTTATGGTTGATGTCCCTGGCGAACAGCCAGCCATCCTAGTTCTTCAGAAACCGGGTCTTCCCACTTCAAAACTTGATCCGCCGGAACCTGCCAGTAGGAATCTCCCACCTGGCCCCATGCTTAACAAATCTTCAACGGTCATATCACCAAGCCAGCCTGTTGCTCTATCGCTAAGCCTGCCTGCCGCCGCGCCAACCCGCCAACCCGTGGTAATATCACCAAAGCCATTGACGGGTGTACCATCTGAATCGCGATCTTCTATACTTACGCTGAGAGCTGTGGCTCCCAGCAAATCCATTTTTGTATCGCGGCTTATTCCTGACGCCACTGCAGATGACGTTAGGTGTCACCTTGCAAATAATCTTAGTATAACTCCCTCAGAACTTTTTGTGACCAAATTTAATTTCAAACATAAACGTAGCATATCCTCATTCAAAATAACTTTTCCAGATGCTTGCCTTGCTAAAGCTTTAGACCCTTAAACCGGGCACAGTATTGTTCATGAATTCTTGACCAGAGATTCTCAAGGTTCCAGTCCAGTTGCTATTTCAAAAAACTAGGCAATATGATGTTTTCTTGTTGCTACCAAAACGTTTGCAGTATTCTTGGAAAACTGAACTTATTCTTTACTAACAGTGCTTCCTTTGACTTTGTTGCTATTGTGCTAACACAAGCCTGGCTAAACTCCTCTGTCATAGACAATGAAATTTTGGTATCGAAGTACACTGTGTTTCGGGAAGATCGCCCAACCTTTGGAGGTGGCGTTCTGATTGCCGTAAACAACATTTAATCAGTGGATCGTATAACTATCACTAATCCTTTCGGGATTGAATTTTTAGCCATTAAAATTCATTCTGAGTCCTTTAACCTTTAACCTACATTTCTTCTCTGTATGATGCAATCATTTATATGCACCATTTAACTTTTGCGCAACGGAAATTTTTTTTTTAATTATTATTGTTATTATTTAAGTAATGAAACCGTGCTACAATTTTGCACCTTAACAATACAAGCAAAAAATTATTTTCAATAAGCCCATCGCCGAGCGCTTAGCACGGGGATTTATGATAATGGTGGATGAAACGGGGACTTATGTTCGTGGAGGGGGAAGCGTCTTCACGAAGCCTTGTCTTATTAGCCTTCTAAGCGGCCTGGCGGGAAGTAAATTCCTGGCTAGTTCGCTGCGATGGGTGGTGAGTCTGTCTCTGTACCTGCTGGTGTGTCTATTGATCTGCTCCTCCACAGTATGCAGATTGAGGTCTCGGTGTAAAGTTGAATTCCGTACATACCAAGGACAGTTGGTTATCTGCCTTAGGGTACGATTCTGCAGTACCTGGATGCGATTGCAATTAGATTTTGCTGCAATCCCCCAAATTTGCAGCCCGTAGAGCCAGATTGGGGCGACACACTGAGTGTACACTTTTCTCTTCACCCTAAGTGACATACTGCTCTTTCTGCTCAGCAGCCAACGTAATTGCTGAAGTCTTAGGACGCACCTCTTGCGAGTGGCTTTAAGATGCGGCAAGAAAGTGAGTCGCTTATCAAGAGTAATGCCAAGATACTTCACCGTTGCTTGTTGGTCCAGGATCTGTCCTTCCATTTGGATTGGTGGGATTGTTCTCATCCTAAGTGTGAAGGTAGGGTTGGACGTTTTTCGAGGGTTTATCTTAAGGTTCCACCTCTTGCACCACGCTGATAGGACTGCAACGTATCCCTGCAGACCGTCTGCTGCCTCAAAGCGACATTTGGAGCTATACAGAACGGCAATGTCGTCTGCATATGTGGCAATTAGAGCCTTCGAGGGGTCCTCCATGTAGTCATCATCTGGTACGGGCAAGTCTGCAGTATAAAATGAGTACAGGAGCGGGCCAAGAACACTGCCTTGCGGGACTCCAGCTCTCATCTGGGCAGGCGCAGAGTAAGTGTCCCGAATCTTGACTTTAAATATCCGCCCTTCCAGGTAGGACTTTAGGAGCAAGTAATATGGTGCTGGTAGTAAATCTTTCACCTTGCAAAGGAGACCGTCGTGCCACACCCGATCAAAGGCTTGTTGAATATCAATAAAAACTGAGTTGCAGTATTCAAGGTTATCAAATGCCTGTAGAATGTGCTGCGTAACCCTGTGAACCTGCTCGACAGTGCCGTGTCCCTCTCGAAATCCAAATTGATGGTCCGGCACAATTCCGCACTGAGTTATAATCCCACTAAGTCGTTTAGCAATGAGTCTTTCCCATACCTTTGATAAAGAGGGGAGAAGACTTATTGGCCGATAGGATTCCGGGTCGTCTTCCGGCTTGCCTGGCTTATAGATCATGTGGATTGCCGCTATTTTCCATTGGGAAGGGAAGAACTGAATCCTTAGCATAGCATTAAAAATAAGTGCCATGTAGAGGATCGCACGATTTGGCAGGGCCTTCAGTGTGACGTGACATATTCTGTCCATGCCAGGAGCCTTGTTTTTCGGAAGAGCTTTGATTGCTTCGGTAATCTCCTGAACTCTGATTGGCGTGATGGGGAGGGACATATGGAGCAGGGTTTGCAAGCTCTCCTGGGTCTCTTCGATATCAGCCAGTGTAGCAACGTTGTGTGGGGTGAATCTAGCCTCCAGGTGTTGAGCAAATATGTTTGCCTGTTCTTCTTCATTCTGTGCAAGGTCGCCGCCATGATGCCTAACTGGGACCTGTCTAAACGGCTGGTTTTTCGTAGCCTTTGTGCATTTCCACAGTGAGTAATTGGCGTCAACAGTGTAGTCCATCGAGGACAGCTTGTGCTCAAAGAAGTTATTTCTGAGCTCCCTTAAGAGGATCCGTAGTCGCTTGGCTGCTCGGTTCCACAGGATTCGATCCCAAGGGTCTTGGGTTCGAATTGCTTTTCTTCGTAGGCGCCTTTTTGCAGCTAGTAGCTCTTTTGCCTCCCTGGTGAGTGTGACGCCATATTTTGTCGGCTTAAGTGGGCTCGCAGGTGGAGTGGATGCAGCAGCAGCCCTGTGGATATTATTGGTGAAGATTTCCACTGCCATTTCTATGTCCTCCCCAGAATTCAGCTCCGTTTCAAGATGGATGGAGCTCTCCAGATTCCGTTGAAATAGAGTTAGGTCAGTTCGATTGCTGATCAACCTTGCATTAGAGCGAGCATTAATCCCATTGGTATCTATGGTGACTACGAGGGCCAGATGGTCAGACTCTAAATCCCAATTTTGGGTAATACTCGCACAGTAGTCCGGTACTCCATGGTGGACGGCAAAATCAATACATGAGGGCGTATGTGTGGTGACGTATGGGTATCTGGTAGGGGCTCCTGTGGCAAGAATCTTTGCCCCGGTGGCGGAGATGGCTTCAGCTAGTTCTTGTCCCCTAGGGGAGTTGCAGGTGTCGCCCCATAGCCAATGTCGTGCGTTCCAATCGCCACCAACCAGGTACCTTTGTCCACATTTTCGACGTGTACTGGTAAAGAGACTTTCCCGTATCCTGTGTCCTGGAGGGCAGTAGATGGAACTGAACTCCATATCACCAAGACCCGTAGCAACTTTCACCGATGACATTTGTATACTGCGCGTCTCTATTACCCTTTGGGGAAAATGTCGGAGAGTAGTCCTGACTAGCACCGCCACTCCACCTCCACTGTGCCTATTGGAAGATGGCTTGTAGGCAGGATAAAATGTGTATCCAAAGACTCGAACAATTCCGCCGCGGTTTAATCTGGTTTCAGTCAAGAGAAGGATATCAATGTTGTTGTTGTGTGCAAAAAGTTCGACTTCTCCGACTTTTCCTGAAATGCCGTTGACATTCCAGATGAGAACTTTAAGTGAGTTCAAGGCGAGGCTATAGCGTTGATCTGATTTCCAGCGCATTGCTTCATGGTGCTGGCCATCTCAGTCACTATTATTTCTAGCCGTGCAAGGCGTTCATTAGCTAGCTTATTTTGCTGTTGTTGTTCTTGTTGTTGCTGTTTGAGCCACATGAGAAACTGCTGTTGCTGCTGCTGCTGGAGGTGCTGTTGCCATTCCTGAAACTGCTGTTGCTGCTGTTGCTGCAGCGACTGGATATCGATCGGCTGTTGTTGTTGTGGACTTAGCTGCGTTTGAGCATAGTTCAAACTACGTTGAGCATTTCCAGAATTGCTTGGCGCTGAAGCTGCGACTGCTGCATAGGAGACACTTGTGCGGGCACTGTAGCTTCGTGCACCATTTAACTGCCATTAAATAAGTTTTGTCTCTGCTAGATGATTCTGATCTTATACTAGTTATGGGTGATTTCAATTTGCTCTCATTTCATGTTTCAACTCTGACGATTATAACTCGCTGTTACCCACTCACCAAAATGATTTGTTTGATGGCTTAGCCGACTCTGCCGTTTTCCAACTTAACCCTATTAGGAACTTCTGTGACAGGATGCTTGACCTCATTTTCTCTAATACTACCTCCTCTGCCACAATAGTAAGGTATCCTCCCTTATCTACCCCTGAGGACTCTCACCATCCAACACTCTTAGTTTCGCTAATTATTGACACTCCTGAAGTCCCCGCTAGTAATAGCGCGCAGTCTCGTCAAAAATGCTTTAAAAAAACAAACTATTGTGACCTTAGAAATCACCTGACGAATATTGACTGGAGTTATCTTTCTACTTTTAGCAATATCGATGATGCTACCGACTCTTTTCATAAAGTAATTTATAGCGCCGTAAATAAATCTGTCCCTGAAACATTGACTCGTCGAAACATTGATCTACGTCAAAAATTCAATGGTTTTATCCTGTCTCTCCTTAAAAATAGGACATCTAGAGCTTACAAATAGTCTATAAGATCTCGAACCTTGTTACATCTTTCAAACTGCCTTCTAATCCGCAAAAAGTTTGTTGACCTTAACAATCAACTATATACAAATTATATTTCCACGCCCTTTTTATTTTTTTGTAAACTCTAATCGTAAATCCAATATTTTCCCCCTTTCCCGCTGATATAATAATAGTTCCGACTTTTCTTCTCGGTATTGCTAATCTTTTTGCGTCATTTTATCAATCAACCTACTCATCTGATTCATTTGATCCCTCCTCTAATTATCCATATCGTTTACCCTACATAAATAATCATCATCACATATATCTTTCTAAATTCCACTACTACTAGGTTTTTTTTACGGCTCCTTCATCAATCAAAATCTCATTTTCACCAGGCCCAGATTATGTACATAGCTGCATCCTCAGAAAGTGCTCCGATCTTCTTACCTTACCTCTCACTTGGAGCTAACATTCCTACCTAAGATATGGATTGAATCATACCTTATACCTATCATAAATTCATAAAGGCTCTAAGACTTCCATTGAGAACTACCGCGGCATTGCTAAGCTATATGCGATTTCCAAGCTTCTTAAAAAACTCGTTACATCGCAGATCCATGATGCATGCAAGAGCATAAACCATCAGAACATGGTTTTGTCAAGCTTCGCTAGACAACAACTAACCTACTAGAATTTTAGAATCCCTCTTAGAATAGTTATAATGTATTTATATCTATATTTAGCAGATCATTGTTAAATTGTTAAATTAAAATGTACCACATGTCATACTCGGTGACAAAAAATTAGTGTTAACAAGATTTTTATGAACAAAAATTAAAAAAAAAATTATGTTATTTTACGTGAGTCATAGATACTTCAGAATTTTTTTTCAGCAACGATTGCAAACATAAAACGAATCATCTCGTACCGGATAACAGGTAAAAACATGTCCCAAACTGTTGCCCACGACCTTGAGTCATCAATGGTCTTTAATATCAATATAACCGTCTTTGCTTGTCTTGATTCGGTATACTCATTTCGAACTGATAGCGTGTGCCCTGGAGATAGTTCACATATCGTACATGTATCGTTTGCTTAAATACCGTCCAATTTGCATTTTTCCATTTTGCATTGACTTTTGCCAATCATGCGGACCAGGGCCGGAGAAACACTTCTGAGTGGGGTGAGGAGCTATGAAATTTTTTATGACCCCTCCCCCCTTTTACAACATCATTCAACATCATTCACGGATTTTGCAAAGGTTTTCGGGTGATGAATTCCTCACCCGCTCAGATTTCGCATGAGGAGTGTTCCTCACCCGACATACACCTTCCGCCGGCCCTGATGCGGACGTTGGCCTAGGAATGCATCTGCAACGGACTTTGGTGTCTTAATATAATCCATATAGTTCAGACTTTTGAGCACCTGTCATAAAAGAAATATGCTTTTGCTTCAGAAGAATAGCCAACTAAGATATACTCCTTGCCTTTTCCCTTGAACTTGTCTTTTGTGCATACCAATCGAATGCATAGAAAATCGAATGTAGATCGTCGTCCTCGAAGTGCTGCAGCTACGGACGATATGTTAAAAATCTAAATGAGCAAGGAGGGGAATCCAGACTAGACAGGAGTAGAGTCCATAGGGCTCAGATGCGCCCTGAGGAACCAATGGCAAGTCGAGCAGCCGGGCTTGAGGATGCCCGACTGCGAGAACGTGAAAAGCGTTCTGCAGCAACGGATTTGATTCGTTTTCAAAGGACTGAGTGTCCCCGTGCGAGAGTAGCTGCAGGACATGCAGCAAGGACAGCAGATTTACTCCAGAATTATAGTCGTCTTGCATTCAGGTACAATCCAGCTGTTGATTACAGATCCAATCCCCAAGTCAGACGCCAAGTCAAGTCACCTTTTACGAAAACGGGAAAGGCGTTCTGCAGCAAAGTATTTGATTCGTTCTCAAAGGACTAAGTGTCACAGCGCGAGAGTAGCTGCAGGACGTGAAGCAAGTACAGCAGATCTACTCCAGAATTGTAGTCGTCTTGCATTCCGGTACAATCCAGCTGTGGATTAGAGTTCCAGTCACCAAGTGATGACTTGGTCTTATGACTTATCATGACTTATCATCCATGATGGGGTGATATGAATTAAGTGTGTACTCACTGTCCGTCTCTAAAATTCAAAAATGAAACAACAGGGATGTGTTGCGCAGCCGGAAAATTAAATTAAAGTAAATTTCCCAAACTTAAACCACCACCGGAGCCACTAGTCTCTACTTACTGGATGAACCGCCGAATCAAAGCATTTCTTATCGAGCATCAGGAAATATAACTCTTCCCTTCAAATTATGGCATTCGGCGCAGAGATTCCGACTGCTCAGTTAATGCCAACTTTCAATATGAAAGGACAAATCTTCCATAAAGCTGGCCGCCTAAAACTGGTTTCCAGATGGTCAACATAAGTTCCTTCAAATGTACTTCATCGGTGCTGATGCAAGCGAAGTGAGGGCCCGCTGCGAAATATCTACAACCGTAAAAATATCCATTGTTTCGCGCCTATACTGCGCATTCACGCAAGAAACAATTGGGTAGGGCTGTTCAAGACAGCAATTGATTTAATGCCAACAGATTCATACAAGATTATCATTTGTCCAGACAAAACGCCTACTCGAGAACATGTTCGCAGATATAATGCTCCAGTTATCGGGGAATTGGCTATTGTTATAGTCGGAGATCAATTTCAACCTAGGGATATTGTTCTACAGCAAAGAAATGATCAATTGGTAATTGTCGCAGAAACTAATCGTTTTTACGATGCTTTGCAATATTCAGTCATCTTTTGGGATGGGTCCGATGGTTATCACTTCAATATAAAGATGATTAATCCAAGAAATTCTGCAGAAACGAATGAAAAGTGCAATGAACTATTACGCCAACCTAGTAATGATTCGAAATAATGAGCAGAATTACATTTTAAAATGCGGTTGTTTCAGGGGTGGATATTTTGGATATGTACGCAAAAATAGAAGCCAAACGTTTGCTATTCCTTCTTTTATATCGGCCCAAACTCCGCTTCGAAGAATACATTCATTTATGAGATGCAGTTGTAAATGACCGTTATATATAAAATAATTTTGCAAGCTTCATACATAGGTAGTCCACGTCATATGCATGAGTATGCTCAAGATGCACATATGTTAGGCCTACTGATGTACTCAGTGGAGAGAAAAAAATGGATTGACACATGCACACATATTAATGTAGCTTTACGATAAAATATTTTCTGAGATGCTGAGATACCAGATGCTGATATCGATAAGGATTTGCATGCTGTTGTTAAAAGGAATATAATTCATTGACCATATGGGACATTAAATTCAAATTCACCATGTATGGTAGACGGAAATTGCTCCAAGCCATTTCCTCGAAAATTAGTTTCCAGCAAAGTTACAGGACATGACGGATATTCTCGTTATAAATATAGACAACGATCATCAAATTTATTTTTTCATATTAAAGTACAATCCTTCCGGTTACTTATGGAATACAAGTTCGTTCAAATGGCTGCCTCGGCTGGCCTTGCAGTACGCCATACGGCCGACCCAATTTTTAAGGACATTTCCGATTGTTTGCGGCCGTATTTCGGCAACGACGACGCGAATGTTGTCCTTCAAAGCTTGAATTGTCGCTGGCTTGTCCTCATAACACTTGTCTTTGACGGCGCCCCACAAATAATAATCCAACGGTGTCAAATCACAGCTCCGAGGCGGCCAAACGACATCAGAATTTCGGCTGATAATTCGGTCTCCGAAAACAGTGCGCACAAGATCGATCGTAACGTTGGCTGTGTGGCACGGAGCGCCGTCTTGCTGGAACCAAATGTTGTCCAAGTCCTCCTCTTCGATTTCCGGGAAGAACCAATCCGTTAACATGACGCGGTAGCGTTCGCCATTGACCGTAACGGCGGCTCCTGCCGCATTTTCGAAGAAAAATGGGCCAATGATGCCGCCGGCCCAAAATCCGCACCAAACAGTAACTCTCTGAGGATGCATTGGCTTCTCTTCGATCACGTGCGGGTTTTTCGTCCCCCAAATACGACAATTTTGTTTATTGACGTAGCCGCCAAGATGGAAATGAGCTTCTTCGGAAAAGATGATTTTTTGGTAAAATTCCGGGTCTTCGGCCAAGCGCTCATCTGCCCATTCGGCAATCGTATACACAACCATTTTCGTTCAGCGGAAGGATAAAACTAACTTTCTGTCAAATCAAATGTAACATCAGTGTTACCACACTCAAAATAACCACTAGTTCAAAAAAAAAATGTTATGGCGGACCCTGTACATGTAAGATTGATTATTATAATGATGTTTATTTATATTAAATGTAGGTTCTATGGTTAATGATATGATGATACAATACGACTTAATACTTATAATACGTCTCGGGAAACCAAAGACGCTTGACCACTGCATCAGCTTTTTGATCACTTCTTCTTTGCCTGTTAATTTCGTCGGGAACAACCAGACAAACTTAGAAAATGCTTCGACGACTGCCAGAATGAACTTGTACTGCTTGGACGTTGCATCCATAGGACCCAAGTGGTGGACGTGCAACGTATGAAGCTGAACATCACCCTTCTCTATGCACACTTCTTGCTTCTTCAACTTTTTGCTATGCAAAATACAACTTATACAATTAGTGATATATTTTGTTACCTTCCTTCAAGGTGTGGATGCTGTTTTGCGAACTGCAAAATGACCAAACTCGTGTGCAATTTTTATAACCTCTTTCTCCATAAGCTTCGGCACAACTAACAACTCGTTCCCATTGACTTCTTTGTATAGTAGACCACCTTTCAACTTGAAATTTTCATACGGACCATATTGTAAGATATTGACGACTGCTCGTAATTGTTCATCGTTCTGCTTTGACTTCTTCGACTGTACTGAGAGTTCTGCTGTGACGATGAGTACATTCTGTGGATAGCGGCTGAGGTGGTCAACATGTTTCTTCTTTTCACCTGCAAGGTGTCCGATAACATAACAAAAGTCTTGTAGATAAACGACCCTCTGAGCAACTTCTCTTGGTACATCAGCTTTGCTTGTCGTCTGCTTGAATGCGATGCAATCCGTTAACAACTTGAAATGTATTCCAAGAAGATAATGACGGAACTTTTTTAACGCCAGGTATGAAGCTTTCACTTCGAGTATAAAACTGTGCTGGTGAAGTTTCCCATTAAACAACTGCAACAAAACTGCTCCGAATCCCTCTTTGGACGCGTCTGTATGTAACTCTGTGGGTGCTTCTCTGCTAAAGATGTGGAGCACCGGCTCACTTGTCAACAACTGATTCAACTTTGACAAAGACTGTAGCTCTTCATGACCAACTTTGAATTCAGCTTCTTTCTTCATCAGATTTGTAATAGAATGTGCAACTTGCGCATAACCAGGTATAAATTTCACATTTTTTAGTGTCGGGAAACGGCTGACAGCAGCGACTTTATCAGGACCAGGCCAAATTGTTCCATTCTCTACGTCGTGGCCAAGGAAAAATATATGCTGATATAGGAATTTGCATTTCGTCCACTTTATTTGCAACCCATATGCAGCGGCAACTTGCAACACCTTTTCCGGCTTCTGCATGCATTCATCGACTGTAACGGCATATACAATAATATCGTCCATGTACAGCTGCATGATGTCTTCGTTTATTAGCTTCTGAAAAATATGGTTCACAAAACGTATAAATGCGGCTGGTAAATTTCCGAACCCGAACGGCGTTTTATTGAATTAAAAAAGTCCCTCTCTTGTTATGAATGCCGTGTAGACTCCACTTTTTTCTTCGTCTGGGAAGTGGAAAAATCCGTTTTCTAAGTCCATTATTGTGAAATATTTGGCAGCTTGTAGCTTCTGCAGGACATCTTCGATTAAAGGCACAGGAATGCAGTCCTGCAACACCATACAATTCAGCTTGCGGTAGTCTATGCAGACTCTGAACGTTTCATCTTTCTTCTTAACAACAACGACTCTGCTTGCTATGTGGGATGATGACTTTCTCACGATGCCTTTATCCAACCAATCCAACCTCAACTTCGGATTTGACAGCATCAGCTTCTTTGGCGGACAACCGTCTCGATGATTGGCAAAATGGTTTCAGCACTCCATACACTGGACTCTGGCACTCTGGATGGATTTGCAGCTGGATTGGACACTATGTAAGGACAGCAGGCGGCTAATAGCTGTTCTTAATCAACTGGCCGACTTGATTTTAATTGAGATGATATTCGACTCTTCAAATACGCTGTATACATTAAAAGGATACTCATCTGTTGCAGTTTGTTTCTAGATTATGAAACAAAAACACATTACCATCGGAAGCCAATCCTAACTTTTTAATGAAGTCATACCCCAACAGCGCTTCGTGGTTCAAGTTGCAGCTTGAAACAACGAGGAATTTATGTTCAGTCTGCACTTGATCTACTTCAACTATTGCGTTAAACCATCCGATTGGTTTAGTACAGCATTGCCCAAGTCGCGCAACGTAGACTCGCATTTGTTCATTGGTTTCTCTTGGTTTCTCTTGGTTTCTCTTGGTTCTTCAACTTCGACTTTTAATGCCAACAACTGTATGAGCTGTTGCATTTGAACTGTAACGTCATTGCTTTCATCCAGTGACATTATCGGTCCTTCTTTTCCACACTCTGATTTTTCTAAAACTGCGTCAACGCTCTCGTTTCTTGTTACTTGTGCTCTTTTACGCGGGGTTCTACTTGTTTTCGACATGCTCATACGACTAATTTAACGATCGCGACTGGACTGCTCTCGACTGCTGACTACTGACGACTGCGCAACGGCGACTGCCGATCGACGACTACCAACTGCGTGTTAAAAAGGGTAGATGGCAGCACTCTTGTATGTTGCCACCTTATATACACCTTATATGTATATACATACGCGACATGGTGATATTAAATTGAACAACCGTTTGGTAGTTCCATACTCTCCTCTCCTCCTTATAAATATCGAAATGGCATAGAATCAAGCTGGACGACACATATGGTAAACAGTAATGAGGCTGTATGGCGAATTCTTTCATTTCCCACACACGAACGGAATCCCGATGTGATTCACTTAGCATATCATTTTGATTATGGCCAACGCCTTTATTTCACAAGTAAAAAAGTGCAGCAACGAGTACTCATTCCCTCTGATACAACCATAACCGCTTTCTTTACTTTATGCCAAAGAGACATGTTTGCTAGAACACTGCTTTATTTATTCCCTATTATTATACATGGAGTATTAACAAAAAAGCATTTGCACAACGCAAACGAGCGGAGTCAGTCGACAGTCTATCTGGCATTTTTAGAGAAGACACGATTGGAAGGATGCACCCTTCTCAGGATGAATGTTTCTTTCTTCGCATGCTGTTGGTTGATGTGCCTGCAATTACAAGTCTTCAACGACAACACACACTTAACTTTCCGCAGTACATGTCAAGCTCTGCATTTACTGGAGAAAGATTAACAGTGGGATATATGTATGAAAGATGCCAATCCAAGTTATATTCGTGCATTGTTTTCAAAAATATTGACCGCTTGATTCCTTTCATCCCCAACCGCATTATAAGAGAGATATTAATCGCATATGGCTGATATTTTGCAAAGAGTACGCCGAGAATACGAGGATATGACCATGGAATGTGCTGCAGAGATTTACAACGGTACATTGATAATGAAAGTTCTCAGTCAATTCGGCATTCCAGCACCGAATCGCTTCATCTATGAAAGCTTCAACATTGACAACAGACGGAAGAACGGCTCATATTGCTCTCAAATTACCACTAAATATTGAATTTATTGAGGCTCCCACATGCAATATTTCTAAACCATCCGGCATGAGAAAAGTCTTACAAAAATGTGAACTCATTGTTTGAATGATGAATGCACAATGGAACATAAAAAATCCCTCGAGGCTCTTGATCGATCATTGAGCGATTTGTGTGACAACGATTAACCCTTCGAAAATGCACTGAGGATTTTAGGCAAACCTTACCGTGTCCAGCTGCAGAATAATCAATCAATAATATGAAATATTCTCAACACAGTTACTGGAGCAGACATTCGGACGAATTTTATTGCTGGAGAATTTCTGTAATTGAGTCAAATCGATGGAAGAATTGATTGAAAAAGTATTTTTGAATATTCAAGTCAATTATAAGAGTCACGATTGTCTGAGCGACCGAGCTATCCTTACCGCAAAGAATAAGGACGTCTACCCACTCTACAATATCATATCATAAGTCAATTCATGCCGTCGTGGAACCAAATAAAGTGCTTAATTATGAATAGAATTTATGAATTTGCTTGATTTCGCAGAGATGCCACCGCATATATCGGTGTCCCAATTATCATGTTTCTAAATATTAATCAGCCGAAACTCTGCAACGGCACGCGACTTGACGTGAAGAAATTGATGAGCAAAGTAGTAGAAGCTGTTCTAATTTTACGAATTCCAAGAATCCCGACTGATACGCCATTTCAATTTAAAAGATCGTAATATCCAATTCGATTGGCGTTTGCAATCACAACCAACAAAGCTTAGGGTCAGTCTTTAGAATTGTGTGGTTTGAATTTAGTCAAGGATTGCTTCTCACATGGACAATCATATATCTCTATATCAACGCAGACAGTGGAAAAACAAAACAAAGTAGTGAAATTTAATATCATGCTGCTGCGCTTACCGAATAAAAAATTAAATGCAGTTCCGGTACAAAAAAAACATTTTGCAACAATAATTTAATGTTTTGTATCGTAATTTCACAATACCAACGTCTTCAGATTCAACAAAATTGTTTTCTGGCAGCGTAACTGAAATCTTGCTTTCATCAATGGTTACAAGCATATTTCGATCGCACCGCATGTGACATGTTGCGGAGCTATCGACACGCGAAAAATGGTTTCGTACCTCTTGCCAGAATAGTTGTGCAAAGCACAACTTGCTTGATGCCCTTTAGCATTCTTCGTCGTACTCTTCCTGCTATTTCGCCATTCACTATTTCGCTCGGTGTCCTGGTTTTTCGCAGATAAGCCATTTCCACTTAAATTTCAGCTTTGCGCTTGTTCTTGCGTTCCTCTTGGTGTTGCTGTTTTCTCCTTTGTCCTTTTTCGCTTTTGCTTGTATGCGAGTATACACAGCTATGTGATGCCGAGTTGTCTTCGCGGTCTACCATTTCTTGCTTACGAGCGCCTTCCTCTAGCACTTTTACTTTAACGACTCCAAATGTGGGCAACTTATCGCGAGTTTCTATTGCGACCACGAAGTTTTGCCATTTATGCTCAACAACTGCCTTGTGATCTAGATGCATTCTCATCATGTCTCGCATTTTTTTCACACACAACCTTCCATAAGTCTGCCGTCACGAGGAGACTTTTCGCCACAAAGATTTTCGATTTGAAGCGACATATACATTGTTGATTATTTTACGGTAATAATTCCGGAACGACAGTAACCAAAAGCAAACCGCGTTACATAAAGCAATCATTTAATTTCTAGACCGACACGAATTCTTCTGGGCCTATAACCTTTTGCAGTAATATGTGTCCATCGATAAAGAAAGTCACAACGAAGTGGTATGGTCGAAAGTTTAATGACAACTGAAGATATAATTTTGCCGTATCTATTGGATCTTCTGAGGAATTATGAGACTGACAATAAGTTTTCAAATCATAATTTTATACAATATTCAACAGCGTTTTGAACTGTGTTTTAGAAAAAAAGGACCTAATTATCAGCGTTGGGTTGAAAGGTCGTTGCGACGAAGTCGGGATCGGTCGCAAACCCGCGTTAAACTTCTCGCAAGGTGGTTAGGGTGTGGCGTTAATTTGCTCATGTAGTTTTGTTTTTGATGGGTTATTTCCTCTTTGACGGTTCTGATGTTAAGGTCTTTTTATATATTTTAATTTCAGATATACCAGGGTGCTCCAGTGATTGTTCTCAATAAGTTTGATTGGGCCCTTTCCATTATACCAATGTTAATACAGCTGGCACTTCCCCAAAGTTGGGAGCCGTACGTCCAAATCGGTTTTAGTACGGAGTTGTAGAGTAGGACCCTGTAGTCCAGACAGAGAGGTGACCGAAAGTTGATAAGCCAGTGGAGACTACTAGCCTTCAGCTTAAGGTGTGTTCTTTTGGCTTCGATGTGCCTACGCCAGGTAAGACGTCGGTCGAAGTGCACTCCAAGATTTACTTTGGGTCGACTTAAGACCGCTGTGTCGTCGACAAACGTAGAAGTTGTTATTAGTCTGCCTATGGGAATATCTGCTAATATCTTCTTATAAAGGACGTACTGTCTGTCTTGTCTGTCTTGTCTGTCTTGTCTGTCTTGTCTGTCTTGTCTGTCTTGTCTGTCTTGTCTGTCTTGTCTGTCTTGTCTGTCTTGTCTGTCTTGTCTGTCTTGTCTGTCTTGTCTGTCTTGTCTGTCTTGTCTGTCTTGTCTGTCTTGTCTGTCTTGTCTGTCTTGTCTGTCTTGTCTGTCTTGTCTGTCTTGTCTGTCTTGTCTGTCTTGTCTGTCTTGTCTGTCTTGTCTGTCTTGTCTGTCTTGTCTGTCTTGTCTGTCTTGTCTGTCTTGTCTGTCTTGTCTGTCTTGTCTGTCTTGTCTGTCTTGTCTGTCTTGTCTGTCTTGTCTGTCTTGTCTGTCTTGTCTGTCTTGTCTGTCTTGTCTGTCTTGTCTGTCTTGTCTGTCTTGTCTGTCTTGTCTGTCTTGTCTGTCTTGTCTGTCTTGTCTGTCTTGTCTGTCTTGTCTGTCTTGTCTGTCTTGTCTGTCTTGTCTGTCTTGTCTGTCTTGTCTGTCTTGTCTGTCTTGTCTGTCTTGTCTGTCTTGTCTGTCTTGTCTGTCTTGTCTGTCTTGTCTGTCTTGTCTGTCTTGTCTGTCTTGTCTGTCTTGTCTGTCTTGTCTGTCTTGTCTGTCTTGTCTGTCTTGTCTGTCTTGTCTGTCTTGTCTGTCTTGTCTGTCTTGTCTGTCTTGTCTGTCTTGTCTGTCTTGTCTGTCTTGTCTGTCTTGTCTGTCTTGTCTGTCTTGTCTGTCTTGTCTGTCTTGTCTGTCTTGTCTGTCTTGTCTGTCTTGTCTGTCTTGTCTGTCTTGTCTGTCTTGTCTGTCTTGTCTGTCTTGTCTGTCTTGTCTGTCTTGTCTGTCTTGTCTGTCTTGTCTGTCTTGTCTGTCTTGTCTGTCTTGTCTGTCTTGTCTGTCTTGTCTGTCTTGTCTGTCTTGTCTGTCTTGTCTGTCTTGTCTGTCTTGTCTGTCTTGTCTGTCTTGTCTGTCTTGTCTGTCTTGTCTGTCTTGTCTGTCTTGTCTGTCTTGTCTGTCTTGTCTGTCTTGTCTGTCTTGTCTGTCTTGTCTGTCTTGTCTGTCTTGTCTGTCTTGTCTGTCTTGTCTGTCTTGTCTGTCTTGTCTGTCTTGTCTGTCTTGTCTGTCTTGTCTGTCTTGTCTGTCTTGTCTGTCTTGTCTGTCTTGTCTGTCTTGTCTGTCTTGTCTGTCTTGTCTGTCTTGTCTGTCTTGTCTGTCTTGTCTGTCTTGTCTGTCTTGTCTGTCTTGTCTGTCTTGTCTGTCTTGTCTGTCTTGTCTGTCTTGTCTGTCTTGTCTGTCTTGTCTGTCTTGTCTGTCTTGTCTGTCTTGTCTGTCTTGTCTGTCTTGTCTGTCTTGTCTGTCTTGTCTGTCTTGTCTGTCTTGTCTGTCTTGTCTGTCTTGTCTGTCTTGTCTGTCTTGTCTGTCTTGTCTGTCTTGTCTGTCTTGTCTGTCTTGTCTGTCTTGTCTGTCTTGTCTGTCTTGTCTGTCTTGTCTGTCTTGTCTGTCTTGTCTGTCTTGTCTGTCTTGTCTGTCTTGTCTGTCTTGTCTGTCTTGTCTGTCTTGTCTGTCTTGTCTGTCTTGTTCTGTCTTGTCTGTCTTGTCTGTCTTGTCTGTCTTGTCTGTCTTGTCTGTCTTGTCTGTCTTGTCTGTCTTGTCTGTCTGTCTTGTCTGTCTGTCTTGTCTGTCTTGTCTGTCTTGTCTGTCTTGTCTGTCTTGTCTGTCTTGTCTGTCTTGTCTGTCTTGTCTGTCTTGTCTGTCTTGTCTGTCTTGTCTGTCTTGTCTGTCTTGTCTGTCTTGTCTGTCTTGTCTGTCTTGTCTGTCTTGTCTGTCTTGTCTGTCTTGTCTGTCTTGTCTGTCTTGTCTGTCTTGTCTGTCTTGTCTGTCTTGTCTGTCTTGTCTGTCTTGTCTGTCTTGTCTGTCTTGTCTGTCTTGTCTGTCTTGTCTGTCTTGTCTGTCTTGTCTGTCTTGTCTGTCTTGTCTGTCTTGTCTGTCTTGTCTGTCTTGTCTGTCTTGTCTGTCTTGTCTGTCTTGTCTGTCTTGTCTGTCTTGTCTGTCTTGTCTGTCTTGTCTGTCTTGTCTGTCTTGTCTGTCTTGTCTGTCTTGTCTGTCTTGTCTGTCTTGTCTGTCTTGTCTGTCTTGTCTGTCTTGTCTGTCTTGTCTGTCTTGTCTGTCTTGTCTGTCTTGTCTGTCTTGTCTGTCTTGTCTGTCTTGTCTGTCTTGTCTGTCTTGTCTGTCTTGTCTGTCTTGTCTGTCTTGTCTGTCTTGTCTGTCTTGTCTGTCTTGTCTGTCTTGTCTGTCTTGTCTGTCTTGTCTGTCTTGTCTGTCTTGTCTGTCTTGTCTGTCTTGTCTGTCTTGTCTGTCTTGTCTGTCTTGTCTGTCTTGTCTGTCTTGTCTGTCTTGTCTGTCTTGTCTGTCTTGTCTGTCTTGTCTGTCTTGTCTGTCTTGTCTGTCTTGTCTGTCTTGTCTGTCTTGTCTGTCTTGTCTGTCTTGTCTGTCTTGTCTGTCTTGTCTGTCTTGTCTGTCTTGTCTGTCTTGTCTGTCTTGTCTGTCTTGTCTGTCTTGTCTGTCTTGTCTGTCTTGTCTGTCTTGTCTGTCTTGTCTGTCTTGTCTGTCTTGTCTGTCTTGTCTGTCTTGTCTGTCTTGTCTGTCTTGTCTGTCTTGTCTGTCTTGTCTGTCTTGTCTGTCTTGTCTGTCTTGTCTGTCTTGTCTGTCTTGTCTGTCTTGTCTGTCTTGTCTGTCTTGTCTGTCTTGTCTGTCTTGTCTGTCTTGTCTGTCTTGTCTGTCTTGTCTGTCTTGTCTGTCTTGTCTGTCTTGTCTGTCTTGTCTGTCTTGTCTGTCTTGTCTGTCTTGTCTGTCTTGTCTGTCTTGTCTGTCTTGTCTGTCTTGTCTGTCTTGTCTGTCTTGTCTGTCTTGTCTGTCTTGTCTGTCTTGTCTGTCTTGTCTGTCTTGTCTGTCTTGTCTGTCTTGTCTGTCTTGTCTGTCTTGTCTGTCTTGTCTGTCTTGTCTGTCTTGTCTGTCTTGTCTGTCTTGTCTGTCTTGTCTGTCTTGTCTGTCTTGTCTGTCTTGTCTGTCTTGTCTGTCTTGTCTGTCTTGTCTGTCTTGTCTGTCTTGTCTGTCTTGTCTGTCTTGTCTGTCTTGTCTGTCTTGTCTGTCTTGTCTGTCTTGTCTGTCTTGTCTGTCTTGTCTGTCTTGTCTGTCTTGTCTGTCTTGTCTGTCTTGTCTGTCTTGTCTGTCTTGTCTGTCTTGTCTGTCTTGTCTGTCTTGTCTGTCTTGTCTGTCTTGTCTGTCTTGTCTGTCTTGTCTGTCTTGTCTGTCTTGTCTGTCTTGTCTGTCTTGTCTGTCTTGTCTGTCTTGTCTGTCTTGTCTGTCTTGTCTGTCTTGTCTGTCTTGTCTGTCTTGTCTGTCTTGTCTGTCTTGTCTGTCTTGTCTGTCTTGTCTGTCTTGTCTGTCTTGTCTGTCTTGTCTGTCTTGTCTGTCTTGTCTGTCTTGTCTGTCTTGTCTGTCTTGTCTGTCTTGTCTGTCTTGTCTGTCTTGTCTGTCTTGTCTGTCTTGTCTGTCTTGTCTGTCTTGTCTGTCTTGTCTGTCTTGTCTGTCTTGTCTGTCTTGTCTGTCTTGTCTGTCTTGTCTGTCTGTCTTGTCTGTCTTGTCTGTCTTGTCTGTCTTGTCTGTCTTGTCTGTCTTGTCTGTCTTGTCTGTCTTGTCTGTCTTGTCTGTCTTGTCTGTCTTGTCTGTCTTGTCTGTCTTGTCTGTCTTGTCTGTCTTGTCTGTCTTGTCTGTCTTGTCTGTCTTGTCTGTCTTGTCTGTCTTGTCTGTCTTGTCTGTCTTGTCTGTCTTGTCTGTCTTGTCTGTCTTGTCTGTCTTGTCTGTCTTGTCTGTCTTGTCTGTCTTGTCTGTCTTGTCTGTCTTGTCTGTCTTGTCTGTCTTGTCTGTCTTGTCTGTCTTGTCTGTCTTGTCTGTCTTGTCTGTCTTGTCTGTCTTGTCTGTCTTGTCTGTCTTGTCTGTCTTGTCTGTCTTGTCTGTCTTGTCTGTCTTGTCTGTCTTGTCTGTCTTGTCTGTCTTGTCTGTCTTGTCTGTCTTGTCTGTCTTGTCTGTCTTGTCTGTCTTGTCTGTCTTGTCTGTCTTGTCTGTCTTGTCTGTCTTGTCTGTCTTGTCTGTCTTGTCTGTCTTGTCTGTCTTGTCTGTCTTGTCTGTCTTGTCTGTCTTGTCTGTCTTGTCTGTCTTGTCTGTCTTGTCTGTCTTGTCTGTCTTGTCTGTCTTGTCTGTCTTGTCTGTCTTGTCTGTCTTGTCTGTCTTGTCTGTCTTGTCTGTCTTGTCTGTCTTGTCTGTCTTGTCTGTCTTGTCTGTCTTGTCTGTCTTGGTCTGTCTTGTCTGTCTTGTCTGTCTTGTCTGTCTTGTCTGTCTTGTCTGTCTTGTCTGTCTTGTCTGTCTTGTCTGTCTTGTCTGTCTTGTCTGTCTTGTCTTGTCTGTCTTGTCTGTCTTGTCTGTCTTGTCTGTCTTGTCTGTCTTGTCTGTCTTGTCTGTCTTGTCTGTCTTGTCTGTCTTGTCTGTCTTGTCTGTCTTGTCTGTCTTGTCTGTCTTGTCTGTCTTGTCTGTCTTGTCTGTCTTGTCTGTCTTGTCTGTCTTGTCTGTCTTGTCTGTCTTGTCTGTCTTGTCTGTCTTGTCTGTCTTGTCTGTCTTGTCTGTCTTGTCTGTCTTGTCTGTCTTGTCTGTCTTGTCTTGTCGTCTTGTCTGTCTTGTCTGTCTTGTCTGTCTTGTCTGTCTTGTCTGTCTTGTCTGTCTTGTCTGTCTTGTCTGTCTTGTCTGTCTTGTCTGTCTTGTCTGTCTTGTCTGTCTTGTCTGTCTTGTCTGTCTTGTCTGTCTTGTCTGTCTTGTCTGTCTTGTCTGTCTTGTCTGTCTTGTCTGTCTTGTCTGTCTTGTCTGTCTTGTCTGTCTTGTCTGTCTTGTCTGTCTTGTCTGTCTTGTCTGTCTTGTCTGTCTTGTCTGTCTTGTCTGTCTTGTCTGTCTTGTCTGTCTTGTCTGTCTTGTCTGTCTTGTCTGTCTTGTCTGTCTTGTCTGTCTTGTCTGTCTTGTCTGTCTTGTCTGTCTTGTCTGTCTTGTCTGTCTTGTCTGTCTTGTCTGTCTTGTCTGTCTTGTCTGTCTTGTCTGTCTTGTCTGTCTTGTCTGTCTTGTCTGTCTTGTCTGTCTTGTCTGTCTTGTCTGTCTTGTCTGTCTTGTCTGTCTTGTCTGTCTTGTCTGTCTTGTCTGTCTTGTCTGTCTTGTCTGTCTTGTCTGTCTTGTCTGTCTTGTCTGTCTTGTCTGTCTTGTCTGTCTTGTCTGTCTTGTCTGTCTTGTCTGTCTTGTCTGTCTTGTCTGTCTTGTCTGTCTTGTCTGTCTTGTCTGTCTTGTCTGTCTTGTCTGTCTTGTCTGTCTTGTCTGTCTTGTCTGTCTTGTCTGTCTTGTCTGTCTTGTCTGTCTTGTCTGTCTTGTCTGTCTTGTCTGTCTTGTCTGTCTTGTCTGTCTTGTCTGTCTTGTCTGTCTTGTCTGTCTTGTCTGTCTTGTCTGTCTTGTCTGTCTTGTCTGTCTTGTCTGTCTTGTCTGTCTTGTCTGTCTTGTCTGTCTTGTCTGTCTTGTCTGTCTTGTCTGTCTTGTCTGTCTTGTCTGTCTTGTCTGTCTTGTCTGTCTTGTCTGTCTTGTCTGTCTTGTCTGTCCTGTCTGTCGTCTGTCTTGTCTGTCTTGTCTGTCTTGTCTGTCTTGTCTGTCTTGTCTGTCTTGTCTGTCTTGTCTGTCTTGTCTGTCTTGTCTGTCTTGTCTGTCTTGTCTGTCTTGTCTGTCTTGTCTGTCTTGTCTGTCTTGTCTGTCTTGTCTGTCTTGTCTGTCTTGTCTGTCTTGTCTGTCTTGTCTGTCTTGTCTGTCTTGTCTGTCTTGTCTGTCTTGTCTGTCTTGTCTGTCTTGTCTGTCTTGTCTGTCTTGTCTGTCTTGTCTGTCTTGTCTGTCATGTCTGTATTGTCTGTCTTGTCGCAACGGACGGATTTGTTCGACTTCAAAATATTATCCAATAAGCTGGAGTATAAATTTCAGAGGTGTCAGAGGCAAGCCATGAGATAAAAAAATGCTTAATGGGTGAAATAACCCGTTGGGTTTCTCTGTTATGGAAGGTATAACGGCGATATCAGTCTGAACTGAATGCTTGGCTTTGTAATGCAATTCCGTAAGTGATGGATTATCCTTCAATAGCCTGCCATGTTACTTGTAATATATGTACATTATATAAACTTAATCTTGGTAATGGGTGCACTATCCTTGCCATTTACTATGCGATTTGTCAAAATAATCCCACACCCTACTTTCAAGCTTTTTTTTAACTTTTCAGACGATTTAGGATTTTTTTCGTGTATCACTGTGTTTGTCCCCCATAAAAAACGTGTATAAATATATCTTTAATTTGTTTTGTATTTATTTACCTATATCAATGTAATCCCATTTTTAAAAACAGAAACTCTTAAGAATAGCCTTCTTCCTTATATTTCTGTAAAAATATGTGATATTTAGTAAATTTATGTCGAATTTACTTCTTAGACAAATACTTCTTAGACTCATTTACTTTTGATACCACAAACAAATCAAAAGTAATGGAAAACTCTTAAGAAGGTATAATTTTGTTTGTTATATGTCTTTGGGTTTGATATATACAAAATGGATCAGGTGTATCGAAATATTTCCACGATAATGATAAATGTCGAAAAATCAAACTTTAAATTATGAGCTTTTCTTTAGAAGATTTTTTAAGGATTTTGTATGGATAGAATCAAATTTTAACTTTGTTTTAACTAAGTTTTAATATTTAGTTGGATGGTGGGACACATTTTTTATGACCATTGATCGTGATCGTTTAGCGTGATCATAAGTACGGTTACTTATTATTGGTCTATCCTTGATTCCGCTCCATAGCGTATTTTTCTTTAATATAACTTTGCTGTGTTTATTGGATCTTCTCAGGAATTATGAGAGTAACAATAAGTTTTCAAATTCTAATTATATACAATATTTAACAGACTTTTTAACTGTGTTCTGGAAAAAGGACGTAATTATCAGAGTTGGGTCGAAAGGTCGTTGCGGCGAAGTCGGGGTCGGTCGCAAATACGAGTTAAACTTCCCCAAGGGGATGCGAGCTTAAATTGATCCGGTAGTTTTGTTTTTGTTGGGTTATTTTTTCTCTGACGAATCTGATGTTAAGGTCTCTTTGTTTATTTTCATTTCGGGTGCTTCAGTGATTGTTCTCAGTATCTTTTATTGAGCCATTTGCATGATACCAATGTTAATACAGGTGGCACTTCCCCAAAGTTGGGAGCCGTACGTCCAAATTGGTTTTAGTACAGAGTTGTAAAGTAGGACCCTGTAGTCCAGACAGAGGGGTGACCCAGAGTTGATAAGCCAGTGAAGACTACTAGCCTTCAGTTTAAGGAGTGTTATTTTAGCTTCGATGTGCCTGCGACAGGTGAGACGTTGGTCGAGTTACACTCCGAGATACGTCACTTCATTTGCTTTCGGGAGTACGGTGTTGTTTAAAATGATTGAAGGACAGTCTTGCTGATTGAGTGTATATGATACATGCTTACATTTTTGTTGGTTAATTTTGAGTCACCAGTCGGATAGCCACTTCCCCACGGCCGCTAGATAAGAAGAGAGTTGATTTGTTGCTTGTAACGGGCATTTGGACCGACTTAAAATCGCTGTATTATCGGCATACGTAGAAGTTGTTAGCAGTCTTATTGTGGGTATGTCTGCTGTATAAAGGACCTCCAACCTTGGGGAACTCCAGCGTTTATAGCATGGTCGTCGGACATGTTAGAGTTGCATCTCACAGTAAAGGTTCTGTTGAAGAGATACGACTTCATGAGTTTTTGGGGGAAATAGTGCATACAGCACAGTATGGAAGCTCGATAATCATCTTTGGAGTTATTCGATCACATCCTGAGAACTTTCATGGATTTAGTTTATCCTTTATGATTTTAGATATTTCATTCGTTTGAAAATCGATTGGGTTAGGTGGTGCTTGGTCGTCGCCTGTTACAAAGCGTAATACAAACGAGCTTGTGGAACACATGTTGAAGATGCGTTGCAAATGTGGTAGCTATATTGTATCGCTTAATGGTGATATCGTTTCTGCCGGTGTGGTTAAACTGGGATGGGCTTTCCACAGTGAATTTTTGCTGCCTGAAATTAAAAGTTGCTCTAAATAGCGTTGTGCATGTTTATCTTCTTGCTTCATTGGAGAGTTTTCGTGTGTCATTTTTGAATCTTTGCTTTGCGATTGGTGATCTATGAATTTGCCACTCCCGTCGCATACGTAGTTTTTCAAGAACAAGTCCCTCGATGTCTGCGTTTGCCATCCTGCTAGGATCCCTCTCTATTTGAGGTGTTGAGATTCTGCGGCTGTAGCTAAGACACTCTCCAGGGTATTTGCTGCTGATTCTACCTCGGAATCAAAGTTTAGCCTTGGGTTCAGGTCAATGTGTGAACTTATGTATTTTATGTATTTTTTTTTTTTTATTAGCTTTGCTTTTATTTATTGAATCCACTTGAATATGAACTAAAAATAAGTTAAAAAATCATAACTATTACAAATTTTTTCTTTTTTCTAAACAGTTGTTTTATTTTTCCAACTGTTCTGAGATTAAACGTCCCTAAAAATTTCTTCGCTGGGTTGGTAGGTCCTTTCGTCGGACACGGGAACGACTGCTGAGCTGGGTTAGATTTCTCGCTAGGTGGTTGGGGTGCGAGGAAAGCTTGCCACGATATTTTTCCATAGGTTCTGTGATTGCATTGATGACTGGTGGAATATTTAATTTATTTCTCTTTGGATGTTTTCGTTCGAAGGTACCACGGTGCCCCAGTGATGGTTCTCAGAATCTTTGATTGTGCTCGCTGTATGATGTCAATATTGCCTTTGCTGGCGTTGCCCCATAGCTGTACGCCATAGGTCCAGATGGGTTTCAATACAGCATTATAGAGTAAGACCTTGTGGTCCAGGCTGAGCGCAGAGTCATCGTTGATTAGCCAGTGTAAGTTGTTGGCTTTGAGTTTAAGATGGGTTTTTTAACTTCAATGTGCCTGTATACGGCCGCTGGTGTGAGGTGAGTGTTGGACTCCAGCTGTATATTGATAGCTGAGTTATTGTAATGTAGCGGTCCATTCCAGTCTGCGAGGCCGAGCCAACTTTTTTGTTTGCGTTTTTTTTTGCTAGTTGTGCAGCAGAACCGTATAAGAAAAGTACGCATTGTTTCGGTGCAATGAGAGTAGGCGATCGTCTTGCTCTCGTTGTCGCTGAGCGCGAGTGTCGTTATGGCTCATAGTGTTTTTTTTATTTATTTGTTTGAATCTATTGTTTATACTATTTCAAATGCAGAATATGTATTCAAGCGATGGTGCATCGCCCGGAGCGTCTTTTTCGCTTTCGATATATTTATTTGTTTTTTAATAATAACCATTCACTTCACTAAAATCAATTGATTTTATAGGAGCTCGATGAAAACACGTCTTCACGCGTCAGCATACGAATAACCATGACTACGAATGACTATTTTCGGTATTTGACGCAGTTTGTTGTCTTTGATGTTTTATCTGTTGGCCTGCATTGTAGTCCCAGGGTGATGTAGGAGGTTGCGATTTAAAAGGACTGCCGAGTGGTCAGATGATAGATCCAGTATAGATTTGGCACTATTGTGGTTTCGAGGGATATTTTTAGTTATTGCGAAGTCGATCAAGTCTGGAATTTTGTTTGGGTCGGTAGGCCAATATGATGGTCTGCCTGTTTGCATTTATGATAGCGTTATACAACTGTTTTCCTTTAGGGGTGACGAGGCGTCATCCTCAGTGGGTGTGTTTGCCGTTGTACTCACCGGCAGCAATGAAGTGGTCCCCAATTTGCTGATAAAGTCCAGAAATTGTTGTTCGGAAACATTGAAACGACGAACATTGAAACATTGAACACAACTTTTTATTGTAAGTTTACGTTTACATTTGAATTAATCTTAGCTATGGGTCTTATTATTAAGTCTTGGTGCTTTATTTTTTTACGTTTGGTACTTTGACAATGTATAGAAATGTCCTATTATGCAAAATTAAGACTTCGGAATCTCCATGATTTTTTCCATCGAGAGGAGTGTTATTTTTTTTTTAAAATTCTTTATTGCAACTAACTTTTTTTTATTTTGTAAAAGAGTGTTAACGATATTTAGTCGTGCCCACGTTATGGGACACTTTATGATGAATATTTATTCTTTTAATAGCCAAGTCTGGTTTAATCTGGTCTGGTAGAATTCTCAAACGTTTGATACTGAAGTGATTCCAATTCTTCATTTTAAGTGTTTATTGACTATGACTTGTAGATTATTATTGTCAATAAGGTTGTTTAGATTCTGATCTAGAATCACCAGGTCGTTGCGATCCGTCTATATACATCCAACCTGACCTGCACCAATTTTAATAACTAGCCCTTCGTCATCTGGGGAATGCTGTGGTTGTTTGGAATGTGTGAATGGTACGCTTTATCTTATAGTAAAGAGTAGTGTACGAGGTGTGTTCAAAAAGTATCACGAATTTTGAATTTTCGCGGGTTAAATATAATCGAATTTCGAGTTTTTTGTGGCGTTCTGTTGGTACTCATGTCTGTCACCTATGCCGACAATCTCGGCCATTTTGAATGTTCACTTAATTGTTGACAGCTGCTTTGCTTGCATGTGTTTTGGATCGTATTCGATTTTTCGTACCCAAATTGCTCAATTGCGACCAAAAACAGCATTGCATGAACATAGCTAACGAGATGTTGGACTCTGTCCGCGACGACCCAAATTTGCTCCAGAGTGTCATAACTGGTGACGAATCGTGGGTTTATGGTTATGACGTGTAAACCAAAGCTCAATCATCACAATGAAAGCTGCCGCCCGAACCAAGACCGAAAAAAGCGCGCCAAGTTCGATCGAATGTGAAAGTTTTGGTGACAGTTTTCTTCGATTGCAGGGGCGTGGTGCATCATGAGTTCTTACCACAGGGTAAAGCGGTCAATAAGGAATATTACCTGCAAGTTATGCGCAATTTACGCGAAGCAATCCGCCAGACACGCCCGGATTTGTGGAAAAACAAAAATTGACTTTTGCACCACGCCCCTGCTGACACATCGTTGCTTGTGCGCGACTTTTTGGCCAAAAACAACAGACTAATGATGCCGCAGCCACCGTATTCCCCAGATCTGGCCTCCTGTGACTTTTTCTTGTTCCCTAAACTGAAGAGGCCCATGAAAGGAGGACGTTACGCTAAAATTGACGAGATAAAGACTGCATCGAAGGAGGAGCTGAACAAGATAAAACAAAATGATTTTTTGAAGTGCTTCCAAAATTGGAAAAACCGTTGGCACAAGTGCATAATATCTCATGGGGATAACTTCGAAGGGGACAAAATAAATATTCGTGAATAAACACATAATTTTTGCAAAAACACAAGATTCGCGATATTTTTTGAACCCAGAATATAATGGGCTATGATTAAGACTATTTTCTTTATGGTCATGCAGAATTTCCTATGCAGTTTCGATTTGATCGAGGTCAATAAGATATATGTAAGATGTTTATTAATGTAATATGTTTATTAATGGTTCAATCCAAATGCTTATACCAGTAACCAATTTTAAACTCAAAATGATAAATCTCACTCAACTGCCGATGCTGCTTTATTCGCTGCTCTGATTTTACAACTTTACTTCACTACTGACCACGATCAACTGTCTTTTCTTCTTCTTAGTATTGCCACCCTTCTCGTTGAATTTTTAACATCTTCTACTTTTAGGGGGATGGCAAGACATCAGTCTGATGGCACTTTACATGTATTTAGTCGTTAAGATTTTTCACTTTCCGATCCCTTTTTCAATACCGTGGGAAGAGTTTGAAACCTAGTCTAGTGTTAATCCTTATGAGTGTTTCCTATCCCGGTTGGTAATTGTTTATTTCCTTTACTTTTTTTTATGGTTTTTTTATGGAATAATTCTAATGGTCGCTTCTTCGTATTTAAATGAAAACTATAATTGTATTTGTTAACTGATCTCTCCAAAAGGCTTTCTCTCAGTCTCTTCTTTCTTTAAGCATCTAAATATTTCTGTGAGTTTGGAAAAGAATCGTTTTACCGTGAGTACCCAAATTATGGCTGACATCTCCTTTTTATTAGCCGTATATTTTTCTTCTGGTTTTAATAGTGTTATAAAGAGGAATTATATTAATTTATTAGCATTCGAAAGAACTGCTCTGATCGTGAAATTTGAAGCATCAGTAATCAGGTAAAACTTCTAATTGAAATCTAAGTAATGGAGAATAATTTGTTTGGACAATAAGATACTTTCCATCTCCCTAAATTAATCTAGAGCTTCTTTATCTGGTGAAATTGATTTTTTGTTCACATGCCTTTAGATACATATCCATCTTCTCCTCTTAAAAGTGCGGTCACAAGCTTTGATAATATAAGATCCCTCAATGTTTTAGGGTATGGTAGGTTTGCTAAAGTTTCCACTCTACTAGGATTTGTTTGTTTAGCTGGCATTTGTCCAACTGACATTTCAAAAATTGTAGTACATATT
Organism: Drosophila ercepeae; assembly: GCA_018150545.1. Lineage (NCBI taxonomy): Eukaryota > Metazoa > Arthropoda > Insecta > Diptera > Drosophilidae > Drosophila > Drosophila ercepeae. The sequence continues at coordinate 1,115,966 of JAECWL010000182.1, read as the reverse complement.
TTTTCGAGCGGCTTCCGCTACATAGAGCACAGCACACCTACCGTCCAACCGACTGAGCGACGCTGCCGCTTATTATACGGCTCGGACCGCGGGGATAAATCCGATAGAATGAAGTATAGAAAAGTACGATGAATAAGAGAAGTCGTTTGTTGCTTTGAAAGGTAGAAGGTATGTAGGTAGAAGGGGAAGTTCAATGTGAAGTAATAGAATAGGCCGTTGAAGTCAAGCACAAAACCTTAAAAGTTTAATGCTGGGCATATGTAGATCTACAACAACTTAGGGACAGGGGACAAAAATTTCTAGTCCGTATATTTGGAATGTTCAATGTTAGCCATGTTAGTAGATACTGGCTGTCTACAATACCATTAATAAAGTTATGAAAGAAAACGACCCCCAGCATCTTTCTACGATTGGTTAGGGAAGGTAAATTGAATAGAAAGAGTCTCTTAAAATGAGATGGGAGGTGAAGATTTGCATCCCAGTTGTCTAGAGCAAACATCAAGAAATTCTTTCGAACGGATTCAATGCGATCTTGATGAACCCCATACTGAGGGCTCCAGACGCATGACCCGAACTCCAGAATTGGACGTACTAAAAATACGTATAAGGGTTAAGTAATATAAGGGTCATTGAATTCCTTAGATCATCTTTTAATGAAGCCAAGCACGCTCTTGGCTTTATTAACCATCGTATAAATATGGTCGGAAAATTAGGACACCAAGATCGTTAACCTGGGTTAATCTTTTTAAGGAAATCCCATATAGAAAGTATGTGGCCTGGTTAGGGCACGAACGATAAAAAGACATTAGCTTACATTTGGACCCATTAAGACAAAGAGAAAAGATTGGTAGAACACCATTTTTGAAAATTGTCCAAATCCAACTGAAGTTAATATTGGACAGAAGGGGATTTGTATTGAAGACAAAGCTTAATGTCGTCTGCATACTTAAGAACCACAGAGCTCGTTGTAGCAGGGGGTAGGTCGTTAATAAAAATAGTGAAAAGTAGTGGCTCAAGATGGCTTCCTTGGGGGCCTCCCGATGTAGCACTAACAAGGCGAGAGTGTACATCTTGAAAAAGAACTCATTGGGTTCTCCCAGCTAAGTAGCTAGAAATCCACGTGAGAAGGTCTGAGGGAAATCCTAGGATACTAAGTTTACTCAAAAGGAGTGAGTGGTTGACAGAGTCCAATGCTTTACTAAAGTCCGTATAGATGACATCTGTTTGAAGGCCTTTACGGAAGCCATCTATAATAAAGGAAGTCAGTTCCAAGAGGTTTGTAGTGGTGAAGCGATGCTTTATGAAACTATGGAGAAATAATTGAACTGCAGAGATGTTGAAGATATGGTGTTACCAATTTATCGAAAAGCTTTGTAATTGCTGACAATTTGCAGATTCCTCTATAGTTTTTAGCGTCAGATTTTTTTTCCTTTTTTGTGCAGGATTCCTTCGACATTTCGAAGTTTCCAGAGATAAAGAGAAAAGTTTTAGAAGAGGTTTGGCTTAGCGCAGTTTTCTTTAAACAACCAGAAACACCATCAGGACCTGGCGAATAGACTGGTTTCACCCTCAGAAGATCCGATAACATAGTGCTTCTGGAGAAAGTTGGTCTGAAAATAAGATTGGCTGATGGAATGTTATATGAATAAGGCTGATTCATAATTGTAGGTAATGAGTACGTTGTTTGAAAGAAAGTTGCGAATAGATGGGCAATACCCTGATCAGTATTCGCAGATAAATTTTCAAACAAAATTAGGGGGGAGAAGATACATGCTTACACTTAGTGTTCACAAAATTATAAAACTGTTTCGAGAGCGGTATGTATAAATGTATAAATTATGTATGTATACATACACATTATGTATGTATAAATAAATGTATGAAAAATGTATAAATTACATTACTTAGTCTCTGAAAATCAGCCTTGCAAAAGCAGCGAGTTTTATGAATTCCATGGCGAGACTGAAGGCTGCTAGCAATAAGGGTTTTAATCGACACCTCAAGCGTTGGGTGGTAAGGATCTTCTGGGGACGAAAGTGCCATGGCTTTGGAAACGGTAATTCCATCTGGATCAGAAACGAAACATCGATCTAGAAGCCGACCTAAAGAATTTCTTACGTGGTTTATTTGACCAAGAGATATGTCGAACATTCCCTCAGTAAAATGGTGTGTTGAGAGTGATAAAATTCTCGATGTTTAACCAGATAAGTTGAGGTAAATTGAAGTCTCCTAGAGTCACTAGCCACTAGAGTCACTAGTCAAACCAGCTGAATGGCGGTTCTGTTGAAGGTGGTAAGTATGAGCATGTAATGAATAGTGATTGAAGCGACATATTGACTTTCACATATAGGAATTCTAGATCACTAAAATTCGGTAACTCTTCAGTACCGAAGTCGGAGTCCACAGAGATAAGGACTCTTCCTCCCCTTCTGGGGACACAATCTGGGACACAAATGATGAAATATCAGAATACAGTTTAGGGAGCTTACTCTGAAGCCCCCTTGTATTTTGATGGGTAAGAGTGATAGATGTTGTTAGGTTTTTGAGGAAGAAGGTTTAGGTACAGAAGACGGGTCAGGGTTAAATAAATATGTGAAATAAATATGTGTTTAGAGGGGAAAATAACCTGTAAGGGTTTAAGTCATTGTAGCCAGAATATAAAACCCTGAAAGGCTCATGCTGGTAATATGTAGATCTAGAACCACTTAGAAATAGGGGACTAAAATTTCTAGTCCGTCTATTTGAAATGTAAAATGTTAGTCGTGTTAGTAGATGCTGGCTGTCTACAATACCATTAATAAAGTTATGAAGGAAAACCACCCCCAGCATCTTTCTACGATTGGTTAGGGAAGGTAAATTGAATAGAAAGAGTCTCTTAAAATGAGATGGGAGGTAAAGATTTGCATCCCAGTTGAGTCCCCTAAGAGCAAACATCAAGAAATTCTTTCGAACGGATTCAATGCGATCTTGATGAACCCCATACTGAGGGCTCCAGACGCATGACCCGTACTCCAGAATTGGACGTACTAAAAATACGTATAAGGGTTAAGTAATATAAGGGTCATTGAATTCCTTAGATCATCTTTTAATGAAGCCAAGCACGCTCTTGGCTTTATTAACCATCGTATAAATATGGTCGGAAAATTAGGACACCAAGATCGTTAACCTGGGTTAATCTTTTTAAGGAAATCCCATAGAGAAAGTATGTGGCCTGGTAAGGGACCACACGATAAAAAGACATTAGCTTACATTTTAACCCATTAAGTTTTAAGAGAGTGGTTGAAGACCATTTTTGAAAATTGTCCAAATCAGAATGAAGGTTATATTGGGCAGAAGAGGATTTATATTGAAGACAAAGCTTAACTAAGATTCCTTGGGGGCTACCTTGGGGGACTCCCGATGTAGCTATAAGAAGGCGAGAGTGTACATCTTTAAAAAGGACACGATGTATTCTCCCAGCTAAGTAGCTGGAAATCCACATGAGAAGTTCTGAGGGAAATCCCAAGTTTACTTAAAAGGAGTTACCACTTGATAGAGTCAAATGCTTTACTGAAATCCGTATTGACGACATCTGATTGAAGGCCATTATGGAAGCTGTAATAAAGGAAGTCAGCTCCAAGATGTTTGTGGTGGTGCAGCAGCGTTTTACGTTGCCATGAAGAAATAATTGAACTACAGAGGTGTTGCAGATGTGGTGTGACCAATTTGTTTAAAAGCTTTGGAATTGCTGACAATTTAGAGATTCCTCCATAATTGGTAGCATCGGATTTTTTTCCTTTTTTATGTAGGGGAATTATGAAAGCATCCTTCCCCATGCGCAGGGGTAAATATAATTCTTATAACACCCAGCGTTATGCACGGTGATGTTTGACCGACCTAAGTATCTTGAAAAAGTAACATCACAGCCAGTTTTTTTTATAACTCTTTAGGAGTATATTTTTAATATTTTTTAAGTTTTTTAGACCGCTTGTGAACCAAGGCGGATCAGTCGAGGGGTAAATGGTTACTTCCACGGCACGCAAGAGTCGAAGAAAGCTTTAAGCGTTTTATAGAATTTTTCTAAAGCGATTTTAATATGGGTGCATTCCCCAGAGATCGGACCAATCGAATGTATAAATTAAGTTGCTTAGTCTCTGCAATTCAGCCTTACGAAAGCAGTTAGTTTTATGAACTACATAGCGACACTAAAGATTGCTAGCAGTAAAGATTTCAATCGACACCTGAAGCGATGTGTGGCAAGGATCTTCTGGGGTCAAAAGTGGCATGGTTCTGGAAAGGGTTATTCCATCTGGGTCAGAAACGAAACATCGATCTAGAAGCCGACCTAAAGAATTCCTTACATTGTTTATGTGACCGAGTGAGGTGTCGAACATACCCTCAGTGAAATCATAGTGTGTTGAAAATGATAAAGATGGTATATTTTCGATGTTTGACCAAATAAGTTCAGGTAAATTGTCTCCAACAGTCACTAGCAGGTCACTGTCGGACATGCGGTTAGAAACCATCTGAATGGCAGATACGTGGTGTCCGTATGTAGGCGGTTCTGAAGAAGGTGGTAAGTATGTGATGAACAGTGATTAAAGCGACATATTGATTTTCACACATAGGAATTCTAAATCACCAAAATTCGGTAACTTTTCAGAAGCGAAGTCGGAGTCCACAGAGATTAGGAATCCCCCTCCTCATCGCAGTGGTGGGTCTCGTATGGAACTGGGGTAGCTGTCTGAAAAACTTCCAGATAATGTTTACTAAATATGATAATGTTTACTAAATATGATATTATTTTTGTAAATAAAGCGTATTTCACCAAAATGTTCTCTGAGTATGTCAACTAATGCACGTTGAAAAATTGCTGGCGCATTTCTTAGACCGAATGCGAATCGGGTAAACTCTTATTTTTCGTTATTTAGGAAGAAAGTGGTTTTTTCTACATCACTACCTTGTAAAGGGATTAGATGGAAACTACTTTTCAAGTCTAAGACTAAAAAGACCTTACAAGGTGCAATTCAAAAGTTACAGGACTGTTATTAAAAAACGAATATTCGTTTTTTTTTGTAATTTATTAGTCGCATCCAAAATAGTCTCCTTCTGCAAGTTTTTTGGAGATTTTTAAATCACTTCACCTTCATAGCGAACGGACGGGTTTTTTTCTTGCGATCATTCGATTTTATTATTTTCTTGCAAAAGACAAACCGGCGTTTGTTGAGAAATTAATTATTTAAATCTTACACTTTAAACGTTTCCATTCGCACTCGCGTCTGCGCGGTACCGTATTTGGTGTGTTTTAAGTTATTTTATAATTTACCCAAGTAAGGTACTGTCCCCTATTTATTTCTATTCCCTTTTCTTACGTTTAGTGCAATTTCTACTTTTGCAATAACTCTCTCTCCTAGTTTGCGCTCTTATTTTCCCATTACCTCTTATTAACAAGTGCTCTTATTAACAAGTACAGTGGTTCAAGGCTACAGTTTGTCTAATATTAATTATTTGTTGTTTATATATTTCTTATATATCTTAAACGTCTAGTTCTTACCTTAAAAATTTTTATAATGGAATTTTATAGCATCTGCGCTATAAAATCGTGCAATAAGCCGATTTCCGCGTCCCAGCCTAGCATCCCCTGTTGGCTGTGTGAAAATGTTGTGCATACGAAATGTGCAGGTTTCACCGCCTCAGTTTCGGATGCAATCTCTAGAAACGCTGGTTTCCACTTTTGCTGCAGTTGATGTCGCGCGGTTCAGAAAGAAATGCGAACGTTCATGCGGAAAACTAAAAACGGTTTTAAAGAGTTGATCGGTGGTTTCCGTAAAATCAACGACCAACTCTCTGCGCTGGATTCCCAATTTAGCAGCCTACAGCTACTAAATGAATCCCCAAAGCGCAAAAGAACCGCTATTAGGGACTCCGTATGCACTGATATCGCTATTCAGCCCGATCAGCCGACGACCATGCAGCCGCTCATAACTCTTACTACCCCAAGAGCAGGAGTTCTAAACACAAACGTGGTTTAGGAATTTGACTCCATAGTTGAGCATAACTCGTCTGAAATACCACCCAGGGTATCACTCCAAGTGATTCCTCCGTCACGAGTAGAGTCGACCCCCTTAAAATCCACTGCTAAGGGTAAACCACCGACCGGACCCCCGGTACGGACTGATGTCGCGGTCTTACCAACCGTAACACCAAAGCCCTTACAGGTGATTCTCCCCTCTAAACATATATTTATTTCACGGCTGGCCCCTGACACCTCAGAGATTGATATCTCGGCTTATATCCAAGCCAAATCCAAGCCCGTTGTTAGAGTGGAGGACATTAGGAAATTTAAATATTCTTATTCAAGGCTTACGTCATCTTTTAAGATACGTGCACCTTTGCCGATGTTCGATACGATCTGTTCGCCCAGCTTTTGGCCGGAGAACATATTCGTACAAGAACATCAGCCGAGTACAGTAAAAAAAAAAGTTAATAAGCCTGTGGGAGTTAAACTCCCAAAGCCTAAAAACCCTGTACCATCTTCGTCTCCCTTACCTAAACCTTCATCCTCAAAAAACTAACAACATCTTACCTATCCCTTACCTATCAAAATACTAGGGGGCTTCGGAGTAAGCTCCCTAAACTGTCTTCTGATAGTTTATCTTTTGCATCCCAGATTTTAGTTTTCACAGAGACCTGGTTAAAGCCGGAGATTTTCAGTTCGGAAATTTTCCCAGACAGGTACACCACTTACAGACGGGACCGACCACTACGAAGGGGAGGAGGAGTCCTAATCTCTGTGGACTCCGACTTTGCTTCTGAAGAGGTTAGGTTACCGAATCTTGGTGATATTGAATTCCTATGTGTCAAAATCACTATGTCGCTTCAATCAATATTCATAACATGCTCATACTTACCACCTTCTTCTGAACCACCTACATACTGGCAAAACTTATCTGCCATTCAGCTGGTTTCGAACCGCATGTCTGACAGTGACCTTTTAGTGACTCTAGGAGATTTCAATTTACCTGAACTTATCTGGTCAAACATCGAGAATTCACCATCTTTAATACTCTCAACGCATCACGATTTTACTGAGGGTATGTTCGACATATCCCTTGGTCAAATAAACCACGTAAGGAATTCTTTAGGCCGGCTTCTAGATCTATGTTTCGTTTCTGACCCAGATGGAATAACCGTTTCCAGAGCTATGCCACTTTCGCTCCCAGAAGATCCTTACCACCCAACGCTTGAGGTTTCGATTGAAACCCTTACTGCTAGCAACCTTCAGTCTCGCCATGGAGTTCATAAAACTCGCTGCTTTCGTAAGGCTGATTTTCAGAGACTAAGCAACTTAATTTCTTTATTTGATTGGTCCGATCTCTGGGAATGCACCGATATTAATATCGCTTTAGAAACATTTTACAAAACGCTTAACGCTTTCTTCGACTCTTGCGTGCCATGAAGTATCCTTCCGCCTCGACCGACCCTCCTTAGTTTACAAGGAGCCTTAAAAACTTAAAATACATTAAAAATAGACTCCTTAAGAGACATAAGAAAACTGGCTGTAATGTAACTTTCTCAAGATACTTAGTAGCTCGGTCAAATTTCACCGTGCATAACGCTGAGTGTTATAAGAAATATATATACCGCTGTCGGATCCAGTTTACTCAGGATCCGAAGCAGTTTTATAATTTTGTTAACACTAAGCGTAAGCAGGTATCTTCTCCCCCCCTAATTTCAAACAGATGTCATCTACACTGACTTTAGTAAAGCATTTGACTCTGTCAACCACTCACTCCTTCTGAGTAAACTTAGTATCCTAGGATTTCCCTCAGACCTTCTCATGTGGATTTCCAGCTACTTAGCTGGGAGAACCCAACGTGTTCTTTTTAAGGATGTACACTCTCGTCTTGTTAGTGCTACATCGGGAGTCCCCCAAGGAAGCCATCTTGGGCCACTACTTTTCACTATCTTTATTAACGACCTACCCCCTGCCATAACGAACTCTCTGGTTCTTATGTATGCAGACGACGTTAAGCTTTGTCTTCAATACAAATCCCCTTCTGCCCAATATAAACTTCAGTCAGATTTGGACAATTTTCGAAAGTGGTGTTCCACCAATCTCTTAAAACTTAATGGGTCAAAATGTAAACTTATGTCTTTCTATCGCTCGTGCCCTTACCAGGCGACATACTTTCTCTATGGGATCCCCTTAGATACATTAACCCAGGTTAACGATCTTGGTGTCCTATTAGATACTAAACTTAAATTTTCCGACCACATTTCTACGATGGTTAATAAAGCCAAGGGCGTGCTTGGCTTCATTAAAAGATGGTCCAAGGAGTTCAATGACCCTTATATTACTAAAACTTTATACGTATCTTTAGTACGTCCAATTCTGGAGTACGGGTCATGCATCTGGAACCCTCAGTATTGGGTTCATCAAGATCGCATTGAATCCGTCCAAAAGAATTTCTTGATGTTTGCACTTAGGGGTCTCAACTGGGATGCAAATCTTCACCTCCCATCTTACTCTAACAGACTCCTTCTAATTAATTTACCTTCCCTAACCAATCGTAGAAAGATGCTGGGGGTCGTTTTCCTTTATAACCTTATTAATGGTAATGTAGACAGCCAGCATCTACTAACACGACTAACATTTAACATTCCAAATAGACGTACTAGAAATTTTAGTCCCCTATTCCTAAGTTGTTGTAGATCTACATATGCCCAGCATGAGCCTTTCAGGGTTTTATGTTCTGACTACAATGACTTATACTCTATTACTTCACTCTGCACGTCCACTTCTATCAAATCCTCAATTCTCACCTACCTTTCAGAGCAACAACCGAACTCTACTTTTTCCTCGTAATCTTTTCTAAACTATATTCTCTCGGGTCTATCCCCGCGATCCGAGCCGTACAATAAACGGCAGCGCACCTCGGTCGGTTGGGCGGGAGGTGGGCTGTACGTTATGCAGTGGGAGCCGCGCGAAAAAATTAAAGCTTAAACAGGTAATTAATGCCTTAGGTAGGGTACCTTGCGATAAAGTTGGAATTAATTATATCACCGTTGTGATCTTTAAGTTTGCTTTATAGTTTTACAGTTCTCCTTTATAAAATTTTTGTTTGCCTCTGAGTTTGTTGTCAGTTGATAAAAAAAAAACATTTTTTCAAATGACTTGTGTTAGTTGCACGTTCATTTCAATCGATAGGCTGGTTGCTGCAAATTTAATTGCAAGCCGCGAACTTATCAAACGTGTATCGTTGACTCGTCCAATTAGCATCTAAACTACCTAATCTATCCCTAACATGCTGTTAGTCTTAGCAGAATTTAACGATGGGTCGGCTGCTCTTGGTGACTGCTGATCGACGTCGCCTTCGCTGCTTCCAATTGATGGCTTATCGGCCACGCCATCGGTAATGTTACGAGGGCGGGTCAATAAGTCCGTGACTATTTGAATGAAACACAGGTTTTTAGATAAAAAGTTATTTTATTTTTAAACGTAGTCTCCTTTGAGCTCTATACACTTAGCCCAACGTTTCTCCAATTTATTTATCCCTTCCAAAAAATATGATTTGTCGAGGTCTTCAAAATAGGCATTTGTTTGTGAGATGACTTCGTCATTGGAGGCAAATCTCTTTCCGCCGAGCCATTTCTTCAAGTTTGGGAACAAGAAATAGTCACACGGGGCTAGATCGGGTGAATAGGCCGGATGAGGGAGCAATTCGTAGCCCATTTCATGGAATTTTGCCATGGAAACTGCACATGTGTGTACCCGTGCATTGTCCTGGTGGAAAAGAACTTTTTTCAGAAAAGAACTTTCTTATTCGACCCAATAAGTTGCTGTAATATTCACCATTGATTGTTTTTCCTTTTTAAAGGTAGTGGATAATATTGCGTGCATCCCAAAAAACAGTCGCCATGACTTTATTGGCTGACAAACCCACCTTTGCCTTCTTTGGCGCCGATTCACCCCGAGAAACCCACTGTTTTGACTGCTGTTTGGTCTCCGGTGTGTTGTGGTGGATCCACGTTTCGTCCACGGTTACGAAACGGCGCAAAAACTCGTTCGTATTGCGATTGAACAACGCTAAACATTTCTGCGAAATTGTCACACGGTTGCATTTGTGGTCGATTGTGAGCAAACGCGGCACCCATCTTGAGGAAAGCTTTCTCATACCCAAATGATCATTCAAAATTGAAACCACAAAACTGAAAACCATGTGAAATGCCTACGGCTTCCACAATCTCTCTCACTTTTAATCGCCGATCGGCTAAAACTATATCGTGGATTTTTTCAATTGTTTCGGATGTGGAAACCTCAACTGGGCGTCCAGAACGTTCGGCATCTTCCGTGCTTGTACGGCCACATCGGAATTCAGTGAACGACGTTTTTACCATGGAAATGGATGGTGCAGAGTCTCCATAATATTTATCAAGATTGGCCTTGGTTTGCGTAATGGATTTTTTCCTCAAAAAATAATGCTTAATGAGCACACGAAATTTCCACTTGTTTCCATTTTCTTCTCAGTCAACGCGGTAGTCTGATATTAACGGCTGTCAAAAACAAACTAAATGTCGCAGCTTGTTCAATTTTTGACAAGAGTCAACTGACAGTTGACTGTTGACGGGAGCAGTGTTACCATTTCAATTAAGAGGCGGGAAATTCACGGACTTATTGACCCGCCCTCGTATGTTAATTACCGATTGATGCAGTGAGCGATCTTCCTGGAATCGCACACGGAAGCGTTTGCCAAACAGATTCAAAAGTTTATATAAATGTTTATCAAAAGCAGGAAATTAGGCAGACTCAAAGTCTGCATATTTGAGTGCAATAAATTGGTGTGCATTGTTGTTGGCTTGGTAACTTTGTTGTTTTTAATATAATATACATAAAATAATATAATAATAATTTGATATAGGTGTAATTTGGCGGATTAAGAGTTTTAATTTTTACATAGAATACAAAATAAGTATGTTCAGCAAAGTTAGACGCATCTGTTAGGCACCGTAAAAAACTATTGTTCCAAAATATTTAATATATAATTTAGATTCATATACTAGCATCCATGATCCAGCACCAGATAAACGATATTGGTGGTCAGAAAGAAGCCAAAGATCTTTGATTGATAAAATATGAAAAATGAATCACTCTTCCTAATCACTCTTCCCAAAAAAGTACGATAAAATATGAAGCACACAGTTATTTAATGTCAGAGATGGAATTTTTTGCAGTTAATAATAGATTGTTGAAGCACCACGAAAAGTGTTCCCAAAGTTAAAATTTCAAGTGTCGGTGCAGAAAAGTATCGAAAAAAAGAATAGCACAACTTAAAATCATCAGCGTTATTTTTTTTCGCGCGGCTCCAGCTGCATAACGTACAGCCCACCTCCTGCCCAACCGTCCTAGGGGCGGGATTACCATTACGAGGAAGGAAAGAGTGCATTTATTGCTTTGAAAGGTAGGTGAGAATTAAGGATTTGATAGAATAGGAAGTGCAAAATGAAGTAATTAAATATTGGCCTTAAAGGTTCATGCTTGATCTACAACAATTTAGGAACAAAGGACTATAATTTCTTGTCCGTCTATTTGGAAAATTACATTTTAGGCGTCTTAGTCTGGCTGTCTAATTACCATTAATAAGGTTATGTAGGAAAACGACAACCCAGCATCTTTCTACGATTTATTAAAGACAGGAAATTGATTAGTAGGTCTACGGAAACATCAAGAGCGAAAATCAAGAAGATCTTTTGAACGGATTCAATGTGGTCTTGATCCCATACTGAGGCCTTAAGACGCATGACCCAGTATCGGACGTACTAAAGATATGTAAAAGCTTTTAGTTATATAGTGGATATTAAATTCCTTAGACCTTCTTTTAATAAAGCCAAGCACACTCTTGAATTTATTAACCATCGTGGAAATATGGTCGAATATATAAGTTAAATTCTAGTAGGACACCAATATCATTAACTTGAGTTAATCTTGCCTAGGAAATCCCATAGAGAGAGTACGATGCCTGGCTAGGGCAGGAACAATAAAAAGAAATTAGCTTACATTTTGACCCTTTAAGTATTACCGTATTTTTCACATTCGGTAAATCATTTACCAAAAAAGAACAAACGGTAAAGGCCTTACGTGTCTAACTGTGGGAGACCCTATGGATTATTATTAATTTTGTTTTTTTAAACAAAACATCCTATGTCATAAGATAAGAGCCAATCCACATTGAGATATTGGCCGTAAAAAACAATCAGAGAAACTTTCCATATGAAACGTATGTGATTTACAAAATATGAAAGCCATGATAAAATCAGTCTAAAGCACGTCAGTTTGCAGAGCGTTAGAAAGCCACGATGAACATGAAACAAATAAATAGTTGTAGAGCGATGTTTAATGAAACTATGCTGGAAGTGTGTACAATACTCCTGCTGAGATATTGCAGATGTGAGGTATTCAGTTTTTCCAGCTTTGGCATCATGGAGGAAGAATTATTCCACCTTATTTGTAAAGTAGACAGCTCGACCGAACTGGACACACTGAAAAAGAAATATCAAAAGGAAATATATAAAAAGCAACACATAACAACGTAAAAAATTTTAAAGATATATGTTTTTAATTTGTGGTAATCAGTAAAGGTAATCTGAAGCAAGTTCATAGTTATTGGCTGAGGATTGGAAAAAAAGAATCAAAGAAATTAGTTTTACCTAGTGGTGAAGAGCTAAAATATTATTAAAACCAAGGTAGAGACAAAATGATTCAAAATAGCTTTGCTATAACAAAACATTAAAATGCCTAAGTATTGCTACGAAAGTGAGGGTACATTGAGCAATGATTGTTGAGAGAATTTATATGGTCCCAGTTATTCAGTAAGAAAAATAGAGTGAGGATCTTTACTTTAAAAATGTTTTATACAAGATAGATTTTGTTTTTAGCCGCATAATTTGTATTTGAGCCAAGGTGGTTTAGATGCTATCATGGCCGATAATCCATGGACAAAATGTCTTCAGTGGCATTATATATTTAGATAAAAAAATAGTGGCACATTTGACCAACATCCGACTGAGAAGTGACTACAGATAAGGTAAGGTCACCTTCTCTACGAAAATATTAATTTCAAAAAAGGCATTTCGCTTTACAATATAATGAAATCATTTTTATATTCGGTATAAAGGAATAATTTATTATCTTCATATGGGAACGATGCGAGGAGAGGTAGACTAATACCACACAAGGAAAGGGTCACACAAGGAAAGCTTAATACCAACAATAATGATATTTCAATCACCTTCTAAAGGAGGTACCAGTTAGAAAATATAGTAGCCAACTGGTATTTTAACTACAGGTAACGAATGCGGATATATCATACAAAAGAATCAATTCAATGTCAGTTTGGACGTTAAACCAAACTACCGCAACAAAGAAGGAACGGTAAGTATGATATGAGCAAGGACCAAACGTTCCTGATCAGTTCCTGATGACTGAATACGTCAGGTGTCGGGTAGGTCAAAATCGAAAGAGGCTCTTGTAGTTTATAATAGGCTCTATTTTTATTGAATACATTCTAGTAAAAGATGATTAAAAAGTATTTATTTAGTTCTTTGATATTTCCGGTAAGAAAGTCACGTTAAACCAGTTTATTATAGTATGCATACACGCAGTTATTGTTTTAAGTTTATTTAAAGAAATATTAACAGTGAATAATATTAGTATTATTTCAAACAACTTGTAAATACAAGTATTTACATAACAAATTTTTACTACGGACACGGGAGATAGGATTTGTATTTGAAGTAGATGGTTTTGGACGTAGATTTCTAGGTCAACACTTGGTTTCCGGAAAATGTCCTTTAAAACTGCCCGCGCTGAATATTTTCAATCACTTTTTTTTTGTTAAGTTGGTAGCACTTTCCTTAATTACGACGCCTAAAATGAGTGCGTTCTGCCAACCATTGTAGACTTGTGTTTTCGAAAGAATAAATTCACCATGAGCGTTTTCGAACATTTGCATCTTCGGCTTGCCGAAGATGGAAACAAAAAAGTTTTCCATACAAAGACTTGTTTTCATATCGGTCGTTTGTATGGCAGCTATATGATATAGTGATCCGATCCCGATCAAACTTTCACAAATCATGTATGGCTATATCAAATGAATAAATGTTGAATTCGGTTGCAATAGGTTGGAAAACAAAAAAATTACCATACAAAGACTTGATTTTATATCGGTCGTTTGTATGGCAGCTATGATATAGTGGTCCGATCCGAACCAAACTTTCACAAATCGTGTATGGCTTTGTCGAATGAATAAATGTTGAATTCGGTTGCAATAGGTTGGAAAACAAAAAAATTTTCCATACAAAGACTTGTTTTCATATCGGTCGTTTGTATGGCAGCTATATGATATAGTGGTCCGATCCGACCGATTTTTAAACTTAATCTGCGTGCAACAAAAATAATGATCTGGTAAAAATTTCAAAACACTAGCTTTAAAACTACTGTCTATTTTTTGCATAGAAACAGACGGACATGGCTATATCGACTCGGCTGTTGATGCTGATCAAGAATATATATACTTTATGGGGTCGGAGATGCTGATCTTGTGTCAAGCTTTCTAGTTGATGTTCTGTGCATTTAAGATGTTTCCTCAATTCCTTAATAGGTCGTTTATTAGTGACTGATTGTGACTGATTAGTGACTGAATCTTTTTTTCGGCATTCTGAAACCGCGCGATCTCTACCAGAGTACTGTTGAATCTTTCTATCTGTCGGTTAAAAGTACTATAATGTAGTGGTGCGTTAACAATTTGCACATCAAATTGGTTTTTCATCTGACTGTCTCGGATTTGATAGACGATTTGTAGTCGCAATATATTGTTTATATTGTTCTGCAAGCGATTGGTTGGATCGAAAATTAAATTTAATCATTCTCTGAATGAGTGTTTCCCTGTAAAAGAAGAACAAATATAGGAGATATCGAGTTTTGCGCCAAACATAATGACCGATCTAACTAAGGCAGTTTCACTTTCTGGTTCTGAAAGCAGTTGACCGGTTTTTCTGTCTTTTTTGACATTATAGGGGAGTGATAACTAGCTGTGTATTGTGACAATATCGAACTGTACACTCTCTTTTAACATGTGCATGTGCTAACGTGACAGTAAAAATTGGAATTTTTCTTATCACTTGGAATACTTCTATAACCTGAACCCTTGTAAAATTCAAGTTTGTAAATTTTAAAAGTTGAATCATTTCAGATCCGCTGTTAGTTATTAGATTTCTGGTTTTTAAGTGGAGTACCACGTTTATTTTCTTAAGTAGGTCAAGTCCAATTATTCCGTCAAAAGTTTTGGGGTTTGGTAAAAAGATAGATGTCGTATTTGTGTTAAAGAGGTGCATTACGTATTTTTTGTTTATGGTGTTCTAACCGTATGTCGATTTCACATGGAAAGGCTTATTTACGGCAATAATACTTTTTAAATTTTAAATTCCTTTTATGATTTACTATAATTTTTGGAAGCCCCCGTGGTTATCGAACTTTCCCCCCTTTCTATGAACAGAGAGTTATGTCAAAAAAATGTACCTGATCGTTGTCTGTGAGGTCATCGTCTATTCTACTACTCCTTCGGCTACAACTGGGTATTCATAATCCTCTTGGTTGGGTGTGGCATCCTCTGAAGCTATATGGTTGATTCTTTGGTGTTTCGGTCATATATACCTTGCACTACCACTATATGGTTTTTTTTGCTCTGGTGTCTTTGGTCGAATTTTTAGTGTTTTTCTTCGGAGTTTCGGGCAAAATTACTTGTAAATATATTTCGTTCATGGTCAGTCTCATCTTCTTGGGTAAGTTCTAAAACCGAAGGAAGATCCGAGGGTCTTGGGAAAAATAGAACGGCACTGAAAGACTTTCTGAGCCCCAAAACAAATACACGAAATGCATCTGCTCTGTATTTTTCGTTCAGAGAAGCATCTACGACCTTGTCGTAAGTCATTATTGTCCTATTTATTAGAAGTGTCAACTTTTTTTCTACTACGTTACAGTACTGCAGAAGAGTCATATTTCCTTGACGAACGGTTGACATCTTTTGCTCTATAAGGTAGATTGATCGTTTATCCGCGTGCTCGAAACCTAACCGGTTGATTATGGCCTTAAAATTGAGAGGATTATCAAAGGAAAAAAATATCAAATCGGCTTTTTTATTTTTTATTTTATTTTTAAATATTCGAAAAGCATGGTAGTGCTTTGAGCTTATTTCAAATTTCTCAAAAACTTTAAATGCGACATGTGCCGCTTTTCTTCATGAGACTTTATATCATACTTCCCCTAGCAGTTCGAGACTTCATAATGTTCTTTATAATGTTACTTTATAATGTCTAAAGACTCCTTTCCCGTTATGCCTAGTATGATTTCATCATCTTTATATATCTCTACTTCGGGTGCCGATATTTTCGCTTCTTGCAAGTTTCTAATATCATGCATCTTTTTATTAAACATTTTTTCCTGTGCGGCGAGTGCACTCGATAGTACGCCTTCTATTATCTCTTTTAGTTGGTCGCCTGACATTGCCATATTTGGATATCTTGGGGATTTATGCTGATTTTCCAAATATTCATTTTCTTAGAGACCTCCAATCTTTTTAATTAGCTGGTAAGGCCTATAACTCACTGTCACTATGACGCATGTGTAATTAACACAAAGAGCAAACATTTCTGTTCCGTTTATTTATCAAATTAATATTGCAAGAATCGAGATGCCAATTTTTTTCGGGAAGCGCACAAAATTTTAGGAATTTTAACGTTTCATTAAATTTTTTTTTATATTTATTCAATATACAATTTATAAGGTAATTGTCAAATAATAATGATTAATCTACTTACAAGTGTTTGCTGGTTAGTTTGACTGTTTATTTTATTTATCGTAAAATTAATTCGCGTCCCCTGGACGAAAGATTTTGTTTTTGCGTGTCGCCACTCAAGACGAGCACACCAGTTTTTTTTGTTTCTTTCCGCGTCAAGGGGCCTTTCTTACGTTGGGCGCCAATTATTTTTGGTGTTATTGCTGATGAGCGAACGAATAAAAGTAATTATTATTGCCGTTCAGCGAATTAATACGTATTCAATGCTGCAATAACCGTTTAATAAAAATGCGAGTGTGTTGATTAGTCGCCGATGCTTGGATGAATTCTTGCGACCGTGACCAGTGTGCTTTATTTCCAAAATTTCACTAAAAACTGAGTACTAAATTAATTGTCACAAAAACTATCCCTCGTCCGTTGGGGCTAATCGCATCTGCACCCGGATAGGTCGCGGAGCATTGACCGCAGCCGCCGGGTATTGACCGCCTTCGTCGACCGAAGTTTAGAATTACACGGCATCCGCAGACGATAGCTCTGAGACGATTTTTTTTGTATTGTACAGTGTAATTAAGCATACTTTTTATTTATGGTTAATAAGGTTAATATAAACTATATAATTTTAATCAATTCTCATGTAATATTTGTTTTGACAATATACATATATGGACAATAGCTATGGGCCGTAGATAGGATCAAGTGGAAAAAATAAACGAAGTTGCGGAGCCATACATCCCAATCAGTTCTATCGACTTATAGTATATCCACTTAAGTTTCCGGAAAATTGTGAATATTTTCATCAAAATATATTTTATCGCCTTCAAAATGTGCTTCTTCTGAAGCGATTTACATATGCCACCTCTTTTTCCAATCATCAAAACATGGGGCCAAATCCGGTGAATACGGTAGTTAATAGTATTGAACGAGTTTTTGGCTCTTTTAAAACAAGCCGGACATTGACGCGTCTCATACTCAAATTATCCGTCAAAATCTAACGAGCTGTTTCACGGCTGAAGCTATCTCTCTAACAATCGCATGATGATTTTTCAGCACGATTTTCTTCACTTTTTTGATTTTATCGTCAATGTTAGACGTCGAAGAACGACCGGAACGAGACATGTCAACAAAGACAAAGCTTTGTAGAACACTACTGAAGTCAATTGATTTTAACAGCGGCTGCAAACAAACTGGTTGGCAGATGGCGCTCATTTTAGGCGTTGTAATTAAGGAAAGCGCTACCAACTTAACAAAAAAAAGTCTTTCAAAATATTCATCGCGGGCAGTTTTAAAGGACATTTTCCGGAAACTTAATTGTCTTAGGGTATACTCATCTAAGGTTCTGTTACATGGTCTGGTGCGGTAAATGAAATATTTGTGATATTCAAATATTTTCAAAAAAATTTTATTGTTGAAATCGTTTATTCTGTTACCAGTCTGTAATAAACGTCTGCATTGGGCTGTCCTTTAGAATAAAATATTCTTATATAGCCTTAGCTACAGTATTTGCACTTTTACTCGCAATTTGTATAGCGACTAAATATTCAGTAAGTTATGCCGTTAATGACTATTCTTGAAAATTCATCTGCGACGTTATCATCCTTGCCCTTTAGATATTCGACTGTAAAATTCTATTCCTCCAATTCAATTCTTATAAAGGAGAACTTCGAAATAGGGTTATCCATGGGATACAAAATGTGTGAGTGGTCTAAGGTCAGCTTAAACGGTGAATTGTTAGACATAAGTATAACTTCAAAAATGTAGTGAATGACTGCTTACTTGTGTTCCGTTGAACATTTTTACCTTCTTCCTATGATAAATGATCTGGATCCGTATGCAAGTGGAAGGTGGGCCCATTGTGATTTTAAGTTAAAAAAGCATCATACGATTGCTTACTTGGATTTGTTTTTATGCTAAATTCTTTGCTGGATTCTGGTATTGTAGAAAAGTTCTTTCTATGTGATTTTAAATGTAGGAATAGGTTTTGGCAGTCATCCGTCCAATCGAATGGAACACTCGTTTTAATCTAGTTATGTGTTACTATTCGACGAAGTTTTTAATAAAACTTCTATGGTAGTTAGAGCTTGCAATGAATTGTCTAGCGCTATCTGCAGTATGGGGGACTGGGTAATTATGAATTACATAGAATTTTTTATCATCAGCTAAGATTCCTTTATCTGTTTTTAATAATGTGACTTCATGTATAAAAAATAAACCTTTTTTCTGGGTGTAATTTTAAATTGTATTTCCCGGATTTTTAAAAACATTCGTTAAGCCCTTTAACATAGGCTTTACTGATAAACTTATGACTATTAAATCGTTCATGTGAATGAATATTAGACCAAACGGTAGTCGCGTGTGCCATTGATAGTTGCAATGACGTTATATATCTTGAACTTTTTTTAAGTTCAATTTGATGAAAGCTCGACATTAGGTCGAGACACGAACAATATTTTGGTCCGCCTTGTTGATAAAAAATGTTATCTATTCGAGGAAGTGGATATTCATCTGATAACAATTTTGTATTAATCTGACGCATTTTTTGGTCCCAACAATAGCGGGGTATTTTATCCTGGTGTTGTGCTTGAATTTTTTCTATTTGCCTATGAGAATTCTTATTATTTTCAATGTATACTGGAATGAATTCTCATTTATTTGCTGTGCTCCGAAAATATAACCAACAATTTACCACCAAATTTTAGACGCAAAATGCGATGTATAATCGCTTATTAAAATAGTTGTTCAAACTCCATTCTTCTGTACAACTATTTTATTTCAAAGAAAATTAAAATAAAAACCAAGCCACGAACTCTCAATTAGAGCCAAAACGATATTCGTGTTAAACGTCAACAAAAGAAAGACAAACGTCGTCGCTCATCGATACGAAACAGCGCGTGATTCTAAATTATGTCTTCGCAACCCTCGGAATTCCACGAAATTAATGGAGACATCGATCGGCCACGGTCACCCTCAACCCGACGCATGAACTTATGCCAACAACGAACGAGAGAGCGTGTTTCTGTTCACCGGCAATACCAATGATGAGCTATGGCGAACTGACCTCTCCTACGATAACGTCGACCTCACTAACCACTGCACTCGCAACAACAACAATTAGTGCAACGGTATCGACCGTACGCACGGTTGCGACTGAAACGCTCGTTTCTGCTGAATGAGCAATAAAGCCGAAAACACTGCAAACTGGGTTGGATCGCTAGATCAAAATAAAAAAAATTGGGCCGACAAAATTCTGGGGCGGGAAACAAAAACAAAGATCAATCGGGACCATCTAAGTCAGCAAACTGAGACCCAAGAGTCCAACAGATTTGGAATATTGGCAAATATTGATGAGGATTTAACCCCAGCACTGACCAAGGGGACAAAAAGAAGCCAAAGCGTCCACCTACATCCATCCGAGAGAAAAACTCAAGTATTTTGGTTACCAAAACTTGTTGAAAAAGACAACTTCCATATGCCACCCCAAAAAAAAGGGCAACATCCACGAAACTAAGCTACAAGCAAAAACCAAAAAGAGCTTTAGGACTCTTAAACATTATTTAAACAAAAATAACAAAAACTACTACTACTACTAAAGAGTAGTAAGAGCCTACAAGTCGTTCTTAAGAGTATAGAGCCTGACGAAACACCTTCAAAGATTACGCAGGCATTAAATTATAAGGGTTTCAAGGCAAAAACTGTCCTTAACATCCAGAACAAAGACAGAAAACAACAACCACTCTTTATAGTCGAGTTGAGATCTGACACTATAGCTATCAGAAAAATGAAGTGCGTCCTATCTACAAGCTACAGTTTCTTCTGCATCGTAGAATTACCGAAGAAGAACCACACACACGCAAAGGCCTCGTCCCATGCACTAATTTCAAAGAATATGGCCATACAAGAGCATACTGCACAATGCGTTAAGTTTGTGTCGTCTGTGCTTCATGACTCTGCTCATTGCACGACAAACAAAAGTGATCCCAGTACCAAAAAGTGTGGAAATTATAAAATAAAAAAAAACACACAGCAAACTATAGAGGCTTTCCAATAAACAAAGACCTTAAAAGCTGTATTCATCACCGAGTAACGCCTGCACGCCTCCATAACGCACAGAGTACCCATATACAAACAAAAACATCCCCAGAAGTCATTTTCTCAACGGCAAAGAGGTCCTCATTTGGTCCTTCAAAATGTGAGCTTTGCAAACGTTAAATCGAGACTTACAGAACCAAGCTCTACGACAACAATTCTGCATGCTGCCCAAAATTATCCGACACCGAAACCCCCATCATCAACGCAACAACAAAGTAGCTTCGAAACTTTGATGCATACTCTGCAGCAGCAGATGATCGAATTCATGTCCTTCATGAGGACCATGCAGGACCTTATGCGGAATAAAAATATCCTCATGGAGGTGCTTGTATCCCAAAATTCCAAATAATCAATGGCTGCTCTAGGAATTTCATCGTGGAACGCTAACGGCGTTTCACTGCATATACTTAATATAACTCAATTCCTGCATGACAATCATATTGACGTCCTGCTACTGTCGGAAAAACATATCACTTTTAAATATATTTTGCAAATAAGTGGCTTTTTGTTCTACGGAACAAATCATCCAGATGGAAAAGCACATGGTGGAACCGGTATCCTGATTAGGAACCGCATCAAAAGCCACTGCCAAAGCTAGTTTGTACAACTAGGAAGTGACTTACCCTCGCAGAGGTATATTTCTGTACTTCTTTAACACCCTAGGGGACCACTTTATTGCTGCAGGTGACTATAACGCCAAACACACCCACTGTGCCGAATCTCTACCGGATCTATCATTTGACCACTCGTCAGTCCTTTTAAATGTCAACCTCTTCCAACGCCCTAAGACTACAATGTAAGCTAACAGATTAACATCAAAGAGAACAAACTGGGTCAAATACAGAAAATACATAAGTTCACACATTGACCTGAACCCAAGGTTAAACTTTGACTCCGAGGTAGAATCAGCAGCAAATACCCCGGAGAGTGTCTTAGTTTCAGCCGCCAGAATCTCAAAACCCCAAATAAAGAGCGCATCTTGCAGACCCAGTATGACAAACACAGACATCGCGCGGCTCGTTTTTGAAAAAAAAACGTATGCGACGGGCGTGGCAAGTTCATAGATCCCCAATTGCAAAGCAAAGATTCAAAAATGCCCCATGAAATCTCTCCAATGCGCTGAAGGAAAAATATAAAAACGCCCAACTTCGCTATATAGAGCAACTTTTAATTTCAGGCAGCAAAAATTTACTGTGGAAAGCCCATCCCCGTTTAACCACACCGGCAGAAACGATATCACCGATAAAATATAGCTACCACATTTGGAACGCATCTTCAACATGTGTTCCACAAGCTCTTTATTACCCTTTGTAACAGGCGACGACCAAGCACCACCTGACCCAATCGATTTTCAAGCGAATGAAATATCTAAAATCATAAAGGATAAACTAAATCCATGAAAGTTCCCAGGATGTGATCGAATAACTCCAAAGATGATTATCGAGCTTCCATACTGTGCTGTATGCACTATTTCCGCCAAAAACTCATGAAGTCGTATCTCTTCAACAGAAGCTTCACAGTGAGATGCAACTCTGACATGTCCGACGACCATGCCATAAACGCTGGAGTTCCCCAAGGTTGGAGGTCCTTTATACAGCAGACATACCCACAATAAGACTGCTAACAACTTCTACGTATGCCGATAATACAGCAATTTTAAGTCGGTCCAAATGCCCGTTACAAGCAACAAATCAATTCTCTTCTTATCTAGCGGCCGTGGGGAAGTGGCTATCCGACTGGTGACTCAAAATTAACCAACAAAATGTAAGCATGTATCATATACACTCAATCGGCAAGACTGTCCTTCAATCATTTTAAACAACACCGTACTCCCGAAAGCAAATGAAGTGACGTATCTCGGAGTGTAACTCGACCAACGTCTCACCTGTCGCAGGCACATCGAAGCTAAAATAACACTCCTTAAACTGAAGGCTAGTAGTCTTCACTGGCTTATCAACTCTGGGTCACCCCTCTGTCTGGACTACAGGGTGCTACTCTATAACTCTGTACTAAAACCAATTTGGAAGTACGGCTCGCCAACTTTGGGGAAGTGCCACCTGTATTAACATTGGTATCATGCAAAGTGATTAATAAAAGATACTGAGAACAATCACTGAAGCACCCGAAATGAAAATAAACAGAGACCTTAACATCAGATTCGTCAGAGAAAAAATAACCCAACAAAAACAAAACTACCGGAGCAACTCGAATTTGCGACCGACCCCGACTTCGCCGCAACGACCTTCCGACCCAACGGTGATCATTAGATCCTTTTTCCAGAACACAGTTAAAAAGACTGTTAAATATTGTATATAATTAGAATTTGAAAACTTATTGTTAGTCTCATAATTCCTGAGAAGATCCAATAAACACAGCAAAGTTATATTAAAGAAAAATACGCTATGGAGCGGAATCAAGGATAGACCAATAATAATTAACCGTACTTATGATCACGCTAAACGATCACGATCAATGGTCATAAAATATGTGTCCCACCATCCAACTAAATATTAAAACTTAGTTAAAACAAAGTTAAAATTTGATTCTATCCATACAAAATCCTTAAAAAATCTTCTAAAGAAAAGCTCACAATTTAAAGTTTGATTTTTCGACATTTATCATTATCGTGGAAATATTTCGATACACCTGATCCTTTTTGTATATATCAAACCCAAAGACATATAACAAACAAAATTATACCTTCTTAAGAGTTTTCCATTACTTTTGATTTGTTTGTGGTATCAAAAGTAAATGAGTCTAAGAAGTATTTGTCTAAGAAGTAAATTCGACATAATTTTACTAAATATCACATATTTTTACAGAAATATAAGGAAGAAGGCTATTCTTAACAGTTTCTGTTTTTAAAAAAAATTGAAAGTAGGGTGTGGGATTATTTTGACAAATCGCATAGTAAATGGCAAGGATAGTGCACCATTTACCAAGATTAAGTTTATAAAATGTACATATATTACAATCAACCTGGCAGGCTATTGAAAGATAATCCATCAGTTACGGAATTGCATTACAAAGCCAAGCATTCAGTTCGGACTGATATCGCCGTTATACCTACCATAACACAGAAACCCAACGGGTTATTTCACCCATTAAGCACTTTTCTATCTCATGGCTAGCCATGACACCTCTGAAATTTAAACTCCGGCTTATTGGATAATATTTTGAAGTTTTAATATTTCTGCTTGAGGCGTACATTCACAAAAACGTGACAAAATCTATTAGTCTTACCTATCAGAATATTCGGGGGCTAAATGGAATAAAGTCCATAACTTTATTCTGATAATTTTTGATTTCGATCACATTTTATTGCCATTAAAGAATCTTGGTTAAAACCGGATATATTTATTCATGAATATCTATTTTGTCCCCTTCAAAGTAATTCACCTCGGATATAATGCATTCCTCAAAAGCACTTAAAAATTGATGCCTTTGATTACGGGCTTATCTTCTTAGTCGTGGCGTAGCATCGTCCTCTCAAGGGCCTCTTCAGTTTTGGGAACTGGAAAATGTCACAGATAGCCAACTTTTGGAAATATGGTGGTTGCTTCATCACTAATGTGTTATTTTTGCATTAGCGTGCAAGCAACGATGTGCGAAAAGGCGCGATATCATGGTGCAAAAGCCATTGTTTGTCCATCCAAAGTTTGTGTTCAAAGTTTGGAGTGGTTAGTTAAAGCTAAGAGACTAGTTCGCATAGAAACAGACAGAAGGACACCCGGACAGACCGAAGGAGGTGATCCTGATCTAGAATATCCACTTTGAGAATCATAGATGTCTCCTTCACTATGTTGCACACTTATAACCAAAATAATAATAGCCGCAGCAAGGGTTTTACGAACTTTAAATAATTTTGTTTTGTTTGATTATCTAATGAAATTATATTATATAATATATATAATATAATATATAATATATAAATAAATAAAATTTTATGTATATGTATTATATATTATATATATTATTGTATAAATATTATTGTATATATATATATATATATATATATAGAAGTCAGCAGTAGTCAGTTAGTTTTATTCTCAACAAAATTTTCTTTAATATGCATACATTAACATTTTATTTAAAAATATTATTGGTAAAAGGTAACCTTTTTTGCTCATTGGTATTTTATTAATCGAAATATTGTTTAAAAAACTCTTGATATCACTGCACATACCGTTTAGTTCAGTATGATGTACGTATTTTTTTTCAACAGCCAATAAGTAAACAAATTGAAATATATTATTTAACAATATATCAATACCATTATATTAAAAAGCAAAGCCTCATTATATTAGTTTAATATTTGAATTAGAAATCTTTTATTTAAATTTATTATTTATAACACTTTTTGTAATTACTTGTATTTACATAATAATATTTAAAATGGAATTTTGTACGCCCAAAAACCACGTCCAATGATTCGCCTTTTGAAACTGAGTTAAGAAATTGCTTTTTGCAACCCTCTTTATGCTGTTCCAGTCTCGTGAAACAACAATCTGGAAAGTGGAAACTGGAATGTGCATTTTCCACCCCAAAACAGGTTGGCACACGTTAGAATTTATTTCACTTTTGCAATTCGTATATGTCAAAATAAAACGTTACTTTTAAAAATTTATTTTACCGTATTAAAGATTAAAATTTATATTTAATATAATATAAAATATATATTATATATAAAATTAGATATAGATTATTATATATAAAATTTGGTGTCAAAAGTCTTATACAGTGTTGTACACCAAACACAAAACAATGTACTCGGTGCTCGTAGAGTACAAGAGTACAGTTTATTCGTGCAAATGTACAATGTACCATAATAGAGAAGAAAGCATTTTCGTCCCCGATTCACGATCAGCATCCACAGCCGAGTCGATCTAGTCAAGCCCGTCTGTCTGTATGTCAGTCATGAATCATAGAGACGTGATTTTTGGTACGTAGATTCATGCAATACACAGATAAAGTTTTTTTTTTTAATTTTATAAAGGGCCCCTGCTATTGAGCGGAAGAAAGACAGAAACACCGTGTGCTCGCTACGGAATTTTATTTGCGACTGACAAAGTAATGTAATATTCCTAATTCGTTAGAGACGGACAAATCTATTGACAAATAATAACGAATACAAGCGTGCATTGTATCATATGGAAATACAGTGTCTTTATATTATACACCCTGCATTCATGTGTGTTAACAAATGATATTTAATTTAAATTTAGCACTTCTGTAAACAATTCGTGTTTGGTCTTCTGGGTCAAAATATCTGCTATCAATTCGGTGGTACATTTATATTTTAACAAAACTTGTCCATCCTTTACGACATCTCTAACAAAATGATAACGTATATCAATGTGCTTCGTCCTGGAATGGTTAACAGGACTCTTGGCTAACGCCTGCGCGCTCAGATTATCACCATACATGACGATCAGGGTGTTGTCGTCTCCGCAGCAAATTTCCAAAATTAGCCTTCGCATAACTATCGCCTCCTTAAAAGCCGCCGATAGTGCCATGTACTCTGCCTCGGTTATGCTTAACGCCACGCTTCGCTGCTTTTCTGAACGCCACGACATTGGACCACCGGCCAACAAGTATATGTAGCCAGTGTAAGACTTTCTGTCAAGCCTATCGCCTACCCAATCAGCATCAACGTGTCCACAGAACGATTGACCACATTGCTTATAATGTAATTTCATGTCAACCGTGGATGAGAGGTACCTGAGGATTTGTTTTATGCCAGCCATGTGCTCAGCATACGGATTTGGATTCCGTTGAGCCAATTTGTACACCGAATGCAATATGTCTGGCCTTGTTGTAAGACCTAGCCACATAAGCTCTCCCACGACGGATTGATAAGCCACCTTTTTGCGCTTCCTCGTGCGATTGGCAAGCTATATAACAAAATATCGGCCAAATGAGCGCCGCGACCTCGGCGGCACACCTCCATACGATGGTCCAAATTTTCGATGACGCTGAGGCATAATGGAGGTTCTATGCCGTTAATGTGCCGAATTATCTCATCCTTTAGCTCTTGAATTGTTGCTGGCTTATCGACGTACACTTTTTCTTTCAAATAACCCCAAAAAAAAAAGTCCAACGGTGTCAAATCACATGATCTTGGGGGCCAATTGACATCGCCATTACAAAAGAGCCATTGTTTCGTTAGCTGTGTGGCAAGTGGCACCGTCCTGCTGAAACAACATATCGTCCACATCCGAGGTCGCGGCGCTCATTTGGCCGATATTTTGTTACATACATAATTGAGTAATACCAATATATCATAATAAAATAAAATTTCAATAATTTCCTAAATAGTTTGTGTTTTATTCAAAATCAACATCGGCCCTTGAAATTTAACCACCCTTTATATCGTCAACGTATACAAGAATTAGTGAAAGGTTACCTTCTCTTGTATTATTTCTTCGGATGTCAAGGTTTTCTACTTCGGATGATCTTGGGTCGACCAAGACCTCTGCGTGCCTTTTCTACAAACTGCTCCTCCTTATCTTCAGCACTCTCGTACTGATCTGTGCTCTCATCCGAGCTGCCGGTATCGACGGATATGTCAGATACGTTTTCTTCTTCTTCGGCCTCATCTCGCAGGGAGGGCTCTTTGAGTTCCTCCAGTTCGATCAACACAATATCATCTTTGGCTGCCACAACATAATTTTTATCAAACAAAACATCCCGTTTCTCGACCAGATGTACAGCCGATAACCTTTGGCTGCCACAGAGTTCCCAACCATGATATACTCCTTTCCCTTGGGTAGGAACTTGCTGCCCGTCCTCGGACCCTTGTCTATGGCAACTGCAAGAGATCCAAATACTTTTAGATGTTTCACGCAAGGCTTCTTATCCGTCCACGCTTCCATAGGAGTCCATAGGAGGAGGAGTACTCTTCACTGCGCTGGTAGGGGAGCGGTTTCGCAAATCAACCGAAGTATTGACAGCTTCTGCCCAAAAACTATCTCCTAGCCCTGCCATGATCAGAAGACATCTGCACTAGCGTTCGATTTGCCCTTTTCGCCACGCCATTTTGCTGCGACGTATGTGCTATCGTAAGATAGCTGGCAATTCCATGTTTCCTTAGATATTCATCAAACTGCTTATTGACAAACTCTCCGCCGTTATCACTCCGCAGGCAACTGATCTCGTGTTTCCATGGCCACCACGAAATGATCGAATTGTTCTGGAAGGCTAGATAGCAACACGATATTTCGTAACTCGTCGTTTAACTCTATTCCAACTCCAGCTAAACCATCCAGAATTTCCACGAACTCGCTTATACGACGCGTGTTCAAAAAATATCGCGAATATTGTGTTTTTCACAAATTTTTTATTGATTCATGAATATCTATTTTGTCCCCTCCAAAGTAATCAAAAAATCATTTTTTTTTATCTTGTTCAGCTCCTCCTTCGATACCGTCTTTATCTCGTCAATTGTAGCGTAACGTCGTCCTTTCATGGGCCTCTTCAGTTTAGGGAACAAGAAAAAGTCACAGGGGGCCAGATCTGGGGAATACGGTGGCTGCGGCATCATTAGTCTGTTGTTTTTGGCCAAAAAGTCGCGCACAAGCAACGATGTGTGAGCAGGGGCGTTATCGTGGTGCAAAAGCCAATTTTTGTTCTTCCACAAATCCGGGCGTTTCTGGCGGATTGCTTCTCGCAAATTGCGCATAACTTGCTGGTAATATTCCTTATTGACCGTTCTACCCTGTGGTAAGAACTTCTGATGCTCCACGCCCCTGCAATCGAACAAAACTGTCACCAAAACTTTCACATTTGACCGAACTTGGTGCGCTTTTTTCGGTCTTGGTTCGTGCGGCAGCTTCCATTGAGATGATTGAGCTTTGGTTTCCACGTCATAGCCATAAACTCACGATTCGTCACCAGTTATGACACTCTGGAGCAAATTTGGGTCGTCGCGGACAGAGTCCAACATCTCGTTAGCTATGTTCAGGCAATGTTGTTTTTGGTCGCAATTGAGCAATTTTGGTACGAAAAATCGAAAACGAATCAAAACACGTGCAAGCAAAGCAGCTGTCAACAATTAAGTGAACATTCAAAATGGCCGAGCTTCTCGGCATAGGTGACAGACATGAGTACCAACATAGCGCCACAAAAAACTCGATTATATTCGATACATGAGTACCAACATATTCGATTATATTTAACCCGCTATAATTCAAAATTCGCGATACTTTTTGAATACACCTCGTATACATACACGTACATGCTTTGCCCCTGGTCCATCCATTTGGTATGCAGTTTCTTGTACAACTGAACCTTTCGTACGGGTCCGCTTGGCTGATGTACCTCCTTTAATTTGTTCCATGCCTCCACAGAAGTCGAGCAATTCTTCTTTTCAATTTGATAAGAAGCACTCATTGTTCTTGATCTCGCTTAACAAAAACTTTCTTGAGTTCACCATTGCCTAGGCCCATAACCTATTGAGCTCCAGAAAGAAAGAAAGAAACAAGGTGTGTTCGTGGCGAAATTTTATTTGCGACTGACAAAGTAATGAAGGATATACAAGTTAACAACTAAGCGACTCCTTATACCCTAGCAAATAAGTAGCTCCGTGTAAACAATGCTGACGCGCCAGAGTTGAGTTCAGGGCTCTGCGCTAAGATCGTCCGGCTGCAGAAAGCTGACACTTCTTAGTTGAAGTGTTATGCTGCAAGGAATGCTGAGTCGGCTTGCCGCTCATGTCTTGGTAGCGTGATACATTGTCGCGTAGAGTAGACTGAAGTTTTAATATTGTGACTTCTTCAGTTCTTGCTCAGCATTTGAATAATTGCTTCGGCGCACAGCCGTAATTACTTTGTTATTATTGACAACACATTTCTACGCCACAAGGCTAGTAATATCAATTAAAGGGGGCGAAGTAAAACCATCCACCATAATCTTCATAAGAAGAATTAAACCCGGGACACAAGTCCCTCACCAAACCCGTGCAAAAAACTCCGGATCACCGCTGGAGAAGACTTCACTAATTCTCTGGATCATCAAGGAGGAGACATCACTAATTTACACATATTCTTATTCCTAATTCGTTAGAGAGGGACAAATCTATTGACTATGATCTGTAACGAATACAAGCGTGCATTGTATCATATGGAAATACAGGGTCTTTATTTTCTACAACATTTTTCATAAACATTACCTCTCTTCAAAACTGTTTTGGCTGCCTTAATCTATTTATCATTGGTTTGTGCCTAGAATCTTTTAGATTTTATAGTGCCTTCGATTAAAAAGCCTGATAAACGGTTGAGAGCTTAAGCGTGTCTATTTTTTGGTCCCGATCTAGGCTCTACGGTGCACCAATTAACATTGTGGCTCAACAACCCCTCATTCTCATCTGTGCATTGTGAACACAAGTATTACTGCAAACAACTAAATTCAAGTGAAAATTTATTCTGTGATTGGATGGTGGATGGATGGTGAAATTAATCGATAGCCTATTTCGCCCGTGACACCGACAACCACCTCGGATTTACCGCGACCTTCTTTAGCGCCGCCACGAAGGAGAGGAAGTATGGTTCCGGAGTATGAACGGCATTATCAGAAACTTGATTTCAGTGCCGACTGCTAACAAGTGGAAGAATGGATCTACTGCTTTGGATTTATCCCTTGAGGTATCTGCTGCCAGATCGAAGAATTTCAGAACATTCGCTGATACTAAAAGATTTTTGAGCAAAGTAAATGCTAATTATCCGTTCCCTTTCATCTCAACTTCTTTTTTCTGTGTGTGGCCTTTTTGACGTAGCATGTTCGCCAGTGGCTTGATTGCCAAAGAGTAGTCCTTGCTTAAGCGTCGCATGTATGATTACAAACCTAAATACCTCTATAAAGCTGGCGAACTTTATGAGGCCGGAATATTTTCAACTACTTTGATTGTGTCCTTGGTGGGCGCAATTATCACGCTTCTTATCTTGTATCTCTGCAAAGTTATCCTGTTTTGTAGGATCTGTGTATTTTCCCATTATATACGTAGTCCCGCCTTTGATGCCATGCACAAAACCTTCTTCAGCACATCAATGCCTTCAAATTTAACAATTACATCGTTAATTATACCGGAAGAATTATGTCGTCCATGCCGCCTATGATCTTTTTACCTTGTATAAGCTGCCTCAAAATACTAAATATAGAGACAAAAAACTGCTGGCGATTATAAGGCATAAATCCCACTCTGAATCGGTCATGTTATCTACCTTTTTTCCTACCATCTGTACTTCTAACCTCAAATATAACCAATATATTGATTGGTGCTTTTTAATGGAAATCGTCGGCATTTTCTGGTTGCGTTATTTTTCAAATGTGACCCTTTAAACTGCAATTATAAAAAACGACTTTCTGCTTCTGTAAAGGTATTTGATACCTACTTAGATATTTACTTAGTATATTATCAATATTGGCAGCACATAACTTGTAGCCAAACTCTTTCTGTAACGACGTTTTAAGTTCAAGCCAGAATCTAACGCCCCTTTTACTCTTAATTGCAAGCTTGGCGACTACACTTAAAACTGGTTTACGTATATGCATTTTTGCAATTATCCCAGGCTTATTAGCTTCTTTATTAATTTCTTTGTGTTTTGAACCAGAGAACTAAGAAATATTCTCCTGGACGTCCCTTCAAGTCTATCTTGATCTATGAATTGGTAAGGCTTCTTGGTATTTGGCGAACCAGCTGAAGTCATCGCATCTTCCCTTTCGTTAGCTTTTGCATCCTCATCAAGGACAAAATGTTTGAAGAATCGATCTGGCAACGCGCTCTTTCTCCATGTCGTTTGTGAGTTTATGGCGAATAAATTCGATTCGCAAATCACCGCGGGAAATTTATGTGTGTAAACCCAATGGTGGGCTCGTTAATTTTTGTGCTTCTTTTGTCGCCGTGCTAGTAGCGACGTTTGAGACCTTTCACCTTTTCGTTATGGAATATAAGTTTGCTTCGCTTTTCTTGTCGATTTTTATTTGATTTTCTGTTCGTTGCACCTCGTTCCCGAAATTTTTTCCTTTCCTTGTTTGAATAGAAATTCTTAAATATTACAGCAACTATTGCCCAGAAGAAGTAGTATTCGTCTTTTCGTTACATTTTTATGAATTTTTTGTATGGATACCAGTTAGACACTGTAGCTCTTGCAACCGTCCTCGTCGTACCCCCTTCTTTTACTTATCCGTTTTCTATTTCGTAGGTCGTCACTTTCTTGATGGAGAATATATTAAAGATAAACTAAGTACCATAACATTATAAACCATTTTTATAAGCTCTGTACATACTCTGTATATATATACTCTGAATATATACTCTGTATACTCTGTATATACTATGTATATACTCTGTATATATGGATAAGCAACCCACCCTGTGCCACCTGTGCGCTTGATCAACATACTTTGAAAAAATTACAAGTAACATACTCTTTAAAAAAATAATAAGGAATGACAATATTCCCTGCCGACAAGAAGAAAGTGTATAATTTACTAAATGTATATATCGCAGTGCCAGGGCTTCGCAGATTAATAAGGTGCCACCATATGTTCAAGGATAGAGTCCAAGCTTGGATCATGAATCCATCGAGGATAAGACAAATATCAACGACACACCGAGAGATAGAGTACCGGTCCAGCCATAGAGCAGCCTGCAATACACACACACCCAAAAAAACTTAAAAGGTAGACGAAGTAGAAGCGAAGATACACGAGGAGAACATGAGTGTGAAAGCACAGCACCAAACGACTCTGATAATTGCAAAAAAATACTATCACATGTCGATGGCTGTGTTCCAGCAAAAATTCCTGTCAATATTTGGGTATCCCAATGAAAAACGATCACCAGCGTATATAAACTTAGTGACGATAGTTTATGTCGATATTTAAAGACCGCGCTTAGGTATGGCTACCCTTAAGCACAAATTTCTTGTCAATGTCCATCACCGAATTGTTGGGTGTCAGCTGTGCGAAATTATTTGTACAAAGGAGAGCAAAATATTGGCACGCAACAAATTCCTCTGGCGTAAATAACAGATTAAAGAAAATTTTGCAACATATTTAAAAGAAAAAGCGCAAAGGTGTCCCTGAAGGATCTGGAGCGTAAGGAACGGCCTCAAAATGCAAGTGGTGGAGAGGGAACCCCAGCAGCCAAAGAAACGATCAAAAGCTTTAATTGTAATTTCCTCGGCCGTGAATATAGCGCGTATTATGAATGTGGATATAGTGAATATAGCGCGTATTATGGATGTGGAAAATTGAGACTCAGTCAAAGTTCCCTATAAAGGGATTTGGGCTGATAAACGCTAATACAAGCCCTTGGTTAGTAAAGCTAGAACAAACAAGAGGTTGTTTACTTGCTGCCAGGTCAGGAAGGCCGAGTTGTATCAGGCAAACACCATAAAATTGTAAGCCTCAGCTATAAGTAATATCTACACACTATATATATATATTTTTAAGTAACCATACTCTGCAAATATTACCATTAACATACTCTGTAAACAGTAACAGAAACATAGGCTGAAAAAGAAGAATAAGGAGGAGAATAATCAAGAGCAGTCTGTTTTCAGCTACAAGTGAAACGTAGTATTATGTATGCATGAATGTATGTATTTAATGTATTTAAATGGACCGTACTTCAGAATAATATATGAAAAAAGCTTTAGCTTTCCCTTTTTTTCTATGGTATGGTTAAGGGATTTTCCATTAAAGGCGCTTGATCTTTGAAATGAATGATTATTTTTGTTTTTGAAAGGTTTATTATATATGGAACATGACATTATTTAAATGATCGCCACGGCTTTGGTTGGTGGCGCCAGTTGGTGGTGGCCAGTTCACGTGGCCTCCGCGCGATATGATCTATCGTAGCGTGTGCTGTGTGGCACGTAGCTCCGTTCTGTTGAAACCACATGTTGTCCAGATCCATATTCTCGATTTCAGGCCAAAATAAGTTGGTTATAATCGAACGGTTTCACCAATTTGTTCACCAATCGACGGATAGTCGACTGGGCAGAACGATCATCGCGATGATCGTTTTGATGTTTTCTTTCTACGGAACAAATCATCCAGGCTGACCATCATACTGCCCTAACGACCCGAACAAAATTCATGCCATGATCGACTTTGCAATAACCAAAAATATGCCTCTAAACCTCATCAGTGCCGAATCTCTACCGGATCTATCATCTGACCACTCGCCAGTACTTTGAAATCTGATTTTTCTCCAACGCCCTGAGACAACAATGCAGGCTAGTAGATTTATTTCAAAGAGAATAAACTTGGTCAAACACAGAAAATACATAAGTTCACACATTGACCTGAACCCAAGGTTAAACTTTGACTCCGAGGTAGAATCAGCAGCAAATACCCCGGAGAGTGTCTTAGTTACAGCCGCCAGAATCTCAAAACCCCAAATAAAGAGCGCACCTTGCAGACCCAGTATGACAAACACAGACATCGCGCGGCTCGTTTTTGAAAAAAAAACGTATGCGACGGGCGTGGCAAGTTCATAGATCCCCAATTGCAAAGCAAAGATTCAAAAATGCCCCATGAAATCTCTCCAATGCGCTGAAGAAAAAAGATAAAAACGCCCAACTTCGCTATATAGAGCAACTTTTAATTTCAGGCAGCAAAAATTTACTGTGGAAAGCCCATCCCCGTTTAACCACACCGGCAGAAACGATATCACCGATAAAATATAGCTACCACATTTGGAACGCATCTTCAACATGTGTTCCACAAGCTCGTTTGTATTACCCTTTGTAACAGGCGACGACCAAGCACCACCTGACCCAATCGATTTTCAAGCGAATGAAATATCTAAAATCATAAAGGATAAACTAAATCCATGAAAGTTCCCAGGATGTGATCGAATAACTCCAAAGATGATTATCGAGCTCCCATACTGTGCTGTATGCACTATTTCCCCCAAAAACTCATGAAGTCGTATCTCTTCAACAGAAGCTTTACTGTGAGATGCAACTCTGACATGTCCGACGACCATGCCATAAACGCTGGAGTTCCCCAAGGTTGGAGGTCCTTTATACAGCAGACATACCCACAATAAGACTGCTAACAACTTCTACGTATGCCGATAATACAGCAATTTTAAGTCGGTCCAAATGCCCGTTACAAGCAACAAATCAATTCTCTTCTTATCTAGCGGCCGTGGGGAAGTGGCTATCCGACTGGTGACTCAAAATTAACCAACAAAATGTAAGCATGTATCATATACACTCAATCGGCAAGACTGTCCTTCAATCATTTTAAACAACACCGTACTCCCGAAAGCAAATGAAGTGACGTATCTCGGAGTGTAACTCGACCAACGTCTCACCTGTCGCAGGCACATCGAAGCTAAAATAACACTCCTTAAACTGAAGGCTAGTAGTCTTCACTGGCTTATCAACTCTGGGTCACCCCTCTGTCTGGACTACAGGGTGCTACTCTATAACTCTGTACTAAAACCAATTTGGAAGTACGGCTCGCCAACTTTGGGGAAGTGCCACCTGTATTAACATTGGTATCATGCAAAGTGATTAATAAAAGATACTGAGAACAATCACTGAAGCACCCGAAATGAAAATAAACAAAGAGACCTTAACATCAGATTCGTCAGAGAAAAAATAACCCAACAAAAACAAAACTACCGGAGCAACTCGAATTTGCGACCGACCCCGACTTCGCCGCAACGACCGTCCGACCCAACGGTGATCATTAGATCCTTTTTCCAGAACACAGTTAAAAAGACTGTTAAATATTGTATATAATTAGAATTTGAAAACTTATTGTTAGTCTCATAATTCCTGAGAAGATCCAATAAACACAGCAAAGTTATATTAAAGAAAAATACGCTATGGAGCGGAATCAAGGATAGACCAATAATAATTAACCGTACTTATGATCACGCTAAACGATCACGATCAATGGTCATAAAATATGTGTCCCACCATCCAACTAAATATTAAAACTTAGTTAAAACAAAGTTTAAATTTGATTCTATTCATACAAAATCCTTACAAAATCTTCTAAAGAAAAGCTCACAATTTAAAGTTTGATTTTTCGACATTTATCATTATCGTGGAAATATTTCGATACACCTGATCCTTTTTGTATATATCAAACCCAAAGACATATAACAAACAAAATTATACCTTCTTAAGAGTTTTCCATTACTTTTGATTTGTTTGTGGTATCAAAAGTAAATGAGTCTAAGAAGTATTTGTCTAAGAAGTAAATTCGACATAATTTTACTAAATATCACATATTTTTACAGAAATATAAGGAAGAAGGCTATTCTTAACAGTTTCTGTTTTTAAAAAAAATTGAAAGTAGGATGTGGGATTATTTTGACAAATCGCATAGTAAATGGCAAGGATAGTGCACCATTTACCAAGATTAAGTTTATAAAATGTACATATATTACAATCAACCTGGCAGGTTATTGAAAGATAATCCATCAGTTACGGAATTGCATTACAAAGCCAAGCATTCAGTTCGGACTGATATCGCCGTTATACCTACCATAACACAGAAACCCAACGGGTTATTTCACCCATTAAGCACTTTTTTATCTCATGGCTAGCCATGACACCTCTGAAATTTAAACTCCGGCTTATTGGATAATATTTTGAAGTTTTAATATTTCTGCTTGAGGCGTACATTCACAAAAACCTGACAAAATCTATTAGTCTTACCTAATAAAGAGTAGTAAGAGCCTACAAGTCGTTCTTAAGAGTATAGAGCCTGACGAAACACCTTCAAAGATTACGCAGGCATTAAATTATAAGGGTTTCAAGGCAAAAACTGTCCTTAACATCCAGAACAAAGACAGAAAACAACAACCACTCTTTATAGTCGAGTTGAGATCTGACACTATAGCTATCAGAAAAATGAAGTGCGTCCTATCTACAAGCTACAGTTTCTTCTGCATCGTAGAATTACCGAAGAAGAACCACACACACGCAAAGGCCTCGTCCCATGCACTAATTTCAAAGAATATGGCCATACAAGAGCATACTGCACAATGCGTTAAGTTTGTGTCGTCTGTGCTTCATGACTCTGCTCATTGCACGACAAACAAAAGTGATCCCAGTACCAAAAACTGTGGAAATTATAAAATAAAAAAAAACACACAGCAAACTATAGAGGCTTTCCAATAAACAAAGACCTTAAAAGCTGTATTCATCACCGAGTAACGCCTGCACGCCTTCATAACGCACAGAGTACCCATATACAAACAAAAACATCCCCAGAAGTCATTTTCTCAACGGCAAAGAGGTCCTCATTTGGTCCTTCAAAATGTGAGCTTTGCAAACGTTAAATCGAGACTTACAGAACCAAGCTCTACGACAACAATTCTGCATGCTGCCCAAAATTATCCGACACCGAAACCCCCATCATCAACGCAACAACAAAGTAGCTTCGAAACTTTGATGCATACTCTGCAGCAGCAGATGATCGAATTCATGTCCTTCATGAGGACCATGCAGGACCTTATGCGGAATAAAAATATCCTCATGGAGGTGCTTGTATCCCAAAATTCCAAATAATCAATGGCTGCTCTAGGAATTTCATCGTGGAACGCTAACGGCGTTTCACTGCATATACTTAATATAACTCAATTCCTGCATGACAATCATATTGACGTCCTGCTACTGTCGGAAAAACATATCACTTTTAAATATATTTTGCAAATAAGTGGCTTTTTGTTCTACGGAACAAATCATCCAGATGGAAAAGCACATGGTGGAACCGATATCCTGATTAGGAACCGCATCAAAAGCCACTGCCAAAGCTAGTTTGTACAACTAGGAAGTGACGATCTTACCCTCGCAGCGGTATATTTCTGTACTTCTTTAACACCCTAGGGGACCACTTTATTGCTGCAGGTGACTATAACGCCAAACACACCCACTGTGCCGAATCTCTACCGGATCTATCATTTGACCACTCGTCAGTCCTTTTAAATGTCAACCTCTTCCAACGCCCTAAGACTACAATGTAAGCTAACAGATTAACATCAAAGAGAACAAACTGGGTCAAATACAGAAAATACATAAGTTCACACATTGAGCTGAACCCAAGGCTAAACTTTAACGCCAATATTGTATCCGCAGCAAATACCATGGAGAGTGTTTTAGCTGCAAGTGCTCCAATTTCTACACCCTAAATAGTGAGTGCACCTCGCAACCCCATGAAGACAAACGTAGACATCGAGCAGCTGGTTCTTAAAAAACGACGTATGCGACGGGAGTGGCAAATTCATAGATCGCCAATCGCAAAGATTCAAAACTGCTTCAGGTAAACGCTCCAATGCGCTGAAGCAAGAAGATTGAAACTCCCAACTTCGCTATATAGAGCAGCTTTTAATTTCAAGCAGTATAAACTCAATATGGAAAGCTTATCCCATTTTAATCACACCCCTTAAACTTACCTTTAAGAAAAATTACAGGTGGATGGGCCCGCAGCGATAAAGAAAGAGCTACCACATTTGCAGCGATTTTTCAACTTGTGTTTCAACGGAACACTGCCATCGACAGTAACAGACGACGACCAAGCACCACATGATCGCAAAAATCATTAAGAACCAACTAAATCTGGAAAAAGTCCCCAAGATAGAGTCTAATAATTCGAAAGATGATTATCGGGCTTCCATACCGTGCTGTATGTACGTTCAGTGTGTCGCCCCAATCTGGCTCTACGGGCTTCAAATTTGGGGGATTGCAGCAAAATCTAACTGCAATCGCATCCAGGTACTGCAGAATCGTACCCTAAGGCAGATAACCAACTGTCCTTGGTATTAACTGGTACGGAATTTAACTTTACACCGAGACCTCAATCTGCATACTGTGGAGGAGCAGATCAATAGACACACCAGCAGGTACAGAGACAGACTCACCAACCATCGCAGCGAACTAGCCAGGAATTTACTTCCCGCCAGGCCGCTTAGAAGGCTAAAAAGACAAGGCTTCGTGAAGACGATTCCCCCTCCACGAACATAAATCCCCGTTTCACCCTCCATTAACATAAATCCCCGTGCTAAGCGCTCGGCGATGGGCTTATAAAGACTATTTTTTGCTTGTGTTGTTAAGGTGCAAAATTGTAGCTCGGTTTCAATACTTAAATAATAAAAATAACAAATAAAAAAAAAAATAAAAATAAAAAAAAAAAAATTACAAAACTCGAATACTCCCGTGATATCAAAAGAATCGATCATAATAATGATACCAAAGGCAAGGACCTATCAGTTCCTCATTGAATAGGCCTATTGTCTTGTTATAAACCTATTGTCTTGTCTCTCGACATTATTTAAAAAATGTCTGATGACGGGAATAACCCCTTACTTGAGGACACTCTATCTTATTCTAGCGCATCAGTTCGGTTTTCGAAAGAAACATGGAACCATTGATAAAGTCAATCGAATAAAATCAGAAAAACCACGCTATACCAAGCTATAGGCTATATCTAGGTATCGTACTTGGGCCAACGCTGTACGTCCTTTATACAGCAGACATACAGCACAACTTCTACGTTTGCCGACGAAACAGTAATCTTATTAGTGACATTGATATAATGCAAAGGGCCCAATCACTAGAGCATCTTGGTATATCCGAAACGAAAATATCGCTAGCGAGGCAAAATCTTCAAGTGAAAGGCCAGCCACATCTTCTACACCAAGACGTGTAACCGCGAATTCCCTCGGAATGGCAATGGAGCCAGGCCAGCTCAGAGCTGTAATACAGGCAACTGTGACCAGCGCTTTGGCAAAAACGGACGCTGAGAACCAGTTAAGGGAAAATAAACTGCGTCACATGATTCAGGGAATGGCCAGCCAAATATAAGCAATAAAAGTTGCGTCCACCCCTGCTGTGGCCACCGACATAAGAGCTTATGAACGTATAGACTAATAGTACTTAATGTAACGTGACATTGAAGCCGTCAAATATTTCCCCCAATTCACAGGGTCTCAGGAATCATATGTTTGTTGCCAGCGGCGAAAGCTTCGTATCGCATATTTATGGAATATAATGACAGCTCACGCCATTACGAGGCGGGCACTATTATTGGAACAAGATATGGCGTGATTTTTTTTTTGTTTTTTTTTTTATATTAACTCTGTTTTTATTTATTGGATCCTCTTAAATAAGAGCTAACAATAAGTTTAGAAATCTTAACTAATACAATTTTTTTTCGTAACCAGTCATTTTAATAAATCCAACTGTTCCGTGATTAAGCGTCCCTAAAGATTTCTTCGCTGGGTTGGTAGGTCCCTTCGTCGGAGACGGGAAGGACTGCTGAGCTGGGTTAGATTTCTCGCTAGGTGGTTGGGGTGCGAGGAAAGCTTGCCATGATATTTTTTCGTAAGCTCTTTGATTTCATTGGTGACTGTTGGAATATTTAAATCTCGATGGATGTTTTCGTTTCGAACATACCACGGTGCCCCAGTGATAGTTCTCAGGATCTTTGTCTGTAGCGAGCACAGACATGATGTATGATGTAGCACAGTATGATATCAATATTGCTGTTGCTGGCGTTGCCCCATAGCTGTGCACCATAGGTCCAGATTGGTTTCAGTACTGCATTGTAAAGTAAGACCTTGTGGTCCAAGCTGAGCGGAGAGCCAGCGTTGATGAGCCAGTGTAAGTTGTTCGCTTTGAGCTTAAGATGAATTTTTTTCGCTTCAATGTTTCTGCGCCATGTGAGTCTTCTATCGAGGTGTACTCCTAGGTACGTTACCTCATCTGCTTTCGGAAGTGGTATGTTGTTCATCAAAAGTGGTGGGCAATCTTGTCTGTTCAGCGTAAATGTCACGTGCTTGCATTTTTCCTCGTTGACTTTTATTCGCCAGTCAGAGAGCCACTTCTCAGTGGCTATGAGGTGCAATGCCAGCTGTGCTGTAGCTTGGATTGGGGACCATGAACGGCTAAGGATAGCTGTATCGTCGGCAAATGTGGACACTGTTAGCCGACTATTTGTAGGAACGTCAGCGGTATAGATGAGGTATAAAGTTGGCCCAAGAACGCTGCCTTGGGGGACTCCAGCCTTAATTTCGTGGTCAGTGGAAGTAGCAGTGTTGCACCGCACTGCAAACTTTCTGTCATATAGGTATGACTTTAGAAGTTTGTGTGTGCTTTCGGGTAGAGCTGTTTTAACTTTAAACATTAGGCCGTCTAGCCAGACTCTGTCGAATGCTTGGGATACGTCTAGAAATACGGCTGTACAGTATTCTCGATTTTCAAATGCAGTTCTTATCTCCGCTGTTATTCGATTCACCTGTTTAATGGTTCCGTGGCTTTCGCGAAATCCAAATTGGTGGGCTGGGATTATATTGTGGGCTCTCAGGTGTGGTTTCAGTCGGATTAGCAGGCATTTTTCGAATTGTTTCGATATACATGAGAGTAGACTTATTGGTCTGTAGGATGAGGGAACTGTGTGGTCCTTACCAGGCTTCGGAATCATTATAATAATCGATCTCTTCCATCGTTGTGGAAAGAAGCCAAGTTTTGTGATGGCATTAAAGAGCTGCGTTATGTACCGAACTGCAGAATGTGGCAGCTCGATGATCATTTCCGGGGTAAAAAGGTCGTAGCCGGGGGATTTTTTCGGGCTGAGATTTTCTTTAATTATGTTAGATATTCTTTTGGACGAAACACAATTGGGGAGTGTTGCTGGTTGCAGTTTGCGTTTGAAGTCGGAAGCGCAAATGTGCTAGTAGCCTCGTTTGGCGTAAATACATTTTGTAGGTGAGCGGCAAATGTGGTGGCTCTGTCTGCATCACTACGTGCCCAGCCGCCTGCGGAATTCCTTATGGGCAAAACGGTTTCTGTCGGTGGGCGAAGGGTTGGGTGGGCTCTCCACAGTGACTTCTGTTTAATACCTGTTGGTGAAAGTTGCTCTATATATCGGCTCTGAGCGTATTCTTCCTCTTGTTTCAGAGCGTTGGTCAGCTTCCGTGTGGCTACTTTTAGCTTTTGTTTTGCAGATGGTGATCTGGAGGATTGCCATTCTCTACGTAAGCGTCGTTTTGCGTGGACGAGTTGCTCGATTTGTGCGTTAGTCTTATTCGGATTAATTGTAACGTTTGTGGTTTTAGGTGTTGCATTTCGAGCTGCTTCCTTAAGAATGGATTCCAGTGTTTCTGTGCAGCCCTTTATATCAGGTTCAGTATTGAGTTTTGGGTTTAGCTCAATGTGTGAACTTATATATTTTTTATACCTTAGCCAGTTCGTTTTGTGCGAAGTCAGTTTGTAGGGTGGTTTTACGTTTTCTGCATACCGGCTGAGATGAATTAGCACAGGCGAGTGATCAGATGACAGATCTGGTAGACATTCAGCTCTAACGAAACTGTGAGGAATATGTTTCGTGACTGCGAAGTCAATCAAGTCAGGCAGCTTATTGAGGTCTGATGGCCAGTATGTGGGACTCCTAGGGGAAACATGATCAAGTTTATTAGTGGCTTTAATTAAAGCCTCATAAAGCTGTTTTCCTTTAGGATTCACAAGGCGCGATCCCCAGTGAGTATGTTTAGCATTGTAGTCGCCTGCTGCAATGAAGTGTGGTTCTAGTGCATGAAAGAAATCCAGGAATTGGTCTTCCAATATTGTGAAACGAGGGGGGCAGTATACGGCCGCTAGTGTGAGGTGAGTGTTGTCCTCCAGCTGTATATTGATAGATGTGGCCTGTAGATGAATTTCAGCAAACTCTTTGTAAAAGTGGTGCTTCATACGGTTCCTAATTAGAATGCCGGTCCCACCGTGTGCTCTACTATGGGGGTGATTTGTACCATAGAAGTTGTAATCTCTTATTTGAAAGTTGTATTTGCTTGTAAGATGAGTCTCCGAAAGAAGCATTACGTCGATATGCTTCTCATGTAGAAATTGAGCTAGATCAAGTTTGCGCTGTGACACGCCATTGGCGTTCCACGTAGCTATGCGTAAGGTAGCCATTATTTATTTTGATTGTTGGGAGACAAGCATTTGTATCAATAGGTTTTGATTACGCATCATGTCTTGAATGGTATGAATAAATAAATGTCATGAATTCCATCATGCTCTGTTGTAAAGCTTGGATCATAGCTTCAGTTTTCGTTTCTTGCTGCTCAGATGGCCTATAGTTTTGTTGTGTGTCCAATTTTGTGTGTTCTTCATGTGAGGTTTGGGAGTTTTGGGTTGGAGGTGTCATACCTGATTTTAAAACGTTTGCAAAACTTATCTTGTTAGTGCTTGGTATAGTCCAGGGAGCAATACTTGTTGGTTTCGAAAAAAGTACTTTTGGATTTGTTTCCGATGGTATCAGCGTAGCTGTTCCTTTGTGTACCCGTGGCGTGTTCATTCTTTTGTGGAGACGGGTTTTCAGCTCTTTGTAGATTGGACAGCCTCTGTAGTTTGCTGTGTGGTTACCCCAACAGTTACCGCACTTTTTCGCGCTTGCATTTTCTTTATTAGCTTGACAGTGTGTGGAGACGTGGAGATCTCCACAGACTACACACACTGGGCGAAGAGTGAAATACGATCTCGTGTGGTCGTATTCTTGGCAGTTCATACATTGAACAGGAGCGTTACGTTTATGCGGCTCTTCTACTGTAATCCTACGGTGCAGAAGGAGCTGGAGTTTATAAATTGGATGAACCTCGTTTTTTTTTAGATGCTTGTTTTCTGGTTCAAACTCAATCTTAAAAAGTGGTTGCGGCTGCCTGCTTCTGTTTTTAATATTGTGTGCGCTTTTGACGCAAAATCCTTTTTCCTTTAGCGCCTCAGCTATCTCTTCGGGCTGTACATCAGGCTCAATGCCCTTCAATACTACTTGTAGACCCTTGCTACTTTTAAGCTGGTAGGTGTAAAAGCATGTTTTGTTTCCAGTGAGATGGTTTATGACTTTTCTGTAGTTTTCCTCCGTTTTCGTTTGAAGTTTGATTTCATTAATAGTACCTCTTATGAGGGGTATTATATAAAAGCTATCTTTTCCAATAAGGCCAATTAAAGAATTTACCAAACCGTTTGTGCTCTTCTCGCGGATGTAAATTGGGGTAGGCTTTATTTTCTTTGGTTCGTTATCGATGGATTTCAGTGGCACGTCCTCGTTGGTATCTGTCAGCAAAGCGAATCTGTTGCTATTTGCGGGCGCTTCATTGTT
This sequence comes from Drosophila ercepeae, assembly GCA_018150545.1. Lineage (NCBI taxonomy): Eukaryota > Metazoa > Arthropoda > Insecta > Diptera > Drosophilidae > Drosophila > Drosophila ercepeae. Next base: position 1,071,921 of record JAECWL010000182.1, on the reverse strand, counting down.
GATCAAGGTAGTGTTGTCGCGTATATTTTTCGCCTTGTTTTCTGTATCGGAAGTTTTAGGGCTAAGATTCCGCTTTATTGTAATGTAGACAGTCCAGTCTGCGAGGCCGACCCAACTTTTTTGTTTGCGTTTTGTTTTGCTAATTGTGCAGCAGTGCCGTTTGGCTCTTGGGCTTTTGTTTTGGTATTCGCTGACACAGTAAAAGCGTGAGCGGGTGCAGCCAATGGCGAAGTAGAGCGGGCTGTCGATATTGCTCCAGTTGTTGTTGTTGCAGATAGCGGAGCTTGTGTCGGAGCTAGAAGTGCGGGAGAGCAAGAGCGCGCTCTTTCTTGATTTGTTGGTACAAGAAGGTTCGTTGGGTTATGGGTTATTGGCCGCTCGTTGTCTTCGGTTGCAGGTGTCGAGGAGACATAAGAAAAGCACGCGTTGTTTCGTTGTAATGAGAGCCGGCGATCGTCTTGCTCTCGTTGTCGCTGAGCGCGAGTGTCGTTCTGGCTCATAGTTCTGGCTTATTTTTTTTATTTTTTTTTTTAATTAATTTGTTTGAAACTATTATTTAACTATTTCAAACGCAGAATATGTATTCGAGCGATGGTACATCGCCCGGAGCGTCTTTTTCGCTTTCGATATATTTATTTGTTGTTTATTAATATTCATTCACTTCACTAGAATCAATTGATTTTATCGGAGCTCGATGAAAACACGTCTTCACGCATCAGCATACGATTTTATTTGATTTGGCGTGATGCCTTAATTTTATATCCTCGTTTGGCAACGTATTGAATTGCGATACGATTAAAAATCGGCTCGATTTCACTTGCAGTGATAAGCGACCGATGCATGTCATCAAACAGGACAGGACATAATATTGCTACATCATTATGATGAGGCTGGGAAAAAACCCACTCTAATTACAAAAAAAGCCCCGGTGGGGTCTCCCACTTGACAAATATGACCTACAAAATGACCCACATTCAAGCAATGCAAAAGAGAAACATTTTAACAGCCAGCATAAGGCGCTTGTCCCCCATGAACCACGCAGTACCAGACTGTACAGAAATAACGGCGCCCAAGAGCCTATGATAGTTGACCCCTCATTTTCAAGGGTTCTTCTCAGGGTCCTTCTCAGGTTCTCGTACAGGGGCTGTTACAAAAATATGTCATATCAAGACAACATAGATTGGGTTCTCAAGGCTATAAGCAATGCAAACATGAGAGTCTCGGTGAAAAAGTCCACATTTTTTAAGAAAACCGTAGGCTTTCTTGGATTTACAGTCACCAGCGATGGCACTAATACCGATCCAGAATCTGTCAGGGTAATAAAGGAATTTTCCGAACCAAAAACCGTATTCTCGTAAGCTACTACAGACGCTACATTAAGGACTTTGCGGCAGTGGCTAAGCCTGCTGCGGATCTCTTGAAGGGAGAAAACGGAAGTGTGAGCAGGCAGAAATAGCGACACATCCAAGTACAACTCAATGAAGCGCAACAAAAAGCTTTTGAAAAGCTGCACAACATAGGTGCCCGGATTACAAGAGGTCATTCCTTTTAAACATGGATTCTTAGGCTTATTGTATTGGAGTACTGTCCAAAGAGATACTTCCTATTACAATGATCTCAAGGACATTAAAGGACAGGGATGTTAATTACGCGACAAAAGAAAGTGAATTATTGGCCATTGCTTGGATGCTACGCAAGCTTCTACACTATCTGTACGCGGTCAATGATATAACTATTTTAACCGACCATAAGAAATTATCATTCGCGGATCAGACTCCAACCCTAGCACGAAAATGAAATGGTGATAGGGGCGCATTGAGGAAACCGGTGCGAAAGTAACCTCTAAAGATGGTAAAGAGAATCTGGTTTCTGATTATGCATAACGACAATTCACAGTGGGATTTCCTTACACACAACAGAATCAACGGATAAGCCCCTAAATTGCTTCAAAACGAAGGCCCGCTTTCCATTCCCTTTGAAAAAAAGAAACGACACGCGATCGACTTCACCGGCAAGGGGTCATTGCCCGATGACTTTATGGATGTAATAGTTCCAAAGGACGTAAATGCGCAAAGACACAAAGACAACTTTAATTGACAAAGGAAGAAAAAATATTTTCGTTTATGGTTTTTTTTTTGTTTTTTTTTTGATTATATTAAATTACTATTATATTAAATTACTATAATTATTAAATTGGCTGATTTTGTTTATACCGGCATTTCAAGCCTTTGGAAAAATTGACCTATGTCTAGGATTCCATTGGTATATAAATCGCTAACATCATATCTTGCAGTAATTTTTCTACCATGTTTGAATAAACATAGCGTATATTTTACATGCAAGGTCACTACTTTACGTACTTCGTCATTGCTTATGAATTCATATACGTTGGGCTTAGAAGCTTTCTCTATAGATTGCGTAGGCAATTCTATTTCTTTGATATCCGCGCGGATTTTCTGTCTTTTTTGGTATTTTATAGTGACTTTCATAATATTTCCTGTAATATTTTGTAGATCCTTAATGGTTATTCTTGATAACGCATCAGCTACATGATTGTCTTTTCCCTTTAGATATTCAACTGTGAAATCATACTCTTCTAATTCTAGCCTCATACGTGTCAGTTTAGAACTCGAATTGATCATTGAGAATAGGTCTGTGATCTGTTTTGATTGTAAAGTGTTTTCAATAAATATATGGTCGAAAATGTAATATTGCCCATTGAATTGCAGCTAATTCCTGCTCACTTGTACATTTATTAATTTCTCCCTTAGTTAAAGCTCTTAATGCGTATGCAATGGGAAGTTGGAGTCCGTTATGGTTTTGAGTTAAAACGCTTGCTTACTTGAATCAGTAATTATACAGAATTCTTTGCTGAAATCAGGAAATTGTAGCAAAGTTGGTTCCATGAGTTTTGTTTTTAAATATTGGAATTGGTTTAAAAAAGTCTTGTACGAAGTCAGACGTGTTTTCATTGAGCTCCGTATAAAATCACTTGATTTTAGTGAAGTGAATAGCTAATAACATAAAAATAAATACATAAATTGAAAGCGAAAGAGACGCTATTGGCAATGTTAAATTGCTATCTTACAAAACTTTCTGTGTGTGGAATAATAAAGTAAAACTAAAATAAAAAAAAACAAATAGACAACGAACAAATCGATCGTTCTAAAATGAGCCAATGCGAATTGCGCGCGCAGCGGCAAAAACAACAAGACGAGCGCCGACTCTCTTTGCAGCGAAACAATGCATACTTCACCGTCGTGTCTGACGCCCGCGAGTGCCAAACCACCCACCCGGTCAATGACCTAGCACCTGCAGAATGCACACGATCGCGGTCTTGCTCACCAATGCTTCTGACTGCTCGAAGTGAACCCGAACGCACTGAGAGCGTCTCTCTCACGCTCTCCCCATTCCAAACGGTGTCAAGTTCCTTAACTACCAATCCAGTAATCACGATATCTACTGCATCTGCACCTTTAGCAACAACAACTGCAACAACATCAACATCAACTCTATGCTCAATACCGACAGCGGTGTACAATTCCACTGCATCAACAACAACGAATGCAAAAGCACTCACACCGACTCTTGAAAGCGAAAGCGGACAAGAACCAAAACAAAACAAAAAACTTTGTCAAACAGGGCTGGATCGCTACATCCAAATAAAGCGAAAGCTAAGCCCACAACACAAGCAGGCTGGTAATCAGCCGAAAATAAATCGCGCCAACGCTGCCAATGACTCAAGTTCAAATAGGTTTGCACTACTGGATGACTGTGAAGTGCAGGAACAGGAGCAGAAGAAGATAAAGCCGCCACCAATATATATACGTGAGAAAACCTCAAATGCGCTGGTTAACAAACTAGTTGCAATTATTGGAGAGAACAAGTTCCATGTTATACCTCTTACTAAGGGCAACATACAAGAAACGAAAGTGCAGACTCAGGATGAGTCTAGCCACCGATCAGTGACCAAGTACCTGGACGAAGCTGGGAAGAGTTACTATACCTACCAGCTGAAAAGTGCCAAAGGATTGCAGGTTGTCATCAAAGGAATAGAGTCATCCGTGACCTCATCCGAAATTATCGCGGCACTAAAGGAGAAGAACTTCAACGCCAAAACGGTGATCAACATTCTCAACAGGAACAAAGAGCCGCAGCCACTCTTTAAAGTCGAACTGGAGCCATCGAGTCAGAAAAACAACAAAAATGAAGTACATCCTATATATAAGCTACAGTATCTACTGCACCGAAGAATAACCGTAGAAGAGCCACACAAGCGCAGGCAACCTGTGCAGTGCACCAACTGCCAAGAATATGGACACACCAAAGCGTACTGCACCCTAAAATCCATCTGCGTCGTTTGCAGCGATGCCCACAGTACTGTAAACTGTCCCAAGAACAAAAACGACAGCTCAATTAAGCTATGCAGCAACTGTGGCGAAAAACACACAGCCAACTGGCGAGGATGCATTGTTTACAAGGAGCTCAAGAGTCGCCTAAACAAACGAGTGGATTTAGCTCGTGATCGTATCACACCAACAATTCACAAAGCAATGGAACCGACTAACATCCCTTCGTCCGCCAGCCACCGAACGATGCCAAATTCTTCCTTTGCAAGTGTACTAAAATCAGGGATCCAAGTACCAACAGCAGTCACCTCCAGCGTCCAGCATAAAATTAACCAAATAAACACAAATAAACAAATAAACACACAGAACATGCAACAGCAGCCAATTGGCTTTAAAGCGATTATGCTTTCGATGCAGCAAAGCATGAATGACTTCATGACCTTCATGCAAGAAACTATGCAACAGCTTATGAGGAACCAAAACATCCTTATGCAAATGCTCGTTTCTTCTAAAACAGGATAATGACTCCCTTAATAATCGCTACCTGGAACGCTAATGGCGTTTCGCGGCACAAGCTAGAACTTGCTCAGTTCTTAGCCGACAGAAACATTGACGTTATGCTACTCTCAGAGACTCACCTTACCGAAAAGTACAACTTCCAGATACCAGGATATAAATTTTACTTTACGAATCACCCTGATGACAAGGCCCATGGAGGCACTGGCATACTAATACGATTGCGAATTAAGCACCACTTCCTTGGCAGTTGGCAAGAAGACTGCTTACAATGTACCTCTATAAACATCCAATGCCTTGACGGTGCTCTCACTCTGGCTGCTATCTATTGCCCACCTCGCTTCACAATCTCTGAGGAAAAATTCACAACACTTTTTGACTCGTTTGGTGAAAGGTTTGTTGCAGCTGGCGATTGGAATGCCAAGCACACGTACTAGGGATCTCGGATAGAGAACCCTAAAGGAAAACAGCTGTACAAGGCAATCATCAAACCGCAACGCAAACTAAACTATGTTTCCCCTGGAGCGCCCACATACTGGCCAGCCGATCCCATGAAGCTTCCAGATTTGATCGACTTTGCCATCACAAAAAGGATATCCCAATCAATGATCACAGCTGAGGCACTTCCAGAACTCTCATCTGATCACTGTCCGGTGCTATTTCATCTTTTGTACCAGCTACAACACATCGAGCGACCGCATAGGCTCACAAGCAACAGGACCAACTGGACGAGGTACAAAAAAATATGTTTGTTCCCATACCGGCCTTTCTAGCCCCCTGGAAACCGAGCAGGACATTGATCAGTTTGCTGATGATATAGAATCAATACTTGTTGCAGCAGCAAAAGCGTCAACTCCACAAGACAATCATGTATGCAGTATAAAGTTTAACAAGACAAGAAGAGATACTGAACTGCTTGTGCTTGAAAAACGACGACTTCGAAGGGAGTGGCAGGAGCACAGATCACCTGGCGCAAAGAGTAGATTAAAAGCAGCTTCTCGCAGACTTACAAACGCGCTCAAGAAAGAAGAAGCGGCCGCACAACTAAGGTACATCGAGAATCTCACACCCACAGGCACAAAGAACTCGTTGTGGAAAAACCACAGGAACCTACAGGCACCAACAGAAACGGTTGTACCTCTCCGTAATTCTACCGGAAACTGGTCTCGCAGTGACACGGACAGAGCAAGAGTCTTCGCTGATCATCTTAAAAAAGTATTTCAACCAAATCCAGCCACTAACTCATTTACTCTCCCGCCTTTAACTGCATCTGACTTAGCACCACAAGATCCGGTAGTATTTCGGCCAAGCGAGATAACGAAAGTCATTAAAGAGCAACTGAAGACTGGAAAATCGCCTGGCTACGACTTAATAACACCGAAAATGATCATCGAGCTCCCAATGTGTGCAGTCCTAAGAATCTGCTTGCTCTTCAACGCAATTACTAAAATTGGATACTTCCCTCAAAAGTGGAAGAAATCAGTTGTAATTATGATCCCTAAGCCCGGGAAAGACAAAACACAGCCATCATCATACAGGCCAATAAGCTTACTTACTTGTCTCTCCAAGTTATTTGAAAAAGCTCTGCTACTACGCATCAGCCCCCACCTCAAAACACACAACACACTCCCATCGCACCAATTTGGTTTTCGGGCAAAACACGGAGCCATCGAACAGGTTAACCGCTTCACGTCAGAAATTCGCACTGCCTTTGAACATCGTGAATATTGCACAGCTCTATTCTTAGACGTTGCTCAAGCATTCGATAGAGTATGGCTGGATGGACTTATGTTCAAAATAATCAAACTGCTGCCTCAAAATATACATAGGCTTCTAAAGTCCTACCTACACAAAAGAGTGTTCGCGGTTAGATGCAGTTCAAGCTCTTCAAACTATTATACCATAGAAGCCGGAGTGCCTCAAGGAAGCGTTCTCGGTCCCATTCTATATACACTATACACATCGGACATTCCGACAAACATTCAACTTACCACATCAACTTTTGCAGATGACACTGCCATTCTTAGCCGGAGTAAATGTCCCCTTAGAGCAACTGTTATTCTACAAAATCATTTGGAATCTCTTGAAAAATGGTTAGCTAACTGGAGAATTAAAGTAAACGAAAGTAAATGTAAACACGTAACGTTCACACTGAACAGACAAACGTGTCCCCAGCTTACTCTAAACGGAGCACGAATCCCCCAGTCAAACACCGTCACCTACTTGGGTATCCATCTTGACAGGAGACTCACCTGGCGCTCACACATAGCAGCCAAAAAAACTCAACTAAAGTTGAAGACCAACAAGCTCCACTGGCTAATCAACTCTCAATCCCCTCTTTGCCTTGAATACAAAATACTCATCTATAACACCGTGATCAAGCCAATATGGAAATACGGCTCTGAACTCTGGGGAAATGCCAGTCGTAGTAACATCGAAGTAATTCAAAGAGTTCAATCTAAGACACTTAGACTCATCACTGGTGCTCCTTGGTATATAAGGAACGAAAATATTCATCGAGACTTAAATATTAACACCGTTTCTGACGAAATCTTCAATCAAAAAGCCAAACACCAAACTAAATTAACATCTCATCCAAATCCTCTTGCACGCTCGCTAACCAGAACTTCCAGTTGGAGTAGACTTCAACGTGCCGATCATCCACTCGCTCAGTTCCGATATAATTAGAGCCGTCTTTAAAACTAAACCCATCACTAAAAAAATGGATTTTAGTTATAATATTAGTCTAAGATTTTAAAACTTGTTGTTAGTCTCTATTAAGAAGAGAAGATCCAGCAAATAAAATAAAATTGGAAAAAAAAAAAAAAAAAAATATTGGAATGCTTTTTGGCATTCATCCATTCGAAAGGAACATTCTTTTTACATAATCTAGTAATGTGCCGTGAGTATTCGGCGAAATTTTTTATGAAATGTCTATAATAATTGCAAAATGCTATGAAACGTCTAGCGCTGTCCGCATCGCGCGGCGTAGGGTAATTCATAATGACATCATATTTCTTTTCATCCGGAAGTATTCCTTTATCTGTGCATTTATGACCGAGAAAAGTCACCTCATGCATAAAAAATGAACATTTTTCTGGATGTAACTTTAGATTCTATTTCCTACATTTCTCAAAAACGTCTGTTAAGTTTTTAAGCATATGCTTTTCGGAACAACCTATAACTATTAAGTCATCCATATAAAGGATTGCTTGTGAAGGCTCTAATCCAGAGAATGCTATAGTCATCATTCTCTGAAATTAATTAAGCGCTATTTTTATACCGAAAGGTAGTCGGGTGAAGCGATACGAGTCATTGCTCGTTGAAAATGACGTTATGTCTCTTGAACTTCTTTCGAGTTCAATTTGATGAAATCCTGACATTAAGTCAAGGCATGAAAAATATTTTTCTCGTCCAAGTTGATCCAAAATATCATCAATTCTTGGGAGTGGAAATTTATCGGACAGTAATTTTTTATTAATTTGACGATAGTCAATTACTAATCGCCATTTCTTTTGTTCTGAACCTGGAGATGGTTTTTTAGGGACAAGTAATAATGGGCTATTATATTCAGATACAGATGGTTCGACAATCCCGTCGTTGAACCATTTTCCAACTTGTTTCTGTATTTCGTTCACGTGACTGTGTTAGATATAAAGTATAAGTTTTATTACGCGCTTAACACGTCTGCTTAGTCGATGAGATTTAAAGGAACTGTCAGAACATAAAGGAATTCCAAATAGGCTGTATACATACAATATGTGTTGCCAGATCGTTACTTTGATTAAGTTTATCGTTACAATTCAAATGGGAAGCTTAATATAACATGCCCCCTCAAAGTAGATGTTCTGCAGATTAAATATTAGTGACGCCCAAGGATGATATGCACTCTCGATGCTTAGTGCTGCTTAGACCCTTCGTTAGGACGTCTGCTGGCATATGTTCTGTCTGCAATGGTGATGTCGCCATCTCGGTGCTTCTGCTGTATGAAGTGATGGCGCACATCGATGTGCTTCGTGCGTGGGTGGAAGCCGAAACCTTTTACTAATTTTTGTGCGCTCTGATTAAAGAGCACAACGGATCCGCATTTTCGGCCCACCATGTTAAGAAGCTCCTTTAAATATAAGGCTTCTTTAACTGCATCTGACATTGCCAAGTATTCAGCTTCTGTGCTTGACAAAGCCACCGTGCGCTGTTTTCGCGCCTCCCAACTTATGGATGCGCCAGCCATGATGAATGCTAGACCAGAGTAGGAACGCCTGTCGCTTAAGTTTCCACCCCAATCTGCATCTACTACGCCGTATAGATTCTCGCCTGTTGTCTTGTATAACAGGCCATGCTGCATTGTACCGCTTAAGTATCGCAGTATGCGTTTTGCTGCTTTCCAATGTTCCGCTTCATAACATGAATTGAACTGGCTTAAGAAATTCACAGCATAAGCAATGTCCGGTCTTGTTGTTACTGAAAGAAACATTAAAGCTCCTATTAAGTTTTGATAAGGATACCTTTTCATCTCCTCTTCATTGGGGGACTCGGATCGCTTCAATGTACACTTTGCTTCTATGGGGGTTAATGCAGGCTTGCATTCTGCCATACCAAATCTCTTCAATATGGTATTAGTGTACAGCTCCTGTGAGATGAAAATTTGATGCTCCTCCAAGTTTTGTTGGAACTCTATGCCCAGGCACGTTTTCACTGGACCGATGTCTTTCATCTCGAATGCTTCACCAAGGGAACTCTTCATGTGATGCAGCCACTCTTTATGATTTGACGCCAGCAATAAATCGTCAACGTAAATCATGACTAAGAGAATTTTCTCCTCCTGCCGTTTCACGAACACACATGGATCTTGCTTGGTAGCCTTTAGACCCATCTCCTGCAGCTTCTCTGTTAATTTTCGGTACCATTGCAAACCTGATTGACGTAGTCCATATAAAGCTTTCTCCAGAAGACAAACGGGATTCTTCATCTCGCTTAAAGCCTTACGCCACGCTTTTCCAGCTGCCATGTGCTTTTTGGTAATTGGATGCTGCTTTGAACCAATAGCTGCACCTGATTTCAATTTGCCTATGAAATCATCCAATCCGTCTGGAACTTCCATGTAGATGCTCTCTTTCAGCTCTCCGTTAAGCTATGCTGTCACCACGTCCATTTGATGGACCTCCATGTCAGACTCTGCTGCCAACGCTGCTAGCATTCTGACTGATGTAAATCACACTACAGGTGAGTACGTCTCATGAAAATCTTCGCCATGTCTCTGCGAGTAGCCTTTTGCGACTAGCCTCGCCTTCTTCTTGCCGGGTATGGTGCCATCTTTTTTTGTGCGAAACACCATTTTGCTCCCAATAACCTTTTTCTCAGCTGGACGTTCCACTATTTTCCATGTGCCGCTCTGCACATGCGCCATGTACTCATCTTCGATCGCTCTGATCCACTTTTCGGCATCGCTTGAGCTTTGCGCCTCTTCGATTGTAATAGGGTCGCCTGCCATTGCCGTTGGCATTCACGGCAGAATTCCTCGCATTCCTCAAATTCGCCCTTTGATGATGAGTTAGTACTCAGCTCATCGACGCTCTCGCCGCTTGCCTTTTCGACTGCTGTCTGATACACTTTGCGTGGTCTACCTCTTTGGCCTATCCTCAAAAGTTTGGGACGCCCTCTGCCACGCCGCTGTTGCACATCATTTGAATCTTCTACGCTTGATGAGCTCTCACTTGGATGTTGCCGCTCAATCGACTTGCCAATTAAGGTGCCCTCGTCTACGATAACCTCAGCGTCGTAGAAGTCCTGGTATTCACTCTTGAACCCTGGAATATTCAAGAACTTGACATCATTACTAATTATTACCTTACGCCTTTCCGGCGACCATAATCGATACGCTTTCGATTCTGTTGAGTAGCCCACCAGTATACATTCTTCAGATTTTGTCTCGAAATTGCCACGATTGCCACCCTTAATGATCGCATATTCTTTCGTGCCAAATATGCGCCGGTGTGCCACTGTTGGAATTTTTTTCGTCCAGTATGTGTATGGTATCTCTCCATTTAAGCCTTTTCTGACGCATCTGTTTCGTATGTAACTTGCTGTGTTTACCGCTTCCGCCCAAAATGACGGTGGTGCCCCAGATTGCCGCATCATGCACTTTGCCATTTCTATTAACGTGCGATTCTGCCGTTCTGCTAAGCCATTTTGCTGCGGGGTATGTGGTGTAGACAACCTTCGCGCAATTCTTCAAATAGTCGTTGAATTCGTTGTTGCAGTATTCGGTGCCATTATCCGATTGTAGAGCTTTAATCTTGTTATTGGTGAAGTTTTCTGCTTTTGCTTTGTAAGCTTTGAACGCTTCAAATACTTCTGACTTCTGTTTGAGAAAATAAACTTCACAATATCTGGAATGGTCATCGATAAAAGTTGCAACATATTTAGAACCATTCATTGACTCAGTTCTCATCGGGCCACACACATCGCTGTGTACGATCTCTAGTAGTTCACTGGTTCGCTCTTTACTCGTGCTTTTGTGATTATTTGCTGTTTGCTTTTCGCGTATGCAAATTTCACATTTTGATAATTCAGCTTTATTATCAAACTTCATACCGTAGACCTTTTCACTCATGGCCATTCTTTTAAGGTCGTTCTCATTAACGTGTCCCAAACGGTAGTGCCACTTGTTTATGTCATTTACGTCACTCACCTCTGCTTTGTTTACATTATGCTCTTCGCTGTCAGGCAGACTTCTCTTTTGTTTTTAACAATTACTGCTTCATTTTTTATAAAATGCACCTCAAAGCCATGGTCTGTAATTTTAGAAACGGATAATAAATTTTGACGTAAATCTTCGACATAAAACACTTCTTGTAGATCGATATCCTCTTTATCATTCTTTCCTTTGATTGCGGTCATTCTAATTTTGCCAATGCCGTCAATCCTCGTTGTGTTGTTGTTCGCCAAGTGCAAAGTCTTTTCGACTGTCTTTAAGTTTTGGAATGTACTTTTGTTTGAACTCATGTGTGCTGAACATCCGCTGTCTAGACACCATGAACCTCCATTTTGCCTCACTGCATACATACTTAGAACTTCGCTCAGCTTACTTTCAATAGTTGCTCTCTCTTCTTTTTTCGGTATACCGTTTCTGTTTCGACAGTCTCTCGCTATGTGGCCTGCTTTACCACATACAAATCATTTTCTGGTTTCCTTTTTGTGGTTACCGTTTTTCTCGCATTTTCCGTTATCTTTGTCTTTTCGACGTTCAACGTACATAGCTTTTTGCTCTCCACGATCTTCCTTTGCTTTTCGTGCTTCTGATTCCTCTAGAATTTTAATGCGCAATACATCAGGGTGCGGTAAGTCATCCCATGTCTCCATTGCACACCTAAATGTTTCGTACGAATCAGGCAAACTGTTCAACAATAAGATCGCTAGTAAATCATCGCCAATCACAACACCAATTTCTTTAAGTTTTTTCACTGCGTCGAAAAACTCATTTATGTGATGACGGACGTCGTCGCCTACGTTCATTCGCGACAACGTTACTCTTTTCAGAAGGCTTGCTTTCCGCACGGGACCTTTCGACTGAAATGTTTCACGCAATCTCGACCAGCACTCTTTTGATGTCACACAATTCTCAATTATGGCCAACTCTGACTCACTGATAACAAAATATCTGCACGTGCTTTTTCGTCTTGGTTTTCCCAAGCGATTTTCTCTATATCGTCATTCGGGCAACTTTTCGTTCCGTCGACGTATTTCCACAATGCGTTCTTCACAAGAACTGCACGCATTTGCAACTTCCACGTATCATAATTGTTCGCGTTTAGCGGTTCAATTCTGATATGTGCACTAGCCATTTTTCACGGCTTTTTTTTTTATATATCAAATGCTCTCAACGTATAACTTGTGGCTGGGGATGGGCCCATAACCTATTAGATATAAAGTATAAGTTTTATTACGCGCTTAACACGTCTGCTTAGTCGATGAGATTTTTAGGAACTGGCAGAACATAAAGGAATTCCAAATAGGCTGTATACATACAATATGTGTTGCCAGATCGCTACTTTGCTTAAGTTTATCGTTACAATTCAAATGGGAAGTTAATATAACAGACTGTGTAGACTTCTATAATTTTTGATGTACACTGGTTGATCATCTTTGTTTATAAAAATTATTTGTGCTTGTTGGTTCAGATTCCAATCCGAATATATCATTATATTGGGAAAGTTTTTTGTTAGTTGAGATAATACAGATTTTTTTCTATTTGATTAGTTTGGACTACTTCGTAGTTCGAAAGTGATTCATACGCTAAATTATTTGTACTGATTTAGCGTACTGCATACTACTTGATCTTTATTTGTTGTATTGAGTTGTCTTATAAAAGCGTTTTTAGATGTTGTTATGGTACTTGCTATGCAAATACCATGCTTAATTTCTTGATTTTGAATCAATACACTGTCTTCTTTTGAATTTATATCTATTTTTCTAATAACTTGGGATCTTGCTGGCAGAAGTATTGAGTCGTTGCCAGAACTGTATGTTATTGGAACATAAATTGGAAATTTTAAGTTATTAGGTCTAATTATAAGCCAATCTTCAGATGGCTTGAAGTCTAATTGACAGTTGTATTTTTTAATAAAATCGATTCCTATTATGCCATCACAAGGAATAGTGAATTGTAAATCTACAATATGAAAATCGTGTTGGTTTATGTACTTAGTGGTCGGTAAGTTAACCCTTTGGATTTGGTTACCTCTTGACTTATTCCTTTTATATCTATAATATAATTATGTTCTATGTCATGAAAGATATCAGAATTTTCTTTAACTATTGAAATTTTGGCACCTGTGTCTACTAAAACGATACGTTCTTTTGCTGTAGACAAATGGTTGAATGATACAAATATATTCTGACTGAGATTATTGGTGTGAACCCTTGCATTTTCTACTGTTGAGTATTTAAAGGGATTGAGGAGTTTTCCTATGTATTGTTGGTTACTCGGACGTTACATGGATTATTATAGTTGTGGCCTCGATTCGAGTTGCCACGGCCTCTTGAGTTTTCTCTATATTGGCCTCGTCCATTATAATATTGTGTATTGTAATTGTTATTGTTACTGCGAAAGTTGTCTCTATAATTTCCACGTCCGCGGTTTCGGCCGCGCTGTGAATTATTTTTGTAATATAGGACAATGTTTGGCTGTCCGGTTGCCTCTGCGCAACAATTTACAAATTAGATATGGCCTCATTCATAGTATTGAAGGTACCAGCTTGCATGATAAGTTTTACCTTATCGATTGTGCAATTTTTAGTCATTGCTTTGACTGCATGCTGAGTGGAATAACTTCTGGCTAACCCTAGGGGTAAACCATCTGTTATGTATGCACCTTCTAACATTTTTGTCATCTGCTCAACCTCTAGTGTATACTGGTTAGCAGTTTTATTGCGTTGCTGTAGGTTCATCAGTTTTGCTGATAATACTTCCACAGTTTCGCCTTTGACGTTACTTTTTAATCTGGAAATGACTTCAGTTATTGTTGTTTCATTTCCGATTAAATTTCTGGCGACACCTTTTAGCCTTGATTTTTTAATCGAAACTGCTAGTTGTTCGTGTTCGCCTTTTATTAAATCCAATATTTGTAACGCATCAATAAAACTTTGCAAGTTTTCAGCTTTACCATCAAAAACTGGTATAAGCTTAGATGCTGTATTGATAAAATCAATATTGGTTTGTGCCATTGTGTTAGTGTTACCTGGTTTATTCTCTGTTATGATTAAAGAAGTATCACAATAAATAATAAATAAATGAATAAATGAAGAATAAAATAATAAAAAGAATAAATGGAATAGTGAGGTTATTTAAATCCTGCTCTTCTATTTTAGGATTTGTACTAGGATCTTCTGACTCTATTTGGTCAGTGTCAGCTTGTTCTATTGATTCTGGTTCATTACCAGTTTCAATTGATAGAGAAGTGTTAAGTATTGTTGGTACTGATATATCTAAATTAAACTTTTGCTTAATTGATATCAAGTTAGATCGTAGTCTGACCAAAAGTTTTGATACTTGTGACCAATGATCTTGATATAATTTTTCTTTTTGGCCATTTATTAGTATACGTGCTTCATTGAAGCAATTCACTAATATCTGTACATGTTTATATACCCTGTACTCATTAAAAATGGGTGAAAAGGGTATCATAATATGGTAATGTATGTAATGTATGTAACAGGCAGAAGGAAGCATCTCCGACCCCATAAAGTATATATATTCTTGATCAGCATCAACAGCCGAGTCGATATAGCCATGTCCGTCTGTCCGTCCGTCCGTCTGTCCGTATCATCGCCTAGATCTCAGAAACTACAAGAGCTACAGACATGTGCCATATATCATTGGATAGGTAATTACCATACGCAGTACAAGTTTGTTGTTTTATTTTGATATCACCCCCCGCTCCCCCGCAAACCGCAAAAAACTGCCACGCCCACAATTATTGTCCTAATGCTATGCAATTCGGCATGTGCGTTGGTGCTTATAAAAGATATCTTTTTAAATTTATAAATTTGAACCAAATCGGATAAGAAACACGGAAGTAGTTCCTCATGCAAAATACGGCAAAGGAAGCAGAAGCGCAGCAAAACACGCACTGCGCGACGCCGACTGCGACGTTGACAGCGAAATGTGTATGGCTTTATGACACACGAAACTTATTTTCATAACCAAAATCATACCAAATTTATATTGTTATGGTCCCCTTTTCTAATAGAATATTGTTTCATTTATTTATTGATACTAAATAAATAAATTCTAAGCAATATTAGATTTTTATATATTATAATTAATTTTAAATATTGAATTTTAAATTAAATAAAATAATTTTACTTATTTGTTTTTAACAAATAATACATAATTTAAATTGTTGTGGTACTCTTTTAAAATAAAATATTGTTTCATTTATTTATTGATACTAAATAAATAAATTGTAAGCATGTCTAAGGGTACAGGGTATTTTGCAATCGGGAAACTCGACTTCTGGCTCCTTACTTGTTTCTTATATTTTGTCCAGATCATTTGCCTGGCTCATATATTTCTTTTTTAGCCATTTATTGTGTAACTTATATAATTTATAAAGACAATTTGCGCACATTAGAACGAGAATTATTATTAACAATGTATGTATTAAATTTAAGTCGTTAACATTTGATTCTACTTTATTAATTACATTGGCTGTGGAGTCCACGGA
Source organism: Drosophila ercepeae (assembly GCA_018150545.1). Lineage (NCBI taxonomy): Eukaryota > Metazoa > Arthropoda > Insecta > Diptera > Drosophilidae > Drosophila > Drosophila ercepeae. The sequence goes on along the minus strand of JAECWL010000182.1, from coordinate 1,055,829 downwards.
TTTAACGTCTACAAGTCCCATTTTGGGCTTTATATCAAAGATTAATTTGTAATTATAATAATTGTTAGTATCTTTACTTAATTTTTCTATTGCATTATTCTGCATTTACTTTAACAAATTTTCCTGCCTATTGTTTCGTATAGCTTTACAGGCTATACTTCTAATCGAGCGGTAATGGTTCCACACAATTTTACAAATTTTTCTTATTTTAGTAATTAACATTTTTTTTTTGTTATAATAATAATGATAATAATTCCGATGAGGGTAATGTTTTCCGCGTCAGCTGGTCGTCGCCGGTTTGGCTATGCTGACGCTTCTTCGTAGGCGAAAGTGGCGGAGTGCCTCTCTCGCTGTTGCCTTCACTGCTGCTGGTGTCCGGGTCCAATTGGCTCAGGCGGGGCCGGTGCTGGTCTTCGCACTGGTCTTTAATTTCCAGCAAGTGAATTTACATGCTACGGCGGACAGTGGTGCAGGGCAGTCGTTCGGGCAGACGTCGGGTCATTTCAGCTTGGGAAATGGTGGATTTTCAATTATTTCTTCATTGATTATTTTTATTTTTGCTGAGTGAGTTGTGGTATTTGGCTTTCTTTGCTGGAGATTTTTTTTCAGAAAGTCTAATTCGGCAGTTAATTTCTGTGCCGTTACCCATGGAGGCGGTGTTTTATTTGTATATAATAGCCACCTAATGTGTGCTATTCTTTTATTTATTTTGTTTTTCTGACCTCCGCGTTTGTCCATTACCACACTCTACTCACTAAGTATTTTTGTGATTTTTTTTTCATCAATGTCCGCGCAGGTCTCCCGCGCTGGTGCAAGGGGCGGCCTGCCTCTCACACTTGTTGTTGTTGTTGCTGTGGTTGACGTTGCAGCCCTATTCCATCGTTGGTACAAGTGACGGTTTGCCACTCGTACTTGTTGTCAAATTGTTGTTTGGCGGCTCCGCAGAGATTTAAATCAAATCGTCAATATAAGCAGCATTCCCTCAATAGTCCTCAGTAGTCCTCAGATCGCAGGATCCTGCCTCACAGTCGCCATGTACAGTAAAACTTCTCTCGAGTTTAATTTAATTTCTTTTATTCAATTTTGGAAGCAGCGAAGGTGCCGCTTCCAGGGTCTAGTTGAATCTGATTTTAGCCTAAGTCTGATCGCTGCGCTGCCCACAGTTGGCCAGCAGCGAGAGACGGTTATGTATATTCTACATGTATGTAACGATAGTTATCGATATGCGATGATCGCATGCATGCAGAGAGTAATAAAAGTCTACAACAAATAATTCAGCTGCTTACTCTTAAGATTCAAGCTGATGAAATTACCCAGAAAGAGCCGAAAGTAACTGCAGACATTTTTGCAAAAATTGTACCCGACTTCGATGGCGTCAGCATCCCAGTGGAGATTTGGCTTGAAAATTTTGAGCAGAATGCAGATGCATATGAGCTTACGGAAAAACAACGATATGTGCAGGCACGAGGAAAAATGGTTAAAATGGCCAAGTTGTTTCTGGAGTCAGAGTTGGTGAGCACATATGAGCAACTTAAAAATGCCCTAATTGGCGAATTTAAGCGCGCGTCGAAAAGTGCCGATGTACAAATTATAAGTTGTGGTGTTTTAAGTTGATTTATTTATTACCACACTCCCGTTAGGGCGAGGGTCTTAATATTTTATTTAGGTTTACAATACGGGGCGTAAGCCACGGAGTATGATTTATAACTAACTTAAAATCTAAACTCGCTGCAACTCCAGGCCTCCGGTTCGTTGCAGCGCTATTGGCAGAGCGCTAGGTCAGCACTCCTGTATCCGGCCGATCACTCGCTCCGCGAGTGTTTCGGGCGGACTCCGGGCAATTGTCCTTGGAATGCGCGATCAGCAATTTCTTCGCTGCGCGTGCAGGCCACCGGATACGGCTTGCAATTCGGCAGTGAGAACTGCTTGTGTTAACTCCTCCCTCTCTTAAGTGGTCACCGTCTCGTGGACCCGCTTGCTCTACGTCGGTGTTAACTCCTGGCTCTGCGCGGCTTTTGGCTTTCAGGTGGTGGTAGCCAAACCAAATGGTAGAGCAGAGCAGTAGGGCGGCAAGTATGGCGAAGGAGTTGCTGAGGAGGGACCCCAAGGTAAGTTTTTCCCTAAGGGTCCCGATATGATGGAGATTCCTCAAACTCAACTCATGAAGGAGTGGGAGGCTTAATCGGTTGTGATGAGCCGTAACGTTTACAACAGCCATGGCCGACACCGCAGGTTTCTTCTTCGAATTTCCCAACTTTTTTTTTTTTTTTTTTTTATTAATTTCCTTTAAATTACATTCTGTTTCTTAAAGAATAACAATGAGTAATGGTTGAAGAAATGGAAAAAAAAGGTAGCGGCCCTTCCCATTGCAAGGATACGCTAATACTTTAATAGTTAACTAATAATTACTAATAATTTAATTCTGTTGGAGTTTTTCGTTTTAATCTTCTCGGTTCCAGCTCTCTCATCGGTATTTGTCTCAGGTTTGGGTTTTGGTGGTTTAGTAGTTGATTTGTGTGTTTTTTGCTGCTTTTTTTAATAGTTTCGTTGACTGTCTCTATGTTTAAGTCTTTATGGATATCTTCATTTCTAATATACCATTCGGCATTTGTCATTGTTCTGAGCATTTTCGATTGTGTTCGTTGAATTTGCTGTAAGTGAGATTTACTGGCAGTTCCCCAGATTTCTATTCCATACGTCCATATTGGTTTTATTATCGCCTTGTATATTGCTATTTTGTAATGTAATTTTAGTTTTGAGTGTTTTCCTATTAGCCAGTTTAGTTGTCGAAATTTGTATTTTATTTCATTTCGTTTGTTTAGGATGTGCTGCTTCCATGTCAGTTTTGCGTCAATGGTTAGTCCAAGGTACTTGGCATATGGGCGTAGCAATATTTGGTTGTCGTTGATTTTAATAGCGAGGTTTTTGGGTTGTCGTTTTGTGTATATTACTTGTTGAGTTTTGTCTTTATTTATCTCGATGCCCCATCTCTCGAACCAGGATACTGTTTGTGTCATGATTTGTTGTAAGGTACTTGCAGCTGTTTTTTCACACGCGCTTGACGACATTAATACAGTATCATCTGCGAACGTAGCAATCATTGATCCAGGGATAGTTGGCGCTGGAATATCGGAGGTGTAAATCAGGTATAAGATGGGTCCAAGCACACTACCTTGGGGAACACCCGCTGTCACTGGCATAACGTCTGAGCATTCATTGTCATATTTGATATAGAAATATCTGTCCGTTATGTAGCTTTGTAGGATGGTATATAAGTTGTCTGGTAGTATATTTCTTAGCTTATGCAGCAGTCCTTTGTGCCATACCTTGTCAAATGCTTTAGCAATGTCCAGGTACACAGCATAGCAAAACTTCTTTTGTCAAAATCCTCTGTTATTTTATTAATTACTCGATGGACCTGTTGGACGGTCGAGTGCTGCTTCCGAAAGCCGAATTGGTGCGGAGGTATTATATTTTTTTTGTGTCAGGGTTGGCTCGATTCTATTTAATAGGACTTTTTCAAATACTTTTGAGAGGACAGGTAATAAAGTGATTGGTCTGTACGAACTTACAGTATTGGCGTTTTTATTTGGTTTTGGAATTGCTTTAATTTGGCCTACCTTCCAAGTTATGGGGAAGTATTGTAGTCGAAGGATTCCGTTAAACAGGTTTCTAATATAGGTGATTTTAGCGTCTGGTAGTTCTTTCAGAATTTTTCCTCCGATTAAGTCATATCCGGGGGCTTTCTTGTTTTTAATTTGTTTTATGTGAGATTTAATTTCTGCCTTTGTTATAGTTTTAATTGCACAATTTGGGTTGGTAATTTGTGTTGGAAGCTCAGCGTTGCCGTTGTCCATGTCATTGGTAAATGATGTTTTAAAGTGTTCCGCAAGTGTGTCTGCTTTTTCTTTGTTTGATCTCGCCCATGTGTTGTTGTTTCTTTTTATAGGCGGCTTGTGTATAGTTGAGTTTGTCAATTTTTTGGTCGCTTTCCACAGAGAATAATTAGTAGATAAGGAGGTTCCGAGGTTGCTAAGGTAGTATTGTAGCCGGTTATCTTTGTCTGCCCTAAGAATTCTCTTGAGCTCGTCTGTTGCTCTATTAAGTTTGTTTTTATCTTCTGGATGCCTAGTCGTTTGCCATACCTTCCTAAGGTTACGCTTTTTTCTGATTTTGTCTTTAATAAAGGCGGGAGTTTTCTTTAATGCAGTCATTTTTATAGATGGTGTCGCTTTCGTTGCTGCATATATGATGTTGTCATTTAAATATGCTATTGCGGAGTCCAGTTCGGTGTTAGTCTTTAGAGAGATATTTATTTCCATGTTCTGTTCCAAAATCTCATGAAACATATTCCAGTTTGTTTTGTGGTTAAATAAAGGGGGGTCATTGTTGTTTTCTTCTACCCCACCATGTAACGTAATTAATATTGGGGAATGGTCGGAGGAGAGGTCTAGGCATGATTTTATTGTTAGGTTATCGCAAGTTATATTTTTTGTAATGCAGAAGTCAATTAAGTCCGGTAGTTTGTTTATGTCAGTTGGCCAGTAAGTCGGCTCGCCTGTGCTTAAGGCACGGCTATTATTGCTTCTTATTGCTTCATACAATTGTCTTCCCTTTGCAGTGGTAAGTCTGGACCCCCATGTTATGTGTTTGGCATTATAGTCACCTCCTGCCAAATACCGATTTCCCAGTGATTTTAGAAAATCGAGGTATTGGTCTTTTGTATTGTTAAATTTGGGTGGGCAATAAACTGCAGATATATTTATTGGACCCGTTGTGTCTGAGGTCGATATAGTAGTAGCCTGTATGTAGTCCTTTTTGAATCCATCGAGCTCTATGCACATTATGCTTTTTTTAATTATTACTGCAGTACCACCATGGGCCTTACCGTCCGGGTGATTAGTAGAGAATATATTATAGTCAGGTATGTTTATATAGGTTTTCTCAGTTGAGTGAGTTTCAGAAATAAGCATGACGTCAATTAGCTTTTCATTTAAGAATGTTTTTAGTTCAAGTAAATGGCGTGAAAGTCCGTTAGCATTCCAGATGGCGATTGTTAGGTGTTTATTTGTCAAGTTTAGATACTAGGAGCGTGACAATGTTCATCATAGTTGTCATTTGGGCTATTAATTGTTTCATCAATTGTTTTAGTTCGTCAAAATCATTTTGTGCGGTTTGGCTTAATTGAGTTGGAGCAGGCTGTATATCAGGTACACTAGCAGTTTGGATTGCTGAGTTGGTTTGATGGCTAGTTACTTGGTTTCTGTTTAAGACTTCGGCATAGGATATAGCTGGCGTCTTTAAGATTGCTGCGTTATTTGTTGTACTGTATTGTGTCGTTTGATTTGTTTCTGTTACCGGTATTTCTTTCTTCCGGAGAGGTGGGTATTTTTGGATTTGCAGTGCTTTGTACACCATACAACCTTTGTAGTTTGCAGTGTGGTTTTCACTGCATAATGCACATTTAATACTTGTTCGGTCCGATCTTGTATTTATAGTACACGATGAGGAGCTGTGTTTTCCAGCGCACTTTACACAAGTTGGGTCTTTGGTGCAGTAGTTTTTGGTATGTCCATATTTTTGGCAGTTTGTACATTGGGGAAGTGTTCGCTTTGGTCGCGGTGGCTCGAAAATTACTTTGCAGTGAAGAAGGTGTTCAATTTTATAGATGTCTTTATTATTTTCTTTCATTTTAAGTTCAATAGAGAATAGAGGCAATGGTTGTTTGGAGTCGTAGCGCTGGATATTGTGTAAATTTATAACTTCATGCCCTTGCTGAGCTAGTTCATTTATAATATCGTCTTTGTCTGTAGCGTGATGGACATTACGAAGGATTACCTTAAATCCTCTCTGGTCTTTTGGTCTGAAGGTGTAGTATTTGGTCGATTTATCTTTTAATAGTCCTAATATGTTGTGGTAGTGAGTAGTTTCTAGTGGCTGTATTTTTATTTCATTAGTTGACAGTGCTTTAAGTTCATATCGTGTTTCTTTTAATGAATTTAAAGCAGTAGTTAGAGCGTAAATGTTTTCAACATTTTGAACATATATGGGGGGGGGGTTTTTCTTTTTTGTGCTCAATTTGCATTTGCGTATTTATCGTTGCATTTGTCCCATTGTCAGCTTGGTTTTCGTCTTCATCATCTTGTGCTAGTAACTCAAAGCGGTTGCTTGAGTTTGGCTCGGCTAGCCAGTACTCTTTGAGAGTTTTTTGAGTAGCGGTTTGAGTTTTATTCTTCTGTTTCTTGTTGCCATTTAAAAGATCTTTGGAACCGTTTGGAGACTGGTTTTCTCGGTGACGTTTTAAGTTTTGTTTGTTTGGGAGAGAGGATTGAGTTTTGTTTATTGTTGTTGGAGCGGGTATTGAGGTTGTGGGTGTTTTAGTATTCGCTGAGGAAGAGCGTATCGGCATTGAAGCATAGCAAACTGTGGTTGTTGTTGCTATAGTTGCTGTAGTTGTGGTATTTGTGTCTGAGGTTGTTGAGAGCGGAAGAGTTGAGAGTGGGAGAGTTGAGAGCGTACCTGCTGTGAGCGGCGGAGTTGAGTGTGTGTTCATTTGTATCGCGGAAGTTGTTGTTGGTATACGCGCGGGTAAATTTGGCGCGCATTCAGGTCTTCGTTGCTGAGAGTAATTGTTGGGTCTCTCCAATGCTGGAGAGCAAGATCGCGCTCTTTCATCACTCTGCGGGTGCAAGTTTTGATAATTGTTTGTGTGATTTGATATGTGGGTGAGTGAGATGTAGGAGTTGTTTTTGTTTTGTTTTGCTTGAAGCTCTCGCTTCTGATTTTGAGCGCCGGGTGCGCTCATTTTTTGTTTAGTTTATTGTTTTCACTTGTTTTTGTTTATTTTATTCACAGGAGTATATAGGGTTTTTTTGAAACACATATAAATATGTATTAGCGTCTTTTCGCTTTTATTTAATGGTTTCACTTGGGCTTGAATTTTGCACTTAGACTTCAATATTAACTGGAGCTTTGTTAAAAACACGTCCGTCGGGGTTGAAGATCAAAGATCAAAAAAAATTTCCCAACTGATTGACAAACCAGGTACCGTTGAGAGCTACCCTGTTGAAGTAGGTTACCAGGTAAGTTCCAGATACCCTTTGCTCTTGCCCTTGATCGTTGGTTATGGTTACATTGGCGTCGTTCACGATAAGCGTGCCGTGGTCAACAATGGTCACTGGATCCAGGTGTCCCGGAAGTGTGGAGCAATGCGCGATAGATCCGGAAATTATCTGCTGAGCGCAAGTGCCGTTCTGCAGTTCTTTGCAAAAGGTGGCACCGACTGTCGTCCTGCAGTGCCCGATGTTGATGTTCCGGGATTTGCATTCGGCCACTCTGTCTCCGTCCTCGAAGTTCAGGATCTTGTTATTACGTTGGACCGGAAAGACAGTAATTTTCTTACATATAACCTTAGGGTTATGGAGTTTAATTAGTGTATGATTTCGAAATTTTGAAAAACGGTTATGCTAGATACTTCTAATAGTTCTATTAAACTAACGTCAATAAGCTGTCTGGCCTTGAATTCGCCAATATCGGAGTTGTCCAAAATCGCTGGACTTACAATATTTAATTTTGCTAGGGTTAAGCCCATTAAAATATTTTCGAGGTCTGTGATAACGATTCTATTTTTTGCTAAAATAATTTCTAAAAGGTGAGTTTCTTGATTTGGTTCGGATTTTTGTATTTGGTTCATTGCAGTTGTGAGTTCATTTAGGCGATTTTGAAATTTAATATTTAATTCTGTCTGGGCTTCCTCTGTTCTTACTAACTGTTCTTGATTAAATTTTATCTGTTCCCAATCGTTAAAGTCGGGGGTACCGGCAATAACTTTAAGTGCCGTTCCGATTAAGTTGATACTCGTAGCAGCCCTATGGTGGGTCTTTAGAGTGGCTACTAACTTGCGAATGTGTGTCAAGTCCGTCATGATTACCGGTGTCCTGTGGTCGTCTGTAAATGTCCTTGTCATTGTCTCTGTCTGGTCGGCGTAGTCTTCGTACGTTGTCGTGTTCGTTGAATGTTGTAAGTATTCGTACGATTCCCAGATGACAATTTCATTGTCTTCTATTCGGATGTAGTCCGCGTTCGTATAGTCGTTAAGTCGTACCGTCGCGTTTGTCCTACCGATCGCTAGTATAAGAACTAGGATATAATGACGTAACCTAAAAGAAATATAAAAAGGATGGTTAAAAAAGGATGGATAAAAAGAATAAAAAGGATAAAAAGGATAAAAAAGGATAAAAAGGAAGATGGTTAGCGTAGATTGTCCTTGTGGACCACCCTCCCTTTTATTAAAACCGTGGTCCCCAGGTCTGCTTCGACGGTTTCCTCTGAACATAGTGGAGAAAGCTTGTTACCCAGGCGTTTGTTTGTCTTTAGGAAATCCTTTTCACCAACTCGATAGTCCTTATAGGTCCTATTTTTATTTACTTGGTCAAGGGTTTTTTCCTGAGTCTGTTTAATTTTTTTGCTAATTCCACTTTCGAATTCTGCGGGCCTTACGTGGATAATTTCTATTGGTTTTTTGTTGGTTACCGAGTGGATCGAATTGTTATATTTATTAGTTGCCAAAAGAATTAATTCAGTAGTGTCATCTAAGTTGGTTTCTAGTTTCAAGCATCTGGCTATTTCTGCCAAGGTACTATGAAACCTCTCTACTTGACCATTTGAGGTACTATGTAGAGGTGGAGCGTTTGAAATAGTAATATTGAAATGGTTAAACAGAATTGTTTTAATGGTTTCGGAGTTTAACGATCTCTCGTTATCGCAATAGATTGTTTTTATTTTTGGAAAAAAGTTTATTATGTGTAGTAAGGGAGATTTTATGTCCACAATAGCCCTCGATGCGATGGCTTGCACCGTGGCAAACTTCGAGAATTTATCAATGCAAGTGAGAAAAAGGGTTCCATCTGTTGAAAAAATGTCAATGTGTAGGATTTCGCCCACAAAGGACGGTATCGGTGTTTCTGCTACCGCTTGTTTTGATGGATGACGCTTGTATTTTGTCATTGAACAGGTCTTGCAACTTAACGTTGTTTCTGTTGCCAGCCGAAGCATTTTAGGGAAAAAGTAGTCCCTCAAGATTTGTTTTACATTTTCTTGTGCTGCCCGGTGGGCCCTGTTGTGCTCTGTTATAACGATTTCCCTTTGCTCGGTTGCATCTGTAATATCTTGAACGAAGCTTTTCGTGTATTTGAAGGAAGTACCTGGGAACAGTTCGACTAGTCGGTGTTGAATAAATGCCAGGATTGGTAGAGAGCAATGTATTGCGTTAACCACCTCGGCATTGACTACGTCCTGTAATGTACTAAGCAGATTTGTTCGGTCGGGAATTTTTATAATATGTCTCACCTTGCTTTTAAACAAGATGAATGTGTTTACCGAAAAGCTGTTTCCTTCCTCAATTATTATTTGATTCCTGAAACAGTTTACCGGGTTTTCTGTTGTGTCTAGGGTATACGTCAGTGATTGTTCGCTATGTATGGTTGCTACATCCGATTCTTGTTCGTCTTCCAAGGCGTTTATGTTCTGGCGGGAGAGCGCGTCTGCCACAAGATTTTCTTTCCCTGGTTTGTAGACCAATTTAGCGCCGTGATCGTCGATAATTCCCTTCCAGCGTTTTAGTTTCGCGTTAGGGTTTTTGTCTGAGACGGCAATGGTAAGAGGCTGATGATCGGTAAAGATCTGCAAGCCTTTTACACCGTACAAGTAGTTCCGTAGGTTTTTTAATGCCCAAACTATGGCGAGGAGCTCTCGCTCGTTGGTTGCATAATTTTTTTCACTATCCCGCAGGGCGCGTGATATCATTGTGATCGGGCGGCCATCTTGGGATAGTACTGCTCCTAAACCAAAGCCTGACGCATCCGTTGTTAAATCGAATGGTCTCTTAAAATCTGGGTATGAAAGTAAAACGTCCTCCGATGCTAAGATTTCTCTCAACCTGTCAAACGCTTCTTTCTGTTCTTTAGTCATGTCAATGTCAATTTTCCTTGACTGATATTTGCTGGCTTTTCCGTTGTCTCCTTTTAGGATACTCGTAAGAGGCCTTGCGATTGTCGCAAAGTCCTTTATAAAGCACCTATAGTAGCTTGCTAACCCTAGAAATGATCTGAGTTCGAAAAGCGTTTTAGGTAAGGGGAATTGTTTTATGGCTTTGACCTTTTCAGGTGATGTTCGTAGCCCCCCTTGTGACACTATAAACCCCAAGTACTCAACGCTTTTTTTGAAGAACTTTGATTTTCCTTGGGATACTCTCATGCCTGCCTCCAATAGTTTTTTTAAAACCTAGTCCACGTCTTTAACGTGGTCCTCTTTTGTTTTGGAGAAAATTATGACGTCGTCGACATACACGTAGCATATCTTCGAAATTCCATCCCGCAGGACATCGTCGATGGCCCTTTGAAAAATGCTTGGGGCATTTTTAAGACCAAATGGTAATCTACAAAATTCGTATTTACCATTGTTTATTGAGAATGCTGTTTTTTCTCTGTCTTTTTCTGCCAGTTCTATCTGGTGAAAACCTGACTCAAGATCAAGTGTCGTAAAAAAATTTGATTCACCCATATTCGACAGTATTGTCGAAATTGTTGGGATAGGGTATTTATCATCGACTGTTTTCTGATTTAGTTTCCTAAAATCGATAACTAGTCGCTTCTTTTTCACCCCGTTTTGATCTGTTCCCTTCTTATCTACAACCCAGGTCGGGTTGTTGTAGGGAGACTTGGATGGCCTTATTACGCCGTCCGTAAGAAGTTGTTTAACTTCTGCTTTGACGAATTCAGTCACACCCATGGGATGCGGGTATGATTTTGAATATACCGGCTCCCCATCTGTTTTGATCGTGGCGATAGTATTTATATTAAATGGTAGTGCCTCGTCTGGATCAGCGAAGGCTCTATGATTTTTTACGATCATTTTGTCAAAAGTATTTTTGATTGCAGGAGGGACGTCTTCATCGTCAATTTTAATGAAGTTTACGTTTGCTGCTTTACTAAATTGGATCTTTTCGGTTCCGTTATTAGTATTTAGAACATTTTTGGTAAAGTCGAGCTTCGCATTCACTTGTTTAAGCAAGTCGAGTCCGATTATACCGTGAAAGTCCTTAAGATTGTTTAAAATAAAGAAGGGTGTTATTACGTTAAACACTGAAACGATGCATTTTTTATCTATTCTAGTAGAGCCATGGATTGACTTTACTGTAAAGGGTTTCTCCGCTGCCACGACGCCTTTCAGCCCCGGGAGTGGAGTAATATAACTCTTAGAGGTACCTGTATCTAGTAGTAATTTGATCTCTCCTCCTGCTACCTTACGAGTAATGTAGGGGAACAGGGATTTTACCCTAAAAAATTGCAGGAGTCTTCTGCATCCAGGTCGTCCTCTATTTCTATGGCACTTGCTTGAGCAACGGTGTCATAATCTTCTTCGTCGGAGATTTCTTCTGGCATGAAGTTAATTTTTTGGCGGGACCGAGACGACTGGCCTCTTTGCCACGCCGTGGGTTGCTTGAATCGGGAGGAGGTGTCGACCTCCATCGGTTCTGGCGCTGGTTGGCCTTGGCCATTCCCTGCGCTGTTGGTTGGCCTTTGTTTAAAGGAACCACCTTGGTTTGCTCCTTTTGGAGTTCTGACAAAATGAGGGTTCTTTTTTATTGCCCCCAAATTTTGATTTTGCTCGTAGTATGAATTTTTCCAACCCGCTTTTTGCTGGTTGTTTGACCTATAGGTTTTTTCTTCATTGTGCCGGGCGAAGGTGGCCGCAAATACACTTCTCTCATTACTCGACTTAGCTTCTTGGGCTAACGCCAAAACTGACGGTAAGTCTCGAGGTTGTGCCGGAAAAACGGCAATTTTTAACGATTTTTTTAGCCCAGATACAAACGCGTGTAAAGCGTCTTCTCTGTGCTGCTCATTGAGGACGGCCGCTGCGGCTTCGTCGTGGGTCATAATCGTTTTATTAGTGAGGAGCGTTAGCTTCCTTTCTATCTCGTCGTAGTATTTAAGCAGGGGTAATTCTCCCTGTCTTGATATGCTTAACTCCTGCTTAATCACATGTGTCGGAGTTTTGTCCGCATATGTAAAATCGAGACGCGCCAGTATGGCGTGAAAATTTAAAGGAGTGTTGAACGAGGCTAATACAGCTGCTGCTGGGCCTCTGACTTTATTCTTTAGAATCCCTACGGCCTGGTAATGCCGAATGCTACCCGGGTAGGTCGCAAATATCTTGTAAGCCGCGGTAGCAGCCTGTCTCCAGGAGACGTAATTTTCTTGTTTTCCGTCGAATTCTGGAACAGACTTTACCATATCGAGGGGCTCGTTACACGGAACCTCTTCTGGTTTATACTCGATCTCTTGGAATGTCTGGATACTTGGGGTTTTACCCTTGAGTAAGCTTAGCTCCCCCATAATCTTGGATAATTTTGCTTCGAAAATTTCTTCTTGCCTCTGGAGTGCGCCGGCTATGGCGGCCTCCATACTCGCAATTTGATCTGCCTGCATTTCGGCTGCCTGCTGGGTTTTTTGATTTTCAACTGGCGTTTGCCTTATGACCCTTGTTTCTAAAAGTTTCCTGTATTCCTCCAAAACTTCGTCGTCTGATTCGACGGTATCGGTATTTCTATACATATGTCAGAATTAAAAAAAAATTTTGTTGTTATGAATTAAAAAAAATATTGGAGAATATTTTGTTTTCAGTGTCGACGGAAATCTAATTATTTTGTTCTTTATTAAAAGCAAAAAGTGGGTCTGTGTTTGTAATAATAAAAAATTGGGTATTAAAAAATTCGATCAAGAACTCTATAGAACATTTGCAAAATATTTGTAATACGTATTAAATCAGTTGCCTTTTATTTGAAACACAAGCAAAAATTTTGTTGATTATTATTTATTTCATACCGAATCGGTTGCCTTTTATTTAAAACACAGACGAGAAAAAAATTTTAATAATATCTATTTTCACATGAGAAATTCGAGTCCAAAATTGCTTGGAGGTTATTATTTTTTTTTTCAGTATTTTTTACTTTTTTAAACGAAAAAATTTATTCACTGGATATGTTTTGATTGGCGAAAACTTAGAACAAAGAGCCTACTCACATGTTCCTAATTTTAATTTTTGAGTTTTATGATTTGCCGACGGCTTTTTGCCGCTGGTACTGTCGTCGCTGCCGCTGTCGTCGCTGCCGCTGTCGTCGCTGCCGCTGTCGTCGCTGCCGCTGTCGTCGCTTTAGGGAAATTCTTCCCGTTTTAGTTTTTTTTTTTAAGTTCAAATGTTTGAATTTTTCCAACCCGCTTTTTGCTGGTTGTTTGACCTATAGGTTTTTTCTTCATTGTGCCGGGCGAAGGTGGCCGCAAATACACTTCTCTCATTACTCGACTTAGCTTCTTGGGCTAACGCCAAAACTGACGGTAAGTCTCGAGGTTGTGCCGGAAAAACGGCAATTTTTAACGATTTTTTTAGCCCAGATACAAACGCGTGTAAAGCGTCTTCTCTGTGCTGCTCATTGAGGACGGCCGCTGCGGCTTCGTCGTGGGTCATAATCGTTTTATTAGTGAGGAGCGTTAGCTTCCTTTCTATCTCGTCGTAGTATTTAAGCAGGGGTAATTCTCCCTGTCTTGATATGCTTAACTCCTGCTTAATCACATGTGTCGGAGTTTTGTCCGCATATGTAAAATCGAGACGCGCCAGTATGGCGTGAAAATTTAAAGGAGTGTTGAACGAGGCTAATACAGCTGCTGCTGGGCCTCTGACTTTATTCTTTAGAATCCCTACGGCCTGGTAATGCCGAATGCTACCCGGGTAGGTCGCAAATATCTTGTAAGCCGCGGTAGCAGCCTGTCTCCAGGAGACGTAATTTTCTTGTTTTCCGTCGAATTCTGGAACAGACTTTACCATATCGAGGGGCTCGTTACACGGAACCTCTTCTGGTTTATACTCGATCTCTTGGAATGTCTGGATACTTGGGGTTTTACCCTTGAGTAAGCTTAGCTCCCCCATAATCTTGGATAATTTTGCTTCGAAAATTTCTTCTTGCCTCTGGAGTGCGCCGGCTATGGCGGCCTCCATACTCGCAATTTGATCTGCCTGCATTTCGGCTGCCTGCTGGGTTTTTTGATTTTCAACTGGCGTTTGCCTTATGACCCTTGTTTCTAAAAGTTTCCTGTATTCCTCCAAAACTTCGTCGTCTGATTCGACGGTATCGGTATTTCTATACATATGTCAGAATTAAAAAAAAATTTTGTTGTTATGAATTAAAAAAAATATTGGAGAATATTTTGTTTTCAGTGTCGACGGAAATCTAATTATTTTGTTCTTTATTAAAAGCAAAAAGTGGGTCTGTGTTTGTAATAATAAAAAATTGGGTATTAAAAAATTCGATCAAGAACTCTATAGAACATTTGCAAAATATTTGTAATACGTATTAAATCAGTTGCCTTTTATTTGAAACACAAGCAAAAATTTTGTTGATTATTATTTATTTCATACCGAATCGGTTGCCTTTTATTTAAAACACAGACGAGAAAAAAATTTTAATAATATCTATTTTCACATGAGAAATTCGAGTCCAAAATTGCTTGGAGGTTATTATTTTTTTTTTCAGTATTTTTTACTTTTTTAAACGAAAAAATTTATTCACTGGATATGTTTTGATTGGCGAAAACTTAGAACAAAGAGCCTACTCACATGTTCCTAATTTTAATTTTTGAGTTTTATGATTTGCCGACGGCTTTTTGCCGCTGGTACTGTCGTCGCTGCCGCTGTCGTCGCTGCCGCTGTCGTCGCTTTAGGGAAATTCTTCCCGTTTTAGTTTTTTTTTTAAGTTCAAATGTTTGAATTTTTCCAACCCGCTTTTTGCTGGTTGTTTGACCTATAGGTTTTTTCTTCATTGTGCCGGGCGAAGGTGGCCGCAAATACACTTCTCTCATTACTCGACTTAGCTTCTTGGGCTAACGCCAAAACTGACGGTAAGTCTCGAGGTTGTGCCGGAAAAACGGCTATTTTTAACGATTTTTTTAGCCCAGATACAAACGCGTGTAAAGCGTCTTCTCTGTGCTGCTCATTGAGGACGGCCGCTGCGGCTTCGTCGTGGGTCATAATCGTTTTATTAGTGAGGAGCGTTAGCTTCCTTTCTATCTCGTCGTAGTATTTAAGCAGGGGTAATTCTCCCTGTCTTGATATGCTTAACTCCTGCTTAATCACATGTGTCGGAGTTTTGTCCGCATATGTAAAATCGAGACGCGCCAGTATGGCGTGAAAATTTAAAGGAGTGTTGAACGAGGCTAATACAGCTGCTGCTGGGCCTCTGACTTTATTCTTTAGAATCCCTACGGCCTGGTAATGCCGAATGCTACCCGGGTAGGTCGCAAATATCTTGTAAGCCGCGGTAGCAGCCTGTCTCCAGGAGACGTAATTTTCTTGTTTTCCGTCGAATTCTGGAACAGACTTTACCATATCGAGGGGCTCGTTACACGGAACCTCTTCTGGTTTATACTCGATCTCTTGGAATGTCTGGATACTTGGGGTTTTACCCTTGAGTAAGCTTAGCTCCCCCATAATCTTGGATAATTTTGCTTCGAAAATTTCTTCTTGCCTCTGGAGTGCGCCGGCTATGGCGGCCTCCATACTCGCAATTTGATCTGCCTGCATTTCGGCTGCCTGCTGGGTTTTTTGATTTTCAACTGGCGTTTGCCTTATGACCCTTGTTTCTAAAAGTTTCCTGTATTCCTCCAAAACTTCGTCGTCTGATTCGACGGTATCGGTATTTCTATACATATGTCAGAATTAAAAAAAAATTTTGTTGTTATGAATTAAAAAAATATTGGAGAATATTTTGTTTTCAGTGTCGACGGAAATCTAATTATTTTGTTCTTTATTAAAAGCAAAAAGTGGGTCTGTGTTTGTAATAATAAAAAATTGGGTATTAAAAAATTCGATCAAGAACTCTATAGAACATTTGCAAAATATTTGTAATACGTATTAAATCAGTTGCCTTTTATTTGAAACACAAGCAAAAATTTTGTTGATTATTATTTATTTCATACCGAATCGGTTGCCTTTTATTTAAAACACAGACGAGAAAAAAATTTTAATAATATCTATTTTCACATGAGAAATTCGAGTCCAAAATTGCTTGGAGGTTATTATTTTTTTTTTCAGTATTTTTTACTTTTTTAAACGAAAAAATGTATTCACTGGATATGTTTTGATTGGCGAAAACTTAGAACAAAGAGCCTACTCACATGTTCCTAATTTTAATTTTTGAGTTTTATGATTTGCCGACGGCTTTTTGCCGCTGGTACTGTCGTCGCTGCCGCTGTCGTCGCTGCCGCTGTCGTCGCTGCCGCTGTCGTCGCTTTAGGGAAATTCTTCCCGTTTTAGTTTTTTTTTTAAGTTCAAATGTTTGAATTTTTCCAACCCGCTTTTTGCTGGTTGTTTGACCTATAGGTTTTTTCTTCATTGTGCCGGGCGAAGGTGGCCGCAAATACACTTCTCTCATTACTCGACTTAGCTTCTTGGGCTAACGCCAAAACTGACGGTAAGTCTCGAGGTTGTGCCGGAAAAACGGCAATTTTTAACGATTTTTTTAGCCCAGATACAAACGCGTGTAAAGCGTCTTCTCTGTGCTGCTCATTGAGGACGGCCGCTGCGGCTTCGTCGTGGGTCATAATCGTTTTATTAGTGAGGAGCGTTAGCTTCCTTTCTATCTCGTCGTAGTATTTAAGCAGGGGTAATTCTCCCTGTCTTGATATGCTTAACTCCTGCTTAATCACATGTGTCGGAGTTTTGTCCGCATATGTAAAATCGAGACGCGCCAGTATGGCGTGAAAATTTAAAGGAGTGTTGAACGAGGCTAATACAGCTGCTGCTGGGCCTCTGACTTTATTCTTTAGAATCCCTACGGCCTGGTAATGCCGAATGCTACCCGGGTAGGTCGCAAATATCTTGTAAGCCGCGGTAGCAGCCTGTCTCCAGGAGACGTAATTTTCTTGTTTTCCGTCGAATTCTGGAACAGACTTTACCATATCGAGGGGCTCGTTACACGGAACCTCTTCTGGTTTATACTCGATCTCTTGGAATGTCTGGATACTTGGGGTTTTACCCTTGAGTAAGCTTAGCTCCCCCATAATCTTGGATAATTTTGCTTCGAAAATTTCTTCTTGCCTCTGGAGTGCGCCGGCTATGGCGGCCTCCATACTCGCAATTTGATCTGCCTGCATTTCGGCTGCCTGCTGGGTTTTTTGATTTTCAACTGGCGTTTGCCTTATGACCCTTGTTTCTAAAAGTTTCCTGTATTCCTCCAAAACTTCGTCGTCTGATTCGACGGTATCGGTATTTCTATACATATGTCAGAA
This sequence comes from Drosophila ercepeae, assembly GCA_018150545.1. Taxonomy (NCBI): domain Eukaryota; kingdom Metazoa; phylum Arthropoda; class Insecta; order Diptera; family Drosophilidae; genus Drosophila; species Drosophila ercepeae. The sequence goes on along the minus strand of JAECWL010000182.1, from coordinate 1,038,487 downwards.
TTAAAAAAAAATTTTGTTGTTATGAATTAAAAAAAAATATTGGAGAATATTTTGTTTTCAGTGTCGACGGAAATCTAATTATTTTGTTCTTTATTAAAAGCAAAAAGTGGGTCTGTGTTTGTAATAATAAAAAATTGGGTATTAAAAAATTCGATCAAGAACTCTATAGAACATTTGCAAAATATTTGTAATACGTATTAAATCAGTTGCCTTTTATTTGAAACACAAGCAAAAATTTTGTTGATTATTATTTATTTCATACCGAATCGGTTGCCTTTTATTTAAAACACAGACGAGAAAAAAATTTTAATAATATCTATTTTCACATGAGAAATTCGAGTCCAAAATTGCTTGGAGGTTATTATTTTTTTTTTCAGTATTTTTTACTTTTTTAAACGAAAAAATTTATTCACTGGATATGTTTTGATTGGCGAAAATTTAGAAGAAAGAGCCTACTCACATGTTCCTAATTTTAATTTTTGAGTTTTATGATTTGCCGACGGCTTTTTGCCGCTGGTACTGTCGTCGCTGCCGCTGTCGTCGCTGCCGCTGTCGTCGCTGCCGCTGTCGTCGCTTTAGGGAAATTCTTCCCGTTTTAGTTTTTTTTTTTTAAGTTCAAATGTTTGAATTTTTCCAACCCGCTTTTTGCTGGTTGTTTGACCTATAGGTTTTTTCTTCATTGTGCCGGGCGAAGGTGGCCGCAAATACACTTCTCTCATTACTCGACTTAGCTTCTTGGGCTAACGCCAAAACTGACGGTAAGTCTCGAGGTTGTGCCGGAAAAACGGCAATTTTTAACGATTTTTTTAGCCCAGATACAAACGCGTGTAAAGCGTCTTCTCTGTGCTGCTCATTGAGGACGGCCGCTGCGGCTTCGTCGTGGGTCATAATCGTTTTATTAGTGAGGAGCGTTAGCTTCCTTTCTATCTCGTCGTAGTATTTAAGCAGGGGTAATTCTCCCTGTCTTGATATGCTTAACTCCTGCTTAATCACATGTGTCGGAGTTTTGTCCGCATATGTAAAATCGAGACGCGCCAGTATGGCGTGAAAATTTAAAGGAGTGTTGAACGAGGCTAATACAGCTGCTGCTGGGCCTCTGACTTTATTCTTTAGAATCCCTACGGCCTGGTAATGCCGAATGCTACCCGGGTAGGTCGCAAATATCTTGTAAGCCGCGGTAGCAGCCTGTCTCCAGGAGACGTAATTTTCTTGTTTTCCGTCGAATTCTGGAACAGACTTTACCATATCGAGGGGCTCGTTACACGGAACCTCTTCTGGTTTATACTCGATCTCTTGGAATGTCTGGATACTTGGGGTTTTACCCTTGAGTAAGCTTAGCTCCCCCATAATCTTGGATAATTTTGCTTCGAAAATTTCTTCTTGCCTCTGGAGTGCGCCGGCTATGGCGGCCTCCATACTCGCAATTTGATCTGCCTGCATTTCGGCTGCCTGCTGGGTTTTTTGATTTTCAACTGGCGTTTGCCTTATGACCCTTGTTTCTAAAAGTTTCCTGTATTCCTCCAAAACTTCGTCGTCTGATTCGACGGTATCGGTATTTCTATACATATGTCAGAATTAAAAAAAAATTTTGTTGTTATGAATTAAAAAAAATATTGGAGAATATTTTGTTTTCAGTGTCGACGGAAATCTAATTATTTTGTTCTTTATTAAAAGCAAAAAGTGGGTCTGTGTTTGTAATAATAAAAAATTGGGTATTAAAAAATTCGATCAAGAACTCTATAGAACATTTGCAAAATATTTGTAATACGTATTAAATCAGTTGCCTTTTATTTGAAACACAAGCAAAAATTTTGTTGATTATTATTTATTTCATACCGAATCGGTTGCCTTTTATTTAAAACACAGACGAGAAAAAAATTTTAATAATATCTATTTTCACATGAGAAATTCGAGTCCAAAATTGCTTGGAGGTTATTATTTTTTTTTTCAGTATTTTTTACTTTTTTAAACGAAAAAATGTATTCACTGGATATGTTTTGATTGGCGAAAACTTAGAACAAAGAGCCTACTCACATGTTCCTAATTTTAATTTTTGAGTTTTATGATTTGCCGACGGCTTTTTGCCGCTGGTACTGTCGTCGCTGCCGCTGTCGTCGCTGCCGCTGTCGTCGCTGCCGCTGTCGTTGCTTTAGGGAAATTCTTCCCGTTTTAGTTTTTTTTTTTTAAGTTCAAATGTTCCAACTCTGCTAGGAGCTTGTTTTAGGTTTTGCACTGCACTTTGATGATTTTTATCAATTTGTCCAGCTAGCTTTGTTTTAGATTTTTCACTTTGAGGTTTTTTTATATCCCCAATTAGACCTTCTCGGCGGGTTCGTGTCGTTGGGCGACAATTATAAGTTGTGGTGTTTTAAGTTGATTTATTTATTACCACACTCCCGTTAGGGCGAGGGTCTTAATATTTTATTTAGGTTTACAATACGGGGCGTAAGCCACGGAGTATGATTTATAACTAACTTAAAATCTAAACTCGCTGCAACTCCAGGCCTCCGGTTCGTTGCAGCGCTATTGGCAGAGCGCTAGGTCAGCACTCCTGTATCCGGCCGATCACTCGCTCCGCGAGTGTTTCGGGCGAACTCCGGGCAATTGTCCTTGGAATGCGCGATCAGCAATTTCTTCGCTGCGCGTGCAGGCCACCGGATACGGCTTGCAATTCGGCAGTCTCACTCCGTGAGAACTGCTTGTATTAACTTACATGCAAAGTTGACGCACAGGAAGAAGAAGAGCCACGAAAGCATACACGAATACATGCTAACAATGAAAAAAATTGCAGAACTTGGACAAGTCAATGTTGAGTTTATTATCGCTTATATTGTTGACGGGCTGGATATTAAAAGCGAGTTCAAATTTGCATTGTACGGCAGCAAATCATACAGCGAACTGTTGGAAAAATATGAGTTGTACGAGAGCAAGTGTGTTATCGAAAAACCGCAAAAGCAGTACAGTGGTGGCAGAAAAAATATAACCGATGAAAAAAGTATTCGTTGCTACAACTGCGGTCTAATGAACACATAAGAAAAGACTGCAAGGCAGAAACAAAATTTTTTAAATGTGCAGGCAGCGGTCATATGTCTTCAAATTGTCCACAAGCCGTAAAAAGTGTTCAAGCCGTAAAAAGTGTTCAAGTCGTAAAAGATACTAAGCGCTTGAAAGTAGTTTTGCTGAACGGTACAGAGGTCGCCTGCCTTGTGGACACAGGATCCGATGTGTCAATCGTATGTCAGTCTTTGTACAATAAACTTCAAAGTACTGTGATGCAGAAGTGTTATTTCGTCCTACGAGGCCTTGGAAACGCTAAGACGCAGCCGCTAAGTTGACGGAGAGTACACGTTGACGGGATCGAAGCCATAAAAAAGTTTGTTGTGATACCAAACAATCACATCGAGAACGACGTAACACTTGGCTTTGACTTTGCATCGCAGTTCTGCGTGACTTTGAATGACGGAGAATTCATCTTTACAAAGGCGTCAGCGCGGCCGGAATGCGCTGAATCAAAAGAGCTAAGTATGTACAATATTGTTGAGACTGGTTGTAACATAGATGCTTCTCCACAGTACAAGCCGATGATCGAGTCAATGATAGCAGAGTACAAGCCAGCCGAAAACAACGCTGAATGCCCGGTGTCGATGAAGATCGTGCTAGAGGAGCGTTCAAAACCATTTCGTCATCAACCAAGCCGTCACTCAGCTGTGGAATCCGAGTCGATCAGAAAACAAGTTGACGCCTGGTTGCAGGATGGCATTGTTCGCAAATCTTCATCTAACTTTGCCAGTCGAGTCGTCGTGGTCAAGAAGAAGGATGGCACGGACAGAATCTGCGTTGACTTTCGTCAATTAAATAGTATGGTACTTAAGGACTGCTTCCCAGTGCCACGCATGGATGATGTGCTGGAACAGCTTCAGTCCGCAAATGTATTCGTAGTTATGGATCTGGAGAATAGCTTCCTCCACGTACCAATTGAGGAGTCCAGCCACAAGTTTACAGCGTTCATAACCAAGGAAGGGCTTTTTGAATTCAATCGAGCGCCGTATGGTTTTTGCAACTCGCCGGCCGTTTTCAATCGTTTTGTCAGTTGCGTATTTGAAGACTTGATTATGCAGGACGTACTCCAGTTGAACATCGACGACATTATACGCAAACACAAACGAGGAATGCATGTCAAAGTTGAGAGCAGTTCTAAATCAAGCAGCCAAGTTTAATCTAAAAATTAAATGGAGTAAGTGCCACTTTCTTAAGAACAGAATTGACTTTCTGGGCCACACCATGGAAATGGGCAAGACTCGACCAGGACAAGAGAAGACGTAAGCTGTGCAGAGGTTCAAATGTCCAAAGAACATAAAAGGCGTCCACTCCCTTTTGGGGTTGACCGGATTTTTCCGCAAATTCATTGGAGATTAAGCTCAGATCACTCGCCCGTTAACTAACTTGTTAAAAAAAGACGTGATTTTCAAGATGGAGGCAGAAGAACTAAACGCTATAAGCTGTCTAAAGAGTTCAAAATTCAACTTCAACCCCGACGGACGTGTTTCTAACAAAGCTCCAGTTAATATTGAAGTCTAAGTGCAAAATTCAAGCCCAAGTGAAACCATTATATAAAAGCGAAAAGACGCTAATACATATTTATATGTGTTTTAAAAACCCTATATATTCCTGTGAATAAAATAAACAAAAAACAAGTGAAAACAATAAACGAAACAAAATATGAGCGCACCCGGCGCTCAAAATCAGAAGCGAGAGCTTCAAGCAAAACAAAACAAAAACAACTCCTACATCTCACTCACCCACATATCAAATCACACAAACAATTATCAAAACTTGCACCCGCAAAGTGATGAAAGAGCGCGATCTTGCTCTCTAGCATTGGAGAGACCCAACAGTTACTCTCAGCAACGAAAACCAGAATGCGCGCCAAATTTACCCGCGCGTATACCAACAACAACTTCCGCCATACTAATGAACACACACTCAACTCTCCCGCTCACAGCAGTTACGCTCTCAGCTCTCCCACTCTCAACTCTTCCGCTCTCAGCAACCTCAGACACAAATACCACACTACAGCAACTATAGCAACAACAACCACAGTTTGCTATGCTTCAATGCCGATACGCTCTTCCTCAGCGAATACTAAAACACCCACAACCTCAATACCCGCTCCAACAACAATAAACAAAACTCAATCCTCTCTCCCAAACAAACAAAACTTAAAACGTCACCGAGAAAACCAGTCTCCAAACGGTTCCAAAGATCTTTTAAATGGCAACAAGAAACAGAAGAATAAAACTCAAACCGCTACTCAAAAAACTCTCAAAGAGTACTGGCTAGCCGAGCCAAACTCAAGCAAAAGCTTTGAGTTATTAGTACAAGATGATGAAGACAAAAACCAAACTGACAATGGGACAAATGCAACGATAAATACGCAAATGCAAATTGAGCACAAAAAAGCAAACCCCCCCCCCCCCTATATATGTTCAAAATGTTGAAAACATATACGCACTAACTACTGCTTTAAATTCATTAAAAGAAACACGATATGAACTTAAAGCACTGTCAACTAATGAAATAAAAATACAGCCACTAGAAACTACTCACTATCACAACATATTAGGACTATTAAAAGATAAATCGACCAAATACTACACCTTCAGACCAAAAGACCAGAGAGGATTTAAGGTAATCCTTCGTAACGTCCATCATGCTACAGACAAAGACGATATTATAAATGAACTAGCTCAGCAAGGGCATGAAGTTATAAATTTACACAACATCCAGCGCTACGACTCCAAACAACCATTGCCTCTATTCTCTATTGAACTTAAAATGAAAGAAAATAATAAAGACATCTATAAAATTGAGCACCTTCTTCACTGCAAAGTAATTTTCGAGCCACCGCGACCAAAGCGAACACTTCCCCAATGTACTAACTGCCAAAAATATGGACATACCAAAAACTACTGCACCAAAGACCCAACTTGTGTAAAGTGCGCTGGAAAACACAGCTCCTCATCGTGTACTATAAATACAAGATCTGACCGAACAAGTATTAAATGTGCATTATGCAGTGAAAACCACACTGCAAACTACAAAGGTTGTATGGTGTACAAAGCACTGCAAATCCAAAATACCCACCTCTCCGGAAGAAAGAAATACCGGTAACAGAAACAAATCAAACGACACAATACAGTACAACAAATAACGTAGCAATCTTAAAGACGCCAGCTATATCCTATGCCGAAGTCTTAAATAGAAACCAAGTAACTAGCCATCAAACCAACTCAGCAATCCAAACTGCTAGTGTACCTGATATACAGCCTGCTCCAACTCAATTAAGCCAAACCGCACAAAATGATTTTGACGAACTAAAACAATTGATGAAACAATTAATAGCACAAATGACAAATATGATGAACATTGTCACGCGCCTAGTATCTAAACTTGACAAATAAACACCTAACAATCGCCATCTGGAATGCTAACGGACTTTCACGCCATTTACTTGAACTAAAAACATTCTTAAATGAAAAGCTAATTGACGTCATGCTCATTTCTGAAACTCACTCAACTGAGAAAACCTATATAAACATACCTGACTATAATATATTCTCTACTAATCACCCGGACGGTAAGGCCCATGGTGGTACTGCAGTAATAATTAAAAAAAGCATAAAGTGCATAGAGCTCGATGGATTCAAAAAGGACTACATACAGGCTACTACCATATCGACCTGAGACACAACGGGTCCAATAAATATATCTGCAGTTTATTGCCCACCTAAATTTAACAATACAAAAGACCAATACCTCGATTTTCTAAAATAACTGGGAAATCGGTATTTGGCAGGAGGTGACTATAATGCCAAACACATAACATGGGGGTCCAGACTTACCACTGCAAAGGAAAGACAACTGTATGAAGCAATAAGAAGCAATAATAGCAGTGCCCTAAGCACAGGCGAGCCGACTTACTGGCCAACTGACACAAACAAACTACCGGATTTAATTGACTTCTGCATAACAGGAAATATAACTTGCGATAACCTAACAATAAAATCATGCCTAGACCTCTCCTCCGACCATTCCCCAATATTAATTACGTTACATGGTGGGGTAGAAGAAAACAACAATGACCCCCCTTTATTTAACGACAAAACAAACTGGAATATGTTTCGCGAGATTTTGGAACAGAACATGGAAATAAATATCTCTCTAAAGACAAACAACGAACTGGACTCCGCAATAGCATATTTAAATGACAACATCATATACATCAACATCATATCATAAAAATGATTGCATTAAAGAAAACCTTTATTAAAGACAAAATCAGGCAAAAGCGTAAACTTAGGAAGATATGGCAAAGGACTAGGCATCCAGAAGATAAAAACAAACAGACGAGCTCAAGAGAATTCTCAGGGCAGACAAAGATAACCGGCTACAATACTACCTTAGCAACCTTGGAACTTCCTTATCTACAAATTATTCTCTGTGGAAAGCGACCAAAAAATTGACGAACTCAACTATACACAAGCCGCCTATAAAAAGAAACAACAACACATGGGCGAGATCAAACAAAGAAAAAGCAGACACTCTTGCTGAACACTTTAAAACATCATTTACCAATGGCCGTTGTCCATGCAACGCTGAGCTTCCAACACAAATCACCAACTCAAATTGTTCAATTAAAACTATAACAAAGGCAGAAATTAAATCCCACATAAAACAAATTAAAAACAAGAAAGCCCCCGGATATGACTTAATCGGAGGAAAAGTTCTTAAAGAACTACCAGACGCTAAAATCACCTATATTAGAAACCTGTTTAACGGAATCCTTCGATTGCAATACTTTCCCATAACTTGGAAGGTAGGCCAAATTAAAGTAATTCCAAAACCAAATAAAAACGCCAATACTGTAAGTTCGTACAAACCAATCACTTTATTACCTGTCCTCTCAAAATTATTTGAAAAAGTCCTATAAGTCCTACAAAAAAATATAATACCTCCTCACCAATTCGGCTTTCGGAAGCAGCACTCGACTGTCCAACAGGTCCATCGAGTAATTAACAAAATAACAGAAGACTTCGACAAAAAGAAGTTTTGCTATGCTGTGTACTTGGACATTGCTAAAGCATTTGACAAAGTATGGCACAAAGGACTGCTGCATAAGCTAAGAAATATACTACCAGATAACCAATATACCATCCTACAAAGCTACATAACGGACAGATATTTCTACATTAAATATGACAATGAATGCTCAGATGTTATGCCAGTGTCAGCGAGTGTTCCCCAAGGTAGTGAGCTTGGGCCCATCCTATACCTGATTTACACCTTCGATATTCCACCGCCAACTATCCCTGGATCAATGATTGCTACGTTCGCAGATGATACTGTGTTAATGTCGTCAAGCGCGTGTGAAAAAACAGCTGCAAGTACACTACAACAAATCATGACACAAACAGTATCCTGGTTTGAGAGATGGGGTATCGAGATAAATAAAGACAAAACTCAACAAGTAATATACACAAAACGACAACCCAAAAACTTCGCAATTAAAATCAACGACAATCAAATATTGTTACGCCCATATGCCAAGTACCTTGGACTAACTATTGACTCAAAACTGACATGGAAGCAGCACATTCTAAATAAACGAAATGAAAAAAAAAACAAATTTCGACAACTTAACTGGCTAATCAAAACTAGAATTACATAATAAAATTGCAATATACAAGGCGATAATAAAACCAATATGGACGTATGGAATAAAAATCTGGAGAACTGCCAGTAAATCTCACTTACAGCTAATTCAGCGAACGCAATCGAAAATGCTCAGAACAATCACAAATGCCGAATGGTATATTAGAAACGAAGATATCCATAAAGATTTAACTCCAACAGAATTAAATTATTAGTAAATTATAAACGTATTAGCGTATCCTTGCAATGGGAAGGGCCGTTACCTTTTTTCCTTTCTTCAAAACTAGTCAACCATTACTCATTGTTATTGTCAAAAACAGAATGTAATTTAAAGAAAATTAATAAAAAAAAAAAAAAAAAAAAAATGGACTGTCTAAAAAATTCATTGTCATCAGAACCTGTACTAAGCATATACTGTCGAGAGGCGCCAACTGAGCTACATACTGACGCGTCCAAGGATGGATTTGGTGCAGTATTGACACAGGAGTTTGACAAGCAGCAGCATCCAGTATTTTATTGGAGCAGAAAGACGTCGCAGAGCGATTCAAAGCGCCACAGCTACATTCTGGAGTTTAAAGCTGCATATCTTGCCATGCAGAAATTACGCTACTACCTGCTAGGCATACATTTCAAGTTGGCGACAGATTGCGCTGCTTTTTCGCAAACAATAAGGAAAAAAGATGTGCCACGAGAAGTTGCACAGTGGATACTTGCTCTGCAGGACTTTAATTTCGAAGTCGAGCATCGCTCCGGCAGCAGGATGAAGCATGTTGACAGTCTCAGCCGATATCCACAAGATGTTTTTGCCATAACTTCAGAAGTTGCTAGATTAAAAGTTGCCCAGGAAAAGGATACCTACATTAAAGCTATAGCAGAAATATTAAAATTGCAGCCGTATGAAAATTTTAAGCTGAAAGGTGGAATTGTATACAAAACCATGAACGGCAGTGACTTGTTGGTCGTACCCAAAAAAATGGAGCATGAAGTTATAGCGGATGCACACAGTGTTGGCCATTTTGCATTGCAAAAAACAATTCACACACTACAGCAGCAGTTCTGGATACCACATATGGAACGAAAAGTAGCCCAGCTGATTAACACTTGCGTCAAATGCATTATTGTCAACAAGAAGTTGGGAAAGCCAGAAGGATTTTTGAACTGCATTGAAAAGGGAGATAAGCCACTTCATACCCTCCACATCGATCCCTTGGGGCCCATGGATTCAACGTCAAAGGGCTACAAATACATATTTGCAATCGTAGATGGATTTTCCAAATTCGTATGGCTTTTCACCACTAAGAGCACCGGCACCGATGAAGTTGTAAAAAAGTTGGAGGAATGGTCTAATATTTTTGGTCAGCCACTACGCATTATCAGTGACAGGGGCGTGGCATCTACTTCAAACAGCTTTGAAGAATATACCACGTCAAATGGTATTGAACACGTTTGGACAACAACAGGGGTTGCTCGCGGCAACGGTCAGATAGAGCGAGTCAACAGATGCATTCTATCAATAATCAGCAAGTTATCAATTGAAGACACTTCAAAGTGATACAAGCATGTATCCCAGGTGCAGAAAGCGATCAATGCCCATATTCATTGCTCCACAAAGAAGACGCCATTTCAAGTAATGTTTGGAGTAAACATGAGGAATAAGGTTAGTGACAATATACTAACTACTCTAGAACAAGAGCTGGTGACAGACTTCGACGCCGAGAGAGCTGAATTACGCAAGGAGGTAAAAACACATATTCAGCAGGCGCAGCAAAAGTATAAAGACGCCTATGATCGCAAACGCAAGGGCGAGCGTACATATAAAGAAGGAGATCTGGTGGCTATTAAACGAACTCAGTTTGTGACTGGTAAAAAACTAGCTAGCAGTTTTCTCGGGCCATATGAAGTAACTAAGGTAAAAAGAAACGGCCGATACGATGTACGGAAAGCAGCTCAGGTGGAAGGCCCTACAATAACTGCAACATGTGCAGAAAATATGAAGCTATGGAAGTACGCGTCTACAAATGAAGATTTATGGTCGTCTGGGTCAGACGACAGTGATCAGGATGGCCGAATGTAACGATAGTTATCGATATGCGATGATCGATAATGATCGCAAAGGGTAGCGTCGTGAGAGGGAATCGAAGAAGAACAAAGCGAGTTGAAAGTTGTGCAGTAAAAAGATCGTCAAGCCGAAAGTTGTCGTGTCCGGGGTAAGGCAAAGTTGTGTAGTCGTCGTATGTCCGGAGATCAAGAAGTGTTGGCACGAGTCATCTTTTTGTTAAATACCAAATATAATAAGCAAACTATTATAATATCAAAATATTACTAAGATAAACAATTGTGCTGAACAATAAATATCCTACATGTATATATGTGTTATATATGTTATTATGCTCTCTTAAGATGGTATATGCATACACTTGAGTTCGGTCAAGTAGTCGGAGAGTGTAACAGAAAGCTGGCACTTGCACTTTCTGTGAACGTGCCGATCGAATCATATTTCGGCCACTTGGGTTAAAGACCGGAGCTCTGTTTATGTAAACACTGCAACAAAGTGTTACATTGTTTACTATATATTCTTGGTACAGTAGATATTCAATATGTATGCATACTAAATAATAGATATTAAGTCCGTTGACACTGGCAAGATGTTAAAATTACGTTATATTTAATTGATGATGGGACAGTCCCCCCTGCGTAGTGCGAAGGTTGTGTGGGAGGATTTCTCCGCGTTTACCACGTTGTTCCATCGTTTCAGCCATGGATCGAGAGCATCCAGTTGTCTGTGTATGATGACTGATGCTTTCTGGGGATATATGGAGGAGGCTAGGAAGGCGGTGTCATCGGCATGTGTGTCTACTGTTAGGTTTCGGGAGGGGGTGATGGGAAGGTCCGCTGTGAAGAGTGTGTACAAGATGGGTCCAAGAACACTGCCTTGAGGTACTCCTGCTCTTATGGGCCTAGGCGTGCTAATTGTGTACGACTTGAGGAAGGCGAACTTGGTGGGAGCTTGGAAGGTGGGATTTAATTTTGAAAAGGAGTCCAGGGTGCCAAACTCTGTCAAACTCCTGTTTGACATCCAGCATAACGGCGCAGCAGTACTTCTTCTTTTCGAAGACCTCAAGTATGCTCTCAACAAGCCGGTGGCATTGCTCAGGTGTTCCATGTAAGCGTCTGAAGCCAAACTGGTGATCAGGGATCAGTCCGGCCTCGTCCAGTACTGGCAATACTCTACGCAAAAATACTCTTTCAAGTATTTTGGAGAGGATTGCAAACTAATCGGACGATACGAGGCTAGATTGGCTTCAGGATTTCCAGGTTTGAGGAGGACAATTACTTCAGCACGCTTCCACTCTTTAGAGAATTACCCTAGACGGAGGCAGCTGTTAAAGATGTTAGCCAGCCTTTGGGAACAGATTAGGGGCAACATTTTCAGTGCTGATGCATCGATTCGGTCAGGACCTGGTTACTTGCCATTTTTTAAGGAGGTGATCTCCTGTGCAATCTCCTCTGGTTCGACGGGCTGTATTGGCAGGCCAAGAGCACTTGGACTGTCTACGAACCTTATGGTGGCAGCTCACTCTTCGCCAGTGCATCTGTCGAAAGGTGAGAATGCACTGTGTAGATGGTCAGCAAAGGCTTCTGCTCTTTCGACCTCAGACCGACACCAGGAACCGTCCACATTGCGCACGGGTGATATCTTCTTCGCAGGTCTATTTATGTGCCTCGTGACATTGCACAGATTGTGCAGCGGGTCTGCAAGTTCCAGCTACTCAAGGAATCTATGGAAGGAGTCCTGCCGTAGGATGGATAGCTTGTCTTTCAGTTCCTTTGACCACAAGTGCACGTCTCTTTCAGGTGTTCTCGGGGTAGTCGGAGGAGGTGGATTCGCAAACTCAGCAGCATTGTGCATCTCTTTGGTTAGTTTTTCGATGGCCGCATCTATGTTGCTTGGTGTGGAAAGAGAGGCATCTGGTTTCACGAAGGAAAGCATCCAGAACGTAAACTTGGGGGCATCTGTATGTTTCCCGGTGAGTCTTCTAGGCGGGGTTTTTGTGAGGACGGGGATGTTTAGGAGCAAGTTTACTTCGCTGTGGTCGGATAGCAGTTTATCATAGCTTGAGCATGTTATCTTAGAGTGTCCTATGCCCTTGGAGACGGCGAAGCCCAGCAGATCCGGCTGCTTTGAAGGGTCGGTAGGCCAGTGTGTGGGTTCTCCAGTGGAATGGCAGTCCAGACTCTTCCGCTGCAGGTACTTATAGAGCTTTATGCGTTTGGGGTTGTTTGTGCGGGACCTCCACCAGGAGTGTTTGGCGTTAAAGTCTCCGGCTTTTATAAAGCGAGGTGGGTGGGAAGTAAATCGCGCCAATGGTGAAATCTCCCGTAAATCGTATATTTTGAACAACTTAAAACACGCAAGTAGACACATGCTATTTATAAGAGATACTGCTGGCTAGGAATAGAATGCTAATAATGAAATTACAAAATGTCAGTAGTGTTCTGCCATTTTTGCAATGCAAAAAAATATTGAACAAAATCAATTTTATGTTTTGAACCAAATTTTGTGTGGAGTCGTTGCGAACGTTAAAAAAGGCTCATGGTGAATTTATTTTATCGAAAACTCAAGTCTACGACTAGGACAAAGCTTTTAAGGATGGTCGAAATACCGTCGAAGACATGCCTCGTTCCGGTCGTCCTTCGACGTCTAACACTGACGATAAAATCTAAAAAGTGAAGAAAATCGTGGTCGAAAATCGACATGCGAGTATTAGCGCACACATACCTTGATTTTTGCGGATAATTTTACATGAGACGCGAAAATGCTCGGCTTGTTCCAAAAGAGCTGACGCGCCATCGCACCGAGCTCTACTTGTGTTTGGACTTGATAGAGGCCGTAAAAGAAAATCGCAGAACATTACTGAGGTCCACTGATTTCATCAGCTGCTGCAAACAAACTGGTTGGCAGATCACGCTCATTTTAGACGTCGTAATTAAGGAAAGCGCTACCAACTAACAAAAAAAGTCATTGAAAATGTTCAGCGCAAGCAGTTTTAAAGGAAATTTTCCGGAAACTTAATTGTCTTAGGGTATGTCCGCATCGTTCGTAAAAATACAATAGTGACATGCCCAATTCATTTCCTTTGACACATGGAGAAACTCACCCGAGTGACTTACATCCGCTTACCTACGTAGTCATCATCATCAACAACCAGTCAGCTAGGGTCAGAGTGGACAACGGAACGGATGTTCTCTTACGCGGCACAATTCTCACTACCTTAACGATCGCGTCATGATAAACGACCTTCGTGAATCGGAAAATTGCCCAAACAGGAGCTCCAGTAGCAGCAAGTTTCGCCAACAGAAACATTCTTAGCCTCCCCTACCTTCACCATGTAAGTGAACGAAACTGGGACGTTATTCGAGAGTTTCAGAAGAAAGCTGAAGTTAACCGATCACACTGCATGATATTCGACGCAGGAGTTATTTGTTGTGCGGCGTTACCTGTCTAAGGTTTAGCAGAGCATAAGATCTTCAATACAGCTAGAAGGGGTGAACGCTGAGTTAGGATCGACTGAGGGCGACCTTAGTCTTAAAGATAGAGTAGTTAACAGGGGCCAACATGCTAGAACAGCTCAGTGCACGTAACATAATACCAAGTCGCTGACCCAGCATTAGGGCGGAAGCTCGTACACAGTCGGCGAACACAGGATACTTGCGTGGTTGCTGCAAGTCTCTTTTGTGTCCCCAAATTAGGGATCTAAGGTCAGAGTTTGATGGATGAATCAATTGCCTAAATAAAAATGAACATGTATCAAATGACACCAAACTACAGAATATGCAAATTTAAATTTTGACATTTAAAGACGTATTTCATCAACTTTACTTAACTAAGAAGAATTGCGTATTTCCTGCGACATCTGCGTTTTATCCATGCGATTGTTCTCAATAGACTAACTCCATGTGTATCGCTCTCTCACTGCTTTTCTTCTATTCCACAACTGCACTCCATCATTTTATCATAATTCCCACGAAACTCCACCGAACAACCGCAGCCGCCATGGTCATTTTGAATATCACTCAAAAATGATACTCTCTCAATAACAGAAGACTCTTTTTGTTCATTAGATCATTAAGTCGCTCTTTATTTTTAACATAACAAAATAATTACAAAATTTCTGTTACATTCAAAATAATACGTTTTATCAACTTAATCTCCGACAATACATCAGTCGATAAAACTGATTGGGACTTATGGATTCAATACTTTATTTACTGTTATAATATGATACCATCTATGGCACTTAGCAATTGTCCATATTAGTTATCTGTTACTAAAACAGTTTAATACCATAGCAAAAATTATAAAATATACTACGCTACGCTAAGGGAAGTAAATTTAGATTTGAAGTACCATAAAAAAAAGCTATAACTATAGCATAAAAAGAAGAATGCAAATATAAACGACAAAAATACTAAGCACTGAAGTGGCACTGTGGCACTTAGTTGCAGTTTTAAGGTAAATATTTTAATTTTAATTTATTTAACAATTTAACAATGATCTGCTAAATATAAATATAACTCCAATGTAACTATTTTAAGAGATATTCTAAGATTTTTAATATATTAACATTAAGGGAGAGTTCAGTATAAGATAAGAGGTTATAGTTTTTACAAAGGGATCGTAGTTGGATCTGCAAATAGGTAACCATGGGGGTCGGAAGGACCTAGTTTTCCCATTAGGGAAGCAAATATATAGTTGGTTTAGAAGGTTTTTGGAATCAACCATGTCATGGATATGCATATGTTGAAACATGACAACAGCACAGGTTTGGCGCTCCTTCAGAGGAGGTAACTTTAACGATTTAAGCCTGCAACGGTACGGCGAGAGACGATTAACAGGATCCTAGTTTAAGTTTTTTAGTGCAAATAACAGAAACTGCTTTTGCACCGACTCAATGCCATTTTGGTGAGAGGAGTATTGAGGACTCCAAACGCACGAGCATTATTCAAGGATAGGACGAACTATGGTGATATATAGGGATTTGGTAGTGAAAGGATCGTTAAATTCTTTAGACCATCGCTTAATAAGGGCTAATATTCCTCTGGCTTTATTCACTGTCGCAGAAATGTGATCATTAATCTTAAGTTTATGATCAAAAAGAACTCCAAGATCATTGATAGTGGAAACACGATCAAGGACGTGATTTCCGAGAGAGTAAGAGAAAATAAGCGGTACACCGCGATGGAATGTCATAAGTTCGCATTTGGAGCAGTTTAGAGCTAGAAGATTGCTTGGGTACCACGTATAGAGTTAATCTAGGTCTAGTTGCAGATTCCTGTGTAGGAAATGTTCCGAGAAGAAATAGCATACGAGGTACTATTTGCGAATTTTGTGTTTTTTCAAAAATTATTTATTTATTCATGAATATCTATTTTGCTCCCTTCAAAGTAATCGCCATAAGATATTATGCACTTGTGCCAACGGGCTTTCCAATGTTCGAAGCACTTAAAAAAATCATTTTTTTTATCTTGTTCAGCTCCTCCTTCGATGCCGTTTTTATCTCTTCAATCGTAGCGTAACGTCTTGTCACAGGGGGCAAGATCTGTGGAGTACGGTGGCTGCGGCATCATTAGGTTTTTTTTTTGGCTAAAGAGTCGCGCACAAGCAACGATGTGTGAGCAGGGGCGTTATCGTGGTGCA
The DNA here is from genome assembly GCA_018150545.1 of Drosophila ercepeae. Classification (NCBI taxonomy): domain Eukaryota; kingdom Metazoa; phylum Arthropoda; class Insecta; order Diptera; family Drosophilidae; genus Drosophila; species Drosophila ercepeae. Next base: position 1,022,076 of record JAECWL010000182.1, on the reverse strand, counting down.
AAAGCCAATTTTTGTTCTTCCACAAATCCGGGCGTTTCTGACGGATTGCTTCGCGCATAACTTGCAGGTAATATTCCTTATTGACCGTTCTACCCTGTGGTAAGAACTCATGATGCACCACGCCCCTGCAATCGATCAAAACTGTCACCAAAACTTTCACATTCGACCGAACTTGGCGTGCTTTTTTCGGTCTTGGTTCGTGCGGCAGCTTCCATTGAGATGATTGAGCTTTGGTTTCCACGTCATAACCATAAACACACGATTCGTCACCAGTAATGACCCTCTGGAGCAAATTTGGGTCGTCGCGGACAGAGTCCAACATCTCTTTAGCTATGTTCATGCAATGCTGTTTTTGGTCGCAATTGAGCAATTTTGGTACAAAAAGTCGAATACGATCCAAAACACGTGCAAGCAAAGCAGCTGTAAACAATTAAGTGAACATTCAAAATGGCCGAGCTTGTCGGCATAGGTGACAGACATGAGTACCAACATAACGCCACATAAAAAATTTTAAATTCGATTATATTTAACAAGCGAAAATTCAAAATTCACGATACTTTTTGAACACACCTCATAACTTGATATCATCAGCATACATAAGCGTAGAGGCATAACTTATCACATGGGGAAGATCGTTTACAAAGAGTATAAACAACTGTTCACACTATAAACTTGTGCGTACACTTAATGAGTTCAATTCGGGTGTTTGAATATAACTGACTCGCTACTGCGAGGGCTTCGCCTTTTATTCATTCTTACATAGGTTCTTATCATCTAATTATATAATATAATGCAGCGCTTGTAAGACGCCGCAGTCTGCGTTTGTAAATGCAGCTGAGTTTTATTCTTAAATCTATGTTTGAGGCCTATGACCGCGCTAATCACCTCCCGCGTGGTCACATCTCTTGACACTTCGGCAATAGGCCGCTGCAATCGTACTTATCTGTAGTTGCCACTCATGCTGTCCAGTGACATGTTTATTGCAGCCCATAAATAGAATTGTTTATAGTTTGCCTACTTATCATGTCTAAACACATATTTAGACATTCTCCGGGGGGGGAAAAATGTACGGCCAGTAGTCGTCTCTCATTTATGCATTGACTCCGTTATAGATGGCGTTGCAGCTCCAGCTGGTTTTGCTTTGCTAACAGTAATTGACAGATCTTGTTTAGCGATCTTTTTACTTCCCCATCGTTTTTTTTAACCGTGACTACCCGGACTTTATCATCTTGTCCTTTAGTCGTACTAATTATTCTTCCCATTGGCCATCTTGCAGGATGAGAACTCATGTTTTATAAAAACCAGCTGTCCCTCCTTCAAATTTGGCTTTTCTTGGCGCCATTTGGTTCGCTGTTGCAATGACACCAGATACTCCTCCTTCCATTTCTTCCAAAAATCACCTCTGATGCGTTGAATAAGCTTCCATCTATCCAAAGAGCTGATTGTCTTACTTTCGTCAAAATGTTCAGGAGCTCCAATTAGAGGTCTTCCCACCAGAAAATGACCCGGCGTTAATATGTCCTCACCATCGTTTTCGCTTCTTACAGTGACCAATGGACGCGAGTTTAGCACTGCTTTGATTTGACATATCAGCGATGCAAATTCTTCATATGTAAAGCTGTTTTCACCAATAACTCGTTTAAGGTGATGCTTCACTGATTTTACACCGGCTTCCCATAAACCTCCCATGTGGGGGCTTCCTTGTCCAATACTCTTAAAGCTCCCACGAAGTTTGTTCCATTATCTGAGTATAGGTTCTCACTCTTGCCTCGTCTTGCAAAGAACCGTCGAAGAGCCTCCAGGAATTTGTCTGACGAAAGGTCGCTAACAGCTTCCAGATGTATCGCTTTTGTTGCCATACAAATAAATACACAAATGTATCCTTTATACGTTTTTTGACCTCTTCCCTTTGAGCAGCGAATCTGGAACGGTCCGGCGTAGTCGATTCCAGTATTTTGAAACGAGTAATCAGCCGATACTCGATAAACTGGTAAATTTCCCCTCAGTTGACTGGACATCTCTTGCTTGTATCGTATGCATACAATACATTCCCTTAAATATTTCTTTAAGGAATTTTGTATGCCAAATATCCAAATATGCCAAAAATGCCAACTACCTCTGAATATAAGTTCTCATAATGTTAATTCCGCCATGCAGAGTTTTTTTATGAGCATCCTTTGCAATTAACCAAGTCAAATGTGACTTATCGAGTATAATTGGATGTTTTACATTATAGGGTACCATTGCGTTTTGTAGACGTCCACCAACTCGTAGTACGCCATCACTATTCAAAAACGGATTTAGCGCCTGTAACTTACTCTTTGGGTCTAATGGTCTTTTGTTTTTGAGTAGTCTGACTTCGTGTCCAAAATCCAGCTGTCGCATCTTTACCACGGCAATCTTCGCTAGATTAAATTCCTCCACCGTAAGATGTGAAGGCTTTTGCGATATTCCTCTCAGCTTTCTTATGAAGCGTAATACATACCCCATCACTCTAAGAAGTTTGTCGATCGATGAATACTTCGATAAAAGATGATTTTGCAGATATTCGGATTTTATCAGTGTGGATACCACAACAATTTCCGATTCCTTTTGAGTGGGCCAGTGTTGTGCATTCATAGCTAGCCAATTCGGCCCTATCCACCAAATTTCACAGATTTTAAGAGCTTGCGGTGATATCCCTCTTGAAGCCACGTCTGCTGGATTTTCTTCCGATTTAACGTAATTCCATTTGACATTGGGAATTAGTTTATTGATTTCTTCAACTCTAGTTCTGACGAACTTATCTCTGCTGCGCTTGTTCTGTATCCAAGCAATAGTAATTTGCGAATCACTCCATGCATGCGTTATGATCTCGTTGCTCCATATAGCCTGCACCTTAGCTAATAACTTTGCTAATAAATGCGCAGCACATAATTCCAACTTTGGAATTGTTTTCCTGGTTTTTATAGGATTTACTTTGCTTTTTGCTGCTAGCAAAGTAACTCTGCCGCCCACTTTTGTATACACAGCCGCTGCATATGCTTTCTCTGATGCATCGCAGTATCCATGTAGCTCCATAATACCTTTGGAGCATCCAGTCCAGCGTGAAATGCTAATTTCTTCTAAATATGATAGACCTTTAGCATATTCTATCCACCAGTTAGCTGAGTTGGATTCCAATTCAACGTCCCAAGTCATCGGTAACTTCCACAGTTCCTGAATGAAACATTTGCCTTGAATCGTTACAGGTGCCAACCATCCTAGTGGGTCGAAAATTCTGGACAACTGTGATAACTGTGTGTGATTTTCACCGTAGCACCGTCGTCCTGAATGTCGGATAAAATACGTTTGTCATTTGCAACCCATTTTCGCAGTTGCATGCCGGCCTTCTCCATCACTTGTCTCAATTTCCTTTGAAGTTCATAGCACTCGTTGACTGTGTCTGCACCAGTTATGAGGTCATCCATAGCACCAGTTATGAGGTCAGCAACCTTTATTTGGCGATACATTTTTTCAATGTCCGCTACCACAACATATTGCCACTTGCGCCATTTAATTAGAATATCGAATATGTCCTTTTGAATCTTACGAGCAGCTATAATAACGTCATTTAGGCTTAGTCCATTTATCGTCTTTGCGGATGCGTCAAAAACTACTCGTAGCTTCGTAGTTAAGCTTCCAGGCCTGATGATTGCTTGATGGGGTAAATAGTATTTACCTTGACCCGTTGTCTTTACAGATTCCATATGTCCCATCTTAAGGTATTCTTTCATGAATTCGTTGTATGCAGCCCAGTTCTTTGGGTTTCTTTGAAACTTCTTTTCCATTTGCATAAGCCTTGCCATTGCCTGTTTGCGAGAGTCTCCCAGCTTTGCCTCTTTGTGGAATGAAATTGAAACCACAAATCTGCCTTCCTCGTTGATGACAGTTGTTTCTTGGAATTTTCTTTCGCATTCTGCATTGTCTGTAATCGTCTCATCGGCTTCATCTTACAATTCCCAAAAGGGTTCCAGGTCCATTAGATTTATTGTTGTAGTGGCACTTATAATTTTTTGCTTTGCTGCTCGAGTTATATTTCCGGACACAATCCATCCAAATCTGGTTTTTTTATCCCAAGATTCCATTCACGGTTTTTATTTTCAACATCATAATCAGGGGAAATAGATCCACACCTATCACCATGTCAATTCTGCTTGGCTCGTTGAATCGTGGATCTGCTAGCCTATAGCCCTTCTACTCTTTGTTGATATCAATATCAAACTTTTTATTGGGAAGGGCTCTATAGAGTGTTGGTAAAACCAATGCTTCCGTTGATGTTTTGAAGCTGCTTGGAATTTTTGGTTTGATCGTCAGGTGGACGCTATTTTTTGATAATTGAGTAGTCTGGGAGATACCTTCGACCTCTACAGTTCTCCTTACTCTGGGAATCCTTAATACTTGTGCTGCCTCCTCTGAAACCAACGTCTTCTGGGATCCACCGTCAATAAGCGCCCTCAACTCGTTTTAACCTCCAGCTTTGTTTTTAACTAAAACAACAGATGTAGCCAATAGTGTGTCTTGGCCTTTCTTGAGGCTATTGCTGTTGACACTGCGTTTTGTGTCTCCATGAAGAAGGCTATTGTGTCCTTTCGAGCATCGATTGCATGTAATTTCCTTTCTACAGTCGATAGCATTATGCTTTCCAAAGCATCTAAAGCACATTTGAACGAATTCTTTTCTTTTTATACCCTGTACCCATTAAAAATGGGTGAAAAGGGTATCATACTATGGTGCAAATGTATGTAACAGGCAGAAGGAAGCATCTCCGACCCCATAAAGTTGATATATTCTTGATCAGCATCAACAACCGAGTCGATATAGCCATGTCCGTCTGTGCGTCCGTCCGTCCGTCCGTCCGTCCGTCTGTCCGTATCAACGCCTAGATCTCAGAAACTACAATAGCTACAGACATGTGCCATATATCGTTGGATAGGTAATTAGCATACGCAGTACAAGTTTGTTTTTTTATTTTGATATCGCCCCCCGTTCCATCGCAAACAGCAAAAAACTGTCACGACCACGCTCCCCCGCAAACCTCAAAAAACTGCCACGCCCACAATTATTGCTATGCAATTCTGCATATGCGTTGGTGCTTATAAAAGCCATCTAATTTTTAAATTTGAACCAAATCGGATAAGAAACACGGAAGTTATGCCACATGCAAAATCTATGGCAAGGGAAGCAGAAGCGCAGCAAAACACGCATTGCGCGACGCCGACTGCGACGTTGACAGCGAAATGTGTATGGCTTTATGACACACGAAACTTATTTTCATAACCAAAATCATACCAAATTTATATTGTTATGGTCCCCTTTTCTAATAGAATATTGTTTCATTTATTTATTGATACTAAATAAATAAATTGTAAGCATGTCTAAGGGTACAGGGTATTTTGCAATCGGGAAACTCGACTGCTGCTACCTTACTTGTTTCGATTAATGTGCTCTGAATTTGAGACACTTTATCATATCGTGGCCATCCTTAGAGCAAAAGGCACACAATCTAACTTGCACTTTTCTTGTAGCAAGCTGAGCGGTATTTTTGGTAATGGCAGTACGTCTTGTAAGGACTGTATAGCTCTTGCCTTTTTTACATGCTGTTCATACAACTGCCAGGCTTCTGGCGAAAATTTCCGCATTAGAATTTTTGCTAAAATTACGTCAGCAGAGCTTTCTATTTTTCCTTTTTCCTTTATGATGAATATGCTCTCGGTCGCAGTATCCAAAAACTTCCTTAAATTTTTCTCCTCATGGGGCAGCAAGCACTCCAGTTCCATTAATTTTTTGAAGTGTTGGGAGAATATTTTTCTGCTATTCTCATAGCGTTTGCAGATAAGCTCCCACGATGCTGTATAGCTAGCCGCTGATCCCGTTATCAAATGGCTAACCACCATTTGAGCTTCTCCTTTTAAGCAGGCCCTTAAATATACCAGCTTTCTTGTGTTGCTGAGATCCTTCCTGCTGTCTATTAGCTCAGAGAACAGCTCGTAAAATGTTGGCCATTCCTTCGCCTTTCCACAAAAGGTTCCACAAAAAGTGGAAGGTCCACTTTTGGGAGTTCTGGCACGTCGTAGTTGGAACTTTTGAACTGTTCCAACTTCATTTGAAGATTATCAACTGGACTGGAGTTTCGAGCTGATGCGGTATCAGATAATTTTGATCCGTTTGGTAGATTTATCTCTTCAAGTCTTTCTACCCTTAATTGTGACTCCTTGTAGGCCTTGATAGCATCCATAGTTTTAATAAATGATCGCCAAATCCCATTTTTACCAGCGCATTGTTGTTAGTAGTAAATCGGACTACCAATACTTCTATTGCTGGTATAGATGCGTTTTCCTTGATGGCTTGCAGTATTTTGTTCTGCAGCTCTCCTTGGTCTTGCATCAATTTTACAGATCTTTCCGACAACATCTTGGGAAAACAATCACTGTGACTTTTTTGTGCTTTCTGCTTGTATTCTTTGGTGTGATCCGTTGGAGGATTTTTTGATTGGTCGCCCAGTTGACCTAGCTGTGCCTCGACTCACAGCTGATTGATCAGCCATAGAAAAGCAAGAACACAATGTTTCACCTTATAGTCCTAGTACTTTAAGGCGTGGTCTTTTATTCTGTGTTTCTTACCACTGGTGGGGGAAACAACAGAATCACTCGAATAACATTGCTCTTTTTACTTTGAAGCGCTGGTTTTTTATTCTGTGTTTCTTACCACTGGTGGGGGAAAACAACAGAATTTCCCAAAGGACCAAAATGTTCACACTATAATCTTGTGCGTACACTTAATGAGTTCAATTCGGGTGTTTGAATCTAACTGACTCGCTACTGCGAGGGCTTTGCCTTTTATTCATTCTTACATATGTTCTTATCATCTAATTATATAATATAAGTGAAATGTTTATTGCAGCCCATAAATAGAATATATTTATAGTTTGCCTATTTATCATGTCTAAACACATATTTAGACAACAACAGTGGTCCAAGATGACTACCATGCGGGACACCCGATGAGACATGGATGACCTTGGACTTTGTAGTTTTAAATAGAACATGCTGAGTTCAATCTGAAAGGTAGGAAACAACCCACATGAGGATATTTGGTGGAAAACCAATAAGCGAGAGTTTCCGTAGCAAGAACTGCTGATTAACTGAATCAAATGCTTTGCTAAAGTCAGTATAAATTTCATAAGTTTGCAAGCGATGTTGAAAACTTCTGTTGATTATTGACGAAAATTCAAGTAGGTTAGTTGTTGTCGAGCGAAGCTTAACAAAACCATGCTGTGATGGTGAGATTATGCTCTTGCATGCATGTTGCTGCTGCGATGTAATGAGTTTCTCAAGAAGCTTGGGAATCGCAGAAAGCATAGCAATGCCGCGGTAGTTCTCAATGGAAGCCTTAGAGCCTTTTTATGAATTGGTATAAGATAAGATTGATTCAATGAATATCTGATTCAGTAGGTTGATTGAAAAAATGACGCAAAAAGATTAGCAATGCCAAGATGCGAAGAGTCGGAAGTATTATTATATGAAAGGGAAGGGGGGATAAGATTGGATTTACGTTTAGAGTTTACAAAAGAGTTAAAAGAGCGTGGATCATTTCGAAAATTGAGTTTGCATTTTGAAATATAATTTTTATATAGTTCATTGTTAACGTCAACAAACTGGTTGCGGATTAGAAGGTAATTAGAAAGATCTAACAAGGTGCAAGACCTTAAAGACTTTTTATAAGCTTTAGATTTCCTATTTTTAATGAGAGAGGTGCTTATTAAGCCATGGAGGCTTTAAAGTTGATGGAGTCAATATTTCAGGGACAGATTTATTTATGTCGCTATGAATTACTTCATAAAAAGAGTCGGTAGCATCATCGATATTGCTGAAATTCACTTTCACGATTCACTTAACACTTCACTTTAATAGCGAAGGTCGTGTTTTTTTCTTGCGCTCATCGATTTATTTATTATAGACTTGCGAACAACAAACCGGCGTTCTTTGGTGAGATTAAAATATTATATTATTTATCCAAGTTAGGTACTGTGCCATACTTCTATTCCTTATTTCTTAAATTTTCTGCAATATCTATTATTGCAAAAACTTACTCTCCTCTAGTTTGCGGTTATGTTTTTCATTTCCTCTCTCTTGTATCCCGCTCTTACTAAGTAAGTACAGTGGTTTAATGCTACTAGTTTGTCTAAAATTAATTATTTGTGTCAATATATTTTTAAATATTTTAAATTTTTTGTTTTTTATCAAAAATCTCTTATAATGGAATATTATAGCATCTGCGCTATAAAATCGCGCAATAAGCCGATTTCGGCGTCTCAGCCTAGCATCCCCTGTTGGCTGTGTGAAAACGTAGTACATACTAAATGTGCCGGTTTCACCGCCTCAGTTTCGCAATTTAATGAAAAAAAGAAATGCGAACGTTCATGCGGCAAACTAAAAACGGTTTCAAAGAGTTGATCGGGGGTTTCCGCAAAATCGACGACCAACTCTCTGCGCTTGATTCCCAATTTAGCAGCCTCCAGCTGCTAAATGAATCTCCAAAGCGTAAAAAAACCACTATTAGGGACTTCGTATGCACTGATATCGCTTTTCAGCTTGATCAGCTGCTCATAACTCTTACTACCCCAAGAGCAGAAGTTGGAAACACAAATGCGGTTGCTGAATATGACTCCATAATCCAGCATAACCCGTTTGAATTATCTTCCAGGGTATCACTTCAGGTGATTCGTCCGGCACGAGTATAGTCGACTCCCTTAAAATCCAATGCTAAGGGTAAACCACCGTCCGGACCCCCGGTACGGACTGATGTCGCGGTCTTACCAACCGTAACATCACAACCCTTACAGGTTATTTTCCTCTCTAAACACATATTTATTTCACATATTTATTTAACCCTGACCCGTCTTCTGTACCTAAACCTTCTTCCTCAAAAACCTAACAACATCTATCACTCTTACCTATCAAAATACAAGGGGGCTTCAGAGTAAGCTCCCTAAACTGTATTCTGATATTTCATCATTTGTGTCCCAGATTGTGTCCCCAGAAGGGGAGGAAGAGTCCTTATCTCTGTGGACTCCGACTTCGGTACTAAAGAGTTACCGAATTTTAGTGATCTAGAATTCCTATATGTGAAAGTCAATATGTCGCTTCAATCACTATTCATCACATGATCATACTTACCACCTTCAACAGAACCGCCATTCAGCTGGTTTGACTAGTGACTCTAGTGGCTAGTGACTCTAGGAGACTTCAATTTACCTGAACTTATCTGGTTAAACATCGAGAATTTTATCACTCTCAACACACCATTTTACTGAGGGAATGTTCGACATATCTCTTGGTCAAATAAACCACGTAAAAAATTCTTTAAGTCGGCTTCTGGATCGATGTTTCGTTTCTGATCCAGATGGAATTACCGTTTCCAAAGCCATGGCACTTTCGTCCCCAGAAGATCCTTACCACCCAACGCTTGAGGTGTCGATTAAAACCCTTATTGCTAGCAGCCTTCAGTCTCGCCATGGAATTCATAAAACTCGCTGCATTTGCAAGGCTGATTTTCAGAGACTAAGTAATTTAATTTATACATTTTACATACATTTATTTATACATACATAATGTATATGTATACATACATAATTTATACATTTATACGTACCGCTCTCGAAGCAGTTTTATAATTTTGTGAACACTAAGTGTAAGCATGTATATTCTCCCCCCTAATTTTGTTTGAAAATTTATCTGCGAATACTGATCAGGGTATTGCCCATCTATTCGCAACTTTCTTTCAAACAACGTTCTGATTACCTACAATTATGAATCAGCCTTATTCATATAACATTCCATCAGCCAATCTTATTTTCAGACCAACTTTCTCCAGAAAGCACTATGTTATCGGATCTTCTGAGGGTGAAACCAGTCTATTCGAAAAACTGCGCTAAGCCAAACCTCTTCTAAAACTTTTCTCTTTGTCTCTGGAAACTTCGAAATGTCGAAGGAATCATGCACAAAAAAGGAAAAAATATCTGATGCTAAAAACTATAGAGGAATCTGCAAATTGTCAGCAATTTCAAAGCTTTTCGATAAATTGGTAACACCATATCTTCAACATCTCTGCAGTTCAATTATTTCTCCATGGTTTCATAAAGCATCGCTTCACCACCACAAACCTCTTGGAACTGACTTCCTTTATTATAGATGGCTTCCGTAAAGGCCTTCAAACAGATGTCATCTATACGGACTTTAGTAAAGCATTGGACTCTGTCAACCACTCACTCCTTTTGAGTAAACTTAGTATCCTAGGATATTCTTCAGACCTTCTCACGTGGATTTCTAGCTACTTAGCTGGGAGAACCCAACGAGTTCATTTTCAAGATGTACACTCTCGCCTTGTTAGTGCTACATCGGGAGGCCCCCAAGGAAGCCATCTTGGGCCACTACTTTTCACTATTTTTATTAACGACCTACCCCCTGCTACAACGAACTCTGTGGTTCTTAAGTATGCAGACGACGTTAAGCTTTGTCTTCAATACAAATCCGCTTCTGTCCAATATTAACTTCAGTTGGATTTGGACAATTTTCAAAAATGGTGTTCTACCAATCTCTTAAAACTAATGTCTTTTTATCGTTCGTGCCCTAACCAGGCCACATACTTTCTCTATGGGATTTCCTTAAAAAGATTAACCCAGGTTAACGATCTTGGTGTCCTAATTTTCCGACCATATTTATACGATGGTTAATAAAGCCAAGAGCGTGCTTGGCTTCATTAAAAGATGATCTAAGGAATTCAATGACCCTTATATTACTTAACCCTTATACGTATTTTTAGTACGTCCAATTCTGGAGTACGGGTCATGCGTCTGGAACCCTCAGTATGGGGTTCATCAAGATCGCATTGAATCCGTTCGAAAGAATTTCTTGATGTTTGCTCTTAGGGGACTCAGCATCTACTAAAACGACTATCATTTTACATTTCAAATAGACGGACTAGAAATTTTAGTCCCCTATTTCTAAGTTATTGTAGATCTACATATGCCCAGCATGAGCCTTTCAGGGTTTTATGTTCTGGCTACAATGACTTAAACTCTATTACTTCACTCTGCACGTCTACTTCTATCAAATCCTCAATTCTAACTTATCTTTCAGAGCAACAAACGCGCTCCACTTCTTTCTCGTAATCTTTTTTATACTTTATTCTCTCGGGTCTATCCCCGCGATCCGAGCCGTACGATAAACGGCAGCGCCCCTCGGTCGGTTGGGCGGGAGGTGGTTTGTACGTTATGCAGTGGGAGACGCGCGAAAAAAAAAATTAGAAAGATACCTCCAGTCAATATTAAAGCGATTTCGTAGGTCACAATAGTTGGTTTTTTAAAGCATTTTTGACAAGACTACGCGTATTACTGGGGGGGGGCTTCAGAAGAGTCAATAATTAGCGAAACTAAGAGTGTTGGGTGGTGAGAGTCCTCAGAAGTAGATAAGAGAGGAGACCTTGTTATTATGGCAGAGGGGAAGTATTTTAGAAAATGAGGTCAAGCAACCTGTCACGGGAGTTCCTAATAGGGTTAAGTTGGAAAACGGCAGAGTCGGCTAAGACACCAAGGAAATCATTTTGGTTAGTGGGTAACAGCGAGTTATCAACGTCCGAGTTGATCCATAAAAAGGCACCCATTGCCCACACCCATAACTAGAATAAGATCAGCACCATTTAGCAGAGACAAAACTGATTTATTGGCAGTTAAGTGGTGCATATAAATGATTGCATCACACAGAGGAGGAATGTAGGAACAAGTAATTAAATGGTTAAAGGACTCAGAATGAATTTTAACGTCTAAAAATTCAATTCCGATTAGTGATAGTGATACGTTCCACTGAGTAAATGTTGTTTATGGCAATCAGAACGCCACCTCCAAAGGTTGGGCCCGAAAGACAGTGTACTTCGATAAAAAAAATTCATTGTCTATGACAGAGGAGTTTAGGCATGACAGAGGAGTTTAGCACAATAGGATCAAAGTCAAAGGAAGCACTGTTAGAAAAGAATGGGTTCCGTTTACCAAAATACTGCGAGCTTTTTGGTAGCAACAAGAAAAAATCTTGTTGCTTAGTTTTTTGTAATAGCAACTGGACTGGAACCTTGAGAATCTCTGGTCAAGAATTCATGAACAATACTGTGCCCGGTTGAAGGGTCTAAAGCTTTAGCAAGGCAAGCATCTGGATATGCTACGATTATGTTTGAAATTAAATTTGGTCACAAAAAGTTCTGAGGGAGTTATACTAAGATTATTTGCAAGGTGACACCTAACGTCATCTGCAGTGGCGTCAGGAATAAGCCGCGATACAAAGATGGATTTTCTGGGAGCCACAGCTCTCAGCGTAAGTCTAGAAGATCGTGATTCAGATGGTACACCCGTCAACGGCTTTAGTGATATTACCACGGGTTGGCGGGTTGGCGCGGCGGCAGGCAGGCGTAGCGATAGAGCAACAGGCTGACTTGGTGATATGACGGTTGAAGATTTGTTAAGCATGGGACCAAGTGGGAGATTCCTACTGGCAGGTTCCGGCGGATCAACTTTTAAAGTGGGAAGACCCGGTTTCTGAAGAACTAGGACGGCTGGCTGTTCGCCAGGGACATCGACCATAACATTACTTACTGGCAAATGTGTGGCTGGAGTGGTACATATATTCATTTGCTGGATATTGTTAGGGATTGGTGATTCGCTTACTAGTTAAAGGCCCAGAAATAGAGATTCTAGGTTGAGAAACTGCTCATTTAATGTTGCAAATTGTTTCCGAACTTCCCGAAAACCGTTTCGAGGTTGCGTCATAAACGTCCGCATTTCTCTATCTTTCTCTCGACAGGCCAAACAGAACCAGGTCAGACCATAATGGCCGACTCCAGCGCATTTCATGTGCCAGCAATTATAGCAAAGCCAGCAAGTTAGATAGGAGTCATCGATAATAGCGCCTCCGAATTCGCAAATTCGCTCAAAAACAGTTTTGTTGCCTACTTTTTTGGCCAATCCATTTTTTATAGACTTAATAGCCACACTGCACTTTAAGTCTTCTTCGTAGGCCAGATTATACTAGATGACCACCAAGGCATTATCGCCACTGTCCAAGCACGTCTTTGTACATAATGTTGCAGAATATTGGTCCTATATTGTACATTTTTTTTTCCGCTTCGATGTCGACCGTCAGGATACGCTTATCAGGTGAGGGGAAACCCGGCCCAATATTTCTATTAGTATCTTTCTCAGATAGTAGTGGACTCTTTCCTTGGGTTTTGAAGGACGACCAATCCTTCGACTTTACAAGCTCATGGGAACATTTATTCTTACAGGTACTTACTGAACATACTTGCTAATATTGCTTAATGTGCGCCGATTACCGTTTGGAGGGCAGTGTTTGGGACACCGTCTGGCCCTGGACCTTTTTCAGGGTAGTGGTATAGATATGTCAAAAACACCTTTTAATGTGGTATGAAGTATGCCTTCACGATTACCTTCAACTGGGAGTGGTAGGTTACTTGGGATAATTTCCCGCTTGAAAGAACGGCTAAATGGTTGGGAATCTGCCGTTTCGAAGAGCTTCTCCTTGCTTTCACGAATGGCATCTCACAGTTTTTTTTTTATTTTCTTGAAGGTCATATATTTTTTCTTTGATGACCAAAGAATCGGCAGCGCTTAGATGTAACCCCGTCATTGAAACAGCGGCTCCTATTTCTCACTTGCCCAGCCAGCGCGATAAATAATTGATACTTAACAAGATCACTACTCAACCTAGCAGCTAACTACTCACTACTCAGCGTAGCAGCTAACTACTCACTACTTAATTTAGCAAGTAATAGTGGATAACGACATTGTCTCTGAAATATGATCCAACTGCAACTCCTTCTTTTTGCCTGAGCTATAACGCAAATGGATATTCGATGCGTAGAGTAAAGTAGAGTATCACTAGTCAGGTTTCTCATATGATAAATAAATCCTTACGAGCAGCCATAAGAAAGATAAAGATTTATATGGCATCATTAGGAAGTCCCTTTAAGGATTGGGGCAGGTTGGAGAACATCTTCCTCAACAAAAACGGGCCGTTGCTGAAAAGCCCCAAAGTACGCTTTATTATTTTAGTGCCTTCTCCACATAAAATCTTTAGGAATAAGAGAGCCTAAAGCATATCCCGTCCCTTCAGCCTGAGGAATCTGGTACATGACCCGAACGGATACAAATAAACACCGAACTGTCATCTTAGCAGGAGTTGCGCCTAAGATAGTACTGCAGAAACGATCATATGAAGTAACGCTTACTCAAAGGTTCATTTTTCAAATGGCTGCCGTTTAATCCCCGAGCCACTAACATCGCGCCATCAAGGGAACAACCGGATTAAGTAGCAGAAGGGATCAAACAAAACTCTGTATTTGGTAGGAGTTTTCCTTCAAGACGCAGTAACGATGTTTTAATCAGTAAACGTACATGCTGTGGTTTGTCGGGGAAAATTACGTTTCCGGATAAATTACAATTCAAAACATGTACCCTAAGGCTTGTCTGGTTTTCGGTGAAATGGGAGCCAATAGTACCTTTCTCCATCAGTTGTAAGCTTAGCATCCTGGAGGCTATTTTGATCTATGAATCTGAAGTTTGCTAACCAGCCGTGAGCTTATGAAACTTGTGAAACAAAATCAAGTAGCGCTTGACAATGCTGAAAAACTCAAAATCGTTCACGGACAAGACAGAAGCATTATTTGAGCACGGCGAGGCACAAAGACGCCCACGCGATCGAGATAGCAACTGCATTTCCAGGACCCGATGGTAAGTCTAGGAAGCTGTTTCTATGGATGCAATGTGGTATGATAACGGACCCTGCATGTTAGGCTGCGGGTAGATAAGCAGGAACAGGCCTTATACAAAAGAATCACAAAACAAACTGCGGATCTGATCCAAACGCTACTCGATCGACAATGAAGGAAAGCTTCGGCAAACGATCAAGGCGTGGGCATTAACAAGCATTCATAAGCATCTATTGTCAAGGCGGAGCCAAGTAATGATTTTAAGCGTATAGCACTTCTGCTACAGGAATAGACTTTTTTATTGTCTTTACAGAAAGCTGGTTTCAGGAGACATTTAGCTCTGAAGTCTTGCCAAATATAGTAGGTACAGGACCGAAGAAGAAGTCACAATTTTTCTTCAAATTTTCAATTTATCTGCGTTAAAATCGATTTTCCGCTCAATCGTTGTATAATACTATTTCTTATGTACCACCTTTATCCGAATCGCCTACGTACTGCTATCATTTTTCTGCTATCCAGCCGGCTTTTCATCATATATGGGATTCAATTAACACAGGACCCGAAGTAGTTTTATAATTTTGTGAACACTAAGCGTACACATGTATCTTCTCCTCCCTTATTTTCGTTTGAAAATATATCTGACTGATCTAAGTTATCAGGTGAAACCGATCTATTCGCAACATTCTTTTTAATAACGTATTCATCTCCTACAGTAATGGATCAGCATTACATATTTAAAATCAGCCAAGTATTTACAAACAGGCGTTTGATTAAATAAAGAAAATAATTATAAACTCAAATAACTTCCGATATCTTATCGCACAGCGTCTGTGCATTACAACGTTTAAGGAACAAAAATTTATTTATTTTTAGGTGCTGTTCTCCATTTCTATGAAGTTTTTATATCAGCAAAGCCGTATTTCTATCAGTTTGCGCTCTTTTAAAGCCCTTCTCATTCTTTCTCTTTTATCTATTAATTTCACTCCTAAGGTATTTTTTGCATTATAATTTTGTTTGTCTTTTTTAAATGCTATCTTTAATAAGGATTTTTATAGTGTCTTTGGTGTAAAATCGAGCAACAAGCCTTTTTCTGCGTCCCAGCCTAGCATACCATGCTGGCAGTGTGAAATCGTTGTACATACTGGGTGGCTACAAGATTATTTCCACAGTATCACTTATGCCCTTGTCTATTTTTAGGCATTAGGCGAGCTCCAATAGAGTGGTGTGAAAACGCTCCACTTTTCCGTTTAGGGCACTGTAAAGGGGCAGCGCTGACGCCAAAATAATTGACAAGCATGGTAGTGATCGTGTGCTATTTCAATGATGGCTCATTGTCGCAGTAGATCACTTTGGCCTTTCGGAAGAAGTTCATGACCTGTAGCAAGCCCGGTTTCAAATCCTCCATAAATCTTGAGCACATTTTGAGGACTTGTCAATGCAAGTGACAAAAATTTGTATCTGTTGAGAAATATATACGAGGGCGGGTCAATAGGTCCGTGACTATTTGAATGAAACACAGGTTTTTAGATAAAAAGTTATTTTATTTTTCAACGTAGTCTCCTTTGAGCTCTATACACTTAGCCCAACGTTTCTCCAATTTTTTTATCCCTTCCAAAAAATATGATTTGTCGAGGTCTTCAAAATAGGCATTTGTTTGTGAGATGACTTCGTCATTGGAGGCAAATCTCTTTCCGCCGAGCCATTTCTTCAAGTTTGGGAACAAGAAATAGTCACACGGGGCTAGATCGGGTGAATAGGCCGGATGAGGGAGCAATTCGTAGCCCATTTCATGGAATTTTGCCATGGAAACTGCACATGTGTGCACCCGTGCATTGTCCTGGTGGAAAAGAAATTTTTTCTTGGCCAAGTGCGGTCGCTTTTTTTTCAATGCCTCATCGAATCGACCCAATAAGTTGCACTAATATTCACCATTGATTGTTTTTCCTTTTTGAAGGTAGTCAATGTGGATAATACCGCGTGCATCCCAAAAAACAGTCGCCATGACTTTATTGGCTGACAAACCCACCTTTGCCTTCTTTGGCGCCGATTCACCCCGAGAAACCCATTGTTTTGACTGCTGTTTGGTCTCCGGTGTGTTGTGGTGGATCCACGTTTCGTCCACGGTTACGAAACGGCGCAAAAACTCGTTCGTATTGCGATTGAAAAACGCTAAACATTCCTGCGAAATTGTCACACGGTTGCATTTGTGGTCGATTGTGAGCAAACGCGGCACCCATCTTGAGGAAAGCTTTCTCATACCCAAATGATCATTCAATCAATCAATTGAAACCACAAAACTGAAAACCATGTGAAATGCCTACGGCTTCCACAATCTCTCTCACTTTTAATCGCCGATCGGCTAAAACCATATCGTGGATTTTTTCAATTGTTTCGGATGTGGAAACCTCAACTGGGCGTCCAGAACGTTCGGCATCTTCCGTGCTTGTACGGCCACATCGGAATTCAGTGAACCACGTTTTTACCATGGAAATGGATGGTGCAGAGTCTCCATAATATTTATCAAGCTTGGCCTTGGTTTGCGTAATGTATTTTTTCCTCAAAAAATAATGCTTAATGAGCACACGAAATTCACTTTTTTCCATTTTCTTCTCAGTCAACGCGGTAGTCTTATATTAACGGCTGTCAAAAACAAACTAAATGTCGCAGCTTGTTCAATTTTTGACAAGAGTCAACTGACAGATGACTGTTGACGGGAGCAGTGTTACCATTTCAATTAAGAGGCGGGAAATTCAAAAAGTCACGGACTTATTGACCCGCCCTCGTAGCGTCTCCCTTACATGAGAAGGAAACGGTGAAATTGATTTCCTGTTTCTTCGGACGCCTTTTCTTAGCAGTCGCGCATGTCCTTTAGTTTTGGACAATTGCTTTCGCAAGTTTGCCCATTTTTGGGAAGTTGTAATCTGTGAGAAATTACTTCACATTTTCTTGTTCTTTCCCCGACTCCAAAAAATCCGTTAGCCGGCTTTTATGCCTTTTATGCCAGAACTTTGTGCCGGGTATCTTCTGACCAGACACATTGCTAGCGTGTGCTAATCGCAATGGACGCCCCTGGGAACTATTAAGTCAGCAAGGTCATCGAGTAATGACTCCTTTCCGGTGAATTCGATCGCGTCTCGTTTCTTGTTTCCGGAGAGAACGCATGTGCGTTTTGGCGGAGAGCGGGCCTCCTCTCGAATTATTTGCATCTGGAAGCAATTTAGGGATTTGTCTGTGGTTTCTATTTTATGTAAGATGGCAACACACAAGAGTGCTGCCACCTACCCTCTTTAACACGCAGTTGGCAGTCGTCGATGGGCAGTCGTCGTTGCGCAGTCGTCGTTGCGCAGTCGTCAGTAGTCAGCAGTCGAGAGCAGTCCAGTCGCGGTCCTTAAATTAGCCGTATTGTATCATATCATATCATAATCACATCATATCATAACTATAGAACCTACATTTAATATAAAAAAACATCATTATAATAATGAACCTTACATTTGGGGGCTCGTCCGGTCCAATATGTGTTAGTGAAAGAACAGTCGCAGTTTTATCAGTTTCAGTGCACGTGGTGTGAACAGTGAAAAAGTATAAAAGCCGTAAAAAAATTGTTTGCGCAAAAGGGTTATGTGTTGTAGATTGTTTAAAGTCGAATAGTTGTAAAGTTCAGCAGCAGTTAAGTCGCAGTTACAACAGATAACTCCTTGCCAAAAAAAACAGTCGAAAAGTTGTGTTCTCGAAATTTCTATTTCACAACCGTTGTCGAGTTTGCAATTCTGTCTAACAAAGCTTAAAAGGAAAATAAAAAAAGAGCGCGAAAGAGGCAAAAAGCCGAGTGTGTACAAAGTTGAGCATGTCGAAAATAAGTAGAACCCCGCGTAAAAGAGCACAAGTAACGAGAGCGTTGACGCAGTTTTAGCAAAATCAGAGTGTGTAAAAGAACGACCGATAATGTCACAGAATGAAAGCATAGTTGCGGCTACTATAGAAAGCAGCAATGACGTTAAAGTTCAAATGCAACAACTCATACAGTTGTTGGCATTAAAGGTCGAAGTTGACGAACGAAGAGAAACGTAAACGAAAATATCAGTTGACGATTTTGAGAAAATCGTGAGTGATTTTAATGTCTATTCAGTGTCCGTCGCAAAGTGGTTCGAAATATTTGCTGATGCCTTCGAGCTGGCCGAAAAACAAAAGTAAGCTGCCAAGTTGTTTTTAGAGTCAGAGTGCGTGAGTGATTTTGAAGAGCTCAAAGAGAAACTCATAGAAGAATTTGATTGCAGTTGGAATAATGCCAATATACATAAATTGTTGCATGAACGGAAGAAGAAAAGCTCAGAGTTTTTCCATGAATATAAGCGGATCATGAAAAAACTAGCGAGTATCGGAAATGTCGAAGATGCTGCCCTGTTGCGTTATACTGTAAACGGTCTCAATATAAAAAGCGAATTTAAATGTGCTATGTATCGTTGTAAGTCCTATAAAGCGGTCAAAGAAGAATACGCAATTTATGAACTACTTCGCGAGCAGGAAAATAAGAACTCAGAAAAAAGTTCGGGGAAAACTGTAAACAAACAAACAAACCAAGAGAAAAAGAAAGAATTTTGTTTTAACTGTGGCTCAACGGAGCATAAGAGAACAAATTGCGTCGCGCAAACTAAATGCTTCAGTTGCAACAAGAACAGTCATATTGCGCGTGATTGCAAAAAAAAGTCGAGACAGGTCAACTAATTTCGGATCGTAGCCGCGTCAAAACAATTGATATTAATGGTGAAAGTGTTGAAAGTCTGGTCGACACAGGCTCTGATGTAACAATTGTAAACGAGCACGTGCTAACAAAATTGAACAATGTTGAAATGAACAAATGCGAGTCCACGTTGCGCGGTTTGGGCAATGCCTGTACTAAACCAATCGGATGTTTTTACGCAAAAGTTGAAGTACATCAAGTTCAGACTGAACATAAATTCCTCGTTGTATCAAGCTGCAACTTGAACCATGAAACGCTGTTGGGGTATGACTTCATTAAAAAGTTCTGTTTGGCTTCCGATGGTAATGGGTTTTTGTTTCATGAGCTAGATACAAAACAAACAACAGATGAGTATCCTTTTAATGTATACAGCGTATTTAAAGAGTCGAATGTCATCTCAGCGCCGCCGAAGTATCAAAATCAAGTCGAGCCGCCTACTGTCCTTACACAGTGTCCAATCCAGCTGCAAATCCATCCAGATGGAGTGCTGAAACCATTTTGCCAATCACCGATTCGGTTGTCCGCCAAAGAAGCTGAAGCTGTCAAAGCCCAAGTTGAGGATTGGTTGGAAAAGGCATCGTGAGAAAGTCGTCATCCCACGTAGCAAGCAGAGTCATTGTTGTTAAGAAGAAATATGAAACGTTCAGAGTCTGCAAGACTACCGCAAGCTGAATAGTATGGTGTTGCAGGACTGTATTCCTGTGCCTTTAATCGAAGATGTCCTGCAGAAACTACAAACTTTCAAATATTACACAATAATGGACTTAGAAAACGGATTTTTCCACTTCCCAGACGAAGAAAAAAATGGAGTCTACACGGCATTCATAACAAGAGAGGGACTTTTTGAATTCAATAAAGCGCCGTTCGGGTTTGGAAATTCACCAGCCGCATTTATACGTTTTGTGAACCATATTTTTCAGAAGCTAATAAACGAAGACATCATGCAGCTGTACATGGACGATATTATTGTATATGCCGTTATAGCCGATGAATGCATGCAGAAGACGGAAAAGGTGTTGCAAGTTGCCGCTGCGTAGGGGTTGCAAATAAAGTGGACGAAATGCAAATTCCTATATCAGCATATATTTTTCCTTCGCCAGAACGTAGAGAATGGAAAAATTTTCGATTTGCGCTGATTTTGGCTGATAAAAACTGCTCAATTTCTTACATTGCACCAAAACGCACACCTGTGTCCTTCCAACCAAGCAGTTTGAGCAAAAACCATCAAGTTGATATCGGCGCCCGGCGACAAGACTTGCCAGCAGACGTACGACACGATGAACAACCTCACCAGCAAGCAACACAAGCTGTGCAATAACTACAAGTTCCATAACCCAGACTTGAAGGTGGGCACCCTGGACCAATTGGTGGGTCTCACGGATGACTTGGGCAAGCTTGACACTTACGTGGAGCAGATCACCCTCAAAGTGGCCAACTACCTTGGTGAAGTGCTGGAGGATCAGCGGGGCAAGCTGCTTGAGAACCTGATGGCCAACAACACCGAACTGCCCCAGTACTTGACCCGCTTCCAATGGGACATGGCCAAGTACCCCATCAAGCAGTCGCTTCGCAATATCGTCGATTGATGGCGATTTGAAGACCAAGTCCCAGGCCTACAACAACCTCAAGGTTAACCTGCAGAACCTGAAAAAGAAGAAGAGTGGCAGCTTGCTGACCAGGAATCTGGCTGATTTAGTCCAGAAGGAGCACTTTATCCAGGACTCTGAGTACCTGACCACTCTTCTGGTTATTGTGCCCAAAGTCATGGCCAACGACTGGTTGACCAACTATGAGAAGATCACCGACATGATTGTGCCCCGATCCTCGCAGCTCATTCAGGAAGACAACGACTATTGCCTCTTCAATGTTACTCTGTTCAAGAAGGTGGCCGAGGAGTTCAAGCTCCATGCCCGCGAACGCAAGTTCATTGTCCGTGATTTCGTATACAATGATGAAGAGTTGGCCGCCGGCAAGAACGAGGTATGAATATTATGAAATGATAAATGAACAGAATGTTTAACCCGTCTAGCCAAATTTACACACATTGTCGCTAAGGCTTCGGCTTTCTTTATCTTTTTTGTTTGTTTTTTTTGGTAGCCTTGAGTTACATTTTGTTTTTGAAAAAAAAATGCATGAAAAAAAATACATGCTATGTGTACTTATATAGTAGGCGTGTGATTTATGTAGGCATGTGCTAAGTTGTGGATGTGTCACTCCCCCAACCATTGAATTTGGCCTGTCCTCAGGCAGCTAAATTTGGGTACATCATAATATTGTTTTCTAATTAAATTTGTTCGTTTACATTGATATTATGGTTCGTGTGATCTTCGTTTTTCTTAGAATATTTTACAATTAATTTCTTAGATATTCTTTAATTTATACGCTAAATACAGGGTTCAGCTAATAATTGTAATGATAAATGTAGTGATGCATATAATTTGGAATATACTGTAGTATTTTACATGTGAGTTTATGATCTCTTTAGTTTGCAAATATGCCATAGGCTCTAATTTTCTGACGTTATTGGTCTGTCTGTGTGTAATCTGCTAAACTGTTTGAAATTATAAATTCATTAATCTGGATTGTACAATTTTTAATTTTTATAATGTTGTTGCCTGATACTATAATCTTGTTGTTAGTGCAATCTTGATTTATTATTGTTTCTGGTAGATTCCAGGTAATCAGAATATTTGGTTCTATGTAATTTATTTGAAAATGTTTGTGAGTTTTCGTATATTTACACTGAGTTGGTTCCTGTTTAATAATTCCAACTATACATTTGTCAAATATTAACTTTTCTGTATCTTTTTGATATACTTGATTATTATGAATGTAGAATTTGTCGAATGTATGCTCAGTTAGAATGTATCAATGCTCGTCTGGATAGATTTACTTCTTGAAAAATCTGAATTTTTGCAATCTCGCTAGGGACATAATTAGGATTTCTTTTGTGTCTGTCTTAAGTTGACGTTTTTATTCTTTGCTCGTCCTCGACTGGTCTGGAAGTATCATATTTGCTCTTATTAATCTTCTTTTGCTTTTTAAATTTAGATTAATAGTGTACGATTTTCCTCAATATTTCTGGTGTAGTTTCGTGTGTTAATTTCGTGTCTCTGTGTTCTGTTTTCGCTATATTACAGATCTCACATTCGTTGATAATGTTTTGGATTAGCTTTTAACTATCCGGGTAGTAGTATTTTCCTTTGAACCAATTAATAGTTTTTTTTATACCTGGATGTAGAACTTCTTTATGCCTCTTTAGGATTAAATCCTTAAATTCCGCATAAGTGAGTATATCAATTAGTTTCTCCGTACATCTCAGCAGTTTCGTGAAATTGTTGGGGCTTATGATTTCGGTGAAGGCCCTTTGGAAAATCAGAAAGTCACTATCATTAGGGATGTTAATGATGTTTTTAGCGAGTTCAAGTATCATTTCATTACATTTGTAGATTATTTTGATTTTTAAATTCTGGAAGAAATGGTTAACACTTGTTGTATCACTATCGCTCTTTTCTATCTCTATTTGTCTAAAGAAGAAATTGATTGGTCGCTCAGTTATTGATATGTAGTTCAAATTATCTTCGGCTGCACTGTGTACCGTTGCATTTGCGCTATCGGCAACCTTACCAAGCATGGCTTCGATTTTTGTGCGGGAAGAGCTTCCGCTACATAATTTTCTCTGCCAGGAAGATATTTGATCTTGTAATCGAATTCATTTAACTTTTTTTTCCACCTTTGCAACTTCATGTTTGGCTCCTTGATATTATTAGGCCATACCAAAGGTTTGTGATCACTTAATATTTCAAATGGCCTTCCGAATAGATATGACCTAAAATATTTTGTCGCCCAAACTATAGATAATAATTCTTTTTCAATAGTAGCATAGTTAATTTCGTATTCATTCAGCGTTCTGCTGGCATAACAAACGGGCTTATGGTTTTGTGATACCACTGCGCCAATGGCTACGTTACTCGCATAAGTTGTTAGGGAAAAGGATTTTGAAAAATCAGGGTAGATTAAAATCGGATCTGATGTTATCAAAACCTTTAGTCTTTCAAATGACTCGATCTTTGCATTTGGTATCGATTACCGCACCTTTCTTCCGCTTAGGGTCATAGGTTTAACTATTTTCGCGAAATTGGGGATGAATTTGCGATAGAACCCACATAAACCCAAAAATGATTTAATTTGTTTAGGTGTTTTAGGTAATGGAAAATTCGTGATTGCATTCGTTTTATTTGGATTAGGTCTGATGCCATTAGTAGTTACAACATGTCCCAAGAATTCGGTTTCTTTTTTCATGAACTCACATTTGTCTAACTGCAATTTTAAATTGGCTTGAGCTTACCAAAGACTTTAATTAAAGACAAGATGTGTTCTTCCAATGAAGTGGAGTAAATTATAATGTCATCTAAGTATACTAAGCAATCTTTATAGATTAAATCCATTAAAAGATTGTTCATGCATCTCTGAAGTGTTGCAGGGGCTTTTTTCAGACCAAAGGGCATACGTGTGTATTCATAGTGCCCACGCTTAGTCGAAAATGCAGTTTTCGCAATGGAGTCTTCGTCCATCTGAATTTGATGGAATCCCTTGGCTAGATCAGACTGGTAGACTGGATCTTCATGGTGAGTCTGGATGACATGTTTAATGGTACATGGGAAGGTCAAATTTTCACCTTCTGTGTACTGAATGTCTCTATAGTCATATAGGACCTTCTTTAGACATTCAACTTCCTCTGCATTTAGATGCTCAAGTCTATATTCATTACATTCGCGTAATTCATTATTGATCGCGAAGTTGACTATATCGTCATTAATAGACGTGGGATTGAGATGTGTTACATCATTGTCCACTGTGTTAATAGTAACCTTTGGAGTGAGGCATTTGGTTGATGCAGTCTCCTCCTTCTGTTGCTTTTGTTTAAGGCACTTATGTGGGGTCTGAACCTTTTGCTTCTTTGTGTTGATTTGCTCTACTGTAGCTGAATCAACTTTTGATTTTGGGTCAAGGCATTTTTTAGATGCGGTCTAGCCCTTCTTTTCTTCGTATATATACTTATAATTTCTTGAACCTAAAGTTACCGTCTCATTCTCATAATTAATCTTTTCTTTGGTATCTTCTAGATACTTTCGACCTAACAGGAAATCATAATTGTCGGAAAAATTATGGATGTAGAATTTCTGTTCGGACAGACATATTGGGTTGGGTTTTATCATAATGCTTTTAGTTAATTTTATTGGCCCACTTATTGTATATACCGTCAGATCTTCTTGTTTTTCTTCTAACCCGGAAAAATTGTTCTTTATGATATTGATGGAAGAACCTGTGTCGATCAATCCTTTATAACGATTATTATGGTAATTTATTTTAACATGAGGACTGACTCTTCTTCCCCCGTTTCCTGAGTGTCCGAGGTAGTCTGATGAAAATTTACATCCATTCTGCTCTGTGCACTCTGGCTTTCTCGGTGTCTTTTTACTGGTCTAATGCTATTCACATTATTCGAAGTTGAAGGCTGATAATTGAGGGGGTTATTCTGCCTACCTTGATTTAAATCATTTCTGAATGTGTGATAATTTCCTCTCTGATTAGCAGGAATAGGACGAGTTGAGTTTTGGGTTTGATTAATATTTGGATTCGGATTCTGGGTTGGGGTGTTAAAGTTTTGGCTTGTTGAGGGATAATAGGTACTATAATTATGGTGTCTATTGATATAGTATCTATGGTTGTTTCTTTCATATCCACCCCTATTCACCCCTATTCACCCCTATTATTTCTCTTCTGCCCTTCCGGTTTGCTGAAATATTGATCTTCTGGATTAGCGTCATAAATTCCAAGCTTCATTGTAGCTTGTTTTAATTTTGGGATAGTGTCAATATGCATAATCGCTAACGACATGTACATTCTATCTGGCAATTTTCTATCAATTGTTGCTTTGATGGTACTTTTTAGCATTTCTGTATAGTTAGATTTACTGACAGGGTCAACCTCTAATCATGAATGTTCCTATATTGCACTTCAAGAATTTCGATAAACCTACTTATGCTACCAGGGTATGGTGTTTCTTCCATCTGCTTCACCAGAGTCACGTAAGGCCTGTGATCCTTGAAGAATATAGCTAGTGCTGCTCTAATATCCATCCATGTTGTTGCGTTAGCCTGGATAACGGCTTCCAATGCTGAGTCCACAAGTACCCGTCTTACTGCTCCATAGATAATATGAGTTCGTCGAGCGTCCCTACTCAGGAGAGTAAGGTATAAGCTAAGCAGTTGCTCAACTTGAGTGATGAATCCAGATAGTTTGCCAGGTATGCCATCATAATAATGCAATTCCTTTATTTGAGCCAATACTTGGTTAAAACAAGTGAGAAAAGTTATCTTCGGCTTGCCGAAGATGGTATACCCTTGAAAGCAAAAAAGTTTTCCATACAAAGACTTGTTTTCATATCGGTCGTTTGTATGGCAGCTATATGATATAGTGATCCGATCCGACCGATTCTTAAAGTTGATCTGCGTGCAACCAAAATAATGATCTGGTAAAAATTTCAAAATGCTAGCTTTAAAACTACTGTCTATTTTTTGCATAGAAACAGACGGACAGACGGACAGACGGACATGGCTGTATCGACTCGGCTGTTGATGCTGATCAAGAATATATATACTTTGTGGGGTCGGAGATGCTTCCTTTAATGCGTTACACATTTCTGGACCAAATTATAATACCCTTTTTCAAGGGTATAATGAATCTCAGAGAGTTGCGGAGGGCTTGCCATTATTGTGTTTGTGTAATTATTCGATGTACAGAATTTAAGTGTTAATGGATTTTGGTTTTTTGTTAAATCCCCGGATTAAAAAACTTAATTTAAACATTGTTTTTGACCGCACGGTATTTTTTTATTTTTTTTATTTTTATTTGCACATTGTTTCTGACCACGCGGATTTTTTATTTTTTAATTTGCAGATTGTTTCTGACCACGCGGGTTTTTTATTTTTTGATTTGCAGATTGTTTCTGACCACGTGGGTTTTTTATTTTTTGATTTGCAGATTGTTTCTTATCACGCGGGTTTTTTATTTTTTGATTAGTACTTGCACGTGGATTCTTCTGCGGATCACAATTTAGAATCGCTGCTTTTAATTAATATACTATTAGCTGGTTTAGGATATCTAGTCATATAGCGTATCCTTTACTTTAGGACTCTTTAATTAGTTGATCCTACCGACTGCGCCAATTAAATACTTTTGTTTTATTCGTAAGTAAAAATAAATATAATTTTACCAAATTTTACGTTTTGATTATTTATGTTGAAGAATACCGACTGATTTAATTTAGGTCTTAAACTGAACTCGACTTATTATCTGCATTGATTTACGATCAAGCCTCGGTCTCGAGCTTTTTAAATATGGACTTTGGATTTCTTCACAAGTGCTCTTTGTGCATGTCCTTTAGTTTTGGACAATTGCTTTCGCAAGTTTGCTCATTTTTCGGAAGTTGTAATCTGTGAGAAATTACTTCACATTTTCTTGTTCTTTCCCCGACTCCAAAAAATCCGTTAGCCGGCTTTTATGCCTTTTATGCCAGAACTTTGTGCCGGGTATCTTCTGACCAGACACATTGCTAGCGTGTGCTAATCGCAATGGACGCCCCTGGGAACTATTAAATCAGCAAGGTCATCGAGTAATGACTCCTTTCCGGTGAATTCGATCGCGTCTCGTTTCTTGTTTCCGAAGAGAACGCATGTGCGTTTTGGCGGAGAGCGGGCCTCCTCTCGAATTATTTGCATCTGGAAGCAATTTAGGGATTTGTCTGTGGTTTCTATTTTATGTAAGATGGCAACACACAAGAGTGCAGCCACCTACCCTCTTTAACACGCAGTTGGCAGTCGTCGATGGGCAGTCGTCGTTGCGCAGTCGTCGATGCGCAGTCGTCAGTAGTCAGCAGTCGAGAGCAGTCCAGTCGCGGTCCTTAAATTAGCCGTATTGTATCATATCATATCATAATCACATCATATCATAACTATAGAACCTACATTAATATAAAAAAACATCATTATAATAATGAACCTTACATTTGGGGGCTCTTCCGGTCCAATATGTGTTAGTGAAAGAACAGTCGCAGTTGTATCAGTTTCAGTGCACGTGGTGTGAACAGTGAAAAAGTATAAAAGCCGTAAAAAAATTGTTTGCGCAAAAGGGTTATGTGTTGTAGATTGTTTAAAGTCGAATAGTTGTAAAGTTCAGCAGCAGTTAAGTCGCAGTTACAACAGATAACTCCTTGCCAAAAAAAACAGTCGAAAAGTTGTGTTCTCGAAATTTCTATTTCACAACCGTTGTCGAGTTTGCAATTCTGTCTAACAAAGCTTAAAAGGAAAATAAAAAAAGAGCGCGAAAGAGGCAAAAAGCCGAGTGTGTACAAAGTTGAGCATGTCGAAAATAAGTAGAACCCCGCGTAAAAGAGCACAAGTAACGAGAGCGTTGACGCAGTTTTAGCAAAATCAGAGTGTGTAAAAGAACGACCGATAATGTCACAGAATGAAAGCATAGTTGCGGCTACTATAGAAAGCAGCAATGACGTTAAAGTTCAAATGCAAAAACTCATACAGTTGTTGGCATTAAAGGTCGAAGTTGACGAACGAAGAGAAACGTAAACGAAAATATCAGTTGACGATTTTGAGAAAATCGTGAGTGATTTTAATGTCTATTCAGTGCTCGTCGCAAAGTGGTTCGAAATATTTGCTGATGCCTTCGAGCTGGCCGAAAAACAAAAGTAAGCTGCCAAGTTGTTTTTAGAGTCAGAGTGCGTGAGTTATTTTGAAGAGCTCAAAGAGAAACTCATAGAAGAATTTGATTGCAGTTGGAATAATGCCAATATACATAAATTGTTGCATGAACGGAAGAAGAAAAGCTCAGAGTTTTTCCATGAATATAAGCGGATCATGAAAAAACTAGCGAGTATCGGAAATGTCGAAGATGCTGCCCTGTTGCGTTATACTGTAAACGGTCTCAATATAAAAAGCGAATTTAAATGTGCTATGTATCGTTGTAAGTCCTATAAAGCGGTCAAAGAAGAATACGCAATTTATGAACTACTTCGCGAGCAGGAAAATAAGAACTCAGAAAAAAGTTCGGGGACAACTGTAAACAAACAAACAAACCAAGAGAAAAAGAAAGAATTTTGTTTTAACTGTGGCTCAACGGAGCATAAGAGAACAAATTGCGTCGCGCAAACTAAATGCTTCAGTTGCAACAAGAACAGTCATATTGCGCGTGATTGCAAAAAAAGTCGAGACAGGTCAACTAATTTCGGATCGTAGCCGCGTCAAAACAATTGATATTAATGGTGAAAGTGTTGAAAGTCTGGTCGACACAGGCTCTGATGTAACAATTGTAAACGAGCACGTGCTAACAAAATTGAACAATGTTGAAATGAACAAATGCGAGTCCACGTTGCGCGGTTTGGGCAATGCCTGTACTAAACCAATCGGATGTTTTTACGCAAAAGTTGAAGTACATCAAGTTCAGACTGAACATAAATTCCTCGTTGTATCAAGCTGCAACTTGAACCATGAAACGCTGTTGGGGTATGACTTCATTAAAAAGTTCTGTTTGGCTTCCGATGGTAATGGGTTTTTGTTTCATGAGCTAGATACAAAACAAACAACAGATGAGTATCCTTTTAATGTATACAGCGTATTTAAAGAGTCGAATGTCATCTCAGCGCCGCCGAAGTATCAAAATCAAGTCGAGCCGCCTACTGTCCTTACACAGTGTCCAATCCAGCTGCAAATCCATCCAGATGGAGTGCTGAAACCATTTTGCCAATCACCGATTCGGTTGTCCGCCAAAGAAGCTGAAGCTGTCAAAGCCCAAGTTGAGGATTGATTGGAAAAGGCATCGTGAGAAAGTCGTCATCCCACGTAGCAAGCAGAGTCATTGTTGTTAAGAAGAAAGATGAAACGTTCAGAGTCTGCAAGACTACCGCAAGCTGAATAGTATGGTGTTGCAGGACTGTATTCCTGTGCCTTTAATCGAAGATGTCCTGCAGAAACTACAAGCTTCCAAATATTACACAATAATGGACTTAGAAAACGGATTTTTCCACTTCCCAGACGAAGAAAAAAATGGAGTCTACGGCATTCATAACAAGAGAGGGACTTTTTGAATTTAATAAAGCGCCGTTCGGGTTTGGAAATTCACCAGCCGCATTTATACGTTTTGTGAACCATATTTTTCAGAAGCTAATAAACGAAGACATCATGCAGCTGTACATGGACGATATTATTGTATATGCCGTTATAGCCGATGAATGCATGCAGAAGACGGAAAAGGTGTTGCAAGTTGCCGCTGCGTAGGGGTTGCAAATAAAGTGGACGAAATACAAATTCCTATATCAGCATATATTTTTCCTTCGCCAGAACGTAGAGAATGGAAAAATTTTCGATTTGCGCTGATTTTGGCTGATAAAAACTGCTCAATTTCTTACATTGCACCAAAACGCACACCTGTGTCCTTCCAACCAAGCAGTTTGAGCAAAAACCATCAAGTTGATATCGGCGCCCGGCGACAAGACTTGCCAGCAGACGTACGACACGATGAACAACCTCACCAGCAAGCAACACAAGCTGTGCAATAACTACAAGTTCCATAACCCAGACTTGAAGGTGGGCACCCTGGACCAATTGGTGGGTCTCACGGATGACTTGGGCAAGCTTGACACTTACGTGGAGCAGATCACCCTCAAAGTGGCCAACTACCTTGGTGAAGTGCTGGAGGATCAGCGGGGCAAGCCTGGAGAACCTGATGGCCAACAACACCGAACTGCCCCAGTACTTGACCCGCTTCCAATGGGACATGGCCAAGTACCCCATCAAGCAGTCGCTTCGCAATATCGTCGACATTATCTCCAAGCAGATTGGTCAGATTGATGGCGATTTGAAGACCAAGTCCCAGGCCTACAACAACCTCAAGGTTAACCTGCAGAACCTGGAAAAGAAGAAGAGTGGCAGCTTGCTGACCAGGAATCTGGCTGATTTAGTCCAGAAGGAGCACTTTATCCAGGACTCTGAGTACCTGACCACTCTTCTGGTTATTGTGCCCAAAGTCATGGCCAACGACTGGTTGACCAACTATGAGAAGATCACCGACATGATTGTGCCCCGATCCTCGCAGCTCATTCAGGAAGACAACGACTATTGCCTCTTCAATGTTACTCTGTTCAAGAAGGTGGCCGAGGAGTTCAAGCTCCATGCCCGCGAACGCAAGTTCATTGTCCGTGATTTCGTATACAATGATGAAGAGTTGGCCGCCGGCAAGAACGAGGTATGAATATTATGAAATGATAAATGAACAGAATGTTTAACCCGTCTAGCCAAATTTACACACATTGTCGCTAAGGCTTCGGCTTTCTTTATCTTTTTTGTTTGTTTTTTTTGGTAGCCTTGAGTTACATTTTGTTTTTGAAAAAAAAATGCATGAAAAAAAATACATGCTATGTGTACTTATATAGTAGGCGTGTGATTTATGTAGGCATGTGCTAAGTTGTGGATGTGTCACTCCCCCAACCATTGAATTTGGCCTGTCCTCAGGCAGCTAAATTTGGGTACATCATAATATTGTTTTCTAATTGAATTTGTTCGTATACATTGATATTATGGTTCGTGTGATCTTCGTTTTTCTTAGAATATTTTACAATTAATTTCTTAGATATTCTTTAATTTATACGCTAAATACAGGGTTCAGCTAATAATTGTAATGATAAATGTAGTGATGCATATAATTTGGAATATACTGTAGTATTTTACATGTGAGTTTATGATCTCTTTAGTTTGCAAATATGCCATAGGCTCTAATTTTCTGACGTTATTGGTCTGTCTGTGTGTAATCTGCTAAACTGTTTGAAATTATAAATTCATTAATCTGGATTGTACAATTTTTAATTTTTATAATGTTGTTGCCTGATACTATAATCTTGTTGTTAGTGCAATCTTGATTTATTATTGTTTCTGGTAGATTCCAGGTAATCAGAATATTTGGTTCTATGTAATTTATTTGAAAATGTTTGTGAGTTTTCGTATATTTACACTGAGTTGGTTCCTGTTTAATAATTCCAACTATACATTTGTCAAATATTAACTTTTCTGTATCTTTTTGATATACTTGATTATTATGAATGTAGAATTTGTCGAATGTATGCTCAGTTAGAATGTATCAATGCTCGTCTGGATAGATTTACTTCTTGAAAAATCTGAATTTTTGCAATCTCGCTAGGGACATAATTAGGATTTCTTTTGTGTCTGTCTTAAGTTGACGTTTTTATTCTTTACTCGTTCTCGACTGGTCTGGAAGTATCATATTTGCTCTTATTAATCTTCTTTTGCTTTTTAAATTTAGATTAATAGTGTACGATTTTCCTCATTATTTCTGGTGTAGTTTCGTGTGTTAATTTCGTGTCTCTGTGTTCTGTTTTCGCTATATTACAGATCTCACATTCGTTGATAATGTTTTGGATTAGCTTTTAACTATCCGGGTAGTAGTATTTTCCTTTGAACCAATTAATAGTTTTTTATATACCTGGATGTAGAACTTCTTTATGCCTCTTTAGGATTAAATCCTTAAATTCCGCATAAGTGAGTATATCAATTAGTTTCTCCGTACATCTCAACAGTTTCGTGAAATTGTTGGGGCTTATGATTTCGGTGAAGGCCCTTTGGAAAATCAGAAAGTCACTATCATTAGGGAAGAATATGGCGCTTTTCTTTGTGCACACGTATTCCTTAATGATGTTTTTAGCGAGTTCAAGTATCATTTCATTACATTTGTAGATTATTTTGATTTTTAAATTCTGGAAGAAATGGTTAACACTTGTTGTATCACTATCGCTCTTTTCTATCTCTATTTGTCTAGAGAAGAAATTGATTGGTCGCTCAGTTATTGATATGTAGTTCAAATTATCTTCGGCTGCACTGTGTACCGTTGCATTTGCGCTATCGGCAACCTTACCAAGCATGGCTTCGATTTTTGTGCGGGACGAGCTTCCGCTACATAATTTTCTCTGCCAGGAAGATATTTGATCTTGTAATCGAATTCATTTAACTTTTTTTTCCACCTTTGCAACTTCATGTTTGGCTCCTTGATATTATTAGGCCATACCAAAGGTTTGTGATCACTTAATATTTCAAATGGCCTTCCGAATAGATATGACCTAAAATATTTTGTCGCCCAAACTATAGATAATAATTCTTTTTCAATAGTAGCATAGTTAATTTCGTATTCATTCAGCGTTCTGCTGGCATAACAAACGGGCTTATGGTTTTGTGATACCACTGCGCCAATGGCTACGTTACTCGCATAAGTTGTTAGGGAAAAGGATTTTGAAAAATCAGGGTAGATTAAAATCGGATCTGATGTTATCAAAACCTTTAGTCTTTCAAATGACTCGATCTTTGCATTTGGTATCGATTACCGCACCTTTCTTCCGCTTAGGGTCATAGGTTTAACTATTTTCGCGAAATTGGGGATGAATTTGCGATAGAACCCACATAAACCCAAAAATGATTTAATTTGTTTAGGTGTTTTAGGTAATGGAAAATTCGTGATTGCATTCGTTTTATTTGGATTAGGTCTGATGCCATTAGTAGTTACAACATGTCCCAAGAATTCGGTTTCTTTTTTCATGAACTCACATTTGTCTAACTGCAATTTTAAATTGGCTTGAGCTTACCAAAGACTTTACTTAAAGATAACCCACGCTTAGTCGAAAATGCAGTTTTTGCAATGGAGTCTTCGTCCATCTGAATTTGATGGAATCCCTTGGCTAGATCAGACTGGTAGACTGGATCTTCATGGTGAGTCTGGATGACATGTTTAATGGTACATGTGAAGGTCAAATTTTCACCTTCTGTGTACTGAATGTCTCTATAGTCATATAGGACCTTCTTTAGACATTCAACTTCCTCTGCATTTAGATGCTCAAGTCTATATTCATTACATTCGCGTAATTCATTATTGATCGCGAAGTTGACTATATCGTCATTAATAGACGTGGGATTGAGATGTGTTACATCATTGTCCACTGTGTTAATAGTAACCTTTGGAGTGAGGCATTTGGTTGATGCAGTCTCCTCCTTCTGTTGCTTTTGTTTAAGGCACTTATGTGGGGTCTGAACCTTTTGCTTCTTTGTGTTGATTTGCTCTACTGTAGCTGAATCAACTTTTGATTTTGGGTCAAGGCATTTTTTAGATGCGGTCTAGCCCTTCTTTTCTTCGTATATATACTTATAATTTCTTGAACCTAAAGTTACCGTCTCATTCTCATAATTAATCTTTTCTTTGGTATCTTCTAGATACTTTCGACCTAACAGGAAATCATAATTGTCGGAAAAATTATGGATGTAGAATTTCTGTTCGGACAGACATATTGGGTTGGGTTTTATCATAATGCTTTTAGTTAATTTTATTGGCCCACTTATTGTATATACCGTCAGATCTTCTTGTTTTTCTTCTAACCCGGAAAAATTGTTCTTTATGATATTGATGGAAGAACCTGTGTTGATCAATCCTTTATAACGATTATTATGGTAATTTATTTTAACATGAGGACTGACTCTTCTTCCCCCGTTTCCTGAGTGTCCGAGGTAGTCTGATGAAAATTTACATCCATTCTGCTCTGTGCACTCTGGCTTTCTCGGTGTCTTTTTACTGGTCTACTGCTATTCACATTATTCGAAGTTGAAGGCTGGATAATTGAGGGGGTTATTCTGCCTACCTTGATTTAAATCATTTCTGAATGTGTGATAATTTCCTCTCTGATTAGCAGGAATAGGACGAGTTGAGTTTTGGGTTTGATTAATATTTGGATTCGGATTCTGGGTTGGGGTGTTAAAGTTTTGGCTTGTTGAGGGATAATAGGTACTATAATTATGGTGTCTATTGATATAGTATCTATGGTTGTTTCTTTCATATCCACCCCTATTCACCCCTATTCACCCCTATTATTTTTCTTCTGCCCTTCCGGTTTGCTGAAATATTGATCTTCTGGATTAGCGTCATAAATTCCAAGCTTCATTGTAGCTTGTTTTAATTTTGGGATAGTGTCAATATGCATAATCGCTAACGACATGTACATTCTATCTGGCAATTTTCTATCAATTGTTGCTTTGATGGTACTTTTTAGCATTTCTGTATAGTTAGATTTACTGACAGGGTCAACCTCTAATCATGAATGTTCCTATATTGCACTTCAAGAATTTCGATAAACCTACTTATGCTACCAGGGTATGGTGTTTCTTCCATCTGCTTCACCAGAGTCACGTAAGGCCTGTGATCCTTGAAGAATATAGCTAGTGCTGCTCTAATATCCATCCATGTTGTTGCGTTAGCCTGGATAACGGCTTCCAATGCTGAGTCCACGAGTACCCGTCTTACTGCTCCATAGATAATATGAGCTTGTCGAGCGTCCTTACTCAGGAGAGTAAGGTATAAGCTAAGCAGTTGCTCAACTTGAGTGATGAATCCAGATAGTTTGCCAGGTATGCCATCATAATAATGCAGTTCCTTTATTTGAGCCAATACTTGGTTAAAATTAATCTCAGAGAGTTGCGGAGGGCTTGCCATTATTGTGTTTTTGTAATTATTCGATGTACAGAATTTAAGTGTTAATGGATTTTGGGTTTTTGTTAAATCCCCGGATTAAAAAACTTAATTTAAATTTTGTTTTTGACCGCACGGTATTTTTTTTTTTTTATTTTATTTTTATTTGCACATTGTTTCTGACCACGCGGATTTTTTATTTTTTAATTTGCATATTGTTTCTGACCACGCGGGTTTTTTATTTTTTGATTTGCAGATTGTATCTGACAACGCGGGTTTTTTATTTTCTGATTTGCAGATTGTTTCTTATCACGCGGGTTTTTTTAGTTTTTGATTAGTACTTGCACGTGGATTCTTCTGCGGATCACAATTTAGAATCGCTGCTTTTAATTAATATACTATTCGCTGGTTTAGGATAGCTAGTCATATAGCGTATCCTTTACTTTAGGACTCTTTAATTAGTTGATCCTACCGACTGCGCCAATTAAATACTTTTGTTTTATTCGTAATAAAAAATATATATAATTTACCGAATTTTACGTTTTGATTATTTATGTTGAAGAATACCGACTGATTTAATTTAGGTCTTAAACTGAACTCGACTTATTATCTGCATTGATTTACGATCAAGCCTCGGTCTCGAGCTTTTTAAATATGGACTTTGGATTTCTTCACTTTGATTTACCCTTGGATTCAAATGCGTTTGCTCTTGGGTACAAGTGCTCTTTGATTTGGTCTTCCGATCTTGTAATCTAATACTTTTGTTTTCGAGTTTGGTTCGAGGGTAACATATGTGTATTAGTTTTATTTTTTTACATTTGAATAGTGTAGGGTAGTGTATGGTATATGTGGTATACATGCTATGTGTGTACTTATATAGTAGGCGTGTGATTTATATAGGCATGTGCTTAGCACTTAGGTACTGTGGATATTTCACTATATATACATAATTGTATAAGTTTATTATTCACAGCAAAAAGTTGAAGAAGCAAGAAGGGTTTCTACATTGCATAGAGAATGGTGATGTTCCGCTTCATACGTTGCACGTCGACTACTTGGGTCCTATGGATGCAACGTCAAAGCAGAACAAGTTCATTCTGGCAGTCGTCGACGCATTTTCTAAGTTTGTGTGGGTGTTCCCGACAAAATCAACAGGCAAAGAAGAAGTGGTCAAAAAGCTGATGCAGTGGTCAAGCGTCTTTGGTTTCCCAAGACGTATTATAAGCGACAGGGGCTCGGCGTATACGTCGCACGCCTTTGAAGAATTCTTAAGTGAAAACATGGTAGACCATGTTCAAACTACAACCGGTGTTGCCAGACGAAACGGGCAAGTGGAGCGAAAGTATCGTTCAATCTTGTCTATAATCGCAAATTTGTGAGCAGAAGAAGCTTCCAAATGGTTCAAATATGTGCCGCAGGTGCAGAGGGCCATCAACGCACATTTTCACATGTCGACAAAGTCTTCACCATTCAAGATTATGTTCGGGACAAAGATGATTAACAAGTCAGAAGATCCTTTGCTGGAGTTGCTGAACCAGGAGCTGGTCGAAGGATTCAACAGTGAACGCGAAAAGTTGCAGAAGCTAAACGCAACATAGAAAAGGCACAGCAAATCTACAAGCACAAATACGATAAGAAGCGTCGCAATGAGAGGGTAATCTTGTTCCCATCAGAAGGACACAATTCGTTGCAGGTCGTAAGCTGGCAAGTGAATTCCTAGGACCTTACGAAATTATCAAAATTAAACGAAACGGTCGCTATGATGTGAAAAAAGCAGCAACAAATGTCGAGGGGTCCAGTTGTCAAAGCCACCAGTTGCGATAACATGAAACTGTGGAAATTCATCACCGAGAATGAAAAGCTGTTGTCATCCGGGTCGGAGGACAAAGGTCAGGATGGTCGAATGTAAGGTGGCAACACACAGTTGGCAGTCGTCGTTGCGCAGTCGTCAGTAGTCAGCAGTCGAGAGCAGTCCAGTCGCGGTCCTTAAATTAGCCGTATTGTATCATCATATCATTAACCATAGAACCTACGTTTAATACAAATAAACATCATTATAATAATCCATCTTACATGTATGAGTGAGCGGCTGTTCGCTGTGGATTGTGGTCACACAGGATCCACCTCTCGCTTCTTCATGGCAGTAACCTGTTGTTGGGATAACACGTCGGCGACCAAATTACCTTAGCCAGGCTTATAGAAGACGCGTGCACCAGCCTCGTCGATGCGCCCTTTCCATCTCTTTATTTTTGCATCTGGGTTGGAATTATCCCTCGCCGCAGTCGTAGTCGGCCTGCTGCTCTTAGGCATCCGTTGTCTTCCTCCGTTGTTAGGAAGATTATGTTAACAGGGTAACTACCCTTTATAACCTGCTCAGACTCAGTCAAGCTGTAAATGAAAAGTCAATTTAACAGGGGTTGCCGGAGTAAAGCATGATTGGAGCTTGTGCTCTTTATTCTTTGAATATAAAAAATTAAGTAAGCTTAAACTAACTACAGAGAATCGCAGCGGCACTGCAAGTATGCGCACGTGTTTTCGGTTCAATCCTGATTTAACGGTTTCGTGTTATCTCTTTTACACTAAGCAACTAATCTAGTATGTTGGACCGTCTTAACTTATATATTTATTTATATTAAATATATTTATATATATATATATTATATATATTTATATATATATATTATATATATTTATATATATATATTATATATATTTATATATATTTCCCGTCCGTTCCAATCTACATAGAAGAGCTTCTTGATGTTCGATCTTTGAGGACTCAATTGGGATTCAAATCTTTACCGTCCTTCTCATCTTAGCAAACTCTTACTACTTATCTTACCCTCTCTAACAAAACGTAGAAAAATGCTGGGTGTCGTGTACACAACTTACCTTATTAATGGTAATTTAGACCGCCAGTATCTACTAACACACCTAAAATTTAACAATCTCTATTGACGGGCTAGAAATTGTTATTCCTAAGCCTTTGTAGTTCAACATATGCCCAGCATGAGCCTTTTAGTGTACTGTGTTTGGACTGCCTCAAAGTGTAGGAAAGATACAAATTTCTTCGACGATGTAATTATCTTCTCAGAAGAATTATGAGCAAACGTTTGACTTGACAACGAAAGCCTCGTCCTTTGGCTTGGAAGACGTCTTGTAACAATAACCCGTATATCAAGAACTTTAAAGGATAGGGAATTGAACCTTAGAAACTACCTATACAGCGTAAAAAATTTGAATATTTTCACAGACCACCAGCCTTTAATGGCCTCAGATCGCAATCCTAATGCCAAAATTAAGCGAAAAGCTTTTATTGACGAGTATAACGCGAAAATTGTTTACAAACATATTTTTTACTGTCACGTCAGCACATCCACAAGTTAGAAAAGAATGCACAGATCAATAGGGAGTGACAGATGTCAAATGCAGTGTTTTATATTCATTCAGTCCTCCCAAACCACCATGGCAGGTTACAGTGTCAAGCAGCACGTGAAAATGCAAATGGGTCTTCAGTTCGAGCAACGTTCCGCGCACTTCGCCCGTTTTACGTCGATTGGTGGACAAATTTGAGTCAACCGGGTCAGTAAACAATGAGCCGGTTCCCGTGCGTCAACGCAACGCGAGATCTGCCAAAAATATCGACGCTGTGCGCGACAGTGCCATCGAAAACCCGCGGCACTCAATTGCGCGTCGCGCACATGAACTCGGCCTGTTCGCAGACGACAACTTGGCGAATTTTGCGTCGGGTCTTGGGCCTGCACCCGTACAAGATCCAGCTGACCCAGAAGCTTAAGGTTAATGACCATAGATAGCGCTGTGTGTTCGCTGACTGGGCATTAGAGCAGTTGGAAGTTGACACCGATTTTGGCAAAAAAATCATCTTCAGCGACGACGCGCATTTTTGTATGAATGGCTTTGTCAACAAGCAAAATTTTCGTATTTGGGACGAGACCAATCCACACGAGGTTCACCAAGTGGCAATGCATCCGCAGAAAGTAACTGTTTGGTGCGGATTTTGGGCCGGATGCATGATTGGTCCGTATTTTTTCGAAAACAATAATGGTGTGGCCGTCACCGTCAATGGTGAGCGATACCGGTCAATGATAACCAACTTCTTCGAGAATATAGATCTGGAAAACATGTGGTTTTAATATGACTGCCACACAGCACACGCTACGATGGATGTTCTGCACGAGCAATTTCCGGACATGGTCATTTCGCGTGAAGGCGACGTGAACTGGCCACCGAGATCGTGCTATTTGACTTCGCTGGACTTTTTCTTGTGGGGTTTTCTTAAGTCGCAATTCTATGCCAACAAGCCGCAAACCACCGATGCCCTCAAAGTCAACATACGCAACGCCATCACTACCCTACAATGTAAAAAAAACAGACAAACCGGTCAACTGCTTTCAGAACCAGAAAGGGGAACTGCGTCAGTTAGAACGGTTATTATGTTTGTCAAAAAAAATAGCGAAATCTTTAATACTTCTCTGAACTTTTAACTTTCTCTTTAACTTTAAATTTCGGATTCCGAATTCGTATGCTGATGCGTGAAGACGTGTTTTCATCGAGCTCCGATAAAATCAATTGATTCTAGTGAAGTGAATGATTATTAATAAACAACAAATAAATATATCGAAAGCGAAAAAGACGCTCCGGGCGATGTACCATCGAATACATATTCTGCGTTTGAAATAGTTAAATAATAGTTTTAAACAAATTAATTAAAAAAAAAAAGGCACTATGAGCCAGATTGACACTCGCGCTCAGCGGCAACGAGAGCAAGACGATCGCCGGCTCTCATTACAACGAAACAACGCGTACTTTTCTTATGTCTCCGCGACACCTGCAAACGAAGACAACGAGCGGCCAATAACCCATAACCCAACGAACCTTCTTGTACCAACAAATCAAGAAAGAGCGCGCTCTTGCTCTCCCGCACTTCTAGCTCCGACACAAGCTCCGCTATCTGCAACAACAAAAACTGGAGCAATATCAGGCAGCCGCAACCACTTTTTAAGATTGAGTTTGAACCAGAAAACAAGCATCTAAAAAAAAACGAGGTTCATCCAATTTATAAACTCCAGTTCCTTCTGCACCGTAGGATTACAGTAGAAGAGCCGCATAAACGTAACGCTCCTGTTCAATGTATGAACTGCCAAGAATACGGCCACACGAGATCGTATTTCACACTTCGCCCAGTGTGTGTAGTCTGTGGAGATCTCCACGTCTCCACACATTGCCAAGCTAATAAAGAAAATGCAAGTGCGAAAAAGTGCGGTAACTGTGGGGGTAATCACACAGCAAACTACAGAGGCTGTCCAATCTACAAAGAGCTGAAAACCCGTCTACACAAAAGAATGAACACGGCAAGGGTACACCAAGGAACAGCTACGCTGATACCATCGGAAACAAATCCAGAAGTACTTTTTTCGAAACCAACAAGTATTGCTCGCTGGACTATACCAAGCACTAACAAGATAAGTTTTGCAAACGTTTTAAAATCAGGTATGACACCTCCAACCCAAAACTCCCAAACCTCACATGAAGAACACACAAAATTGGACACACAACAAAACTATAGGCCATCTGAGCAGCAAGAAACGAAAACTGAAGCTATGATCCAAGCCTTACAACAGAGCATGATGGAATTCATGACATTTATGCGAACCACCATTTAAGACATGATGTGTAATCAAAACCTATTGATACAAATGCTTGTCTTCCAACAATCAAAATAAATAATGGCTACCTTACGCATAGCTACGTGGAACGCCAATGGCGTTTCACATACCTACATGAGAAGCATATCGACGTAATGCTTCTTTCGGAAATTCATCTTACAAGCAAATACAACTTTCAAATAAGAGATTACAACTTCTATGGTACAAATCACCCCGATGGTAGAGCACACGGTGGGACCGGCATTCTAATTAGGAACCGTATGAAGCACCACTTTTACAAAGAGTTTGCTGAAATTCATCTACAGGCCACATCTATCAATATACAGCTGGAGGACAACACTCACCTCACACTAGCGGCCGTATACTGCCCCCCTCGTTTCACAATATTGGAAGACCAATTCCTGGATTTTTTTCATGCACTAGAACCACACTTCATTGCAGCAGGCGACTACAATGCTAAACATACTCACTGGGGATCGCGCCTTGTGAATCCTAAAGGAAAACAGCTTTATAAGGCTTTAATTAAAGCCACTAATAAACTTGATCATGTTTCCCCTAGGAGTCCCACATACTGGCCATCAGACCTCAATAAGCTGCCTGACTTGATTGACTTCGCAGTCACGAAACATATTCCTCACAGTTTCGTTAGAGCTGAATGTCTACCAGATCTGTCATCTGATCACTCGCCTGTGCTAATTCATCTCAGCCGGTATGCAGAAAACGTAAAACCACCCTACAAACTGACTTCGCACAAAACGAACTGGCTAAGGTATAAAAAATATATAAGTTCACACATTGAGCTAAACCCAAAACTCAATACTGAACCTGATATAAAGGGCTGCACAGAAACACTGGAATCCATTCTTAAGGAAGCAGCTCGAAATGCAACACCTAAAACCACAAACGTTACAATTAATCCGAATAAGACTAACGCAATCCTCCAGATCACCATCTGCAAAACAAAAGCTAAAAGTAGCCACACGGAACCTGACCAACGCTCTGAAACAAGAGGAAGAATACGCTCAGAGCCGATATATAAAGCAACTTTCACCAACAGGTATTAAACATAAGTCACTGTGGAGAGCTCACCCAACCCTTCGCCCACCGACTGAAACCGTTTTGCCCATAAGGAATTCCGCAGGCGGCTGGGCACGTAGTGATGCAGACAGAGCCACCACATTTGCCGCTCACCTACAAAATGTATTTACGCCAAACGAGGCTACTAGCACATTTGCGCTACCGACTTCAAACGCAAACTGCAACCAGCAACACACCCCAATTGTTTTTCGTCCAAAAGAATATCTAACATAATTAAAGAAAATCTCAGCCCGAAAAAATCCCACGGCTACGACCTTTTTACCCCGGAAATGATCATCGAGCTGCCACATTCTGCAGTTCGGTACATAACGCAGCTCTTTAATGCCATCACAAAACTTGGCTACTTTCCACAACGATGGAAGAGATCGATTATCATAATGATTCCGATGCCTGGTAAGGACCACACAGTTCCCTCATCCTACAGACCAATAAGTCTACTCTCATGTATATCGAAACTATTCGAAAAATGCCTGCTAATCCGACTGAATCCACATCTGAGAGCCCACAATAATTTGGCTTTCGCGAAAGCCACGGAACCATTAAACAGGTGAATCGAATAACAGCGGAGATAAGAACTGCATTTGAAAATCGAGAATACTGTACAGCCGTATTTCTAGACGTATCCCAAGCATTCGACAGAGTCTGGCTAGACGGCCTAATGTTTAAAGTTAAAACAGCTCTACCCGAAAGCACACACAAACTTCTAAAGTCATACCTATATGACAGAAAGTTTGCAGTGCGGTGCAACACTGCTACTTCCACTGACCACGAAATTAAGGCTGGAGGCCCCCAAGGCAGCGTTCTTGGGCCAACTTTATACCTCATCTATACCGCTGACATTCCTACAAATAGTCGGCTAACAGTGTCCACGTTTGCCGACGATACAGCTATCCTTAGCCGTTCATGGTCTCCAATCCAAGCTACAGCACAGCTGGCATTGCACCTCATAGCCACTGAGAAGTGGCTCTCTGACTGGCGAATAAAAGTCAACGAGGAAAAATGCAAGCACGTGACATTAACGCTGAACAGACAAGATTGCCCAACACTTTTGATGAACAACATACCACTCCCGAAAGCAGATGAGGTAACGTACCTAGGAGTACACCTCGATAGAAGACTCACATGGCGCAGACACATTGAAGCGAAAAAAATTCATCTTAAGCTCAAAGCGAACAACTTACACTGGCTCATCAACGCTGGCTCTCCGCTCAGCCTGAACCACAAGGTCTTACTCTACAATGCAGTACTGAAACCAATCTGGACCTATGGTGCACAGCTATGGGGCAACGCCAGCAACAGCAATATTGACATCATACAGCGAGCACAGACAAAGATCCTGAGAACTATCACTGGGGCACCGTGGTATGTTCGGAACGAAAACATCCATCGAGATTTAAATATTCCAACAGTCACCGATGAAATCAAAGATCTTACGAAAAAATATCATGGCAAGCTTTCCTCGCACCCCAACCACCTAGCGAGAAATCTAACCCAGCTCAGCAGTCCTTCCCGTCTCCGACGAAGGGACCTACCAACCCAGCGAAGAAATCGTTAGGGACGCTTAATCACGGAACAGTTGGATTAATTAAAACGACTGTTTAGGAAAAAAATTGTATTAGTTAAGATTTTTAAACTTATTGTTAGTTTAAGAGGATCTAATAAATAAAAGCAGAGTTAATATAAAAAAAAAAAAAACTTTAAATTTTTTAAAATTTTCGATTGTTCAACCAATCGCTTCCAGAACAATAGCAGACGTTTACGTCGCTATCTTTTACCTCATGTATTTCTATGGGTCAACTAAACAATATATTGCGACAATGAACCGTCTGTCAATTCCGAGACAGGCAGATCACTTTTAAAACTCCAATTTGAAGTGTAAATTGTTAACGCACCGCGAAATCATAAAACTTCCAACAGAGAGGTGCAGAGATTTCACAGTAACTAGAACCCAGATCACCCGGTGTCTGAAGGCCAATGGAAAGATAGAATTAATACTCCACGCAGTCAAAAAATACAATAGAACCATTCACTCAGTAGAACCATAGACTCAATAAACGACCTATGGTTATCAACATAATTAATTTATCCATAATAGAGCTTAATGCCAAAATTAAGGAAAAAATTC
The DNA here is from genome assembly GCA_018150545.1 of Drosophila ercepeae. Lineage (NCBI taxonomy): Eukaryota > Metazoa > Arthropoda > Insecta > Diptera > Drosophilidae > Drosophila > Drosophila ercepeae. Next base: position 978,044 of record JAECWL010000182.1, on the reverse strand, counting down.
CTAAATGCACAGAACATCCAACTGGATAGGTTAATCAAATCAAGACATAACAGTTATTTTTAAGTAGGAGACAATATAGTCGCAAAATCAAATAGGAGATTAGGAAATAAACTAACAGCTAGACGGGGGAAATAGTAGAGGCAGACTTAATGTCCACAGTCTTAATAAAAGGGAGGTGGTCCATATAGACAATTTGAGATAATTACAATAACTTTTGCTTTTGTTATTTCTTTTTTCAACGTAGGAATTGGACAATAATACTTGTCGCCTAACCGATAACAGCCAAGATAACGGACTACAGTAACTAGCATTACATACAAAAAATATGTAATGCTAATATGTAATTCACGGACGGATTCGTGACTATTTGGAAACACTTTAAGTACTTAAAACACTAAACTAATCCAACTTTGTACTCGGAAATGGTAGTAGAAACATGGTGGAAACAATCACATATTAGACAGATATTGGAATCAGACCTACGACACATGAGGACTCTCATAGCAACAATAATTATTTACCATAGCAATGCAAGAAGGACTAACTTCCTGGTCAACGCGTTAAAATTTGTAGCCGGTACTTTGGATTTCGACGACTGCGAGAAAATTAATTTCACACGGAAAGAGCACATATAGTATAATCAGGAAATAGGCAGATAACAGAAATGCAAAAACAAAAATAAATACAGAACATATATAAGAAAGCTTACTTTCAAGTTATTTCCGAACTCGAAGCATTAATGTTAATGATCACAGAAGCAAAGATTGTGATAATTAATCCCATAATCCGGACTATATTATAAATATATCTTCAAATGTAGCATGTAAACAAGTGAGAAAAGTTATCTTCGGCTTGCCGAAGATGGTATACCCTTGAAAACAAAAAAGTTTTCCATACAAAGACTTGTTTTCATATCGGTCGTTTGTATGGCAGCTATATGATATAGTGATCCGATCCGGACCAATATTTCACAAATCGTGTATGGCTGTATCAAATGAATAAATGTTGAATTCGGTTGCAATAGCTTGGAAAACAAAAAAGTTTTCCATACAAAGACTTGTTTTCATATCGGTCGTTTGTATGGCAGCTATATGATATAGTGGTCCGATCCGACCGATTCTTAAATTGATCTGCAACAAAAATAATGATCTGGTAAAAATTTCAAAACGCTAGCTTTAAAACAACTGTCTATTTTTTGCATAGAAACAGACGGACAGACGGATATGGCTATATCGACTCGGCTGTTGATGCTGATCAAGAATATATATACTTTGTGGGGTCGGAGATGCTTCCTTTAATGTGTTACACATTTCTGGACAAAATTATAATACCCTTTTTCAAGGGTAAAAAACATTGTTCTAAACGTAAATCCTTTTCATATCTTGGGATTGCATATCTCCTCGCCTCATTTTTCCAATAAACCTACTCATCCGATTCCTTTGAATCTCTCTTCGAATTATCCTTATCGCTTACCATACATAAAAAACACATATCTGTTTAAATTTAACTGTCACGAAATGTTTATGGCTCTTTTATCAATCAAAACCTTGTTTACGCCAGGTCCTGATAATGTACCTAGTTTCATCCTCAGACACTGCTCTAATATTTTAATCTTACCTCTGACTATAATATTTAACTAATCCTTGATGCTTGCAGCCTTGCCTCATACAAGCTTGATGAATCATACGTTTAATCAATTCTTAAAAATGGTTCTATGGGTGCCATTGAGGACTAGCAACAATGTTTTACCATCCTTAATAGAATAACTAGGTCCAACTAGGTCGACCACAGATCCAATCATGCTGAACATGATTCTTTTCGTAATTTATGTAAAACTGTAACCGCTTATCGCATATACTTGTATTGTGCCCTGAACTCTCCCTAATGAAAAAAAATCTAAATGATTGAAATTCGATTAGACTAGTTATCTATCAAACTTTATTTAGCAGCTCATTGCTAAATTATTATATAAATAAAAAAAAATAGAATCTTATTATTTAGTTTATATTGCACCTATAGGATACAGTCGACCAATGCACATTGGGCCAGCGAGCCGATTTTTCGACGAAAATTAAAGTTTTAAAGCTAGGTTCTTGAAATTCGTACATATGATAGTCTCGATGCATATAAAAACATATCCAAGTTTCAAACCGATCTGACCACGCCTTCCCTAGCCGCCCATATGAGATAGGTTTCCTCTTATTCTTAATTGTACGGTAATTAATAATGCTAGCACTCGTCAAATTCAGCAAATGTTTATAATTAATTTTTTTTAACACATAACCTTAATATTAATATTTATTATTATACTAAAAATATTAATATTAATACTATAAATAAGTATTTTACATTTAAAAATGTTCATAAAAGTAATGTTCTATATCAATATCTATTGAAAACGGATTTTCAGAGTCAGAATCTGAATCACTATCACTATTGTTAGCATCAAAATCGGGAACATTGTTATTATTGTTCATGTTATCAAAATTTAGCAAGTTTGGTGATTTCAAAAGTTCGATGACGTCTGCTGGTAGGGGTAGTTTATTTTGCTGGCCCAATGTTTTTGTTAGATAGATGCTCGACACAAGAGGATCTGAGGAATCCATTGCTCTGTGGAAAACTTCTGCGATGTTGTTCTGCCGTGTACTCTTTCAAGTATGTAACCTTCGAGTAAAAAGATTTTTTCTAGCCTTATTGGAGTCACTCGAAATAAAAAATTTATTTTTTAACACAAGGGCTGTATCTTTATCGTTCGATTTATTGGCCGAAACTGCAGCGGCATGCACAAAAAGAGGTGTGTTGTGACCCTGATTTACAGCTAAATCGGTTGCCAATTTTCTCTTCTGACGGGGACCGGCGTTAATATATATGCAATGGGTGGGCGCCCAACTCGTCTTGATGTAGACGTCTTTGGATTTGAAAACAACAATGAACTTACTGTTATAACCATGTTGGACGAAAGCCATTTGGTATGCTTTGTCTTAAATCTGGCCATATTTCTATTACAATTTGCCAAATTCTTTTGTATGTAAAGGTGAAAGCTTCTCACTTTGGTGTTGATTTCATCCTTTTTCTCCGTGCTTAAGTCGAATTCTTTCAGTTCATCATAAATCCAACTCGAAACGGAAGATGCGCTACGATTGTTTTGTATTTACATATCAAGCAGTTGCTCATAGGCGAACTCAACCACACCTGTAATATTAAGGATTATATACACATCGGAGCAAAAAGGAGCAAAAAAGATTTTTAAAATTAGTTTATATACACTTTGCACTAGAATGACACATAATTACTTTTTGGCACAAATTGGCACAAAATTAGTTATACTCCACAAAAGACGGGTTAACAGGTTAGCTTTTTTCTACTTTTGGACAACACGAATAAACGCACACAAAAAACACATTAACAAACATGAACGAAATTTTTTGAAATACATATATTCTACATACATTGGTCCTTCTTTTCCATAATTTTTGTGAAAATTGGTTAAACCACAAAAATTTTGGCACGCTCGTAAGTCATTTTTCCTGCGCTTTTTAGTTTCGCACGCATGCAATCAAACAGCTGACTTAGAAGGGCTGACATTATATCAGGGATGAATCAAAACAACTAAAATCTTTTGATTCATTTTAGTCGAAGTATATACTATTCAAATTTTATTATTAAAACAGGTTTACTTTCTATGAAAAATTTGAATTTTCGTCGAAAGATCGGCTCGCTGGCCCAATGTGCAATGTCGGACTTATATAGTGCGTACAAAGGAAATAACAAGAGATAAATAATGTAAAAAAATATATATGTAAAAGAAATATCCTCAAGTTCTATTTTTACTTGTTTCCTCTTCGACGCCAAATATGCGACGCTGGCTTGACAAATATATGTATGTACATATTTTCTAAATATAATCCCACTTCCGAAGTTCCATATTTCATCGTTCTACTACTACTCAACTTAGGCGTCGCTATTTGAACGATATATTAATAAGAATATTTTACAAACTGCAATAAACCATTTTGGAAATGGATGTAATTGTGTCAGACTGGAAAAAAGTTAATCTCTTTGATATAATCGAATTAACGTCTTTGAGATCGCTGACAGCCTCTGAAGTTGTGTGCCATTGTTTTAATGTGACAAAACGAAATGATCAAGAACAAGAAGTTACAGTTGTTTTCTGCGATGCAAACGGTCTAATATATGTTTGTTCTAAGTTCGACTGTATTTCATTTAGGCAACTTAGGCAAAAAGTCAGTTTTTGTGCACTTACTTCATCCAACTTATTAGCAACTGTCACTGAGGATATAAATTTTGGATTACAAATTGATCTATACGATTTACAAAGGCTGACGAAAAATCATGGAGCACCTTTAGTTGCGTCGGCTGTCATTGATGAAAAAAGCAAACCGAGTTGTATTAATATAGAGAATGTCGAAGAAAATATCCTTACCTTAGGTATAGGTTTAGAAAATGGCGATATTTTACTACATTACGGAAAAATTATACCATCTTTGTCTTTAAACATTCGACGGTATTCAATTAGTCAACAGACAATAAATGGTTTATACTTTGAGATAAATACCCAGGGATCGACTACCAAAACTTACATGTATGCATCATGCTCTAACAGAGTATTAAACTTCTTATTAAAGGATAAAGCCGAAATAGTTAATAATTTTCAAATTGACACTGATAAAGGCCATTACAACGACTTTTGTACAATAAGAAAAACTAAAGATAGGGAAATTGAAAAATCCATGTTTGTAGTTGGTCGCGATGATGCTGTATATTGCTACACTAAAGATGGCAGGGGTCCTTGCTTTGCAGTTGAAGGCGAAAAGAAATTTATTGCTTGGGTTGGGCAGTACCTGTTTATTGCCCTTAATTCAACACATTTCCCAAATCGCAATCAAATTACATATTTAATAATCTTGGATACGGATAATAAAGTGGTTGTATTTTGGAAGCAAGTGGACAATTTTTTTTGTGCTATTGGTGAAAATGCATTTATGTACATAACTAAATCAAAGGATTCAAATATTTTATATTTAAATATGTTAAAACCGTGTGATATAGCAACAAAAATTCGTTTACTTATTGAAAAAAATATGTTTGAAATTGCTCTGAGGTCCTTAAATTGCAAAGAGTACGCTTACCCATTCGATGCTGCATATGTACGCTTCCAATTTGGAAATTTTTTGCTGATAAAAGGAGACGTAGAAACAGCAGTTAAAGAATATATTAAAACCATTGGATTTATTAAACCCTTTGCTGTGATTTCAAAACTTTTTTATTTGCGGTACAATGAAAATCTTATAGACTATTTGTCTGAAATAGAAAAAGTTAAACCTTCTCAAAACTTAAAAAAATTAATTGAATTATGCCTTAATCGTAAAAATTTGAATGAAGAAATTGACCAATTCAAATTTTTATTCGTATCTGTGCCCACTTATACGCACTGTCAAGAATTGGAACTACTTTCTAATTTAACAAGTATGTATTTTAATTCAGTAAATCAAAAAGATATTAATTATACGAAAGACGCTATATTAAATCCATTTTATAAACGTAAAATAGATATACATCAAGACGTTTCAAAGGGCGTTGAGAGAAATAGTTCAGATTTGAAAAAATCAAATAAATCATTTTTAATGACTTTTAAGAGTGCTAGTGTAAACGGACTAAAATGGATACTAAACATTAAACCTATTTTGAAAGAAAAAGTCTTTCGCTCTGAAGCGGACTCTTCAAATGAAAAAAGTGTAAATAAATACTTAAAAAAAAAATTAATTATACGAGGAATAGTGTTTCATACTTTATGTACAATCCAATTGAGTTTCGAAATGATTCATGTGATATCTGTGGAGACAACTTAAATAGTGAATCTGTGTATTTTCTTTGTCAACATGCCTTTCATAAAGACTGTTTGAATAACAGAATTTCAAAGTATAAAGAAGAATTGATTTGTCTTTTATGCAAAGGAAAAAAATACTTATTTTTCCAACATTCAAAAAACATAATTGTTCCAAAATCCTTCGATATTGTTAGTTTAATTTCAAGATTATTTTGCCACGGAATTAAAAATGAAGAATTCAGAACACAGGAAACAAAGTCATTAAATGCATCGCTGGAGAGGTCTGGTACCAGACCTTTACAAATATTAAAACCGATGCCTAATTGAATTTATATCAATAAATAATTATTTAATTTAAGTTTATCGTTTGTCTATTTAATAAAATACTTTCTTAACTAAAAGAATTTTGAATTGTAACTTAACTGTAATTGTAACTTTTAACTGTTGGCAACTGCCAACAGGGACCGTTAACAATCATCGACGACGGAACAACTGCTGACAGGGAAATTCCTCCTTACGGTTAACGAGGAGGTGAATGTGAACGACTTCGCACTTAAAAAGCTACGTAAAAATATCCGCCGTCAGCTGCAACAGCCTTCCTTAACACAACGGGGCACCAAAAATACTGAGCTTGATAAATGTGCAGAGTCAGTATTGTCTGCGTATGGTGTTTAAGATCAAGATTTAGTCGGCAACGGTTTGATTATAAGAAATTTTAAGTTTAGTTGATCTTTGGAAATAAATTACACCGGTCACGGTCGGAATAAGTCATCTCGTATCCGGCGGATAAACTAATCTAACTTACATGCATTTCAATTGAAAAGTTATTTATGCATACAATGTGTATTCTTTTTCTATTTGCAATATTAATTTAACTTATACCTATGTGCTAGTTTGGAACAGATACCTTTAAAACTGAGACTAGTTTGCGTAGAAACAGACTAACAGCATCCTTATATCGACTCAGAAGGTGATCAGGATCAGAAATACACATATTTTATAAGGGAGGTCTCTTGCCACTTGTGATCACATCTAAAATACTCTGTGCAAGAGTCTTATAAAGTTATGGTATACCTAAAAATAGTCATAATAAAATTAAAAAATGAGGAAAATATGAACATGTCGGAGATGGATTTTCATTAGCGTCGTTCATGTTTTATAATTTGTTTCACTGTCACGCAGCGAGTCGCAATGGTCACTTCTGTTCTTCTCGAAGGGCTATTCGAACTATACTTCATCTTCCTGTTTCCTCTTCCTCCTCACCTCCCATTGCGCCACGCTCAGCAGGGATTTTCACTCTCCTTCCCCACAGCGCTCTCATACAGAAACTCTCATACACGCGCTCTCTCTCTCTTCTCATTCCATTTCATCATCATTTATTTCCATAGCGAATACACAGAGAGACTTATAATTAACCTCAAATCTTATAAATCAAGTAAATTCCCGACACGGCCTTCCTGACTATAACACGTCCTCGTGTTGCTTAACTCAACATTGTTGAGGATGTTTCAAATTCAAAAGAAACTTCCCGCCTTAAAGAGAGGGCGCTTTTTGCAAAAACATCTTTTCTTATCGATGTATCGATTCAAGTAACACATAACCTAAGAAAGCTGTCAAAGAGAGTAAATAAACCAAATGTTAATTTAGAAGAAATATTGTTTATTTACCGGCCTAAATATCAAAAGAACCTAAAGTTATAATAGGTTATGGGCCCAGGAACGTTTTGTTCAATTTAAAGTCTGTAGAAAAAGTGAATTACGCTCGATTACAATGGATTTGGCGAAGCACATCACGAAGCTCTCAGGTGCGACCGATTGGCCGATTTGGAAAAGAAAAATCCGAGACTTGATTGACTACCACGATGGTGCTCTCGACGCGTTGGACGGAAAGATTGTCAAACCGGAACCATTGTCAGAAGACGCTTCAGCAGCAGACGAGAAGAAGCACAAGGAGCAGAGCGACTTTTTCCGGAAGGCCAACAGCTACGCAAAATCCATGATCACCACTGCGGTCACGGATTCAGTCTACCAGAAAATTATGGACATGAATACAGCTCACGATACATGGGATGCCCTGAAAAATCAGTTTGAAGCAACAGCAAAGGATCAAGTTTTCAGGATCTGTAACGAGTTTTTCGCCTTTTCTTGGCATCCAGGTAACGATGTATCAACTCACATAGCAAAATTACGCGGTCTCTGGAATGAATTAAATCTTGCCTTAAAGACTAAAAATGAAAATGAGCTGAACCAGATTCAATTCTTGTTTGTAAAACATTGCAAATTTTGCCAAAATCTTTTGAAACGTTCCGTCAGAGTTGGATGCTATTGACAAAAGAAGAAGAAAAGACATTTGATGAACTAACGAATCAACTTGTTATGTCTGAGAGGAACTTTAGGTCAAAAATGGACGAAGAAAAGACGGGTCAAGAGGCATTGGTATCCAGAGCACAAAAGGAAAATCCTCAGGATTCAGGAGCAAATGGTCGGAAATACGATACCTGCAACTACTGCAAGAAAAAGGGGCACTGGGTCAGGAATTGTATAAAATGGAAGAAGGATGGACGTCCGAAGCCGAAGAATCAGGATGCTGAAGTAGGAAACTGTGCAGAACCAACGCTAACTCTTGTCTCAGTTCACAACGACGTGTTTGCAGCAGAGGCAAACTCAGAAGACGACTGGTGGATAGACAACGGAGCAACAAAACATGTGGTGAAATCGGCAAAGTATTTTGAGCATTACGAGAAATTTGAAAAACCTAGTTGGATTAAAGCTGCGGGAAATGAAACCTTGTCAGCTTTGGGCCAGGGTACAATCAAAGTCAGAACGATTGTCCATGGTAAAACATTTTTTATGTCCTTGAAAAATGTTTGGTTTGTTCCCAAAATAACAAAAAATCTGTTTTCAGTACTGTCTGCCCAAGACAAAAATCTTAGTAGTCGATTTGAGTCGTCAGCAACAGAATGCAGTCTCAAGGTGAACCACAAAATTGTTCTCACTGAGACCAGAGAAGTAGGAGGAACACTCTACAAAGCAGCAATCGAGCCCATTCTACCAGAACGAAATGTCGAGGTCAATTTCGCAACTTCAGGATTTTCAACTCTACCACGAGAGGTGGGGACATCAGGACAAAAACCACATTAGGGAGATGCTCAAAAGAGAAATGGGCATTGAAGTCAAGCTTGAAAGCAATCTTTGTGAGCCTTTCATCTATGGAAAAGCACATCGATTGCCATTTGGAACGAGGAAAACAACAACGAAGCCAGGTGAATTGATATCAGGGGATGTTTGCGGCCCATTTGAGAATTCTTTCCAGATGAAAAGGTACCTAGTGGTCTTCAAGGACCATTTCACGAGATTTTGTTACGGGTACATCGTCAAGCAGAAATCAGAGGTCAAAGATGTGCTGCGACACATGATCTCTCACGCTAAGCAACAAGGGCACGTAATTCAAGAATTTCTGAGCGACAACGAAGGAGAATTCAGCTGTTCAGGAGTGCGTGAAATTCTTCAGGAAGTTGGAATAACTTTTCGACTAACTGCTCCCTATACTCCAGAGCAAAAGGGGGGTGTTGAAAGAGAGAATCGTACTATAGTCGAAATGGCAAGGATCTTTAAGTATTCTAATCCTGAAACTAAATTTCCAGAGGCAATTTGGGCCGAACTAGTCAGCACAGCAGTCTACATTCTCAACAGGACGGGAATCATCGCTGAAAGGAAGAACGGCTTACGAACTGTGGTTGTCCAAGAAGCCAAGGATTAAACATCTCCGAATCAACGTGCTATGTACACATTCCATCGCAGAAAAGAAGAAAGATGGACGAAAAAGCAAAGAAGGGGTACTTGGTGGGTTACGACGGTGATGAAAGATATCGTGTTTACTTACCAGAGGAGCATAAAGTAATTGTGTCGAGAGACGTAAAATTTCAAGAAAAATTCAGCGAATGTGATTCAAGTGTCAACCTTCCTTTCAAAGATTCCAAGAAGAAAGATGTCGTAGAAGACAATAAGGAAGAATACGACGTAGGTTCACACAAAAGCGAGGACGAATATACGATTAAGAAGGAAGACTTTGAAGAAAACACAACTGAGACAGAAAGCGAAGACAATTACGAGACAGGAGGAGAAACGAGCTTCGACGAAGAAATTGACAAAAGAGGAATACAGTCGATGAGGTTGAGAGATCGTTCGTTGTTAAAAAGGCTAGGACATCTGGATGATAACGTATCAGCAGCTGAGAATTTCGTGTTGGAGAGTCCAGACACCTTCCATGAAGCCGTCAAAAGCAACTTCGAGTGGAAGAAAGCAATGGATAAGGAAATTAAGTCTTTACACGAAAATGAAACCTGGAAATTGACAAGACTTCCAAAAGGTTCGAAAGCACTCCCGTGCAAATGGGTCTATCGAGTTAAAACCCACCCCGACGGAAATATTGATAAATACAAAGCTCGTTTGGTCATAAAAGGATTTGCTCAAAGACGAGGGATTGATTACGATCAAACTTTTAGTTCCGTCGCAAGAATGGAGACAATTCGCTCAGTGTTGAGTGTTGCAGCGAAGAATGACATGTTTTTGGCTCAGTTCGACGTCTCGACTGCTTTCCTGTACGGAGAATTGGACGACAAAGAGATCTACATGCAACAACCTGAAGGATACGAGCAAGGACAAGGGTTGGTTTGCAGATTGATAAAGAGCCTTTATGGACTCAAACAAGGACCAAGATGTTGGCAAAAGCGCTTTGGAGGTTTCCTGCAGAAACTCGGTTTCAAAGTCAGCGAGGCGGATCCATGTCTTTACATCAGGGAAAGAAATAACAAAAGGATTCTACTTGTTATTTATGTAGACGACGGACTCGTCGCAGCGACGGATTTTCAAGATTTGGAAGTTTTTCTAAATGAACTAAAAGCAGAATTTAAAATAATCACGAACAACGCCGAGTGCTTCTTAGGACTCGAAATCAAGAAGCAAGAGAACGGAATAAAAATTGGTCAACAAGGATATGCCAAAAAGATTCTGGAGCGTTTTCAGTTTTCGGAATGCAAAGCAGTTTCTTCCCCACTTCTCAAGAATACGGAGATTTCGTTAGCAGGGAAAGAATCAAAGCCAACTGCGTTCCCTTATCGCCAAGCCATCGGAGCAGTTATGTACCTTATGCTCGGAACAAGGCCAGACTTGGCATTCAGTATTGGATTTCTCTCAAGGTCACTAGAAAACCCTACAAACGAAAATGTCGCCCAAGTAAAGAGGGTTTTTCGATATATTTCCGGAACCGTCGACCTCGGAATAACTTATCGGAGACAGAAGGAGGGGATCCTCGAATGTTACAGCGATGCAGACTTTGGTGGCTGTACAAAGACAGGAAGATCTACCTCCGGGATTATTATCAAGTTTGCCTCAGGAATAATCTTCTGGAAAAGTCAAAGACAAGCAACGGTGGCCACGTCCACGACAGAGGCTGAAATAGTAGCAGCTAATGAGGCTGCTAAAGAAATAATTTGGTTAAAAAGATTGTTTCAGGAAATCGACAGTTTGAACCGAGTCCCGATTCTTCAGGTCGATAACACTGCAGCCATGAAGTTGGCTCAGAACCCGGAATTTCATCGCCGGACTAAGCATATCGCCAACAAGCATTTCTTCATCCGTGAGAAAATCGCCGAGGGGGAATTCAAGATTGAGCAAATTCCGACAGAACAACAGCTCGCCGATGTGATGACCAAGCCGATCCCCAGCACTCAACTAAGGATTGTCTGCGACAAGATTGGACTGTCTTAAGAAAGAAACAGGAGGGATGATTTATTTGCATTGTATAGACTCATTAAGTTTTCAATTATGAATGTCAATATAAAGTTTTGAATTTTCACAAGGGAAAGTGTTGAGGATGTTTCAAATTCAAAAGAAACTTCCCGCCTTAAAGAGAGGGCGCTTTTTGCTAAAACATCTTTTCTTATCGATGTATCGATTCAAGTAACACATAACCTAAGAAAGCTGTCAAAGAGAGTAAATAAACCAAATGTTAATTTAGAAGAAATATTGTTTATTTACCGGCCTAAATAACAAAAGAACCTAAAGTTATAATAAACATAAACTTCATTGTATTTCTTTGTTCTTCATTTTTCTAATGTATCGCTTGACTTCATTACTCATATCATTCAACTTAACTTTCCGTAGCAAATTTTCTTACACTTCTTGTGTCTTCAAATGTTAGTTTGGCGGGATAAACCTTCTCAATCTCCTCTAGAGAACACGCTATCAACCATATATTTCATCAGAGATTAGCTTAGTAGGATATTCTTCAACTTAACGCTTAGAGTACATGCTCTCTTCTACTCAAGCTAAATCGTCTGGATATCTTACACTAGTCGTCAAATGTCAGTTTAGCAGGCTATACACTTTCCAATTGGAGTACACGCTCCCTTCTGTACATACTCGACCATTTGGATACCAATCCGCCCACAACTTATTATCGGATTCTTTTTCTACGTTTTCTTCTCTGTTGCCGTCGTCAAGCTCTTCTATCAACTCACGAGTTTCTCTTTCATCGGGCAAACTTTCAACGTATAACGATTCCATCTAGCAACTCTACTATAACAATCGGTCCTTTGTACTTGGGATCTAATTTCGTTTGGTGTCTTTCTTCACTCTTTAATAACACATGATCACCAATCTTATATTTTACCACACGGGCATGCTTTTTATCAACTCTGACCTTATCATACTTTGCATTTCTATCAATGTTTTCTTTAGCCTTCTCTCTAGTTTTCTCCAGATCTACTGGCATTTCTTCGTTGATGGTCAACATTCCCATCGGCCTTGTCTCTTTTTCTATCAACAATTCTAAGGGACTGTGCTGAGTCACCCGATTAGTGGTACAATTTATGGCCAACTGTATCTCACCCAACGCCTCCTGCCACGAACGTTCTCTAGTCTCTACTGCTGTTAACATCCCTTTAAGTACGCTCTACTAGCACCAGTTGCTATCACGTGTAAATCCATTTTGTTTGTGTTATAGAACTTGCGAAATTCGCTACTTGTCATCGCATCGTCCCTGATCCGCTATAATTCTACTGGGGACGCCAAATATCTATATGGCGGACTTCACCGCCTGTATGCAACTAATCGAGTCTAAATTCCAGGTGTGGTACAACTAAACGTACTTAGTGAAATACGTACTTAGTCAATTTGTACAATGACATATTCCTTTTCGTCTTTCTTGCCACTCAATTTCCCAGTAATGTCAATATGAATGGTATGCCACGGTATCTCTACTTTGGGGATTGGATGTAATTCTGTTTGCGTTTTGCCTGACGTTGATTTCGATAATTTACATGTGACGCAATTTTCTACGAATTTCCTAACATATTTTGCCATATTTTCAAACCATTACTGCTCGTAGACCTTATCTAGTGTCTTCTGCCAACCCATGTGCATTATGGCCTCGTGTATATGATTAACAACGGACCATCTAAACGCCCTCAGAATAACAGGCAAGCATTGCGTCTGGCCATTTGTTTGAATAATACGACGCAACAGACTCTTCTAATCTCATACGTGTTCGCTAATTCTCTCTGCATCTCGTCACTATTCAACTCGCTCATAATATTCGATATGTTTTCATCGCGCTGCTGCTCGGATACTAGCCAGTTGTGTGTGATAGTTGCCAAGTCAACTCGTACTTCCACAACTTTACTCGTATTTGGCTGTGCTTCTACAGGTACAGGATTCCTTGATAAGCAATCAACATGAGCCATTTGGCTTCCTTTACGATATTCAACGTGGAACTCAAAGAGTTGCATGAATGACCACCATCGATGCACTCGCGGGGTCAATACCGCCTTGTCCTGACTCGCCTTAATAGAATTGCAGTCTGTATACACAGTAAACTACTACTCAACTTAGGTGTCGCTATTTGAACGATATATTAATAAGAATATTTTACAAACTGCAATAAACCATTTTGGAAATGGATGTAATTGTGTCAGACGGGAAAAAAGTTAATCTCTTTGATATAATCGAATTAACGTCTTTCAGATCGCTGACAGCCTCTGAAGTTGTGTTCCATTGTTTTAATGTGACAAAACGAAATGATCAAGAACAAGAAGTTACAGTTGTTTTCTGCGATGCAAACGGTCTAATATATGTTTGTTCTAAGTTCGACCTTATTTCATTTAGGCAACTTAGGCAAAAAGTCAGTTTTTGTGCACTTACTTCATCCAACTTATTAGCAACTGTCACTGAGGATATAAATTTTGGATTACAAATTGATCTATACGATTTACAAAGGCTGACGAAAAATCATGGAGCACCTTTAGTTGCGTCGGCCGTCATCGATGAAAAAAGCAAACCGAGTTGTATTAATATATAGAATGTCGAAGAAAATATCCTTACCTTAGGTATAGGTTTAGAAAATGGCGATATTTTACTACATTACGGAAAAATTATACCATCTTTGTCTTTAAACATTCGACGGTATTCAATTAGTCAACAGACAATAAATGGTTTATACTTTGAGATAAATACCCAGGGATCGACTACCAAAACTTACATGTATGCATCATGCTCTAACAGAGTATTAAACTTCTTATTAAAGGATAAAGCCGAAATAGTTAATAATTTTCAAATTGACACTGATAAAGGCCATTACAACGACTTTTGTACAATAAGAAAAACTAAAGATAGGGAAATTGAAAAATCCATGTTTGTAGTTGGTCGCGATGATGCTGTATATTGCTACACTAAAGATGGCAGGGGTCCTTGCTTTGCAGTTGAAGGCGAAAAGAAATTTATTGCTTGGGTTGGGCAGTACCTGTTTATCGCCCTTAATTCAACACATTTCCCAAATCGCAATCAAATTACATATTTAATAATCTTGGATACGGATAATAAAGTGGTTGTATTTTGGAAGCAAGTGGACAATTTTTTTTGTGCTATTGGTGAAAATGCATTTATGTACATAACTAAATCAAAGGATTCAAATATTTTATATTTAAATATGTTAAAACCGTGTGATATAGCAACAAAAATTCGTTTACTTATTGAAAAAAATATGTTTGAAATTGCTCTGAGGTCCTTAAATTGCAAAGAGTACGCTTACCCATTCGATGCTGCATATGTACGCTTCCAATTTGGAAATTTTTTGCTGATAAAAGGAGACGTAGAAACAGCAGTTAAAGAATATATTAAAACCATTGGATTTATTAAACCCTTTGCTGTGATTTCAAAACTTTTTTATTTGCGGAACAATGAAAATCTTATAGACTATTTGTCTGAAATAGAAAAAGTTAAACCTTCTCAAAACTTAAAAAAATTAATTGAATTATGCCTTAATCGTAAAAATTTGAATGAAGAAATTGACCAATTCAAATTTTTATTCGTATCTGTGCCCACTTATACGCACTGTCAAGAATTGGAACTACTTTCTAATTTAACAAGTATGTATTTTAATTCAGTAAATCAAAAAGATATTAATTATACGAAAGACGCTATATTAAATCCGGACCTAAATGGATACTATACATTAAACCTATTTTGAAAGAAAAAGTCTTTCGCTCTGAAGCGGACTCTTCAAATGAAAAAAGTGTAAATAAATACTAAAAAAAAAAATTAATTATACGAGGAATAGTGTTTCATACTTTATGTACAATCCAATTGAGTTTCGAAATGATTCATGTGATATCTGTGGAGACAACTTAAATAGTGAATCTGTGTATTTTCTTTGTCAACATGCCTTTCATAAAGACTGTTTGAATAACAGAATTTCAAAGTATAAAGAAGAATTGATTTGTCTATTATGCAAAGGAAAAAAATACTTATTTTTCCAACATTCAAAAAACATAATTGTTCCAAAATCCTTCGATATTGTTAGTTTAATTTCAAGATTATTTTGCCACGGAATTAAAAATGAAGAATTCAGAACACAGGAAACAAAGTCATTAAATGCATCGCTGGAGAGGTCTGGTACCAGACCTTTACAAATATTAAAACCGATGCCTAATTGAATTTATATCAATAAATAATTATTTAATTTAAGTTTATCGTTTGTCTATTTAATAAATTACTTTCTTACCTAAAAGAATTTTGAATTGTAACTTAACTGTAATTGTAACTTTTAACTGTTGGCAACTGCCAACAGGGACCGTTAACAATCATCGACGACGGAACAACTGCTGACAGGGAAATTCCTCCTTACGGTTAACGAGGAGGTGAATGTGAACGACTTCGCACTTAAAAAGCTACGTAAAAATATCCGCCGTCAGCTGCAACAGCCTTCCTTAACACAACGGGGCACCAAAAAATACTGAGCTTGATAAATGTGCAGAGTCAGTATTGTCTGCGTATGGTGTTTAAGATCAAGATTTAGTCGGCAACGGTTTGATTATAAGAAATTTTAAGTTTAGTTGATCTTTGGAAATAAATTACACCGGTCACGGTCGGAATAAGTCATCTCGTATCCGGCGGATAAACTAATCTAACTTACATGCATTTCAATTGAAAAGTTATTTATGCATACAATGTGTATTCTTTTTCTATTTGCAATATTAATTTAACTTATACCTATGTGCTAGTTTGGAACCGATACCTTTAAAACTGAGACTAGTTTGCGTAGAAACAGACTAACAGCATCCTTATATCGACTCAGAAGGTGATCAGGATCAGAAATACACATATTTTATAAGGGAGGTCTCTTGCCACTTGTGATCACATCTAAAATACTCTGTGCAAGAGTCTTATAAAGTTATAGTATACCTAAAAATAGTCATAATAAAATTAAAAAATGAGGAAAATATGAACATGTCGGAGATGGATTTTCATTAGCGTCGTTCATGTTTTATAATTTGTTTCACTGTCACGCAGCGAGTCGCAATGGTCACTTCTGTTCTTCTCGGAGGGCTATTCGAACTATACTTCATCTTCCTGTTTCTTCTTCCTGTTTCCTCTTCCTCCTCACCTCCCATTGCGCCACGCTCAGCAGGGATTTTCACTCTCCTTCCCCACAGCGCTCTCATACAGAAACTCTCATACACGCGCTCTCTCTCTCTTCTCATTCCATTTCATCATCATTTATTTCCATAGCGAATACACAGAGAGACTGATATTTAACCTTAAATCTTATAAATCAAGTAAATTCCCGACACGGCCTTCCTGACTATAACACGTCCTCGTGTTGCTTAACTCAACATAAACTTCATTGTATTTCTTTGTTCTTCATCTTTCTAATGTATCGCTTGACTTCATTACTCATATCATTCAACTTAACTTTCCGTAGCAAATTTTCTTACACTTCTTGTGTCTTCAAATGTTAGTTTGGCGGGATAAACCTTCTCAATCTCCTCTAGAGTACACGCTCTCTTCCGCACAAACCCGACAATTTGGCTATCAACTATACATTTCATCAGAGATTAGCTTAGTAGGATATTCTTCAACTTAACGGTTAGAGTACATGCTCTCTTCTACTCAAGCTCAATTGTCTGGCTATCTTACACTAGTCGTCAAATGTCAGTTTAGCAGGCTAGACACTTTCCAATTGGAGTACACGCTCCCTTCTGCACATACTCGACCATTTGGATACCAATCCGCCCACAACTTATTATCGGATTCTTTTTCTACGTTTTCTTCTCTGTTGCCGTCGTCAAGCTCTTCTATCAACTCACGAGTTTCTCTTTCATCGGGCAAACTGCGTACACTATCATGTAGATACTTGCACATTCGCTTAGTCGTTAATGATTTCAACGTATAACGATTTCCATCTAGCAACTCTACTATAACAATCGGTCCTTTGTACTTGGGATCTAATTTCGTTTGGTGTCTTTCTTCACTCTTTAATAACACATGATCACCAATCTTATATTTTACCACACGGGCATGCTTTTTATCAACTCTGACCTTATCATACTTTGCATTTCTATCAATGTTTTCTTTAGCCTTCTCTCTAGTTTTCTCCAGATCTACTGCCATTTCTTTGTTGATGGTCAACATTCCCATCGGCCTTGTCTCTTTTTCTATCAACAATCAAGGGACTGTGCTGAGTCACCCGATTAGTGGTACAATTTATGGCCAACTGTATCTCACCCAACGCCTCCTGCCACGAACGTTCTCTAGTCTCTACTGCTGTTAACATCCCTTTAAGTACACTCATCACTCGCTCCACCTGCCCATTCGCTCTGCTAGCACCAGTTGCTATCACGTGTAAATCCATTTTGTTTGTGTTATAGAACTTGCGAAATTCGCTACTTGTCATCGCATCGTCCCTGATCCGCTATAATTCTACTGGGGACGCCAAATATCTATATGGCGGACTTCACCGCCTGTATGCAACTAATCGAGTCTAAATTCCAGGTGTGGTACAAATAAACGTACTTAGTGAAATACGTACTTAGTCAATTTGTACAATGACATATTCCTTTTCGTCTTTCTTGCCACTCAATTTCCCAGTAATGTCAATATGAATGGTATGCCACGGTATCTCTACTTTGGGGATTGGATGTAATTCTGTTTGCGTTTTGCCTGACGTTGATTTCGATAATTTACATGTGACGCAATTTTCTACGAATTTCCTAACATATTTTGCCATATTTTCAAACCATTACTGCTCGTAGACCTTATCTAGTGTCTTCTGCCAACCCATGTGCATTATGGCCTCGTGTATATGATTAACAACGGACCATCTAAACGCCCTCAGAATAACAGGCAAGCATTGCGTCTGGCCATTTCTTTGAATAATACGACGCAACAGACTCTTCTAATCTCATACGTGTTCGCTAATTCTCTCTGCATCTCGTCACTATTCAACTCGCTCATAATATTCGATATGTTTTCATCGCGCTGCTGCTCGGATACTAGCCAGTTGTGTGTGATAGTTGCCAAGTCAACTCGTACTTCCACAACTTTACTCGTATTTGGCTGTGCTTCTACAGGTACAGGATTCTTTGATAAGCAATCAACATGAGCCATTTGGCTTCCTTTACGATATTCAACGTGGAACTCAAAGAGTTGCATGAATGACCACCATCGATGCACTCGCGGGGTCAATACCGCCTTGTCCTGACTCGCCTTAATAGAATTGCAGTCTGTATACACAGTAAACTACTACTCAACTTAGGTGTCGCTATTTGAACGATATATTAATAAGAATATTTTACAAACTGCAATAAACCATTTTGGAAATGGATGTAATTGTGTCAGACGGGAAAAAAGTTAATCTCTTTGATATAATCGAATTAACGTCTTTCAGATCGCTGACAGCCTCTGAAGTTGTGTTCCATTGTTTTAATGTGACAAAACGAAATGATCAAGAACAAGAAGTTACAGTTGTTTTCTGCGATGCAAACGGTCTAATATATGTTTGTTCTAAGTTCGACCTTATTTCATTTAGGCAACTTAGGCAAAAAGTCAGTTTTTGTGCACTTACTTCATCCAACTTATTAGCAACTGTCACTGAGGATATAAATTTTGGATTACAAATTGATCTATACGATTTACAAAGGCTGACGAAAAATCATGGAGCACCTTTAGTTGCGTCGGCCGTCATCGATGAAAAAAGCAAACCGAGTTGTATTAATATATAGAATGTCGAAGAAAATATCCTTACCTTAGGTATAGGTTTAGAAAATGGCGATATTTTACTACATTACGGAAAAATTATACCATCTTTGTCTTTAAACATTCGACGGTATTCAATTAGTCAACAAACAAAAAATGGTTTATACTTTGAGATAAATACCCAGGGATCGACTACCAAAACTTACATGTATGCATCATGCTCTAACAGAGTATTAAACTTCTTATTAAAGGATAAAGCCGAAATAGTTAATAATTTTCAAATTGACACTGATAAAGGCCATTACAACGACTTTTGTACAATAAGAAAAACTAAAGATAGGGAAATTGAAAAATCCATGTTTGTAGTTGGTCGCGATGATGCTGTATATTGCTACACTAAAGATGGCAGGGGTCCTTGCTTTGCAGTTGAAGGCGAAAAGAAATTTATTGCTTGGGTTGGGCAGTACCTGTTTATCGCCCTTAATTCAACACATTTCCCAAATCGCAATCAAATTACATATTTAATAATCTTGGATACGGATAATAAAGTGGTTGTATTTTGGAAGCAAGTGGACAATTTTTTTTGTGCTATTGGTGAAAATGCATTTATGTACATAACTAAATCAAAGGATTCAAATATTTTATATTTAAATATGTTAAAACCGTGTGATATAGCAACAAAAATTCGTTTACTTATTGAAAAAAATATGTTTGAAATTGCTCTGAGGTCCTTAAATTGCAAAGAGTACGCTTACCCATTCGATGCTGCATATGTACGCTTCCAATTTGGAAATTTTTTGCTGATAAAAGGAGACGTAGAAACAGCAGTTAAAGAATATATTAAAACCATTGGATTTATTAAACCCTTTGCTGTGATTTCAAAACTTTTTTATTTGCGGTACAATGAAAATCTTATAGACTATTTGTCTGAAATAGAAAAAGTTAAACCTTCTCAAAACTTAAAAAAATTAATTGAATTATGCCTTAATCGTAAAAATTTGAATGAAGAAATTGACCAATTCAAATTTTTATTCGTATCTGTGCCCACTTATACGCACTGTCAAGAATTGGAACTACTTTCTAATTTAACAAGTATGTATTTTAATTCAGTAAATCAAAAAGATATTAATTATACGAAAGACGCTATATTAAATCCATTTTATAAACGTAAAATAGATATACATCAAGACGTTTCAAAGGGCGTTGAGAGAAATAGTTCAGATTTGAAAAAATTAAATAAATCATTTTTAATGACTTTTAAGAGTGCTAGTGTAAACGGACTAAAATGGATACTAAACATTAAACCTATTTTGAAAGAAAAAGTCTTTCGCTCTGAAGCGGACTCTTCAAATGAAAAAAGTGTAAATAAATACTTAAAAAAAAAAATTAATTATACGAGGAATAGTGTTTCATACTTTATGTACAATCCAGTTGAGTTTCGAAATGATTCATGTGATATCTGTGGAGACAACTTAAATAGTGAATCTGTGTATTTTCTTTGTCAACATGCCTTTCATAAAGACTGTTTGAATAACAGAATTTCAAAGTATAAAGAAGAATTGATTTGTCTTTTATGCAAAGGAAAAAAATACTTATTTTTCCAACATTCAAAAAACATAATTGTTCCAAAATCCTTCGATATTGTTAGTTTAATTTCAAGATTATTTTGCCACGGAATTAAAAATGAAGAATTCAGAACACAGGAAACAAAGTCATTAAATGCATCGCTGGAGAGGTCTGGTACCAGACCTTTACAAATATTAAAACCGATGCCTAATTGAATTTATATCAATAAATAATTATTTAATTTAAGTTTATCGTTTGTCTATTTAATAAATTACTTTCTTACCTAAAAGAATTTTGAATTGTAACTTAACTGTAATTGTAACTTTTAACTGTTGGCAACTGCCAACAGGGACCGTTAACAATCATCGACGACGAAACAACTGCTGACAGGGAAATTCCTCCTTACGGTTAACGAGGAGGTGAATGTGAACGACTTCGCACTTAAAAAGCTACGTAAAAATATGCGCCGTCAGCTGCAACAGCCTTCCTTAACACAACGGGGCACCAAAAAATACTGAGCTTGATAAATGTGCAGAGTCAATATTGTCTGCGTATGGTGTTTAAGATCAAGATTTAGTCGGCAACGGTTTGATTATAAGAAATTTTAAGTTTAATTGATCTTTGGAAATAAATTACACCGGTCACGGTCGGAATAAGTCATCTCGTATCCGGCGGATAAACTAATCTAACTTACATGCATTTCAATTGAAAAGTTATTTATGCATACAATGTGTATTCTTTTTCTATTTGCAATATTAATTTAACTTATACCTATGTGCTAGTTTGGAACCGATACCTTTAAAACTGAGACTAGTTTGCGTAGAAACAGACTAACAGCATCCTCATATCGACTCAGAAGGTGATCAGGATCAGAAATACACATATTTTATAAGGGAGGTCTCTTGCCACTTGTGATCACATCTAAAATACTCTGTGCAAGAGTCTTATAAAGTTATGGTATACCTAAAAATAATCTAATAATAATAATAATAATAATAATAATCTAAACCTAATAATTCCTGACTATAACATGTCCTCGTGTTGCTTAACTCAACATAAACTTCATTGTATTTCTTTGTTCTTCATCTCTCTAATGTATCGCTTGACTTCATTACTCATATCATTCAACTTAACTTTCCGTAGCAAATTTTCTTACACTTCTTGTGTCTTCAAATGTTAGTTTGGCGGGATAAACCTTCTCAATCTCCTCTAGAGAACACGCTATCAACCATACATTTCATCAGAGATTAGCTTAGTAGGATATTCTTCATCTTAACGCTTAGAGTACAGGCTCTCTTCTACTCAAGCTCAATCGTCTGGCTATCTTACACTAGTCGTCAAATGTCAGTTTAGCAGGCTATACACTTTCCAATTGGGATACACGCTTCCTTCTGCACAAACTCGACCATTTGGATACCAATCCGCCCACAACTTATTATCGGATTCTTTTTCTACGTTTTCTTCTCTGTTGCCGTCGTCAAGCTCTTCTATCAACTCACGAGTTTCACTTTCATCGGGCAAACTGCGTACACTATCATGTAGATACTTGCACATTCGCTTAGTCGTTAATGATTTCAACGTATAACGATTTCCATCTAGCAGCTCTACTATAACAAACGGTCCTTTGTACTTGGGATCTAATTTCGTTTGGTGTCTTTCTTCACTCTTTAATAACACATGATCACCAATCTTATATTTTACCACACGGGCATGCTTTTTATCAACTCTGACCTTATCATACTTTGCATTTCTATCAATATTTTCTTTAGCCTTCTCTCTAGTTTTCTCCTGATCTACTGGCATTTCTTCGTTGATGGTCAACATTCCCATCGGCCTTGTCTCTTTTTCTATCAACAATTCTAAGGGACTGTGCTGAGTCACCTGATTAGTGGTACAATTTATGGCCAACTGTATCTCACCCAACGCCTCCTGCCACGAACGTTCTCTAGTCTCTACTGCTGTTAACATCCCTTTAAGTACACTCATCACTCGCTCCACCTGCCCATTCGCTCTGCTAGCACCAGTTGCTATCACGTGTAAATCCATTTTGTTTGTGTTATAGAACTTGCGAAATTCGCTACTTGTCATCGCATCGTCCCTGATCCGCTATAATTCTACTGGGGACGCCAAATATCTATATGGCGGACTTCACCGCCTGTATGCAACTAATCGAGTCTAAATTCCAGGTGTGGTACAAAAAAAGGACTTAGTGAAAGCATCAATTTGTACAATGGCATATTCCTTTTCGTCTTTCTTGCCACTCAATTTCCCAGTAATGTCAATATGAATGGTATGCCACGGTATCTCTACTTTGGGGATTGGATTTAATTTTGTTTGCGTTTTGCCTGGCGCTGATTTCGATAATTTACATGTGACGCAATTTTCTACGAATTTCCTAACATATTTTGCCATATTTTCAAACCATTACTGCTCGTAGATCTTATCTAGTGTCTTCTGCTATCCCATGTGCATTATGGCCTCGTGTATATGATTAACAACGGACCATCTAAACGCCCTCAGAATAACAGGCAAGCATTGCGTCTGGCCATTTCTTTGAATAATACGACGCAACAGACTCTTTCTAATCTCATACGTGTTCGCTAATTCTCTCTGCATCTCGTCACTATTCAACTCGCTCATAATATTCGATATGTTTTCATCGCGCTGCTGCTCGGATACTAGCCAGTTGTGTGTGATAATTGCCAAGTCAACTCGTACTTCCACAACTTTACTCGTATTTGGCTGTGCTTCTACAGGTACAGGATTCCTTGATAAGCAATCAACATGAGCCATTTGGCATCCTTTACGATATTCAACGTGGAACTCAAAGAGTTGCATGAATGACCAGCATCGATGCACTCGCGGGGTCAATACCGCCTTGTCCTGACTCGCCTTAATAGAATTGCAGTCTGTATACAGAGTATACTGTCTACCGGTTAAATAATGACGGAAGTGCTTGATGGCATTAAAGACTGCCAATGTTTCGAGCTCATAAGAGTCGTATTTAGATTCTGCAAACGTGGTGCATTTGCCATAATATTCTACTACCCTGCGTTTTCCTTCTACTTTGTGCAATAACATAGCGCCATAACCATTTGCGCTCGCATCCGTATGCAATTCAATTGGAAATTTGGGGTCAAAAATTATTAATACTGGATCACTGATCAGGACTTTATTGATTCTTTGACGAATTTCCTCATATTGTTTTTCCCATTTGAAATCATTTAATTTCGAAGTTTATTGGTACAATGGTTTCATCACTTCCGAATATCTAGGGACGAACTGCCTGAAGTAGGATGCTAAACCAATAAACTGTCGTATCTGTGTGATTGAACCTGGTTGTAGAAGTTGAGATAATGCCTGAATTTTTTGTGGATTGGGCTTCAGTTCACCCTCCTTTACAACGAAACCCAAGTATTCTATTTCCTTTCGCAGAAATTGACATTTTTTTTCATTGAAAGGAAACCCTGACATTGATAACACGCTTAGCACTTTATCCAATCTTTCGAACGCTTCCTCTTCAGAATCTGAGACAATCAACATATCATCAATATAGACCACCGCATAGGTATTAACTAAATTCCCCAGGGCTCGGACTATGGCACGCTGGAAAACAGATGACGCATTCTTCAATCCGAACGGCATTGCCAAAAACTCATATTGACCTTCAGGGGTCACAAAAGCTGTTCTCTCAACAGAATCGGGGTGAATTGGCACCTGATAAAAACCACTGGCCATATCCAAACTGGAAAAATAGGTTCCGCCACGTAAGCGATTAATCTGGTCTGATATTAACGGCAAGGGATACTTATCTGACACTGCACCTGCGTTCAACTCACGATAGTCAACACAAAGCCTATCACTGTCGTCTTTCCGTTTTCACAAGTAACATAGGGCTAGCGAAGGGAGAGCCACTAGGTCTAACCACCTTCGCCTCCAACATTTGATCAATTTTACTCCTTACCATCCGCCCTTCGTCCTCGCCGAGGCGGTCGCCTTTGAACAGTCCTACTCATGTCCAGCAAACGGACCTCCAGTGAACCCGTGGTCACACGCCTACATGGGACGCTTATCACTAGCAATTGAGTCGACCCTATTTAACATGCCATTGTCATTCATCGATAGCACCGTCTGTGTTTTGCAAATATTGAACCTGTTACTTTCTAACATTACTCAAAAGCTAAGCTGAAAAATATATTGCCCAATCATCATATCGTATTTAAGGCATTTCGTATCAACTATGTGAAACAACAATTCAAGATTAAATTCAGAAACTTTCACAGTGGACAGAATTTGCAAATCACTCTTGACAACATTGTCGCCCATGCCTCTCAAAACCACAGGACTATGGCATCTCTCGCCGGCAAGCCTCTCGCCAACCGTCTCTTTTATTAACGAGCATTCGGAACCAGAATCAAAGAAAAATGGAAACCGCTCACCAAACTATATTGCCGTCCGGTTCTGCTGAATTCACCGCACACGTGTCGACGTTCCTCTCTATGGTTATATTCGCTGTTGCTGGTCTCTTCGCAAACTCCGATGCAATATGTCCAACGTTGCCACATTTGAAACACGTAACTGTAGATCTGCCGCCGCTACAGCCTGTCGTCTCGTTTCTCTCGTTCCTCTCTTCTGCTCTTCTCTTTCGGCACTCCATGGCCTTGTGTCCGAGATTACCACAACTATGGCATCTAATCGGTGTTTGCATTTTGTGCCTCTTCTTTTCGGTGCCTTGCTCGATTCCAGCGAGTTCGGCATTTCTGACGAACGAGTGGGCTCTGAGTTGTTGTTGTAGCTCCGCTCGTGTCTTTACGTTCGTTGTGAAAACCAAATGCTGAAGTCTGGGGTCGATTTGCGATGTATGTGCCAGGACCAATGATACCGCAATCTCTTCGTGCGTCATTTCCTTCCACTTGGTCAGTAAAGTTGTAACCAAACGGCTGGAGTACACCGAAAGGCATTCCTGTTGATTTGGGCGTCCTTTCAGCATGTTCAGCAACACTGCAGCCGTTGTCTCGTTGCCTTCATAGCGTTCCAAGAACAATTCCTTGAACTGCAGCCAGCTCATTCAAGGAAAACAAATTTGCGAAAGCCACTGCGATGCACTGCCGAGAAGTGATTTGCTGAGAATCATCACCAAAGATGCGCCTTCTTGAGGATGTTCACACAGAATCATATTAGCCGTTTTGCACCATGCAGCTGCGTCGGCGTCAGCAGCTTCGGGGTTGAATGTCGGTAGAGTCGCGGAAACAGCACGTGCGCCAGGCACCGACGCTTTTCATAATTCAGCTATCATTTTATTTTGCCTTTCGACTATCGCGCGTAGACTTTGTTCCGAATTGTTTTGTAGGTGTGGTGATCCCACTTCTGATGTCGGAGATGGATTTCATTAGCGTCGTTCATGTTTTATAATTTGTTTCACTGTCACGCAGCGAGTCGCAATGGTCACTTCTGTTCTTCTCGGAGGGCTATTCGAACTATACTTCATCTTCCTGTTTCTTCTTCCTGTTTCCTCTTCCTCCTCACCTCCCATTGCGCCACGCTCAGCAGGGATTTTCACTCTCCTTCCCCACAGCGCTCTCATACAGAAACTCTCATACACGCGCTCTCTCAATAAAGCGCTCTCTCTCTCTTCTCATTCCTTTTCATCATCATTTATTTCCATAGCGAATACACAGAGAGACTTATAATTAACCTCAAATATTATAAATCAAGTAAATTCCCGACAAACATATATTTTTGAAGTTCTGTAACGAGCTGTTTTTTACACAGTTCGCAACAAGTGCCAATGCTAGCTCGTAAAGATTTTTGGAACATTCTCCGAATTAGAGATTCGATGTCATTGCCCGAACCCAGAAATAATACCTTGGGATTTTCCTTAAATATATTTAATTTATTTAATATAGTAATAACAATATTATAATAATATTTAATACATATAATAAAGCATATAAACAAAATATGCTTGGGAAAGACTGGCGTCGTCCCGATGAATTGACGATTGAATCCTTGCCGTTGCTCTTGTTTGTGCCTGCGCCAGGTGCGACGTCGGTCGAGGTGCACCCCGAGATACTTCACTTCATATGCTTTTGGTATTACGGTGTTGTTTAAAGTGATTGAAGGACAGTCTTGCCGATTGAGTGTAAATGTTATTTTGTTTATTTTGATTCGCCAGTCAGTTAGCCACTTCTCCACGGCCACTAGGTAAGAAGAAAGTTGATTTGTTTGTTTGTACCGAGCATTCGGATCGACTTAAAATCGCTGTGTCGTCGGAAAACGTAAAATTTTTTAGTAGTCTGCTTGTGGGTATGTCTGCTGTATAAAGGACGTACAGCGTTGGTCCAAGTACGCTACCTTGGGGAACTCCAGCGTTTATAGCGTGGTCGTCGGACATAACAGAGTTGCATCTCACAGCAAAGGTTATGTTGTAGAGATACGACTTCAGGAGTTTGTGGGTAATTTGAGGAAGCATTCTTTTAATTTTAAACATTAATCCATCTAGCCAAAAGCCTGAGAGACATCCAGAAATATTGCAGTGCAATATTCCCGTTTTTCAAAAGCAGATCGTATTTCTGATGTATTCGATTGACTTGTTCAATGGTTCCATGTTTCTCTCGAAAACAGAACTGATGTGCGGGAATAAGATTGCGTGACCTCAAGTAGGGGGTTATTCGGGTCATCAGACATTTTGTAAAAGTTTTGAGAGACAAAACAATAGGCTTATAGGCCTGTACGATGAGGTAACTGAGTGGTCCTTGCCTGCCTTTGGTATCACCGATTTTTTTCTATCTCGCTGGATAGTACCCGAGTTTCGTTATAACGTTAAAGAGTAGGGTAATACAGCACAGTTCGAAAGCTTGATAATCATCTTTATAATTACAAGATCACATCCTGGAGACTTTTTTCGGATATAGTTGATTCTTTATGATTTTTGCTATTTCATTCGCTCGAAATTTGATTGGCTCATGTGGTGCTTGGTGGTCGTATGTTTCTGTCGGTAATACAAACAAACTTCTAACAGAGTTCGGCTGGAGTACAGCGTGTACGCTGAAGATGCGTTTCTGTGGCCAAGCCCCCATCTTTCCCTCCGCAAACGGCATAGAGGAAGAGAGGAGTGTGTATGTGCCTGTTGGCTGTGTATGTGTGGGTGGGCGTATGTGTGCGTGAATGAAAAACCAGCAACTGTGAAAATATAACCAAAAATAAGGTCCAATTGATTCCGCCTTTGGCCGAGAGCTCAGCAGGCGAGAATCCCTTGAAGAAACAGCAGTAACTGGCGTAGCAGCAGCAGGCGGTTCTAGGCCAGGACGGCCGATACCCAGGCAGCAGCCCCAGCAGCTTTAGCAGTCGCAAGAAGAAGTTCAAAAACAAAAAGAAGACCGAAAAATTGGATAAAACTTTGGAGCCACAAATCCAATCGTCCAGCAATGGGCATGGCCCGGAAGCAGGAGCAGAATCGGAGCTAAACGGCCTGCTCCAGCAGTTGCATTTGTGCAATGGCCACGGCAGCGGGCCCATCAAGGAGCAGCCCAAGCAGGCGGCAGAGGATGGTGACGATGCCCCGCCCCTGTCCGTTATGAACGGCCATCATAGCAACAATAATCACATACAGTGCAGCCGCAACCGAATCAGCAGCTCCCACAATAACAACGTAGACAGCAGCAACAACAACAGCAAAAGGAGAGATCATCTCCAGCAGCAGGAGAGGCCCATCACCGCCACAAGCAAAAACACTGCCAACACAAAGATCACCACGACCACAGCAACAAAGACACAACAAAGCGGCGGACAACAGCGGCGGAGGCAGCTAAGATGGAATTGACGGGGAATGGTCAAGCTCAGGTGGTGGAGCCGGTGGAGCACCTGCCCTCCACCTCAACAGAGACTGTTGCAATTCCAGCAGATCCCCAGCAGCCAGAACCTGCCATTTCAGCCGACGAGATTGTGTACAAGGAGTACGAGGCCGGGCACCAAATGCATCACATCATGCGACTCATTCAGGCAGAGCTATCCGAACCCTACTCGATATACACGTATCGCTATTTTATTTACAACTGGCCAAAGCTCTGCTTCCTTGCGTCCCACGACAATCAGTACGTAGGCACCATCGTGTGCAAGCTGGACATGCACATAAATGTGCGGCGCGGTTTCGTTACAATCTCAACGGAGTGGAAGCATTGCGGTTAAAGCTCTGGTTAAGATAAGTGCCGCTGGCGGCTCTACACTATATATACCTGTACACTAAATTATACACTAAATTCGTAAGCGTGCAATTAGTTATGTACATTCAAACAAACTTAAGAGCAAACAAAAAGTAACACACAAAACTCTAAACAGTAGAATGAAATTTTGTAAAAAGATTGAACAAGGAAGTGGAACAGTCTAATTCAAATTCGAACAAGCTACGCAAAGTAATGTTTATCAAAAAAATTTGAAATGCGAAAAAAACGAAATTGAAACAAGAAGCAAAAAGCAGAATAACACTCGATTCGTACACAAAAGCATGTTGTAACGATATATATACAACACATACATACATTACACCTGTATAGGCTAAATAGTTCTCCGAGGATATCCGCATCCTTGAGTAACATTAAAAGAGAAAAAAAAATGTGGTAGCTCCGTCTTCATCGCTGCAGGCCCATCAATCAGTGATTTTTCTGCCGGTGTGGTTAAAATAGAATGAGCTTTCCGTAGTAAGGTTTTGCTGCCTGAAATTGAAAGTTGCTCTATATAGCGAAGTTGGGCGTTTTTATCTTCTTCCTTCAACACATTTGAGAGTTTACGTTAAGCAGTTTTGAATATTTGCTTTGCGACTGGTGATCTATGAACTTGCCACTCCCGTCGCATACGATCAAGTAAGGAATTTGGTCGGTTTGGTTGGCCAGTATGATGGT
Source organism: Drosophila ercepeae (assembly GCA_018150545.1). Lineage (NCBI taxonomy): Eukaryota > Metazoa > Arthropoda > Insecta > Diptera > Drosophilidae > Drosophila > Drosophila ercepeae. Next base: position 948,201 of record JAECWL010000182.1, on the reverse strand, counting down.
CGGCATGAAGAGACGTCAAGCTTTCTATTTTAATTTTTGTTTCGCACGGCTCCCGCTGCATAACGTACAACCCACCTCCGGACCAACCGACCGAGGGGCTCGGATCGCGGGGATAGAGAATAACGTATAGAAATATTAAGTCGTTAACAAAAATAGTAAAAAGTAACGGCCCAAGATGGCTTCCTTGGGGAACTTCCGATATAGCTCTAATAAGGCAAGAGTGTACATTTTTAAACAGGACACGTTGGGTTCTCCCAGCTAAGTAGTTGCAAATCTACATGAGATGATCTGAGGGAAATCCCAATAGATTAAGTTTAATCAAAAGGAGTGAGTGGTTAACACAGTCAAATGCTTTGCTGAATTCAGTGTAGATTACATCTGTTTGAAGCCATTACGGAAACTATCTGTAATAAAGAACGTCAGCTCCAAGAGGTTTGTGGTGGGGGAGCGACGCTTTATGAAACCATGCTGGCATGGAGACATAATTGAACTGCAGAGATGTTGAAGATACCAATTTACCAATTTTTCGAAAAATTCTGACAATTTAGAGATTCCTCTATAGTTTGTAGCATCCGATTTATTTCCTTTTTGGTGTAAGGGAATTACGAATTATTCCTTCCACATGTGGGGAAAAAATCGAAGTTTCCAGAGACAAAGAGAAAAGTTTTAGAAGAGGTTTGCACGAGGGCTTAGCGCAGTTCTTTAGTACACAAACTGGAACACCATCGGATCCTGAAGAATAGACTGGTTTTACCTTTAGAAGATGCGTTAACACACTGCTTTCCCAGAAAAATGGTCTGAAAATAAGATTGGTTGAATAAATTTTATATGAATAATGCTGATCCATATTTGTAGGGAATACGTTGTTTGAAAGAATGTTGCGAATAAATCGAGAATACGCTGATCAGTAATCGCCCATAAATTTTCAAACGATATTAGGGGGAGTGAAGATACATGTTTACGCTTAGGGCTAAGAAAATTATAAAAATAATCCTGTGATCCTGTGTTAACTGGATCCGGCAGCGGTAAATATAATTCTTATAACACTCAGCGTTATGCACGATGAAGTTTGACCGAGCTATTAAGTATCTTGAAAAAGTTACATCGCAGCAATTTTTTTTTTTTTTTTTCTATAACTATTTATTGAGGCATACAGGGTATCTTAAAACTCCTTGGTGACCTTGGCATCTTTTAATACTGCCCGAGAGGCTCGGCGGCTAAGTGTGCTTAGCAAACAAAGCGTTAAAAGTTTTGTAGAATGTCTCTAAAGCGATATTAATATCGGTGCATTCCCAGAGATCGGCTAATCGAATGTTGAAATTAGATTGATTAGCCTCTGAAAATCAGCCTTGCGAAAGCAGCGAGTTTTATGAACTCCATGGCGAGACTGAAGGTTGCTAGCAGTAAGGGTTTCAATCGACACCTTAAGCGTTGGTGGGTAAGGATCTTCTGGGATCGAAAGTGGCATTGCTCTGAAAAGGGTTATTCCATCTGGATCAGAAACGAAACACAGATCTAGAAGCAGACCTAAATAATTCCTAATTAATTCCTTAATTGATAAAGATGGTATATACTCGATGTTTGACCAGATAAGTTCAGGTAAATTGAAGTCTCCTAGAATCACTAGCAGGTCACTGTCGGGCATGCGATAAGAAACCAGCTGAATGGCAGATAAGTGGTGCCAGTATGTAGGTGGTTCAGAAGAAGGTGGTAAATATGAGCAGAGCTCGCAAATAACAGTTGACCGTTTTTCGTTTTGCGGTATGCTCTCTAACACAACCGAAAAACACGATGCACGTGTGCTCTCGCTCTGAACAGAACTTTTCGTTTCTCTGTGTTTTGGTTTACGGTTAACTGCTCTCAGTTTCGTGGTTCTTGATATGCTCACTGAACAACAACTCAGAGAGAGCAATCCAACTGAACGCTCGCTCATTGAGGGTCAGCAGATGAGCGAAAAAACGAAAGGCTCATCGTAAAGGGTCTTTTGATTTCAGTGCCTTTTAAACAAAGCTTAGCAACAATTTTAACATATGTATTTATAGATGTAAACATTAGATTTATTACTTATTCAGCATTAAGCTTTACAACAAGTAGCGAAACCCTTCGCTATCAAGAAATAAAAAAGGCTTTCCATCAGTGGTCACAATCTTTATAATCGAAGAGACGATTGATTCTTCACTGGTTTCATATGAAATTTTTCTTTTTTTCATATTCTGTTGAATTTCGTAGTCGTCAATCTCGAATTCATTAATTAGATCTCTTAAGATTACCCTAAGTTCTTAAGCAAAGATTAGCTCTTGACCCGAAAACTCCGATACTGTTACATTAAAGCGGGCATACGTAATAAGTAAGTTACTCCAGTTAACTTATACAAATAGACTAATCATTCGCATATACACACACTTATACAAATGCAAAAGACTTTTATTTTCTTCGCTCGTTGCAAAACGGTCAGTGAATGAGCAGAACAAAAGGGAAACACGAAATTGGTTTTTGGTTGAGCACAGACCGTTCGTTCAAGAGACACTGGTGAACGGCTCTTGTCTGACTTTTTGCGCAAGTGGTGCGCAAAGAACTGTTACTTGGTGACTGCAAGAAACGGTCAACTGTTATTTGCGAGCTCTGAATATGAGCATGCTATAAACAGTGATTGAAGGGACATAGTGATTTTGACACATAAGAATTCAATATCACCAAAATATGGTAACTTCACCTCTTCAGAAGCGAAGTCGGAGTCCACAGAGATTAGGACTCCCCCTCCTAATTAAAGATTACCTATCTGGAAAAACTTCGGAGCTAAAAATGTCCGGCTTTAAATAGATTTCTCTAAAGTGTTTATGTGAGATGCATATGAAGAACTATCAGAATAAAGCTTAGTGACTTACTTTGTAGCCCCCTAGTATTCTGATAGGTAAGAAGAATTTGTTAAAAAAGAAGATGAAGATGATTGTTTAGGATTTTTAGGTATTGGGTGTTTAACTCCCACAGGCTTGTTTACCTTTTTCTTGACTGTTCTCGGCTATATTCTTGTACGAATATGTTCTCCGGCCAAACAACACACAGTGGAACAAATCGTGTTGAACATCGCCAAAGGTACATATATCTTGAAGGATGACAAAATCCTCGAGTAAGTGCATTTAAACATTCTTATGTCCTCAACTTTAACAACGGGCTTCGATTTGGCTTGAACATAAGCCGAAATATTAGTTTCTGAGGTGTCAGGGGCCAGTCGTGAAATAAAAATATACTTAGAGAGGAGAATCACCTGTAGGGGTTTTGGTGTTACGGTTGGTGACACCGCGACATCAGCTGACAATCACCTGAAGTGATACAATGGAAGATAACTTGGACAAGTTATGCTCAACTTTAGAGTTGAATTCAGAAACCGATTTTTTTTTTACGACTCCTGCTCTTGGCGTAGCAAGAGTTATAAGCGGTTGCATGGTCGTCGGCTGATCAGGCTGAAGAGCGATCTTGGTATATACGGCGTCCCTAACAGCGGTTTTTACGCTTAGAAGACTTATTTAGCAGCTGGAGGCTGCTGAATTGGGAATCAAGCGCATAGAGTTGGTCGTTGATTTTCCGGGAACCACCGAGCAAATCTTTAAACCCATTTTTAGTCTGCCGCATGAAAGTTCGCATATCTTTTGAAACAGAACAACATCCAGTACTGTAGAAGTGACGACAGCATTACGCGAAATGGCATACGAAACTGAGGCGGTGATACCGGTACATTTAGCATTTACGACGTTTTCGCACAGCCAGCAATCAGCTTGTTGCACGATTTTATAACCCAGATGCTATAAAATTCCATAATATTAATTATATTAATATTTAAACAAGAATATACAATTTTAAAAATATAAAACTATATTAAAACAAACAACTAATAGCCTTAAACCACTGTATTTGCGTAGATATGGGCGGGAAAATAAAAAAAATATAAAAATTTTAACTATGTTTTAAAACAATATTTAGAAGCAAAACAAGTTGTATATCCAAACTAATTGCCTTAAACCACTGTACTTAGATGTGAATAGATTTGATAGATAAGAGAGAGGCAGATTTTGATTTATGATGGCGATATACAACTGTTTTCCTTTAGAGGTGACGAGGCGTGATCCCCAGTGGGTTTGTTTGGCGTTGTAGTCACCTGCAGCAATGAAGGGGTCCCCTAGAATGTTGAAGAAGTCCAGAAATTTTTTTTCGAAGGGGAAAGTATACCGCTGCAAGGGTAAGTTTGCCGCTTCCAAGTTAAACGTTTCTAGATATCGCCTGTAAGTACTTGTTTGCAAACTCGGTATGGTAGTGGTATTTGATGTGATTTCTAATCAGGATACCGGTTGCGCCATGTGCTTTTCTGTCTGGATGATTTTCGTACAACAAAAAGTCATATTTTTTAAGCATTAAGGTCTGTTTCTGACAGTAACAGGATGTCAATATGATTGTCATGAAGGAATTCAATTATTTCAAGATTATGCATTGAAACGCCGTTGGCGTTCCATAATGATATTCGTGCGAAAAATACTTCTGGGGTTATTTCTCATGGTTTAGGTTTATTCTGGACCAAATGTAGTCAATCCGCATCGATACTCGAACAATGCGGACGTGTTTTTTAATGTGCTCCGAAAATATACAAAATACTCCACGTAAAAAGTAAATAATTACCAACAATTTACCACCAAGATCTAGCGAAAAGACGCTCAATGTGATGTATAATCATTTAAAGTAGTTGTGCAAACTCCCTTCTTATGTACAACTATTTTATTTCAAAGAAAGTTAACAGAAAAAATCCAACCTACAATGGTTATCGTGTATATATTGTTTATTTTGCCTCTACAGCCTCTCTTTTTTGTTTTTTTGTTAGCTATACGGCAGGAAAATGAAATCTTCTAAAGATAGCACCTACTATCCGTAGATGGAAAGCACGATTCATAACCCTCCAATTAGAGTTATGCCTACGTACTAAAAACAAAAACCTTCAGTTCTTCTTAAGCTTACCGGGACTGACAGTCAAGGTATTTCATCAGTGAGCCGGATGTGATGCCAAATCGCACTCCCTCTCCATATGCGTTGTACTGCAGCGTGACGCTCCTTCCTTGACTCTTTAGCCGCGTTTTACGGCACGCCTAGCGCGCTGTGGTAGAATTCTTTCCCCGCCATACCTCCACCGCCCTCGTTGCGTCTCTTGCCACTTCCTGGAATCCACTCTCGTATCGCTATCGCCCTTCTCACGCAAGGTATTGGCCATTTATCTCTAGGTCAATGTGTGTAATGCATGAAAGGGCGTGCGCCACGACATCCGATAGGGTTCTAAAGCCTTTGATGAGTCTGAGATCCATTGTCCGTGATACTGTACGCGCACTATCCAACTAGGATACTTTGTTGGTAACACAGCACTAGATAGGGGCAGCGTTAGGGGTAGCGTTCTCCCACGTTTGGCATGATTCTTCCCAGGGCTGCAGCTGTCATTGCCGCCATTTTGCTGGCATACATTGCGTGGTTCTTAAAAGAGACTCTACGGTCTATTAGGACTCCCAGGTACTTCAGCGTTCCTGATGAAACGATTTCTACTCCCTTAACTTCGACCTGCATGCGCTTGACTGTCTTTCTGCTGGTCAACAGGACTACTTCTGTCTCATGCGCAGCAATTCCTACGCCGACTTTCCTGAGCCATTCGATGACCGCCCTGATCGTCACATTACTGTTGTCCTCGAGCTTCATCGTTATCGAACGCTTGGGGAAGACTCCGCCCAGAAGACACTGTTTGAATGTGTCCCTGAAGACTTCAGGTCTTGCGGTTGCAGCTGCTTAACCGATTACGCCTGGGATACCATCAGTGCCCGGAGCTTTGTTCGGCTTGATCCTCTTTGCTGCTTCGACGACTTCACATGTTGTAATACACGGAAAGCCGGAGGCAGGGGGTTCGAGTGCGGGTTGCCATGACGAGTCTTGACTTGGGAATAGCTCCAACACGATGTTAGCCAGGGTGGCTGGGTCCTGCGGAGTTCCTGCAACAGCGGCATTAAGAGTTTTCCTTACTGTTTATAAGGGAGTCCCCAGGAGTCGTCGTATACACTTCGAATCAGGTCTTTGAATGCATTAGCTTTTGCTGCAGATTTGCCGTTCTTAAACTCCGCTCGCTTCGCTTTGTATATTTCAATGCGTTGGGCGTAATGAGGTTGCCCTCTGGATCGCTGCGCTTGCCTCCTTGACCTGAAGCATTCCGCCCGAAGCTGGTGTAGAGAGACACTCCACCAGTAGACCGGGGGCTTGCGTTTCTCATTCGTTTTCCTCGGCATCACTGCATCGCACGTTGCTTTGAGCATATCCATGAGCGCTGTCACCATGGTTTCCGCGTGTCCATTTCTGGTCTCCATGAGCTAGATTTGCTATGCCAACATATCTTCATCCAGTTTCCTGATGTCCGAAACTGACCCTAGCGTACTTCTCCGCTGACTGGGCATCGGCCTCATCGTTCGGACACTGAACGAGATCAGGTTATGATCGCTCAGCGTTATGTCCTCTTGTACAATCCAGTTTGCGTTAGTCACTAGGACTCTGCTAACAAAGGTGCCATCAATGAAAGACCTCTGTCGTTATTAAACGTCGTTCAATACGAGTTCTAGCAAGTTTATGGCATCGATCACTACTCGGCCTCTTGGGTTAGAAGTCCGACTGCCCCATTCTGTAGCCCAGGAATTGAGGTCACCACTACCATGTTTAACAAGCTTTCCAAGAATGTCCTCAAATTGCTCCGGACTGTCGCTGGGTTGAGCATAGCAGCTGTAGAAGTGAACTCGCATTGGTACGGTTTCCCACTCTTCCATAGATAGGCTGGTGTGACATTTAATAGCCACCTTGCCTAATTCATCAAATACCAGGAAGGTATGGTTCACTCAAAAGCACTACGTTCGCCTTGCGCTCCCTCGCTGTCTGAGCCAAAAGGTTCTGTGCAATGGTTGACGTTGAGCTGGATGATGTTAATCATTACGGCGGCTATTAGCTCTTGTACACGACGCTGCTGCAGATGAGGCATATTGGCGGCGCTACGCAGCCCGAGCGATCGACTGACTTGCAGTTAGAAGCCCGGTGGCATCTGAAGCATCTTATTCGACGCATGTCCTGGACGATGCGGCAACGTGACCATCCCACGGTTACTACACCCCGTTTGATGACCGCAATGTCATCGTTCGCGCTCATCAGCACAGAGGCTATCTGGGTTCCGTCCCGCATCCTGCGAAGGCCTCTTACATCCTGTGGTTTCAGGAGGATTCCCTAGAATTGGGAGACCAGGGAACTGTGAAGATCCTCTGTCGTCGTAGCCTCGTCCAGACCGATGCAGGTTAGCGCAGTTCATTGCGCACCCGTGCATACCGAAGCCAGCTCTTTGAGCGTCGCTTGTAACTCACTCTTGAACGACGACACGCTAATGGTGTTCATAATCCTCTTCTGGCTAGCAGCATTGCATTCGCCGGATATTGCAGCCATCGGTACTCGTATTCCCATTCCCACAATTTAAAACTTCTTGGAATTCGCGCTCTTTTACACGTCTCGTTCGCTCAGCCGAACATCCACTACATCCACCAAATGCTCAAAATAACAAGGCTATTTTCATGATTTTTTTTAAATGACATTTTAGATGTAATGTATATAAGTAGTATATAATAGTATAAACTCTTAAAGAATAGAAAAAAATTTTTTTTATTGTTATTTTTTTTTACAAAGTGGCGGATGTGCAGCGATTGGGAAAAAAAATTTTTGCGAAAAAAATTCGAAAAATATAATCATGTGTACTTCACTAGATAATCTAATGAAGAAGCTACATTTAAAATTTCATGTCAATCGGATGTAACCTTTTTCAGTTCTACTGGTCGCCAATTTTGAAAACATGGTTTTGAGAAAAACGCGCTTAAAGTTTTTAAATGCTATACAAGGAGCCTAAAAGTTCTTTGGTAATAATATATTTAAACGAATTTTGAGTTTAGATTTGTACTTGGGCGTTGTAGATTTTGCTGTGTGGTTACCCCCACAATTTCCTCACTTTTTAGTGCTGGGATCGCTTTTATTTGTCGCGCAATGGGACAGAGTCATGAAGCGCTCCATAAACGACACAAACTGAACGCAATGTGCAATATTCTCTTGTATAGCCATATTGTCGCAGATCGATCGGTGTAATCGATAGGCGTAGTCAGTATTTTCGTGATAGTGATAGGATTTAGTAGATAAATGTGTGCGGGCCCTCCACGCAAACAGTGGTTTGCCGCCATCGTAAGCCGCGAAAAACTTATCGTGCATTGTCGCACGAGAGTTTGGAGGGCAAACTGCGGTAAGATAGGATTAGAATAATTTATGTTGAATAACCTTAAAAAGAACGATTATAGAATAAAACGAGCTACTAATGCCGGAAGAGTCTTTCCGGAGCAGTGCTTTAGGTTCGGCCGACCGGAGCAGCTTATACGCAGCCAGCTGAACAGCGTGCGAGAGGTGCAGTTAATTTCGGAGCACAATTTGGCGAAGATCATTCCTTTCGCTACCCAAGTGAGTAACCTCGCGGCCTTCTTGCAGTTAGCGAAGGCGGAGCAGGACCTGGAGAACCCAACCCTCATGGAGCAGGTTGTGGCCAAGCTTCCTACGAGCAAGCGAGTGGACTGGGCCAGACATGCTGCAACGATTGTGCCCTTTCGTGGGAAACAACAGTGGGTTGTCCACTACAGCGCGTGGCTACAGGAGTACGCAAACGTGGTGTTCACGGCAGCAGTTCCCAGACGCAGCCCGGCCAGGATGCCTTCGCTACGAGATGGTCACAGGGACCAAGAGGGGATCATCACGATGATCGATGACGAGCTGCGAAGAGATCTTGGAGTGCAAGGACAGCGTCGTCAGCCATGGTAAATATCCAATGGTTTGGAGGTAGGGCAAGCAGAGAGCCTACCAACGTGGTGAGTTTAAAGATAAGCGGAGTTGGAAAGCTCACTCACTAAGTATTGAGAAACGTGTATGCCGTTTCGAGCCTGAGTCTGCCGATGAAGACATTGAGTCGACAGGATGTCCAAGGCATGAATAGGGATGCGCGTTTGCCGATGAAGCCCTACAGCAACGTGGTTCCGAAGCTGCTCATCGGCCTGGATCACGGACATCTCGGATTGCCACTTAGAACGAGGCGGTTCGCTAGAGAGGGACCGTACACGGCCGCAACCGAGATGGGCTGGGTTGTGTTTGGGCCTGTAAGTGGGCAATCGACTACGCCATCACCGAGGTCCTGCCGTGTCAATGGATGACGCCATGGAACAGATGGTGGAGGACTACTTCGACATGGAGAACTTTGGAGTGAAGCCCGCGCCACAGGTCGCAGCCAGCGACGATGTGCGGGCACAAAGGATGCTTGAAGACACCACGGTTAGAGTGGGGCGTCGCTACCAGACGGGATTACTCTGGAAGGACGACCACGTTGTGCTGCCACAGAGCAACGAGATGGCGTACAAGAGGCTGGTTAACGTAGAGAAGAAATTGGAGCGGAATGAGCCGTTGGCGCCCGAATATGACCGGATTATAAAGGATTACGTGTCTAAAGAATACGCAAGGAGGCTACAGCCGGATGAGGTCGCGGTGAGAAGCGACCGGTTATGGTATTTGCCACATTTTGGTGTCGAAAACCCCAACAAGCCCGGCAAGGTACGGCTTGGGTTTGATGCTGCAGCCAAAGTTGGAGGAATCTCGCTAAATTCGAAGCTGGACAAAGGGCCTCAGCTCCTTAAGCCTTTGCCAGCTGTGCTCTTTCATTTCAGAGAGGGAGCAGTCCGAGTCTGCGGTGACATCAAGGAGATGTTCCACGAAGTGCTAATCCGAACCGAGGACAGATGTTCCCAACGATTCCTTTGGAGAGATGGCGACGACGAGAGAGATCCGGATGTCTATGAGATGAACGTAATGACGTTTGGAGCAGCATGCTCGCCGAGCGCTGCACATTACGTGAAGACCATGAATGCCCTGAAGTTTCGGGATTCGGATCCGAGTGCAGTCAAGGCTATCACCGACTACCATTATGTCGATGACTATGTGGACAGTTTCGCTGCAGAGTGCGCGGCGATCAGCGTATCTACCCGAGTGAAGGAGATACATGCGGATGCTGGATTCGAGCTATGCCAGTTTTCATCCAGCTCGCCCACCGTGGAAACGGCTTTAGGACCTGGACGCGTCAAGAGCGTCGGATGGGGTGAGGCTAAGCAAAAGATCCTTGGAATGCGTTGGCAGGTAGCAACGGATGACTTCAGATTCAACGTGGAGTATCATCGAGTGCCAAGCAGCGTTCTGAGTGGATCGCCATTATTTTGGGCGTGGACCAGTCCGGGCCATAGAATTGCACGTCTTCGTGGATGCTAGTCAGGCAGCATTCGCGGCGGTGGCCTATTGGAGGGTCACATATGAAGACGACAACGTGCTGGTGAGCTTCGTATGTGCAAAGCCGAAGAGCGCCCCGATGAGAACAATGACGATCCCACAGCTAGAGCTGCAGCCAGCAGTCCTCGGAACCAGGCTGAAGAATACTGTTAAGGAGTAGCACAGTGTGGCCATCACGGACCTGGTGTTATGGTGCCTACGGCCGACAATGCGGCGGATGATGCGACGCGGTCGCAGAGGGTAGTCGCCCTTAGCCAGGATTCAAGGTGGCCAAAAGGACCTGCATTTTTGAGGCAGCCAGCAGGCAGCTGGCCGGGCCTGAGGAAAGAACTGAGCGTATTCCAGATACCCCTGATGAAGAAGAGATTCCCAGTGAGTTTGCATTAGTCGTGGCAAACGATTTTGTTATTCATTTTCAGAGATTCTCGAGCTTCAATCGCCTGGTGAGGATCGTGGCCTGGGTCCTACGGTTTGTGCGCGTATGCCGCATACAGAGAAGCGATCTCGAGGAATATGGCCTTACTGCAGCAGAAGGTAAGGACGCGGAGAACCTGCTGGACAGACAAGCACAGTTGGAGTAGTATCCCGACGAGATGAGGTCGGTGGAAACTGGACAGGACGTCGGTAGCTCGAGCGACAATCGAGGGTTGGTACCCTACCTGGACAAGAACTGCGAGCTTACGGCAGAATTGATGCCGCACTGTGCATGCCGTCCAGTGCGAGGGGGCCCGTAATACTGTCACACAAGCACAGTCTGACAGAGCTGATTGTGCGACATTTCCACGCCAGGATGAAGCATCAAAATGTGGATGCTACGATCGCTGAGATCCGGTAGAGATTCTGGGTCACGAAGATGAGGCGAGTGATGCGGAGAGGGATCTCATCGTGCAACGAGTGCAAGTTGCAGCGAGTGCGGCCGGTGCCGCCGGTAATGGGATCCCATCCAGAGGACAGATTGGATGCGGGTGGATGGCCATTCAAGTACACTGGATTGGACTATTTTGGGCCACTTTTGGTGACTGTGTCCCGTCACAAGGAGAAGCGTTGGGTCGCCTTGTTCACGTGCTTGACGACAAGGGCGATTCATCTTTAGCTGGCGCATGACCAGTCGACGGATTCCTGCATAATTGCGATCAGGAACTTCGTCTGCCGTAGAGGGCCAGTACATAGACAGCGCAGCGACAACCGCAAGAACTTCGTGGGAGCTGACAGGGAAACCAGACGCTTTGGTGACGTGGTCGAGATGGAGAAGATTCTGAGTGAGTTGTCAAGCAAAAGCATAGAATGGGTTTTCAATTGCCCAGTGAACCCGTCTGAGGGCGGAGTATGGGAGCGCATGGTGCAGTGCGTCAAGAGAGTACTGCGTCATACCCTGAAGGAAGTTGCGCCGAAGGACCATGTATTGGAGAGTCTCCTGATTGAGGCGGAGAATATTGGGAATTCGCGTCCCCTCACCCATGTGCCTGTGGATGCGGAACAGGCGGTGCCGTTTACGCCAAATGACTTACTCAAGGGAGTAGCCAATCTGCCGGATACGCCTGGATTGGATGTGGAGCTGCCCATGGAGGGTTCTACAAGAAAGCAGCGGAGGATTGCTTGCATGCTGCGAGACCGTTTCTGGAGGAGGTGGGTCATGGAGTACCTGCCTACGCTCGTGCGCCGTGAGAGCCTGGAGCCTGGTTGTACTCCCTTCCTTGTTATATGGCCTAGAGGCGCACGTCCTTTATGCCTGGTTTCGCTGGGTAGTTTTTCGCCTGCCACCGTATAGGTGTACGTCGCCTGTTTTAGCCTTCAGCTCTGTTGGCCATCTCGTCGGCTCGGACCCGCTTCATCATATCTCTGATGATGTTTTGTCCCCGCTCCCAAGAGTCGCTGTTCTCCATCATGGCCGCGATCAAGCCGCCAGGGCTGAGCGGGGCACCGATCAGCGCCCTTAGCTGCACCCTCTCCTCCGTGAACCTTGAGCAGTGCAAGAGTACATGCTCTGCTGTTTCCTCAGCATCGGGGCAGTGGAGGCATTGAGCTGCCTCTACGTGGTGGAACCGGAGTAGGTATGCCCGAAAGCAACCTTGATTTGTGAGGAACTGGGTAAGGTGGTAGTCCAGTTTTTTGTGGCGGCAATTGGCCCACGCCGTTAAATCGGGGATAAGTTGGTAGGACCACCTCCCCCGATGCGATGTTATCCATCTGGTCTGCCACTCTCCCATCAGTCGCTCGTGGGCCTCCAGCCGGGTAGCACCTTCTCGAACCTGACAAATAGCCTTTATCTCCAGGTCGATTGGCGGCAAGCCTGCCAGTGCTAGTGCTGCGTCTCCGGATATGGTCCTGAAGCCTCTAATGAGCCTAAGGGCCATAGACCGTACCGCCGCGCGTGCTCCTTTTGAAGTAAGTGCCTTTCCTGGTGGCGTTGCTCCATATTGGTGCAGCATAGAGCAGCGTTGCCTTGGCTACCGCCACCAATAGTTTCCTTGCCGGGTAATTTGGACCTCCTACATTGGGCATGAGCCTGGACAAGGACACGCAGTTGTTATTGCTGCTTTCCTGCTTGCGTAGCTAGCATGCTCCTTAAAAGCTAGCCTGTGGTCTATCATTACTCCCAGGTATTTTAAGGAGTCTTGTGATGCCACCTGTGTCCGGTTGATCGTGATCAGCATTCTTTCCACCTTGTTCCTGCTGCTTAATAGGACAGCCTCGGTCTTGTGCGCCGTAATTGTTAAGCCGGCTTTCTCTAGCCAGTCGGTGGCCATAGTAATTGTCGCGTTGCACTTCTCTTCGAGGACTGCTATTGTCTTGGCCACTGCAGTTATTGCCACATCGTCCGCAAAGCAATGTAGCTCAGCTCCTAAGGGCTTGTTGATGCCCAGGATTCCATCATATATAATGTTCCACAGGATCGGCCCAAGCACAGATCCTTGTGGGACTCCTGCAGATACGCGGTAGCATTTCGAACCAGAGGTCACGATCCGTGAAGTAGCTTCCAACGACGATCCTGAGATTCTCCGGGATACCCATCCTATGCATGGCGCTGAGGATTACTGGCCATCTAGCGGTGTTGAAGGCGTTCTTCACATCCAACGTGACGATTGCGCAGTACTCCTTCCTTCCACCCAGCCATCTATCACCATCGAGAGCGTTCTTGGAGCTACTGCTGTTGGCCGCCATAGAGTGTTTTGCCTTGGGAATAGTTCTGCTACTATGCTAGCCAGAACATCCGGGTCAGTTGGAGTTGCCTCTCTCTTCCTTAGCTTGTTAGCTACGAGTTTGTAGGCAAGTCCCCAGGGCTCTCTATCCACGGTATCTATCACGGCTTGCGCTGCTCTTTTTTCCTCCTTGGCATGGTTGCATCACACGTTGCCTCAAGCATCTTCATGATGGACTCTCTTGAGATTCTGATCAATACAGACGTGTTTAACATAAGCAGCGCGAAAAAACCATTAATAACGGAGACAGCCCAGCTGGAACAAGCCTAAATTGCTCATAGCCACACCGTGGGAACGTGTAATTGTTCGGCTGAGCGAACCAACCAAAAGCAAGTGTGTGAAAAAGGTCGAAATACAATTTCTCATTTTTTCCTTTTCCGATTGCACTATTTGCGGTGGGAGGCCCACCTGTTAAAAGAGCCGGTGGAGCTGACAACTCATCGCAGACCAACAGTGCTGCCAGATCTGGTGATCGGGAACGAAATAGACAGAGCAGCGGGGGGCCCCGCCCCCACCGATGATGACCCATTCAGGAGCTCAAGAATGTCAAGGTCCCCAACAAAAGGAGGATGAACCGCGGTGCAGGACGCCGGAACCCCTGCGCCGGCGGTAGTGCTGGAGGATATACCGACTTGCCGCCGCAGTGATACAGCGTTGGACAACTCGGCCCCTGCAGCCATCAGCGCTATCAATACGAGTAACCAGAAGGCAAAGGACGTTATCAGCGTGACGTCGCTCAGGAAAGGAAGGAAATCACCAATCGGATCGCCCATAGGGCCTTTAGACCTAGCCGCGGGAACCCCTGCACCGGCGGTTGTGTTGGAGGATATACCGAGTAGCCCCCGCAGTGCGGCAGAGCTGGACAACTCGGCCCCTGTAGCCAGCAGCGCTAGCAATACGAGCAACCCGAATTCAAAGGACGTTATCAGCTTGCCGACGAACAAAAAAGGAAGGAAATCACCAACGGGATCGCCTTTAAGGCCTTTGGACTTCGCCGCGGGATTCCAAAATGAAGACCTGCGGAGCATTCTCGCTTTGATGGGAAATTAAATTAACGCGATACTATCCGCGTTCGAAATTCGGCGCCATGAAGTCATAGAAGACAAGAGCGTACTTCTGGAACTATCGGCTCTCAGCAACAGGGCCATCGAGCTTCACGAAGGCGGCTAAAGAGAATCTTTCTACGACCGCTTCGACCCAAACCGAGCCCCAAAAGCCTGGAAAAAAGGCTACACCAGCAAGGAAACTGCCAAAGGGACAGATGCCCAAAGTCCAGGAGCCTAAAGCACAGGCACCCAAGCGCGGCAACTACCCCGTGGTGAGCTCAGAGGGTATAGCTAAACCCAAAGAAAATGCGTCCAAGCCGCGCAGCTATGCATCCGTCGCCAAGGAGGCTAGCACTGGAGGCGAGTGGAAAAGAAGACGGGAGAGGCCTCGTATACGGAAATGCTCCGGAAACTGAAAGCGGACCCGAACCTCAGCGAACTGAGCAAACATGTTCGCAAAGTCCGCAGAACTCAGCAAGGGGAACTACTGCTGGAAGTAGAGGGAAAAGTCTCAGACAGCGTCCCCAAATTTAAGACCGAGCTAGAAGCAACTCTAAAAGACATGGCTTCGGCACGTACGGGTACTCATAGAATAGCACTATCCTGCAGTGGATTGGACGAGGCCACGACAGCGGAAGATCTCCACAGCTGCCTGGTCTACCAATTTCAAGGCATTCTGCTGAAACCAGAGGACATCAAAGGACTACGTAGGATGCGGGATGGGACTCAGATAGCCTCTGTCCTGATGAACGCGAATGATGCGATCGCGGTCTTAAAGAAGGGCACGGTAACCGTAGGGTGGTCAAGGTGCCGCATCATCCAGGACGTCCGGCCCACGAGATGTTACAAGTGCCTGGGCTACGGGCATCGAGCAACGACCTGCAAGGCAATCGACCGATCAGACTGCTGCCTGCGGACACAAGGCAAGGGGATGTGTTGCACCACCAAAGTGCCTAATATGCAGCGACGAAGTGGACAAAAACCACCCGACGGGCTGTTTCGCGTGCCCGACATACAGAGCCAGCCTTAAAGAAGCGAAGTCCCAGCATAATGCAGGAGCAAATTAAGATTGTTCAGCTCAATGTTAACCATTGCGCAGCTTCTCAGAGCCTCCTGGCCCAAACTGCAGCGGAGCGCAAGGTAGGCATCATGCTTTTGAGCGAACCCTATTACCCTGTCCGGGGCAACCCCACAATGATATTGGACGAAATCGGCAAAGCAGCCATCAAGTGTTGCAGCAACCTGCACATACAGGAATTGGCGGCCTCGCCGATGCGCGGAATAGCATATGCAAAAATAAAAGGAGTGCATTTTTACAGCTGCTACGCCCCCCTATCGACACCACAGACCAGTTCGAGGAGATGATGGAGGTGCTGGGCAGCCATGCGAGAGGGCGCGGCCCGAAGATCATCGCGGGCGACTTCAATGCATGGGCAGAAGAATGGGGCAGCAGGATATCCAATCCCAGAGGCCGAGCAGTAATAAACACAATGCTTATGTTGGACCTGGTACTGCTGAACGACGGCTGCAAACCAACGTTCAACAACGATAGGGTTCGTCCTATATCGATATCACCTACATCAGCAGAGGGTTAGTGGCTAACGCGAGCTGGACTGTCCACGACGTTGTAACGCTGAGTGACCACGCACTGATTTCCTTCTGCATCCTACCGAAGGGCACGACTTGGAGGCGGCAGAGAAGATCAGTCGGGCAAGCCTGGGACTCGAGGAAGATCGACGAAGATATGCTGGCATACCAAATCGACTCGCTTCGGATCTCAAATGGACACGCAGATTCAATGGCGGCCGACCTTATGAAGTGTGTGAAACAGAAAATTTGGACAATTCAGTGGAATTTAAAGTTGATCAGATGCTGCAGTTATTGACATTGAAATAACAAGTTGAAGAACAGAGAGACAACAAACTAAAAATTAATGTTGACAATTTTGATAAAATAATTGGTGATTATTTGTGATGGGAAATCTTTCCCCATCAGAAAGTGGTTTGACATTTTTGAAAAAAATGCGGATGCAAGTTAACAACTGACAGAGCATAAGTTTACGTTAAAATTACCCTAGCAACTAAGTAGGTTCAGATAAACAATGCTGACGCGCCCCAACTGAGTTCGGCGCTCTCCGCTAAGAACGGTAAATGCTGAATCGGCTTGCCGACCATGGGTTTAGGGCGTGATGCATTGAAGCTAGGGTAGACTCATATTTTTCCATTCCTTTGTATTGAGTTCTAAGCGAGCACTTTATAAATAAAGAACAAGCTACTCCGGCTTCTGCCGTAAAACCAATTGAATTTGATATAATTTATCCACGCTGATCCCAAAGGCCAGTGTCCAGCAAAGGGGGCAAAGTCACGCCCTCCACCATAATCCAGGACCAGGGGATCAGCTATCTACGTGGACCCTATCTGCCGGAGCCACCCATCGGAAGGATCTCTGGACAATAGGAGAAAACCTAATTGGCGCCCTACATTCATCAAGGACCTAGGAGTATCTCAACAGGATAGTTAAGAAGATAAACCATGTAAGTTTGATTAGTGAAATCAATTCGGCAACCTAGGAATTGTGTATTAAATAAATAAAAAAGCAAACAGCCTTTGTTGTTAGCCAGTATTATTTCCACTGCATACTTTTACAAAGAAAAAATTTGTAGCATACCCCAAGTTATCTTGTTGTTTTTCATTGTATACCTAAAGCATAAATTTTATAACATACCCTACTGAGTGGTATTTTGCACTGCATACTTTTACCAAAAACGAATTCTGTAGCATACCTTGTTGTTTCACATGCGTGAATTAATAAGAAATAATTATTTTTTTGCACAGACCCTTCGTTTTTAGGAAAAAAATTTTTTTTTTTGTTTTTGTGTCGCATTCTACTTCTCGTGCGTATAATTATCGCACCTCGTATAGCAATCAACCGTGCTCGAAAAAATTTAATTGCGCGGTGCCAACCAATGGTAAATGAGTTGGGCACATAGAGACATCAAAGTCGAATACGAGAGTGACGACGGGTGGGAATTAGAATCAGAAGGCTTTCGGCCTACTGCGACAAATAACACAACAGTCATGGGAGCTGCCCATTTAGAAGCAGTTATAGCTGGAGCCGTTAGCCAGGCCTTAGCCCAGCAAGAAGTTAGATTGAAACAGGCATTCCAGGCACAGTTAGATGAGATGAAACAGCAAATGAAAAGCTTGTGCGTGGAAGCACCACAAGTAGAAGCTTACGCGTTTATGCCAGATTGTTTTGTCAATCTGGCCACACTGGGGACCACGTGCACGCGGAAATTAATATAATAGTCAAATATAATAAAAAGCTTATCCATTTTGCTTGTACCGTTGCATTCGTTGCTGTGCAAAACAGTACGCATTCTAAACTTTGGACCCTGCCTTGCAGAGTCGGAATTTGGACAACAACAAACAATTGTGGGAGAAGTGTGATAAGCTTGCATTCTCTGCCCATTGGGCCCCACACCTCGCGCGTAGCCGCCAAGAGGGGCAGTAAAAAACCTTGCATTAAAAGTAAAGTAAATCAGTGATTGAACAAAAAACATAATTGCCCAAATGGAGGAGAGAATTTTTCCTGACTCTCAGCTTAGAAATAAGCAGTGTTTATGAGAAGATGCTCCTAACAGCTGGCAAAATACCTTCGGATATTAGGGCTGAGTGCCGACTAGAAACTCAACGCCTTTTGTGCACGGAAACTCACATACGTAATGGCGGATCATGCGAATACCCAGCCATCTCCGCCCCATGGGATCTCACAACTTGTACTACAACTAGTACGATGACTTCAAGCATCTCCACAATGTCAACGCAGTACAACTCTACACCGACACTAAATGGTAGTGTGTCCTCTACTACAATTAGCAAGAGCCAAATCAATGTGGCTGTAAGCACCTCACCGATCTCCCCTGTTCACCTTAGTGGATGGCAAGATGTATCCTATAAAAGAGCCGGCTCAGCTCTTTCCCCAAAAATAACCCGTAAAAAGGCAGTCCCTCATAAGGAGGACAATGTCCACAAAAATCGTTTCCAGGATCTAACAGACAACGAAGACATGGAACCCTCTACCTCGCAAGCAGCGGTCAGTCGTGACGAAGAGAAGCGTAGAACCACCCTGAAGCTCGGAAATACTAATATACCTGTTCCCGTCGCCCCCTCATTTCCTAGCCGTAAAGCTAAAATACCAAGAATCACTGTCCCCGGCGTGGTTAACTTTCCGGAATTCGCCAAAGAACTCGACGCCCTCATTAGACCCACATTCACAATAAAATCGTTAAACTCAGGTAACTGTGCTATACAGTGCAACTCATCTGACGACTACAGAATTGTAGCCCGTCACTTCCGCGAAAAGGGTACACTCTTTCACCACCACCAGCTACCTGAAGATCGGCCCTTCCGCATTGTCATGCGCAACATTCATCACGGTGTTCCTTCGGAAGACATTACCGAATGCCTGCTGAAAGAAGGTCACCACGTCCTCCGCATCTACACCCCTCTTAACAAGATTACGAAACTCCCACTGAACATGAGGTTCATCGACCTCAAAAAGGAGAGAGTAACAACCTCGTAAAAAACATCTCTGCTGTCTGCAGACACTAAATTAGCTGGGAGAAGCCGCGTAAACAAACCGAGCACATATGCAGGCAGTGCGGAAGGAACCATCCAACTGCTGAATGCAATCTCGGACCGGACGATCCTAAATGCTGCTATCACTGTGGCAACTCTCACGCAGCCAACTTTAAAGGTTGCAAAAAAAATCTACAAATTAATTTTTAAAATAAGCAGCAGCAGAAGATCATTCCATCACCTCTACCAAGTACTACCCCTACCTTTGTATTAATAATACGGTAGCCCAAATCGGACAACCCAGTACCACAAGCTTACAACCCGCCCCCCCCCGGCCACCAGCACAAACGATAATTTGGATGCGAAGATGGATCTGCTCATCACGAAGATAGACAGGATAATGTCAACTATTGATTCCGTCTTGCAAGTTATCCTTCGCTTGCTTCCTCCCCCCGCCACCTCTCATAATGGGTCGATTTAAAATAGCATCCTGGAACGACAACGGGGCCTCCTCGAAGGTCAACGAGATTATTGCCTTCATAGAACTCCATAACATCGACATCCTCATGTTTTCCGAGACGCACTTCAACACACGGTCCCGCTTTAGAATTCCTGGCTTCACCCTACACTCTGCCAACCACCCGGATGGCAGGCTGCACGGAGGAGCGGCATTTATCATAAGATCCACAGTCTCCCATCAACCCTCCTTTATTCTGTCGGAAGAACACATACAAACAGTCGGCATTAAACTGTCTGCAAGCAGAGGATCCTTCGATGTTGCCTCGGTCTATTGCCCCCCTGCCTACAGGTGGGCGGAGACAGACTTTCTGGCACTTTTCTCTTAATTCGGCAGGAAATACCTTGCTGCAAGGGACTGGAACGCCAAACATAGGTGGTGCGGCAACCACAGAATGTGTGCTAGAGGCAGGGTTTTGTCCTCTGCTTTAGCAGACGAGGGCATTGACATTGTAGCTATAGGCGAAGCTACCTACTACCCCTACCGGGTGAGCGCCTCTCCCAGCGCCATGGACTTTGGCATATCAAAAGGCTTCAGACAGCAAAAAATCCAGGTGAGAGCCCTCACTGAGCTTTCATCTGACCATCTCCCGCTTCTCTTTGAACTTTATGAGGAGGCCCAATTCTTTCAGGAAACCCCTAGAACACTGCCCCGCATGCGAACCTTGGTCTATTTAAAGCACACATCGAGGATAATATCGCGCTCAATTCGGCCATCAACACTAGCGACGAGCTGGATGCTTATGTCGACTGCTTCACTGCTACTGTCATTGAGGCAGGACGACAGGCTACTCCTTCACCACGCCAAGTAAGCCCGAAAACTTTTAGTAGATCAATACTAAATCCGCAGGCAAGAGCTCTTCTGAACCTTAAAAGACACCTCAGAAGGCGTTTAATAGCAACAGGAGATCCTGCAACTAAGCAGTCCCTCTCAAGTGTCACAAACAGACTGCGTCGGATGCTTGCCAAAAACCGCCAGGAAAACTTCAACAGCCTACTTGAGGGAGCCGGCCCTGACAATAGCAGCGACTTCTCAGTATAGAAGCTAACGAGAGGAATAAAGAGGCAGCCGCTCTGCCAATCGCCCGTTTTGGGACACCGTGGTCTGTGGCTGAAAACAGATTGTGACAAAGCTAACGCATTTGCAGAGCATTTGTTTTCCACTTTCACCCCCTTCTGTTTGACGGACAACTCCCACAGAGAAGAAGTCGCTAGCTTTTTGTATGTGCCTACTCTACCAACCCATCTCATAAAACATACCACGCCGCAAGAAGTCAATCTGCAATTGGAGGGCCTCCAACTGAAAAAGACACCTGGACCCGATGGTTTATAATGCTATGCTAAGATTAGGGCACTTCCCTAAGCAATGGAAGCGTGCGAGGATCGTTATGATACCCAAACCCGGCAAACCTCCAACGCAGATAGACTCCTACCGCCCAATAAGTCTACTTCCAACCTTTTTTAAGGTCTTTGAACGAATTCTGATGAATCGATTGATGGATCTGCCGCAGGTATCAGAATACATACCCCAACATCAATTTGGCTTCAGGAAGTCACACCGTTGCCTGGAACAAGTCCACCGTCTAGTCAATCGCGTAACGCACGCCCTTGAGTCTAAGCTCTACACGGTGGCAGTCTTCCTCGATGTCAAGCAAGCTTTTGATAAGGTATGGCACGAGGGACTACAATACAAACTCAAGGCTCTCCTTCCAGGACCCCACTATAATATCCTGAGATCCTTCATCACCGATCGGACTTTCGAGGTGGCAGTGAGAGACTCTCGATCGAGAATGCTGGCCATCAACGCAGGAGTTCCTCAAGGAAGTGTACTCGGCCCCTTTTTGTACACCCTATACACAGCAGATATGCCAGCTCCGTCCCCCAGTGCTCCCTCGGCTGAGGTACTACTGGCTACATACGCCGACGACACAGCCATGCTTGCGTCTCACATGTCTCTGCAAACGGCCTCGAATGCAGTACAAGAATGGCTGCACGACATTGCAGCCTGGGCAGCAAAGTGGAATACAGCCATCAATTGTGCTAAGTCAACTTGTGTGACCTTCGCGCTCCGTCCCGGCACCTGCGCTGGCCTAACATTTAACGGTGGGTTGATAGGCAACGTCAATTCCCACTGTTACCTGGGAGTCCACCTGGATCGGAAACTCATCTGGCGGGCCCATATCACAGCGGTCAAGGCCAAAAAGATGAAAAAACTAGACTGGCTCCTACGGTCTAGCAAAGTACAACTCCTAACTAAAGTGCTACTCATCAAGGTAATACTAAACCTTACTTGGACCTATGCCATTCAAGTATGGTACGTCTCCAACCACGCTATCCTAAGGGATCTCCGGATTACTCTGATTGGTGATCAGATCAACCTCCACAGCAGCCGATACGCGGAGAAATTGGCATCACACCCAAACTCTGTGGCAAGTGATCTCGCCAATGCTCTCAGCATCCGTCGTCTGAAAAGGATCCACCCCTCTGATCTCCCTACCCGTATAATATCGTAAGATTCTAAATCCCGCCAAACTCTTAAATGTAAGTTAGTTAAGTGTTAATGTAGCAAAATTATAATCCTCCATTTCCCTCGTCTGGTTGCATTAAGAAGGGTCTGAACTGATTCCGACGCTAAATATATAAAAAAAAAAAAAAAAAAAGAAGCTTACGAAAGGATAAAACCGGACCCAAGTATTCGATGTGAAGTCAAGCTTGACATCGTAAAAACCATGCCGAATTTTACGGGAGAACAAGATGACTATGTGTCATGGCGGCAATCAGCCGTAGACGCATACGAAATTTTCAAACCGTATTATGGTAGCGAAGCGCATTATCAGGCCGTTTCAATTATCAGAAATAAAATCAGGGGGTCGGCAAGAGGACTACTAGTTGCCCATAACACAGTCTTAAATTTCGATGCCATTATTGCTCGATTAGACTGCACTTACGCGGACAAAACGTCGCTGCGTGTCCTTAGGCAGGGACTTGAAACAGTTATGCAAGGGGAACTTAGCCTTATGCAATATTACGACGACGTAGAGAAACGATTAGCGTTAATAACAAACAAGATCGTTATGACACACGAACCGGACAGTGCTATTCTGTTCAATAATGAAGTTAGAGAGGATGCTCTCCATGCATTTATTGCTGGCCTTAGAAAACCCTTGAGGGCCATAGTCTTGCTTTGGCTAGGGAATCCGAGGCTACCATAGAGCGCACTACCTTCGCTGCCACATATGCAAAGGCTTTGGAGGACAAGGCACTCATCTATGAGCACCGAAAGAATCAAAACCGCTCAAGGGAGCCGCAGGGAAAACATAGCAGGGCCGAAAATGACCAAGGGAAAACCCTCATTTCTACAGAAAGCAAAACAAAATAGTTCTGCCCAGAACACGGGCAACTACCGTAATTAGTCGCCTGAGCCTATGGAGTTAGGCTCCACCATGACTCAATTTAGGCACCCGACTTCCTTTGAAAGCGGTCAGCCTACAAATACCAAGGCCGAAAGTGCTCGGGGCCATAAAAGATTTGGCTCCGCACGCATGACCGGTCAAAGGCGTCAGAGATTGCAACACACCATGCAACAGGCTGACGATAAAAACGACAGCGATTATGGAGGCGCGGCCGCAGCGGCCGTTACCGAGATAGACGAAGAGTCTGATGACTGCCGTTCATTGAACGACAGCTACAAGGGAGGAAACTAAAAATTTTAATCGACACAGGGGCGGCAAAGAACTACATCAAGCCCGTAAAGGAGCTTAAAAATGTGATGCCGGTCGATTCCCCTTTCACAGTTCCATTCATGGTTCTAACAGAGTTCACCAGAAATGTTTGATGAACATTTTTTGAAAAACATCTGCGTTCTTTCTTTTAGACGCGCTAACACCATTCGATGGTATTATAGGATTTGACCTCCTAGCTCAAGTGGAAGCAAAACTCGACGCAGCGAAAGGTACAATAAATTATGGTTATGTTTCTGAAAAGCTTCAGCATCATAATTGCGACAATGTAAATTTTACTAATGTAAATGACATCCCATCGCCGTCCCAGAACCTGTAAAAGTTGAATTTCGAGACATGATCGCAAACAGATCTAAGGCATTTTCAGCCTCTAACGAGGCACCGCCATTTAACACTTCTGTTGTTGCCACAATTCGCACAAGCGACGATAAGCCGGTATATTCCAAATTATGGGTTTATCTGAGTTTGTTAAGCGAGAAATCGCAGACTTACTGTAGAAAGGCATTATTAGAACCTCAAGGTTACCGTACAACAATCCAACATGGGTTGTGGACAAAAAAGGCCATGATGAGCTGGGGAACAAAAATAAGCGTCTGGTTATAGACTTTAGGAAACTTAATGAAAACAGCGATGGTTAAGTACCCAATGCCAAACATCCCCATGATACTGGCAAACTTAGGAAAAGCCAAGTACTTTACAACGTTAGATTTAAAGTCCGGCTACCACCAGATATACTTGGCCGAGCATGACCGTGAGAAGACCTCTTTTTCGGTAAACGGCGGAAAGTATGAGTTTTGTCGATTACCGTTCGGGTTGAAGAATGCGGGAAGCATCTTCCAAAGAGCGATGGACGACGTCTTACGGGAACAGATTGGCAAATCGTGCTATGTCTACGTAGATGACGTCATTATTTTTTCTGAAAATGAAGACGACCATGTTAGGCACATAGATTGGGTTTTAAAAAGCCTGTGTGATGCCAACATGAAGGTATCCAACGAGAAGACGCACTTTTTTAAGCAAAGCGTTGAATATCTGGGATTTATTGTCACCAATGGAGGTGCAAAAACTGACCCAGAAAAAGTAAAGGCCATAAAGGAATACCCAGAGCCTACAAATTTGTATGAGCTTAGATCATTTTTGGGTCTAGCCAGTTATTACCGATGTTTCGTTAAAGACTTTGCGGCAATCGCGAGGCCTTTGACAAGATTTCTGAAAGGAGAAAATGGCTCTGTCAGAAAACACATGTCTAAGAAAACTCCTATTGACTTCGGTGACTTGCAGAGAGATGCATTCGAGAGGCTGAGAAATGTCTTGGCTTCCGAGGATGTAATTCTCAGATACCCTGATTTCAGGAAGCCATTCGATCTAACATCGGATGCTTCCGCGAAAGGTATCGGTGTGGTTCTGTCGCAAGACAAAAGACCCATCACAATGATCTCTAGGATCCTCAAAGAGAGCGAGTCACACTACGCCACGAATGAAAGCGAGTTATTGGCCATAGTGTGGGCCTTAGGCAAGTTACAACACTACCTGTACGGCATTCGCGATATTAATATTTACACGGACCATCAGCCGCTGACATTCGCGGTGTCCGATCGTAACTCAAATCCGAAGATAAAAAGATGGAAAGCGTATATCGATGATCATAACGCAAAAATCCACTACAAACCGGGTAAAGACAACGATGCGGCCGACGCTCTTTCCAGGCAGAACATTAATGCCTTACAAGATGAGCCTCAGTCGGACGCTGCGACTATTCACAGCGAACTGTCACTGACCTACACGGTCGAAGCGACAGACCAACCAGTAAACTGCTTCAGAAACCAAATCGTTATAGAAGAAGCACGTTTCCAACTAAAGCGAAGCTTTGTCTTGTTTCGTAGCAAAACTCGCCACTTAATCAATTTCGCCGACAAAAGCACCATTTTGAAAATGCTGAACGAAGTCGTGAACCCCGAGGTCGTAAATCCAATACACTGCGACCTACCCACCTTGGCAAGTTTTCAACATGACTTAATTGCTCGTTTCCCGGCTACGCAGTTTCGATATTGTAAAAATATTGTAATAGACGTTACCAATAGAAACGAGCAGTTGGAAATTGTCACGACAGAACACAATCGCGCACAAAGGGCGGCTCAGGAAAATACCAAGCAGATCCTCAGCGATTTGTATTTCCCCAAAATGAGCAGCCTAGCAAAGGAAGTGGTTGCAAATTGCAAAATATGCACCAAAGCCAAATATGACAGGCACCCACAAAAACAGGAGCTTGGGGAAACACCCATACCAAGCAACACCGGCGAAATGTTACACATTGATATCTTCTCAACCGATAAGAAGCAATTCTTAACATGCGTTGAAAATTCTCGAAGTTCGCAATAGTGCAACCAGTGCTGTCCAGAACAATAGTAGATGTCGCAGGGACCTTGCTTCAACTCGTAAACTTGTTCCCCAAAATCAAAACATTATACTGCGACAATGAGATTTAAGTAAAAACGCCGTGGTCTCATTCTACGTTTGGATTGCAGGCTCGCCTTCATAACGCTCATCACCCTGGCAGTTGCAAATGCGCGGATTACCGACTTTTCTCACGCCAAATACATTCCCGTCGAAGATGGAGATGTACTGGTATTTGAACAACGTGACTGCTTGAGGCACTCGAGCAACCTCTCAGGACTTATTAGTATGGTAGATGAGACAAAAAAATTGTCCGAGTCTTTTCCACGGTCGCATATGCGCCAATTACTAGATGTTGATACAGATCATCTGAGAAACTTGTTTTCAGTTCTAAAAATACACCACCGAATTGCGAGGAGTTTAGACTTCTTAGGTACAGCTCTTAAGGTAGTGGCAGGAACTCCTGATGCCTCAGATTTCCTAAAAGTCAGGATGACAGAAGCTCAGATAGTGGACTCTAACTCCAGGCAGATTAACATAAACTCAGAGACTCAAAAACAGATAAACAAACTCACCGACACCATTAATAAAATTATTAAGGCCCCAAATAACAATTTGGTTGACACCCCTCACCTGTACGAAGCACTACTAGCGAGGAATAGAATGCTGACGACAGAGATACAAAATTTAATTGTAACCATAACATTGGATAAGGCTGATATAATAAATCCCACTATCCTTAGTCATGCCGATCTGAAATCGCTAATTGAACAAGACACTCCAATAGTTAGTTTATTAGAAGCAGCTAAAATTAGAGTTCTCCAGTCCGATAACATTATCCATATACTAATAGCCTACCCTAGAGTTAAGGTCAGATGTAAAAAAGTCCTCATATACCCGATATCACATAATCAAATAATCCTACGGCTAGACGAAAACATTTTGGCGGTATGTGAAGAAGACACCCTTTCGGTCACAGAGTGCACGGAAACAACGCACAACACCGTCTGTGAGCGGTCGCGACGCGAAACCTGTGCCCGCTCGCTCCATGCGGGAGTCTCGGCCTACTGCTACAGTCAACCCAGCCACCTGGGAACAGTAATGCCTATAGATGACGGCATCGTTGTCATTAACGAAGCGACAGCCCGCGTCAGCACGGACGGCGGCCCAGAGGTTCTCGTCAAAGGAACGCACCTAATAACCTTCGAGCGGTCAGCCACCGTCAACGGATCAGAGTTCATAAATTTTCAAAAAACATTAGATAACAGCCTGGCGTAGCAAGATCACCACTACTGAACATCGTCGGCCATGACCCGGTATTGAGCATGCCCTTGCTACACCGCATGAACAACGAAAATCTGCGCTTTATCCAAGGGTTCAAGGACGAGGTTGACGCCGCGGGCTACCCTAAGCTTTGGTTCGCGGCTGGAGTAATCCTGAACGTTGCTCTGATTGGTTCACTCATCCTTTTTTTGGCATTAAGGAAAAGGCGAGCTCCATCGAGATACAACAAACCATCGATAAACTCAATATAACCGAGGACGGTCATAATCTGAAGGGGGGAGTAGTTAACAACTGACAGAGCATAAGTTTACGTTAAAATTACCCTAGCAACTAAGTAGCTTCAGATAAAAAATGCTGACTCGCCCCAACTGAGTTCGGCGCTTTGCGCTAAGAACGGTAAATGCTGAGTCGGCTTGACGAACATGGGTTTAGGGCGTGATGCATTGAAGCTAGGGTAGATTCATATTTTTCCATTCCTTTGTATTCAGCCCAAAGGCCAGTGTTCAGCAAAGGGGGCAAAGTCACGCCCTCCACCACAATCTGCGTAAGAAGACATTTCGCCTGACTATCGTCAGGACCAGGGGATTAGCTATCTACGTGGACCCTATCTGATCGGAAGGATCTCTGGACAATAGGACAAAACCTAATTTGCATACGAACTAACACAAAAGAAAAAATATGTTCAAGCAAGAGGCAAAATGCGCGGGCCTGAAAAACTGTTCTTGGAAGGAGAAAGTGTGTGTGAATATGAAGAGTTGAAATATTTGTTAATTGAAGAATTCGGCTGTAAATTTAAAGTGCCGACATTCACAAAGTAAGTTCGTAAATTACGCGAGTGCAGACGTCTCACAATTGTGCTCCGTGAATTTAACAATCTCAACAGTGTAAAACTCTACATAAAAACATATAAAGTGGTACCACCACCAAGCGAAAAGACGCTACTGTGTGCAATGTGCAAGCACACATAACCTTGTTTTACTTCTATTAAGTAATCTAAGAAAAACATAAAATCAACAATGCCAATGTATAATAATGCAAAAGCAATCGGTAAAAGTGCCAACAACAAAAATATTCAAGACGAAATCAGAATGCAACGGAAAAGAGAGCAAGACGAGCGTCGTCTCTCAGTGGCTCGCAATAATGCCTACCTATCAATAATTTCCCCAACAGCAACAACAAACAATGCAAGCGATCGATCTATCTCTCCCGCTCCCCTGGGCTCAAAAGAAAGTTGGAGTGTAGAATGCGCGGCATTCTCTTTGCCAACAACATCAACAACAACTACGCAACCTTCGTTCTCCCTGTCTCAGTCCACAGTGACTGCAACAACAACATCAACGGCAACGTCAATGACCACTGCTGCTATGCCCGACCGGCCAAGACTGCAAAGTCAGCAGTTTCCGAGTTAATCACCCAAACAACCTACCTCAACTTTAAACTCACGTCCAACTATACAGACCGGAATGGATCGTTACATACAAGTTACCAAGCGCAAATTAAGCCCGCACAATAAAAAGTTGGGCAATAATCCAAAGCTAAATAAAACCTCCGAATCAAAATCATCTAATAAAGAAAACATTTCAAACGATAATAGATTCAAAATTTTAGGCGAACACCTTGAAGATGAACCCGAAGAAGTGGCCACAGAACCTGCAAAGCCAAAACCCCCTCCCATCTACATAAGAGACTCAAATTGTTCTTCGATCGTCGAACGACTTACGGAGGTAATAGGCACCAACAACTTTTATGTGACCCATATAAATAAGGGCAATATACGCGAAGTCAAGCTTCAAGTTAACAATGAAAATAACTACCGCACCTTTAAGATAGACCTAAGAGCTACAAAGAAAAATTACTATACCTACAAATTAAAGAGCAGTAAGGGTCTTCAAGTGGTAATCAAAGGCATCGAACCAACTGTGTCAACTGCAGAAATCATCTCTGCTCTACAAGAGAAAGGATTTGAGGAGAAATCGGCTATCAACATTATAAATAGAGCTAAGATACCACAGCCTCTTTTCAAGGTGGAATTAAGCCCCGAAAACAAACCCAAAAACAAAAATTCCGTCCATCCAATCTATAAACTCCAGTATCTACTCCACCGCAGAATAACAGTGGAGGAGCCACATAAGCGTAATGCTCCTGTACAATGCACGAATTGCCAGGAGTATGGACACACTAGAACCTGCTGTACACTACGCCCAGTGTGCGTAGGTTGCGGAGACTTGCACGACTCTGGCATCTGTCCAAATAATAAAAACGACCCTAATCTAAGGAAATGCGGCAACTGTGGTGGAAACCACACAGCAAACTTTAGAGGGTGTCCAGTCTACAAAGACCTCAAAAGTCGCGTTTCTAAACAACCATTCCCCAAACAGATCTCTGTAACTCCATCTCAATCAACACCGGGAGTCTTTTTCACAAAAGCAACTAGGTCCTCCTTTGAACCTGTATGCACAATTCCAGGAGTATCATTTGCAAATGCCTTGACAGGCATAGTAAAGCCAGCTTCTAAGTCGGCAATCTCCCTAACACCAACTGCCCAATCAACATCAGAGAAACACCACATCTTAGAACAGCCATCAACTGGAATTGAATCACTAATTAGTTCACTAATTAGTTCATAAGAGCATGATGGAATTTATGCAGTTTATGCAATCTACAATGCAAGACCTCACGCGAAATCAAAACATACTTATGGAAATGCTTGCATTCCAACACTCCAAACCATAAATGGCTATTTTAAAGATATGTTTCTAAAATGCTAACGGCATTTCACAGCACAAAAAGGAACTTATTCAATTTCTAAAGGAACACGACATTGATATAATGTTAATCTCCGAAACCCGAAAAAATAACTTCTTTCTTAGTGAGTACACTTTTTACTCAACGAATCATCCAGACGACAAAGCTCATGGGGGAACAGGCATCCTTATCAAGAGACGCATCAAGCACCATCAATTGCAACCATTCGCAACCAATTACTTGCAAGCTACGTCAATAAGTATTAAAGTGTCTTTCGGCAGTCTTAGTATTGCCTCAATATACTGCCCACCACGGTTTTCTATTTCGGAAGAAGACTTCATGGAATATTTCAACCAACTAGGTGCCCATTTCATATCAGCAGGCGATTATAATGCCAAACACACGCACTGGGGCTCCCGTCTTACAAACCCAAAAGGAAGGCAATTATACAAAGCTTTAATCACAAGATCGAATAAACTTGACTTCATATCTCCGGGTAGGCCTACATATTGGCCAGCTGATCCAAACAAAAAACCGGATCTTATAGACTTTGCTATAACCCGAAACATACCAAAACAACTAATGCGGATAGAAGCAATAGCCGACTTGTCCTCGGACCACTCTCCTATCCTTCTTCAACTGTTCGAACAACCACCAACGTTGAAACGGCCAGATATTATTACATCCAACCAAACAAACTGGCTCCGCTACAAAAAATATATAAGCTCACACATTGAGCTAAGCACAACACTGCACCAAGAAGCTGACATTGATAAATCTGTAAATGCCTTTGAATTTATTCTCACCACTGCTGCACGCGTATCTACACCTCAAATGAAACCAAAAATAATACATCAGTACCGTACAAATAGGCAAATTAAACAGCTTCTTTTAGAAAAAAGACATTTACGACGAGAGTAGCAAAAAAACAGATCATCAGCAAGCAAAGAGAAACTAAAAGCTGCAACTCGAAAACTCTCTAGAGTACTGAAACAAGAAGAAGATCTTGCACAACACCAATACATCGAACAACTCTCTCCAACATGTGCCAAAAACCCACTCTGGAAAGCGCGCAGTCTCAGTGCCCCTATGAAACAGACAGCCCTATCCGAAGTCTTACAGGAAGATGGGCTAGAAGTGACTCAGAAAAGGTGAACGTGTTTGCAACACACCTCCAAGAAGTCTTCCAATCAAATCCTGCGACCAATTTATTTGAGCTTCCGGAATTCTGAAGCTCTGACATAACACACACTACGCCCCTGAAATTCCGATCAAGCGAAATTAATCAAATAATCAAAGAGCAATTAAAGCCGAACAAAGCACCGGGCCACGATAGAATTACTCCAAAAATGATCATAGAACTACCGAGCTGTACTGTAAATTTTTTATGCACGCTTTTCAACGCAATGACTAAATATGGTTATTTTCAAAGATGGAAAAAGCCAACTATAGTTATGATTCCAAAGCCTGGTAAACACAAATCACAAGCATCTTCATATAGACCAATAAGTCTTCTGTCCTGACTCATCTTATCGCACATCAGTCCCCATCTTAGTATAAATAACATAATCCCAATGCATCAATTTGGGTTCCGAGAAAAACATGGTACAATAGAACAGGTAAACCGTATCACCACGGAAATACGCACCGCGTTTGAACAACGAAAATACTGCCCTGCTATATTTCTTGATATTGCCCAAGCGTTTGACAGGGTGTGGCTCGATGGACTCATGTACAAAATCAAAACATTACTCCCCAATAGTATGCACAAACTCCTCGAATCCTATCTGCATAAAAGATTATTCTCCGTAAGATATAGCGCCTCAACATCTGCTGAGCGTGAAATCAAAGCTTGAGTCCCTCAAGGAAGCGTTCTCGGTCCCATTCTATATACACTATACACATCGGACATTCCGACAAACATTCAACTTACCACATCAACTTTTGCAGATGACACTGCCATTCTTAGCCGGAGTAAATGTCCCCTTAGAGCAACTGTTATTCTACAAAATCATTTGGAATCTCTTCAAAAATGGTTAGCTAACTGGAGAATTAAAGTAAATGAAAGTAAATGTAAACACGTAACATTCACACTGAACAGACAAATGTGTCCCCAGCTTACTCTAAACGGAGCACGAATCCCCCAGTCAAACACCGTCACATACTTGGGTATCCATCTTGACAGGAGACTCACCTGGCGCTCACACATAGCAGCCAAAAAAACTCAACTGAAGTTGAAGACCAACAAGCTCCACTGGCTAATCAACTCTCAATCCCCTCTTTGCCTTGAATACAAAATACTCATCTATAACACCGTGATCAAGCCAATATGGAAATACGGCTCTGAACTCTGGGGAAATGCCAGTCGTAGTAACATCGAAGTAATTCAAAGAGTTCAATCTAAGACACTTAGACTGATCACTGGTGCTCCTTGGTATATAAGGAACGAAAATATTCATCGAGATTTAAATATCAACACCGTTTCTGACGAAATTTCACATCGAAAAGCAAAACACCAAGCTAAATTAACATTTCATCCAAATCGTCTTGCACGCTCGCTAACCAGAACTTCCAGTTGGAGTAGACTTCAACGTGCCGATCATCCACTCGCTCAGTACCGATATAATTAGAGCCGTCCTTAAAACTAAACCCATTGCTAAAAAAATGGATGTTAGTTATAATATAATATAAAGAATATAATAAGAATAAATAATAGAATATAATATAAGAAAAATATATTTGTTGATCCAATCAGTACAAATTATTAAAATTCTTCAAAATAGTCCTCTCCTGCGTCAATACACTTGCAGAGACGTGTATGCCACGCCTGGAAAGCACCCTGAAACTCCTCGACAGAAATGCCTTTCAGGAACCTTGTTACGCGAGCTTGGATGTTCTCCACCGACTCCCAGTGTTTTCCCTTTAGCTCTCTCTTCAGTAGGGGGAACAAAAAAAAGTCGCACGGAGCTAAGTCAGGGCTGTAAGGAGGCTGGGGCACAACTGAGATCTTCTTCTGGGTTAAGAAGTTGGTGACGACGAAGGCCGTGTGGCTGGGGCGTTATCGTGGTGGAGCATGAAAACGTCTTTGATATTTGGCCTGACGCGTACGACTCGGCGTTTCAGTCTCTTGAGTACCTCTTGGTAAAAGGCTCCGTTGACAGTTTGTCCTTGCGGTACAAACTCAAAATGGACGATTCCTCGGACGTCAAAGAAGACAATCAGCATTGTTTTGATACGAGATTTGCTCATGCGCGCCTTCTTGGGTCTGGGAGAAAATTGTGTGTGCCAATCGGAGCTCTGTCGTTTGGATTCTGGATCGTACTCGAACATCCAGGATTCATCCCCAGTTACAGTAAAATTTAAAAACCTGTATCATTTCTAACCGATTCCAACAATTCTTCACAGCGCAAAACTCGAACGTTTTTCTGCTCCTCCGTCAACACCTTCGGCACAAGCTTCGCACAGACCTTTCGCATTTGCAAATACTCCGTCACTATTCCATGTACCGCAAATGTTGACAAGTTTAGGATGTCAGCGATTGTCCGGATGCTTAACCGACGGTCTGAACTCAAAGTTTCTCGCACACGGCGAACGTTTTCATCAATTCGTGCTGTTGTTGGACGTCCGGAACGTGGATCGTCGGTGACCTCCTCTCGACCCTCCTTGAAGGCCTTGTGCCACCTTCCACACTGAGATCTCGAAATGCACTCCTCCTTAAAGGCCTCTCGAAGCATTTGATAAGTTTCCGATGCATTTTTTCCAAGTCGCACACAAAACTTTATGGCGTACCGCTGTTCTAGCGAACGCTCCATCGCACCGTGACACAACAGAAAAAATGACTTCGCTCTACGACACGTCCTACCACTTCTATTGCTCAGAGCGAACTGAGACCGAGCGCGTTGCAAAGGAGAGGCTCCACCCCAAATTTTCAGCGTGCTACGACAGGTAGTTACGTGACAATGAAACCATGCGCATTACTTTCATAACGCACCCTGTATATATATAATATATATGTATATATATAATATAATATAATATAGTCTTAGATTTTAAAACTTGTTGCTAGTCTATATTAAGAAGAGAAGATCCACCAAATAAAATAAAATTAAAAAAAAAAAAAAAAAAAAAAAAATTCACAAACATTTACAAGATAGGCCTAAGAAAAAAGACGAGGGCTTGCACGAATATATGCTGCAGATGAAAAAAATGTCTGCTGTTGGTCCTCCATCATCGCAATGATCAGTTATATCGTTAATGGACTATAAATAAAAAACGAATATAAGTACGCTATGTTACGTTGCCAATCATACAAAGAACTGAGAGAAGAGTTTGAAATTTATGAGCGACTGAATATTGATGATAAAAAGCCAGAACAAAATCCTAAACGTGCGGTCGAAAAAGGGAAGAAATATCATTGTTTTAATTGTGGCTCAGCGGAGCATAAACGGAAAGATTGCGCAGCGGTTACAAAATTTTTTAGTTGCAACCAAGGACATATTTCGAGTGACTGCCTAAATAAAACTGACAATATTCGAGTGGTAACAATACAAAAAAGTTATAAAGCGATGCCAAATCCAGCAAAAAAAATGCCCGATTGAGTTGACAATAGTTCCTGAGGGAGTGGGGCTGCACCATTTCACCATGCACCAGCACGATTATCGACGGATGAAGCTGACGCAGTAAAGCAACAAGTAATTGAACAAGGAGTAGTGTGTCAGTCAACGTCGAATATTTCGAGCAGAGTAGTACACAGTAGACTGGTGAAGCAGCTACGCGACCTCGAAGCTGAACTGGACGAGGAGCGCAAACAGCGAACTGCGGCCGTTGCTGCCAAGAAGACGTAAGAGGGCGACCTCAAGGAGATTGAGACAACAATGGAGATGCACAAAAAGGTGAAGGAGGACGCTCTAAAACACGCCAAGAAGCTATAAGCACAAGTCAAGGATGACTTGCGACGCCGAGGAGGCCAATACCGCCAATAAGGAGGTGCAGGCACAGAGCAAGGAGGCTGAGCGCAAATTAAAGACCCTGGAGGCGGAGGTCCTACAGCTGACCGAGGATTTGGCTAGCTCCGAGAGGGCTCGCTGTGCTGCCGAAACGGAACGTGCCGAACTGGCCGAGGAGATTGCAAATAACGCAAACAATGATCGATGAGAAGCGGCATCTTGAGGCGCGCATCGCCACCCTGAAAGAGGAGCTGGAGGAAGAGCGTCAAAAACTGCGTGAATTTCCGAAACAAAACATTGAGCACGCACAACAGATCTACAAACGAAATTATGACAAGAAACGTCAACCAAAGCATGGGTATAAGATAGGCGACCTAGTGGCGATAAAGCGAAATCAATTTGTTGCTGGCCGTAAGCTGGCAAGCGGTTATCTGGGCCCATATTAAATAGTACAAGTTAAGGGAAACGGGCGATATAACGTCCGAAAATCAGCGAGCATAGAAGTGCCAAATACTACATCATGCGCCACATGACGTTTGTCGCGGATAATGAGGAGCTACTATCATCTGGGTCAGATGAAGAGAGTCAGGAGGGTCGAATGTAAGATGCAAGATATTAGAAGAGTTGCCAGCCCAGGCACTTCAGAGGAAATGCCAGCCCTGGCACTTCAGAGGAAATGCCAGCCCTGGCACTTCAGAGGAGTTGCCAGCCCTGGCTGTGGAGAAGAGTTGCCAGCCCTGGCACTAGAGGGTACTCGGCAGCTGGAGCTCGGAACGGAACTGTAAAGAATAAACTCTTATTGGGTTTTTATTCTTTATATTCTTTTTATTCAGAGTTGGGAGCAGCGAAGGTGCCGCTTCCAAGGTTCAGTTATCTCTGATTTTACATTATTCCTTAAATTCTAAGTAAGCCTAAGTCTGATCGCTGCGCTGCCCACAGTTGCCAAGCAGCGAGCGACTGTTATGTATATTCTATATATATATGTGTTATGTGTGTAATTATGCTCTCTTAAATTGAAGCGCGAGGGTATATGCATACACTTGAGTTCGGTCAGAATGCTGACACTTGCACTTTCTGTGAACGTGCCGATCGATAAGATTTTACTTAAAAGATACAATATTTTATTTTATTTTTTTTTTTTTTTTTTTTTTAATAAGGAAGAAAAAATATTTTCGTTTATCGTTTTTTTTTTTTTGATTATATTAAATTACAAATAATATTCAAATGTATAAAAGTATTTTGTTTTAGTATGGCCATACTATTTACAATTATGAAATAAACATTTTTAACCTATCCTTATGTACCGTTTGTTTTTTGTTTTTATTACTCGATATTATAATGTTATTTTTATCTCCTATTTCCGTTACTTTATACGGACCTGTATATTTATATTCTAACTTATGACCTGTTTCATTTCTTAATAAGACTTTATCCCCTACTGCTATATTTATATCGTTTGTTTTCTGATCATATAATATTTTATTATTTTTCTTATTTTCTTCTATCATTATTCTAGCTTTTATATGCTACTTCTAATCTATATTTACTTTCCTTAGCATAGTCATCTATATTATATAAAGTCTCTATATGATCTATACTATTAAATTGTTTTGGTAAATTATTTGTTTTACCAAATACTAATTCATATGGACAGTAATTATGTGCCATTGGGGGGGTCGTGTTGAAACAAAAAACAAAGTATTGAAGCCATACGTCCAAATCAGTTTCATCAACCGATATATATAGTATATGAGCGTATGTATTCATTGAAGGTTCTATGACTACGTTCTATTGTTCCAACTGTCTGGTGGTGGTGTGCCGTAGATGTTATATTTTCGATTTTTAGGTATTTGCACAGATCATTTATAATTGAATTCTTATATTCTGTTCCCATGTCCGTAATGAACGTCTTCATTGGACCGTACTTCAGAATAAAAGATTAAAAAATTGCTTTAGCGACAGTGTTTGCGTTCTTGTTTGGAACTGGTATGGCAACTAAATATTTAGTTAGGTCACATATTAGAGTGACTGCATATTCATTGCCATTCTCTGATTTTGGTAGTGGACCAATAGTGTCTACTATCACCCTGTCGAAAGCGTTTATTGGCGTATTGGTTATTATCAATGGGGTCTTATTGTGCTTTGTGTTTCTAGCTTTTTGGCATTTATGACATTTTCGTATGTACTCAGTAATATCTCGAGTCATACCTTTCCAAAAATAATGTCTTTTGACCTTGGCCAAGGTTTTTGTAATGCCTTGATGACCTCCTTGTATTAAATCGTCATGGAATTTAGACAGTATTGCTTCTTTTTCATTTTGTTTTTCTATATTGGTCACCGGGTTGAGTAGCGCTACTCTTAATGTATTCAATATCTTATTGTCCATTTGTTTGAAATTATCTATTGAAACATGTTCGAAGATATTTTCCCACGGTGCCACTTTGAGTTGGCTGATTTTGTTTATACCGGCTTGCATTTCAAGCCTTTGGAAAAATTGACCTAAGTCTAGGATTCCATTGGTATATAAATCGCTAACATCATATCTTGCAGTAATTTTTCTACCATGTTTGAATAAACATAGCGTATGTTTTACATGCAAGGTCACTACTTTACGTACTTCGTCATTGCTTATGAATTCATATACGTTGGGCTTAGAAGCTTTCTCTATAGATTGCGTAGGCAATTCTATTTCTTTGTTATCCGCGCGGATTTTCTGTCTATTTTGGTATCTAGTAGTGACTTTCATAATATTTCCTGTGATATTTTGTAGATCTTTAATGGTTATTCTTGATAACGCATCAGCTACATGATTGTCTTTTCCCTTTAGATATTCAACTGTGAAATCATACTCTTCTAATTCTAGCCTCATACGTGTCAGTTTAGAACTCGGATTAACCATTGAGAATAGGTATATTAATGGTCTGTGATCTGTTTTGATTGTAAAGTGTTTTCCATAAATATATGGTCGAAAATGTAATATTGCCCAGTGAATTGCAGCTAATTCCTGCTCAGTTGTACATTTATTACTTTCTCCCTTAGTGAAAGCTCTTGATGCGTATGCAATGGGAAGTTGAAGTCCGTTATGGTTTTGAGTTAAAACCGCTCCGCACGCTTGCTTACTTGCATCAGTAATTATACAGAATTCTTTGCTGAAATCAGGATATTGTAGCAAGGTAGGTTCCATGAGTTTTGTTTTTAAATATTGGAATGCGTTTTGGCATTCATCTGTCCATTCGAATGGAACATTCTTTTTTCATAATCTTGTAATGTGCCGTGAATAATCGGCGAAATTTTTTATGAAACGTCTATAATAATTGCAAAATGCTATGAAACGTCTAGCGCTGTCCGCATCGTGCGGCGTAGGGTAATTCTTAATGACATCATATTTCTTGTCATCTGGGAGTATTCCTTTATCTGTACATTTATGACCAAGAAAAGTCACCTCATGCATAAAAAATGAACATTTTTCTGGATGTAACTTTAGATTCTATTTCCTACACTTCTCAAAAACGTCTGTTAAGTTTTTAAGCATATGCGTTTCGGAACAACCTATAACTATTAAGTCATCCATATAAAGGAATGCTTGTGAAGGTTCTAATCCAGAGAATGCTATAGTAATCATTCTCTGAAATGAATTAGGCGCTATTTTTATACCGAAAGGTAGTCGCGTGAAGCGATACGAGCCATTGCTCGTTGAAAATTACGTTATATCTCTTGAACTACTTTCGAGTTCAATTTGATGAAATCCTGACATTAAGTCAAGACATGAAAAATATTTTGCTCGTCCAAGTTGATCCAAAATATCATCAATTCTTGGGAGTGGAAATTTATCGGTCAGTAATTTTTTATTAATTTGACGATAGTCAATTACTAATCGCCATTTCTTTTGTTCTGAACCTGGAGATGGTTTTTTAGGGACAAGTAATAGTGGGCTGTTATATTCATATACAGATGGTTCAACAATCCCGTCGGTGATCAATTTTCCAACTTGTTTCTGTATTTCGTTCACGTGACTGTGTGGGCTTCTATAATTTTTTATGTACACTGGTTCATCATCTTTTAATCTCAGTTTTTGTTTATAAAAATTATTGGTGCTTATTGGTTCAGATTCTAATCCGAATATATCATTGTATTTGGTGCATAAGCTTGAAAGCTGTGATTTGAATTGTGAAGGAAAGTTTTTTGTTAGTTGAGATAATATAGATTTTTTTCTATTTTCTTGATTAGTTTGGACTACTTCGTAGTTCAAAAGTGATTCATACGCTAAGTTATTTGTACTGACTACTTGATCTTTATTTGTTGTATTGAGTAGTCTTATAAAAGCGTTTTTAGATGTTGTGATGGTACTTGCTATGTAAATACCATGCTTAATTTCTTGATTTGGAATCAACACACTGTCTTCTTTTGAATTTATATCTATTTTTCTAATAACTTGGGATCTTGCTGGCAGAAGTATTGAGTTATTGCCAGAACTGTATGTTATTGGAACATAAATTGGAAATTTTAAGTTATTAGGTCTAATTATAAGCCAATCTTCATCTGGGTTGAAGTCTAATTGACAGTTGTATTTTTTTATAAAATCCATTCCTAATATGCCATCACAAGGAATAGCGAATTGTAAATCCACGATATCAAAATCGTGTTGGATTATGTACTTAGTGGTCTGTATCTCAATAGAAGTTAACCCTTTGGATTTGGTTACTTCTTGACTTATTCCTTTTATATGTATAATATAATTATCCTGTATGTCATGAAAGACATCAGAACTTTCTTTAACTATCGAAATGTCGGCACCTGTGTCTACTAAAAAGATAAGTTCTTTTCCTGTGGGCACATGGTTGAATGATACAAATATATTTTGACT
This sequence comes from Drosophila ercepeae, assembly GCA_018150545.1. Taxonomy (NCBI): domain Eukaryota; kingdom Metazoa; phylum Arthropoda; class Insecta; order Diptera; family Drosophilidae; genus Drosophila; species Drosophila ercepeae. The sequence continues at coordinate 908,485 of JAECWL010000182.1, read as the reverse complement.
GAGATTAATAGTGTAAACCCTTGCATTTTCTACTGCTGAGTATTTAAAGGGATTGTCGAGTTTTCCGATGTATTGTTAGTTACTCGGACATTACCTGTACTATTATAGTTGTGGCGTCGATTCGAGTTGCCACGGCCTCTTGAGTTTCCTCTATATTGGCCTCGTCCATTATTATATTGTGTATTGTTATTATAGTGGCTACGAAAATTGCCTCTATAATTTCCACGTCCGCGGATTCCGCCGCGCTGTGAATTATTGTTGTAGTATAGGACAGTGTTTGGCTGTCCGGTTGTCTCTGTGCAACAATTTACAAATTTCGATATGGCTTCATTCATATTATTGAAGGTACCAGCTTGCATGATAAGTTTTACCTTATCGATTGTGCAATTTTTAGTCATTGCTTTGACTGCATGCTTAGTGGAATAACTTTTGGCTAACTCTAGGGGTAAACCCTCTGTTATGTATGCACCTTCTAACATTTTTGTCATCTGCTCAACCTCTAGTGTATACTGGTTAGCAGTTTTGTTGCGTTGCTGTAGGCTCATCAGTTTTGCTGATAAAACTTCCACAGTTTCGCCTTTGACATTATTTTTTAATCTGGAAATGACTTCAGTTAATGTTGTTTCATTTCCGATTAAATTTCTGGCGACACCTTTTAGCCTTGTTTTTATAATCGAAATTGCTATATGTTCGTGTTCGCCTTTTATTAAATCCAATAATTGTAATGCATCAAGAAAACTTTGTAAGTTTTCAGCTTTACCATCATAAAATGGTATAAGCTTAGTTGCTGTATTAATAAAATCGATATTTGTTTGTGCCATATTGCTGCTTGGCTAATTCTCTGTTGAAGTATCAGAATCTGTAGAATTATCCAGATCTGACATCAGAACAGCTGGAATAGTTAGGTTATTTAAATCCTCCTCTTCTATTTTAGGATTTATACTATGCTCTTCTGACTCTATTTGGTCAGTGTCAGCTTGTTCCGTTGATTCTGGTTCATTACCAGTTTCAATTGAAGTGTTCAGTATTGTTGGTACTGATATATCTAAATTAAACTTTTGTTTAATTGATATCAAGTTAGATCGTAGTCTGATCAAAAATTTTGATACTTGTGACCAATGATCTTGATTTAATTTTTCTTTTTGGACATATATTAGTATACGTGCTTCGTTAAAGCATTTAACTAATATCTCTACGTGTTTTTTTACAGTAGTTCTTTGAATAGGCCTGTTTTGTGTAAGTGACTTGTACGATTTATCAAAGTCATTTTTTATGCTGTTTAAATTTTTATATAATTCATTCCATTCCATTATTTTATGGATATGAATTCTTTTTGAAATATATCATATGTTTCCCTAATAGCCTTTAGTGAGGCCATACTTTAGTTTAATATATATTTTTTTCCTTATTTATTTTATTTAATTTTCATTATTTTTTTTCAATATTTCATCTTCCTGAAGTTACTCTCTAATTGGACTCCACAAACTTAAATATGTTATTGGTTATTTATTATTTTTTTTTTTTTTATATTTTGTCCAGCTCATTTGCCTGGCTCATATATTTCTTTTTTAGACATTTATTGTGTAACTTATATAATTTATAAAGACAATTTGCGCACAGTATGACAACAATTATTATTAACAATGTGTGTATTAAATTTAAATCATTACTGTTTGCTTCTACTTTATTAATTACATTGGCTGTGGAGTCCACTGACTTAACGCCTACTAGTCCCATTTTGGGCTTTATATCAAAAATTAATTTGTAGTTAAAATTATTATTTGTATCTTTACTATATTTATCTATTGAATTATTTTGCATTTACTTTAACAATTTTTCCTGCCTGTAGTTTCGTATAGCTTTACAGGCTATACTTCTAATCTAGCGGAAATAATTCCGCACAATTTTACAAATTTTCTTATTTTTATAATTAAAAATTTTTTTTTTTATCGTAATAATCCGATGAAAATGATGTTATCCGCGTCAGCTGGTCGTCGCCGGTTTGGCTACGCTGACGCTCCTTCGTTGGCGAAAGTGGCGGACTGCCCCTCTCGCTTTTGTCCTTACTGCTGCTGATGTCCGGGGCCTATTGGCTCAGGCGGGGCCGGTGCTGGTCTTCGCACTGGTCTTCAGTTTCCAGCATGTGAATTTGCATGCTGCGGCGTATAATGGTCCAGGGCAGTCGTTCGGGCAGACGTCATATTTTTTCGGCAACGGCTTGGGAGATGGTGGATTTTTAGTCAGTTTTTCATTTATTATTTTTATATTTGCTGAGTGAGTTGTGGTATTTGACTTTCTTTGCTGGAGGGTTTGTTTCAGAAAATCTAATTCGGCAGTTAATTTTTGTGCCGTTGCCCATGCGGGCGGTGGTTTATTTGTATATAATAGCCACTTAATGTGTGCTATTCTTTTATTTATTTTATTTTTCTGACCTCCGCGTTTGCCCATACCACACTCTACTCACTCAGTATTTTCGTTTTTTTTCATCAGTGTCCCGTCTCCTGGTCTCCCGCGCTGGTGTAAGGGGCGGCCTGCCTCTCACACTTGTTGTTGTTGTTGTCTTTGACATTGCTGCCCTATTCCATCGTTGGTACAAGTGACGGTTTGCCACTCGTACTTGTCGAATTGTTGTTTGGCGGCTTAGCAGAATTTTAAATCCAGTCGGCAATATTAGCAGGCATTTTTATTGTTATTTTGAATCCTCTGTATCCTTCCAATTTTTTTTCAAATTGCAGGCTCCTGCCTCACTGTCGCCATGTAAAGAATAAACTCTTATTGGGTTTTTATTCTTTATATTCTTTTTATTCAGAGTTGGGAGCAGCGAAGGTGCCGCTTCCAAGGTTCAGTTATCTCTGATTTTACATTATTCCTTAAATTCTAAGTAAGCCTAAGTCTGATCGCTGCGCTGCCCACAGTTGCCAAGCAGCGAGCGACTGTTATGCATATTCTATATATATATGTGTAATGTGTGTAATTATGCTCTCTTAAATTGAAGCGCGAGGGTATATGCATACACTTGAGTTCGGTCAGAATGCTGACACTTGCACTTTCTGTGAACGTGCCGATCGAATCATATTTCGGCCAATTGGGTAAAAGACCGGAGCTCTGGTTATGTAAGCACTGCAACAAAGTGTTACGTTGTATTTAGTAAGTACTCTTGGTACAGTAGATATTCAATATGTATGCATACTACAGAACAGTGAAGGCAGAAAGCAGAGAAGAGCGATCTTTCTTTAACATCCCACATTATTATTCAATAATTATAATAAACTCTTTTTAAATAAACTATAATAAACTCTACATATATTTTTTTTAACTTTGCTATATTTATTGGATCTACTCAGGAATTATGAGAGTAACAATATTTTTTCAAATCTTAATTTTATACAATATTCAACAGTCTATTAAGTCGGAACAGTTGGGTCGGAAGGTCGTTGCGGCGAAGTCAGTCAGTTAAACTTCTCGCAAGGTGGTAAAAGGGTGACGTTAACATGCTAATGTACTTTGGTTTTTGATAGGTTATTTCTTCCTTCAAATCTTACATGAAAAACAAGTGAGAAAAGTTATCTTCGGCTTGCCGAAGATGGTATACCCTTGAAAACAAAAAAGTGTTCCATACAAAGACTTGTTTTCATATCGGTCGTTTGTATGGCAGCTATATGATATAGTGGTCCGATCCGGACCAAACTTTCACAAATCGTGTATGGCTATGTCAAATGAATAAATGTTGAATTCGGTTGCAATAGCTAAGAAAACAAACAATTTTTCCATACAAAGACTTGTTTTCATATCGGTCGTTTGTATGGCAGCTATATGATATAGTGGTCCGATCCGACCGATTTTGATCTGCGTGCAACAAAAAGATTGATCTGGTAAAAATTTCAAAACGCTAGCTTTAAAACAACTGTCTATTTTTTGCATAGAAACAGACGGACAGACTGACAGAGGGACAGACGGACAGACGGACATGGCTATATCGACTCGGCTGTTGATGCTGATCAAGAATATATATTCTTTGTGGGGTCGGTGATGCTTCCTTTAATGCGTTACACATATCTGGACCAAATTATAATACCCTTTTTCAAGGGTATAAAAAATAGAGTACACGGACGAAATCCGAATGGTGACTGTGGCCTAGGACCTAAGCAACATTTATCGGTCGTACAAAAAATTCTCAGAGGGCCCAGATGTAAATAATACAGAGCGTGCAGGACGCCCAAACACGTTAAAAATAGACAAAAACATTGATAAAGTGAAGAAAATAGTTTTTTTTTATTTTTTTTTTTGTAAAATATTTATTAAGTCAACCGGGGTCACCAGCAACCTCTTTATAGCCTTGGTAGCTATTATTTCAGCCCAAAGTGCTCGCCGGCTAGACACTTGCCTAGCTTAATACTTGAAAATGAATAAAATAATAATTGGACTAAATACTAATTTAAGGTCGTCTACGGGATCGACCTATCGGCTGACGCCTTTTCAGCCTCCTCAGCAACGACCCAGTGTCAAGTCGTTGTGCCAGGCTGTTCCTGTGCCGCTGTAGTCTTAAATTATAGCGGCTGGAGTGGTTATTAATCTCGTCAAAGACTGTGGGCAGCTTGAGATCTTTGTGCAGTGACGAGTTACCAAAGTACCACTCGCATCCGGTGATCAATCTGAGTGTTTTGTTTTGGGCCGTCTGTACTCTTTTGATTTGGCTATCACAAGCTAATCTCCATATTTGGCACCCATACCTTCAAATCGGTGCGATAATTTGCTTGTAGATAGTCACCTTATTAGCCAATGACAATTTGCTCCTTGAACTTAACAGCCAAAAATGTTTGTACATTGAATTTCGTATGCGGGTTCTAACGGCGGTGATCTGCTTGGCGAAGATGAATCTACGATCCAATGTAAGACCAATATATTTAGTTGAATTGGTCTGTAGGACAGGCCTTCCTTCTATGTCGATAGCAGGCGGGGTTTTCCTTAATAAGGAATAAAAACATTGGCGGATTTATCGCTATTTATGCCGATTTTCCAACGTTTCGCCCATTTCTCGAACGTTGTGTCAAACTGCTGGATTCCATCAGCTGCAGAGGCTTCACAGCTTGATTTGTGGGTGATACAGACGTCGTCCGCAAACGTGGCCAGCATGGTAGACGGATTGTCTGGTTGCGGCATATCACTACTGTAGAGGCAGTACAGGAGCGGCCCTAGGACACTACCCTGAGGGACACCAGCCTTCGCTTCGTATTTGGCAGAACTGCCTTCCCACAAGGTATGACCTCAGTAGGTAGAAATATGGGGCAGGTAGTCTCTCCTTTGTTTTAACCAGTAAACCTGTGTGCCATACTCGGTCGAACGCTTCCTTGATTGCAGAATTGTTTCCGGTCAAATGCCGTCAGTACTTGCTCAACAAGCCGATGAAGTTGCGCCACCGTACAATGACCAGCTCGGAACCCAAACTGGCGCTCAGGAGTTATCCCTTGAGTGTCCATAATCCCAACAATCCTGACAGCAAACAGTCTCTCAAACACCTTCGAAATCGAAGGGAGGAGACTGATTGGCCGATAGGACGCGGGGTCCAGTGCCGACTTGCCTGGTTTGTGGATCATAGTTATTAATGCGAGCCTCTACTGTACAGGGAAGCATTGGAATCTCACTATGGCGTTGAACAACCACGCTATGTAGAGAATTGCGTGACTTGGTAATACCTTTAGTGGGGCGTTGCATATAGTATCGTGGCCGGATGCTCTGCTGATATTTAACCGACCAATAAGTTCAGATATGTCACTGGGGGCAAAAGGCCTAATAGGCAGCTCCATTTGGAGCGCTTGAGACAGCCTGGCATGCGTTTCGCTTACTTGCTCCGAGCTCGCTAGCTGAAATGGCTGAAAAGGTTTAGCCAGGTGCTCAGCAAAAACCTCGGCATGCTGCAAGTCCGTCCGACACCATGTCCCGTTGCTCTCTAGAAGCGGCGCATTCATGGTGCACCTCTTTTTGATGACGCGTGTGGTCTTCCAAAGTGAGTGCGTCGCGTCATTATCAGTTCCAGTGTTCGCCAGTCTCGCATTGAACAATCCAGCTTTGTGATCTGCCAGTTCCCGCTGAAGTTCGCTTTGTGCTCTATTCCACGCTGTTTTGTCTAGGGGGTGTCGAGACCTCATCCACCTTGTGCGTAGGCGTCTCTTTTCACGGATTAGAAGCTGGATCGCGTTGGTGATCGGGATACCTGATGCTGCGGACTTGACCAGGATAGCTGCAACTCCTTTTGCGTTGCCATCTCTTGGGTTGTTTGGGGGATAGGCATCAAAGTCGTATAGCCTAGTCGAGTATGTCCCTCGGCAGTGAGTCTCGCTAAGCAGCAGTATGTCGATTTCTTCTCGCCGCACCGGACAATCAAGTTCGGGCAGCTTTGTGGACACACCATTAGCGTTCCACACTAAAATGCACAGCGGCATTATTTTGAGGCTTGCTGCACTTGACGAGCAGAGAGCAATTTTATAATTTGCCCCTGCTGCTGTGTCTGTTTTTGCTGCTGCTTCAGCAACATCAATAATATGTCCATTTGTTTCTCATTGATAGAGCGTAGAGCATTGATGCTCGTTGAGCGTTTTCAGAATTTCCTCTGTTGTGTTGCCTGGATCGTTGGATCGTGGCTACTTCTTGATCGAGTGCGGCTTCTTTCATGACGCTGTCGTGCCTGGTACTGGTTATGCTCCGTGGTTCTGCCTCTTGTTATGTCAGCGTAAGAGACACTACCCCTGGTGATGGCCACCTGGCCGCTGGAGGCAAGTTGGGGCACCGGACGCTCGTTGACTGATCGTCTAGCACCCATGCCGCGCTTGGGCCTGCAGCGTTGTAGGAATGCCTGAAACTTGGCACATCCTCATTAGTTTGCAGGGTGCTGCTCTCCACAGTTGTAGCACGTACATAGTTAATTTCGAGGCCTAGTGCAGCTACTTGCGGGGTGTTCTTGTGCACATTCTACACAGACGTGAGCTTTTCGGCAGTATTTGGCCGATTGGCCACATTGCACAACAGATGTTCGTTTCCAGAGCGGTTCGACTGCAACCCTTATGTGGCACAGTGTCTTGACATGTAATATGTCCTTGCTATTTGACGCAGTGCCAATAATAACAAAGAACATGTTAATCGGTCTCGCTTCGGGGCAGGCTAGTTCGCTGCGGCGCGGGGGCGTGTGTACGTCTAACATCTTGTAGCCAAGCTTTGCCCGCTCTTCATTGATGTGGCTATGAAGAGTGCTATGGTGAAGCCCTTTTATGCATATCCTGAATGGCCTATCTTCCCTTAGTTGATAGCAGTGATATTCATAGTGCTCGTCATCAAGCCTCTTGACAATAGAGCGGAAGGTGTTGGGGCCGCGTAAAGGCGCATAACTCCAACCATGGATCCCCGAAACTCAACCTCAAAACCAAAACTCAACCAAAACTCAATACTGAACCTGATATAGAGAGCTGCACAGAAACACTGGAATCCATTCTTACGGAAGCAGTTCGAAATGCAACACCTAAAACCACAAACGTTACGATTAATCCGAATAAGACTAACGCACAAATCGAGCAACTCGTCCACGCAAAACGACGCTTACGTAGAGAATGGCAATCCTCCAGATCACCATCTGCAAAACAAAAGCTAAAAATAGCCACACGGAAGCTGACCAACGCTCTGAAACAAGAGAAAGAGTACGCTCAGATCCGATATATAGAGCAACTTTCACCAACAGGTACTAAACATAAGTCACTGTGGAGAGCCCACCCAACCCTTCGCCCACCGACTGAAACCGTTTTGCCCATAAGGAATTCCTCAGGCGGCTGGGCACGTAGTGATGCAGACAGAGCCACCACATTTGCCGCTCACCTACAAAATGTATTTACGCCAAACGAGGCTACTAGCACATTTGCGCTACCGACTTCAAACGCAATCTGCAACCAGCAACACACCCCAATTGTGTTTCGTCCAAAAGAAATATCAAACATAATTAAAGAAAATATCAGCCCAAAAAAATCCCACGGCTACGACCTTATTACCCCGGAAATGATCATCGAGCTGCCACATTCTGCAGTTCGGTACCTAACGCAGCTCTTTAATGCCATCACAAAACTTGGTTACTTTCCACAACGATGGAAGAGATCGATAATCATAATGATTCCGAAGCCTGGTAAGGACCACACAGTTCCCTCATCCTACAGACCAATAAGCCTACTCTCATGTATATCGAAACTATTCGAAAAATGCCTGCTAATCCGACTGATTCCACACCTGAGAGCCCACAATATAATCCCAGCCCACCAATTTGGCTTTCGCAAAAGCCACGGAACCATTGAACAGGTGAATCGAATAACAGCGGAGATTAGAACTGCATTTGAAAATCGAGAATACTGTACAGCCGTATTTCTAGACGTATCCCAAGCATTCGACAGAGTCTGGCTAGACGGCCTAATGTTTAAAGTTAAAACAGCTCTACCCGAAAGCACACATAAACTTCTAAACTCATACCTATATGACAGAAAGTTTGCAGTGCGGTGCAACACTGCTACTTCCACTGACCACGGAATTAAGGCTGGAGTCCCCCAAGGCAGCGTTCTTGGGCCAACTTTATACCTCATCTATACCGCTGACATTCCTACAAATAGTCGGCTAACAGTGTCCACGTTTGCCGACGATACAGCTATCCTTAGCCGTTCAAGGTCCCCAATCCAAGCTACAGCACAGCTGGCATTGCACTTCATAGCCACTGAGAAGTGGCTCTCTGACTGGCGAATAAAAGTCAACGAGGAAAAATGCAAGCACGTGACATTTACGCTGAACAGACAAGATTGCCCACCACTTTTGATGAACAACATACCACTCCCGAAAGCAGATGAGGTAACGTACCTAGGAGTACACCTCGATAGAAGACTTACATGGCGCAGACACATTGAAGCGAAAAAAATTCATCTTAAGCTCAAAGCGAACAACTTACACTGGCTCATCAACGCTGGCTCTCCGCTCAGCTTGGACCACAAGGTCTTACTTTACAATGCAGTACTGAAACCAATTTGGACCTATGGTTCACAGCTATGGGGCAACGCCAGCAACAGCAATATTGACATCATACAGCGGGCACAGACAAAGATCCTGAGAACTATCACTGGGGCACCGTGGTATGTTCGAAACGAAAACATCCATCGAGATTTAAATATTCCAACAGTCACCAATGAAATCAAAGAGCTTACGAAAAAATATCATGGCAAGCTTTCCTCGCACCCCAACCACCTACCGCGAAATCTAACCCAGCTCAGCAGTCGTTCCCGTCTCCGACGAAGGGACCTACCAACCCAGCGAAGAAATCTTTAGGGACGCTTAATCACGGAACAGTTGGATTAATTAAAACGACTGTTTAGGAAAAAAAAAAAATTGTATTAGTTAAGATTTTTAAACTCATTGTTAGCTCTTATTTAAGAGGATCCAATAAATAAAAGCAGAGTATAAAAAAAAAAAAAAAAAAAAAAAAAAATTTGCTTCAGTGATCGTCCTGATCCTTTGCATCAGAATATTGACGTCGAAGATGCCTTCCATATCGATGGGTGGAGGCTTGGTACGCTTTGCCGCAGCTCTGGCGGCTTGTTGGTTAGTGCTGGGCTGATCACTCATACTTCAGCATTGCTCTCGCTATCCATTTCCGTGATTCGGCGAATAGTTGAAATTTGTTGTTGATTTACCGAGTTTTCGTCTACATGCGATTTTTACCTAATTAATTTAGGAGAGGTACCTGGATCCATCATACGCTTGATCTTTTGGAAGCGCTGCGCAGACTCCAAGGTGGGCGCAGTGGTTTGGCTGATGGTAGTTGTCATGTTTATAGGGTCCAGGGCTTTTTGTGCAGAGCCACGTTCAGATTCCCTAACCGCCGCCATGATTTCGCTATCCTGGGTAATGTCACTTGTATGTCCTACATTTACGGTTGGCCTAACTTCATCGCCTTCTTCGGTCCTAGCGTAGTCCGCTTTGTACGTTTTTCGGATTAATCCAGATTTCATCGAATCAGGAGACAGGTTGCCAAGATCCTAGCCGAAACTTGACCTTGGATAAAGCTTAGTTAAGGCTTATGGGCAAACAAATGTTTTGTTTGCTCTAGCCGGCATGTGAATGCCATAGATATCATGCTAATAACTTATATGCGTCCGGGACTAAAAGTGTACTTCCCAGGCTACAACAATACTACGCGAACCACCCTAGTAGCAACGCCAGGTGCGGCTCAGCAATATTTATTAAAACTCAAATCAGCCACAGACAAAATAAGCCAATAACGCGAACTTACTCCCAGATAACAAGTCTCGATGTACCAACGAATGGTGGTATCCCCAAAATAGCCTCTATGTATCTTCCTCCCAACGAGCACTGGACCAAAAACGACTTCGACCAACTACTAATCGCACTGGGCCCTAAATGTAGAGCAGGAGGCGATTACAATGCAAAGCACCAATGGTGGGGCAACCTTAGGGCATGCAGTCGAGAAAATAAGACGGCTACATGAGGCCATCGTAAACAGCGCTAGCCAATTTTTAGCTACAGGTGAGCCTACCTTTTATCCATCTAACATTGGACTGACCCCGACAGCCTTCTTCTTCTTTTTTATAATAAAGGGGGTGGCAATAAACAAGTTTTCAATCACAACAAACTACGATCTGTCTTCGGACCACTTGCCAGTAATAGCAACACTTAGCCACACTTCCCAATACATAACCATAAAAAGAACTATTTTATTACCCGGCTCTTCAGTAAAAAAATTCAAAGACACCTTTGACAGAAGCATTAATCTAAACATCGACATTAATCATCCAGAAGACATCGAAGATGCGGTAGAAATCTTCATGGATAAAATACAGTTGGCCCAAGAAGTAGAAATTTACCCATCCTGAATAGACACAATATGCATCCACAAAATGCTTTAGACCTCATATGACTTAAACGAAGAGCAAGACGAAAATTTTCAAGAACAGGAGACATCCGTGCCTACAACATTTACATAAGGCTGTGTAACCGTCTAAGAAAAGTTCTTACGAAAAACAAGCAGGACAACTTTGATGAAATGCTGGAAAATGCAAGACCTAATGCATCGACCAAATATTTGTTGCGGAAACTGACGAACAGCCCCCCACAAACGCTGTCACGTTGGGAGCGGTAAGAACGCAGATAAAAAATCTCAAAGCTCAAAAAAATCTGCAGGTGAGGACCTTCTGAATAACAAGACTCTTAAATTACTTCCCCTCAAAGCTGTGCTTTTCGTGGGCTTACTATTTAACAGCTTCACCGGGTGACCAACTTTGCCTTAGAGGCAATGGAGAACAATATGCACAAAGTATCAGTATTTATGGACATACAACAAGCTTTCGACAGAGTTTGGCATGACGGTCTTCTATCAAAGCTAAAAACGCTCTTGATGCCGCAATTATTTATACTAATTAAAAGTTTTCTTGCAGAAAGGAAATTTAGTGTGGTTGTGGATAGCGGAAATCATCACAGCGATCCATCTTGGCAGGTGTACCCCAAGGTAGTGTGCTATGCCCGACCTTGTATTCGCTGTACACTTCCGACATGCCGGAGTCCTGGTGCTGTACGGATGTTAAGGACGAAGACAGTATAATAGCAACATACGCGGACGACACTGCGGTAATGGTCAGGAGTAAAGAAATTATTACTGCAACCAACGTTGAACCTTATGCACGTCGGCCTATTCGCTCCGTAATTTTAAACATTTCCCGAAAGAACTACCGACCTATTATCAGCTCCGAACTGATTTAATTAACCTGCTGTATCGCGAAGTGGTCCACAAACTGAAAAACACATCGAAAGTTTAATTTTAAACGTATATTCTTCGTTTTATTTTTAAACGCGATAAGACAAACAACAACAACAAAGTAACCATTAACCGTTGCTTTGTTTCGTTATTATAATCTGCTCACCGCTCTCTATCGCACTCCCCCTTTTGTGGAGCGTCTTCATCTCCGTCTGGATTGACGCTGCTCCTGCTGTTCGCCGAAATCGCGCCCACGCTATCGTCGCTGGATCACTCTCTTTATTATACATTTGCTGGACCATTCTGTTTCTGTTTTTGAGCGCATTCCCTTTTCATCACCCAAAATGTCTTTGGTTTCTACCTCAAAGAGATGCGAATTTGGAGGAGCTATTACTGGCGACTCCTATCTAACTTGCTGGCTATGCGACAATTGCTCGCACATGAAATACGATGGCGTTGGTCATTATGGCCAACTTGGTGATCTCCTGGGCAAAGGCATCGGCTTGACATGGTCCTGTTTGGCCTGTCGAGAGATTGAAGGCGCGATGCCCACGTTTATGCGGCAAACTCGAAACGGTTTCCGGGAGGTTCGGAAACAATTTGCCACATTTAATGAGCAGTTTCTAAACCTCGAATCTCTATGTCTCTAAAGTTGATACGCCAGAACGCCAGATATCACCAAGCCAGCCTGCTGCTCCATCACTACGCCTGCCTGCCGCCGCAACTACCCGCCCACCCGTTGTAAAATCACCAAAGCCATTGACGGGTGTTCCAACGGAAACGCGATTCTCTGGACTTCCGCTGAGAGCCGTGGCTCCCCGCAAATCCATCTTTGTATCGCGGCTTATGCCTGATGCTTCTGCAGATGACGTTAGGATTCACCTTGCAAACAATCTAAATATAGCTCCCTCAGAACTGTTTGTATATCCTCATCCAAAATAACTTTACCAGAAGCTTCCCTTGCTAAATCTTTAGATCCTACTACCTGGCCCGAGCACAGTATTGTCCATGAGTTCTTGACCAGAGATTCTCAAGGTTCCAGTTCAGTTAATACTTCAAAAAACTAAGCAACAAGATTTTTTCTTGTTGCTACCAAAACGTTCGCAGTATTCTTGGAAAACTGAACTTACTTTATACTAATAGTTCTTAATTTGACTTCGATGCTATTGTGCTAACTGAAACCTGGCTAAACTCCACTGTCATAGACAATGAAATTTTGGTATCGAAGTACACTGTCTTTCGTGAAGATCGCCCAACCTTTGGAGGTGGCACTCTGATTGCCGTAAACAACATCTACACAGTTGAACGTATTACTATTACTAATCCTTTCGGAATTGAATTTTTAGCCGTTAAAATTCATTTTGACTCCTTTATCCTTTTCATCACCTGTTCCTACATTCCTCCTCTGAGTGATGCAATCATTTATATGCACCACTTAACTGCCATCAAATCAGTTTTGTCCCTGCTAAATGATGCTGATCTTATTCTTGTTATGGGGGATTTCAATCTGCCCCTCATTTCATGGATCAACTCGGATGAGGATAACTCGCTTTTACCCACTCACCAAAATGACTTCCTTTATGTCTTAGCCGACTCTGCCGTTTTCCAACTTAACCCTATAAGGAACTCCCGTGGCAGGTCGCTTGACCTAATTTTCTCTAACACTACCTCCTCTGCCACAATAGCCTCCCATCTCCCTTATCTGCTCCTGAGGACTCTCACCACCCAACACTCTTAGTCTCGCTAATTATTGACTCTCCTAAAGTCCCCCCCAGTAATAGTGCGCAGTCTCGTCAAAAATGCTTTAAAAAAAAAACAAACTATTGTGACCTAAGAAATCACCTGACTAATATTGTGGAGTTATCTTTCTAATTTCAGCAATATCGATGATGCTACAGACTCTTTTTATGAAGTAATTTATAGCGCCATAAATAAATCTGTCCCTGAAACATTGATTCCATTAACGTCAAAACTCCATGGTTTAATAAGCACCTCTCTCTCCTTAAAAATAGGAAATCTAGTGCTTACAAAAAGTCATTAAAGTCTCCAACCTCGATACATCTTTCTAATTACCTTCTAATCCGCAACAAGTTTGTTGACCTATCAATCAACTATATAAAAATTATATTTAAAAATGCAAACTCAATTTTCGAAACGATCCACGCTCTTTTTACTCTTTTGTAAACTTTAAACGCAAATCCAATCTTTTCCCCCCTTCCCTTCCCTCCCTTGCGTAATTTTTTCAGTCAACCTACTCATCTAACTCATTTGATCCCTCCTCTAACTATCCATATCATTTACCCTGTTCACGGCTCTTTCATCAATTTCACCAGGCCCAGACAACGTACCTGCTGCATCCTCAGAAGGTGCTCCGATCTTCTCACCCTACCTCTTACTATTCTATTTAACCTATCCTTGGAGCAAACTTCCCTACCTAAATTATGGAATGAATCATACCTTATACCAATTCATAAAAAAGGCTCTAAGGTTTCCATTGAGAACTACCGCGGCATTGCTAAGCTTTCTGCGATTCCCAAACTTCTTGAGAAACTCATCACATCGCAGCATGGCACATCATCACATCGCAGCGTGCATCGCAGCTCCAAAGCATGGCTTTGTCAAGCTTCGCTCGACAACAACTAATCTACTTGAATTTTCGTCAATAATCAACCAAGGTTTTTAATATCGGTTGCAAACTGATATAATTTATACTGACTTCAGCAAAGCATTTGATTCAGTTAATCATCAGCTCTTGCTACGGAAACTCTCGCTTATTGGTTTTCCCCCAAATATGCTGATGTGGGTTGCTTCCTACCTTTCAGATCGAACCCAGCGTGTCCTATTTAAATCCACCAAGTCGAAGGTCATCCATGTCTCATCGGGTGTCCCTCAGGGTAGTCATCTAGAACCACTGTTGTTTATACTCTTTGTGAACGATCTTCCCAATGTGATTAGTTATGCCTCTATTAATGTACTCAATTAATCTGTTCCTAAACTGCTCTAAATGCAAACTTATGACATTCCATCGCAGTGTGCCGCTTATCATATCTTAATCTCTTGGAAATCACGTCCTTGATCGTGTTTCCATAATCAATGATCTTGTAGTTCTTTTTGATCATAAACTTAAGTTTAATTTTTTTTTTTTTTTATAACGTTCTTAATTTGTATTTAAAATCTGTCCAAGTGGACAATCATTAAATGGTTTGGGGGGGACCTTGACTTAAGGGAGGTACATGGAATGTAAATCTTATGAGGTTGACTTAGGTGTCTATTGGTTGGGGAGATCAAGCGGGTGTTTCCTTTTCAGGCGTCTTGGGGATTGCCTATTATCTAGGAGGTTGATGGCCAGGTGGTTGGGGTGGTTATCCAGTCTTTTTATGTATCTTCCGCTGAGACGGGTGATCTCCTCTGCTACACATCTAATTCCAAGCTCTTTATGGATTATTGAGTTTTCGTGGTACGGATGGGCGTTCGAAACTATTCTCAGGCATTTATTCTGAAATCGCTGTATTTTGATGCGGTTCGAACAGCTTGCCGTGCCCCACAACTGTATCCCATATGTCCAGATTGGCTTAAGCACTACCTTATAAATAAGTAGCTTGAATTTTACTTTGAGTTTGGACCTCCTTTCCAGGAGCCAATGCAGTTGCTTAAGCCGTAGGTTGGCCTGGTTGCGCTTATTGATTAGGTGCGGACGCCATGTGAGGCTGCGGTCCAGTGTCAGCCCTAGATATTTGGGAGTGTTATTAGTTGGGATGGTTTCCCCGTTGAGTGTGACGGGGGGGCATTCTCCCCTGCGTAGTGCGAAGGTTGTTTGTGTAGATTTCTCGGCGTTGACCACGATGTTCCATCGTTTCATCCATGGACCGAGGGCATTCAGTTGCCTCTGGATGATGGCTGAAGCTTCCTGAGGATCTGTGGCGGAGGCTAGGAAGGCGGTGTCATCGGCATAAGTGGCTACTGTGAGGTTCCGGGAGGGGGTGATGGGGAGGTCCGCTGTGTAGAGTGTGTATAAGATGGGTCCAAGAACACTGCCTTGTGGTACTCCTGCTCTTATGGGCCTAGGGGTGCTGATTGATGATCCGCATCTCACTCTGAATTCTCTTCCCTCTGTGTATGAATTGAGGAAGGCGAAATGGGAACTTGGGAGGTGGGTTTTAATTTTGAAAAGTAGTCCTGGGTGCCAGACTCTGTCAAACGCCTGTTTGACATCAAGCATAACGGCGCAGCAGTACTTCTTCTTTTCGAAGGCCTCAAGTATAGTCTCAACAATCCGGTGGCATTGCTCAGGTGTTCCGTGAAGGCGTCTGAAGCCAAACTGGTGGTCAGGGATCAGACCCGCCTCCTCCAATACTGGCAGTACTCTACGTAAAAATACTCTTTCAAGTATTTTGGAAAGGATTGCTAGCAAGCTAATCGGTCGATACGATCCTAGGTTGTCTTCAGGTTTCCCAGGTTTGAGGAGGACAATTACTTCCGCTCGCTTCCACTCTTTAGGGAAGTACCCTAGACGGAGGCAGCTGTTGAATATGTTGGCCAGCCTTTGGGAACAGATTAGGGGCAACATTTTCAGTGCTGTTGCATCGATACGGTCAGGACCCGGTGACTTGCCATTATTTAGGGAGGCGATCTCCTGCGCAATCTCCTCTGGTTCGACGGGCTGTATTGGCAGGCCAGGGGCACTTGGGCTGTCTATGAACCTTATGGTTGCAGCTCTCTCTTCGCCAGTGCATCTGTCGAACGGTGCGAATGCACTATGTAGATGATCAGCAAAGGCTTCTGCTCTTTCGACCTCAGTCCGACACCAGGAACCGTCCACTTTTCGCACGGGTGATATCTTCTTTACAGGTCTTTTTATGTGCCTCGTGACATTCCACAGATTGTGTTGCGGGTCTCCAGGTTCCAGCTCCATAAGGAATCTATGAAACGAGTCCTGCCGTAGGATGCATAGCTTGTCCTTCAAATCTTTGGTGGCACGATTAAGTGCTGTCTTGTCCCTGGGGTTGCGCGAGGAAAACCAGACTCTTCTGAGGCGCCTTTTTTTCGGCCACGAGGGCCGCGATTTCCGGAGACCACAAGTGCACGTCTCTTTTAGGTATTCTCGGGGTAGTCGGTGGAGGTGGATTCGCAAACTCAGCGGCATTGTGCATCTCTTTGGTTAGTTTTTCTATGGCCGCATCTATGTTGCTTGGTGTGGAAAGAGGGGTATCTGGATACTGGGAGGAAAGCATCCAAAACGTAAACTTGGGGGCATTTGTGTGTTTTCCGGTGAGTCTTCTAAGCGGGATTTTTCTGAGGACGGGGATGTTTAGGAGCAAGTTTACTGCGCTGTGGTCAGATAGCAGTTTATCATAGCTTGAGCATGTTATCTTAGAGTGTCCTATGCCCTTGGAGACGGCGAAGTCCAGCAGATCCGGCTGTTTTGAAGGGTCGGTAGGCCAGTGTGTGGGTTCTCCAGTGGAATGGCAGTCCAGACTCTTTCGCTGCAGGTACTTATAGAGCTTTATGCCTTTGGGGTTGTTTGTGCGGGACCCCCACCAGGAGTGTTTGGCGTTAAAGTCTCCGGCTGCTATAAACCGAGGACCGAGGGACTCGAAGAAGTCCTGAAGGTGGGTCTCGGTTATCGAGTGTCTGGGTGGGAAGTAAACCGCACAAATGGTGATATCTCCCTGTGGGCTAGAAATCCTGGTCACGGCGCACTGAGCCCATTCCTCCTGAAACGCGGGAAGTTCCGTGTACTGAATGCCACTCCTGATAAGCATAGCTGCTCCTCCGCGTGCTCTGCCAGATGGATGGTTGGCATGTAACAGTTCGTACCCGCTAATTTTAAAGTAGGATCTGGGACAAAAGTGGGATTCCGAAACTAGAAGAACATCGATATTGTCTGTTTTGATGAGATGCTCTACTTCGGCTTTGCTCCTCTGCAGGCCGTTTGCGTTCCAAAAAACTATGTTAAGGCTTATTTGCATTATTTTTTGTTGAGGATGGGAGCTATGAACTGCATCATCTGTGAGAACATCTGCGATAACATCTGCGATATCAACTTTTCCATCATCCTTTCAATTGATCCTTCCATGCGGGCAAGCATCGTATCAAACTGGTTGGGTTGTGGGGCTTCGGGAGTGGTATGAGGGGTTTGTTGGGGATTCGTTGGCTGTCACTTGGTTTCCTAGGAGTACGTCCCTATAACTTGTACCATTAATGATAGTTGGTATCTGGATGAGAGGTGGTTTGTTGCTACTCTCAACGGGTCTGGCTTTAGGAGATTGCTGCGCTTTTGCCTTTTTGTTGGCAGGGCATCCTCTGAACGACGCAGGGTGATCAGCTTGGCAATGTAAACAGCATGCTTTCTCGTCTTTTTTTTGGTGCATGACCTAGAGTCATGAGAATCACCACATTTCACGCAGCGATGTTCCAGGAAGCAGTAGCGCTGGGTGTGCCCAAACCCTTGCCATCTGAAACATTGTGGAACGTCGTTGAATTTCAGATGGGGCTCTACGGTGACGACTAATTTGCAAATCCTCTTTATTTTAAAAACCTCTGTGTTGTTGCTTGCTGGTTCTAGATTGACAAAGAAGATCCCCAGTGGTTGTTTGGATTTCCTGCCAATGGGATTGTGCAGATCCCTCACAGTATGGCCGTATTTGTGGAGTTCTTCTTTAATTTCAGTCTGGTCCGTTGAGTGGTGAAGTCCCTTGATGACCGCCCTGTAAGCTCTCTCATCCTTTGGTTGGAAGGTGCGGTGTCTTTTGTTATGTGCCACGAGGTGCTGGCGTAGAGCTGTGTAGGACTCCTTGTCTGGAATCATTACGCGTACGTTATTATTTCTCTCTGTTTTATAGGAGAAATCCTTTTCGGATCCGACTAAATCCGATATCATCTTGACAACCGCTGTAATGTCGGTCACGTCTGGGATGTAGATCGGAGGAGGCTTGAGGGTCTTCGGGATCGGGATTGGTTTCTCTTCTGTTTTAGATGCGACTGCCTCTGAAGCAGTTTTGGGTTCGTCATGATCGTCGTCATCTTCTTTGCTTGAGAGGAGGGCAAAGGAGTTGTTTGCCGGCTTGCTATGCAGATCTGCGCTGGTGCTAGGCGTAACGTCTGGCTCCTCTCCTTGCCTTTTACGCGCGGTCTTACGCTTGATCTCCCCGGGCTCCGAGTAAGAAGAACTCGCGCTTGAGTCGCTGCTCGAGCTGCACTTCCTTGCTTTGAGAGCCTTCTTGCAGGGCGTTGTTTTTCCGCGCGGCCCGCGCGGGGCTTGGCAATCCATGCTCTAGGTTGTGGACGATTGAGCGAGGGGAGGGGGAACTGGGCACCGTTGGCCGGTATGCCAACCGCACTTTGCTTCTGCTTAGTTGTACACAGCTTCTACAGAGAGAATTTGGTAGGCAGCAGATGACACGCACTCTGGAATGTGCGTTAGAGTTTGTAGCAGACCGTTAGGTGCGCAGGTTAAACCAATCAGACACTATGTGACAGTTTCAGAATAGTGGGAGTGAAGGTACGAACTTGCTGTCGATCCGCAGCCACGTCTGCACTCTTTGAGTGTTAGATCGCAACTGACTTAAGTTTAATGATCACATTTCTGTGACAGTGAATAAAGCCAGAGGAATGTTAGCCATTATTAAGCGATGGTCTAAAGAATTTAACGATCCTTTCAACACCAAATCCCTGTAAATCACCCTAGTTCGTCCCATCCTCGAATATTGCTCGTGTGTTTGGAGTCCTCAATACTCCTCTCACCAAAATAGTATTGAGTCGGTGCATTTTCTGCTATTTGCACTAAAAAACCTAAGCTGGGATCCTGATAATCGTCTCCCGGGTCATGTTTCTACACATGCTAATCCATGGCATGGTTGACTCTTAACACCTGCTAAGCCAACTATATTTTTCCATCCCTAATAGGAAAACTAGGTCCTTCCGACTCCTATGGTTACCTATCTGCAAATCTAACTTCGCTGAACACGACCCCTTTCGCACTATTTGTAAGAACTATAACCTTTTATCACATACTTTATTCCCTGAACTCTCTCTTAATGTAAATAAACTTAAAATTATAGAATACCTCCTAGAATAGTTATAGTGTAGTTATATTTATAATTTGTATTCATATTTAGCAGATCTTTGTTAAATTGTTGTTTAAATAAATAAATAAAACCAGCGGCCTAGAAAATTACGTAACGGCTTTCAAAAAGTGCAGCAAATGTGCTTGCGTAACGTTCGCCAAAGACCTTTAAATTGCCCAGGAATTACAATGCTTGGCTCCACACTCCAACACAAGACCCACTACAAATACCTTTGTGTGATTTTGGACAGACGATTAACGTTCCAAAGGCACACAACTATGCTTAAACAGGCTGTGCTTTTAAAGGATACAAAAATGTAATGGCTCCTTTCGCCGAGAAACAAACTTTCGTTGATAAATAAAGTCCGCCTCTATAAATCCATTTTGAGCCGAATTTAGAAGTATGGTATCGAAGTATACGGAATTACAAGTGAATCAATACTAAAAAAAAATAAGAGTTGCGCAAAGCAAGATAATCAGATCTATTTGTAACGCCCCTTGGTACATGAGAATAAAAGACATAGAGAGTGACCTTAGCATAGCCAAGATAGGCGATGTATGCAGGACACACGTCTTGGCCTTAAGACGTCTTGGCCTCCACCCCAACACTTGGCGAGAAGGCTTACCCACCCCCCACGAAAAAGAAGACTGAAAACTTAATACCCCCAAGATCTTCCTTCCAGATTTTTCTAAAAACAAGAATTGTATTGTAAAATAATTTAATAGTAAAATGTAATGCATAAACATGTTAACTCAAATAATAAAAATTTTCACCATGAAAAAAAAAGAAGAAGCTTGGCAAAATTACAAAAAAAAATTAATTATAGTGCTTCGAGGATTGGAAAAACCGTTGGCATAAGTGTATTACATCCAAGGGCAACAACTTTAAAGTAAAGTTAAGTTTTAAAGCTATTCTTTATCGTATGCTGATGCGTGAAGACGTATTTTCATCGGGCTCCGATAAAATCAATTGATTCTAGTGAAGTGAATGGTTACTAATAAAAAACAAATAAATATATCGAAAGCGAAAAAGACGCTCCGGGCGATGCACCATTGCTCGAATACATATTCTGAGTTTGAAATAGTTAAATAATAGATTCAAACAAATTAATTAAAAAAAAAAAAAAAATAAGCACTATGAGCCATAACGACACTCGCGCTCAACGACATCGAGAGCAAAACGATCGCCGATGGGCCAATAACCCATAACCCAACAAACCTTCTTGTTTCAACAAATCAAGAAAGAGCGCGCTCTTGCTCTCCCGCACTTCTAGCTCCGACACAAGCTCCGCTATCTGCAACAACAACAACTGGAGCAATATCGACAGCCCGCTCTACTTCGCCATTGGCTGCACCCGCTAACGCTTTTACTGAGTCAGCGAATACAAAAACAAAAGCCCAAGAGCCAAACGGCACTGCTGCACAACTAGCAAAACAAAACGCAAACAAAAAATTTGGGTCGGCCTCGCAGACTGGACTGTCTACATTACAATAAAGCGGAATCTTAGCCCTAAAACTTCCGATACAGAAAACAAGGCGAAAAATATACGCGACAACACTACCTCGATCAACAATGAAGCGCCCGCAAATAGCAACAGATTCGCTTTGCTGGCAGATACCAATGAGGACGTGCCACTGAAATCCATCGATAACGAACCAAAGAAAATCAAGCCTACCCCAATTTACATCCGCGAGAAGAGCACAAACGGTTTGGGAAATTCTTTAATTGGCCTTATTGGAAAAGATAGCTTTTATACAATACCCCTCATAAGAGGTACTATTAATGAAATCAAACTTCAAACGAAAACGGAGGAAAACTACAGAAAAGTCAGAAAAGTGCTTTTACACCTACCAGCTTAAAAGTAGCAAGGGTCTACAAGTAGTATTGAAGGGCATTGAGCCTGATGTACAGCCCGAAGAGATAGCTGAGGCGCTAAAGGAAAAAGGATTTTGCGTCAAAAGCACACACAATATTAAAAACAGAAGCAGGCAGCCGCAACCACTTTTTAAGATTGAGTTTGAACCAGAAAACAAGCATCTAAAAAAAACGAGGTTCATCCAATTTATAAACTCCAGCTCCTTCTGCACCGTATGATTACAGTAGAAGAGCCGCATAAACGTAACGCTCCTGTTCAATGTATGAACTGCCAAGAATACGGCCACACGAGATCGTATTTCACTCTTCGCCCAGTGTGTGTAGTCTGTGGAGATCTCCACGTCTCCACACACTGCCAAGCTAATAAAGAAAATGCAAGTGCGAAAAAGTGCGGTAACTGTGGGGGTAATCACACAGCAAACTACAGAAGCTCTCCAATCTACAAAGAGCTGAAAACCCGTCTCCACAAAAGAATGAACACGGCAAGGGTACACCAAGGAACAGATACGCTGATACCATCGGAAACAAATCCAGAAGTACTTTTTTCGAATCCAACAAGTATTGCTCGCTGGACTATACCAAGCACTAAAATAAGTTTTGCAAACGTTTTAAAATCAGGTATGACACCTCCAACCCAAAACTCCCAAACCTCACATGAAGAACACACAAAATTGGACACATAACAAAACTATAGGCCATCTGAGCAGCAAGAAACGAAAACTGAAGCTATGATCCAAGCCTTACAACATGATGGAATGATGGAAGCATGATGGAATTCATGACGTTTATGCGAACCACCATTCAAGACATGATGCGTAATCAAAACCTATTGATACAAATGCTTGTCTCCCAACAATCAAAATAAATAATGGCTACCTTACGCCAATGGCGTCTCACAGCGCAAACTTGAGCTAGCTCAATTCCTACATGAGAAGCATATCGACGTAATGCTTCTTTCGGAAACTCATCTAACAAGCAAATAAAATTTCCAAATAAGAGATTACAACTTCTATGGTACAAATCACCCCGATGGTAGAGCACACGGTGGACCGGCATTCTATAATTCCTCAATTCAATTCAATATTCAAATTCAATATTCCTCAATAAACTGCCTGACTTGATTGACTTCGCAGTCACGAAAAATATTTCTCGCAGTTTGGTTAGAGCTGAATGTCTACCAGATCTGTCATCTGATCACTCGCCTGTGCTAATTCATCTCAGCCGTTACGCAGAAAACGTAAAGCCACCCTACAGACTGACTTCGCACAAAACGAACTGGCTAAGGTATAAAAAATATATAAGTTCACACATTGAGCTAAACCCAAAACTCAATACTGAACCTGATATAGAGAGCTGCACAGAAACACTGGAATCCATTCTTACGGAAGCAGCTCGAAATGCAACACCTAAAACCACAAACGTTACAATTAATCCGAATAAGACTAACGCACAAATCGAGCAACTCGTCCACGCAAAACGACGCTTACGTAGAGAATGGCAATCCTCCAGATCACCATCTGCAAAACAAAAGATAAAAGTAGCCACACGGAAGCTGACCAACGCTCTGAAACAAGAGGAAGAATACGCTCAGAGCCGATATATAGAGCAACTTGCACCAACAGGTATTATAAACATAAGTCACTGTGGAGAGCCCACCCAACCCTTCGCCCACCGACTGAAACCGTTTTGCCCATAAGGAATTCCGCAGGCGGCTGGGCACGTAGTGATGCAGACAGAGCCACCACATTTGCCGCTCACCTACAAAATGTATTTACGCCAAACGAGGCTACTAGCACATTTGCGCTACCGACTTTAAACGCAAACTGCAACCAGCAACACACCCCAATTGTGTTTCGTCCAAAAGAAATATCTAACATAATTAAAGAAAATCGAAAAAATCCCCCGGCTACGATCTATTACCCCGGAAATGATCATCGAGCTGCCACATTCTGCAGTTCGGTACCTAACGCAGCTCTTTAATGCCATCACAAAACTTGGCTTCTTTCCACAACGATGGAAGAGATCGATTATTATAATGATTCCGAAGCCTGGTAAGGACCACACAGTTCCCTCATCCTACAGACCAATAGGTCTACTCTCATGTATATCGAAACTATTCGAAAAATGCCTGCTAATCCGACTGAATCCACACCTGAGAGCCCACAATATAATCCCAGCCCATCAATTTGGCTTTCGCGAAAGCCACGGAACCATTGAACAGGTGAATCGAATAACAGCGGAGATTAGAACTGCATTTGAAAATCGAGAATACTGTACAGCCGTATTTCTAGACGTATCCCAAGCATTCGACAGAGTCTGGCTAGACGGCCTAATGTTTAAAGTTAAAACAGCTCTACCCGAAAGCACACATAAACTTCTAAAGTCATACCTATATGACAGAAAGTTTGCAGTGCGGTGCAACACTGCTACTTCCACTGACCACGAAATTAAGGCCGGAGTCCTCAGCGTTCTTGGGCCAACTTTATACCTCATCTATACCGCTGACATTCCTACAAATAGTCAGCTAACAGTGTCCCCGTTTGCCGACGATACAGCTATCCTTAGCCGTTCAAGGGCCCCAATCCAAGCTACAGCACAGCCGGCATTGCACCTCATAGACACTGAGAAGTGGCTCTCTGATTGGCGAATAAAAGTAAACGAGGAAAAATGCAAGCACGTGACATTTACGCTGAACAGACAAGATTGCCCACCACTTTTGATGAACAACATACCACTTCCGAAAGCAGATGAGGTAACGTACCTATGAGTACACCTCGATAGAAGACTCACATGGCGCAGGCACATTGAAGCGAAAAAAATTCATCTTAAGCTCAAAGCGAACAACTTACACTGGCTTATCAACGCTGGCTCTCCGCTCAGCCTGGACCACAAGGTCTTACTCTACAATGCAGTACTGAAACCCATCTGGACCTATGGCGCACAGCTATGGGGCAACGCCAGCAACAGCAATATTGACATCATATAGCGAGCACAGTCAAAGATTCTGAGAACCATCACTGGGGCACCGTGGTACGTTCGGAACGAAAACACCCAAAGAGACATAAATATTCCAACAGTCATCAATAAAATTACAGAGCTTATGAAAAAATATCATAGCAAGCTTTCCTTGCACCCCAACCACCTAGCGAGAAATCTAACCCAGCTCAGCAGTCGTTCCCGTCTCCGACGAAGGGACCTACCAACCCAGCGAAGAAATTTTTAGGGACGCTTAATCTCGGAACAGTTGGAAAAAAATTAAAACGACTGTTTAGGAAAAAATTGTATTAGTTAAGATTTGTGAACTTATTGTTAGCTCTTATTTAAGAGGATCCAATAAATAAAAGCAGAGTAAATATATAAAAAAAAAAAGTCCTGCTGATCCAATCGAGACATTTAGACTCCTGGAGGAACCCCTCGAAGACGCTGAGCCAATTTCCCCGGGTACGGAAGAAGAGACTGTCAAATTTATTGCTGTGATGAGTAACAACACAACAATTGATGGTATCGATGCAATTGCATTGAAACTACTCCCACCATCGAGTACAAAGTTAATCACTCGAATATTCAATAAACGCCTTAAAGTTGGATCCTTCCCGGCATCTTGGAAACGCACCCAGATAGTGATAACTAAGCCGGAAAAACCTAAAGCCAATCTCTTGTCGTCCGATAAGCTTGCTGCCAATGCCAGTTATGGACGAAGCTGGTCTGATCCCCGATCACCAGCTTGACTTTGAATTCAATAAGTCATTGAATTCAATATGAAGCAATTACGCAATACACAAATAAATTAATATAAAAAAAAGTAAAAAATTATTCTTTTCTCTAAATACAAATTGATAATCCGGCATGATGTTGCGTTCTCATTTACTCAAACTTAAATAGCTGAACAGGTAACATGCTTTTCTCTAAATACAAATTATCTTTGTAACATTAATCGGTAAATACAATGGAGTTAAATCAAATTTTGAACTTAAAGAATTTTCGCTTAAAATAACATTTCCAACTTTAACTTTACATTTTTTTATTCTTCCATTTATTTTTATATCGCCATTTAGTTCTTGACAATTTGTGCGATTGTAGTTTCAGTTAGATTCCATACATGTATTATATTTGATTCAATGTATTAAATCATTTCCTTTGAGGAATTTGTATAAAATTACAAATCGGATTCTTGTGAATAATTATATTTTTAATGCATTTATTATTAATTTATTTGTTGTCTTGATTATAAATTTTATTCTCATCTTTAATACATGATTTTTTTTTCAAGCGGTCAAGCGGGTGTTTCCTTTTCAGGCGTCTTAGGGAATGGTTCAGATTGGCTTCAGCACTACTTTGTAAATAAGCAGTTTGAGTTTTTCTTTGAGCTTGGACCTTCTCCCCAGGAGCCAGTGCAGTTGCTTAAGTCGTAGGTTGGCCTGGTTGCGCTTGTTGATCAGGTGAGGGCGCCATGTGAGCTGTATTGGCGGGCCAGGAACAATTGTGCTGTCTACGAACCTTATGGTGGCAGCTCTCTCTTCGCCAGTGCATCTGTCGAAAGGTGAGAATGCACTATGTAGATGGTCAGCAAAGGCTTCTGCTCTTTCGACCTCAGTCCGACACCAGGAACCGTCAACTTTTCGCACGGGTGATATCTTCTTCGCAGGTCTTTTTATGTGCCTCGTGACATACCACAGGTTGTGCTGTGGGTCTGCAGGTTTCAGCTCCTCAAGGAATCTATGAAACGAGTCCTGTCGTAGGATGGATAGCTTGTCCCTCAGTTCCTTGGTGGCACGATTAAGTGCTGTCTTGTCCCTGGGGTTGCGCGAGGAAAACCAGACTCTTCTGAGGCGCCTTTTTTCGGCCACGAGGGCCGCGATTTCCGGAGACCACAAGTGCACGTCTCTTTCAGGTATTCTCAGGGTAGTCGGAGGAGGTGGATTCCCAAACTCGGCTACATCGTTTCGGTTAGTTTTTCTATGGCTGCATCTATGTTGCTTGGTGCGTTTTTTTTTTTTTTTTATTAATTTTCTTTAAATTACATTCTGTTTAACAAAAAATAACAATGAGTAATGGTTGACTAGTTTTGAAGAAAGGAAAAAAGGTAGCGGCCCTTCCCATTGCAAGGATACGCTAATACGTTAATAATTTACTAATAATGGTGCGTAAAGAGGGGGATCTGGGTACAGGGAGGAAAGCATCCAGAACGTAAACTTGGGGGCATTTGTGTGTTTCCCGGTGAGTCTTCTAGGCGGGGTTTTTCTGAGGACGGGGATGTTTGGGAGCAAGTTTACTGCGCTGTGGTCGGATAGCAGTTTATCATAGCTTGAGCATGTTATCTTAGAGTGTCCTATGCCCTTGGAAACGGCGAAGTCCAGCAGATCCGGCTGCTTTGAAGTGTCGGTAGGCCAGTGTGTGGGTTCTCCAGTGGATTGGCAATCCAGACTCTTCCGCTGCAGGTACTTATAGAGCTTTATGCCTTTGGGGTTGTTTGTGCGGGACCCCCACCAGGAGTGTTTGGCGTTTAAGTCTCCGACTGCTATAAAGCGAGGTCCAAGGAACTCGAAGATGTCCTGAAGGTGGGTCTCGGTTATCGAGTGTCTGGGTGGGAAGTAAACCGCACCAATGGTAATATATCTCCATGTGGGCTAGAAATCCTGGTCACGGCGCACTGAGCCCATTCCTCCTGAAACGCGGGAAGTTCCGTGTACTGAATGCCACTCCTGATGAGCATAGCTGCTCCTCCGCGTGCTCTGCCAGATGGATGGTTGGCATGTAACAGTTCTTTCCCGCTAATGTTAAAGTAGGATCTGGGGCAAAAGTGGTATTCCGAAACTAGAAGAACATCGATATTGTCTGTTTTGATGAGATGCTCTACTTTGGCTTTGCTCCTCTGCAGGCCGTTTGAGTGTGGCCCGTGGTAAATAATAGAAATAACATCATTATACACAAGATTCCAGTGGAAGTTTAAGGTATTTGTCCAGTGATGTCATGTCCAAACATAAAACCAATTTTATGGTTGTAAGTATAAAGGATTGTTTCTATCTTTCTTAATTTTACTTCTTCATCGTTGGATGAATAAATTATACGAATTTTTTCATTTATTGTTTTATGTAATCTTTCTACGTCTGATACCCCGTTTTCATCTGTATTGAGTCCACTCTGTCTCTGTCTCTCAGGTCGAATCATCATTGAGAAAGGGATCAGTTTGATTTTATTTTCATAAAAATTTTTCCGAAAAAAAAGAAAAAAAATAAGTTTTTGGCAAAATAATCAAATTATATTTCATCGAGGAATTTAAAAAAAAAAGAGGTGCTTCAAGAAAAGTATGGTCGATTCGAATCCGAGATGTCGGAAGTCGTTTTAGGTGCTGATAGCTTCCAAGAAGTTCCACCTACAGGACACTCCTTTCAGAGCATGCCCCCGCCTAGCACAACTGACAGGGAGCTTCTTATGGTTAGCAGCCCAAGCCAATTAAACAATCTTAACCAGATAACAGTTGGAAATAGTCGCCTATTGCCGCAAATTGAAAAAAATAGTAATACGCTTACATTCCAGCCGGCTTCAGTCTCTTGGCAAAAAGTTCCTTCCAAGAAGAGGAGCCTACCAACCTCACCGAAAAGTTCAAAAAAAAGAGCGCATGTAATCGAACATAATCGAAACCATCTCGCTTTAAATAGATTTGCTGCTCTTGCAAACCATGATGACTGTCAAGAAGGCGAAAATAGCATGGACATTCTCCAGGTCGAAACCGTTGCAAAGGAAGAATCTCGACAAGCTCAAACTCCATTGACAAAGAAGTCACCAAAACCTAGTCAAATAACAGTACTTGCTGTCAGTGACTCATAAGCCGAAAAACTGGGATTAACATTACTCCCATGACCCGCGTAGAACACCCACAGCCCATGCGCAACATCAAGCAACAAGCTATTCCAACCTCAATCGTGCGGCAGGTCCTATCGTATGCAGATGCGACTAGAACTGGACAACAGAGCACACAACCTGACGGAAAATACTCCCAACAGCGAAGTGCTTTCTCAAACGCAAGGTTCCAGACTTTTCCGAATGCTGCGTTTGCTCCTGCAACAAACGCAGGTGAACCTCAACATCCTAGCCAAACGGTAATTGATGGCTCCCTCGCTCAAGTCATCATATCAATGCAGCAGACCATTGCTGGTCTTCAAAAAACCATCGCTGAGCTATTTGAGGAGATCAAAGAACTCAGAGGTTCTAAGTCGTTGACGCAGCGCAATTAATGACTTGTGAACTGCGCCTCGGAGCCTGGAACGCTCGTAGCATTATCCCAAATGCTAATGAGCTTAAGGTGTTTCTCAGCAAGCACGAAATTGATGTTATGCTTATTACAGAGAGGTTACAGCTGCTATCGAGCAGATCACCCAGGAGGTCGCCCCAGAGGAGGAGCTTGTATCCTAATCCGGCAGGGATTAGTGCACTATCACCTGCATTCGATCACAACAAATCACGTACAAATGGCGACGGTAAAAATTTCCACTAATTTGGTCGAAATTACGGTGTCAGCTGTGTACCTTCCTCCAGGCCTGCCTTGGAATTCCTCTGAGTTTGATAATCTCCTTGGTCAACATGGTCTAAAGTTTATCATTGGAGGTGATTTTAACGCTAAACATCGCCTCTGGGGTAGTATAAGAGCGAATGCTCGAGGCTCAACACTTCACGATGTTATTTCCGGCAGCTCAACTCAAGTTCTGGCTACAGGCAGACCCACTCACTACCCGTATAACACAAGGAATGTATCTTCATGTATCGACTTCTTCTTGTACAAAGGTATAGCTAACAGTCTACTATCAGTACGCGAAGAGTATGACCTATCTTCTGATCACTTGCCGCTGATCGCTTCACTAACAACGTCACCTCATAGTACCGCCCCTATTAGGATGCTCGTTCCACCTGGTGCGAATATAAGGCTGTTTCAGTACGAACTTAACAATGCCTTTAACCTCAATACAGAGATAAATACAGCAGACGATATCGAGAAAGCGGTTGAAACTTTTATGAAGAAGATTAAAGATGCAGCTCAAATTGCAGCTCCTGGCGGCGCAGTTCACCTACGCAACGTGCGTAGCACCATCGCTCTCTCTCCGGAAGCAGTAGGACTTTTAACTCTCAAGAAACGTCTCCGGCGTGAGTTCATCAGGACCAATGATCCTATAATTGACAGACTGTACCGAAGGATATCAAATCGGGTGAGAAAAGTACTAGCCATACTGAAAAGAGAAGCAACTGACGCGTTCCTGGGGAAAGTTACTGCCGATGAAAATTCAAAATTCGCGCTCCGGAAGCTCACGAAGAGATTCAAAAGACAAGTTGCTCCAAAGTTTCCAGTTCGTAACCCAGATGGCACTTGGGCAAAATCACCTCTGGACAGAGCTGAAGCGTTTGCCAGAAACCTGGAGGAAAGATTCCAGCCGTTCGAGACAGCATCGCCAAGACGAGTACAACTGGTTGCTGAATCCCTAGAAGCCCCATTGCAGATGGCTCTTCCTGTAAAGCCTATTAAACTCACGGAATTGGAAGATGATATAAAATCCCTTCGCAATAACAAGGCTCCTGGTGCGGATGACATCGACAACCGCTCCATTAAGCTGATGCCCCACAGAGCTTTGTTATTCCTTGTACTAATTTTCAACTCTGCTCTTCGACTTGGACACTTCCCAAGCGCCTGGAAGAAGGCGAATATCATTATGCTCCATAAAAGTGGGAAGCCAGCAGAGGAAGTAGACTCCTATCGTCTAATAAGCCTGCTTCCAGCATTTGGCAAATTACTTGAGAGGTGCATCCTGAGAAGATTGCTCGAGTCCCGAAAGGTCCAGAAAGCTATTCCGAAGTTTCAGTTTGGTTTTAGACTCAGGCATGGCACACCAGAACAGCTACACCGCGTAGTAAACTTTATACTGGAAGGTTTCCATGGAAAGGAGTACGTCGTTGGAGCTTTTCTAGACATCCAGCAGGCTTTCGACAGAGTGTGGCATGAAGGACTTCTGCACAAGCTTAAAAGGCTACTAAATCCTCAGCTCTTTTTGATAATAAAAAGCTTCCTCCACGAGCGATCCTTTAAAGTAGTACAGGACGGACTGTCCTCCCAAACAAAAAGAGTCAGAGCAGGTGTACCCCAGGAAAGTGTGTTAGGTCTAACACTATATAGCCTGTATACGCACGACATGCCCTCAGCTGACAACATGTCGCTTACAGATCCCAATGACCTGCTAGTTGCCACTTTTGCTGATGACACTGCAGTCCTGGCCAGAGATACTTGCGTCTATACAGCCACTGATACGCTTCAGCTTTATCTAAAAAAATTTGAGAACTGGGCCATACGCTGGAACATTGCAGTCAATCCGGAAAAGTGTGTTTCCGTGACGTACACCCTGAGAAAAGACACATCACCTGGTGTGTTTCTGCATGGAGAGCTCCTCACACAATCAAACGCCCACAAATATCTCGGTGTCACTCTGGATAAGCGACTTACATTTCAACGCCATGTAACGGATGTAACTCGGCGGCTCAAAACAAAGGCGATCAGCATGGCTTGGCTCCTTAGGCCTGGAAACAAAGTTTCAGTTTCCAACAAGGCCAAAATTTATAAGGTTGTCTTGGCTCCCATTTGGAAATATGGCATCCAAGTCTATGGCATCGCCGCAAAGTCGCACCTCAACAAAATTCGTGTGGCTCAGTCGCAAATCTTGCGTAAACTATCTGGAGCGGCTTGGTACATCCGCAACAAAGACATTGAAAAAGAACTGAAGGTACCAAGGATTGGCGATGTCATAAATAAACATGCAACAGCGTACGTTAATAAATTGGGAATCCACCCAAACCAGTTGGCTCGAAAACTCTTGATGAGAAGACGTGTTGGGACTGAGGGCGAGAAGGAGACTCCTGCGCATTCACCCAACAGATCTACCGAGAAGATACATAAGTTAATTGATAAAATAAAATGCCTCTAGACTCCCTAATTAGGTTGAAGTATGTAAATATGTAAATACTCTATTGAAATTATGATACTCTGCAGTATAAGTTACTACAAACAGTAACAGTAAACTGCTATGTAAATAAATACAATTTTTATTATAAAAAAAAAAAAAAAAATCTGTATTGAGTTGTAAATCGATACTTCTTTCAAAGCTAAACTGGAGAAAGCTCCATATCTGTGTGCGTTTAGTAGTTTAAGATTACCTATGCGCATTAGTGTATTGCTGCACTCAATCCAGTCCTTTTTTTTTAATTTGTTGTAGGGTAGCAAATTTTCATTAAATGTCAATGCAATTGATGTAATTTTTTCCTTCATATGGGTAA
This sequence comes from Drosophila ercepeae, assembly GCA_018150545.1. Lineage (NCBI taxonomy): Eukaryota > Metazoa > Arthropoda > Insecta > Diptera > Drosophilidae > Drosophila > Drosophila ercepeae. The sequence continues at coordinate 876,451 of JAECWL010000182.1, read as the reverse complement.
ATGTCAACCACAAATTTGTCTCGCCAATGTTCAGGGTTTTAAAAGGCATCTTTGTGTTTCTAGTTTCGGTTTTAGCTAAATTACATATTTTGCACTCATTTATTATGTTTTAAATTAATAGTTGGGTATTTGGAAAGAAATGGTTTACTCATTTTCTGTATACCTGGGTGTAAAACTTTTTCATGTTATTGAAGTACAATGTCTTTGAATTTGGCGCATGAATCAACATTCTATAATATGAACATATTAGAAAAACTGTGTACATAAAATGATTCGGTTGTTTCAAAAATACTATTTCTGGGTAACAATCTGTCAATTATCATATCGTAATTATTAGAAAAACTGTGTACATAAAATGATTCGGTTGTTTCAAAAATACCATTTCTGGGTAACATAATCAAGTTGTTTAACGTAAAAGGGTTATTTGTTGTTAAAGCTTCACAACTAGTATTTTGAATGGGAAGACAAAATATATTTTTATTGATCATATTATTGTGGATCCTGTGCCTATAAGGCATTTGTATGCGCAACCTTTGTATGCTATTTCTACAAGTATGTTGTTGTTGTTTGTATCTTGTATCTTAGAAATTAAATTCAGGATTTACAAGAATTTTTGCAAGATCATCTGAGGCCTTCAGGCAGTTTTTTTGTGTTTGTTTTGTTGAGTTGTTGTGGTGTTGTGCCGTTATAGTTCTAGTCTGTTTGTGTAACCCAGATTCGAACCCGGGCCGAGCGGCACAGCTCATGCTCTCAACAACCGAGTAGGTACGCGGCTACCGCTCGGACACGCTACTGTATTTCTGTATTTTCGTGTTGTCCGGGGCTGTTAACTAAAAATTGTCGTTTGGTTCTGAGTTATTTTGATTTCGTTCGCCATTAATTTGGACGGGTTGTACCTGTTTTTGCCCTTCATTAATGAATGTGTATTGATTGTGGTCATAATTACTGTTGTTCATAATTATTAGTTCGAAATGGTTCGTATTCGTGCGCGTCTTGAAATCTCAATTCGTCAATGGGTTGATATTGAAATAATTTGGTGCATGCCACATGGATTGGTTGTAAGGCATCTGATGTGTATAGGTGGGTCTAAATGGTTGCATTATTGATTAAAATTAGGTGGGAAGGGTTGAGAATATTGTTGGTAACTTGGTTGATATTGAGTACTTGTACTGAATTTGTGTAATTTAGAATTCTGATTTGTATTTGAGTTTTTATTATGGTTTTCCGAATTCTCATTCAGTTAAATATTCAGTTAAATTTATATGTTCACCATAAATTCCCTTATTTTGTTTAATAGAAATTAACGATCTGAAGTCTTTCATGATGAGCAAAAAAAGTGAATAATTGTATTGGTAGTTTTCTGATCAGTATTTTAATAGAATCTTTAATAGCCTGAACAAAAATAGGAAAATTCGGTTGGTTACCTTCCAGGTGTAATTTAGAAATCAACAATTGACGTCGTATTTCAGCTTCTTCGTAGAATGCTCTTAGATGTCTTTTGTAAGGGGTGTCCCTGAAGTTCTCCAGTAGTTTGTAGTTCGGTGTTTGGGGTTTGAATTCTGCGATTAGTATGGATTTGAGGGTAGGCCAATCTTCGATGTTAGGAAGTCCCAAAGATCGTGTTACGTGTCCGTCCAAGTTCCTTTCGATTGCTCCAGGTAGAATCCTCTGTTGTCGCATATCATTAGTTTGTTAGAGAGAAATTACGTAGTCCACTCTAGTGACGAAGGTGTGGAGGGTTTCTGGATTATTAATGGCATGATATCTTTTAGCTGCCGACGGGCTTCAAGGTTGCAAGGTTGTTGGCGCTCAGCGCAACGATTTGGGGTGCATCAATAATTGGTTGTGCCATTGTTATTGTAACTTTTTAATTTTGTTGTTTTACTAAAAATAAAAATTTTGTTTTATTTTTTTTTTTATTTTTAGTAATGTATAATAGTTTGTTTAACTTAACTTTCTTTGAATTTTATATGTTGGTTTTAACTGCTAGTTGCCTTTGGACTTAATGTTTTTGTTAAGTTTTATAATTTCACTTCCTCTTTTTTAGTTGGACAACCGAATTGGAATTATAATCCAAGTTGAAGGGTTTTCACGTATTTATGTTGGAAAATATTACGGGAACTGGATTATAAAATTTGATTTATTTTTCTCTCATGGTTCTTTTTTCTTTTCGGATACTTTTTGTATCCTTCCGACTGCGCCAGTGAAATGTTTAATGTGCCGTCAATTAACTAAGGACAACGCTAGAAATAAAAGATCAGAGGACTAATTTTATGTCTTTATTGTTTAAATCTTAGCTTAAGACTCTTAAAACTCTTATGACAAAATTCCTACTTGTACTGCCCTTTTGTTTACATTATTTCGGTAACACGATCGCCGGTTTGGGATACTGATTGTATGCAATGTGCCACGGATACCAAAAACTTCGACCTCATTAACCACTGCACTCGCAACAACAACAAATACTGCAACAGTATCGACCGTACGCACGGTGGAGCCTGCATAGCTCGTTTTTGCTGAATCAGGAACAATGCCAAAAACAATCCACACTGCGTTGAATCGCTACATCCAAATAAAAAGATAATTGAGCCCACACAATTCTGCGGCAGGACATAAACTGAAGATTAATCGGCACACTCTAAGGCAGCGAACTGAGACTCAAGAGTCCAACAGATTTGGAATTCGGGCAGATATAGAGTTCTACCCCCAAGGGGAAGGGGAACCAAGGGCCAAAGAGAAAAAAGAACCCAAAGCCCCCACCTATATACATCCCAGAGAAAAGCCTGAATACTCAGAGGAGTATGCTCTTGTATGGCCATATTCTTGGCAATCGTCTGTGGAGAGCTTCATGACTCTGCTCATTACACGACAAAAAAAACGATCCCAGCACCAAAGAATGCGCAAATTGTGGGGGTTACCACACAGCAAACTATAGATTCTGTCCAATATATAAATACCTCAAAAGCCGGATTAATCACCGAGTAACGTCTGCACGCCTCTATTACGCACAGAACACCCCTATACCACCAAAAACATTCCCAGAAGTCTTTTTCGCGGCAAAGAGGTCCTCATTTAGTCCTGCGACCGCCTTTTAAAATATGACCTTCGCAAGCGCCTAAACTCGGGACTTACAGAACCTAGCTTTACGACAACAACACTGCACGCTGCCCAAACTGTTCCGACACCGAATCCCCCATTATCCACGCTACAACAAAGCAGCTTTAAAACCATGATGCATACCCTTCACCAGCAGATGATCGAATTCACGTCCTTCATGAGGACTACCATGCAAGATCGGAAAAATCCTCTCATGAAGATGCTTGTATCCCAAAACTCCAAATAAGCAATGGTTGTTTTATGAATATCATAAACTTAATATAACTCAATTCCTGCATGACAATCATATTGACGTCCTGCTACTATTAGAAACACAGCACAACTTTCAAATAAGTGGCTTTTTGATTTACGGAACAAATCATCCATATGGAAAAGCACATGGCGGAAACGGTATCCTGATTAGAAATCTCATCAAACACCACGACCATAGCGAGTTTGGCAAAAACTACTTTCAGGTAACATCTATAAATGTACAACAAAGAAGCGACAATCTTACCAATCGGTATAGTGCCCCCCTTGTTTCAATGTTTCGGTACAACAATTTCTGGACTTTTTCAACACCCTCGGCGACCACTTCATTGCTGCTAGTGACTACAACGCCAAACATACCAACTGGGGATCACGCCTGAACTTTGATGCCGAGATTAAATCCGCAGCAAATACCCTGGAAAGTGTCTTAGCTCTAGCAGCCAGAATCTGAACACCTCAAAGAGAGAGCGCACCTAGAGGACCCAGAATGACAAACGCAGACATCAAGCGGCTCGTTCTGCAAAAAAAAGATTCGAAAATTTATCCAACCATTTTTGTTTTATTGGATTTAATAAAAAAAAATATAAGGTGGATATGCATAAATGAGCGCTTTCTCCCTTCCTTTAATGATTTATTATAACAATTTTTGCTTTTTTATCTTATTGGCCTGTATGGTGCTTAGTCGTCGTCTGTTACTGTCGGTAATACAAACGAACTTCTTGCAGATTTTGCTGGGACATACATTGAAGTTGCGTTGCAAATATAGTAGCTGTCTTCATCGCCGCGGACTTATAAATCTGTGATATTTCTTAAAGTTAAGATAGTTTCTGCCGGTATGGTTAAACTATGATGAGCTTTCCATAGTGAGTTTAGACTGCTTGATATTGATAGTTGCTCTAAATAGCGAAGTTTGGCGTTTTTATAGTCGAAGTCGATCAATTAGAAATTTTTTTTCGGGTCGGTAGGTTAGTATGTTGGTCAAGCTTTCTATTATATTTACAATTATGATGTTTTTCTTTAGGGGTGACGAGGCGTGATCCTCAGTAGGTGTGTTTGGCGTTATAATCACAATGAAGCGGAGTAAAGTGAAGAGGGTGTTGAAGATGTTTAGGAATTTTGGTTTCGGAATATTAAAACGAGGGGGAAATAAACTGCTGCAAGGGCAAGATTGCCGCTTCCTAGCAGAACATTAGTATGATTTTCATGAGGGAATTGAGTTACGAGGTGTGTTAAAAAATTTTTCCCGAATTTTGTGTTTTTTCAAAAATTATTTATTTATTCATGAATATCTATTTTGTCCCCTTAAAGTAATCCCCATGAGATATTATGCACCTGTGCCAACGGTTTTTCAAATATACGAAGCACTTCACAAAATTATTTTTTGTTATCTTGTTCAGCTGCTCCTTCGATGCCCTTGGAATCATTGTGACGGCTTGCTGAGTCACCTGCAATGATTCGGCTATAAGTTCTAGCGTTGAGAACGCGTCTTAGGCCATCCATATCCTCAAACAAAAGCACCAACCTTCTTTGGGTGCTCAACAGCATACAACATCGTCGCGATAAGAATGGAAAGTATATCCTGTAGCTTCCATTTAAAGCATCAGCATCATTGGTGCACTGGAGGAATTTTTTTTTTGTTTTTACAATTTTATTTTATTTGTTGGATCTTCTCTTCTTAATAGAGACTAACAACATGTTTAAAATGTTAGACTAATATTATATGGTAACTAAGAATCCATTTTTAGCGATGGGTTTAGTTTTAAGCACGGCTCTAATTATATCGGAACTGAGCGAGTGGATGATCGGCACGTTGAAGTCTACTCCAACTGGAAGTTCTGGTTAGCGAGCGTGCAAGAGGATTTGGATGAGATGTTAATTTAGCTTGGTGTTTTGCTTTTTGATGGGAAATTTCGTCAGAAACGGTGTTGATATTTAAATCTCGATGAATATTTTCGTTCCTTATATACCAAGTAGCACCAGTGATGAGTCTAAGTGTCTTAGATTGAACTCTTTGAATTACTTCGATGTTACTACGACTGGCATTTCCCCAAAGTTCAGAGCCGTATTTCCATATTGACTTGATCACGGTGTTATAGAGAAGTATTTTGTATTTTAGGCAAAGAGGGGATTGAGAGTTGATTAGCCAATGGAGCAATGGAGGTGGTCTTCAACTTTAGTTGAGTTTTTTTGGCTGCAATGTGTGAGCGCCAGGTGAGTCTCCTGTCAAGATGGATACCCAAGTATATGACGGTGTTTGACTGGGGGATTCGTGCTCCGTTTAGAGTAAGCTGGGGACACGTTTGTCTGTTCAGTGTGAATGTTACGTGTTTACATTTACTTTCATTTACTTTAATTCTCCAGTTAGCTAACCATTTTTCAAGAGATTCCAAATGATTTTGTAGAATAACAGTTGCACTAAGGGGACATTTATTCCGGCTAAGAATGGCATTTGCAAAAGTTGAAGTGGTAAGTTAAATGTTTGTCGGAATGTCCGATGTGTATAGTGTATATAGAATGTGACCGAGAACGCTTCCTTGAGGGACTCCAGCTTTGATTTCATGCTCAGCAGATGTTGAGGCGCTATATCTTACGGAGAATAATCTTTTATGCAGATAGGATTCGAGGAGTTTGTGCATACTATTGGGGAGTAATGTTTTGATTTTGTACATGAGTCCATCGAGCCACACCCTGTCAAACGCTTGGGCAATATCAAGAAATATAGCAGGGCAGTATTCTCGTTGTTCAAACGCGGTGCGTATTTCCGTGATGATACGGTTTACCTGTTCTATTGTACCATGTTTTTCTCGGAACCCAAATTGATGCATTGGGATTATGTTATTTATACTAAGATGGGGACTGATGTGCGATAAGATGAGTCAGGACAGAAGACTTATTGGTCTATATGAAGATGCTTGTGTTTTGTGTTTACCAGGCTTTGGAATCATAACTATAGTTGGCTTTTTCCATCTTTGAAAATAACCATATTTAGTCATTGCGTTGAAAAGCGTGCATAAAAAATTTACAGTACAGCTCGGTAGTTCTATGATCATTTTTGGAGTAATTCTATCGTGGCCCGGTGCTTTGTTCGGCTTTAATTGCTCTGTGATTATTTGATTAATTTCGCTTGATCGGAATTTCAGGGCCGTAGTGTGTGTTATGTCAGAGCTTCAGAATTCCGGAAGCTCAAATAAATTGGTCGCAGGATTTGATTGGAAGACTTCTTGGAGGTGTGTTGCAAACACGTTCACCTTTTCTGAGTCACTTCTAGCCCATCTTCCTGTAAGACTTCGGATAGGGCTGTCTGTTGCATAGGGGCACTGAGACTGCGCGCTTTCCAGAGTGGGTTTTTGGCACATGTTGGAGAGAGTTGTTCGATGTATTGGTGTTGTGCAAGATCTTCTTCTTGTTTCAGTACTCTAGAGAGTTTTCGAGTTGCAGCTTTTAGTTTCTCTTTGCTTGCTGATGATCTGTTTTTTTGCTACTCTCGTCGTAAATGTCTTTTTTCTAAAAGAAGCTGTTTAATTTGCCTATTTGTACGGTACTGATGTATTATTTTTGGTTTCATTTGAGGTGTAGATACGCGTGCAGTAGTGGTGAGAATAAATTCAAAGGCATTTACAGAATTATCAATGTCAGCCTCGTGGTGCAGTGTTGGGGCTTAGCTCAATGTGTGAGCTTATATATTTTTTGTAGCGAAACCAGTTTGTTTGGTTGGATGTAATAATATCAGGCCGTTCCTACGTTGGTGGTTGTTCGAACAGATGAAGAAGGATAGGAGAGTGGTCCGAGGACAAGTCAGCTATTGCTTCTATCCGAATTAGTTGTTTTGGTTTGTTTCGGGTTATAGCAAAGTCTATAAGATCAGGAGCAAACATAACAAAATTTTATGTGAACGATTTTTACGTGGATGACTGGATCGAACAGTGAGAAAATGTATTTAATCAGAGAACAAAAAGGTTTACTCAAATACATCGCTCAAGGTTCTAGGGTTCAATAACACGTTTGGTGGGAAGCAAAATGGACACCGAATTGGATAACTTTTCAGAAAAATCTACCAAAGCTTAAGCGAAGCTTAATGGTTGATGGAATAAACCGACCATTTGTAAACAGTGGATGCGACAAAAACGCGAAAAAGCCTATTGCCCATTCGTATGTGTGGTGGTGTATGTTCGGCAATTCAGTTGGAACTCGCCACAGAGATACCCACAGAAACTTTTTAGGCAGCGTTGCGATGATTTTTTTTCTTACAAGGCAAATGCACCATCAAGTACATTTAGCGAAAAGGGGACAAATTTTATTGGAGCATAGCGATCTGTGAAAATGAAAAGCAGCAGCTATTATGTTATTAGCGGGAAAGTTGGAATGAGCAGTTCTATACGTTAAATTGCGTCTCACATATGAGGAAATGCGTACTTTGTTTACTTAAATATGTGCGGTGGTCAACTGATGTTCCCGAATATGGAAGAAAACTAACTATCGCCATACCATAGGAGGATCTTGGGCTTATTCTTGTGGGCCGTCTGACATACTCTCAGAGTATCCATTCTATGTACCCAGACTTCTGGACCCAGTGGTACCAGGAGTATCTAACAAGTTTCGGGCAGCATCTTAAGTGGATCATGACGATACCCAACAGCTCAATGGGCACCTACCGAGGATTATCGAAACCTTTTTCGGAAAGGAATAGTATGGAAAAAGATTATTGGAAAAGTATGTTTGACATTCAATAGGCACACCCAAATTCTTTATATATTTTTTAAATGAAATTACAGTAGAAAACAATTATAGTTAAATTTAATTCCTAAGCCAAGCCAGAAATTACTTCCTACAGTTTCAATACAACTTAACCTTCGAACTGAATGGCGGTTACTTCCATGTTTTTTCAGATAAAAACTTAACATTTTTTCAGAACCTCTTTTTTGAAGATCTTGGCTCATCCTTAAGCTGTTATATAATTGAATAATGACAAATTCCGAATTCCCAACGATTTTACATGCGATTTTACATGAACAGGGTGTCTGACTGTTCAGCCAACAAACATGCCGCCGCTCAAGCAGAAGTTGTACTATTTTTACTCAAGCCGCATTTCAATCAATTGCCGATGTACGAGAATTCCCAGAGAATATATTCTTGTGAGTACATCAGCCGAATACGATTAAGAAAAATATTACTAAGCATGTGGAAGTCAAATTCACCAAAGTTTATTAAAATTTATAACACCTTTAATCATGCTATCAGAATACTAGTGGGTTAAGTTGTAAGTTTAGGAACTTTATTTCAATAGTTTTTTATTTCTATTCTATAATATTGTCTTGACAGAAACCTGATTAAAGATGAAGTCATTCCAGATAAGTAACCCACTTTAAGACGGGACCGACCTCTGCGCAGAGGAGAGGAGTCATAATCTCTGTGGATTCCGATTCGGCTTCTGAAGAGGTAAATTTGCTAAATTCTGGTGATTTTGAGTTCCTCTGCGTTAAAATAACCTTTTCTGCTCAATTGTTAAACAACACCCATTACCTTTTTATACCCTGTACCCATTAAAAATGGGTGAAAAGGGTATCATAATATGGTGCAAATGTATGTAACAGGCAGAAGGAAGCATCTCCGACCCCATAAAGTATATATATTCTTGATCAGCATCAACAGCCGAATCGATATAGCCATGTCCGTCTGTCCGTCCGTCCGTCTGTCCGTATCAACGCCTAGATCTCAGAAACTACAAGAGCTACAGACATGTGCCACATATCGTTGGATAGGTAATTTCCATACGCAGTACAAGTTTGTTGTTTTATTTTGATATCACCCCCCGCTCCCCCGCAGCAAAAAACTGCCACGACCACGCTCCCCGCAAACCGCAAAAAACTGCCACGCCCACAATTATTAACCTAATGCTATGCAATTCGGCATATGCTTTGGTGCTTATAAAAGCTATCTAATTTTGATCCAAATCGGATAAGAAACACGGAAGTTATGCCACATGCAAAATCTATGGCAAGGGAAGCAGAAGCGCAGCAAAACACGCATTGCGCGACGCCGACTGCGACGTTGACAGCGAAATGTGAATGGCTTTATGACACACGAAACTTATTTTCATAACCAAAATCATACCATGGTATGATATGGTAGAATATTGTTTCATTTATTTATTGATATTCAATAAATACATTGTAAGCATGTCTAAGAGTACAGGGTATTTTGCAATCGGGAAACTTGACTGCTGCTACCTTACTTGTTTTATATAGCACCTTCGTTTGAAGGCCCTACGTACTGGCATCACATGTATGCTTTTCAGTCGGTTCTCAGAGTGTTCTATTTAAAACTACCAAGTCGAAGGTCATCCATGTCTCATCGGGTGTCCCGCAGGGTATTCACCTAGGACCACTATTGTTTATACTCTTTGTAAACGATCTTCCTAATGTAATTAGTTATGCCTCTACGCTTATGTATGCTGATGATGTCAAGTTATGCTATTCCTTCTCAGAACAACTCCTACACAGGCATCTGCAACAAGACATAGATGAACTCTATACGTGCTGCTCAAGCAATCCTCTATTCCTTAACTGCTCCTAATGCAAACTTATGACATTCCATCACAGTATACCGCTTATTGTCTCTTGTTGAATTGTTAAAGTTACCTCCTCTGAAGAAGCGCCGAGCCTGTGCTGGGGTCATGTTTCTACATATGCGTATCCATGGCACGGTTGATTCCAAACACTTTCTAAACCAACTATACTAAACTAAACTATAAAATATACTAAACTATAAACTCTTATCCCATACTTTATCCCCTGAACTCTCCCTTAATGTTAATAAATTAAAAATCTTAGAATACCTGTTAGAATAGTTATATTGTATTTATATTTATATTTAGCAGATCATTGTTAAATTGTTGTTAAATAAATTAAAAAAATTTAAGACGCCTGAAGATGAAACACTCGCTTGACCTCCCCCATCAATAGACAACTAAGTTACCTCCGTTAAAAATTCATTCCATGTGCCTCACTAATGGCAATGTCACTCACCAAACCATTTAATTATTGTTGACTCGGACAGATTTTAAATTAATAAAAGATCGTTACAACATCAAAACAAGGAAGGAGTGTCGGAAAAAACGTGGCGTATGTCTAAGAGAGTCATGCTCTTCCATCAAATCTATGTATTGCCGTTGTGCCGTGGCGTTCTTGTACCAAAAGTCACTTGATCAAATATTGAAAATTCACCATCTTTATCCCTTTCAACACAAAATGCTTTCAATGCGTGCATATTCAACATATCCCTAGGCCATAATAACCACGTAAAAAATAGTTAGCTCGACTCCTATATCCTGTATTTTGGATCGAAACGTTTATTGAAGGCTGACTTTCAGGGACTCAGCGATTTAGTTCTTATATTTAGTTGATTCGATCTTTGGGAATGTATACCATGGAAATATCCGTCCGCTTCAAAAGATTTGCCTTGAAACTTTAAAAATGTTAAATATTATGTTAATATTAATTGTGTTCCATCAGGACAACGCTAGGCCACACACGTCTTTGGTGACGCGCCAGAAGCTCCGGGAGCTCGGATGGGAGGTCCTAATGCACCCACCTTATTGTCCGGACCTGGCAACAAGTGATTACCATCTTTTCCTGTCCATGGCGAACGCGCTCAATGGTGAGAAGTTGACCTCAAGAGAGGCCTGTGAAAATTGGCTCTCCGAGTTTTTTGCCAATAAGGACTCAGCCTTCTACGAGAGGGGTATAATGAAGTTGGAATCTCGTTGGCAACAAGTTTACGAACAAAACGGCGCATATTTGACTTAAATCGGACAAATGTACACAAAGTTATCCTCTTTTGAAAAATCAATAAAAAAACGAACGAACTTTTTACTTGACCCAATATAATAAAATGTCAAAAATACAAAGACAGGGTGCAATATAACTTTTTAAGATACTAAGCAGCTTGCTGCTGCCGGATTAAATTTACAAAGGACTCGAAACAGTAATAAACACTAAGAGTATGGAAAACCACGCTGCGTGCTGAAGGACTGCGCCCTGCACTTGTCTAACAAACATCTAAAACATTACTCATTATCTCTGCAAGCTTAGATCTTTTGCCATTTATGAAAGGACTCAATCATAATTCATCTATACAAAAAGAATTAAAAATAAATTTTGTGATTGCCAGCAATTCCAACGCTTTTCTCAAAACTGGTCACGCCACATTTACAACACCATCGCAGTTCAATTTTTTATCCATGCCAACGCGGTTTTCTACCAACGCGGACCTTCTAATGTGGAATACCAGCCATTTAGCTGAATGAACCTAACGTTAAAGGTGTACACTCACGTGTTTCCGAGCTAAATCGGGAGTCCCTCAAAAAGGATATTTTGAGCATTAACTTTTTACAATTTCTATTAATCATTTACCCCTGTTCTACCAAACTCCCCGGTGGTAATGCATGCAGATGACGTTATGCTCTGTGTTCAACATAACTCCTCTTTTGGGTCAAAATGCAAGCTTATGTCTTTTTATCGCTCGAGCCATAGCCAGGGCAAATACTTTCTCTGTGGCATTTCCTTAATAAAAATAAAAAAAACATAAATTTTCCGACCATATTTCCACGATGGTAAAGAAAGCTAAGGGTAGGCTTGTCTTTATTAAAAGATGTTCTACAGAATTCAATGGCTCTTATAAAGTGTGATATTTTTTAAATCTTTAGGAAAGTTTTTCAAAAAAGACACATAAAATTAAAAATAATAAAATCTTTATTTGAACCGATAGTACGGATGGACCGTAATTTAATGATTATAGATTATTTCATGCAAATGTTGACAGTGACTGCGCCTCAAATGGCCTTTCCGCTTAGTACAATTTTGGCATACTCTTTCCAACATTTCGGCCGGTATCTCACGAATAAATAATTCAATGTTGTCCTCCAATGAGTCACTCGAAGCGGGCAAGTCTCTTTAGACATAATATTTATTATAGCCCCACATAGCGTGTTGGTGGTTTAATATCCAAAATGTAAATTTGGTGCGAACTTAAGTCACAATAACCCGAATAACCGCTTCAATGGGTCGCTTTAACTGATAAAAAGCAAGAAGCGCGCGATTAACTTTCTTAACAGAGCACGCATTTTGATAAAAAACAAGTGAGAAAAGTTATCTTCGGCTTGCCGAAGATGGTATACCCTTGAAAACAAAAAGTTTTCCATACAAAGACTTGTTTTCATATCGGTCGTTTGTATGGCAGCTATATGATATAGTGGTCCGATCCGACCGATTCTTAAACTTGATCTGCGTGCAACAAAAATAATGATCTCGTAAAAATTTCAAAACGCTAGCTTTAAAACTACTGTCTATTTCTTGCATAGAAACAGACGGACAGACGGACAGAGGGACAGACGGACAGACGGACATGGCTATATCGACTCGGCTGTTGATGCTGATCAAGAATATATATACTTACTGGGGTCGGAGATGCTTCCTTTAATGCGTTACACATTTCTGGACAAAATTATAATACCCTTTTTCAAGGGTATAAAAAGTCAATAATTTGCAAGCGTTGTTCGTTTTTAAGACGAAACTAAAGATGGTAGACACTGATACAAAGCACGACACGAACGTCACTTGTTTAAGCCAGTGTTCCAAAAAATATAATAGCTAAAAATTCACCGTTTATAACTAAACTAAGATTATACATATATGTATCTCTCTTGTTTGGGAATTCAACTGGGATGAAAATTTTCACCTTCGCTCTAATCTCAGCAGACTCTAACTAATTAACTTAACTTTTTTAATGAAGTATAGAATGATGCTGGGGTCGTTTTCCTACATAAACTTATTAATGGTTATGTAGACAGCCAGTATATAGTGACACGCCTAAAATTTAAAATTCCTAATAGATGGACTAGAAAATGTAGTCATCTATTCCTAAGTTGTTATCGAGCCTTGAACTTATAATAATAGTCGCTACATGCGCCACTCTCTGTTCCCTTTCCAGCAGCAGAAATGAATGCAGAATCGTGTTGTGACATGACGAAGTGAACATATACGCTGGTCTAAAACCGATGAAAGCAATATGCATTCCGCTGTCGCGCACCGTCAATAGACTATCACACACACTTAAGTGGAGGTCGCACTTATGGCATTGACGTGTGGGTGGACTGAAAGTCGAAAAAACAAATAAATACGGATATTTAAATTATTTATTTGATGCCAGAGATCCAAAAAAAAAGGAGATCGCTTAATAGCATCTTTCCACTGTGCCCATCAGTGTAATAGTGTGTAACGTTTTATATATGTGAAACAGTAAAACCCACTATTTTCCATCTGGGACAGCAGCTGATTTGAACGCATAAATGACAATATTACCAACTTTTCTGGCTTTTATTTAATAAAAAGCACATTTTAATGGCACTAATATTATTTAAATATTAATATGTTAAAGCGATTATTATGCCTTTCTTTGTTAAAGTCAAATAAAAGCAGAAAAGATTTTTTTTTAGTTTCTGGTATGCACAAACTTAAAAAAGCTAAAATGGAAATTAGATATATTTCACGAAAAACTTCGGAAAGTTATACCACATCGGATTGCGAACATTAAAAATACCCATTTTTACTTGTAGACATTTTTTTAAACAAAATATTCCCTTATTTATTCCTTAAATTAGCAATAATATTATTCTTTGTTGATATTATAACTATTTTATTATTATATATCATCTTTGCATCATTCAACATCGTGAAGGAGCATTAAAATACATTATATAAATATATTTCCATATTCAGTATTTTGTTCATGCATATTTGAATAAAAATATCAAAAATAAAACACCTTACTCTTTTCGATTATTAAGGAATTTGTATTTGATCACTTTTCTCGCTTAATAATATGTATTAAAACATATATGCATGAAACCTCTGATTGTTTGGATAAGCGATAAGATTCTACGTGTTTTAGAACAAAAAGGTTTTTTGGCTCGAGATAGGAATATAGAGTATGTTAATATCATGTGCAGTTTAATTTAAATTTTAAAAACAATTATAAATATTGGGCACTGGTACACAAATTTTTGAATTTCGGTTACATAGGTTTCGACGCAAAGGTAAAATTACTTCTACAATTGCCACATGTAATATACATTTATTTTAAATAAATATATATATATTATCAAAACACTTAACGGCCTATATATGACAATAATGACAAATATTCTAATACATGTCGAGTACATACTGGTTTGCAAAATGATTTTCGAAATTTTTTCGAAAATCACTTGGATGCAAAACAATTCTTAAATGCCAACATTTAAGCTGCATATTCGTTTTTAATGGTTTCGTATGTATGGCACATTTAATTTTTTACTATGTGGAACGAAAAAAAATTTTACAATATAACAGTCACGACCGTAGCCAGACCCTTTACGTTAGGAAACAGTACATACCTTACCCATTGGTACTTTGCCAGAAATTGAAGATAAGACATATATGTCATTCATTTAGTGATACACATACACGGGAGGTCGCGACGCTTTTAATCGTTCTCACGGCGTTGTGGTTGGTTTTGCCACAACCTTATTTAATAAGTTCCTGCTGAATATGGTATATTTAAGGATCGTGGCTCCGATGAACCCATTCGATAAAAAACACACGGAATAAGGTGCAATAAAAGATTAAACACATCGAAATAACGGCAAAGCTGAATAGTTTTGTTCAACTTTTCTTAATTTACTTGTCTAACTCTGACTATCTGAATTAAACTAGATAAGTTATTTTTCAAATTATTCGGATTACAATTATACTTTTACGCATTTAAATTAAATTTGTTGAAATCTATTAAGTGCCTCCTGAATATAATCGGACTAGGGAGATGGAAGATTAGATTATGGTACATATAGCCATAACTAGATTACATTTAATAGATTTTCGGCTTATTTAGAAACTTAAGATATATGTAGGGAGATCAGTGGAATGGGTCCTCTTCAGACGTCGTAGGGGGCTAGTATTGGGAGATCACTTGCCAGAGAGTTGAGTCGCCAATTTCTATGCGTATCGGCTGCTGTGAAGGTTGATCTTATCACCAATCAGAGAAATCTGGAGATCCCTTAGGATAGCGTGATTAAAGACGTACCAGGGGAGCAAGGAGTCAAGCCGAGCAGCACGTGCATGAATAGTCCCTCAAGTTGTTGCTTGGAGGCCGTTCCCCATACTTGTAGGACATACAGTGGTGCTCATATACTTAAGCCACAACCCTTCAACCAAGTATTTAAACGAAAATTAACAAAAGTTTTTATTTTACAGCTCCAATTTTTTTTGTCACATTAGTTCTATATATCAGGGTTGAAATAGATGAATAACCAAGTTATAAAAATATTTCTTCAATGAAAAACTTAAAAAAATCTGAGACTATCTCCAAAATGTCCTGCTCACATACTTAAGCCACCTGGAAAGAAATGGTTGGAAAAGTAAAAATTTGCCCAATATTCCATATACTTTTAATAAATTTACTTTAATATTGAGTGGGATGACCTTTCTGCTTAAGAACAGCGGAGCAACGCTTTGGCATTGAATCCACAAGACGTCCGCACTGTAGAGGGGTGATTTTCTTCCACTCTTCTTGAAAAATTCGCCACAAATCGTTTTTATTTGCTGGTTTTTTTTGTTTAAGAATTCCCCACAAGTTTTCTATAGGGTTCAAGTCGGGGCTCTGCGGTGGCCATTCCAAAACATTGATTGCCTCTTGGTTAAGACTATCTTGCTGGTGTGCTTAGGGTCGTTGTCCTGTTGAAATCTCCAGGCAAGTGGCAAATTATCGGCATATTCTCCAGATAAATTGTCAATAAGAATGTCCCTGTACATTTCGCCGATCATAATGCCTTCTATCTTCACTAGGGGACCTACGCCCGATGCGGTGAAACAGCCCCAGACCATAATCGAAGCGCCACCATGTTTAACGATCTTCTTAGTGTATTTGGGGTCCAATTGTTTGTTGGGAGGACGTCGGACATATGGTTTACCATCACTCCCAAAGACATTAAACTTGGATTCGTCGCTCCAAACAATCATGTTCCAAAAATTGGGACCTTTTTGAATATGCTCTGTGGCGAATTGAAGTCGTTTTTTTACATTTTTAATGGACAGCAATGGTTTTTTTTGGGCAATGCGTCCATATAGCTGGAACTCATTTAGCCGTCTTCTTATGGTCTGAGCTGACACATTCACGCCATAATCTGCCCCAATTTGCCCTTTGATTTGCGTCGAAGTCAAGAACGGATCGGCTTTACTGATTTTGGCAATCCGTCTATCGTCCTTTAAAGTGGTTTTTCTGGGCCTTTATCTCGGAATATTTTCCCAGGTTCCATTTTTCTTATAAAATGCAATGGCATTTTTGACTTTGCCACGCGAAAAATGTAAAGTCTTACAAATTTGTTGAATACTTGTGTTTTTTTCGTAATATTCCCATATTAGCTTCCTTTCGGCCGGATTTGTATTTTTATTTTTAGCCATAGCGGTCAAATTGTTTTTGGAAACGTATTTAGTATTCAATATCTTAGTATAGAAACTAACTAGCACAACTTTCCCGAAAAAAAACACAAGTTTGACGATTTTAGCTCAAGGTGGCTTAAGTATATGAGTAGAGCGCAATACTCCTTTTTGACATTTAGTCAATTTTTGGCGAACCCCCGAACTACTACTTGTAATTTTTTACTGTGATCAGCTGCTTAAATAACAGTTTTGCAAAATGTAAAAATTTCAGGCCGAAATAATTATGTTAAAAAAAGTTATTAAGAAAACAGTTTATGGTAGTGGCAGTGGCTTAAGTATATGAGCACCACTGTAGCTCCAAGTAGGGTCTAATATTACCTCAATAAGTAGGACTTAAGTAGGCAGGTGAAATCTGCTTGAGCGTAGAGCCAGTCCAGGTTTTGTAGCTTTAGAAGGCAGTTTTCATTGACCGCTGTGATATGGGCCCGCCAGATGAGTTTACGATCCAGGTGGACTCCCAGGTAACAGTGGGAATTGACGTTGCCTATCGACCCAGCGTTAAATGTTAGGCCAGTGCAGGTGCCGGGACGGAGCGCGAAGGTCACACAAGCGGACTTAGCACAATTGATAGCTGTATTCCACTTGGCTGCCCAAGCTTTAATGTCATACAGCCATTCCTGTACTGCATTCGAGGCCGTTTGCAGAGACATGTGGGAAGAAAGCATGGCTGTGTCATCGGCGTATGTAGCCACTAGTACCTCGGCCGAGGGAGCACTGTGGTACGGAACTGACATATCTGCTGTATAGAGGGTGTACAGAAAAGTTTCAAGTACACTTCCTCGATCGAGAGTCTCTTACTGACAGTTTTCTGAGATCACAAATGAGAATCAAAGCGTACGAATAGGAACAGCATGACACACGAGAACATGCGCAAAGCTGAATGTGACAAATATACAAATATATGTCAAACACATCGGACAGATTAGAACGCAGATGGATAAGAGATTCTTTAGCCGACCAGAGTGCGAAGTCGACCAAAACCGCAGGCGTCTTAAAAAGGTGAGGTGAGTTATAATGGTCATATTTAAATGGTTAAAATGGTAAAATGGTCGAAAGTGTCTTCTGCAAGACCAAACAGCCAAAAGAACTTACCTCAAAAATTTCGTTTTTTCCTCCTAAGTTATATACAGTTCGCCATTAAACTGCAAAAATCGGATATAGTTGGCCAGAATCAGCCAGGCTCTTATAATATGGATTTTGAATAAATATCCCAAGCTGCTACTCCCAAAAGTACCAAAGTCGTTTCCGAATGCGCAGCTATAAAGTATAGTCGTCTGATCTGTACAAAATACCTGATAAATCCTAAAAAAAAAAGGCTCAGCGAGTTCAACCTTTCTATGACCAAAAACATAAAAGGTTTAGCAATTCCAATCTTTGAGTTATATAGAAGCTATAAGATAAAGTCGACCTAACCCGGTCATTCCGACCAATATACTCCAAAGTTTCGGGTCAGTAGCAATAAAACGGAAAGACAGACGGACAGATGGGCATTATATCGACTCAGGAGATGATCCTGACCAGGAATATATATATTGCGTTGCTCACTTGTGACCAAATTAAAAATCCTCTCTATGGGTACAATGATTATCGGCGACACTTAAATTAAAACAAAAATCAATACGCAGACAAATTTCACTTATTTTTAAAACAAACTTATTACAAATACTTTTGTATTAACCAAATATGTTAGTATTAACTGGGCATCAAAGTGTAAATAAACGCAGGTGTACCATAAAAGGTTACTCGGTTACAATATATTTATCACAACTTGAGTCCAACGATTAGTGAGGTGATTATTAATGATAAATACGAGAACGTATTTGCCGGTTAGAATGGGCCCCTATAGATAATTAGCTATGGAATTCCATGGCCTTGTCGGAAAAACTGTTCTTTGCATCCAAGCCGGACGTGAAGGTTAAGATACAACCATACAAGCCTTGCATGACTTTACGAAGTCCTTGACTCTTAATCGTCGCTCCACTCCACTGCCGACTCCCTATGGTATCCATTATGAGCCAGATGTAATACTCTGTTGTCGTATCCCTTTTTCAATGATTGGACGTGTCCCTCTCAACAGAATTTTATAATAGGTATTTTAAATAGGTAAAAACTTTTCGATGTGTCAGTATTCCACAAGTTCGCAACCACATAGGTAATTATGTCCACGATTTGCTCATCAGCAGTGTTCTCCTGTACGATTTTCGAAATACAGGTATCCCTTGTATAACGCGGTCTTATACAACGCGTTTTCGATATACAACGCAAAATTTTGGCTTATAAAACGAGAAGGGAAAAATATATAAAATATAAAATAAAATATATAAAATAGATAAAATCTGGTAATAGATTTAACAATTATAAAACCAGTAGAAGAACCACAAGGTCCCCACAACTATTTTCTTATCCAATAGCTAAAACTATGTTGATGAAATATCTTCTGATGAAGCTATTGCTCCCCCAAAAGGCACACGCGCAAAGATCGTTGAAGACAGTGAAGCAGATTAATTACCATACGAAGTTTGACGAATAACAATAAAATTTTTAATAAACCTTCAATTTGTTTTAGTTTGTTTTTAAATTTAATTTTTTTATGTGCACATAATTTTTAAATTTTGAAATATCTACATATGTATATGTATTATTATTCATATCTTGTGTTTTTAATTGTATAAGAATGTCTGAATTTTTGTATTGAGTTGAAATATATGTGCATCTGTTATTAAGTCTAAAAAAACCTATTGGAACATAACCCCCAAATTTAATGAAAACTAAGTTTAAGATAACGCGGAATTACATAACGCGTAATTCTTCTGGTACGTAACTATCGCGTTATACAAGGGATACCTGTACCTATAAAAGTACAGTCAGCGTTCGATAACCCGAAATATGTTACATAATCAAGATAATCATCGTTAATCAACCTTGAATTTAAAGGTCAGTGGCTCCAGGAGCTTTATACGTACATACATACAAATTAAGATGATTATGATGGAAGGGGGACTACCCTTCTTAACTGCTGGCCTAGGGACTCAGTCAGTTTATTTCAATAAAAGAATAACGGCGGTTGCCGGAGTTGTTTTCATGCGAGCTTGTGCGCTTTATTTGATAAGGCTTCAAAACGAACTAAAATATAAAATGATTCTTAAAACTAACAAAAGAATCGCAGCGGCCACGCAAATATGCTGTGTTTGCCGGCTGCGCACAAGTTTCCGGCCCAATGCCGGGTCAGCACTTTTGACGTTTTTATATTATATTTCGTACACTGAGCCAACTGTTCTAGTACGTTGGCTTGTGTTAACTTATATTATATTTCGCACACTGAGCCAACTGTTCTAGTACGTTGGCTTGTGTTAACTACTCCCCCTTCAAGATTCCGGCCGTCCTCGGTTGGTCCTAACTCGCCGATCATCCCGTTTAATTGGATTGCAGATCTCCGCGCTCCGATGAACCGTAGACAGGTGATGCCGATACAAATCATTGCACAACCAATCGCTGCTGCGATAAATATTATGCGATGTGAATGGTTAGTATCAATTTCTCTCCCGAATTCTTTGATGAACTCCAAGTTACGTTCACTCAGCTGGTGAAGATAGGGGAGGCTCAGAATATCTCTGTTGGCGGTGATATTCAATGATGGGGAACTCGCTACCCCTGGAGCTCTTGTTTGGGCCTTGTCGTGATTTATGAAGGTGGTATCATTTATCACGACGCGATCGTTGAAGGTGATGAGATGTGTGCCACGTAGGTAGACTTCCGTTCCGTTGTCCACCGTGACCCTGGCTGGCCGGTCATTGATGATGATGATTCCCTCACCCACGCGGGTAAGCGGGTGTAGGTCGCTTGGTTGCGACTCGCAATGCGCTAGGACACCTGCGTGTAGTTCCCTGGCGCATGAGCTTTCCGTTGATAGTTGGCAAAAGGTAGCCCCCGGTGTTGGGGTACAGTCCTTGATTGTATGGACTTCTTCTCCACACTTTGCCACCATGTTGTCGGTTATCCGTAGCATAACTCCTTTGCAAGTGACCGGGAAAATAGTGACCTTCTTACAAGATAATTTTACTTTGGGAAATTTAATAATAAAGTGTATCATGTTAGGGGATTGTAGTATTTTTACGGACGATGCGGACATAAGATCCCCTATGGGGGTATCTGTGGGCTCTTTCAGCCAAACTGATTTTAAGTCTGCATGATCTAGGATATTTGGACTGACAATATTGTTTTTCGCCAGTGTTACAGCTAACATTAAATTCTGTAACTCCATCATTAGTATTCTATTCCTAGCCAGCAGTGTCTCGTACAAATGGCCGGTGTCAAATTGGGTATTTTTATGAGTTTGTAGGATTTGATTTACAGTTGTTGTTAGTTGGTTGATTCGGCTTTGTATTTTCGTATTAATTTTGATCTGCCTATTGTTTGACTGTGTCAACTGCCACTCTGTGAACCTAATCTTTTCTAGATCGCCGGCATCCGGCGTCCCCGCTACTACCTTTAGCATTGAGCCTAGAAAATCTAGACTCCTTGCGATTCTATGGTGGACTTTCAACGAATCCAGCGTATCTCGAAGGTGCGAGGTATCCACTTCTAGCAACTTCCTCATGTGAGACTGTGGAAACATCTCGTTCATGCTGCCTGTTTCTTCTATTATGCGCATGTATTCCGAAAGATTTGCCGAGTGGGTCACATACGCGAACTCCTCCCACACCAGGATCTCTCCATCTATGATGGGGATATACCTTGTTTGTGAGTAGTTAGTGATGTGCGCTGACACCAATGCCAGTGAGAGGAGGATGAAAACTCTGCACCTGTGGAAATGTATTTCTTTAGTCGCTTTTTCTTGTTCGTTGAGGTTTATCCCATCACTTTTATCCTAAAACTAAAACATCGCGCCTTTGGCAACGGACTTAATGTCTACTAAATGGAAGTTTGCCAAACGGCTGGTGATAATAAAAAATTTAAAATTAAGCGAGAGAGTCATTTTAAGTTGTCCTTGTGGACCACCCTCCCCTCAATGAGGACCGTGGTCCCCAGGTCTGCTTGTATGGTTTTTTCCTCACACAAAGGAGTGAGTTTATTGCCAAGCCTTCTATTAGTTTTGACCAAAACTTTTTCGCCCACTTCGAAGACTTTGTTTTGTCGAGAAGCATTCTCCCTAGACCTTAGCGCGTCCTGGGCCCTCTTAATTTTGTCAGCAATCCGTTCTTGTGTGTCGTCCGTGTATTCTTGTATTGCGTCGACTGGCCTCTTATTGGTGACCGAATGGATTGATTTGTTATATCTGGTAGTGGCTACCAAGATTATTTCCACGGTATCACTTAAGCCCTTGTCAATTTTTAGGCACCTGGCGAGCTCTAGTAGAGTGCTGTGAAAACGCTCCACTTGCCCGTTTGATACACTGTGAAGGGGTGGCGCATTCGTGATGCTGACGCCGAAATGGTTGTCTAGCATGGCCGTGAT
The DNA here is from genome assembly GCA_018150545.1 of Drosophila ercepeae. Classification (NCBI taxonomy): domain Eukaryota; kingdom Metazoa; phylum Arthropoda; class Insecta; order Diptera; family Drosophilidae; genus Drosophila; species Drosophila ercepeae. The sequence continues at coordinate 854,099 of JAECWL010000182.1, read as the reverse complement.
CGTGTGCGATTTTAACGATGGCTCGTTGTCGCAGTAAATCACTTTGGCCTTTGGGAAGAAATTCATGATTTGTAACAAGGCCGGTTTCAAATCCTCAATTGTTCTTGACGGCACATGCTGTACAACGGCGAATTTCGAAAACTTGTCAATGCAAGTGAGAAAATATTTTTTATCCGTCGAGAAAATGTCTATGTGTAGCATTTCTCCTATATGAGAGGGAATCGGTGACTCGCCAATCTCTTGTTTCTTCGGATGCCTATCATATTTAGCTTTCGCGCATGTTCTGCAGTTTTGGACAATTTCATTGGCCAGTTTGGCCATTTTTGGGAAGTAGTACTCTGTGAGAACTTGTTTCACATTTTCCTGGGCCGACCGGTGGGCCCTATTGTGTTCTGCTAACATGATTTCCCTTTTTTCCTCGACCCCAAAAATGTCTGTAACACGGTTTTTGCAGTGCCAGAATTTTGTAGTCGGGAACCTCCGGACTAATTCGTCCTGCACCGTTGCTAGCGTGTGCAAATCGCAATGGAGAGCGTTTACGCCCCTGGGGACTGTTGTATCCGCAAGGTCATTGAGTAAAGACTCCTTATCGGTGAAGTTGATCGAATGTCGTTTCTTGTCTTTAAAGAGAACGAAAGAGCGTTTTAGCGGAAAGCGGGCCTCTTCTAGAATTAGTTGGTTCTGGAAGCAGTTTAGGGGCTTATCCGTTGTTTCTATGGTGTGAGTGAGGGAAATCTCACTGTGAATGGTCGCAACGCATGATTCTGCGTCTTGTTCTTCTATGGCATTAATTTGCTGCCTAGATAGGGCATCAGCAACTAAGTTTTCTTTTCCCGGTTTATATACTACCTTCGCACCCGTTTCTTCGATGCGACCCTTCCACCTTTTAATTTTTGCGTTAGGGTTGGAATCTGATACCGAGAATGACAATGGCTGATGATCGGTGAAGATAGTTATATCTTTCACCGCGTATAAATAGTGTCGCAGCTTGGCCAACGCCCAAACGATGGCCAATAATTCTCTTTCGTTTGTGGCGTAATTCATTTCCCTATCCTTTAATGTCATCGAGATCATTGTAATAGGACGGTTCTCTTGTGAGAGCACTGCGCCAATACCGTAGGCTGAAGCATCCGTCGTTAGATGGAATGGCTTCTTGTAGTCTGGGTATCTGAGCATAACATCTTCGGATGCCAAAATGTTCCGCAGTTTCTCGAAAGAATTTTTTTGCGCCTCATCGAATTGTACTTGGATATGTCGCGATCTATGTCTGCTTACACTTCCATTTTCGCCCTTTAAGATGTCCGAAATAGGCCTTGCTATGGCTGCAAAGTCCTTAATGAAGCGTCTGTAATAGCTCGCGAGACCTAGGAATGATCTAACCTCAAATACTGTTTTTGGTTCAGGGAACTCTTTTATGGCCCTGACCTTTTCTGGGTCGGTGGTAGTGCCATCGCTGGTGACGATAAAGCCAAGAAAGTTAACGCTTTTTTTAAAAAACTTGACTTTTTTACTGAGACTTTCATATTAGCATCGCTTATGGTTTTTAGAACCCAATCCACGTGCTTGACATGAGCATTCTCATTTTCTGAGAAGATTATTACATCATCGACGTAGACATAGCAAGTCTTGCCGATTTGCTCTCTGAGAATGTCATCAATGGCTCTCTGGAAGATGCTGGCAGCATTTCTCAAGCCAAAGGGAAGCCTCTTGAATTCGTACTTCCCTCCGTTTACGGAGAAGGAAGTTTTTTCGCGGTCATTTTCCGCTAAGACGATCTGGTGATAACCGGACTTGAGGTCCAGTGTCGTAAAGAATTTGGCTTTGCCCAAGTTGCCCAGTATCATGGAGATATCTGGCATCGGGTATTTGTCTGGGATAGTTCTTTCGTTTAGTTTACGAAAGTCTATGACCAGTCGTCTATTTTGATTGCCGGCCTCGTCGGTTCCTTTTTTATCAACCACCCATATTGGGTTGTTATAAGGAGACACCGACTTCTGAATTATACCATTTTTAAGCAGGTCTTGGATTTCGTTGTTGACGAAATCTGCTGCCCCCATGGGGTATGGATATAATTTTGCGTAAATTGGCTCTTCGTTAGTCGTCCTAATCGTGGCCACTACCGATGTGTTATATGGTAGGGCCTCGTTGGGATCTGCGAAGGCGTTTTTTCGGCTCCTTATCATCCCCAGAAATGCCTTCTTCACCAAAGGTGGTGCATCTGTGCACTCCACGTTAGTGAAGTTGACGTCGGTGCATTTATGGAATGAAATCTTCTCAACTTCCTCGCCCCACTTAAGTTGGGCGGAAGCGAGGCAAAGTGATGCACCGGCCTGTGTTAACAGATCGGCCCCGATTATCCCGTCGAATGTTGTAAGATCTGGTAGAATGAAAAAGGTCGCTTTTAAATTGAAAATTGAGACGAAGCATTTTTTTGTAACGGTGGTGGTACCGTGGATTGAGTGAATTTCGAAAGGAGAGTTCACCGGGCGGATATCCTTTAACTCTTTGCGAGGTCGGATGAAATTTTTTGACGCACCGGTGTCTAAGAGGAAATTCATTGGTACCCCCGCTACTCGTCGTCCGATGACGGGTAACAGGGATTTTCCCCTAAAAAATTGACGTAGTCAGAATCATACTCGGCAATGGCATCGTCGTCTATTTTCGATGCCGCTTTGGAGGCGGCGGCAGCATATGCCCCTGTGTTTTCTTCAGCATTCTGCATGGTGAAGTTAATTTTCTGTTGTTTCCTCACGGCGCCTGTGCGCTCTGAGGTGGCTGGTCGTCTGTTCTGGTAGGCATTTGCCTGGGTCGGCTGCAGCAATTTAGAAAATGATGGGTCGACCTCCATAGGCTCTGGTGTGCCGTTGCCTTTGTAATTTTTGGCACTTTGGGGGTCGGCGTGAACCTGTGCCTTATGCTGCCTATTAAAATGTGGGTTTTTGGTATTAAAATGTTGCGGGTCATGGTGGTCGTACCTGTCAAGTTGACGACCCTGCGTCTTTGGAGCAGGTTTGCGATCTTTGTCTTCCTGACTTTTTGCAAAACTGGCTGCAAAAACGTACCTCTCGTGGTTAGATTCCACTTCCTGTGCTAAGGCCAAAGCTGACGGCATGTCTTTTGGCTTTGCCGCGAAAAGCACATCAGTGAGGTTACGTTTAAGTCCCGAGATGAAGATACGCAAGGCGTCCTCTCGGAACTTTTCGCATAATTTTTTTGCTGCCGATTGCTCGTGACACATATGAGCTTTATCTGTGAGTAGGGTGAGTTTTTTCTCGACCTCATCATAGTACTGTAACAGGGTCATGTTGTGTCCCTGTCTTAAAGTGCTCATGTCTTGTTCAATGACATGCATTGGTCGCTTGTCACTGTAAGTGAAATCGAGCCGATTTATAATAGCATCGAAATTCAGTACAGTGCCAAACGAGGATAAAACGTTATTGGCCGCGCCCCTAACTTTGTTCCTAATGATTGTCACTGCCTCGTAATGGCGAGTGGTGCCGTTGAAATCTTTAAATATGCGATATGCAGCAATCGCCGCTTGTCGCCACGAAACATACGATTCCTGTGTTCCCGAGAATTCAGGCAAATATTTAACGGCATCTAAACTCATGCTACATGGGGAATTACTAGTTATGTCTATGGGCTCGTAAGTTCTAATTACGGGGGCCACTGCTGAGGTGGAAGCGACATTTGTTGTTGCCAACTGGTTGGTTAGCTCTTGAATTTTCAGACGCATTTCATTTCGCGCGAGTTCATTTTTGGCAGCTTCGTCCGCCAAAGTATTGGCCACAACTGCCTGTATTACAGCTTTGAGCTGTTCTGGGTCTATTGCCATTTCAGGGGAATTCGCGGTTGCGCGTCTTAGAGGGGAGGCTTGATTTTCGTTATCAGACTCTGAGTCTGTGGAGTACGGTCTACTATTCCTATACTGTGAGAATGTGGGCTGCATGAGCAGTCCAATTCATTTAGGTACAGCTGCGGTTAAAATAATAGCACTACTGCAGGTGGAAAGCTGATTTCCTAAAAAAATTAAAAAGTGTCAGAAAATTCCGAAACGCTGGGACAAACACGAAATGTGCCTATGGTGCTATCATTGTTACCGCAACTGTATGCAAAAGCTGCCTGTGTGGGTAGCAGTTGATCAAAGACAAAAAATAAAGACAAAGACTGCAGCGTCGAATGTCGCGCTAGCATCGAACGGAAACAAAAAACAACAATAACAAATGAGAAGCGAACGTATGCGCTGTTATAAGATATAATTATATGATTTTATTGTTATTCCCATTGACACGAGACCATGTTCCAGTGTATCTGCTGGATTAATGAATTATTAATTTATTTTATTACTATTCTTTATACTTTTTATTAAATATATTTTTTTTTTTTTTTAAAAAAAGTTTCTGTGCAGACTTAAAATGCGTTTAGCATTGGTTCCCACTCACATGATTTTTTTTAGTGTGTGTGTGTTTGTTTAATCACTAACTTCCTTCACTTTTCCCGCGCCGCTGTCCTTTGCCTTGTCGCAAATTTTCTCGCTGTGTGGGCGGTGTTGGTGATGGTGGTGGTGGGTGGTTTTTTCTACCACTAGTTGAGCGCCAATTAAGATGATTATGATGGAAGGGGGACTACCCTTCTTAACTGCTGGCCTAGGGACTCAGTCAGTTTATTTCAATAAAAGAATAACGGCGGTTGCCGGAGTTGTTTTCATGCGAGCTTGTGCGCTTTATTTGATAAGGCTTCAAAACGAACTAAAATATAAAATGATTCTTAAAGCTAACAAAAGAATCGCAGCGGCCACGCAAATATGCTGTGTTTGCCGGCTGCGCACAAGTTTCCGGCCCAATGCCGGGTCAGCACTTTTGACGTTTTTATATTATATTTCGTACACTGAGCCAACTGTTCTAGTACGTTGGCTTGTGTTAACTTATATTATATTTCGTATATATGTATATCTAATGAGGTTGACTTAGGTGTCTATTGGATAGGGAGGTCAAGCGGGTGTTTCCTTTTCAGGCGTCTTAGGGATTGCTTATTATCTAGGAGGTTGATGGCCAGGTGGTTGTCCAGTCTATTTATATATCTTTCGCTGAGACGGGTGATCTCCTCTGCTACATATCTAATTCTCTTCTCTAATAATCTTTATGGATTATTGAGTTTTCGTGGTACGGATGGGCGTTCGAAACTGTTCTCAGGCATTTATTCTGAAACCGCTGGATTCTGATACGGTTAGAACAGCTTGCCGTGCCCCACAACTGTATCCCATATGTCCAGATTGGCTTCAGCACTACTTTGTAAATAAGCAGTTTGAATTTTTCTTTGAGCTTGGACCTTCTCCCCAGGAGCCAGTGCAGTTGCTTAAGTCGTAGGTTGGCCTGGTTGCGCTTGTTGATCAGGTGTGGACGCCATGTGAGCCTGCGGTCCAGGATAAGCCCTAGATATTTGGGAGTGTTATTCGTTGGGATGGTTTCCCCGTTGAGTGTGACGGGGGGGCATTCTCCCCTGCATAGTGCGAAGGTTGTATGTGAGGATTTCTCCGCGTTGACCACGATGTTCCATCGTTTCAGCCATGGATCGAGGGCATCCAGTTGCCTCTGGTTGATGGCTAATGCTTCCTGAGGATCTGTGGCGGAGGCTAGGAAGGCGGTGTTATCGGCATATGTGGCTACTGTGCGGTTCCGGGTGATGGGAAGGTCCGCTGTATAAAGTGTGTATAAGATAGGTCCAAGATGGGTGCTCTTATGGGCCTAGGCGTGCTGATTGATGATCCGCATCTCACTCGGAATTCTCTTCCCTCTGTGAATGACTTGAGGAAGGCGAAATGGGAACTTCGGAGGTGGGATTTAATTTTGAAAAGGAGTACAGGGTGCCAGACTCTGTCAAACGCCTGTTTGACATACAGCATATCGGTGCAGCAGTATTTCTTCTTTTCGAAGGCCTCAAGTATAGTCTCAACAATCCGGTGGCATTGCTCAGGTGTTCCATGAAGGCGTCTGAAGCCAAACTGGTGGTCAGGGATCAGACCGACCTCTTCCAATACTGGCAGTACTCAACGTAAAAATACTCTTTCAAGAATTTTGGAAAGGATTGCCAGCAAACTAATCGGACGATACGATGCTAGATTGGCTTCAGGTTTCCCAGGCTTGAGGAGGACAATTACTTCCGCTCGCTTCCACTCTTTAGGGAAGTACCCTAGACGGAGGCAGCTGTTGAATATGTTGGCCAGCTTTGGGGAACAGATTAGGGGCAACATTTTCAGTGCTGTTGCATCGATACGGTCAGGACCCGGTGACTTGCCATTTTTTAGGAAGGCGATCTCCTGCGCAATCTCCTCTGGTTCGACGGGCTGTATTGGCGGGCCAGGAGCACTTGGGCTGTCTACGAACCTTATGGTTGCAGCTCTCTCTTCGCCAGTGCATCTGTCGAACGGTGAGAATGCACTATGTAGATGGTCAGCAAAGGCTTCTGCTCTTTCGACCTCAGTCCGACACCAGGAACCGTCAACTTTTCGCACGGGTGATATCTTCTTCGCAGGTCTTTTTATGTGCCTCGTGACATACCACAGGTTGTGCTGTGGGTCTCCAGGTTCCAGGTCCTCAAGGAATCTATGAAACGAGTCTTGCCGTATGATGGATAGCTTGTCCTTCAGTTCCTTGGTGGCACGATTAAGTGCTGTCTTGTCCCTGGGGTTGCGCGAGGAAAACCAGACTCTTCTGAGGCGCCTTTTTTCGGCCATGAGGGCCGCGATTTCCGGAGACCACAAGTGCACCACAAGTGTCAGCGGCATTGTGCATCTCTTTGCTTAGTTTTTCTATGGCCGCATCTACGGGGAGGAAAGCATCCAGAACGTAAACTTAGGGTCATTTTTGTGTTTCCCGGTGAGTCTCCTAGGCGGGGTTTTTCTGAGGCAATTTTACTGCGCTGTAGTCGGATAGCAGTTTATCATAGCTTGAGCATGTTGTCTTAGAGTGTCCTATGCCGTTGGAGACGGTGAAGTCCAGCAGATCCGGCTGCTTTGAAGGGTCGGTAGGCGAGTGTGTGGGTTCTCCAGTGGAATGGCAGTCCAGACTCTTCGGCTGCAGGTACTTATAGAGCTTTATGCCTTTAGTGTTGTTTGTGCGGGAACCCCAGCAGGAATGTTTGGCGTTAAAGTCTCCGGCTGCTATAAACCGAGGACCGAGGGACTCGAAGAAGTCCTGAAGGTGGGTCTCGGTTATCGAGTGTCTGGGTGGGAAGTAAACCGCACCAATGGTGATATCTCCCTGTGGGCTAGAAATCCTGGTCACGGCGCACTGAGCCCATTCCTCCTGAAACGCGGGAAGTTCCGTGTACTGAATGCCACTCCTGATGAGCATAGCTGCTCCTCCGCGTGCTCTGCCAGATGGATGGTTGGCATATAACAGTTCGTACCCGCTAATTTTAAAGTAGGATCTGGGACAAAAGTGGGATTCCGATACTAGAAGAACATCAATATTGTCTGTTTGTGATGTACCTGTGATCTACAATTTAAAGAATGAGTTCACTTTGTAAAGTTTTGACTGATGCAGGTGCAAATGCAAAAAATTAATGCCTATTCAGAAAAGGAGGTGAATTTGGTGAAAAGTGAGGTGAAAACAAAATATATACACAGGTAGCAAATTTAGCAGTCACTAAGCCTGCATTGATCACGTACGCATTATTTGTGGGCCAAATATCAGGTGTATTTTTAGCGGTTCCCTGGTACAGGTACCTGTGACACTTAATAGGAAATATATTAGTAGGTGCATTTTGCATACCTGTGAATATTTATTCACAAATAATATTTAAATATTATTAAAAATATATAATATAATAATAATATAAATAATAATAATATAATATTATTATTATAACATATAATATTATTATAAAAAATTATATTTTTTTTCTCTGATTTTGTTTAATAGTTTTCACTTCCATCAATTGGCACATGAGACGCAATGAGTGGGTTTACCCACAGGTAGGATTAAATGCGGACAATATTCGCGGATTATCCCCTTTTTTTCGGTTCGGAAGAAGGGATTCACTTATAAAGATATGTAATTTCAATTTGAAGGATTAGTATATAATTATAGTGTGCGTGCGTTGTAGTGAAAGTCAATTTTTAATTTTGTCGTTATGGCGCATCAGTATATTTTTATCGTGACTGTGTTTCGCCGATCATATCGAACTGTAAAAAAGGAGTATTTTCTCAGCGAGTCTTTTTTTAAATTTCTTATTTTTTCCCCTGCTTTATGTTTGGAGCGTAATATTTTGTTCTGTCCGAATTAATTTCAATACTTTCTGATCGTCATATATAACAATATTTTGTTCCGTCTGTTTTCATTTAAATTTTCTTTGCTGATCATATTTAATTGATCATTTGTCTGATAAATGATCAAATTACAGATCTCCAAAACTTTTCTTGGGAAATCAAAAATAATTTTTTGATTTGAAAAATTGAAAATAGCCTTTTAAGGCTCCATCTGATTTTGTTTACCGTCCCTATTATTTATCATTATTATTATTATTATTATTTTTTTTTTACAGTTATATTTTCTTAACATTAATATTTCCATGCCTATTTTTAACCATGCCTAGAATTACAAGGGTTTCATCAGCAAATAGGTCTCAGAGACAGAGAGTTAGGAACCAAATATATGGCTAATATAGAACAGGCAGAAGAGCGTAGAGCTGTAATGGCAGCATCCCGAAGAGAGCGTAGGGCTAATGTAGAGATTAGGGAAAACGAAAGGGCTCAGAACAGTCAGAGCCACTAAGTTCGTAGGAGCAATAGAAGATTTAGGGCTAACGAGCAAGCAAATGAAAAACAAAAACAAAAATAGCCAACTTCGGCAATTGGAACCAATAGCCGATACTTTAAGGCGTTCAAGTCGTCGAGGAAACCAGCAGTATCAAGCAAACGAACAAGTTCAGAATACAATTCAGCACTCTGTTAGCCGATCTGATTCGGCAGCTTGGCAACAAGAACAAGCTGCTGATACTTCGCGTCGTTCCAGGCGCCGACAAGACCTACAATACCGCAGAACTGAACAGCAACAGAATACGATACAGCACACTGTTCGCCGATCTGATCCTGCAGTTCGGCAACAGAAACAAGCTGCAGATACTTCGCGTCGTTCCAGGCGCCGACTAGACCTACAATACCGCAGAACTGAACAGCAACAGAATACGGTACAGCACACTGTTCGCCGATCTGATCCTGCAGTTCGGCAACAGGAACAAGCTGCTGATACTTTGCGTCGTTCCAGGCGCCGACCGGCAGGCTTAGATGCAAATCTAAGCTTGAGTCAACGAGTTAGCCAATACAGGGCCTTGGAAAATAATCGTAGGGCAGAAAATAGAAGAAATACAATTCGTAATAGGCAGGTCAGGGAAAGTAGCCCCTTAGGAGATACCCAGCGTGTGCAAAGAATTGTTAGCTTAAAATCTATGATAGGTAGATATAATAGAATAGTGAAACAGGGTCCTGACAAAGTTTGCCTTTGCTGCAAGGGATTGTGGTTTCCACACCAAGTGGAAAAAATATCCCGGGAAGAGAGAAAATGCAGTGCCGGAATTGCTGCTGATGTATTGGATCTTTCTGATAGGTTTCCCTCTTCCAACAATAAGTTTACTTTTTGTAAAACTTGTAGTCGAAGCATTAAAGTAGGCAAAAAGCCGAAATATTCGTTTACTAATGGTCTAGATTTTCCCGATCTTCCTGACTGCTTGAAAGGCTTAACGCCATTAGAGGAAAGACTGAAAGGGCATTTAACGAAGCTGAAGTAATACAAATTCACCTCAAACGTAGGATGCAGTATAACCATGATTTCATGGCTGAAACTCTGAGGTCCGCTAAAGTTTTTAGTGCAATTCAGTATTTACTGAGCACTGAATTATATAGGAAACACGAAATTTCTATAAACAGAAATTGGTTGGCTTCCTTCAATTCAGATGCTGAAACTGTTCCATTTGTCGCATCGGCTGACGATAGAGAATTAGTTTCAGAATTGTTGGCAGGATTAGCTTAAGCCCCCTTAAACGAGCAAATGGATCCTGCTAACAATCTAGATATCGAAGAAATTAATCCGGGTGGTCAGGAATCTTTATTGGAAAATGTCCCTGTAGAAAATGTGGCCATGCAAAGAGTGGTCATAGCTCCTGGGTAAGGTCAGCGTCCTCTAGATATGATTCAAGATTGTGATTCAGAGGAGCTGGCCTTCCCAACCATCTTTGCTGGTCAGAAGAGGAAGTGTAAAGAAAGCTTTACCACAATAGTTAGGTCAGAACTTAGGAATTTTGATAGGCGGGGCTTCAGGACAGATAAGCTATTCCTAAACTTCAAAAAGTTGGAAATTCTTAATATTAGGAATAATGTTTATATTTTCTTGCGAAAGCACAGTGCCAATCAGGCGATTTTAGCTGCCCTGACCTAAACGAAAACCATTTAGAAAACTTGATTCGCCACGATGATGGATATATAGTTTTGAAAGGAATTGGAACTTCTCGGGCTCATTGGGAGGCGGAAAAGAAAAACGTAATGGCAATGATTCGGCAGTCATCAGTAGACACTGTTAAATGCTTCATTGATCGGTTTATCACAACTGATACAAGCAACCCTGAAATAGCCCCATTTCTTGATTATCAAATGCATAATCATGGGCATTCCTGCAGACGGGAAATCAGAAGAAAACCCGTTTGCAGATTTGGCATTCCATATCCCCCAATGCCTCAAACGGAAATTCTGTTTCCGTTTGATGAAGACACGCCAAATGTCGAACAGCATAGGGAAAATTTTGAAAAAATAAAGTCCTCTTTTGGACTGTAATTATGATCAAGAGACAGTTAATAATCTTTGTGACTTTAATTATTTTCTCTCTCTTAATTTGGACTATAACGCATACTTATGCGCACTACGGTCTAATCTTAGAAAACCAAAAGTATTTCTGAAAAGAACTTTTGCAGCCGTCAAGCTTAACGCTTACAACACGCACCTTCTTTTGATGCAGCGTGCGAATATTGATATTCAGTTTATACTGGATCCTAACGCATGCTGCAGCTATGTCGTTAATTACATTAACAAATCTCAGAGGGTAGTTTCAAAATTAATGCGTGAAGCTGTAAACGAAATTTGCAGGGGCAATGTGACAATAAAGCAAAAGTTACAGCATATTGGTCACAAGTTCATTTCCGGTACGGAAATATCAGCACAAGAAGCTGTCTACTGCTGTTTGGGCATGAAGTGGTCCTGCAGTAGCAATGCCTCAGTTTTCATTAACACTTCGCCACCAGATCAGCGTGTTAGCATTCTGAAATCGAGGCAACAGCTTGAAGAGCTTGATCAGGACTCGACACACATTTTTGTTAAAGGGTTTTTAGAACATTATGTTCAGCGCCCTGTCGAGCTTGATAGTTTGTGCCTAGCCGAGTTTGCTGCTTTTTACAGATACAGCAAGACTCGGAGGGTCACTCGCCACAGAACCGAGGTAGCAATTTTGTATTTCCCATGTAGAAACGAGGCCTCAGAGCTAATCTCAAATAATTGTGAAGTCATTTGCACTGAGAGCTCATTGAGGCCAGCCGTAGGAAATACAACAATAGTGAGCTGGAAGATGCTCTTAATAATGTTGTACAGGAAGAGGAAGGGATTGCTGCTGAAAATCAGGAAGAGGTAGATAGGGATTTTAGGGTTTTAGGATTACCAGAGATAAATCCTCAGCTCAACATATTAAATTTAAATGAGGATAATAATGAAGATAGCTCTGACCCAGAAGGTGGTAATGTCCGTCTGATTAAACTGCCACCATTAATTTCGTCCGATAGCTTGGCTGACATTATAAGATCGCTCAATATTAAGCAAAAGACCTACCTAACACATGTTTTACACAACGTAAAAAACAAAACCGGTGTAGGAAAAAGTCGCTTAATATTGGCTATTTTCCAGTCATTGTCCTTAATGTTTAATAGTCGACCAGGAACAGATCCCAACACTATTAAAATTCTTTTATGCGCACCCACGGGAAAAGCCGCATTAGGCATTAGTGGCTCCACGCTGCATTCAATGTTTTCCCTCCCAATTAATCAGTCAGGTTCTAATTTAAGACCCTTGAGCCACTATTCAGTCAATACTTTGTATTCAAGGCTAATTGACCTTAAACTTATAATTATTGACGAAATATCAATGGTGGGCTCAAAAATGTTTTCAAATTTGGCTTTCCGTTTAAAGCAAATTTTCAAAAATACTTCTCCCTTCGGAGGAATTTCTTTAGTAGTCTTTGGTGACCACGACCGCTCTCGCCTGTAGGTGATTCTTGGATTTTTGAATCCAACTCCTCCGATCCCTACAACGCCATTTTTGGCACATCTCTGTGGGATCTCTTTAAGTATTTTGAGCTCACACAAATTATGCGTCAACGGGAGGACCAATTATTTGCAACTGCCTTAAATAATATGGCATCAGGGTGTATGACAGCCGAAGATATTCAACTGTTAAGCAATCGTTCCCGTCCGCTTTCTGAAGTCCCTGATGATGCAATTCATCTCTTTACTACCAATGCGGCCACCAATTATTATAATACAAGGAAACTTACCTCAATTCCCACTGACCTATATTATTCTACCGCTGAGATTATATTAAAGTTACCGATTTAGATTCTGCAAGAAGGTCCGACATTCTTGAAAGGGTTAAGCTTTTTAAGTCGTCCGATACACAAGGTTTGTGTACTTTTCTTCTCCTGAAGACCACAGCCAAATATATGATTACGGTCAATATTGATACTGGCGATAGGTTGGTCAATGGAGCAACCGGGACTCTTATGCAGATAGATTTAGATTCATCCAACTCTCCCTGCACTCTATGGATGAAATTTTTTGAGGAAAGTATTGGAGAAATTGGTCGCTCCAAACGCACTCACAATACTGAGTTTTCGTGGACCCCAATTCAGAAAATTATTAAAAATTTTCAATTTAAGAAAAATGAGCAAGTTACGATCGATCGTTAGCTATTTCCAGTTGTGCCTGCAGAAGGCATAACTATTCACAAGAGCCATGGGGCTACGTATAGCCAAGTGGTGGTCCACACTTCCCTCCTCATGCCTCGCGCTGCACTATACGTAGCCTGCAGCAGAGCCACAATTGCTAATGAGCCACAAGTTGCGATCTGAAAATTTACTTCAGACAAATTATGATTATCTGTTCAACAGTTCGAATTTAGATATTTTATTTCATAACACTGAAAGCATTCATTGTCACATTGACGATATTCGATCGGACAAATTAATGCTTCAGTCGTCCATTTTGTGTTCTGCTGAATCTTGGACTCTTCCGAATGAAAATTTCGATATTCCAGGATTCAGCAACTTGCTTCGCTTAGATTCCCACGAAGCAGAGGGATCTAAAAGAGGTCTCATTATCGATTGAAAAAACGAAATAGTTGACAGGGTTTCAATTTGCTTCAGTGGTAGATACACTTATATGTCACTGGCATTTGAGTATACTGTATTTAAATACAACTCAACAAATTTCCTAGTGTTCTATAAAAGTAGAAGTTATCCTTTAACTAAGTTTAAATCTGAGCTTGAGGATATATTTCAACAGCATAGCCAGCCTTTTAGCTAATAATTGTATAATTTTAGGAGATTTTAATTTATGTTTAGCAAAATTAAGTGAGGGTAGGTCTATTTATAATAACTTACTTAGTAAGGGCTTCAGAAAATTGATGGATTTGAAAACGCCCACAACTAATTGTGATTCTCACATTGATTGGGCGTTTTCAAATCTATCTGGAAATGATATTTTAGCCAAAACTTTTAAAACAGTTTATAGTTTCCATAATGCTATTTCAGTTAGTGTTAAGAATAGTTTATAAAAATTATGTATGAGTTAAGATTAGATTATTCATTGTATAATTTTTTAAATTAAGTAAATTAATTGTATTTTTGTATTCAATAAATAATATCTATTTATAGTTAGAATATTGTTTAATTTATTTATTGATACTAAATAAATGAATTGTAAGCAATACCATTTTATACTTACAATATTGTTTCATTTATTTATTGAAACTAAATAAATAAATTGTAAGTAATGTTGGATTATTATTATATATTATAAATAATAATAATGTATTAAATTTTAAATAAAATAAATTTTTAATTTGTTTTTAATAAATAATACCAAATTTATATTGTTATGGTACTCTTTTATAATAGAATATTGTTTCATTTATGTTAGAAATATACATATTGCTAATTGGCAACGCACTCTTATACGCACCCTTCATTGCGCTTACAGAATTGTATAAGTATAAGTCACACTTCTGTAAATATTTGTAAGCATCTCTCATAAAGAAAACATTAAATCAGTCTTAATTGAACCATCACATGAAGAACACGATATAATAAATTCATCAGGTTATGGGCCCAGGAAGCTCAAGAAATACAATTGTGCGCGAAGTTATTATATCGAATTAGTAAAGAAAGTGAATAGCAAATATTCTGGACTTTCTTGTTTGTGACAATGAATTCAATTATGAACTCGATAGAGAAATTGGACGACAATAATTATGGTGCGTGGGCCGTGCAAATGAAAAGCGTGCTCATACATTCCGAGTTGTGGGGCTACGTGTGTGGACTAAAAGTGAAAAATGAAAGTGATAGTCCCGAGAAAAAATTGGATTTTGATGCCAAAGATGAGAAGGCCCTCGCGAGCATTATGCTCTGCATTAAGGCATCACAAATAAACAATGTCAAAAATTGCGTAACTGCTGAAAGTGCTTGGAAAAAACTAAAAGAAATCCATATGCCCGCTGGTCCCGCGCGTCGCGTTCAGTTGCTGAGACAATTGTTGTATCTAAAGTTGATAGATTCAGAAAATATGGTATCGCACATAGCAAAATTTTCAGACTTAATTGAAAAACTGTCTGAAATTGAGTTTACATTGGCCGATGAGTGTCTGTGCATATTACTATTGTCTAGTTTGCCGGAATCTTTTGACAATTTTGTAGTTGCCATTGAATCACGTGATTCGTTACCTACTTTAACTTCGCTAAAAATCAAGTTAATCGAAGAGAGTGGGCGCCGAAATATAGACACAGAACAAAGCGGAGTGCAGAAAATGTTCTCGTCGCGACGTGAGAAAAGTACAGTCTCGCAAAATAAAAACTTTAAGCAGCGAGTGTGCTGGTGTTGTGGTCGTCAAGGGCACATTGCGGTTAACTGTAGAAGTGCAAAGAAAAACGAAAAAAGAAACAATGAAGAGAGTGATAATAAGAAGTCATATTCTGTGTTTGCTGCTGCGAATCACAACTACAGTTTTTCAAAGAATATTTGGTGCTTGGACAGTGGTGCGACTGCACATTTGTGTAACGATAAATCGCTTTTTATAGAGATCAAAAAGCACAGAGAAAGAATTGTGTTGGCCGGAATAAATTATATTGAAGCGATCGGTATCGGAACAGTGCGTTTACAGTGGAAACATAGTACAATCGATTTGACCGATGTACTTCTGGTTAACAATATTCAATGTAATTTTATTTCCGTGGCGAAAGTGGTGAACAAGGGATTCACAGTAAATATTTCGAATAGCTGTGCACGCATAAAAAATCGCACGGGCGATGTTGTTTGTGTTGCCAAGAAGCAAAACGATTTGTTTTTGTTTGAAACGAGCGAACAAAAATGTTTCAACGCACAAACGGATAATAAAGGACTTATTAAATGGCACTATCGCTTTGGCCATTTAAATTTTGCCAGTATAGAAAAAATGATGAAAAAACATATGGTTCATGGCTTAACATCCGAACAATGTATGAATATGAAAAACTATGTGTGTGAGACTTGCGCAAAGTGCAAAATAAGTGAGAAGCAATTTCCTAAGCATTCTTATAATCGGGCAAAGGACGTATTAGATCTCATCCATACGGACATTTGTGGACCAATGCATAAGAGTTCGGTTGGCGATGCTCGTTACTTTGCAACTTTCATTGATGATAAATCGCGTTACGTTTGCGTTTGTTTTTTGAAGACGCGAAACGAAATCCTCGATAAGTTCAAAGAATTTAAAGCAATTGCGGAGACATCAATTGGCAGGAAAATAAAGTGTCTGAGAAGTGACAACGGGCGCGAGTATTTGAGTAGCGCATTTCAACAATTGCTAAGTAGCAATGGTATAAGGAGGCAGCTTACTGTGCCTCATACACCGCAGCAAAATGGGGTGGCAGAACGAGCAAACCGTACGTTGGTGGAGATGGCACGCAGCATGCTGAGTCATGCTGATCTCGACGAGAGTTTTTGGGCAGAGGCCGTAAATACAGCTGCATATCTGCGCAACCGCTCTGAGACTTCGACGTTGACCGATATGACACCTTACGAGTCATGGAATGGCAAGAAACCAGGCGTAAGTCATTCACGAATATTTGGTAGTAGAGCTATCGTGCTTAACAAGACGCAACGCAAGAAGTTTCAACCTAAAGGAGAGGAGCGAGTGTTGATTGGCTATTCTGCAACAGCAAAGGCATATCGTTTGTTTGACCCAAAAACAAGGAAGGTAACAGAGGCAACAGAGAGGTTATATTTCTTGAAGATTCCCTTACAGACGACAGTGTGAGAGATCAGGGCTCAACAAACAGTACTGAAGTCACGCTGGTGATGGACGAGTCTAATCCTGCGTGTAACATAGACGACAATGTTGAAGATGTGGCACTGGACGGTATGAATCACCAAGAACAGCAACAAGAGGCAGATAAAATTGGAGAAGGAGATTTGGAAGTCGACACAGCTGATAATTGCGGGAAGAGAGGACCTGGACGCCCAAAGCTTATCTACACTGGACAACCCGGACGCCCTCGCAAGCAGTATAACATACTGAATGTTATGAAAACTGATGATGTATCAGTGCCTGGAACTGTGGATGCAGCTTTGAATTCTCATCATGCCAAATTTTGGCAGGCATCGATGCAGAAGGAGATAGCAAGTCTACAAGCCAACAAAACCTGGACGTTGACTGACCTACCAAAAGGAGAGAAGGCTATTGGTAGCAGATGGGTGTTCGCAGTCAAGCGTGACAAAAATGGCCAGGTGGATAAATTCAAGGCCCGTTTAGTGGCTAAAGGCTGTGCGCAGCGCTTTGGCATAAATTACAGCGAAACTTTCTCACCAGTGGCGAGGTAATCTACGATCAGGCTGGTGATTGCTCTGGCAGTTGAGCATGGTATGTATGTTCATCAAATGGATGTTTCTTCTGCTTATCTCAACAGTGAACTGCGAGATTTGGTGTACATGCGGCAACCAGAGGGATTTGTTGACCAGAAGTTCCCTGAGCGTGTGCTAAAACTAAACAAATCTTTGTACGGCTTAAAGCAGAGTGGCCGTGAGTGGAATGCGAAGCTAAATTCTGTTTTGGTGAAGATGGACTTCAACCCCTGCGCCAGCGAGCCGTGTCTATACATACGGCGACAAGGTCAAACAATAGGCATCATAGTGGTGTATGTAGATGACATGATTGTGGCCAGTACTAGCAAAGATGACCTAAAAAGAATAAAGATGTCGATTGCCGACGAATTCGACGTCACTGATGGCGGTCAGTTGAACCATTTTCTTGGAATGGAAATAGATCGTGAAGGCAACTGGCAACATAAATGTTGGCCATAAGCAATATATTGAAAATCTCTTACGTGAGTATGGTATGCAAAACTGTAAATCTAATGCTATACCTCTTGAAGCAGGATTTCAAGTAAAATGCGATCAAGACGACTGCAAGCGTGTAGATCAAACGAGCTATCAATCATTAATAGGCTCTTTAATGTATTTGGCAATAACAACACGGCCGGATATACTACACTCAGTCGTAAAACTTGCACAGCAAAATGCAGATCCACACCAGGAGCACGAGGCAGCTGCTAAAAGAATACTGAGGTACTTGAGGGGCACTGCCGAATTATGTCTACAATATAAGAAGACTGGAATGCCTGTATATTGCTTCGTCGATGCTGATTGGGCTGGAGACAGCATGGACCGAAAATCTTTCAGTGGCTGGACCTTCATCGCAGCCGGGGCAGCCTTTTCATGGGAAAGCAAGAAACAAGGTGTGGTAGCCTTGAGCAGCACTGAGGCGGAGTATGTCGCACTATCGATGGCGGCAAAAGAAGCAACGTACATACGGAAGGTGATGCGTGAATTGGGATTTGCTGACGACTTCGCAACACAAATCAACAGCGATAATCAAAGTGCACAATGTCTAGCTAAGGACTCGAAATTCCATGCACGCAGCAAACACATTGACATCAAATATCACCATGTACGGGAAATGGTTAAGAATAAATTTGTAGAAATTAACTATGTACCTACTGAAACTATGTACCTACTGATTCAGAGGAGCTGGCCTTCCCAACCATCTTTGCTGGTCAGAAGAGGAAGTGTAAAGAAAGCTTTACCACAATAGTTAGGTCAGAACTTAGGAATTTTGATAGGCGGGGCTTCAGGACAGATAAGCTATTCCTAAACTTCAAAAAGTTGGAAATTCTTAATATTAGGAATAATGTTTATATTTTCTTGCGAAAGCACAGTGCCAATCAGGCGATTTTAGCTGCCCTGACCTAAACGAAAACCATTTAGAAAACTTGATTCGCCACGATGATGGATATATAGTTTTGAAAGGAATTGGAACTTCTCGGGCTCATTGGGAGGCGGAAAAGAAAAACGTAATGGCAATGATTCGGCAGTCATCAGTAGACACTGTTAAATGCTTCATTGATCGGTTTATCACAACTGATACAAGCAACCCTGAAATAGCCCCATTTCTTGATTATCAAATGCATAATCATGGGCATTCCTGCAGACGGGAAATCAGAAGAAAACCCGTTTGCAGATTTGGCATTCCATATCCCCCAATGCCTCAAACGGAAATTCTGTTTCCGTTTGATGAAGACACGCCAAATGTCGAACAGCATAGGGAAAATTTTGAAAAAATAAAGTCCTCTTTTGGACTGTAATTATGATCAAGAGACAGTTAATAATCTTTGTGACTTTAATTATTTTCTCTCTCTTAATTTGGACTATAACGCATACTTATGCGCACTACGGTCTAATCTTAGAAAACCAAAAGTATTTCTGAAAAGAACTTTTGCAGCCGTCAAGCTTAACGCTTACAACACGCACCTTCTTTTGATGCAGCGTGCGAATATTGATATTCAGTTTATACTGGATCCTAACGCATGCTGCAGCTATGTCGTTAATTACATTAACAAATCTCAGAGGGTAGTTTCAAAATTAATGCGTGAAGCTGTAAACGAAATTTGCAGGGGCAATGTGACAATAAAGCAAAAGTTACAGCATATTGGTCACAAGTTCATTTCCGGTACGGAAATATCAGCACAAGAAGCTGTCTACTGCTGTTTGGGCATGAAGTGGTCCTGCAGTAGCAATGCCTCAGTTTTCATTAACACTTCGCCACCAGATCAGCGTGTTAGCATTCTGAAATCGAGGCAACAGCTTGAAGAGCTTGATCAGGACTCGACACACATTTTTGTTAAAGGGTTTTTAGAACATTATGTTCAGCGCCCTGTCGAGCTTGATAGTTTGTGCCTAGCCGAGTTTGCTGCTTTTTACAGATACAGCAAGACTCGGAGGGTCACTCGCCACAGAACCGAGGTAGCAATTTTGTATTTCCCATGTAGAAACGAGGCCTCAGAGCTAATCTCAAATAATTGTGAAGTCATTTGCACTGAGAGCTCATTGAGGCCAGCCGTAGGAAATACAACAATAGTGAGCTGGAAGATGCTCTTAATAATGTTGTACAGGAAGAGGAAGGGATTGCTGCTGAAAATCAGGAAGAGGTAGATAGGGATTTTAGGGTTTTAGGATTACCAGAGATAAATCCTCAGCTCAACATATTAAATTTAAATGAGGATAATAATGAAGATAGCTCTGACCCAGAAGGTGGTAATGTCCGTCTGATTAAACTGCCACCATTAATTTCGTCCGATAGCTTGGCTGACATTATAAGATCGCTCAATATTAAGCAAAAGACCTACCTAACACATGTTTTACACAACGTAAAAAACAAAACCGGTGTAGGAAAAAGTCGCTTAATATTGGCTATTTTCCAGTCATTGTCCTTAATGTTTAATAGTCGACCAGGAACAGATCCCAACACTATTAAAATTCTTTTATGCGCACCCACGGGAAAAGCCGCATTAGGCATTAGTGGCTCCACGCTGCATTCAATGTTTTCCCTCCCAATTAATCAGTCAGGTTCTAATTTAAGACCCTTGAGCCACTATTCAGTCAATACTTTGTATTCAAGGCTAATTGACCTTAAACTTATAATTATTGACGAAATATCAATGGTGGGCTCAAAAATGTTTTCAAATTTGGCTTTCCGTTTAAAGCAAATTTTCAAAAATACTTCTCCCTTCGGAGGAATTTCTTTAGTAGTCTTTGGTGACCACGACCGCTCTCGCCTGTAGGTGATTCTTGGATTTTTGAATCCAACTCCTCCGATCCCTACAACGCCATTTTTGGCACATCTCTGTGGGATCTCTTTAAGTATTTTGAGCTCACACAAATTATGCGTCAACGGGAGGACCAATTATTTGCAACTGCCTTAAATAATATGGCATCAGGGTGTATGACAGCCGAAGATATTCAACTGTTAAGCAATCGTTCCCGTCCGCTTTCTGAAGTCCCTGATGATGCAATTCATCTCTTTACTACCAATGCGGCCACCAATTATTATAATACAAGGAAACTTACCTCAATTCCCACTGACCTATATTATTCTACCGCTGAGATTATATTAAAGTTACCGATTTAGATTCTGCAAGAAGGTCCGACATTCTTGAAAGGGTTAAGCTTTTTAAGTCGTCCGATACACAAGGTTTGTGTACTTTTCTTCTCCTGAAGACCACAGCCAAATATATGATTACGGTCAATATTGATACTGGCGATAGGTTGGTCAATGGAGCAACCGGGACTCTTATGCAGATAGATTTAGATTCATCCAACTCTCCCTGCACTCTATGGATGAAATTTTTTGAGGAAAGTATTGGAGAAATTGGTCGCTCCAAACGCACTCACAATACTGAGTTTTCGTGGACCCCAATTCAGAAAATTATTAAAAATTTTCAATTTAAGAAAAATGAGCAAGTTACGATCGATCGTTAGCTATTTCCAGTTGTGCCTGCAGAAGGCATAACTATTCACAAGAGCCATGGGGCTACGTATAGCCAAGTGGTGGTCCACACTTCCCTCCTCATGCCTCGCGCTGCACTATACGTAGCCTGCAGCAGAGCCACAATTGCTAATGAGCCACAAGTTGCGATCTGAAAATTTACTTCAGACAAATTATGATTATCTGTTCAACAGTTCGAATTTAGATATTTTATTTCATAACACTGAAAGCATTCATTGTCACATTGACGATATTCGATCGGACAAATTAATGCTTCAGTCGTCCATTTTGTGTTCTGCTGAATCTTGGACTCTTCCGAATGAAAATTTCGATATTCCAGGATTCAGCAACTTGCTTCGCTTAGATTCCCACGAAGCAGAGGGATCTAAAAGAGGTCTCATTATCGATTGAAAAAACGAAATAGTTGACAGGGTTTCAATTTGCTTCAGTGGTAGATACACTTATATGTCACTGGCATTTGAGTATACTGTATTTAAATACAACTCAACAAATTTCCTAGTGTTCTATAAAAGTAGAAGTTATCCTTTAACTAAGTTTAAATCTGAGCTTGAGGATATATTTCAACAGCATAGCCAGCCTTTTAGCTAATAATTGTATAATTTTAGGAGATTTTAATTTATGTTTAGCAAAATTAAGTGAGGGTAGGTCTATTTATAATAACTTACTTAGTAAGGGCTTCAGAAAATTGATGGATTTGAAAACGCCCACAACTAATTGTGATTCTCACATTGATTGGGCGTTTTCAAATCTATCTGGAAATGATATTTTAGCCAAAACTTTTAAAACAGTTTATAGTTTCCATAATGCTATTTCAGTTAGTGTTAAGAATAGTTTATAAAAATTATGTATGAGTTAAGATTAGATTATTCATTGTATAATTTTTTAAATTAAGTAAATTAATTGTATTTTTGTATTCAATAAATAATATCTATTTATAGTTAGAATATTGTTTAATTTATTTATTGATACTAAATAAATGAATTGTAAGCAATACCATTTTATACTTACAATATTGTTTCATTTATTTATTGAAACTAAATAAATAAATTGTAAGTAATGTTGGATTATTATTATATATTATAAATAATAATAATGTATTAAATTTTAAATAAAATAAATTTTTAATTTGTTTTTAATAAATAATACCAAATTTATATTGTTATGGTACTCTTTTATAATAGAATATTGTTTCATTTATGTTAGAAATATACATATTGCTAATTGGCAACGCACTCTTATACGCACCCTTCATTGCGCTTACAGAATTGTATAAGTATAAGTCACACTTCTGTAAATATTTGTAAGCATCTCTCATAAAGAAAACATTAAATCAGTCTTAATTGAACCATCACATGAAGAACACGATATAATAAATTCATCAGGTTATGGGCCCAGGAAGCTCAAGAAATACAATTGTGCGCGAAGTTATTATATCGAATTAGTAAAGAAAGTGAATAGCAAATATTCTGGACTTTCTTGTTTGTGACAATGAATTCAATTATGAACTCGATAGAGAAATTGGACGACAATAATTATGGTGCGTGGGCCGTGCAAATGAAAAGCGTGCTCATACATTCCGAGTTGTGGGGCTACGTGTGTGGACTAAAAGTGAAAAATGAAAGTGATAGTCCCGAGAAAAAATTGGATTTTGATGCCAAAGATGAGAAGGCCCTCGCGAGCATTATGCTCTGCATTAAGGCATCACAAATAAACAATGTCAAAAATTGCGTAACTGCTGAAAGTGCTTGGAAAAAACTAAAAGAAATCCATATGCCCGCTGGTCCCGCGCGTCGCGTTCAGTTGCTGAGACAATTGTTGTATCTAAAGTTGATAGATTCAGAAAATATGGTATCGCACATAGCAAAATTTTCAGACTTAATTGAAAAACTGTCTGAAATTGAGTTTACATTGGCCGATGAGTGTCTGTGCATATTACTATTGTCTAGTTTGCCGGAATCTTTTGACAATTTTGTAGTTGCCATTGAATCACGTGATTCGTTACCTACTTTAACTTCGCTAAAAATCAAGTTAATCGAAGAGAGTGGGCGCCGAAATATAGACACAGAACAAAGCGGAGTGCAGAAAATGTTCTCGTCGCGACGTGAGAAAAGTACAGTCTCGCAAAATAAAAACTTTAAGCAGCGAGTGTGCTGGTGTTGTGGTCGTCAAGGGCACATTGCGGTTAACTGTAGAAGTGCAAAGAAAAACGAAAAAAGAAACAATGAAGAGAGTGATAATAAGAAGTCATATTCTGTGTTTGCTGCTGCGAATCACAACTACAGTTTTTCAAAGAATATTTGGTGCTTGGACAGTGGTGCGACTGCACATTTGTGTAACGATAAATCGCTTTTTATAGAGATCAAAAAGCACAGAGAAAGAATTGTGTTGGCCGGAATAAATTATATTGAAGCGATCGGTATCGGAACAGTGCGTTTACAGTGGAAACATAGTACAATCGATTTGACCGATGTACTTCTGGTTAACAATATTCAATGTAATTTTATTTCCGTGGCGAAAGTGGTGAACAAGGGATTCACAGTAAATATTTCGAATAGCTGTGCACGCATAAAAAATCGCACGGGCGATGTTGTTTGTGTTGCCAAGAAGCAAAACGATTTGTTTTTGTTTGAAACGAGCGAACAAAAATGTTTCAACGCACAAACGGATAATAAAGGACTTATTAAATGGCACTATCGCTTTGGCCATTTAAATTTTGCCAGTATAGAAAAAATGATGAAAAAACATATGGTTCATGGCTTAACATCCGAACAATGTATGAATATGAAAAACTATGTGTGTGAGACTTGCGCAAAGTGCAAAATAAGTGAGAAGCAATTTCCTAAGCATTCTTATAATCGGGCAAAGGACGTATTAGATCTCATCCATACGGACATTTGTGGACCAATGCATAAGAGTTCGGTTGGCGATGCTCGTTACTTTGCAACTTTCATTGATGATAAATCGCGTTACGTTTGCGTTTGTTTTTTGAAGACGCGAAACGAAATCCTCGATAAGTTCAAAGAATTTAAAGCAATTGCGGAGACATCAATTGGCAGGAAAATAAAGTGTCTGAGAAGTGACAACGGGCGCGAGTATTTGAGTAGCGCATTTCAACAATTGCTAAGTAGCAATGGTATAAGGAGGCAGCTTACTGTGCCTCATACACCGCAGCAAAATGGGGTGGCAGAACGAGCAAACCGTACGTTGGTGGAGATGGCACGCAGCATGCTGAGTCATGCTGATCTCGACGAGAGTTTTTGGGCAGAGGCCGTAAATACAGCTGCATATCTGCGCAACCGCTCTGAGACTTCGACGTTGACCGATATGACACCTTACGAGTCATGGAATGGCAAGAAACCAGGCGTAAGTCATTCACGAATATTTGGTAGTAGAGCTATCGTGCTTAACAAGACGCAACGCAAGAAGTTTCAACCTAAAGGAGAGGAGCGAGTGTTGATTGGCTATTCTGCAACAGCAAAGGCATATCGTTTGTTTGACCCAAAAACAAGGAAGGTAACAGAGGCAACAGAGAGGTTATATTTCTTGAAGATTCCCTTACAGACGACAGTGTGAGAGATCAGGGCTCAACAAACAGTACTGAAGTCACGCTGGTGATGGACGAGTCTAATCCTGCGTGTAACATAGACGACAATGTTGAAGATGTGGCACTGGACGGTATGAATCACCAAGAACAGCAACAAGAGGCAGATAAAATTGGAGAAGGAGATTTGGAAGTCGACACAGCTGATAATTGCGGGAAGAGAGGACCTGGACGCCCAAAGCTTATCTACACTGGACAACCCGGACGCCCTCGCAAGCAGTATAACATACTGAATGTTATGAAAACTGATGATGTATCAGTGCCTGGAACTGTGGATGCAGCTTTGAATTCTCATCATGCCAAATTTTGGCAGGCATCGATGCAGAAGGAGATAGCAAGTCTACAAGCCAACAAAACCTGGACGTTGACTGACCTACCAAAAGGAGAGAAGGCTATTGGTAGCAGATGGGTGTTCGCAGTCAAGCGTGACAAAAATGGCCAGGTGGATAAATTCAAGGCCCGTTTAGTGGCTAAAGGCTGTGCGCAGCGCTTTGGCATAAATTACAGCGAAACTTTCTCACCAGTGGCGAGGTAATCTACGATCAGGCTGGTGATTGCTCTGGCAGTTGAGCATGGTATGTATGTTCATCAAATGGATGTTTCTTCTGCTTATCTCAACAGTGAACTGCGAGATTTGGTGTACATGCGGCAACCAGAGGGATTTGTTGACCAGAAGTTCCCTGAGCGTGTGCTAAAACTAAACAAATCTTTGTACGGCTTAAAGCAGAGTGGCCGTGAGTGGAATGCGAAGCTAAATTCTGTTTTGGTGAAGATGGACTTCAACCCCTGCGCCAGCGAGCCGTGTCTATACATACGGCGACAAGGTCAAACAATAGGCATCATAGTGGTGTATGTAGATGACATGATTGTGGCCAGTACTAGCAAAGATGACCTAAAAAGAATAAAGATGTCGATTGCCGACGAATTCGACGTCACTGATGGCGGTCAGTTGAACCATTTTCTTGGAATGGAAATAGATCGTGAAGGCAACTGGCAACATAAATGTTGGCCATAAGCAATATATTGAAAATCTCTTACGTGAGTATGGTATGCAAAACTGTAAATCTAATGCTATACCTCTTGAAGCAGGATTTCAAGTAAAATGCGATCAAGACGACTGCAAGCGTGTAGATCAAACGAGCTATCAATCATTAATAGGCTCTTTAATGTATTTGGCAATAACAACACGGCCGGATATACTACACTCAGTCGTAAAACTTGCACAGCAAAATGCAGATCCACACCAGGAGCACGAGGCAGCTGCTAAAAGAATACTGAGGTACTTGAGGGGCACTGCCGAATTATGTCTACAATATAAGAAGACTGGAATGCCTGTATATTGCTTCGTCGATGCTGATTGGGCTGGAGACAGCATGGACCGAAAATCTTTCAGTGGCTGGACCTTCATCGCAGCCGGGGCAGCCTTTTCATGGGAAAGCAAGAAACAAGGTGTGGTAGCCTTGAGCAGCACTGAGGCGGAGTATGTCGCACTATCGATGGCGGCAAAAGAAGCAACGTACATACGGAAGGTGATGCGTGAATTGGGATTTGCTGACGACTTCGCAACACAAATCAACAGCGATAATCAAAGTGCACAATGTCTAGCTAAGGACTCGAAATTCCATGCACGCAGCAAACACATTGACATCAAATATCACCATGTACGGGAAATGGTTAAGAATAAATTTGTAGAAATTAACTATGTACCTACTGAAAATATGATAGCTGATATCCTAACTAAAAATCTTTGTAAAGTTAAGCATATGAAATTCACATGTATGTTAGGTATGCAGTAGATCAAAAATTTGTATAATTGCGTTGAGAAGGAGTGTTAGAAATATACATATTGCTAATTGGCAACGCACTCTTATACGCACCCTTCATTGCGCTTACAGAATTGTATAAGTATAAGTCACACTTCTGTAAATATTTGTAAGCATCTCTCATAAAGAAAACATTAAATCAGTCTTAATTGAACCATCACATGAAGAACACGATATAATAAATTCATCAATTTATTTATTGATATCTATTGATTTATCTATTGATACCCTGTACTAAGGGTACAGTGTATTTTTTAGTCGGGAAACTCGACTGCTGCTTCCTTACTTGTTTTCATATCGGTCGTTTGTATGGCAGCTATATGAATAAAGGTCCGATCCGGCCCAAACTTTCACGAATCGTGTATGGCTATGTCAAATGAATAAATGTTTAATTCGGTTGCGATAGCTTGGAGAACAAAAAAGTTTTCCATACAAAGACTTGAAATCTGATTGATCGTTTCTATGGCAGCTATATGATATAGTGGTCCGATCCGACCGAATTTTAAACTTGATCTGCGTGCAACAAAAATAATGATCTGGTAAAAATTTCAAAACGCTAGCTTTAAAACTACTGTCGATTTTTAGCATAGAAACAGACGGACAGACGGACATGGCTATATCGACTCGGCTGTTGATGCTGATCAAGAATATATATACTTTATACACATTTCTGGACAAAATTATAATACCCTCTGCAAGGGTATAAAAATGTGGCAAATATAATCATTTTTTACAGAAATTAAATAATGGAATCAAGGGAATCGTACATTTTTTCCTTTCACTCCAATTTCTGTTTAACTTAAGGACTTAAAATATCCTGAAATAAATATTATTTAAAACATTAAAATTGGTTTATCATTAATCAATGACTTAAATCGGACTAACAAGGAATAACAAGGAAGAATTTATGTATAATCGAAAACAAATAATTTAAATTGATTGAATTAAATATTTACTTTACATTAGAAACGTGAAGTACGATTAAGTAAGGAGCTTTAAGTCAGTCCATCCCAGAAAGAACGTGAACGCCGGCACAGAGAAAACTAGTGCAGATTTTTAATAGTAACAAAAGTATGGCCGTCCTTTTTTATTTTAGTTGTATAAAAGGCCTAGCAACCCTTTAGTGACTCCATAGGGCCTATTTTGAAAGTCTTTTCGCGAAATAATTTGTGATTCATTGGAAAAGTATAAAACCTGCCTGTTTATAATAGTTATTGTATAAATATAATCTATTATTTATCAGAGTCGAGAAACTCGACTAGTGTACTTATTTATTTTTTTGTGTAATGGAAAGTTTTCTGAATTGTTTGAGTGTTCTTTTCCCGTTACATAATTACTATTATAAATACGTTTTTGTTATAAAATATATTTTTTGTTCGTATAATATTTTTGTTCCACTATAATATAAAAAAGTCAAGCATTATATATATAGTTCAATTTGATCATATGTGTTTTCTTAGGTTTACCGAGGAACCTTATGGTGATGGAACCTAAGTTCATTCCGGACTTGGGTTCGGCGGAGTCCGAAGGACTCGGAAAAAGCGAAGTTATTCTTGAAGTTTCTTTGCTGTGTAACTGAAAAATATTTTTATCGCTCTCTTTAGTGTAGCATAATATGTTTTTACTACTTTACTGCTTAACTTAACTTTTTTAATTTTTTGTTTCAGATATCATGGCAAACGACTCACAAATTGGCATATCAGATATGACAGAAATGTCGGAAATAGATGAGCTCGGAATAAATGAAAATCTTAAACTTCGTTATTGCAGCGATATAATTTATGTATCCTTTTTAAATAAGTTTTATTCCTACAATGAATCGAATTATGTTTTAATATATTTAATGGCGAACTCACGATAATGTAACCCACAATCATATATTTTATTTTTAAACCCTTGCAGAGGGTATTATAATTTTGTCCAGAAATGTGTACCGCATTAAAGGAAGCATCTCCGACCCCACAAATTATATATATTCTTGATCAGCATCAACAGCCTAGTCGATATAGCCATGTCCGTCTGTTTCTATGCAAAAAATAACCAGTGGTTTTAAAGCTAGCGTTTTGAAATTTTTACCAGATCATTATTTTTGTTGCACGCAGATCAAGTTTAAAAATCGGTCGGATCGGACCACTATATCATATAGCAGCCATACAAACGATCAATCAGATTTCAAGTCTTTGTATGGAAAACTCGTTTTTTCTCCAAGCTATCGCAACCGAATCAAACATTTATTCATTTATTATAGCCATACACGATTTGTAAAAGTTTGGTCCGGATCGGACCACTATATCATATAGCTGCCATAAAAACGACCGATATGAAAACAAGTCATTGTATGGAACACTTTTTTGTTTTCCAAGCTATTGCAACCGAATTCAACACTTATTCATTTGGCATAGCCATACACGATTTGTAAAAGTTTGGTCCGGATCGGAAAATTATATCATGCTGCCATACAAACGACCGATATGAAAACAAGTCTTTGTATATAAAACTTTTTTGTTTTCCAAGCTATTGCAACCGAATTCAACATTTATTCATTTAACAGAGCCATACCAATAATTTTGAAAAGACTTCTAATTTTTACATGAGTACTTATTGCAATTTTATGAAGATCTGCAAGGGTATACCATCTTCGGCAAGCCGAAGATAACTTTTCTCACTTGTTTCTGTCTAAGCCTAGGGTTCCGTTTATTTTTATCGTTAAACCAAACCTTAGGCTGAACTTATTAAAATTATCAAGGTTCTTGCCTAAAAAATATTTCAAGCCCCTTATACTCAATTTAAAAAATTCAATTAAAAATTAAAAAAACAAGAAAAGAAAGCTAACGTCATGACGTTAGAAGAGAAAATTTTTTGTTATGATAGGAGAGAATAAACGAGGAGGAAATGCACGTTAAGATAATCCAACAGGGGCCAATACAGTTTGTACAAATTACCTTTAAAGATTTCTGCTGGACATATTTTAAACTGTAATGGCTCAAGAATAGAGGAGTAAAATTTCTAATCCATTTGAAACAAATGTTAAATTTTAGGCGTTTTAGTATATTCTGGCTGTATACATTAGCATTAATAAGGTTATGTAGGAAAACGACACCCAGTATCTTTCTACAGTTAATTAGTAAGAGTCTGATAGGATGAAAAGGAAGGTGAAGATTTGCATCCTAGTTGAGTGCTCTAAGAGCGAACATCAAGAAGTTCAGTTGTAAAAATTTAATTCTGCCTTGATGAACACTGTATTGAGGGCTCCTGTCTCTAGACCCGTACTCCAGTATCGGACGGACTAAAGATATATGTATATAAGCTTTTAGTTATATATGGTCATTGAATTCCTTAGACCATCTTTTAATGAAGAGAAGCACACACTTGCCTTTATTACCCATCGAAATTTAAAGTTTAAAATCTAATTGGACAACAAGATCATTAACCTAAGTTAATTTTTCTAGGAAATCCTATAGAGAAAGTTTGTGATCTGTTGTGGTCTCGAGCGATAAAAAAGCATAACCTTGCTTTTTGACCCTGAAGAGGATTTATAATTAGACAAAGATTAATGTCATCGGTGTACCTATGTACGGCGGAGTTTGTTAGAACATTAGGTACAAAATAGTAAAAAATAACGGACTAAGAATTCTTGCTTTGGGGACTCCCTATATAGCTCGGACATCACGCCTTGTCCGTGTACATTTTAAAAAGGAGACGTTGGGTTCTTCCATAGAATCAATGCAAATCCACATTAGAAGGCATATGGTAAAGGGATTGAGTTTTCTGTCAAGGAGTGAGTGATAAACAGTCAAATGCTTTGCTAAAGTCAGTGTAGATGACATCTGTTTGAAGCCCATTTCGGTAGCCATCTGTAATAAAGGACGTCGGCTCGAAAAGGTTTGTAGTGTCATGTAGGAATAATTGAACTGCAGAGGTGCTAAAATGTGACGGGAGAATTTCTAGAGGAATTTTCTTTTAGAAGAGTTCTTAAGCACGCACACTCCAGCATAGTACACCATCGGGACCTGGCGAATAGATTATATTTACCTTCAGAAGCTACGATAACAAACTGCTTTCGGAGACGATGGTCTGAAATTAAGATTGGATTGAATATTTTATGATCTGATCCATAATTGTAATAGATAAATACGTTGTTTTGAACAAATGTTGCGAATAGATCGGGTGTTGTTTAACAATTGAGCAGTAAAGGTGATTTTAACCCAGAGGAACTTAAAATCACCAGAATTTAGCAAATTTACCTCTTCAGAAGCCAAATCGGAATACACAGAGATTATGACTCCTCTCCTTTGCGCAGAGGTCGGTCCCGTCTTAAAGTGGGTTACTTATCTGGAATGACGTCATCTTTAATCAGGTTTCTGTCAAGACAATATTATAGAATAGAAATAAAAAACTATTGAAATAAAGTTTAGGAAGCTTACAACTTAACCCACTAGTATTCCGATAGCATGATTAAAGGTGTTATAAATTTTAATAAACTTTGGTGAGTTTGACTTCCATATGCTTAGTAATATTGTTCTTAATCGTATTCGGCTGATGTACTCACAAGAATATATTCTCTGGGAATTCTCGTACATCGGCAATTGATTGAAATGCGGCTTGAGTAAAAAATAGTACAACTTCTGCTTGAGCGGCGGCATGTTTGTTGGCTGAACAGTCAGACACCCTGTTCATGTAAAATCGCATGTAAAATCGTTGGGAATTCGGAATTTGTCATTATTCAATTATATAGCAGCTTAAGGATGAGCCAAGATCTTCAAAAAAGAGGTTCTGAAAAAATGTTAAGTTTTTATCTGAAAAAACATGGAAGTAACTGCCATTCAGTTCGAAGGTTAAGTTGTATTGAAACTGTAGGAAGTAATTTCTGGCTTGCCTTAGGAATTAAATTTAACTATAATTGTTTTCTACTGTAATTTAATTTAAAAAATATAAAGGAATTTGGGTGTGCCTATTGAATGTCAAACATACTTTTCCAATAATCTTTTTCCATACTATTCCTTTTCGAAAAAGGTTTCGATAACACTCGGTAGGTGCCCATTGAGCTGTTGGGTATCGTCATGATCCACTTAAGATGCTGCCCGAAACTTGTTAGATACTCCTGGTACCACTGGGTCCAGAAGTCTGGGTACATAGAATGGATACTCTGAGAGTATGTCAGACGGCCCACAAGAATAAGCCCAAGATCCTCCTATGGTATGGCGATAGTTAGTTTTCTTCCATATTCGGGAACATCAGTTGACCACCGCACATATTTAAGTAAAAAAAGTACGCATTTCCTCATATGTGAGACGCAATTTAACGCATAGAACTGCTCATTCCAACTTTCCCGATCATAATAGCTGCTGCTTTTCATTGACTGATCGCTATGCTCCAATAAAATTTGTCCCTTTTTCGCTAAATTTACTTGATGGTGCATTTGCCTTGTAAGAAGAAAAATCATCGCAACGCTGCCCAAAAAGTTTCTGTGGGTATCTCTGTGGCTAGTTCCAACTGAATTGCCGAACATACACCACCATACATACGAATGGGCAATAGGCTTTTTCGCGTTTTTGTCGCATCCACTGTTTACAAATGGTCGGTTTATTTCATCAACCATTAAGCTTCGCTTAAGCTTTGGTAGATTTTTCTGAAAAGTTATCCAATTCAGTGTTCATTTTGCTTCCCAGCAAACGTGGTATTGAACCCTAGAACCTTGAACGATGTATTTGAGTAAACCTTCTTGTTCTCTGATTAAATGCATTTTCTTACTGTTCGATCCAGTCATCCACGTAAAAATTGTTCACACAAAATTTTGTTATGTTTGGGAACTCCTGCTATTGGGCAGCAGCCAGTTGCTCCAGTGCAAGAATGATGCTGATGCTTTAAACGGAAGCTACATGATGTACTTTCTATTCTCATCGCGACTGTGTTGTTGTAAGTTCATAAGCACCCACAACCTTCGGAAAGAGGCATAATAATCAACTAATATTTTAAAAGCCATAGTGTTGCTTGCTCAAGGTGTAAACAGTGACAAAAATTTATAAGATAGTGATAAGCTTTTCTTGGTCATTGTAGGTTTTCTTTCCAGTGATAAATGATCTCGAAACAAACACGCTGCCAATTAAATTATCTAACCACCAGTAACAGATTAATACACACTTAGTAAAGGCGCGTTGATGCTCTGAGTTCCCAATGGTGAAGTGGCCTTTCGAAGAACGTAAGCTGCATCCTCTTTTATTGTCTGCTTTAATCGATAATATCCACCTAACCAATATGGTGTACAAACCAATCCAGTTGCTTCAATACTGTGTTCAAATACATACTACAATAGGTACGCTAGGTGCATCTGTTCCATCCATTTGAGTTTGTTGAGTTCTGCACATTTGCCGCCAAGAGCCTTCTGCTTGTACGATGTTACATATAGGCAACGTTGAGATGTGTGTTGTATGATCCTTCTGATCCTTACCTGCTCCTTGCGTCCAGGTGCAGCAGTGAATGCAGCAGTGAAAGTAAGTTTGCTGATACCATGGCCAGGCTTTTGATAATTTTGCCAAAGAGAGTGTTCCTTGGAGAACGTTCTTAATGACCCTGCAGATATAAACAAGATCTGCCATACAGATTGTGAATAATTACTAAACCAATTAGCTCAAATACAATACATACATAGAATAAATAATTTACCCAAATCTCTCTCTTTACGCCGAAGTCGACATAGACAGTAATAGCAGTATTTAACATCCCAAAACACTCATTAACCCGTTGCTCAAAAGCAGTTGAACCAGGAAATAAACATCTCGTTCTAGAAAAGCGACGCGAAGACGTTATGGTAACTATGCTTACCAAGTACTTAAGTAAAGAAAAGAACATATCCAATGCCGGTACATATAGCCACTATCAACATCGAATATATAAAAAAAGTCATGGAGAGCGTATCTAAGTCTAAGCCCACCGTCGAAACGGCTTTTTCCTTTATGATCCAAAGGTAGAGAGTGCCGAAGCGAATAAGAAATAGCTAGATCAGACAAATACTTTCACACAACACGCATGTGCTTTTAGAATCTTATTTCTACAACAGAAAATTTTCAGTTAAGAAATATACTACGTCCGGTGACCGCGTAATATTCACAATTACACTGCAGAAACAATTAATTTTAAACAACATGGGAGTACTGCAAACATTACATTATTGCATCAGAACATTTGTGGATATCCCTATGCATAATAAATTTATTGTTGATTCAAAAGTCACGTTTTAAACCGAATTCGCGCCATATTCTGGGAGTGTTAAAGCATCGATTGATCTTGAATACGTATGTCGCGGCTGCTCTTAGAAAAAGAATGTGTCGCGAGTTGTTTCAACGCTTCAAGAATAATAATCGAAGATGTAATAACATCGAAGATGCTAAGATGCAGAATTGGAAACATTACCCGTTCCAAACGCCAGAAGAATTAGCCGATTCATTGCAGCTGACTCAGCAAGCCGTCAAAACGCCTCAAAGCCATGGGAATAATTTAGAAGCACAGCGAACCTCAGTGCAATTGGTAAGATTAGCTGGAAGTGATATACATATGAGATAGTGAAGGCCAACGCATTTGATGCGTTTGAGCTGAAAACTAATAAATATATGAAAAAGTCATTTTTCGTCATGACAATGCTCGACTCCACGTCGCAAAAGTGGTCAAAAAATATTTGTAAACGGCAAATGGGAGATCATGGTCATACTCCCCAGACGCATTCTGACTACAACCTTTTCCGATAGAAGTAAAAAGTTGGATTGATCACCTAAAAAACTGCCAGTTTTTCCGTCCCGGAATCCGCACACTGCCAGAGAGATAGGCGAATATAGTAGATAAAAAGTTCCAGTACGGCTTGTCCGAGCTATATCGGAAGTCTCCCAGGAAAGCGATCTTGCGCTGTTATTTTTACCTTTTCTGGTCACCAAATTTATGAGATATTTTAGGCGTTGAATTTGTTTTCATCGGTATTTTACCACGAGAAGGCGGTTGTTATTTGATATCAGTAGTTTTTTTTACTCAAATACTATAACAATTCCACATGTATGGAAACAGAAAATTTTTTATTTATATAATCGTAAATTTACACACAAAAATCGTATTTATCTTTAATTAAAAATTTTCTGAATTATAAAAGAATTATTAAAAAAATGCATTAAATAATGTGCATTTGTGGGTTTTTGCAACGGCATAGAAGCCCTCATTTGGTCCTGCGACCACCTTCCAAAATGTGACCTTTGCAAACGTCCTAAAATCGGGACTTACAGAACCTAGCTCTACGACAACAACACTGCATGCTGCCCAAACTGATCCGGCACCGAATCCCCCATCATCTACGCCACAAGAAAGTAGCCATGATGCATACTCTGCAGCAGCAGATGATCGAATTCATATCCTTCATTAGAACTACCATGCAAGATCTTATGCGGATTACGCCTGGTCACCCCTAAAGGAAAAGGCAAACAAAAAGCTTGACTACGTCTCTTCAGGCAGACCATCATACTGGCCTACCGACCGAAAAAAATTCCTGACCTTATCGACTTTGCAATAACTAAAAATATCCCTTGAAATCTCATCAGTGCCAAATCTCTACCGGATCTATCATCTAACAACTCGCCAGTCCTTTTAAATATTAACCGTCTTCAACGCCCTGAGACTAACAATGCAGGCTAATAGATTAACATCAAAGAGAACAAACTTGCACAAATGCAGAAAATAAATAAGTTCACACATTGAGCTGAACCCAAGGCTAAACTTTGATGCCGAGATAGAATCAGCAGCAAATACCCTGGAGAGTGTCTTAGTTACAGCTGCTAAAATCTCAACACCTCAAATAGAGAGCGCCCCTTGCAGACGCAGGATGACAAACGCAGATATCGCGCGGCTCGTTTTAAAAAAAAACAACGTATGCGCCAATCACCAATCGCAAAGAAAAGATTCAAAAATGCCTCACGAAATCTCTCCAATGCGCTGAAGGAAAAAGATAAAAACGCCCAACTTCGCTATATTTAAATTTTAGGCAGCAAAAACTTACTATGAAAAGTTCATCCCATTTTAACCACACCGGCAAAAACTATACATATCACCATTAAGGAATATCACTGGTGGTTGGGCCTGCAGCGATAAAGATAGAGCTACCACATTTGCAACGCATTTTCAACGTGTGTTCCACCCGAACCCTGCTACAAACTCGTTTGTACGAGCCCTGCCCACTATGAATTCGCACGGCCAATGTTTTTACGCATATGCAATGTTTAGCACACAATATATGTGAAGATAATGCAGATAACACATACAAACATATATTTTTCTGAAAGATAATTTTATTCTCTATATGAAAGAAAAAAAATTTTTTTTGTTATTTAACGTAAAACAACAACAGCATTTATTTACATACACTATTCTTATTATTGTTTACAAACACTTGACCACTATTATTTCGTACGCTATAAACTTTACAGTCTATTTGGCTTAATATAATTTATATACTTAATATTAATACTTAGTAACATCACCCTTAGCCTCTATAACACATTTACAACGATCCTGCATTGAATTAAGCAGGTATTGGCAGTGCTCTCTTGAAATAGAGTCCCATATTTCTTGCATTTTAATTTTTAGCGCTGGAATAGTTCTTTGAGGCTCATTTCTCAAGCGCCTCTTCATGATTCCCCATATATTTTCAATTGGGCTGAGATCTGGACTATTAGATGGCCAATCCAAGGGCTCAATTCCTTTTTGCTCCAGCCAACTTCCGGTTTTTCGACTTGTATGAGATGACGCTCCATCTTGTTAAAAAGTATATTCACCACAATCTGGCAGCTTTAGTATTGATGGCACCAAATTTTCTTCCAATATATGGATGTTCTTTTCAGCGTTAACAATTCCATCAACAAAATGCAGTTTTCCTACCCCCTTAGCAGACATGCATCCCCACACCATAACGCTTGCAGGGAACTTTACTGTCCTTTTAAGACAATCTTTATGGTACGCTTTTATGGTACTTTTTAGGCAAAGCAAAAACCATTGCTCACACTTCGTCAAAAGAAGAAGCGTTTGCAATGGACTAAGCTGAGAATATCTTGGACTCAAAGGCAATGGAATACCATCATATTTAGCGATGAATCTAAATTCGATGTGTGTGTGGGTGATTCGCGGAGAAGACTTCTTCGTACAAAGGCAGAAATGTGCGTGTCTCATTTAAAATGAAATGAAGTGGCGCGAACGAACGGTAGTGCCCATTGGGGAAGAAAAAGCGGAACGGCATCTGCTTCTGCAGCGTCTATAAATCTTATAATATGGGTACCCCAATAAAATATTCAAAAAAACCAAGAAACAAACAAAATTTTCATTCTCTTAAAAGTACATGTGGTGTGCATTCGATAAGTGGGACGTTCGTATCCTGGAGTACCAGCTTAGTCAGCTAATTGCCAATTGTACTTAAAGGTAAGTAGCCGTTTTTCTTTGTCGTAAATAAGCTAAAGTGGGGTGACTTTCACATAATTGCCGTAATAGACCCATATTAAGAGAAGGAAACTCTCTCTGCCTAGATTTCCAAATTGTCTCCTTTTTGTTATTTTGTTATAGGACACGCTACCAGCACGGGTCCTGTGAATAGGTTATCCCAGACGTAACGGCCGTTGCGTGCATAGCGGTGCTTTCTGATACCCTATCCACCATTAAAAGCTTTCCCGGGAGTTACAAGCCATAATTATGCTTCGTCTGGAATTGCACGAAGCTCCTAAGGTTCCAGGGCAATAGATTGGCCATTAAAATGGAAACAAATCGGTCGGCCCAGTAATATCAATCAGGGCATAATACGCGCCAAGACGGCAATTTCCCCTGTTATTTCCATTTACTCTGTACTGCTTATCCCTGGTAAGCCACGATGTTCAGAATTTTTGATTCCTTAGCTTTTCTCTCCAGAGGAGGACTCGTTTAAATAATAATTTTGTGTTTTTCCAAATATTATTTATTTATTCATGAATATCAATTTTGTCTCCTTCAAAGTAATCGCCATGAGATATTATGCACTTGGGCCAACGGTTTTTCCAATCTTCGAAGCACTTCAAAAAATAATTTTTTTTATCTTGTTCAGCTCCTCCTTCGATGCCGTCTTTATCTCGTCAATCGTAGCTTAACGTCGTCCTCTTCATGGGCCTCTTCAGTTTAGGGAACAAGAAAAAGTCACAGGAGCCAGATCTGGCGAATACGGTGGCTGCGGCATCATTAGTGTGTTGTTTTTGGCCAAAAAGTCGCGCACGAGCAACGATGTGCGGCAAATGGCGTTATCGTGATGCAAAAGCCAATTTTTGGTCTACCACAAATCCGGGCGTTTCTGGCGGATTGCTTCGCGCAAATTGCGCATAACTTGCAGGTAATATTCCTTATTGACCGTTCTACCCTGTGGTAAGAACTTATGATGCTCCACGCCCCTGCAATCGAACAAAACTGTCACCAAAACTTTCACATTCGACCGAACTTGGTGCGCTTTTTTCGGTCTTGGTTCGTGCGGCAGCTTCCATTGAGATGATTGAGCTTTGGTTTTCACGTCATAGCCATAAACCCACGATTCGTCACCAGTTATGACCCTCTGGAGCAAATTTGGGTCGTCGCGGACAGAGTCCAACATCTCTTTAGCAATGTTCATGCGATGCTTTTGGTCGCAATTGAGCAATTTTGATACGAAAATCGAAGTCGATTCAAAACACGTGCAAAGCAATTAATGCATAAGTGACAGACATAAGTACCAACATAATGCCACAAAAAAATCGAAATTCGATTATATTTAACCTGCGAAAATTCAATTAAAAAATTCGCGATACTTTTTGAACATACCTCGTTACTCCAAAAGTCTGTGCATACTCTAGCTAAAAGCTAGAAGAAAATTACACTGTAACACACTTACTGCTATTACAATATAAAATTTAAATAAAAACAAGTGAGAAAAGTTATCTTCGGCTTGCCGAAGATGGTATACCCTTGAAAACAAAAAAGTTTTCCATACAAAGCCTGGTTTTCATATCGGTCGTTTGTATGGTAGCTATATGATATAGTGGTCCGATCCGGACCAAACTTTTACAAATCGTGTATGGCTATAATAAATGAATAAATGTTGAATTCGGTTGCAATAGCTTGGAAAACAAAAAAGTTTTATATACAAAGACTTGTTTTCATATCGATCGTTTGTATGGCAGCTATGTGAAATAGTGGTCCGATCCGGACCAAACTTTAAAAAATTATGTATGGCTATGTCATATGAATAAATGTTTAATTCGGTTGCGATAACTTGGAAAACAAAAACGTTTTCCATACAAAGACTTGAAATCTGATTGATCGTTTGTATGGCAACTATATAATATATTGGTCCGATCCGACCGATTTTTAAACTTGAACTGCGATTTTTAAACTAATGATCTGGTAAAAATTTCTAAACGCTAGCTTTAAAACTACTGTCTATTTTTTGCATAGAAACAGTCGGACATGGCTATATCGACTCGGCTGTTGATGCTGATCAAGAATATATATAATTTGTGGGGTCGGAGAAGCTTCCTTTAATGCGTTACACATTTCTGGACAAAATTGTAATACCCTCTGCAAGGGTATAAAAATAATATAGGGTATTAAAGTAATCGACAGGAATGAGCAGAAATGACCAGGAATTTTGCTCGGTTCATCTACGACAAAGACCAACGGGGTTTGCGTAAGGTTAACTCCCCAATCAATTTCTTCATAGCAAAGTATTCATTCTAAGTTTTAATTAGTAAGTTTTTCACTGCAATTGATAAAAAGGCCATTTAAGGCATTGCTTAAACTTTAAAGCAACTACGCGCATACGTTAGGTTAGGTGAGGGCTGCGCCAGTGGCATTGAAAGGGACGGCCACCATCCAGCTGAGCCTCTTGTGCTTTTTGTGTTACAGCTGAGGTAGGGATCTGTCTTGAGCTTACCCTTTCTGTCTACTTACGATTCCATTGGCACACTAGGTGGGCGGCTCTTGGTTCAATCCCGCCGTGCGACTTTACCAGTCGTCGTGGAGTGGCATCTCTGAGGTTTGATAGGTCGGTCAGCATTGATGCACGGAAGAGGAGTAGCCTACTTCTGGCCGGGGTTTGGCATTGGCAGAGTAGATTCTAGCTGTGTCTTTTTTCTTCTAATCGCAGCGGCTCCTACAGTACTCATTGTATGCCACTGAAAGTCTGGTCGCATGTGTGTCAATTAAGCAATTACCCAGTGGCCAGTTTTATCTTTAATTGCAAGACTACAGTCTTGCCTGTTAAGGGATATCAGTTGCCTGGATGTTTTTGTAAATCTACTAGCTTAGATCATGCGCAGGTCTTAAGACTATTCCATTCCGTGTGATCTAGTAGGTCGAAAAAGTCCCTGTACATAAGTCTGCAGGCGGCTAGGGAATACCCACTGAATCTCTTGTAGGAGAAGGATAGTAGTTCCTAACCTTGCCAGTTTGTCCGTGATACAGTTTTCCACGTTACCTCAGCTGATGTGACTGTTCCGCTGCTTCGCCATCCAATTTCGAGATTTGAGACAGTCGTTTACCGTCGGTTTCTCTTAACATATCACCTTGAACTTGAAGAACATTAACCGTTTCCTGAACTCCAACAGTTCATTCACTTGCTATGGACACTTGCTATTTTATTTAGCGTACGTTTTACATTCTGCATTGCGTATTTCTCGTTATACTCTTTGATTGCTAACAGTCACACCACAAAATTTTGCTTTTTGCTGTCCTGTTTTCTGTATGTATCTACCTAACCGACTCTCGAATGTTCACCCAACTCAATCAGCTATTCCATGCCGGCAACGCTGTACTGGGAATTAGAAGTTTCGCAACTGTAACATTCCAGAGCTACACGACTTGGAAGGTTCGACTTGATATTTCACAACATTGGGCTTCTTTTTTTTATTGATCGTTCAACAATCCGACTTTATCAACTTGAACAACTTTTTATCAATTACACGACCAATTATCAACTTTAAGCTTTTATTAAACTTTAGCCCTTTCTGTTTGTTCCTTATAACCGAGATCTAAACTAAAACTTGTTAAGCCCCCAAATGTAAAGTTTATTATATTTTTATTGATTAATGACAATAAATTTGATTATTATGAAAATTGTTAACTTATAATTCTAGAGCCGATTCGAACTTTCAACGACAACTGACTTCTTAATGACAACTTCACCAAACGACTGCCCAATCGTGACTGTTTGTGTCGACCTCTCTTCTTCGTAAAGTAGCATCACACTGATGTCTTGTCATTCCCCATAAAAGTATATGTTTTTGAAAACTCAACGAGAAGGATGGCAACGCTGAGAAGAAGAAAAGACAGTTAATCGTGGACAGTAGTGAAGTAAATTTGTAAAATCAGAGTCGATCGGGAAAAGCGAATAAATCAGCGTTGACAGTTGAGCGAGATTTATAATTTTGAATTTAAAATTTTACTAGTTAAGTACTAGTATAAACATTTGGATTGAACCATTGATAAACATAATACGTTAATAAACATCTTACATACATAAATTCTTGTATTTATCAAATAATAAAGAAGAGAGCAATATATATATATATAAAAAATAAAATATATAATATTAATATTGCATGTAAGCAAACAAAGATGATTGAACTCTGGGGCACAAACTCGCAAAAATTCGTTTACACTGTAAAGGCTAAAGTTTTTTCCTCGTAAAACATGTTTTTCTACACGATTTGAAAGAAAGCTCACGCTGATTTTGCTCGCAGTCATATGACATGAAAGACCGGAGTGTACCGCATTTTTCCTCTTTAATTTGATTAATTTAATAGACCAGGCGGGTTCAATTATTACTTCTATGATAACAGAAGAAAAAATATTCCTTCAATTCAAATATTTTTTTGACATGGGCTGGTAAAACCGTGGATCTCCGATCAAAATTTTCATTTAATGGGATGGCCACCTGACTCCCCCGATCTCAATATTATTAAAAATGTATGGGGAAACGTAAGTCCCAATATTCTACTCCAAAAACACCAACGTTATGGCATTTTTGATCAATCAGTTATTTGGCAGCTATAAGATCAACCAGTTCCGACCGTTCAGGCCGACCATTCAAGGGGGATATATTTTTTGAACCAAAAAGTAACAAAAAACTAATAGTATATTTTTTTTGTTGGAATTTGAGTTTGAGTTGCTTTAAAAAAATAAGAAGTTGGTATCCGATTGTATAAACTTCTAGACTTACTCTGGTTCAATACTACTTGCAGTAAATCCTTATAAAACTATTAATATTTTTAACAAGGTAAGTTGTTAATTATAATTAAAAAACCTTTTGGGTTCCTAAAACTTAAATCATTACCAAATTTATTAGATGTTAATAAAAAACGGTTGGCCTACATCTGTTTTATTAAAAACATTAAGGTTTGTTTGAAAATATCAATAGTGATTCGGAACAATTAAGCAAATCATGAAAGGAAAGCTAACTTCGGTTATATATATTTTTACTAAAATATATACTTTATAAGAAGGCACTGGCAAAATTGTAGTGTTTTATCTGAAAAATATATGGAATTAATTGCATTTCCGATTGTTCAGTCAGATTTTCACAAAAGAGTCTCTGAGCAATTTTTAACCTTCCATCTGCAAAAAAATTGGAAGTTCAAGATCGTTTAATTAGCTATAGGATATAGTCGTCCCATTCGTGTGAAAATTTCAAGATGGGCTCACACGGGCCTCATGCTCTGAGCAAATTTCAACTTTCAATCAAAACATGAATGTTATATTTCCGATCGTTTAGATATATGGCAGCTATTGGGTTTATTCCACTCATCCCGTTCGTTCGAATTCTGTATTGCAGGCAAACAAAAGATGGGAGTGCGCAAAGTTCGAAGTCGATAGCTTTAAAATTGAGAGACTTGCTTAGAAAGAAACAGACGAATATGTTTATATCGACTCACGCAGACGTCTCCTTCACGGCGTTGCAAACTTGTGACAAATATTATAATACCCACTGCAAGGGTGTAAGAACGGAAATTTCAGTGAAATTTCATTAGAAAATAACAATTTGGCCTTTGCCCCGAAGGAGGAAGATCGATCTATGGGGTATCTAGACTGCTATGGCTTTTACAAATTTGTATAAAAAAAAAATATATTATAATTATTACCATTATGAATTCAATATTCAAATTTCAATTTCCCGATCTCGATTTACCTTAAAATAAATATTAACAAGTGAGAAAAGTTATCTTCGGCTTGCCGAAGCCGGCTGGAATGTGAGCGTATTAATATTTTTTTCAATTTGCGGCAATAAGCGACTATTTCCAACTGTTATCTGGTTAAGATTGTTTAAT
Organism: Drosophila ercepeae; assembly: GCA_018150545.1. Taxonomy (NCBI): domain Eukaryota; kingdom Metazoa; phylum Arthropoda; class Insecta; order Diptera; family Drosophilidae; genus Drosophila; species Drosophila ercepeae. Next base: position 811,155 of record JAECWL010000182.1, on the reverse strand, counting down.
TGGCTTGGGCTTCTAACCATAAGAAGCTCCCTGCCAGTTGTGCTAGGCGGGGGCATGCTCTGAAAGGAGCGTCCTGTACGTGGTACTTCTTGGAAGCTATCAGCATCTAAAACGACTTCCGACATCTCGGATTCGAATCGACCATACTTCTCTTGAAGCACCTTTTTTTTTTTTTTAATTCCTCGATGAAATATAATTTGATTATTTTGCCAAAAACTTATTTTTTTTCTTTTTTTGTCAGAAAATATTTAATGAAAATAAAATCAAACTGATCCCTTTCTCAATGATGATTCGCTGAGATTGTTGTAAATGTATGTTTGGAGTAGATATTTAGACAGTGGCATTTAACTTACCACTTCAACTTTTGCAAATGCCATTCTTAGCCGGAATAAATGTCCCCTTAGAGCAACTGTTATTCTACAAAATCATTTGGAATCTCTTGAAAAATGGTTAGCTAACTGGAGAATTAAAGTAAATGAAAGTAAATGTAAACACGTAACATTCACACTGAACAGACAAACGTGTCCCCAGCTTACTCTAAACGGAGCACGAATCCCCCAGTCAAACACCGTCACATACTTGGGTATCCATCTTGACAGGAGACTCACCTGGCGCTCATACATTGCAGCCAAAAAAACTGAACTAAAGTTGAAGACCACCTCCATTGCTCCATTGGCTAATCAACTCTCAATCCCCTCTTTGCCTAAAATACAAAATACTTCTCTATAACACCGTGATCAAGTCAATATGGAAATACGGCTCTGAACTTTGGGGAAATGCCAGTCGTAGTAACATCGAAGTAATTCTAAGAGTTCAATCTAAGACACTTAGACTGATCACTGGTGCTCCTTGGTATATAAGGAACGAAAATATTCATCGAGATTTAAATATCAACACCGTTTCTGACGAAATTTCACATGGAAAAGCAAAACACCAAGCTAAATTAACATTTCATCCAAATCGTCTTGCACGCTCGCTAACCAGAACTTCCAGTTGGAGTAGACTTCAACGTGCCGATCATCCACTCGCTCAGTACCGATATAATTAGAGCCGTCCTTAAAACTAAACCCATTGCTGATCATCTACATAGTGCATTCGCACCGTTCGACAGATGCACGGCGAAGAGAGAGCTGCAACCATAAGGTTCATAGACAGCCCCTAAATAATGGCAAAATCCAAAAATACCCACCTCTCCGGAAGAAAGAAATACCGGTAACAGAAACAAATCAAACGACACAATACAGTACAACAAATAACGTAGCAATCTTAAAGACGCCAGCCATATCCTATGCCGAAGTCTTAAACAGAAACCAAGTAACTAGCCATCAAACCAACTCAGCAATCCAAACTGCTAGTGTACCTTATATACAGCCTGCTCCAACTCAATTAAGCCAAACCGCACAAAATGATTTTGACGAACTAAAACAATTGATGAAACAATTAATAGCCCAAATGACAAATATGATGAACATTGTCACGCTCCTAGTATCTAAACTTGACAAATAAACACCTAACAATCGCCATCTGGAATGCTAACGGACTTTCACGCCATTTACTTGAACTAAAAACATTTTTAAATGAAAAGCTTCAATTAGCTTCATTTCTGAAACTCACTCAACTGAGAAAACCTATATAAACATACCTGACTATAATATATTCTCTACTAATCACCCGGACGGTAAGGCCCATGGTGGTACTGCAGTAATAATTAAAAAAAGCATAAAGTGCATAGAGCTCGATGGATTCAAAAAGGACTACATACAGGCTACTACTATATCGACCTCAGACACAACGGGTCCAATAAATATATCTGCAGTTTATTGCCCACCCAAATTTAACAATACAAAAGACCAATACCTCGATTTTCTAAAATCACTGGGAAATCGGTATTTGGCAGGAGGTGACTAAAATGCCAAACACATAACATGGGGGTCCAGACTTACCACTGCAAAGGGAAGACAATTGTATGAAGCAATAAGAAGCAATAATAGCCGTGCCTTAAGCACAGGCGAGCCGACTTACTGGCCAACTGACATAAACAAACTACCGGACTTAATTGACTTCTGCATTACAAAAAATATAACTTGCGATAACCTAACAATAAAATCATGCCTAGACCTCTCCTCCGACCATTCCCCAATATTAATTACGTTACATGGTGGGGTAGAAGAAAACAACAATGACCCCCTTTATTTAACCACAAAACAAACTGGAATATGTTTCGCGAGATTTTGGAACAGAACATGGAAATAAATATCTCTCTAAAGACAAACAACGAACTTGACTCCGCAATAGCATATTTAAATGACAACATCATATATGCAGCAACGCAAGCGACACCATCTATAAAAATGACTGCATTAAAGAAAACTCCCGCCTTTATTAAAGACAAAATCAGAAAAAAGCGTAACCTTAGGAAGATATGGCAAACGACTAGGCATCCAGAAGATAAAAACAAACTTAATAGAGCAACAGACGAGCTCAAGAGAATTCTCAGGGCAGACAAAGATAACCGGCTACAATACTACCTTAGCAACCTCGGAACCTCCTTATCAACTAATTATTCTCTGTGGAAAGCGACCAAAAAATTGACGAACTCAACTATACACAAGCCGCCTATAAAAAGAAACAACAACACATGGGCGAGATCAAACAAAGAAAAAGCATACACTCTTGCGGAACACTTTAAAACATCATTTACCAATGACATGGACAACGGCAACGCTGAGCTTCCAACACAAATCACCAACCCAAATTGTGCAATTAAAACTATAACAAAGGCAGAAATTAAATCTCACATAAAACAAATTAAAAACAAGAAAGCCCCCGGATATGACTTAATCGGAGGAAAAATTCTGAAAGAACTACCAGACGCTATAATCACCTATATTAGAAACCTGTTTAACGGAATCATTCGACTACAATACTTTCCCATAACTTGGAAGGTAGGCCAAATTAAAGCAATTCCAAAACCAAATAAAAACGCCAATACTGTAAGTTCGTACAGACCAATCACTTTATTACCTGTCCTCTCAAAAGTATTTGAAAAAGTCCTATTAAACAGAATCGAGCCAACCGTAAAACAAAAAAATATAATACCTCCTCACCAATTCGGCTTTCGGAAGCAGCACTCGACTGTCCAACAGGTCCATCGAGTAATTAATAAAATAACAGAAGATTTTGACAAAAAGAAGTTTTGCTATGCTGTGTACCTGGACATTGCTAAAGCATTTGACAAGGTATGGCACAAAGGACTGCTGCATAAGCTAAGAAATATACTACCAGACAACTTATATACCATCCTACAAAGCTATATAACGGACAGATATTTCTATATCAAATATGACAATGAATGCTCAAATGTTATGCCAGTGACAGCGGGTGTTCCCCAAGGTAGTGTGCTTGGACCCATCTTATACCTGATATACACCTCCGATATTCCAGCGCCAACTATCCCTGGATCAATGATTGCTACGTTCGCAGATGATACTGTATTAATGTCGTCAAGCGCGTGTGAAAAAACAGCTGCAAGTACCTTACAACAAATCATGACACAAACAGTATCCTGGTTCGAGAGTTGGGGCATCGAGATAAATAAAGACAAAACTCAACAAGTAATATACACAAAACGACAACCCAAAAACCTTGCTATTAAAATCAACGACAATCAAATATTGCTACGCCCATATGCCAAGTACCTTGGACTAACCATTGACGCAAAACTGACATGGAAGCAGCACATCCTAAACAAACGAAATGAAATAAAAAACAAATTTCGACAACTTAACTGGCTAATAGGAAAACACTCAAAACTAAAATTACATTACAAAATAGCAATATACAAGGCGATAATAAAACCAATATGGACGTATGGAATAGAAATCTGGGGAACTGCCAGTAAATCTCACTTACAGCAAATTCAACGAACACAATCGAAAATGCTCAGAACAATGACAAATGCCGAATGGTATATTAGAAATGAAGATATCCATAAAGACTTAAACATAGAGACAGTCAACGAAACTATTAAAAAAAGCAGCAAAAAACACACAAATCAACTACTAAACCACCAAAACCCAAACCTGAGACAAATACCGATGAGAGAGCTGGAACCGAGAAGATTAAAACGAAAAACTCCAACAGAATTAAATTATTAGTAATTATTAGTAAACTATTAAAGTATTAGCGTATCCTTGCAATGGGAAGGGCCGCTACCTTTTTTTCCATTCTTCAACCATTACTCATTGTTATTCTTTAAAAAAACAGAATGTAATTTAAAGGAAATTAATAAAAAAAAAAAAAAAAAAAAAAAAAAAAAAAAAAATAATGGCAAGTCACCGGGTCCTGACCGTATCGATGCAACAGCACTGAAAATGTTGCCCCTAATCTGTTCCCAAAGGCTGGCCAACATATTCAACAGCTGCCTCCGTCTAGGGTACTTCCCTAAAGAGTGGAAGCGAGCGGAAGTAATTGTCCTCCTCAAACCTGGGAAACCTGAAGACAACCTAGCATCGTATCGACCGATTAGCTTGCTAGCAATCCTTTCCAAAATACTTGAAAGAGTATTTTTACGTAGAGTACTGCCAGTATTGGAGGAGGCGGGTCTGATCCCTGACCACCAGTTTGGCTTCAGACGCCTTCACGGAACACCTGAGCAATGCCACCGGATTGTTGAGACTATACTTGAGGCCTTCGAAAAGAAGAAGTACTGCTGCGCCGTTATGCTTGATGTCAAACAGGCGTTTGACAGAGTCTGGCACCCAGGACTACTTTTCAAAATTAAAACCCACCTCCCAAGTTCCCATTTCGCCTTCCTCAAGTCATACACAGAGGGAAGAGAATTCAGAGTGAGATGCGGATCATCAATCAGCACCCCTAGGCCCATAAGAGCAGGAGTACCACAAGGCAGTGTTCTTGGACCCATCTTATACACACTCTACACAGCGGACTTCCCCATCACCCCCTCCCGGAACCTCACAGTAGCCACTTATGCCGATGACACCGCCTTCCTAGCCTCCGCCACAGATCCTCAGGAAGCTTCAGCCATCATCCAGAGGCAACTGAATGCCCTCGGTCCATGGATGAAACGATGGAACATCGTGGTCAACGCCGAGAAATCTACACAAACAACCTTCGCACTACGCAGGGGAGAATGCCCCCCGTCACACTCAACGGAGAAACCATCCCAACTAATAACACTCCCAAATATCTAGGGCTGACACTGGACCGCAGGCTCACATGGCGTCCGCACCTAATCAATAAGCGCAACCAGGCCAACCTACGGCTTAAGCAATTGCATTGGCTCCTGGGAAGGAGGTCCAAACTCAAAGTAAAATTCAAGCTACTTATTTATAAGGTAATGCTTAAGCCAATCTGGACATATGGGATACAGTTGTGGGGCACGGCAAGCTGTTCAAACCGCATCAAAATACAGCGATTTCAGAATAAATGCCTGAGAATAGTTTCGAACGCCCATCCGTACCACGAAAACTCAATAATCCATAAAGAGCTTGGAATTAGATGTGTAGCAGAGGAGATCACCCGTCTCAGCGGAAGATACATAAAAAGACTGGATAACCACCCCAACCACCTGGCCATCAACCTCCTAGATAATAGGCAATCCCCAAGACGCCTGAAAAGGAAACACCCGCTTGATCTCCCCAATCAATAGACACCTAAGTCAACCTCATAAGATATACATTCCATGTACCTCCCTTAAGTTAAGGTCCCCCCCAAACCATTTAATGATTGTCCACTTGGACAGATTTTAAATACAAATTAAGAATGTTATACAAAAAAAAAAAAAAAAGTCTCTATTAAGAAGAGAAGATCCAGCAAATAAAATAAAATTGAAAAAAAAAAAAGTTTCGTTCACTTAGATGGTGAAGATTGGGGAGCCCGTGTTTGAGCTTTTTTATGATTCACGAAGGTCGTTTATCATGACACGATCGTCGAAGGTGATGAGAAGTGTACCGTGTAAGGGGACCGCCGTTTCGTTGTCCACTCTGACCCTAGGTGGATGGTCGTTGATAATGATGATCCCCTTGTCCACGTAGGTAAGCGTATGCAGGTCACTCGATTGAGTTTCGCAATGTGCTAGCACACCTGCGTGCAGCTCCCTGGAGCATGATCTTTCCATTGAAAGTTGGCAAAAAGTGGATCCCGGCGTTGGCGTGCAGTTTTTGATTGCATGAACTTCTACTCCGCACCATGGTACCACAATATCGTTAACTCACACCATATTTCCTTTGTGAGTGACTGGGAAAATCGTGACCTTGCAGGCTAATTTTACATTTTGGAATTTAATAAGAAAGTGTATTATGTTAAGGAATTGAATTTTTTTTTTGGACGAGGCGGACATAGATCCCCTTTATCTGTGGGTTCGTTAAGCCAAACTGATCTTAAGTCTGCTTGGTCAAAGATTTTTGGAATTATATTATGTATTTCTATCATTAGCATTCTATTTCTAGACAGCAGTATCTTCATATACAAGTAAATAGGCTGTGTCAACTTGCGTGTTTTAAATTGTTCGCAATATCTGATTTACGGTTGTAGTTAATTGATTAATACTATCCTGCACCTTGGGCGAGGCTTCAAATTAAATATAACCTAACTACTCGTATAACATCTTGCCTCTGACAACGGACTTAATATCTGTAAAAAGGAACTCTTCCAAATAGCAATTAAAAAAGATAATAGCCAAGTCGGAATCGTACGCCTGTGCGCTCATAAGTGGCTGGCTTCCTCTTCTGATATTCTGGTGCGCTGTTATTTCTGTACTGTCTGGAACTGCGTGGTTCAAGGTGGACCTGCGCCTTATATTGACTGTTATAACTTGGATTTTTGCCATTGCTCGGTTGTGAGTCATTCTGTTCGTAGTATTTGTCAAGTTGAAAACCCTGCCTATTGTTCGACTCTTTTTTTGTTGCTTTTTCATGTCCGCCGAGGCTTCCAATTAAATATAACTTAACTATAACATCTTGCCTCTGTAAATTTTGTCAAGTTGCACCGGGCTTGCGATATTTGGTTTCCTGCCTTTTTGCAAAACTGGTTGCAAAAATGTACCTCTCGTTGTAAGATTTCATTTCTTGCGCTAAAGCAAGAGCTGACGGCCTTTCTTTCGGCTTTGCCGAGGAAAGCAGGTATGTCAGACTGCGTTTAAGTAAAAATGCACAGAGCGTCGTTAACGGCGTCTTAAGTCCCGTTACATTGAGTAATATTAGTTACAGGGTGCTCTATCTTTTATGTTGGTATGTAAACATTGAATAACTTTGATTTTTTTTTTTATTTTTTTTGTTTTTTTTTCAATGTGAAAGTTTTTATTATTTAAGTTAACATGTTTACTGTTAACTATGTGGCAGCTTTACAGGTTGTACATAAAAATTGACTACTAAGGAATGTCTATAAATACTGCACATCTAGCTGGGTAGTGCCTGGAGCCGCTCCTATACTGCCTCTACAGTAGTGATATGCCGCAACCAGACAATCCGTCTACCATGCTGGCCACGTTTGCGTCTGTATCACCCACAGATCAAGCCTCTGCGGCTGATGGAATCCAGCAGTTTGCCACAACGTTCGCACAATGGGCGAAGCGTTGGAACATCGGCATAAATAGCGATAAATCTGTCAAGGAAAACCCCGCCTGCTATCGACATAGAAGGAATTCCTGTCCTACATACCAATTCAACTAAATACCTTGGTCTTACATTGGATCGCAGACTCACCTGCGCCAAGCACATCACCGCCATTAGAACCCGCATACGAAATGCAGTGAACAAACATTTTTCTGTTAAGATTAAGGAGCAAACGGTCATTGGCTAATAGGGTGACCATCTACAAGCAAATAATCGCGCCGATCTGGAGGTATGGGTGCCAAATATGGGGATTAGCTTGTGATAGCCAAATCAAAAGAGTACAGACGGCCCAAAACAAAACTCTCAGATTGATCACCGGATGCGAGTGGTACTTTGGTAACTCGTCACTGCACAAAGTTCTCAAGCTACCCACAGTCTTTGACGAGATTAATAACCACTCCAGCCGCTACAATAACAGACTACAGTAGCCACATATGCCGATGACACCGCCTTTCTAGCCTCCGCCACAGATCCTCAGGAAGCATCAGCCATCATCCAGAGGCAACTGAATGCCCTCGATCCATGGCTGAAACGATGAAACATCGTGGTCAACGCGAAGAAATCCTCACAAACAACCTTCGCACTACGTAGGGGTGAATGCCCCCCGTCACACTCACCGGGGAAACCATCCCAACGAATAACACCTCCAAACATCTTGGGCTGACCCTGGACCGCAGGCTCACATGGCGTCCACACCTAATCAACAAGCGCAACCAGGCCAACCTACGGTTAAGCAACTGCACTGGCTCCTGGGGAGAAGGTCCAAGCTCAAAGAAAAATTCAAACTGCTTATTTACAAAGTAGTGCTGAAGCCAATCTGGACATATGGGATACAGTTGTGGGGCACGGCAAGCTGTTCTAACCGTATCAGAATCCAGCGGTTTCAGAATAAATGCCTGAGAACAGTTTCGAACGCCCATCCGTACCACGAAAACTCAATAATAAATAAAGAGCTTGGAATTAGATGTGTAGCAGAGGAGATCACCCGTCTCAGCGAAAGATACATAAAAAGACTGGACAACCACCCCAAGCACCTGGCCATCAACCTCCTAGATAATAGGCAATCCGTAAGACGCCTGAAAAGGAAACACCCGCTTGACCTCCCCAACCAATAGACACCTAAGTCAACCTCATTAGATATACATTCCATGTACATTCCAGGCTTAAGTCAAGGTCTCCCCCAAACCAATTAATGATTGTCCACTCGGATAGATTTTAAATACAAAATAAGAATGTTAAAAAAAAGGGTCACAGAAGCAGACTGGCAGTGGGACGTCGCTAAGGAGACTGAAAAGGCGTCAGCCGAGGGACCTAATAACACGACTTTAAATTGTTATTTAGTCCAATTGTTATATTCTTTATTGTAAATTGTTTACAAGTATTAAGCTAGGCAAGTGTCTAGCCGGCTATAAAGAGGTCGCTGTTGACCCCGGTTGCCATAATAAATATTTTACAAAAAAAAAAAAAACTTTAAATTACAATTAAACTATTATACTATAATATTTTTTCATTACAATTATTTTTTTGGAAAAAACTAGAAGGAAGAGCTTAGGGGTAATATTTCATCAGTCTTATTTTTCGTGGGGGGTGGGTAAGCCTTCGCTCCAGTGTGTTGGGGTGGAGGCCAAGACGTCTTAAGTATCCTTCCGCGTGTGTCCTACATACATCGCCTATCTTGGCAAAAGGTCACTCTCTATGTCTTTTGTTATCATGTACCATGGGGTGTTACAAATATATCTGATTATCTTGCTTTGCGCAACTCTTATTTTGTTCAGGTTTAATTTAATTGTAATTCCGTATACAAGTATTTCCATATCATACTTTCAAATTGGGCTCAAAATGGATTTATAGAGGGGAACTTTATTTGTCAACGAAAGTTTGTTACTCGGCGAACGGAGCCATGACATTTTTGGATCCTTTAAAAGCACAGCCTGTTTAAGCATAGTTTTGTGCCTTTGGAACGTTAATCCTCTGTCCAAAATCACACCAAGGTATTTGTAGTGGGTCTTGTGTTGAAGTGTGGAGCCAAGTATTTTATTTCCTGGGCAATTCAAAGGTCTTTTGGCGAATGTTACGCAAGCATATTTGCTGCTCTTTTCGAAAGCCGTTATGTAATTTTGTAGGCCGCTTGTTGCAGTACTAATTTCTTTACTCCTGACCATTACCGCAGTGTCGCCCGCGTATGTTGCTATTATACTGTCGTCTTCAACATCCGTACAGCACCAGGACTCCGGCATATCAAAAGTGTACAGCGAATACAAGGTCGGGCATAGCACACTACCTTGGGGTACACCTGCCAAGATGGATCGCTGTGATGATTTCCGCTATCCACAACCACACTAAATTTCCTTTCTGCAAGAAAACTTTTAATTAGTATAAATAATTGCGGCATCAAGAGCGTTTTTAGCTTTGATAGAAGACCGTCATGCCAAACTCTGTCGAAAGCTTGTTGTATGTCCATAAATACTGATACTTTGTGCATATTGTTCTCCATTGCCTCTAAGGCAAAGTTGGTCACCCGGTGAAGCTGTTAAATAGTAAGCCCACGAAAAGCACAGCTTTGAGGGGAAGTAATTTAAGAGTCTTGTTATTCAGAAGGTCCTCACCTGCAGATTTTTTTGAGCTTTGAGATTTTTTATCTGCGTTCTTACCGCTCCCAACGTGACAGCGTTTGTGGGGGGCTGTTCGTCAGTTTCCGCAACAAATATTTGGTCGATGCATTAGGTCTTGCATTTTCCAGCATTTCATCAAAGTTGTCCTGCTTGTTTTTCGTAAGAATTTTTCTTAGACGGTTACACAGCCTTATGTAAATGTTGTAGGCACGGATGTCTCCTGTTCTTGAAAATTTTCGTCTTGCTCTTCGTTTAAGTCATATGAGGTCTAAAGCATTTTGTGGATGCATATTGTGTCTATTCAGGATGGGTAAATTTCTACTTCTTGGGCCAACTGTATTTTATCCATGAAGATTTCTACCGCATCTTCGATGTCTTCTGGATGATTAATGTCGATGTTTAGATTAATGCTTCTGTCAAAGGTGTCTTTGAATTTTTTTACTGAAGAGCCGGGTAATAAAATAGTTCTTTTTATGGTTTTGTATTGGGAAGTGTGGCTAAGTGTTGCTATTACTGGCAAGTGGTCCGAAGACAGATCGTAGTTTGTTGTGATTGAAAACTTGTTTATTGCCACCCCCTTTATTATAAAAAAGAAGAAGAAGGCTGTCGGGGTCAGTCCAATGTTAGATGGATAAAAGGTAGGCTCACCTGTAGCTAAAAATTTATGTATTTTAATTCAGTTTGGTTGCTTACAATTTTTTGTGATTAGTGTTTGAAAAAAATATCTATCAAGTAGCTACCTTTACCTTTACCACAAAAAGAAGTCCTGGGTGGGTTAAATCATGAGATCTGTCCAGTCATAGAATGTGGCCCAATGATGGTTTTTGCGCATATCCCGGCCCAAACAGTTATTTGCTGGTCATGCAATGGCGATTTATGTATCTTGTGTGGATTCTTTGTTCCCGAAATGCGGTAATTTGCTTATTATTTTTGCTTATTAACGCTGCCAAATGTGTTGAAATTGGCCTCACAGTCATTAAAATGTTTTTTCAAAAATTAGGCAGTTTACGGTGTAGTGTCACTATTTCAGCGCGTTTTTTCGGTGTTAAGCGATCCATGGCAAACATTTTACTGAATTGACGTTTCCAAAATATATTTGATGCAATCGCTCGGTTGGTAAATGTGAAAGTTATTTAACGTTTACATACCTTTTATTGTTGCTAGTTAACTAGTCAGTCCCTGAATTGCCTGACGACAGTAATTATTCACTTACCTAACTGCCGATATCTTAAAGCATCACGTCTGTGCATTACTATGTATGGACGAGAAATTAATTTATTATTATTTACTCAAATAAGGTACTTCTATTCCTCTGTTTTTCGTCATCTGCTGTTCTTATTTATGCAAAGCCTTATCTCTCATAGTTGGCGCTGTTCTTACATCCCTTTCATTCCCGTTCTGTCACATCTTATTACAGTGTTTTAAGGTAATTAGTTTGCATATTAAAATAGATTTCTTTTTCAAATATTTTTTTACGCTATAGAATCGTGCAATAAGTCGTTCCAGCCTAGTGACCCTTGCTGGCTTTGTAAAAATGTCGTACATGATAATCTGCAGGTTTCACCCCCTCAGTTTCGGGTGCAGTTTTCTGTAATGCTGGCCTCCACTTCTACTGTACTAAATGTCGTGCTGTTTAAAAAGAGACGCGAACTTTCATACAGCAGGCTTAAAATAACATGGATAACATGGATAAACCATCGCCAAGTAAATCAATTGACTTCGTCGCAATGGAGTCAATTGCAGGCTTCGGCCCATCAGACCTACGCGCTGATACGCAAGCATAATGGCGGGTCACGCGAATGCCCAGCCATCTCCGCCCCATGGGATCTCACAACCTGTACTACCACTAGTACGGCAACTTCAAGCATCTTCACAATGTCATCCTAGCACAATTCTACAAAAACACTAAATGGTAGTGTGTGCTCTACAACAATTAGCAAGAGCCAAATTAATGCGACGGTAAGCACCTCACCGATCTCCACTGTTCATCTTAGAGGATGCCAAAATGTATCTTATAAAAAAACCGGCTCCGCTCTTTGCCCCAAATTAACCCGTAAAAAGGCAGTCCCTCATCAGTTGGACGTTATCCGCAGAAGCGACAATGAAGACATGGAACCCTCCATCTCGCAACCAGCGATTTGTCATGCGTTATATTCACGACGGTGTTCCATCGGAAGACACCACCGAAGGCCAGCACGTCCTCCGCATTTACACCCCTCATAACAAGGTAACGAAACTCCCACTGAACATAAAATTCATCGACCTCAAAAAAGGCGAAAGTAACAACCTCCTAAAAAAACATCTCTGCTGTCTGCAGACATAAAGTTAGCTGGGAGAAGCCGTAAACAACGCGTAAACAGACCGAGCCTGTCCAATGCCTCAGATGCCAGGAATATGGGCACACCAAGGCATAGTGCACTCGACATCATATATGGAAGTAATGCGGGTAGAATCATCCAACTTCAGAATTGCTGCTATCACTGTGGGAACTCTCACGCAGTCAACTTTAAAGGTTGCAAAAAAATATCTTCAAATCAATTTTAAAAATAAGCAGCAGCAGAAGATCATTCCATCACCCCTACCAAATACTATCCCTACCTTTGGCAAGCAAACTTACGCGAGCGCAGCCAACATTATTAAAACGTCGATCAAATCGGCCAGCCCAGTATACCACCAGCACAAACGATACTCCGGATGTTAAGTTGGATCAGCTCATCACAAAGCTCGACAGGATGCCGTCAATAATAGATTCCCTCACCGTTTCTCACAAAGGGTCGTTTTAAAATAGCATCCTGGAACACTCAGACTTTCTGGCACCTCTCCAAACTCGGCAGAAAATACCTTGCTGCAGGTGACTAGAACACCAAGCATATGTGGTGGGGCATCGACAGAATGCAGACGAGGTCATTGACATTGTAGCTACAGGCGAAGTTACCTGCTACCCCTACCGTGTCAGCACCACTCCCAGCGCCATTGACTTTGGCATCTCATAGTGCTTCAGACAGCAACAAATCCAAGTAAGAGCTCTAACTGAGCTTTCGTCTGACCATGTCCTGCTGCTCTTTGAACTTGAACGAGGAGGCTCAACAATTTTAGGGAACCCCTAAACGCTGCCTCCGCATGCAAACATTGATCTATTTAAAACACACTTCGAGGATGCCGTCGCGCTCAATATGCCCATCAACACTAGCGACGAGCTGGATGCTTATGTCGACTGCTTAACTGTTACTATCATTGAGGCTGGACGACGGGCTACGCTATCACCGAAAAGGCTCGAAACTGTTGGAAGACCAATACTGAATTCTGAGGCAAGAGCTGTTCTGAATCTCAAAAGACACCTCAGAAGGCAGTTCATAGCAACAGAAGATCCTAAAACTGAGCAGTCCCTCTCAAGTGTCACAAAAAGACTACATCGGATGCTTGCCAAAAACCGCCAAGAAAACCTCAACAACCTACTCGAGGGAGCTGGCCCTGACAACATCAGTGACTTCTCAGTTAGTGGAAGCTAACGATAGGAATAAACAGGCAGCTTCTTTGCCAATCGCCTGTATTGGGACACAGGGGCCTATGGTCCAAAACTGATGCCTCAAAGTCAACGCATTTGCTGAGCATTTGTTCTCCACCTTCACCCCCTTCCATTTGACGGACGACTCGCACCGACAAGAAGTCGCAAACTTACCAAATATCTTCAACACAAAGGAGTTATGGCACTAGTAAAAATGTATAATGACACTTCCCTAAGCAATGGAAGCGTTTGAGGAATGTTATGATAACCAAACTGGCAAACCTTCAACTCAGATAGACTCATACCGGCCTATAAGTTTACTTCCAACCTTTTCGAAAGTCTTTGAACGCATTCTATTGAACCGATCGATGGATCTGCCGCAGGTATCAGGCTATATACGACAACATCAATTTGGCTTTAGAAAGTCACACGGTTGCCCGGAACAAGTCCACCGTCTAGTCAATCGCGTAGTGAACGGCCTTGAGTCCAAGCTCTACACGGTGGCAGTCTTCCTCGACGTCAAGCAAGCTTTTGATAAGGTATTGGGACTCATATATAAAATTAAGGCTCTTCCAGCATCCCACTATTAGACCATACTTGGACCTATGTCCTACAAGTATGGGGAACGGCCTCCAAGCACCAACTTGAGGGGCTGAGAACTATTCATGCACGTGCTGCTCCGCTTGACTCCTTGCTCCCCTGGTACGTCTTTAATCACGCTATCTTAAGGGATCTCCGGATTTCTCTGATTGGTGATTAGATCAACCTCCACAGCAGCAGAGAAATTGGAGACCCACCCAAACTCCCTTGCAAGTGATCTCGCCAATACTCTCCCCCTACGACGTCTGAAGACCCACCCCACTGATATCCCTACCCGTTTATATCCTAAGCTTCTAAATATTCCGCAAATCTATTAAATGTTATCTAGTTAAGGCTATATGTAACATAATCTAATCTTTCATCTCCCTCGACCGGTCATATTCAGAAGGCACTGAATAGATTCCGACGCAAATAAAATTAATAAGAAAAAGCATATCCGAAAGTTTAAATACACTTATTCGTGGCTTACGTCATCCTTTAAGATACCTGTACCTTTGCCGATATTCGACACGATTTGTTCGCCCAGATTTTGCCCGGAAAACATATTCGTATAAAAGCATCAGACGAGTACAGCTAAGAAAAAAGTTATCATGCCTGTGGGGTTAAAACACCCAAAACCTAAAAAGCCGGAACAATCATCTTCCTCATGTTCTTCTTCAACAAAATCTTCTTACCTATCAGAATATTACGGGGGCTACGAAGTAAGCTCCCTAAACTTTATTCTTATAGTTCTTCATATGCATCCCAGATTATATCACAGAAATCTGATTAAAGCCGGAGATTTTTAGCTCCGAAGTTTTTCCAGATAGGTACACCGCTTACAGATGGAACCGACCACTGCGATGCGGAGGGGAAGTCCTAATAACTGTTGACTCCGACTTCGCTTCTGAAGAGGTGAAATTACCGAATTCTTGGTGATTTAGAATTCCTATGTGTGAAAATCACTATGTCGATTCAATCACTGCTTATCACATGGTCATACTTACCACCTTCTTCAGAACTACCTACATACTGGCACCACTTATCTCTCATACAGCTGGTTTCGAATCGCATGTCCGACAGTGACCTTCTAGTGACTCTAGGATACTTCAATTTACCTGAACTTATCTGGTCAAACATCGGGAATTCACCAGCTTTATCCTTCTCAACACATCATGATTTTATTGAGGGTATGTTCGACCTATCCCTTGGTCGAATAAACCCCGAAAGGAATTCTTTAGGTCGGCTTCTAGATCTATGTTTCGTTTCTGACCCAGATGGAATAACCGTTTCCAGAGCCATGTCACTTTCGCTCCCAGAAGATCTTTACCACCCAACGCTTGAGGTGTCGATTGAAAACCTTACTGTTAGTAACCTTCAGTCTCGCCATTTAGTTCATAAAACTCGCTGCTGTCGCAAGGCTGATTTTCAGAGGCTAAGCAATTTAATTTCTACATTTGATTGGTCCGATCTCTGGGAATGCACCGATATTAATATCGCTTTAGAAACATTCTACAAATCGCTTAACGCTTTCTTCGACTCTTGCGTGCCACGGAAGTATCCATCCGCCTCGACTGACCGTCCTTGGTTTACAAGGAGCCTTAAAAACTTAACATACATTAAAAATAGACTCCTTAAGAGCCACAAGAAAACTGGCTGCAATGTAACTTTTTCAAGATACTTAGTAGCTCGGTCAAATTTCACCGTGCATAATGCTGAGTGTTATAAGAATTATAAATACCGCTGTCGGATCCAGTTTACTCAGGATCCGCCTTGGTTTAAGTCTAAAGACTTTAAATACAGGGTACGGCAGCATAACTTCCTTTTCAGTTCGTTGATGTCATAGCGGAGCGCTAGTGGTCCCGTTCTCACGCTACAAAGTTTTGTTCAGTCGCCATCATGCGTTGGAATATTAAGGAGCGTGCCTTGCTGTTAAGGCCTACTTTGGTCCCTGGTTTTTTGAGGAAAATGAGGCTACAGTGGCAGTGAATTCGGAACGGTATGTAAGCATGCTAAAGAACTTTTTTACCCACGGCTAGAAGAGTTGGATTTGGGGGACACTTGGTTCCAACAAGACGGTGCAATAGCACACACTTCAAGAGCATCGATGGCTGTTTTGAGGTAACACTTTCCAGAACGCCTTATTTCAATTAGAGGCGATTTGGAATGGCCGGCACGCTCTCCCGATCTGTCCCCTTATGATTTTTTTCTATGGGGTTTATTGAAATCCCGTGTTTATGTGAACCGTCCAAGAACCCTACAAGATTTGAAAACCAACATCCAAGAAAAAAATGCCAACATAACACCTGCTGTGCTAACAAGAGTCTCGACAAATGCCAGAAATCGGTTTACGCAATGTATGGAGAATAGGGGACGTCACCTATCAGATTTCATCTTCAAAAAAATATAAATAAAAACTTTAGATATATACCTGCATTATAAAAATAAATAAATATTTACCGATGCTTACAATAGTTTTCATTGAGTTCTGAAAAAAGGAAATTATGCTGCCGCACCCGGTATATTAAGAAGAGACTCCTTAAGAGGTATAAACAAATTGGCTGCAATGTAATTTTTACAAGATACTTACTTCACCGAGTATAACGTTAAGTCTTATAAGAATTATAATTGCCGCTGCCGGATTCAGTTTACACAGGTTCCGAAGCAGTTTTTTAATTTTGTGAACACAAAGCATGTATATTCTCGCCCTAATTTCGTTTAAAAATTTATCTGCGACTTTTGATAAGGGTATGGCCGATCTATTCGCGACATTCTTCCAAACACCGTATTCACTTCCCACAATTATAGATCAGCCTTATTCATAAAATATTCAATTAGCCAATATTATTTTCAGACCATCTTTCTCCGAAAGCAGTGTGTTATCGAATCTTCTGAAGGTAAAAGCAGTCTATTTGCCAGGTCCTGTCGGTATTCCAGGCTGTATACTGAAGAACTGCGCTAAGGCATTGTTCAAACCTCTTATAAAACTTTTCTCCTTATCTCTGGAATCTTTGATATTTTCCCACATGTGGAAGGAGTCTTTTATACATAGGTACATACATAAAAAGGGAAAATATCCGATACTACCAGTTATAGAGGCATTTCTAAATTGTCAGTAATTCCAAAGCTTTTTGAAAAAGTGGTCACACCACATCTGAAACAACTCTGCAGTTCAATTATTTCCCCATACTAACATGGTTTCCAGCTACTTAGCTGGAAGAACCCATCGTGTCCTTTTTAAAGGTGTATATTCTCGCCTTGGTAGAGCTACATCGGGAGTCCCCCAATGAAGCCATCTTGGGCCACCACTTTTCACTATTTTTATTAACGACCTACCCCCTGCTATAACGAACTCTTTGGTTCTTATG
Source organism: Drosophila ercepeae (assembly GCA_018150545.1). Taxonomy (NCBI): domain Eukaryota; kingdom Metazoa; phylum Arthropoda; class Insecta; order Diptera; family Drosophilidae; genus Drosophila; species Drosophila ercepeae. The sequence goes on along the minus strand of JAECWL010000182.1, from coordinate 793,457 downwards.
TATGCACACAACGTTAACCTTTGTATTCAATATAAATGCTCCTTCCGCTTAATATAAACGTCTGTCCGATTTGGACAATTTTAAAAAATGGTGTCTTACCAATCTCTTAACACTTAATGGGTAATAGATAACAAATTTAAGCTTATATCTTTTTATTGTTCGTGCGCTAACCAGGCCACATACATTCTCTGGGATTTCCTAGGAAAGATTAACTCAGGTTAATGATCTTGGTGTCCCATTAGATTTTAAACTTATATTTTAAGAATATAAGAAAGCCAAGGGTGTTATTCTAACCGCTGTAGAGAGCGGTAATTTAATAGCCAACTCATCTATCAAAATTTATTTTTTTGGCTTCAGATTTTTCTCGATGACCTTGAAGCTTACAGTATTCTGGAATAAGACTTAAGGTGTGCTCGTATTGGCTTAGTGCTGGTATTGTTAACGTCACTGCATCTACAGAATTCATTTAAAACCTGGTGGAAAGTATGCCAAATCGAATAAATAAAATTATTAAAACCATTTACTACCATTAAAATTCTGCAAAAATTCGACCACAAACCAGCCCGTCTAATAAACAACACATGTCACATCCCACGTACAATCTCATATGCACAGAAAAAAACCCTTCCAGCGTCTAATATGCCTGGCACAAAAAAACAACATCACAATAAACTGCCTGAATCTTCTTAGCCACCAGCAACAGACAAAGATTTAAAAATATAATTATATTCTTAAACACTTCCATGATTAAAATTATCTAATGGAACATCCATGGCTATACAAAAAAAATATTTAGAACTACGAATTCATAACAAAATGTATAACTCCTTAATTATAGCCCTTCAAGATATCCATCTTAACAACTTTCACACACTCCACTGTCCAACTAACAACACTCTTATAAGCAATAATAATAACAAAATTTTTGTAGAAAATAAATCCACATTTATCTCAAACCCCTCTTATAAACCCAAAGAAACAAACTGGCATCTCTTTAGTGACGATGTAGATAAGCTGTCCGACAATATTTACCCAATTCTTTTTTAAAAAAGAACTTAATCCAGACTACCCACTCTTCTAAACCACAAATTTTCCCCACACACTCCCTCTGATCCTAAGCATAAGCCAAAATCTAATGTCTGCGTGGGCTATATTTCTCCAGATATATCCACTGTATCAGCAAACCAGGCATAGAAACAGAGATTACTGACCAAACCTTCATTGTAAACTTCTGTGGAAGACCTTGGTCCGAAGAAGCCAGAGACCATAAATTCCCCACACCTTTCCGTCAAAACAAAATACTACTCTATCCACATATTTTCTACACCCTTTCTAATAGAAAAAAAACATTTCAATCACTCAATTCTATTCCGCTCTTGGCACCCTAAAATTTTAATCAACTTTAATTTAAAATCAAATTTTGTAAATTAAAATTTTATAATTTAATCGCTGTTTATTACTTGTTCTTGTACACCACCTTAATTTTTCAGCTTTCAGTTAGTTTTTAATCTTATGTCCGATAGCAATCTGCTAGTGACTCTGAATGACTTCAATCTACTAGAACTTATTTGATATTGAAAAGCACTTGATAGTAGGGTTGAAATTTCAGCACATTGATCTCTTTCAGCTCACCAACATTTTACTGTGGGTATATTTGACATGTCCCTAGGTCCCGAGACCTGTGTTTTGCATCTGATCCTGATGGAATCATGCTTTTCCGAGCTATGCCAATTTCGACCCCAGAGGATCCATACCATCCAACGCTTGTGGCTTCCGAACCCAAGTCTCCCATGTAATTTATAAAGCTTTTTTTATTTTATTTGATTAGTCCGATCTTTTGGTAGACTCATGTGCTTTAAATAACCCGCTTTTGTTAACAAGGCACCTAACGAATTGCTTTCTTGGACCTGTCCTTCTACTAATTAGAGTGTGTGTTGTGTATCACATCCATTAATCCATTAAGCCTTTTGCATTTCATCGGCTCCGTTTCAACTAACATTCAATGGCAGGCTCATCTTTCTGTCGTCGCTCGGATCAGTAGAAACGCGAAACCAATTCCGGGCTTTTCACAATACACCATCTTTTTGAAACTGTATTACTGGTTGCCGGTAATGTCCTGGTCATGAACTTCCAAAACTTACGAGGCTGAACGTCAATCGCTTGGATCGCTTCTGGTCCAGTTGGCTAAAAATTAGATTAGATATCTTGCTAGCAGCGTTCTAAGTTGCACTTTCCTGGTCAGAGTATCGTTCATTGCCCCCAATTAAATGGCCTTTGGCGAGGGTTATAGAGCTGATTCCTGGAGCTGACCGAATGTACTAAGTATTGCCTTCCAAAATGACAATACGTGGCAGTAAGAAACTATATGCCTTGAACTAACTTGCCTGCTGCTTCTTTAGGATGCTGTTGAAGTTATGATGTCGCCGCAAAACCGGCCATAATAATTTTTCCATCTTTCGTCAGATGGCTAGTTTAAAAGCTAGTCTGTGGCTTATTAGTAGTGCTTGCATTTATTTCTTCCAGCGCGCTATCTCGCGTTCACTCTCGATCGCTATCTCAACCCGCCGCGGTAGTCAGTTAACTATAAACATTAATAGTTATTGAAAAAACTCTATAATTGAATAATACAGATACCTGAAAGCCACCAAACCTTAAAACAGCGAGGAATATACGATTATCAATTATTAGAACACAAATTTTTTTAAATCGAACACAAAATCTGTTTAGAAAGACGACGTGTTTGGGTTCTGAATTAAAGAATTGCCCCTATTTGAAACTCCTCGAGTATATGCACTCGCAATGACAAAGACATTTTCCTTGCATCTAGTTCTCCTTAATTGTTTTTCGTCTCTGTGCCTTCTTTTTAATCTTCTGTATTCAAATATCTTATCCAATCTTACATAACCACTCAGTCTGTAATTTCGACTCATATGTTTTCGGTCTGCTTATCTGATTTGAGGGATAAAACTATAATTATATTATATATAATTATATAATCATATAAAATAAACTAGCATCCTTTTCTGGGATTGTGACAACGTAGTAAGTACATGCTAAATGTACTGACTTTGATTTGGGATGCAGTTTCCCGTAGTGCCATCCTGCACTAAAGTTGCAATGGAAGTGCACGTGTATAATCTGCCCTCTATATTGAGGGATGCCACAAACAAATATTTCCGTTACCTCTATTTAATTAGCCTATGAACGAAGAATTTGGCACGATTGATTTTGTAGTCTTACCTAGTTGACACCTCTAGCTTTGATATCGCATTTTACATCAAAGCCATTGATTCCAGAAACTATCGATCAAGTCAAATTCGAAGAAATTCCTAAATCCTTTGAATATCGGGAATACCGTTGTGCGAAACCGCACGATGTGACTCTTGATGGTCTTACGCATAAAATGAAAACAATTGTGTTAAGAAATTAGTAATTATTAATTAGTAATTAAATTTACTTGATGCAACAATGTCTTCCAAGGGAGATTCAATGCAAAAGAATAAAAGCTGTACTTCCACAAGGTAGGCACTAAGAACTACTCTCTTTGAGAGTTTTATTCAAACTTTCTGACGATACCAAGACCCCAATCGCTTAAAATGCCAAATGAGCTTTCACACTGGCGAACTATACACAAAGATCTCACTATGAACAGAAAAACGTCGAAACTCAGATCACCCAAGTCAGGTTCTAACCCACATCCGAATTTTACGGGATACATTCGAACTTAAAATTTCATTTATCCTTATGTCTGGACTTTAAGGTGGTGATCTAAATATTCATAATAAAATATCGTAGTATAGCACCAGTAAAACATAAAACTCCAAAAGAAACTTACATTGAACTCAAATTATTACGCACAAGTTGTAACATGGGGTTTTAGGGAAACTTTGGCAATCCGTCAATACTAAATATAGCATTGCAATCATCATGACTACTAATTAGGATATATTTTAAAACTTTATCTACTTATTGTTATTGTATTGGGGTCAATAAAGAGAAGATTCACTGAATTGACAGAAAAGAAGGAATAAGGGGAAGGTTGAGAAGGTTTAGTCTCCCAAACAATACGGACGGTCGATTAATTAACAGGGAAGGAGAAATAAGCATAAACGTTGAAATTATAGCAGTGAGAACATTTGGCAGACCAAACAATGACAGACGCAGATTTCCGCATTGAACGATTGGTAACGTTACAACTTTGAATACAATATAGAAGCTTTAAACTTTTTCCAAAATCGGGAAATGGCTTTAGCTTCTTCATGCTACCGATCTAAATTCTTTAAAAAATCAGTTTACCTAGGTTTAGACTAAGTTGGTTTTATGGTGTTTGGGCGTCGTGTTTCTGACAATGACGAATTTCGTCGAAATAATTTTTTTTTCAAGATTCTTGTTTAGTTAATACCATGTTAATTAAATTTATTTTTAAATTTGTTTCCTTTTCAGGAATATGTTAAAATGTATCAAGGATGCAATTTCGGAGCTTTGGAACCTCATGTGTTTGCGTTAGCTGGAGAAGCTTATAAAAGCATTGTTGATGATAACATAAATCAGGTAACATTTGTTTTTAAACGGTTCCCGCCCAACCGACCAAGGGGCGCTACCGCTCATCGTACAGCTCGAATCGTGGTGATATTTCCGAGAGAATAAAGTGTAAAAAGCATTAAAGGAAAAAGCAAAGTGCTTTTGATGGTTTGAAAAGTAAGGTGAGGTTTGATAATTTGGTAAAATAGGAAATGCAAAGTGTAGTAATAGAGGCCGTTAGAGTCGGAACACAATATCCTAAAAGGCTCATGCTGTGCATACGTTGAACTACAACCGGTTGAAAATAGAAAAAAAGTTTCTAGTCCGTCTATTAGGAATATCCAACGTTACGCGTGTTTGTTAGAGAAGGTAAATGGATTAATAAGAGTCTCCTGAAATAAGAAGGGAGGTGAAGATTTGAGTCCCCTAAGAGCGAACATCAAGAAGTTCTTTTTTTAACGGATTCCATGCGGTCTTGATGAACCTCATACTCAGGGCTTCAGACGCATGACACGTGCTCCAGTATTGAATTTACTAAACATACGTATAAGATTTTAGTTATATAAGGGTCAAGTTTAAAAATCGGTCGGATCGGACCTCTATATCATATAGCAGCCATACAAACGATCAATCAGATTTCAAGTCTTTGTATGGAAAACTTATTTGTTTTCCAACTTATTGCAACCGAATTCAACATTTATTCATTTGACATAGCCATACATGATTTGTGAAAGTTTGGTCCGGATCAAATCACTATATCATATAGCTGCCATTCCAACGACCGATATGAAAACCAGTCTTTATATGGAGAACTTTTTTGTTTTCAAGGGTAATAGTACAGTAACAGTAATATAAAGTATAAGTAATAGAGTAATATACAGGGTGCGCCATCTGGATGTATCCTATTTCAACATAGAATAACTCGGAATGGTACGTGGGACTCGTTTGGACTCGATAGAGGCCGTAAAAGAAAATTCGCAGAGGGAACTACAGGCGAACCCAGACGCCTACAAGGCATGTTTTGATGATTGGAAAAAGAGGTGGCGTGTGTATTGCTTCACAAGGAGCATATTTTAAAGGCGATAAAATAAATGAAAATTAAAAATTTCGCATTTTATTCACAGTTTTCCGATAACTTAATTGTCTTAGTGTACCTTGTTCTTTGTTGTAAATGGTTACATGAAGGATTACATAAACATAGATGGAAAATTTGGCGCCTTGCGTATTTTGAAGTTAATATTTATGTGTTCATAATTTCATACAATATTTCTTATGGAAAAATTTCTGCATTACCCCTATTTATCTTTAGTTTTTGGAGCTTATATATCTCTCTCACTCTCTAACTTGGGTTAGATTGGGTTTTTCTGGTCGTCGGGTTGACTTATTAGATTTTAAAGACTCATAGATTGCCGCTCACTGCAATGTCTTCCAAGCTAAATTAGCTACAATTCCCTTATTATAGTATAGCTCTCAAACACCTGAAATTATCAAGCCCAAAGAGATCGCACATAAATTCATTAGGTGATGACGAACTAACGAACTCTATAGTTCTTAGGTACGCAGACGTGGTTAAGTTTAGTCTTCAATATAAATGCTCTTCTGACTGATGAAAACTTCAGTTCGGTTTGGACAATTTTCAAAAATGTTGTTCTACCAATGTCTTGATGGGCCAAAATGCAAGCTTATGTCTTTATATCGCTGGACTCATCACCAGGCGAAGCACTCTCTCTGTTGGAGTTCCTTAGAAAAAATTATTCAGGTTAACGATCATGGTGTCGTATTAGACTTGAAACTTAAATTTTCTGGCCATATGTCCACGCTTACTCTTTCCAGAAATTGAAGTCTTTTATTACTAAGCCCTTGTTGCTTAAGATATGCCCAGCTTTAGCCTTTTAGAGTATTGTGTTCGGACTATAACGACCTCTATCGCATTAATTAATTTTGCACTTTCATTTCTAGCATATTATCAATTTTAACCTTCTTTTAGGTACCTACCTTTACATACCTTTAGGTATTCTCGAGGTAGTCGGAGTAGGTGGTTCGCAAATTCAGCGGCATTGTGCATCTCTTTGGTTAGTTATGGCCGCATCTATGTTGCTTGGTGTGGAAAGATCTGGGGATCTGGGTACAGGGAGGAAAGCATCCAAAACGTAAACTTGGGGGCATTTGTGTGTTTTCCGGTGAGTCTTCTAGGCGGGGTTTTTGTGAGGACGGGGATGTTTAGGAGCAAGTTTACTGCGCTGTGGTCGGATAGCAGTTTATCATAGCTTGAGCATGTTATCTTAGCGTGTCCTATGCCCTTGGAGAGGGCGAAGTCCAGCAGATCCGGCTGCTTTGAAGGGTCGGTAGGCCAGTGTGTGGGTTATCCAGTGGAATGGCAGTCCAGACTCTTCCGCTGCAGGTACTTATAGAGCTTTATGCCTTTGGGGTTGTTTGTGCGGGATCCCCACCAGGAGTGTTTGGCGTTAAAGTCTCCGGCTGCTATAAAGCGAGAACCGAGGGACTCGAAGAAGTCCTGAAGGTGGGTCTCGGTTATCGAGTGTCTGGGTGGGAAGTAAACCGCACCAATGGTGATATCTCCCTGTGGGCCAGAAATCCTGGTCACGGCGCACTGAGCCCATTCCTCCTGAAACGCGGGAACATCCATGTACTGAATGCCACTCCTGATGAGCATAGCTGCTCCTCCGCGTGCTCTGCCAGATGGATGGTTGGCATGTAACACTTCGTACCCGCTAATTTTAAAGTAGGATCTGGGACAAAAGTGGGATTCCGAAACTAGAAGAACATCGATATTGTCTGTTTTGATGAGATGCTCTACTTCGGCTTTGCTCCTCTGCAGGCCGTTTGCGTTCCAAAAAACTTTATTAAGGCTTACTTGCATTACTTTCTGTTGAGGATGGGAGCTATGAACTGCATCATCTGCGAGAACATCTGCGATAACATCTACGAGATCAGCTTTTCCATCATCCTCTCAATCGATCCTTCCATGCGGGCAAGCATCGTATCAAGCTGGTTGGGTTGTGGGGCTTCGGGAGTGGTTTGACGGGTTTGTTGGGGATTCGTTGGATGTGCCGCTTGGTTTCCTAGAAGTACGTCCCTGTAACTCATACCATTGACGATCATTGGTATCTGGATGGGAGGTGGTTTGTTGCTACTCACAACGGGTCTGTCTTTGGGAGATTGCTGTACCTTTGCCTTTTTGTAGGCAGGGCATCATCTGAATCAGCTTGGCAATATAAACAGCATGCTTTCTCGTCTTCTTTTTTGGTGCATGACCTAGAGTCATGAGAATCACCACATTTCACGCAGCGATGTTCCAGGAAGCAGTAGCGCTGGGTGTGTCCGAACCCTTGGCATCTGAAACATTGTGGAACATCGTTAAATTTCAGTGGGGGCTCTACGGTGACGACTGACCTGCAAATCCTCTTTATTTTGAAAACGTCTGTGTTGTTGCTCGCTGGTTCGAGATTAACAAAAAAGATCCCCAGTGATTGTTTAGATTTCCTGCCAATGGGATTGTGCAGATCCCTCACAGTATGACCGTATTTATGGAGTTCTTCTTTAATTTCAGTCTGGTCCGTTAAGTGGTGAAGTCCCTTGATGACCGCCCTGTTCGCTCTCTCGTCCTTTAGTTGGAAGGTGCGGTGCCTTTTGTTATGTGCCACGAGCTGCTGGCGTAGGGCTGTGTAGGACTCCTTGTCTGGCATCATTACGCGTACGTTATTATTTCTCTCCGTTTTTTTGCGAGAAATCCTTTTTGGTTCCGGCTAGAGTCGTTATCATCTTGACAACCGCTGTAATGTCTGTCACGTCTGGGATGTAGATCGGGGAAGGCTTGATGGTCTTCGGGATCACGTTCGGTTTCTCTGGTGTTTTAGATGCCACTGCCTCTGAGGCAGTTTCGGGTTCGTCATGTTCGTCGTCATCTTCTTTGCTTGAGAGGAGGGCAAAGGGGTTGTTTGCCAGCTTGCTGTTCAAAGCTGCGCTCGTGCTAGGTGTGACGTCTGGCTTCTCTCCTTGCCCATTACGCGCGGGTTTACGCTTGATCTCCGGGCTCCGAGTAAGAATAACTCGAACTTGAGTCGCTGCTCGAGCTGCACTTCCTTGCTTTGAGGGCCTTCTTGCAGAGCATTTTTTTGCCGAGCTTGCCAGTCCATACTCTAGGTTGGCGTTCAATTAACGTTTTTGAAAATAATTTGTCAGAGCAGCAACGGCAGCGAAGGGGCACAGTGGGACTCCGCTCTTGGCAGCCCGACCCGGCCCGTAAAATTCGCAGTCCACCAAGTCCCAAGTGCGGGCAGGACAAAAAAAAATTTGGAATAAAAAAACACAGAATTCCGAAAAATAATTCAATTTAACACCGAAAACAAAGTTCAATTTAAAATTACATCTCAAAAATTTTTTTTTTAAGTAAAATATTTATTAAGGCTGCCTTAATAAATATTCTACAAAAAAAAAAACCACCAGAGACCTCTTTATAGCTATTATTTCAGCCCAAAGGGCGCGCCGGCTAGACACTTGCCTAGCTTAATACTTGTAAACAATTAACAATTAATAATATTATATAACAATTATCTTAAATATCAGCAGAGCACCTGGCCACGATACTATATGCAACGCCACACTAAAGGCATTACCAAGTCACGCAGTTCTCTACATATTGTTGTTGTTTAACGCCATAGTGAGATTCCAATGCTTCCCTGTACAGTGGAGGCTCGCATTAAGAACTATGATCCACAAACCAGGCAAGTCGGCACTGGACCACGCGTCCTATCGGCCAATCAGTCTCCTCCCTTCGATTTCGAAGGTGTTTGAGAGACTGATTGCTGCCAGGATTGTTGGGATTATGGACACTCAAGGGATAACTCCTGAGCGCCAGTTTGGGTTCCGAGCTGGTCATTGTACGGTGGAGCAACTTCATCGGCTTGTTGAGCAAGTACTGACGGCATTTGTCCGGAAACAATTCTGCAATGCCCTCTTCTTGGACATCAAGGAAGCGTTCGACCGAGTATGGCACACAGGTTTACTGGTTAAAACAAAGGAGAGACTACCTGCCCCATATTTCTACCTACTGAGGTCATACCTTGAGGGAAGGCAGTTCGCGGTTCGGTTCCATTTGGCCATCTCTGCCAAATACGAAGCGAAGGCTGGTGTCCCTCAGGGTAGTGTCCTAGGGCGGCTCCTGTACTGCCTCTACAGTAGTGATATGCCGCAACCAGACAATCAGTCTACCATGCTGGCCTACGTGTATCACCCATAGATCAAGCTGTGAAGCCTCTGCGGCTGATGGAATCCAGCAGTTTGCCACAACGTTCGCGCAATGGGCGAACCGTTGGAACATCGGCATAAATAGCGATAAATCCGCCAATGTTTGTTTTTCCTTATTAAGGAAAACCCCGCCTGCTATCGACATAGAAGGAAGGCCTATCCTACAGACCAATTCAACTAAATAGCTAGGTCTTACATTGGATCGCAGACTCACCTTCGCCAAGCACATCACCGCCATTAGAACCCGCATACGAAATGCAATGAACAAACATTTTTGGCTGTTAAGTTCAAGAAGCAAACTGTCATTGGATAATAAGGTGACCATCTACATGGTATGGGTGCCAACTATGGGGATTAGCTTATGATAGAAAAAACCAAAGGATACAGACGGCCCAAAACACTCAGATTGATCACCGGATGCGAGTGGTACATTCGTAACTCGTCCCTGCACAAAGATCTCAAGCTGCCCACAGTCTTTCACGGGATTAATAACCACTCCATCGGCTACAATAACAGACTATAGGGGCACAGGAAAAGACTGGCATAACGACTTGCCACTGGGACGTTGCTAAGGAGGCTGAAAAGGCGTCAGCCAAGGGACCTAAAAACACGATCACTTAGGGGTCGATCCCGTAGACGACTTTAAATTGGAATTTAGTCAAATTATTTTATTATTAATTTTCAAGTATTAAGCTAGGCAAGTCTCTAGCCGGCGCGCCCTTTGGGCTGGTTGCCTTAATAAATAAAAATATAAAAAAAGCTTTTATAATTGCATTGTAGATCTTTTGTGCCGTTCAGATTCCGAGGCGAGATCCCAAATGTGTGTATTTGGCGATGTAGTCTCCTGCTGAAATGAAGTGATCTCCTCGTGAGTCGTAAAACAGCATGAACTCACTTTTAATCACAGTAAATCGAGGAGGACAGTAAGCTGCGGATATTTTAAGTTTGTTGCCACTAACAAATTTTATAACCTAAGATAATTAAATTTCTGGAAAATGTCCTTTAAAACTGCCCGCGCTGAATATTTTCGAGCACTTTTTTTTGTGAAGTTAGTAGCGCTTTCCCTAATTACGACGCCTAAAATGAGCGCGATAAGCCATCCAGTTTGTTTGCAGCAGCTGTTGAAATCAGTCGACCTCAGTAGTGTTCTGCGATTTTTACAATGCTAAAAAAATATTGAACAAACAATTTGCATCAAATTTTCAGTTTCGAGCCAAATCTCGTGTGCGGAGTCGTTGCGAATGTTAGAAAAGGCTTATGGTAAATATATTCTATCGAAAAAACAAGTCTACGACTGGTACAAAGCTTTTAAGGAATGTCGAGAAACCGTCGAAGACATTCCTCGTTCCGGTCGTATTTCTACGTCGAACACTGACAATGACATAAAAAAAGTGAAGGAAACCGTTGGCGAGAATCGCCATGCGAGTATTAGAGAGATAGCACATAAGCTAAACATCAGCCGTGAAACATCTCTTTTGATTTTGACGGATAATTTGGGCATGAGAAGCGTCAATGCTCGTGTTGATACAGAAGAGCTGACGCGGCATTGCACCGAGCTGTCCTTGTGGACGATTTTAAGACCAAAAACTCGTTCAATACCATCGATCAACCACCGTATTCACCGGGCCAACCCCATGTGACTTTTTTTTGTTACTAAAACTCAAGTTACTGCTCCCTGGCACTCGATTCGACTCGATTGAGGCCGTAAATAAAATAAATCGCAGAGGGAACTAAAGGCGATCCCAGACAGCACCTACAGGCATGTTTTGACGAAAGAGCATATTTTTAAGGCGATAAAATAAATATTGAGGAAAATTTCAAATTTTGCATTTTATTCAAATTATTCCGGAAACTAAGTTGTCTACGTTAAGTTGTTCTAAGTAATTTTCGGCGAATTCACCATTATTGGTATTCGTGTCTGACACGAGTTTTCTTTTGAATACCCGCCCCGCCATGAACCTTGATGATTATTCCCATAAAATAAATTCCCCCCTCATATTAATGTTGTATTTAGTTGTGAGAGGGGTTTCTGAGAGAATAATCACGTCAGTGTGGCTGTCGATTTGGAATTAAAATAGCTCCAGTTTATGCTATGAAACGAGATGAGCAATCTAGGTGGTTAACCGTTGGTAAAGCTTTAATGCTGTGTAGATAATACTGTCTTAAAGTGCTGTTGTTGCAAAATTATTTGATAAAGTGAGGTTACTAAAGAAGGTTTGGGTGCATAAGCTACTTCAACTATTGGAATGCTTTGTCGCACTCTTCGTCCCAGTCGAATTGTTACATTTTTTGCGTTAGCGAGCGATGTGCGTTTAATATTATCCATAGTTTTTAAAATTTTTGTATATAAAATGCAAAATGTGACAAATCGAGTGTCGTCGTTTGGATTTTTGGGGACCTTGTAATTTTTAATTGCCCCATATTTTCTTACATTTAGCAAAACGCCGTTGTCGGTACATCTATGTCTTAAATATGTGGCTTCGTGCATAATTAAAGAGCACTTTTCCAGATGAGTACACTTTTGTACTTTGACAGTTTTAGTAAAGGAAAATAAACTCTCCCGAAAAAGTCGAAAATTAAAGTTAGTTGGATTCGGAAACGCATTCAACGGTGTCGCACGCATAATTGCAACACTCGTGGAATAATAAAAATTCACATTGTAGTGAGCAAGGACACGTCCACAATAGTGGACGTAGTGGGCAATAGTGCAGGGTGCTGCTCTCCATAGTTAAAGCACGTACATAGTTAATTTCGAGGCCGAGTGCAGCTACTTGCGGGGTGTAAATGTAAGAAAATATGGGGCAATTAAAAATTACAAGGTCCCCAAAAATCCAAACGACGACACTCGATTTGTCACATTTTGCATTTTATATACAAAAATTTTAAAAACTATGGATAATATTAAACGCACATCGCTCGCTAACGCAAAAAATGTAACAATTCGACTGGGACGAAGAGTGCGACAAAGCATTCCAATAGTTGAAGTAGCTTATGCACCCAAACCTTCTTTAGTAACCTCACTTTATCAAATAATTTTGCAACAACAGCACTTTAAGACAGTATTATCTACACAGCATTAAAGCTTTACCAACGGTTAACCACCTAGATTGCTCATCTCGTTTCATAGCATAAACTGGAGCTATTTTAATTCCAAATCGACAGCCACACTGACGTGATTATTCTCTCAGAAACCCCTCTCACAACTAAATACAACATTAATATGAGGGGGAATTTATTTTATGGGAATAATCATCAAGGTTCATGGCGGGGCGGGTATTCAAAAGAAAACTCGTGTCAGACACGAATACCAATAATGGTGAATTCGCCGAAAATTACTTAGAACAACTTAACGTAGACAACTTAGTTTCCGGAATAATTTGAATAAAATGCAAAATTTGAAATTTTCCTCAATATTTATTTTATCGCCTTAAAAATATGCTCTTTCGTCAAAACATGCCTGTAGGTGCTGTCTGGGATCGCCTTTAGTTCCCTCTGCGATTTATTTTATTTACGGCCTCAATCGAGTCGAATCGAGTGCCAGGGAGCAGTAACTTGAGTTTTGGTAACAAAAAAAAGTCACATGGGGTTGGCCCGGTGAATACGGTGGTTGATCGATGGTATTGAACGAGTTTTTGGTCTTAAAATCGTCCACAAGGACAGCTCGGTGCAATGCCGCGTCAGCTCTTCTGTATCAACACGAGCATTGACGCTTCTCATGCCCAAATTATCCGTCAAAATCAAAAGAGATGTTTCACGGCTGATGTTTAGCTTATGTGCTATCTCTCTAATACTCGCATGGCGATTCTCGCCAACGGTTTCCTTCACTTTTTTTATGTCATCGTCAGTGTTCGACGTAGAAATACGACCGGAACGAGGAATGTCTTCGACGGTTTCTCGACATTCCTTAAAAGCTTTGTACCAGTCGTAGACTTGTTTTTTCGATAGAATATATTTACCATAAGCCTTTTCTAACATTCGCAACGACTCCGCACACGAGATTTGGCTCGAAACTGAAAATTTGATGCAAATTGTTTGTTCAATATTTTTTTAGCATTGTAAAAATCGCAGAACACTACTGAGGTCGACTGATTTCAACAGCTGCTGCAAACAAACTGGATGGCTTATCGCGCTCATTTTAGGCGTCGTAATTAGGGAAAGCGCTACTAACTTCACAAAAAAAAGTGCTCGAAAATATTCAGCGCGGGCAGTTTTAAAGGACATTTTCCAGAAATTTAATTATCTTAGGTTATAAAATTTGTTAGTGGCAACAAACTTAAAATATCCGCAGCTTACTGTCCTCCTCGATTTACTGTGATTAAAAGTGAGTTCATGCTGTTTTACGACTCACGAGGAGATCACTTCATTTCAGCAGGAGACTACATCGCCAAATACACACATTTGGGATCTCGCCTCGGAATCTGAACGGCACAAAAGATCTACAATGCAATTATAAAAGCTTTTTTTATATTTTTATTTATTAAGGCAACCAGCCCAAAGGGCGCGCCGGCTAGAGACTTGCCTAGCTTAATACTTGAAAATTAATAATAAAATAATTTGACTAAATTCCAATTTAAAGTCGTCTACGGGATCGACCCCTAAGTGATCGTGTTTTTAGGTCCCTTGGCTGACGCCTTTTCAGCCTCCTTAGCAACGTCCCAGTGGCAAGTCGTTATGCCAGTCTTTTCCTGTGCCCCTATAGTCTGTTATTGTAGCCGATGGAGTGGTTATTAATCCCGTGAAAGACTGTGGGCAGCTTGAGATCTTTGTGCAGGGACGAGTTACGAATGTACCACTCGCATCCGGTGATCAATCTGAGTGTTTTGGGCCGTCTGTATCCTTTGGTTTTTTCTATCATAAGCTAATCCCCATAGTTGGCACCCATACCATGTAGATGGTCACCTTATTATCCAATGACAGTTTGCTTCTTGAACTTAACAGCCAAAAATGTTTGTTCATTGCATTTCGTATGCGGGTTCTAATGGCGGTGATGTGCTTGGCGAAGGTGAGTCTGCGATCCAATGTAAGACCTAGCTATTTAGTTGAATTGGTCTGTAGGATAGGCCTTCCTTCTATGTTGATAGCAGGCGGGGTTTTCCTTAATAAGGAATAAAAACATTGGCGGATTTATCGCTATTTATGCCGATGTTCCAACGGTTCGCCCATTGCGCGAACGTTGTGGCAAACTGCTGGATTCCATCAGCCGCAGAGGCTTCACAGCTTGATCTATGGGTGATACACGTAGGCCAGCATGGTAGACTGATTGTCTGGTTGCGGCATATCACTACTGTAGAGGCAGTACAGGAGCCGCCCTAGGACACTACCCTGAGGGACACCAGCCTTCGCTTCGTATTTGGCAGAGATGGCCAAATGGAACCGAACCGCGAACTGCCTTCCCTCAAGGTATGACCTCAGTAGGTAGAAATATGGGGCAGGTAGTCTCTCCTTTGTTTTAACCAGTAAACCTGTGTGCCATACTCGGTCGAACGCTTCCTTGATGTCCAAGAAGAGGGCATTGCAGAATTGTTTCCGGACAAATGCCGTCAGTACTTGCTCAACAAGCCGATGAAGTTGCTCCACCGTACAATGACCAGCTCGGAACCCAAACTGGCGCTCAGGAGTTATCCCTTGAGTGTCCATAATCCCAACAATCCTGGCAGCAATCAGTCTCTCAAACACCTTCGAAATCGAAAGGAGGAGACTGATTGGCCGATAGGACGCGGGGTCCAGTGCCGACTTGCCTGGTTGGTGGATCATAGTTATTAATGCGAGCCTCCACTGTACAGGGAAGCATTGGAATCTCACTATGGCGTTAAACAACAACAATATGTAGAGAACTGCGTGACTTGGTAATGCCTTTAGTGTGGCGTTTCGTAGTGTGGCGTATCGTATCCAAAACGTTTAGCCAGGTGCCCAGCAAAAACCTCGGCTTGCTGCAAGTCCGTCCGACACCATGTCCGTTGCTGTCTAGAAGCGGCGCATTCATGGTGCACCTCTTTTTGATGGCGCGTGTGGTCTTCCAAAGTGAGTGCGTCGCGTCATTATCAGTTCCATTGTTCGCCAGTCTCGCATTGAACAATCCTGCTTTGTGATCTGCCAGTGCCCGTTGAAGTTCGCTCTGTGCTCAATTCTACGCTGTTTTGTCCAGGGGGTGTCGAGACTTCATCCACCTTGTGCGTAGGCGTCTCTTTTCACGGATTAGAAGCTGGATCGCATTGGTGATCGGGATACCTGATGCTGCGGGCTTCCGGGGCGGAGTGTGTGCTGCCATTTTTGCTGCTGCCTTGACTTTGCTAGTGAACAATTCAACGGCGTCCTTCAAGTCATCCCCAGAGTTGATCTCAATATCGAAGTGCAGTGCATCTCTTAAGTTGTCCCTTGAAGAGTTCAAGGTTGCTTCGCTTGGTTATCAGCCTCTCCGACGTCGGGTATGCCATAGCGGCTGCGTCCAGCGTGATTATTAGCGGTAGGTGTTCGGAGCTGAACCCAACGACAGACCGTATATCACCGTGGATACCCAGGATTCCCCTTGTCAGGGCAAAATCAATGAAGCCAGGAAAGCCTCGTCTGCCAGGCGGTTACCGTGTGGGGCCACCTGTGGCAAGACAGTTCACCTCAGTGCTCAGGGCAAGATTCGCTAGAACACGACCTCGTTGGTTACACCTATTGCACCCCAAAACCAGGGGACGCGTTCCAGTTACCCGCCAAAATATACCTCGGGCAGTTATGATCCAGAATGTCGGTAAACTCCTCGGTAGTCCATGCAAATATCGGTGGGCAGTAGACTGCTCCAAAGTTAATGGTGCCGAGTACTGTTTGTATGGCTGCAGACGCAAGTGGCACCTTGTCGGCAATAATTGGGGTTAGCGCGAAGTAGACTAGGGTGGACTTAACCTGGATAGCTGCTCCTCCTTTTGCGTTGCCATCTCTTGAGTCGTTTGCGGGATAGGCATCGAAGCCGTACCTCTTAGGCGCGTCTGTCTCTCAGAAGTGACTCTCGCTAAGCAGCAGTCAAGTTCGGGCAGCTTCGTGGACACACCATTGGCGTTCCACACTAAAATGCGCTGCTTCAGCAACATCAACAATAGGTCCATTTGTTTCTCTTGGATAGAGCGTAAAGCATTGATGCTATCGTTGAGTGTTTTCAGAATTTCTTCTGTTGTGTTGCCGCTTGCCATTGGTAGCAGAGCTGGATCGTGGCTATTTCTTGACCGAGTGCGAATTCTTTCATGACGCTGACGTGCCTGATACTGGTTATGTGTTGGCGTCGGCGGCGTAAAGGCGCATAACTCCACCCATGGAGGCCCGAAACTCAACTTTATCTGCGTCAGTGATCGTCCTGATGGTTTGCATCAGAATATTGACGTCGGAGATGCCTTCGATAACGATGGGTGGAGGCTTGTGAGGGGCTTTGCCAACAATACGCTTTGCCGCAGCTCTGGCGGGTTGTTGGCTAACGCTTGGCTGATCACTCAATTCTTCAGCATGGCTCTCGCTATCCATTTCCGTGGTGAGTTCGGCGAGTAGTTGGAATTTGTTAGTGTACTTACCACTGTACTTATGTTGATTTACCCAGTTTTCGTCTAGATGCGCTTTTTTATACCCTTGAAAAAGGGTATTATAATTTTGTCCAGAAATGTGTAACGCATTAAAGGAAGCATCTCCGACCCCACAAAGTATATATATTCTTGATCAGCATCAACAGCCGAGTCGATATAGCCATGTCCGTCTGTCCGTCTGTTTCTATGCAAAAAATTGACAGTAGTTTTAAAGCTATCGTTTTGAAATTTTTACCAGATCATTATTTTTGTTGCACGCAGATCAAGTTTAAGAATCGGTCGGATCGGACCACTATATCATATAGCTGCCATACAAACGACCGATATGAAAACAAGTCATTGTATGGAAAACTTTTTTGTTTTCCAAGCTATTGCAACCGAATTCAACATTCATTCATTTGACATAGCCATACACGATTTGTAAAAGTTTGGTCCGGATCGGACCACTATATCATATAGCTGCCATACAAACGACCGATATGAAAACCAGTCTTTGTATGGGAAACTTTTTTGTTTTCCAAGCGATTGCAATCGAATTCAACATTTATTCATTTGACATAGCCATACACGATTTGTGAAAGGTGGGTCCGGATCGGACTACTATATCATATAGCTGCCATACAAACGACTGATATGAAAACAAGCCTTTGTATGGAAAACTTTTTTGTTTTCAAGGGTATACCATCTTCGGCAAGCCGAAAATAACTTTTCTCACTTGTTCCTAACTAATTTATGAGAGGTACCTGCATCCATCCTACGCTTGATCTTTTGCTTTCCAAGGCGGGCGCAGTGGTTTGGTTGCTGGTAGTTGTCATGTCTAAAGGGCTCAAGGCCCTTTGTGCAGAGCCACGTATAGATTCCACAGCCGCCGCCATAATTTCGGTTGGCCTAACTTCTTTGGCTCCTTCGGTCCTAGCGTAGTCCGCTTTGTACGTTTTTCGTATTAATCCAGATTTCATCGAACACTTGAAACTATGCAATGGAAATCAGGAGACAGGTTGCCAAGATCCCAGCTGAGATTTGACCTTGGATAAAGCTTAATAAGAGCTTAAGAAACAGATGTTTTGTTTGCTCTAGCCGGCATGTGAATGCCGGCTCCAATTGCAAAAGTGAAATTAATTTTTAAGTAACTTTAGTCTTTTTGCACTTTGGAAACACTTTTATGTAACTTGTTGTTACACTAGCCACTGTTTGTGCCACTATAGTGGACTTGTCCTTGCTCACTACTTTGTGAATTTTAATTATTCCACGAGCGTTGCAAATATGCGTCCGACACCATCGAATGCCGTTTCCGAATTATTATAAAAGCTGACTACAAGCTCGACCACGTTTCCCCGGATAGGTCCACTGATTAACTGACAGACCCTATCAAACAGCCAGACTTAACTTATTTTTTTTTTTAGCATTCTTAATTTGTATTTAAAATCTATCCGAGTGGACAATCATTGATTGGTTTGGGGGAGACCTTGACTTTAGGGAGGTACATGGAATGTATATCTTATGAGGTTGACATAGGTGTTTATTGGTTGGGGAGGTCAAGCGGGTGTTTCCTTTTCAGGCGTCTTAGGGATTGCCTATTATCTAGGAGGTTGATGGCCAGGTGGTTGGGGTGGTTGTCCAGTCTATTTATATATCTTTCGTTGAGACGGGTGATCTCCTCTGCTACCCATCTAATTCTCTTCTCTAATAATCTTTATGGATTATTGAGTTTTCGTGGTACGGATGGGCGTTCGAAACTGTTCTCAGGCATTTATTCTGAAACCGCTGGATTCTGATACGGTTAGAACAGCTTGCCGTGCCCCACAACTGTATCCCATATGTCCAGATTGGCTTCAGCACTACTTTGTAAATAAGCAGTTTGAATTTTTCTTTGAGCTTGGACCTTCTCCCCAGGAGCCAGTGCAGTTGCTTAAGTCGTAGGTTGGCCTGGTTGCGCTTGTTGATCAGGTGTGGACGCCATGTGAGCCTGCGGTCCAGGATAAGCCCTAGATATTTGGGAGTGTTATTCGTTGGGATGGTTTCCCCGTTGAGTGTGACGGGGGGGCATTCTCCCCTGCATAGTGCGAAGGTTGTATGTGAGGATTTCTCCGCGTTGACCACGATGTTCCATCGTTTCAGCCATGGATCGAGGGCATCCAGTTGCCTCTGGTTGATGGCTAATGCTTCCTGAGGATCTGTGGCGGAGGCTAGGAAGGCGGTGTTATCGGCATATGTGGCTACTGTGCGGTTCCGGGTGATGGGAAGGTCCGCTGTATAAAGTGTGTATAAGATAGGTCCAAGATGGGTGCTCTTATGGGCCTAGGCGTGCTGATTGATGATCCTCATCTCACTCGGAATTCTCTTCCCTCTGTGTATGACTTGAGGAAGGCGAAATGGGAACTTCGGAGGTGGGATTTAATTTTGAAAAGGAGTACAGGGTGCCAGACTCTGTCAAACGCCTGTTTGACATACAGCATATCGGTGCAGCAGTACTTCTTCTTTTGGAAGGCCTCAAGTATGGTCTCAACAATCCGGTGGCATTGCTCAGGTGTTCCATGGAGGCGTCTGAGGCCAAACTGGTGATCAGGGATCAGTCCGGCCTCGTCCAAAAATACTCTTTCAAGTATTTTAGATAGGATTGTCAGCAAACTAATCGGACGATACGATGCTAGATTGGCTTCAGGTTTCCCAGGCTTGAGGAGGACAATTACTTCCGCTCGCTTCCACTCTTTAGAGAAGTACCCTAGACGGAGGCAGCTGTTGAATATGTTGGCCAGCTTTGGGGAACAGATTAGGGGCAACATTTTCAGTGCTGTTGCATCGATACGGTCAGGACCCGGTGACTTGCCATTTTTTAGGAAGGCGATCTCCTGCGCAATCTCCTCTGGTTCGACGGGCTGTATTGGCGGGCCAGGAGCACTTGGGCTGTCTACGAACCTTATGGTTGCAGCTCTCTCTTCGCCAGTGCATCTGTCGAACGGTGAGAATGCACTATGTAGATGGTCAGCAAAGGCTTCTGCTCTTTCGACCTCAGTCCGACACCAGGAACCGTCAACTTTTCGCACGGGTGATATCTTCTTCGCAGGTCTTTTTATGTGCCTCGTGACATACCAAAGGTTGTGCTGTGGGTCTCCAGGTTCCAGGTCCTCAAGGAATCTATGAAACGAGTCCTGCCGTATGATGGATAGCTTGTCCTTCAGTTCCTTGGTGGCACGATTAAGTGCTGTCTTGTCCCTGGGGTTGCGCGAGGAAAACCAGACTCTTCTGAGGCGCCTTTTTTCGGCCATGAGGGCCGCGATTTTCGGAGACCACAAGTGCACCACAAGTGTCAGCGGCATTGTGCATCTCTTTGCTTAGTTTTTCTATGGCCGCATCTACGGGGAGGAAAGCATCCAGAACGTAAACTTAGGGGCATTTTTGTGTTTCCCGGTGAGTCTCCTAGGCGGGGTTTTTCTGAGGCAATTTTACTGCGCTGTAGTCGGATAGCAGTTTATCATAGCTTGAGCATGTTGTCTTAGAGTGTCCTATGCCGTTGGAGACGGTGAAGTCCAGCAGATCCGGCTGCTTTGAAGGGTCGGTAGGCGAGTGTGTGGGTTCTCCAGTGGAATGGCAGTCCAGACTCTTCGGCTGCAGGTACTTATAGAGCTTTATGCCTTTAGTGTTGTTTGTGCGGGAACCCCAGCAGGAATGTTTGGCGTTAAAGTCTCCGGCTGCTATAAACCGAGGACCGAGGGACTCGAAGAAGTCCTGAAGGTGGGTCTCGGTTATCAAGTGTCTGGGTGGGAAGTAAACCGCACCAATGGTGATATCTCCCTGTGGGCTAGAAATCCTGGTCACGGCGCACTGAGCCCATTCCTCCTGAAACGCGGGAAGTTCCGTGTATTGAAAGCCACTCCTGATGAGCATAGCTGCTCCTCCGCGTGCTCTGCCAGATGGATGGTTGGCATGTAACACTTCGTACCCGCTAATTTTAAAGTAGGATCTGGGACAAAAGTGGGATTCCGAAACTAGAAGAACATCGATATTGTCTGTTTTGATGAGATGCTCTACTTCGGCTTTGCTCCTCTGCAGGCCGTTTGCGTTCCAAAAAACTATATTAAGGCATTACTTTCTGTTGAGGATGGGAGTTATAAACTGCATCATCTGCGAGAACATCTGCGATAACATCTGCGAGATCAGCTTTTCCATCATCCTCTCAATCGATCCTTCCATGCGGGCAAGCATCGTATCTAGCTGGTTGGGTTGTGGGGCTTCGGGAGTGGTTTGACGGGTTTGTTGGGGATTCGTTGGCTGTGTCACTTGGTTTCCTAGAACGTACCATTAACGTACCATTAACTTGTACCATGAATGATAGTTGGTATCTGGATGAGAGGTGGTTTGTTGCTACTCTCAACGGGTCTGGCTTTAGGAGATTGCTGCGCCTTTGCCTTTTTGTAGGCAGGGCATCCTCTGAACGACGCAGGGTGATCAGCTTGGCAATGTAAACAGCATGCTTTCTCGTCTTCTTTTTTGGTGCATGACCTAGAGTCATGAGAATCACCACATTTCACGCAGCGATGTTCCAGGAAGCAGTAGCGCTGGGTGTGTCCGAACCCTTGGCATCTGAAACATTGTGGAACATCGTTGAATTTCAGTGGGGGCTCTACGGTGACGACTGACCTGCAAATCCTCTTTATTTTGAAAACCTCTGTGTTGTTGCTCGCTGGTTCGAGATTAACAAAAAAGATCCCCAGTGGTTGTTTAGATTTCCTGCCAATGGGATTGTGCAGATCCCTCACAGTATGGCCGTATTTATGGAGTTCTTCTTTAATTTCAGTCTGGTCCGTTAAGTGGTGAAGTCCCTTGATGACCGCCCTGTTCGCTCTCTCGTCCTTTAGTTGGAAGGTGCGGTGCCTTTTGTTATGTGCCACGAGGTGCTGGCGTAGGGCTGTGTAGGACTCCTTGTCTGGCATCATTACGCGTATGTTGTTGTTTCTCTCCGTTTTGTACGAGAAATCCTTTTTGGTACGCACGAGAGTCGTTATAATGTCGGTCACGTCTGGGATGTAGATCGGGGGAGGCTTGAGGGTCTTCGGGATCGGGATCGGGATTGGTTTCTCTGCTGTTTTAGATGCCACTGCCTCTGAGGCAGTTTCGGGTTCGTCATTTTCGTCGTCATCTTCTTTGCTTGAGAGGAGGGCAAAGGAGTTGTTTGCCAGCTTGCTGTGCAGAGCTGCGCTCGTGCTAGGTGTGACGTCTGGCTTCTCTCCTTACCTATTACGCGCCTATTACCTATCTCGCTGGGCTCCGAGAAAGAAGAGCTCCAGCTTGAGTCTCTGCTCGAGCTGCACTTCCTTGCTTTGAGGGCCTTCTTGCAGGGCATTGTTTTGCCGAGCTTGATGGCAAGTGGCGGGGCCTGCCAGTCCATACTCTAGGTTGGCGTTCTATAACGTTTATGCAGATAATTAGTCACAGCAGCAACGGCAGCGAAGGGGCAACGGACACAGTGGGACTCCGCACTTGGCAGCCCGCCCCGTCCCGTAAAATGCGCAATCCACCAAGTCCCACGTGCGGGAATAACAAATCACAAAATTCCGAAAAATAATTCAATTTAAAACCGAAAACAAAGTTCCTTTTTGATAAACGATTTTTCAATTTTTGGAATGAATGCCAGACTTAACTGACTAAGAACATTTCACGCAATCTCATTAGTGCCAAAATGACTTTCGGACTTATCTTCTGGTCACTCGCCTATTCTCCCCCATCCGAAAACAGTGAAACTCTTGATCAAAACGAATTGGCTTAAATATAAAAAAGCATTAGTTTACCCATTAAGCTAAACTTCTCTCTTAACGCTGGAGATGCCATCGTCAGTTTTCCAGAGAGACTTTCGGACTTATCCTCTGGTCACTCGCCTATTATAATCAATCTACTCCCCCATCCGAAAACGGTGAAACTCTTGAACAAAACGAATTGGCTTAAATATAAAAAAGCAATAGTTTATCCATTGAGCTAAGCTGCTCTCTTAACGCTGGAGTTGACATCGTCAGTTTTCCAGAGAGAAGGAAGGAACAACTCGATTATCATGATAGTACAGAAAATAGGCAACTATCACAGAGTTCCTTTGTTAAACAGACCTGTAAATTTACTACCGTGCCTATCATAACTTTTTTAAAGATGCCTACTGTCCCACACAAATCCATTCCTAATAACCAAACATAAATCCCACCCCATAAATTTGGATGTCGCAAAAAACACTTGACCATTATTTATTTAAAAACAATTTAACAATTATCTGCTAAATATAAATATAACTATTCTAAAATATATTCTAATATTTTTAATTTATTAACATTACGGGAGAGTTCAGGGGATAAAGTATGAGATAAGGGGTTATAGTTTTTACAAATAGTGCGAAAGGAATCGTGTTCAGCGTAGTTGGATCTGCAAATAGGTAACCATAGGGGTCGGAAGGACCTAGTTTTCCTATTAGGGATGCAAAAATATAGTTCGCTTGGAAGATGTTTAGAATCAACCATGCCATGGATAAGCATATGTAGAAACATGACCCCAGCACAGGTTCGGCGCTCCTACAGAAGAGGTAACTTTAACAATTTAAGCCTGCAACGGTACGGCGGGAGACGATTATCAGGATCCCAGTTTAAGTTTTTTAGTGCAAATAACAGAAACTGCTTTTGCACCGACTCAATACTATTTTGGTGAGAGGAGTATTGGGGACTCCAAACGCACTAGTAATATTCAAGGATAGGACGAACTAGGGTGATATATAGGGATTTGGTAGTAAAAGGATCGTTAAATTCTTTAGACCCATCGCTTAATAAAGGCTAACATTCCCCTGGCTTTATTCACTGTCACAGAAATGTGATGTCATTAAACGTA
This sequence comes from Drosophila ercepeae, assembly GCA_018150545.1. Lineage (NCBI taxonomy): Eukaryota > Metazoa > Arthropoda > Insecta > Diptera > Drosophilidae > Drosophila > Drosophila ercepeae. The sequence goes on along the minus strand of JAECWL010000182.1, from coordinate 769,254 downwards.
AGTTTATGATTAAAAAGAACTCCAAGATCATTGATTGTGGAAACACAATTAAGGACGTGATTTCCGAGAGAGTAAGATACAATAAGCGGTACACTTCGATGAAATGTCATATGTTTGCATTTGAAGCAGTTTAGGAACAGAAGATTGCTTGAGCACCACGTTTAGAAATCATCTAAGTCTAGTTGCAGATGCCTGTGCAGGAAATGTTCCGAGAAGGAATAGAACAACTTGACATCATCAGCATACATAAGCGTAGAGGCATAACTAATCACATTGGGAAGATCGATTACAAAGAGTATAAACAACAGTAGTTCCAGATGACTACCGTGCGGGAAACCCGATGAGACGTGGATGACCTTCGACTTGGTAGTAGTAAATAGAACACGTCGAGTTCGATCTGAAAGGTAGGAAGCAATCCACATAAGGATATTTGGTGGAAAACCAATAACAGAGAGTTTCCGTAGCAAGAGGTGATGATTAACTGAATTAAATGCTTTGCTAAAGTCAGTATAAAGTACATCAATTTGCAAGCGATGTTGAAAACCTCGGTTAGATGATGAATTAGATGAATTATTGAGGAAAATTCAAGTAGATTAGTTGTTGTCGAGCGAAGCTTGACAAAACCATGCTGTGCAGGTGAGATTATGCTCTTGCATTCATGTTGCAGCTGCAATGTAATGAGTTTCTTAAGAAGCTTAGTAATCGCAGAAAGCTTAGCAATGCCACGGTAGTCCTCAATGGAAGCCTAGATCCTTTTTTATGAATTGGTATAAGGTATGATACATTCCATAATTAATTCCGTATAAGTTAAATTATATAGTGATAGGTAATGTAAGAAGATCGGAGCACCTTCTGAGGATGCAGCTAGGTACATTGTCTGGACCTGGTGAAAATGAGATTTTAATTTAAGAAAGAGCCGTAAACACATCATGACAGTGGAATTTAAAAAGGGAAATATTATTTATGTAGGGTAAATGATATGGATAATTAGAGGAGGGATCAAATGAATTAGATGAGTAGATTGATTGAAAAAATGACGCAAAAAGATTAGCAATGCCAAGATGCGAAGAGTCGGAAGTATTATTATATGAGTGGGAAGGGGGGGAAAGATTGGATTTGCGTTCAGAGTTTACAAAAGAGTAAAAAGAGCGTGGATCATTTCGAAAATTGAGTTTGCATTTTGAAATATAATTTTTATATCGTTGATTGATAGGTCAACAAACTGGTTGCGGATTAAAAAGATGTAACAAGGTTCGAGACTTTAAAGACTCTTTGTAAGCTCTAGATTTCCTATTTTTAAGGAGATAGAGGGGCTTATTAAACCATGGAGGTTTTGACGTTGATGGAATCAATGTTTCAGGGACAGATTTATTTAAATTACTTCATAAAAAGAGTCTGTAGCATTATCGATATTGCTGAAATTAGAAAGATAACTCCACAATATTAGTCAGGTGATTTCTTAGGTCACAATAGTTTGTTTTTTTTTAAAGCATTTTTGACGAGACTGCGCACTATTACTGGGGGGGACTTCAGGAGAGTCAATAATTAGCGAAACTAAGAGTGTTGGATGGTGAGAGTCCTCAGGAGTAGATAAAGGAGGAGACCTTGCTATTGTGGCAGAGGAGGTTGTATTTGAGAAAATGAGGTCAAGTGACCTGCCACGGGAGTTCCTTATAGGGTTAAGTTGGAAAACGGCAACTCTGCCGGCTAAGCCATCAAGGAAGTCATTTTGGTTAGCGAGCTATCATCGTTCGAGTTTATTCATAAAACAAGTGAGAAAAGTTATCTTTGGTTTGCCGAAGATGGTACCCTTGAAAACAAAAAAGTTTTCCATACAAAGGCTTGTTTTCATATCGGTCGTTTGTATAGCAGCTATATGATATAGTCGTCCGGTCCGGACCAAACTTTCACAAATCGTGTATGGCTATATCAAATGAATAAATGTTGAATTCGGTTGCAATAGGTTGGAAAACAAAAAAATTTTCCATACAAAGACTTGTTTTCATATCGGTCGTTTGTATAGCAGCTATATGATATAGTGATCTGATCCGGAACAAACTTTCAAAAATTATGTATGGCTATGTCAAATGAATAAATGTTGAAAACAAAAAAGTTTTCCATACAAAGACTGGTTTTCATATCGGTCGTTTGTATGGCAGCTATATGATATAGTGGTCCGATCCGACCGATTCTTAAACTTGATCTGCGTGCAATAAAAATAATGATCTGGTAAAATTTTCAAAGCGCTAGCTTTAAAACTACTGTCTATTTTTTGCATAGAAACAGAGGGACAGACGGACAGACGGACATGGCTGTATCGACTCGGCTGTTGATGCTGATCAAGAATATATATACTTTGTGGGGTCGGAGAAGCTTCCTTTAATGCGTTACACATTTCTGGACAAAATTATAATACCCTTTTTCAAGGGTATAATGAGGGGCAAATAGAAATCAACCATAACTAGAACAAGATCAGCATCATTTATCAGAGACAAAACTGATTTAATGGCAGTTAAGTGGTGCATATAAATGATTGCATTACACAGATGAGGAATGTAGGAACAATTGATGAAAAGGTTAAAGGAGTCAAAATGAATTTTAACGGCTAAAAATTCAATTTTGAAAGGATTAGTCATAGTGATAGGTTCCACTGAATACTGGCAATCAGAACGCCACCTCCAATGGTTGGGCGATCTTCCCTAAAGACAGTGTACTTCGATACATAAATTTCATTGTCTATGACAGAGGAGTTTAGCCTGGTTTCTGTTAGCACAATAGCAACAAAGTCATAGGAAGCACTGTTAGTAAGGAATAGGTTCAGTTTACCAAGAATACTGCGAACGTTTTGGTAGCAACAAGAAAAAATCATGTTTCTTAGTTTTTTGAAATAGCAACTGGACTGGAACCTTGAGAATCTCTGGTCAAGAATTCATGAACAATACTGTACTAGGGCCGGGTTGCACGGTCTAAAGCTTTAGCAAGGGAAGCATCTGGTAAAGTTATTTTAAATGAAGATATGCTACGTTTATGTTTGAAACTAAATTGGTCAGAAAAAGTTCTGAGGGAGCTATACTCAGATTATTTACAAGGTGACACCTAACGTCATCTGCAGTGGCGTCAGACATAAGCCGCGATACAAAGATGGATTTGCGGGGAGCTAGAGCTCTCAGCGTAAGTCCAGAATGGCTTTTGTGATTTTACCACGGGTTGGCGCGGCGTCAGTCACGCATAGTGATAGAGCAGCAGGCTGGTTTGTTGATATGACGGTTGAAGATTTGTCAAGCATGGGACCAGGTGGGAGATTCTTACTGGCAGGTGCCGGCGGATCAACTTTTTAAGTGGGAAGACCCGGTTTCTGAAGAGCTAGGCTGGCTGGCTGTTCGCCAGGGGCATCAACCATAACATAACTTACTGGAAAATGTGTGGCATCGATCAGGTTAATCGCGTAACATCAGAAATAATAAGTGCATTCGAAAATCGAGAATACCGTTCGGCTGTATTCTTGGATATCTTCAAACTTTCGATAGAATTGGGCTATTGCATAAAATCTGAAAAATCCACTGAACGCGCACAAGCGCGTTCCACACAACAAAAAATTTTTAAGGAGATACACTTCTGCTAGGTCCAATGGCCACCTAGTTATCTGGTTGGCTTATACACGTAATCGAATTAATAACGCAAGCTCGTCGCGTTTACATCGAAAAAATAACCATTACAGGGACACTGTTACGTTAGAAATGTAAAAATCCAAAGGAACCTAAATATTCCAACATTTCGAATAAAATAGCGATTAGCGCAATCTTAAGCTCTCCGCATTCTTATCAACTTGTGCGATATCTGACAAAGTTAAGCAGCACCTCCTATCTTCGTCGGCTAGATGCGAGGACCCTGTTATCATATAATTGTTAAGGTATACCTATGTAACAACAATATAGTTGACAATAAATAAAAGCAAATAATAACTATCCCCAATGCAATGCACTCCAATATGCAAGCTCGGCGTCTGCCTAATTTCCTACACGCGCCGACCTACCAACACAAATTCTTTGAATCTGTGCCGCAAGCGATTCCGTTATACCTCCCAGCGCATGCAATTCTAAGAAGATCGCCACTGCACTTATCAGTAAATGCAACAACATCAGACCATGTAAGACACCAATTGGAAGCAGCGAAGATGATGTCGATCCGCTGCCAGCAAAAGCACTAGGCCAACTTATGGTCTGCTATGACTTGCATCACTACAGGTTCAGAATAGGAAGTCAGTTAAAAATTCGATTTAAACGAATAAAAAACATTTCCAAAATTTAATTATACAAAATCTTTTATTTTCAATTGTCCTTTTAAGGATAATTTAATTTACATATAATTTTACGAATCGATCATTTATTTTTCATTCAAAAGAAGATTGAAAAAAAAAATCAAAGTATGAAACAAAAAAAACAATAAATGATCGCGTTAAGTGGTTGGTGCGCCTGAACAAGGTCGAAGTCACTCGGCGTTATGACTTCATGACAAATGAGTGCAAGAACGAATTCAATGGATTATGATTTACCAAACAGGTAAAGAAAAGCTTCCTATCGTGTCATGGTGTCACACGGGAGAACTGTAGCCACCCAAGCACACCAAGCGTGTGCGTATTGCCAAACACCGCAGACAAGAGACAAATCTTATCGCATTACATACAATTGCCCGCTAAAAGTTAAATATATCGATGTTAAAAATTTTTTTGCGTTTTTTCTTTTATTTATAGGCATGTGTAATATCTGGAGAATCCGGAGCGGGAAAAACGGAAACGACAAAGTTTATACTACAATATTTGTGTACTATAACGTCAAACGTGTCTTCTTGGGTTCAACAGCAAATTTTGGAAGCCAATACAATTTTGGAAGCGTTTGGTAAGTTTTGTATTTATAGGCATTTTGCAAAACCTTTCCTTATGAGCAACGTCAAAGAAAAAAGTGAATTTTATGGAACAGTTACCTGATATAAATAAAAAGTTGTACTCGTTTTCGACTCAACTTCTTGCTTGCATTTTTTTATTTTTTTTTATTTTTTTTATTTTTATCATTTAAGTATTGAAACTGTGCTACAATTTTGCACCTTAACAACACAAGCAAAAAATAGTCTTTATAAGCCCATGGCCGAGCGCTTAGCACGGGGATTTATGTTAATGGAGTGGGAAACGGGGATTTATGTTTGTGGAGGGGGAAGCGTCTTCGCGAAGCCTTGTCTTTTTAGCCTTCTAAGCGGCCTAGCGGGACGTAACTTCCTGGCTAGTTCGCTGCGATGGGTGGTGAGTCTGTCTCTGTACCTGCTGGTGTGTCTACTGATCTGCTCCTCCACAGTATGCAGATTGAGGTCTCGGTGTAGAGTTGAATTCCGTACATACAAAGGATAGTTGGTTATCTGTCTTAGGGTGCGATTCTGCAGTACCTGGATGCGATTGCAGTTAGATTTTGCTGCAATCCCCCAAATTTGCAGCCCGTAGAGCCAGATTGGGGCGACACGCTGAGCGTACACTTTTCTTTTCACCCTAAGTGACATACTGCTCTTTCTGCTCAGCAGCCAACGTAATTGCTGAAGTCTTAGGACGCACCTCTTGCGAGTGGCTTTAAGATGCGGCAAGAAAGTGAGTCGCTTATCAAGAGTAATGCCAAGATACTTCACCGTTGCTGGTTGCTCCAGGATCTGTCCTTCCATTTGGATTGGTGGGATTGTTCTCGACCTAAGTGTGAAGGCAGGGTTGGACGTTTTTCGAGGGTTTATCTTTAGGTTCCACCTCTTGCACCACGCTGATAGGGCTGCAACGTATCCCTGCAGACCGTCTGCTGCCTCAAAGCGACATTTGGAGCTATACAGAACGGCAATGTCGTCTGCATATGTGGCAATTAGAGCCTTCGAGGGGTCTTCCATGTAGTCATCGTCGGGTACGGGCAAGTCTGCAGTATAAAATGAGTACAGGAGCGGGTCAAGAACACTGCCTTGCGGGACTCCAGCTCTCATCTGGGCAGGCGCAGAGTAAGTGTCCCGAATCTTGACTTTAAATATCCGCCCTTCCAGGTAGGACTTCAGTGTGACGTGACATATTCTGTCCATGCCAGGAGCCTTGTTTTTCGGAAGAGCTTTGATTGCTTCGGTAATCTCCTTAACTCTGATTGGCGTGATGGGGAGGGACATCTGGAGCGGGGTTTGCAAGCTCTCCTGGGTCTCTTCGATATCAGCCAGTGTAGCAACGTTGTGTGGGGTGAATCTAGCCTCCAGGTGTTGAGCAAATATGTTTGCCTGTTCCTCTTCATTCTGTGCAAGGTCGCCGCCATGATGCCTAACGGGGACCTGTCTAAACGGCTGGTTTTTCGTAGCCTTTGTGCATTTCCACAGTGAGTAATTGGCGTCCACAGTGTAGTCCATCGAGGACAGCTTGTGCTCAAAGAAGTTATTTCTGAGCTCCCTTAAGAGGATCCGTAGTCGCTTGGCTGCTCGGTTCCACAGGATTCGATCCCAAGGGTCTTGGGTTCGAATTGCTTTTCTTCGTAGGCGCCTTTTTGCAGCCAGTAGCTCTTTTGCCTCCCTGGTGAGTGTGACGTCATATTTTGTCGGCTTTAGTGGGCTCGCAGGTGGAGTGGATGCAGCAGCAGCCCTGTGGATATTATTAGTGAAGATTTCCACTGCCATTTATATATCCTCCCCAGAATTCAGCTCCGTTTCAAGATGGATGGAGCTCTCCAGATTCCGGTGAAATAGAGTTAGGTCAGTTCGATTGCTGATCAACCTTGCATTAGAGCGAGCATTAATCCCATTGGTATCTATGGTGACTACGAGGGCCAGATGGTCAGACTCTAAATCCCAATTTTGGGATTTTGGGTGGACGGCAAAATCAATACATGTGGGCGTATGTGTGGTGACGTATGGGTATCTGGTAGGGGCTCCTGTGGCAAGAATCTTTGCCCCGGTGGCGGAGATGGCTTCAGCTACAACAGTTTCATTGCGGTTTAGTCTGGTTTCAGTCAAGAAAGGGATATCAATGCCGTTGTTGTGTGCAAAAAGTTCGACTTCTCCGACTTTTCCTGAAATGCCGTTGACATTCCAGATGAGAACTTTAAATGAGTTCATGGCGAGGCTGTAGCGTTGATCTGAGAATTATTTCCAGCCGATTGCTTCATGGTGCTGGCCATCTCAGACACTATTATTTCTAGCCGTGCAAGGCGTTCATTAGCTAGCTTATTTTGCTGTTGTTGTTCTTGTTGTTGCTGTTGGAGCCACATGAGAAAATGCTGTTGCTGCTGCTGCTGGAGGTGCTGTTGCCATTCCTGAAACTGTTGTTGCTGCTGTTGCTGCAGCGACTGGATATCGATCGGCTGTTGTTGTTGTGGACTTGGCTGCGTTTGAGCATAGTTCAAACGACTTTGAACATTTCCAGGATTGCTTGGAACTGTAGCTGCGACTGCTGCATAGGAGACACTTGTGCGGGCACTGTAGCTCCGTGGCGTCATCTGCTGTGTTGCTGGTTGGAATGCAATTGCACTGTAGCTCCGTGGCGTCATCTGCTGTGTTGCTGGTTGGAATGCAATTTGGGGCACTTGTTTCCTTGCTATTCTAGCGGGGCCAGGCGCAGGAAATTCCTGCACGTACCTAGTAGCAGAATATTGATTGGCCACATTGCCATTAAGTGATCTAGTTTCGGTTGCCGATTTTTTTGGAGACTCCGATGACCGACGAAGATACTCCTGGTACGACTTGCAGCCTTTGTAGCTAGCTTTATGAGCTCCTGGGCAATGGAAGCAGGTAGGTGTTGCGTCAAGGGGGCGTATACACTCAGTTGTTTGATGACCGTCGCCACATCTGGCACGATTGGGTGTCGTCGGCAATATCTGGCAGTGTGGCCGTACTGCTGGCATCGTTTGCACTGTGCGACGTCTGTGACTTTTCTTATTTGCTCCACCCTCACCTTTTGTCTGCAGAGGATTGTGATTTTGAAGACGTCATTTATCGTATCGCACGGTTTGATGTTGATAAAGAAGAGATTTAGCTTCTCTTTCCTGTTAGCCCTGGATGCGGGATTATGAATGTGGAGTACCTCAAAGCCGTACTTTTGCAGACTATCTTTGATGTCCTTGTTTAGAGTGCTGTGGTGTAGGCCCTTGACAACAATTCGATGCGGCTTTTCTGTCTGCATTTGGTATGTGTGGAACTCCACACAATGTCTGTCCAGATGGTCAACAATAGCCCTGTAGGTGTCACTATCCTTGGGGAAGATTCTGGTGGTTCCTAGGTTGCTCTTGTTGACCACATTGTTCGCATTAGTGACCTCCCCTATGAACTCAAAGAGGTCATTTATACTGCAGTCTGGGACAACAATTTGAGGTGGCTTTTCCATTTTTCTTACTTGTTCGGGCTGGGCAGGGTCGTTGCTTTCAACAGTTATTTCGTCCTGTTGATTCTCTGCAGTGTGTTCAGCTTCTACTTCCATGTCAAGTAGCGCGAACCTGTTGCTAGAGCTTGGAAGGTCAGCATCTCTAGTCGCTCTCTTAACACTTGCGATGGATGAAGAAGGCTTTGCGTTTTTTCTTTTTATGTTTTTTTGCACTTGGGCCTGCAACATTTTTGGTGCGGCCCCACTGATCACTGTAGCTAAGTCAGTAGTGGCACGCGAGGCAGCAGAGGAGCACTGAAGCGACGATTGATCGTATTTTTCCAGGTTCAAACCAGAGCAAAGTTTGCTTGTTGTAGCAGTTGCCATGTTGTAAGTGCTTGTGCTGCTTACACTGGTGAAGGTCATGGTGCTGGTCGTGGAAGTGATGATGTTGGTACTTGTATTGCCAATATCAGTTTGGTTCGTTCTGCAAGCAGCGCGAAGCTCGGATGGGGTTTGGCCAGCAACGCGGTACATTTTTTCGTGAAAAGTCTGCTTATTATTAAGCAGCGAGTCAGAAGCAGATTTCTTTTCAGCCATTTGGAAATGTTATATTTTTCGTTTTCGCCTCAAACGAAATCAACAACAAGCCCCTCTTGTGCGGCTGCGCGCCGGTGGAGGGGCTATGCCCGATGGCCAGCGTGCATTTATTTTGCAAGCTATTTTGTTGCTTTATTTTACAGCTTATTGCCGACTCCGCTAGCTGCGGCGTCCAAAAACGGAGCTTTGTGCAGACACAACCGATCACTATTAAAGCAGTTTCGCGACTCTAATTGTGTTTGCTTGCTTTAAGCGGAACAGAAAAAAAAAACATTTAATGATTCTAATTCGAGGACGTTCACTAAGAAATAGTTTTATCTATTTCAGCTCCGGGATTAATAAATAAACCGAACACTGATTTTTGCTTGAGCAAAGATCAATGTTTCCGAAAAACGTAACCTCCAACCGTACGATTTCGCGGTTAGACCATCTACAGCTTTCTTTCCATCATAATTTTTTATACACCTTCCATAGGGTATTAAAATTTTGGATAACACCAAAAAAGTAACATCTCCGACCATATGAACAGTTTGTACATTTATTTTGGTTAGGTTATCACCTCCAAAATTTATAAGTCAGCTGAGATTGGAAAACTATATCTTAAAAATTACAACTTTTATGTTATTAAAAGTGCAAGTGGAAACTTTTCTCAAAAAACATTAATAAAATATAAACTTCAATTTTCATAATTTTGTCTTGTAGACCAAACAAAATAAAAAATACCCTTTTTACTTTTTTACCCGGTACCCAGAAAGTATAGGCGTATGAAAGTCGTTTGTGTTACACGTAAGAACTTCCCACATATTCTATCGAATACCGAATAAAGCCAATCTGTTTGGTCATGACCTCATCCCCGGATAAGGATGAAGGCCTATCTAATGGTCTTTCGATCATTGGGAGCACGGCACCCGGTTGTATAATGCAACTTTACTTCAAATCTTATTATTTCAGTCACATTTGGGTATTAAACCACAGGCACAACGAAGCTCCCATAAGGGAGCCTACTTTTCAGTTACCGGAATAAGTTCCGCGAGCTTTATGATATCCGTGGTAACAAAAATTATCACGGCCTATCACGGTCAGGCGCCATGTCACGAAGACTCTTCCGGTTTTGACCTACGAACAGTCACGGGTCGTTGGCTTCTTAAATGTACAAAGCTGCTGGTCGAGCTGTACAAAGCTGCTGGGTGGCTATTCCACAATTGGGGCATTAATCCGCTGGTCAGTAACCAGACCGCTCAAAGGCGCCCCGCCATGTTCGTAACGATCCCTAAGTAAGTTGCAATGGGTAAGAGCGCCCAACGACAACCAGTATGAAAGTCTGTGCATAAAATTGAAAGGAGCTAATAGGAGATGGAGACGTTGAGAATGCCGGTGCCCAAGCGTATCGAAGCTATAATTTGGTTATTTATTTGTTTAACAATTTAATAATTATTTGCTGAATATATATACTATGTAACTCTTCTAAGACGAATTCCAAAATTTTCGATTTCGGTCGTAAGGACTTAGGTATTCTATTCTTTTATTTGTATTTTTGTTTAACTTTGCTGTGTTTTTATACCCTGTACCCATTAAAAATTGTGAAAAGGGTATCATAATATGGTGCAAATGTATGTAACAGGCAGAAGGAAGCATCTCCGACCCCATAAAGTATATATATTCTTGATCAGCATCAACAGCCGAGTCGATATAGCCATGTCCGTCTGTCCGTCCGTCCGTCCGTCTGGCCGTCTGTCTGTCCGTATCAACGCCTAGAGCTCAGAAACTACAAGAGCTACAGACATGTGCCATATATCGTTGGATAGGTAATTACCATACGCAGTACAAGTTTGTTTTTTTATTTTGATATTACCCCCCGCTCCCCGCAAACCGCAAAAAACTGCCACGCCCACAATTAGTAACCTAATGCTATGCAATTCGGCATATGCGTTGGTGCTTATAAAATCGGATAAGAAACACGGAAGTTATGCCACATGCAAAATCAAAACACGCATTGCGCGACGCCGACTGCGACGTTGACAGCGAAATGTGTATGGCTTTATGACACATGAAACTTATTTTCATAACCAAAATCATACCAAATTTATATTGTTATACGTTATATAAGATACGTACCATCATTTGCTTTCGGGATTACGGTGTTGTTTAAGGTGATCGAAGGGCAGTCTTGCCGACAGTCATACTTACATGTTTGTTCGTTTATTTTGATTCGCCAGTCAGATAGCCACTTCTCCACGGCCACTAGGTGAGAAAAGAGTTGAGTTGTTGCTTGTACCGGGCATATAGATCGACTTTAAATCACTGTCTTCGTCAAACGTAGAAGTTGTTAGTAGTCGGTATCTTGTGGGTATGTCAGCTGTATAAAAGACGTACAGCGTTGGTCCAAGTACGTTACGGCACCAATACCAATAAAATGGCCGTACCTAGGCTTACTGTACGCTGAAATCTATTTGTGTAGTTTGTAGTGAAGTTCATAGCACAGCGAACTGCCTCAGGAACAAGGATGAGATCTCTGTAAAAATGTGCAGCAACTGCGGCGAAAATCGCACAGCGAACTGCCGTGGCTGTGTAGTTTACAAGGAACTAAAGAGCCGCCTTAACAAACGCGGAGAATCAATGTGGTCCCACATCAGGCACATTCCAAAACATTACAAAAAATATCGTGATACAGCTCCTTGTGGCACTCAAATACAAATAATATCTCCACTCAAATAATTAATGTCGCATCAAACACCACTTATATAATAGAACAGAAATTGACTACCTGCAAACAACTTTCATAAGCATGCAATCCAACTGGCGCCCTGTCACCCAGGCCGCAGTCTACTGCCCACCTCGTTTTGTAGTTTCGGAGGACCAATTCTTGGAATTTTTCAACTCACTCGGTGGGCGATTCATAGCGGCGGGTGACTACAATGCCAAGCATATGCACAGGGGATCACACCTTTTGAACCCAAAGGGCAAATAACACTACAACGCGCTCATCAACCCGCGAAACAATCTCGCCTCTCGCTACACGTTGACTAATCAGGGCACTTAAGCTTGTGGAAGCAAACGCCCAGCATCTATATATCAAATAAAAATGTGGCCCACCAGCAAAAAGAACCCTTTGTGGAAAGCATACAAAAATATCCAGCCACCGGCAAAAACAGTCGTTCCACTGCGAGGCCCCTCTGGAAGCTGGATACGCAGCGACGAAGATAGATCTAATGCGTTCGCCGATCACCTGCAGAAGGTATTCCAACCCTGTCCTTTGTCCTACCTGCAGTCACTATAAACTTACCACCTATAAATCCAATTACATTCAGCCAACATGAGATAGCATCCACGATAAAAGAATTAAGCCCCAAAAAATCACCTGGACTTGGTGACACCAAAAATGATTATAGAACTCCTACCGTGTGCAAAGGTGGAAAAATGCGATCAAAACCAAAACAAATGCAAATACAAAACCCAACCCTCATCCTATAGACTAATCAGTCTAGATGGCTGGGTGGTAGGTAGGAGTGCTGCGCAATCGTCACGTTGGACGTGAAGAACGCCTTCAACACCGCCAGATGGCCAGTAATCCTCAGCGCCATGCATAGGATGGGTATCCCGGAGTATCTCAGGATCGTCGTTGGAAGCTACTTCACGGATCGTGTCCTCTGGTTCCATACGGGAGCTGGGCCGAGATGTGTTTCTGAAGGTGTTCCACAAGGATCTGTGCTTGGACCGATCCTGTGGAACATTATGTATGATGGAATCCTGAGCATCAACAGGCCCTTAGGAGCTGAGCTACATTGCTTTGCGGACGATGTGGCAATAATTGCAGTGGCCAAGACAATAGCAGTCCTCGAAGGGAAGTGCAACACGACAATTACTATGGCCATCGACTGGCTAGAGAAAGCCGGCTTAACAATTGTGGCAGAGGCTGTTCTATTAAGCAGCAGGAAGAAGGTGGGAAGAATTCTGATCACGGTCAACGGGACACAGGTGGCATCACACGACTCCTTAAAATACCTGGGAGTAGTGATAGACCACAGGCTATCTTTTAAGGACCAAGCTAGCTACGCGAGCAGGAAAGCAGCAATAACAACTGCGTCCTTGTGCAAGCTCATGCCCAACATAGGAGGTCCCAATTACCGGGCCAGGAAACTATTGGTGGCGGTAGCCAAGGCAACGCTACTCTATGCTGCACCAATATGGAGCAACGCCACCAAGAAAGGCTCTTACATGAAAGGAGCACGCGCGGTGGTACGGCTATGGCCCTAAGGGTCATAAGAGGCTTCAGGACTATATCCGGAGACGCCGCGCTAGCACTGGCAGGCTTGCCACCAATCGACCTTGAGATAAATGCTCTTTGTCAGGTCCGAGAAGGTGCTACCCGGCTGGAGGCTCACGAGCGACTGATGGGAGAGTGGCAGAGCAGATGGCTAACATCGCAACGGGGAAGGTGGTTCTACCAACTCATCCCTGATTTAACGGCGTGGGCCGATTGCGGCCACAAAAAAACTGGACTAATACCTTACCCAGTTCCTCACGGATCATGGTTGCTTTCGGGCATACCTACTCCGGTTTCACCACGTAGAGTCAGCTCAATGCCTCTACTGCCCGAGTTATGATGAAGCGGGTCCGAGCCGACGAGATGGCCAACAGAGCTGAAGGCTAATACAGGCGACGTACACCTATATGGTGGCAGGAGAAAAAATACTCAGCTAAACCAGGAATGAAGGACGTGCGTCTCTTGCCCAATTAACAAGGAAGGGAGTACGACCAGGCTCCACATCCTGCTCACCGACGAAATAACTTGACTAGCAGTCCCGGTGAGCTTTTAAAGGACGGAAGAGCATACGGAGGTTTTTGTTTTTAGTACGCAGGCATAACTCTACTTGGGGGTTATGAATCCTGCATGCCACCTATGGACGGTAGGTGGTATCTTTGGAAGATTTTAATTTTCCTAACGTAAGGCATAATAAAAAAAAAAAAAAGAAAACTAATCAGTCTGCTAGCGTGTCTCTCGAAACTGTTTGAAAAGGCATTTTTAAAGAAACTAACTCGCTACCTAAAAAGACAAAGTACAATACCGCATCAATTTGGCTTTCGCAAAAATCATGGAACGATCGAAAACAGAAACGCATGACAAAAGAAATTCGTACTGCTTTCGAGCACCGGAAATACTGCTCAGCGGTATTCTTAGATGTTGCACAAGCATTTGACCAAGTCTGGTTGAAAGGACTAATGCACAAGATAACGAAACTGCTTCATGCGAACACACACAAAATGCTCGAATCATATCTCTTCAAAAAAGAGTGTTCTCAACCAGGTGTAATAGTTCGACTTCACATGGCCGCGTTATCAATGCTGGAGTCCCCTAAGGTAGTGTGCTGGGCTCCGTTGTTTACCCTCTATGCACAGCACACATGCCTACAAGCTATCAGCTCACAATTTCTACATTTGCTGATGACACCGCAATACTTAGCCGATCTAGATGCCCAGAAAAGGCAACAGAACAACGTGCTTGCCATCTTTATATAGTGGAAAGATGGTTTGCGGACTGGCGTATCAGGATAAACCGAGACCAGACATATGACCTTCACATTGAACAGACAAACCTGCCCACCCTGTACCCTGAACAATACTTTAATCCCGCAAGCAGACGCAGTAACGTATCTCGGCGTTCACCTAGATAGACGCCTCACCTGGCGGCGACAATTAGAATCTAAGAGGACTCATATGAAGCTTAAAGCATCCAATCTTCACTGGCTTATAAACTGCAACTCTCCCCTTAGTCTGGATCAAAGTACTCCACTACAATACCGTGTTGAAATCCATCTGGACAAACGGCTGTGAACTATGGGGAAACGCTTCAACAACCAACATTGAAATTATACAGCGAGCTCAGTCAACGATTCTGCGAACTATCACTGGGGCACCGTGGTACCTACGCAGCGAAAGCATCCTGGAAATGCTACGTGCGCTGTCTATTTGAGGTGTTGAGATTTTGGCAGCTGTAACTAAGACACTCTCCAGGGTATTTGCTGCTGATTCTATCTCGGCATCAAATTTTAGCCTTGCGTTCAGCTCAATGTGTGAACTTATGTATTTTCTGTATTTGACCCAGTTTGTTCTCTTTGATGTTAATCTGTTAGCCTGCATTGTTAGTCTCAGGGCGTTGGAGAAGGTTGATATTTAAGAGGACTGGCGAGTGGTCAATTGATAGATCCGGTAGAGATTTGGCACTGATAAGATTTCGAGGGATATTTTTAGTTAGTGCGAAGTCGATCAAGTCTGGAAATATGTTCGGTCGGTAGGCCACTATGATGGTCTGCTTGAAGAGACGTAGTCAGGGTGTCTGTTTGCCTTTTCCTTTAGGGGTGACCAGGCGTGTTCCCCAGTGGGTGTGTGGTGGTGGTGAAGTGGTCGCCTAGGGTGTTGAAAAGGTCCAGAAATTGTTGTTCCGAAACATTAAAACGAGGGCGACAATATACCGATTGGTAAGATTGCCGCTTCTTAGCTGTACATTTATAGATGTCGTCTGTAAGTAGTTCTTTTCCAAACTTGGTAGTGGTGTTTAATGAGATTTCTTATCATGTGTAAGCCATGTGCTTTTCCATCTGGATGATTTGTTCCGTAAAACAAAAAGCCACTTATTTGGAAGTTGTATTTAGCAGTGCGATGTGTTTCTGACAGTAGCAGGATTTCAATATTCAATATGAATTTCCTGCGAGAATTGAGTTATTTCAAGTTTATGCCGTGAAACGCCGTTGGCGTTCCACAATGATATTCGTAGAGCAGCCGTTGCTTATTTGGAGTTTTGGGATACATATGAGAATCTCCACGAGAAGATTTTGGAACCGCATAAGATTTTGCATGGTTGTCCTAATGAAGGACATGAATTCGATCATCTGCTGCTGCTGAGTATGCATTAATGTTTCAAAGCTACTTTGTTGTTGGGTTGATGATGGGGATGTCAGATCAGTTTCATCAGAATGCAGAGTTGTTGTCGTAGACCTTGGTTCTGTAAGTCCCGATTTTAGGACGTTTGCGAAGGTCACATTTTGGAAGGTGGTCACAGGACCAAATGAGGACCTCTTTGCGGTTGCGAAGAGACTTCTGGGGATGTTTTTGATTGTATAGGGGTATTCTGTGCGTTATGGAGACGTGCAGACGTTACTTGGTGATAAGTCCGGCTTTTGAGGTCTCTTAGAGGACAGCCTCTATAGTTTGCTGTGTGGTTACCCCCACAATTTCCGCACTTTTTGGAGCTGAAATCACTTTTGTTTCATTTTTTTTGTTCATGAAGCTCTCCACAAACGACACAAGCTAAGCGCAAAGTGCAGTATGCTCTTGTATGGCCCTATTCTTGGAAATTAGTGCATTGCACGGGGCCCTTGCGCTTGTATGGTTCTTCTACAGTAGTTCTACGACGCAGAAAAAACTGTAGCTTGTAAATAAGATGCACTTAATTTTTCCTGATAGCTTTAGTGTCAGGTTCCAGCTCGACTTTATAGAGTGATTGTGGTTTCCTGTCTTTGTTCGGGATGTTAAAGACGGTTTTCGCCTTGAAACCCCTATCTGTTAATGCCTGCTTTATTTCAGAGGGTGTTACGTCAGGTTCTATACCCTTGAGAACCACTTGGAGACCCTTACTACTTTTTAGTTGGTTCGTGTAGAAGTTTTTGTTATTTTTGCTTAAGTAGTGTGTAAGAGTCCTAAAGTTCTCTTCAGTTTTTCCTTTTTTTGGGGTATTATGTAAAATTTGTCTTTTCCAACATGTTCAATTATATTGTTTACCAGATTATTCGAGCTTTTCTATCGGATGTATATAGGTGGGGGCTTTGGCTTATTTTTGTCCCCTTCGTCAGTGCTGCGTCACTATCTGCCAATGTTCCAAATCTGTTCTACTCTTGGCTCTCAGTTCGCTGACTTAAAATGTGCCGATAAAGATTTGTTTTATTTCCCGCCGCAGAATTTTGTTGGTTCAGTTTTCTTTTTCTTTGGATCAAGCGATCCAACCCAATTAGCTGTGTTTTTTGCTTTATTGCTGATTATGCAGCAGAAACGAGATTTGCCGGTGCCTCGTGCTTACGGTCGTTACCGTTGCAGTATTTGTTGTTGTTGCGAGTGCAGTGGTTAATGAGGTCGAAGTTTTGGTTGCCGTGGGAGAGGTCAGTTCTCTTTGGCACATCGTTGGGTTTGCCGGTGAACAAGAACGCGCTCTCTCGTTCGATGTTGGCTTAAGTGTATGTGTCGGGTTTGTGGCTTGGTTTTTGTTTGTTAATTTTTTTTTAAATATAATAGTTTTTCAAAAGCCAGGAGTTTGCGCAACTATTTTAATAGGCGACTATACATCGCATTGAGTGTCTTTTCGATAAATTTTTGTGGTAAATTGTTGGTAATTATTTACTTATTACTTGGAGTATTTTGTATGTTTTCAGAGCACAGAAAATAAACACGAGTATTAAAACGTAGAAAGTGTATACGTACTACCATCAACATTTTTATAATTCAGTCGGTTTTTATTTTTATGTTCGAAGTAACTCTGGGTGACTTTAATCTACCAGAAATTTCTTGTTCAAATATTGCAATTTCACCATCTTTATCACACAGCGTGATTTCACTGCGAGCATGTTCAACATTTCCTTACGTCTAAATAACCAAATATCAATTCTTTAAGTCGGCTTCTAGACTTTAGTTTTGTATCTGGTCATGATAAATACCCTTGCCAGAACCATGCTTCTTTCGAACCCAGAGAAACCATGCCATCCAAAAATTGAGATTTTCATGGGAACCTTTTATTTTTGTTCTCGAAACACGTTTATTCCGTAGAGTTTGTTTTCGGAACTCAAAACTGCATAAAAGAACATCCATTTTATACATCCGCATTTAAATAAACATTTCAAATAACAACAATTTTCAGCTTCAAAGCTGTTGCTTAAATTTATTTGCAAGCGGTTTATACCAGGTATACGAATCATCCCAAGTACTCGTACAAGTAATTTGGTCAACGCTTTACCGTCTGAACCTACGATTACGTCGGCAGCGGCGTGGCGGGTTTTTTAATGTGCGCATATAAGTTAACAAAAGCAGACTACAATAAAGAACTATCACTACTCCACGCACATCGGCACCCTTACGGCACAGTAGCTTTGATGATAAGTAATTTTGTAGTTCGAGTTTAGTTGAACTATGTTACTAATCTACTAATCTATCCTACAGGTATTTTAATTGAACAGTTTTTTAATATGTATAAGTTAACTTAAGTTAACGTCGCTACGGCGAGCGTGGGAAATACGGCAAGAACGGCATTCTGCAACGCAAGCAGTAGACCGGATGTCGTTACGTAGCCGGCAGACACAGCATATTTGCGTGGCCGCTACGAATATGAAACCGCAACAATGTGTTTCGCGAAAGCGAATGAAAATTTTAGCTCTTAAATTGAATTTTTGTATTTGTGTATTCAGTTCTTTTCTACCCTCATAAGCAGCAGCACCTGCTCTGCTCAATAAAGAGTTCTAAAAGTTACTCCGTCGTGTTTTATTGTGAAGCCACCGGCTTGCGGGAATCGGCGTAAAATATTATAAACTCAACATACCAGGAAACTGTTTAAATTATAAAATACAAACGTATTTTTTTTATCTGCAATATTAATCTAACTTGCATCCTTAATACATCTTAACGTAGAAAAATAATTTGACGCGTAACCACAAAAAAGTGTTTAATAAAAAAAAAACAATTTGCCCTCGACTCAAAGTAATTTAATCCGTTATATTTATGAAAAACATGTAAGTGGAGTGTTCATTGAAATTGGACATTTCCCATATATATATTGTTAAAAATATACATATTTCTAATAGGTACTGCACTCTTATACGCACTACAAAAAACAAGATATGTATACGATATAATAATGTATATCTGAAAGACTTATTGTAATTATCTCAAATTGTCTTTATGGACCACCCAACCTTTTATTATGAATGGGGTCGACAAGTCTGCTTCTATTATATGCTAATCTCGTATTTGATTTTACGTGGACCCTGTCTCCTACTTGGAAATTTGTGATCTGACTGTCTCGGACTTGCGTTAGATAACGTAATATATTGTTTTAAATTGCCGTTAGAAATTTATAAGGTGTAAGATTGCGTTTTGAATGTCTGATATTGTTCTGGAAGATTGGATTGGTTGGAGAACCGAAAATTTTGAAAATTTATCCAGGCGAGTAAAACAATATTTGTTGTCAGTTGAGAATATGTCACCGTGTAATATTTCACCTATTTCAGCAAGGATGTGCCCCTGGGGTGGCGATCATATTTTACCTTTTTACATAAATTTACCTTGCAAATCGGCATGTTGAAATTCCCGCTCTCCTGTTGAAATTTATCCTGAATTTTCTTTGCTATAAACCTCACGGAGCCCGAGACCTTTCCAACGAATGCTAAACCGGTTGGTGCGTTCTGGAGTTAGGGCGTCAGGAAAGAAAACCCGACTTACTTTTATATATAGAGATAACTGTGAATCGATTTAACATGGAATGTCCTAATTATGCGTAATTTGCGTAAATATAAGGTTGTCAAATATCTCCCTTCCGCTCTTTTATCATTTGAATCATTATCATTTCGCGGCTATGTACAAAGCGCTACAGAGCTCGTATCTGGCAACACTATACATAATTTGAAAGGTCTTGACATAACGCTAACGCTAACAAAAAAACGCTATGTATGATTAGTTTGGATATTGCGTTCAACAGTTATAGACGTGTAAACATGGAGTTCACTAACGCCGCTATTTTAAAGTTTTCCTTCGTTAAAGGCAAATCCGCTAGAGAAACGTTCCGTGAGATTAATGGTGTTTTGGGGGATGGTACACTATCACTTCGAACCGCGGAGGAATGGTTTCGACGATTCAGAGCCGGTGAAAACGACACCATGGATAAGCCAGCCGTCGGAAGACCTGTGACGACAAATACCGATCAAATCATGGAATACATCGAGTTAAACCGGCATATGGCATCTCGTGACATCGCCCAGGAGATGGGAGTTAGTCACCAAACCATTTTGAACCATCTGCAGAAGACTGGATACAAAAAAAAGTTTGATGTTTGGGTGCCGCATAATTTGACGCAAAAAAACCTTCTGGACCGAATCAACGCCTGCGATATGCTGCTGAAACGGAACGAACTCGACCCATTCTTGAAGCGGATGGTGACTGGCGACGAAAAATGGATCACATACGACAATATCAAGCGAAAACGGTCGTGGTCGAAGGCCGGTGAATCGTCCCAAACAGTGGCCAAGCCGGGTTTGACGGCCAGGAAGGTTTTGCTGTATGTTTTGGTGGGATTGGAAGGGAATAATCCACTATGAGCTGCTCCCATATGGCCAGACGCTTAATTCTACCATATACTGCGAACAACTGGACCGCTTGAAGCAGGCGATCGACCAGAAGCGTCCAGAATTGGCCAACAGGAAGGGTGTAGTGTTCCACCAGAACAACGCCAGACCACACACTTCGTTGATGACTCGTCAGAAGTGATTACCACCTGTGAAAAGTGGCTGTCCGAATTCTTCGCAAATTACGAGGGGGGCCTCTACGAGGAAGGTATTATGAATTTGCCGTCTAGATGGAAACAGATCATCGAACAAAACGGCGCATATTTTAACTAAATCCGATCACTGTAACACTTTTTATAAAGCATTGAATGAAGAGCAAAAAAGCGGAAGGGAGATATTTGACAACCTTATAATACTTTTTAATTTTTTTAATGGTCCCCGTGTCTATTAGGAGTTTAATTTTTGTCCCTATGATTCCCTTTCTATAAACGGGAGAACGGAGTTATGTCATTGTCGATGTCCCCTACAACTTCTTCGGGTACCATTGGGTATTCGTAATCTGCTTGGTTGGGTGGAGCATCCTCTAAAGCTATATGCACTACCAGTATTTGGTATTTTATTTGCCTGCAAGAAGGCCCTCAAAGCAAGGAAGTGCAGCTCGAGCAGAGACTCAAGCTGGAGTTCTTCTTTCACGGAGCCCAGCGAGATCAAGCGCAAGCCCGCGCGTAATAGGCAAGGAGAGAAGCCAGACGTCACACCTAGCACCAGCGCAGCTCTGCGCAGCAAGCTGGCAAACAACCCCTTTGCCCTCCTCTCGAGCAAAGAAGACGACGAACATGACGAACCCGAAACTGCCTCAGAGGCAGTGGCATCTAAAACAGCAGAGAAACCAATCCCGATCCCGAAGACCCCCAAGCCTCCCCCGATCTACATCCCAGACATGACCGACATTACAGCGGTTGTCAAGATGATAACGACTCTAGTCGGAACCAAAATGGATTTCTCGTACAACACGGAGAGAAACAACAACGTACGCGTAATGATGCCAGACAAGGAGTCGTACACAGCCCTACGCCAGCAGCTCGTGGCACATAACAAAAGGCACCGCACCTTCCAACTAAAGGACGAGAGAGCGTACAGGGCGGTCATCAAGGGACTTCACCACTCAACGGATCAAACTGAAATTAAAGAAGAACTCCACAAATGCGGCCATACTGTGAGGGATCTGCACAATCCCATTGGCAGGAAATCCAAACAACCACTGGGGATATTTTTTGTTAATCTAGAACCAGCGAGCAACAACACAGACGTTTTCAAAATAAAGAGGATTTGCAGGTCAGTTGTCACCGTAGAGCCCCCACTGAAGTTCAACGATCTTCCACAATGTTTCAAATGCCAAGGGTTCGGACACACCCAGCGCTACTGCATCCTGGAACATCGCTGCGTGAAATGTGGTGATTCTCACGACTCTAGGTCATGCACCAAAAAAGATGACGAGAAAGCATGCTGTTGACATTGCCAAGCTGATCACCCTGCGTCGTTCAGAGGATGCCCTGCCTACAAAAAGGCAAAGGCGCAGCAATCTCCTAAAGCCAGACCCGTTGAGAGTAGCAACAAACCACCTCTCATCCAGATACCAACTTTCATCAATGGTACGAGTGCAGGGCTGAAGAATCTTTGCGCTTCAGTCGGCTCTGACTGCAGACTATATGCAGGCCTGTGTGGATGCTTTCGCTGCGTAGGTACCACGGTGCCCCAGTGATAGTTCGCAGAATCGTTGACTGAGCTCGCTGTATAATTTCAATGTTGGTTGTTGAAGCGTTTCCCCATAGTTCACAGCCGTTTGTCCAGATGGATTTCAACACGGTATTGTAGTGGAGTACTTTGTTCCAGACTAAGGGGAGAGTTGCAGTTTATGAGCCAGTGAAGATTGGGTGCTTCAAGCTTCATATGAGTCCTCTTAGATTCTAATTTTCGCCGCCAGGTGAGGGGTCTATCTAGGTGAACGCCGAGATACGTTACTGCGTCTGCTTGCGGGATTAAAGTATTGTTCACGGTACAGGGTGGGCAGGTTTGCCTGTTCAATGTGAAGGTCACATGTCTGCTTTTGGTCTCGTTTATCCTGATACCCCAGTCCGCAAACCATCTTTCCACTATATAAAGATGACAGGCAAGTTGTTTGTGCCTTTGCTGGGCATCTAGATCGGCTTACTGTTACGGTATTGTCAGTATACGTAGAGGTTGTGAGCTGATAGATAGATAAAGAACGGAGCCCAGCACACTACCTTGGCGGACTCCAACATTGATGACGCGGTCATGTGAAGTCGAACTGTTACACCTGGTTGAGAACACTCTTTTGAAGAGATATGATTTCAGCGTGTGTGTGTTCTGGTGAAGCAGTTTCGTTATCTTGTGCAATAGTCCTTCCAGCCAGACTCGGTCAAATGCTTGTGGAACATCTAAGAATATCGCTGTAGCAGTATTCCCTGTGCTCGAAAGCAGTATGCATTTCTTTTGTGATGCGATTGACCTGTTCGATCGTTCCATGATTTTTGCGAAAGCCAAATTGATGCGATGGTATTGTATTTTATCTTTAGGTAGGGAGTTAGTTGATTTTAAAATGCCTTTTCAAACAGTTTTGAGAGACACGCAGACTGATTAGTCTGTAGGATGAGGGTTGGGTTTTGTCTTTGCGTGGCTTGGGAATCATTACTATGACCGCCTTTTTCCACTTTTGGGGATAGTATCCTAGTTTCGTAATAGCGTTAAAGAGATGCCATAAACTCAGAACCGCACACGGTGGCATTTCTATAATCATTTTTGGTGTCACCAAGTCATGTCCAGGTGATTTCTCATTTTGACTGAATGTAATTGGATTTATAGGTGGTAAGTTTTTAGTGACTGCAGGTAGGAAACCTGAGTTTCTAGCAGGATTGGTTGGCATACTTTCTGCAGGTGATTGGCGAACGCATTGGCTTTATCTTCGTCGCTGCATCCAACTTCCAGAGGGGCCTCGCAGTGGAACGACTGTTTCTGCCGGTGTCTGGAAATTTTTTTGTGCGTCAGCGTCAAAGTGGAATTGGAAGATACGCGAGTGCAGACGTCTCACAATTGTGCTCCGTAAATTTAACAATCTCAACAGTGTAAAACTCTATATAAAAACATATAAAGTGGTACCACCACCAAGCACCAAGTGCAATGTGCCAGCACACAAAACCTTGTATTACTTCTAGTAAGTAATCTAAGAAAAACATAAAATCAACAATGTCAACGTATAATAATGCAAAATCAATCGGTAAAAATGCCAACAACAAAAATATTCAAGACGAAATCAGAATGCAACGGAAAAGAGAGCAAGACGAGCCCCGTCTCTCAGTGGCTCGCAATAATGCCTACCTGTCAATAATTTCCCCAACAGCAAAAACAAGCAATGCAAGCGATCTATTTCTCCCGCTCCCCTGGGCTCAAAAGAAAGTTGGAGTGTTGAATGCGCGGCATTCTCTCTGCCAACAACACCAACAACAACTACGCAACCTTCGTTCTCCCTGTCTCAGTCCACAGAGACTGCAACAACAACATCAACGGCAACGTCAATGACCTGCTGCTATGCCCGACCGGCCAATACTGCAAAGTCAGCAGTTTCCGAGTCAATTACCTAAACAACCTTCCACAACTTTATACTCACGTCCAACTATACAGGCCGGAATGCATCGATACATTAAAGATACCAAGCGCAAATTAAGCCCGCACAATAAAAAGTTGGGCAATAATCCAAAGCTTAATAAAACCTCCGAATCAAAATCAAATCAAGAAAACATTTCAAACGATAATAGATTCAAAATTTTTGGCGAACACCTTGAAGACGAACCCGAAGAAGTGGCCACAGAACCTGCAAAGCCAAAACCCCCTCCCATCTACATAAGAGACTCAAATTGTTCTTCGATCGTCGAACGACTTACGGAGGTAATAGGCACCAACAACTTTTATGTGACCCATATAAATAAGGGCAATATACGCGAAGTCAAGCTTCAAGTTAACAATCGAACCAACAAGCAACTAACAAGCAAATAGGTCCTCCTTTGAACCTGTATGCACAATTCCAGGAGTATCATTTGCAAATTCCTTAACAGGCATAGTAAAGCCAGCTTCTAAGTCGGAAATCTCCCTAACACCAGCTGCCCAATCAACATCAGAGAAACACCACATCTTAGAACAGCCATCAACTGGAATTGAATCACTCATTATTTCACTTCAAAAAAGCATGATGGAATTTATGCAGTTTATGCAATCTACAATACAAGACCTCATGCGAAATCAAAACTTACTCATGGAAATGCTTGCATCCCAACACTCCAAACCATAAATGGCTATTTTAAAGATATGTTTCTGGAATGCTAACGGCATTTCACAGCACAAAATCGAACTTATTCAATTCCTAAAGGAACACGACATTGATATAATGTTAATCTCCGAAACCCATCTCACAAATAAAAATAACTTCTTTCTTAGTGAGTACACTTTTTACTCAACGAATCATCCAGACGACAAAACTCATGGGGGAACAGGCATCCTTATCAAGAGACGCATCAAGCACCATCAATTGCAGCCATTCGCAACCAATTACTTGCAAGCTACGTCAATAAGTATTAAAGTGTCTTTCGGCAGTCTTAGTATTGCCTCAATATACTGCCCACCACGTTTTTCTACTTCGGAAGAAGACTTCATGGAATATTTCAACCAACTAGGTGCCCATTTCATATCAGCAGGCGACTATAATGCCAAACACATGCACTGGGGCTCCCGTCTTACAAACCCAAAAGGAAGGCATTTATACAAAGCTTTAATCACAAGATCGAATAAACTTGACTTCATATTGGCCAGCTGATCCCAACAAAAAACCGGATCTTATAGACTTTGCTATAACCCGAAATATACCAAAACAACTAACGCGGATAGAAGCAATAGCTGACTTGTCCTCGGACCACTCTCCTATCCTTCTTCAACTGTTCGAACAACCACCAACGTTGGAACGGCATGATATTATTACATCCAACCAAACAAACTGGCTCCGCTACAAAAAATATATAAGCTCACACATTGAGCTAAGCCCAACACTGCACCACGAGGCTGACATTGATAAATCTGTAAATGCCTTTGAATTTATTCTCACCACTGCTGCACGCGTATCTACACCTCAAATGAAACCAAAAGTAGTACATCAGTACCGTACAAATAGGCAAATTCAACAGCTTCTTTTAGAAAAAAGACATTTACGACGAGAGTGGCAAAAAAACAGATCACCAGCAAGCAAAGAGAAACTAAAAGCTGCAACTCGAAAACTCTCTAGAGTACTGAAACAAGAAGAAAGTCTTGCACAACACCAATACATCGAACAACTCTCTCCAACATGTGCCAAAAGCCCACTCTGGAAAGCGCGCAGTCTCAGTGCCCCTATTGAAACAGACAGCCCTATCCGAAGTCTTACAGGAAGATGGGCTTGAAGTGACTCCGAAAAGGCGAACGTGTTTGCAACACACCTCCAAGAAGTCTTCCAACCAAATCCTGCGACCAATTTATTTGAGCTTCCGGAATTCTCAAGCTCTGACATAACACACACTACGCCCCTGAAATTCCGATCAAGCGAAATTAATCAAATAATTAAAGAGCAATTAAAGCCGAACAAAGCACCGGGCCACGATAGAATTACTCCAAAAATGATCATAGAACTACCGAGCTGCGCTGTAAATCATTTATGCACGCTTTTCAACGCAATGACTAAATATGGTTATTTTCCTCAAAGATGGAAAAAGTCAACAATAGTTATGATTCCAAAACCTGGTAAAGACAAAACACAAGCATCTTCATATAGACCAATAAGTCTTCTGTCCTGCTTACCAAAAGTCCCCCATCAGTCCCCATCTTAGTATAAATAACATAATCCCAATGCATCAATTTGGGTTCCGAGAAAAACATGGTACAATAGAACAGGTAAACCGTATCACCACGGAAATACGCTCTGCGTTTGAACAACGAGAATACTGCTCTGCTTTATTTCTTGATATTGCCCAAGCGTTTGACAGGGTGTGGCTCGATGGACTCATGTACAAGATCAAAACATTACTCCCCAATAGTATGCACAAACTCCTCGAATCCTATCTGCATAAAAGATTATTCTCCGTAAGATGCAGCGCCTCAACATCTGCTGAGCGTAAAATCTAAGCTGGAGTCCCTCAAGGAAGCGTTCTCGGTCCAACATTCAACTTACCACTTCAACTTTTGCAGATGACACTGCCATTCTTAGCCGGAGTAAATGTCCCCTTAGAGCAACTGTTATTCTACAAAATCATTTGGAATCTCTTGAAAAATGGTTAGCTAACTGGAGAATTAAAGTAAATGAAAGTAAATGTAAACACGTAACATTCACACGGAACAGACAAACCTGTCCCCACCTTACTCTAAACGGAGCACGAATCCCCCAGTCAAACACCGTCGCATACTTGGGTATCCATCTTGACAGGAGACTCACCTGGCGCTCACACATAGCAGCCAAAAAAACTCAACTAAAGTTAAAGACCACCAAGCTCCATTGGCTAATCAACTCTCAATCCCCTCTTTGCCTTGAATACAAAATATTTATCTATAAAACCGTGATCAAGCCAATATGGAAATACGGCTCTGAACTTTGGGGAAATGCCAGTCGTAGTAACATCGAAGTAATTCAAAGAGTTCAATCTAAGACACTTAGACTCATCACTGGTGCTCCTTGGTATATAAGGAACAAAAATATTCATCGAGATTTAAATATCAACACCGTTTCTGACGAAATTTCCCTTCAAGGGGCAAAACACCAAGCTAAATTAACATTTCATCCAAATCGTCTTGCACGCTCGCTAACCAGAACTTCCAGTTGGAGTAGACTTCAACGTGCCGATCATCCACTCGCTCAGTTCCGATATAATTAGAGCCGGTCTTAAAACTAAACCCATCGCTAAAAATGGATTCTTAGTTACCATATAATATTAGTCTTAGATTTTAAAACTTGTTGTTAGTCTCTATTAAGAAGAGAAGATCCAGCAAATAAAATAAAATTGAAAAAAAAAAAGTTTCGTTCACTTAGATGGTGAAGATTGGAGAGCCCGTGTTTGAGCTTTTTTATGATTCACGAAGGTCGTTTATCATGACACGATCGTCGAAGGTGATGAGAAGTGTACCGTGTAAGGGGACCGCCGTTTCGTTGTCCACTCTGACCCTAGGTGGATGTTCGTTGATAATGATGATCCCCTTGTCCACGTAGGTAAGCGTATGCAGGTCACTCGATTGAGTTTCGCAATGTGCTAGCACACCTGCGTGCAGCTCCCTGGAGCATGATCTTTCCATTGAAAGTTGGCAAAAAGTGGATCCCGGCGTTGGCGTGCAGTTTTTGATTGCATGAACTTCTACTCCGCACCATGGTGCTACCACAATATCGTTAACTCACACCATATTTCCTTTGTGAGTGACTGGGAAAATCGTGACCTTGCAGGCTAATTTTACATTTTGGAATTTAATAATAAAGTGTATTATGTTAAGGAATTGAATTTTTTTTTTTTGACGATGCGGACATATATCCCCTTTATCTGTGGGTTCCTTAAGCCAAACTGATCTTAAGTCTGCTTGGTCGAAGATTTTTGGAATTATATTATGTATTTCTATCATTAGCATTCTATTTCTAGACAGCAGTATCTTCATATACAAGTAAATAGGCTGTGTCAACTTGCGTGTTTTAAATTATTCGCAATATCTGATTTACGGTTGTAGTTAATTGATTAATACTATCCTGACGAAACAACTTAAAGTGAAGAAGGCAGAACAAATAGACGAGGAATACACAGAAGCATTTGAAGTGTGCAAAACCCTCTTATGCAATGACCCGATCTTACAATTTCCCGACTTTGAAAAGACATTCATCCTGACCACGGATGCAATTATGGCATTGGGGCGGTCCTATCACAGGGAAACTTGGGAAATAGACAGACCAATAGCATACGCAAGTACAGACCTTGTCAACATCCGAGATAAACTAAGCTACGATAGATAAGGAAATGCTTGCCATTATTTGGTCAATAAGGCATTTCAGACACTACCTATTCGGCACTAAGTTCAAAATAGTGACAGCTCATAGGCCATTAACCTGGTTAATGAGCATTAAGGAACCCGACTCTAAACTAGTAAGATGGAGACTCCAGATGTTAGAATATGACTATGAAATAGTATACAAGAAGGGCTCCTTGAACGTAGTGGCGGACGCACTAGGCAGAATCCAACCAGAGCTTAACGTATTGGAAAACGCCTCGGAAGTAGCAACAAACGGGGAGACGATACACTCACGGGGGAAGACTTGCAGTTGGGATTTCCACCGAACCACTGAAACGAGTATAACATTCAGGTGGTTATAGAGAAAGTGGAAACGGCTAAAGTAGTGCAGCAAGTTCCATTTACAAACAAAATGCGGATAACTTGGACAGAAAATAACTTTGACGACGAGACAATTGGACGCAAACTCAAGGAAATTTTAAAACCTATGAGAACGGTAGCATTCCTGATACCGGAAGAGTTGGTCTTAACCATCCAAGAGGTATACAGTAGATTGTATAGGGAGATAAGATGTACAATCTTGTTGCCAGATATAGTTGAGAGAAGTCAGCAAGTGGAAGTTGTCAAGGATTATCACCTGAAGAGTAACCACAGGGGGATAGAGGAAACACTAGCACATTTAAAATGGAGGGTGTTTTTCCCTCATATCAAATACAGCGTGACGGAAACTCCGAACAGACCCTTGGAGATATTGATTTATATTTTGTTAATAAGAAAAACGTTTTCATGATTATCGACAAATTTTCGAGATATGCATGAGGAGTAACTATTCCAGCCAAGGAAAGTAATAACATCGTAAAGGCGATGAAAAACTTTATCGCCCTGTTCGGAATACCCAAAAATATAATCTGCGACCAGGGAGTCGAGTTCTCGTCGAACCTCTTTAAGGATTTTTGTAGGCAGTACGAACTTGAGCTGCATACAACATCCTTCCAGCAGTCGTCTAGTAACTCCACGGTCGAAAGATGACACTCAACGATAACGGAGAAATACAGGTTGATTATGGAGAGCAAGAAGGCAGGGAAGTTAGAGCTCAGGCACGAGTATCTGCATCTGTATCTCAGTATCTGAGTGAAGCGTTTATAACGTACAACAACGGCATTCATTCAGCAACAAAGCTGACACCTCAAGAACTCTTTACAGGCAGAACGCAGGATTTCCTGAATAACGTGACATTCAATAATGAACACGATTATTTACAGAAGATCAATGCGTTTTAGGCCAAGGTGTACCCAAAAGTAAAGGAAAGGGTAGAGAGTCAAAAGGTTAAGAGAATTGAGGCAGGTAATATGGATAGACAGGAACCAGACCCGGTGCAGGTTGGGAACACAATATTTAGGAAAGAGAGTCGGAGAGATAAACTCACTCCTAGGTTCTCTAAACACAAGGTGTTGGAAGATAATGACCTAACAATAACAACAACCAAACCCCAGAAAAGTCACAAGTCATCCGACGAAGTAATAAACCAAACGAATAACATTTTTTTAACAGGTGGTCCATTGCCGTGGCCGAGGAAAGCAGGTTCGAAATAATACCCTTGGAAGGGAACGAACCGTTGGCTCAGATAGAAATGGGGACGGCAAGGGTGATACAATCGTACCAAACCTATATCCACATTGTAAGGTTGCAAGAATATGAGGAAATAGTAGATGGGATAGAGAGGACATTTGGAGAGATTGTAGATGAGCCAGGAACAAGAGACTTAGTTAGATCACTGAGGAATAAATTACAGATGGTGAAAACTAGGTTAGAAGGAATATGGCCCAATCATAGAAGAGCGAGAGGGTTGATCAATGGATTGGGATCGGTAGTTAAAGCGATAACAGGGAATTTACACACGAATGACGCTGAAAAGCTGGAGGAGGAGATAAGGAAGATGAGAGAGGAAGAGGAAAGGCTGAGAGAGAGCATAAACTCACAAGCGAAAGCAGGCAGCAAGGTCAATTTCATGTTTAAGAATTTAACAAAGTACAAGTGAATACATTTATTAACAACTATATTAATGGCAGAAGTAAGTCATTTATAGAAGAAGACAGGAGGATTTATACGTTAGAATATATCGACAGAATTTCACTGACTATAGATATATTGGCCTTGAACCTGAATGACGTTGCCGAGAGCCTATTATTGGCTAATTAGGAGTTATTTCCAGATTCCGATTCGATAGGAAAGAAACGGACAGGTGTGCCCACGAATTAGAGAGTCAAGGGATACAATTATTATCCAACGAACACATGTACGAATTTTTAGAATTAAGAGCCATCATTAATAATACAGACATACTATTCTTAATCAAATTACCTGTATTTAAGAAAGAACTATTTTCATTCAGAAGATTAATACCACTTCCCATGAAGCAGTAGAGAGGCTTGGCACAGCAGAGATGAAGTTGGACATACCTCGGATAGAGACGATTAAGAGAAACAGGACAACCCAAGAGTTGAGAATACACGAGCTGAGGATGGAGGATCTGGAAACAAAAATACAGATTAGCAGGATACAGGCGGGAACCACGATCCATACGACAACAACTTACTCGATGCTCGGTATTCTACTGATAGTAGTATTCATCGTAGCATGGTTCCCAAAGAAGACAACAATTTTCACACCACGGACTACACCACAGGCCACTTTTACACCCACCATCGCTTCACCTGCTACGGTAGCAGCAACTATATCCCCGCTATGGTCGGTAGTTCAGTCTGAGGGGGGAGGAGTTACCGCGTCAGCATTCACCCTCGGCGGTCCCCCACCAAAACCGCCTTGACAACCAGAGGTCTAAAGGGGGCACCAAGAAATACTTTGTTGTACTTTGTTGCGACACTTAAAACGCTGAGGCATAATATCGGCCTACTTAAAACGCTGAGACATTGTAACGACTAAATATCCGAAATGCTGCATCGGCGACTACTTGAATCGCTGAGTATTGGATCGATTACCATTGGAGATGCTGAATCGATCCAAACAACGGGGCCACTTGACAAAACATGGAACCGCATCCGCTCCACTTCTACTTTCGGTCAATCAGCATACTAGAATAAGCATTTACCAAATTTACCAAACCAAAACTATAAAAACCACGAGAAAGAAATAAAAGAATCAGTCAGAATCTCAAACTCAAATCCAACGGACGTTTCTCTTGGGATCCATACATCAAATCTTCACTACTCAACCTTCCGGACCTCGCGCGACATCCACTGCAGCAAAAGTGGAAACTAGCTAGAGATTGCATCCGAAACTGAGGCGGTGAAACCGGCACATTTAGTATGCACTACGTTTTCACACAGCCAACAGGGGATGCTAGGTTGGGACGCGGAAATCGGCTTATTGCACGATTTTATAGCGCAGATGCTATAAAATTGCATGTTAAGGGATTTTGTATGAAACCAAATAAAATTTAAAATTATTTAAAAATATATTGAAACAAAAGATTTATTTACACAAAAAGCCTGAAACCACTGTACTTGCAAGTATGAGCGGCATACGAGGGAGAGAAAATGGAAAAAAAGCGCAAACTAAGAGAGAGTGAGTTTTTGCAATATTAGAAATTGCAGTAATTGGAAGAAAAGGGAATAGAAATAGGGCACAGTACCTTACTTGGATAAATAATAAAGTGATTTAAACACACCAAATACGGCACGGCGCAGACGCGAGTGCGAATGGAATCGTTTTAAGTATTATATTTAAATAATTAATTTCTTAACAAACGCCGGTTTGTTTTTTGTAAGAAAATAATAACAAAATCGAATGATCGAAAGAAAAAAAAACACGTCCGTTCGCTATGAAAGTGAAGTGTTGATTCGATTTCTCACACAAATGTTGCATTGCGCCACGCATGCGGTTAAGAACACTCACATAAGTTCATAGGTGTTTAAATGAATTATGTTCACAAACACTGGTTAATTTAATAAAAAAAAGTGAGAAAAGTTATCTTCGGCTTGCCGAAGATGGTATACCCTTGAAAACAAAAAAGTTTTCCATACAAAGACTTGTTTTCATATCGGTCGTTTGTATGGCAGCTATATGATATAGTGATCCGATCCGGAACAAACTTTTAAAAATCATGTATGGCTATGTCAAATGAATAAATGTTGAATTCGGTTGCAATACCTTGGAAAAGAAAAAAGTTTTCCATACAAAGACTGGTTTTCATATCGGTCGTTTGTATGGCAGCTATATGATATAGTAGTCCGATCCGACCGATTTTTAAACTTGATCTGCGTGCAACAAAAATAATGATCTGGTAAAAATTTCAAAGCGCTAGCTTTAAAACTACTGTCTATTTTTTGCATAGAAACAGACGGACAGACGGACATGGCTATATCGACTCGGCTGTTGATGCTGATCAAGAATATATATACTTTGTGGGGTCGGAGATGCTTCCTTTAATGCGTTACACATTTCTGGACAAAATTATAATACCCTTTTTCAAGGGTATAAAAAGCAATTCTAAATGCAGCGTTCATAAAAAAACACGGAAATTAAATTTTCGATTTTATTCTTCTTAATGCTAACTATGTTTTTAAAGACACTATTTAAATAGTGTTATAAACATCTTGGTTAAAAATCATGTTGAAAGTTGATTTAATTAATATACCAAATGCATACCGACATGGTCAACGTCTGTAAATCATAATTGTTTTTGAATTAATTTTCGAGCTTACGGTTTTATTTAAGAAGACAACAGGTTTTTCGAATTATTGAGATTTTTTCACTATGAAAGTGAAGTGTTGATTCGATTTCTCACACAAATGTTGCATTGCGCCACGCATGCGGTTAAGAACACTCACATAAGTTCATAGGTGTTTAAATGAATTATGTTCACAAACACTGGTTAATTTAATAAAAAAAAGTGAGAAAAGTTATCTTCGGCTTGCCGAAGATGGTATACCCTTGAAAACAAAAAAGTTTTCCATACAAAGACTTGTTTTCATATCGGTCGTTTGTATGGCAGCTATATGATATAGTGATCCGATCCGGAACAAACTTTTAAAAATCATGTATGGCTATGTCAAATGAATAAATGTTGAATTCGGTTGCAATACCTTGGAAAAGAAAAAAGTTTTCCATACAAAGACTGGTTTTCATATCGGTCGTTTGTATGGCAGCTATATGATATAGTAGTCCGATCCGACCGATTTTTAAACTTGATCTGCGTGCAACAAAAATAATGATCTGGTAAAAATTTCAAAGCGCTAGCTTTAAAACTACTGTCTATTTTTTGCATAGAAACAGACGGACAGACGGACATGGCTATATCGACTCGGCTGTTGATGCTGATCAAGAATATATATACTTTGTGGGGTCGGAGATGCTTCCTTTAATGCGTTACACATTTCTGGACAAAATTATAATACCCTTTTTCAAGGGTATAAAAAGCAATTCTAAATGCAGCGTTCATAAAAAAACACGGAAATTAAATTTTCGATTTTATTCTTCTTAATGCTAACTATGTTTTTAAAGACACTATTTAAATAGTGTTATAAACATCTTGGTTAAAAATCATGTTGAAAGTTGATTTAATTAATATACCAAATGCATACCGACATGGTCAACGTCTGTAAATCATAATTGTTTTTGAATTAATTTTCGAGCTTACGGTTTTATTTAAGAAGACAACAGGTTTTTCGAATTATTGAGATTTTCGATTTAGTAGATTATCCAGATTTTTTATAAGATAAGATATAAGTATCAATTTATTTAAATCATAAGATATAATAATAATAAGAAATAATTCAGGGAAAAAAATAGGTTAAAAATGAAATTGAAAAAAAACGAGCTGAAGGCCCATAGCTATGCATCTACTTTAGCTTATAATTTCAACTATCATTTAGCTCTTATTAAATTAATAAATAAAATATCTATAAACTTTTCCTTTTCAGGAAATGCAAAAACAATAAGAAATGACAATAGTTCTAGATTCGGTAAATTTATGCAAGTTTGTTTTGATGATATCAACTGCATAAAGGGATGTATAATTCAAGACTATCTGCTCGAAAAATCCCGAATTACTTTCCAAAGCGATGGAGAGCGCAACTATCACGTCATGTACCAGTTAGTAGCTCAAGGACAAAAAAATCAGCATATGGGAGAAGCTTTTCATTTAAGGCCACCAGAATATTATAAGTATCTTAATACTTCTAATACTGAACAAATAAATCTTGACCTGGAATCATCTAAGTTCGATGCACTTACCATGGCATTTACAGTTTTACAAATTCAACAATATGCAATAGATGGAGTGTTTAAAATCTTAAGCTCAATTTTGTGGTTAGGTAATATAGAATTCAAAGACATTGATGGCGAAGGATGCGACTATTCTCAGGCCGACCATGATGCCATTGCCATTATATCTAACTTGTTAGGCCTTAAATGCTCTGATCTTCAAAAGGTTCTGTTGGTTCGACAAATTAATGTTAGAGGAAATATTACAGAAATTCCCTTGAAACTTCAAGAAGTAAGTACATGTAGTTTTTATATATTTACAAAAAAATGTAGCCTTTTTGGCCTAAAAAAAATTTTTCGAAGCAATTAATGCATGCATTGAAACGGCGGCTTATTTAGGGATATAGAATATATTAATATTAAATTTAGTTGGCCAATACCAACTCAAGGAATTTCCGGCCAGTTTCTCATAAAAGCAATTTTAAAAGGTCCCAAGCTTTTATTCCTTAAAATACAAATTCTGTGGAAAAATTTAGTTTATGGAATTACAATAGCATATAATAAATTTTTTCAGCCATGAATAAAATAAAATTTTTATATTATGTACAGTTTGTCGAGAAACTGTTTACACACGAAAAATAAATGGTATTTTCTGACTTTAAATGCAAAATTAAAGGTCTTGTATCAAAATTCAAGATTTTTTTTTATTTATATATATTTATTAATATATTTTTTATCAATATGAAAAAAAATAATATCAAAACTTTTAACAGTTAACTAGAAAAACAACAATATCCAAGTTTATATCCAACACTTTGGTCACACTGTCAAGAAATTGTTTTCACAAATCATTTTAGCTCTCTTACATTTAAATTGTATAATAAAAGTTAATAAAAACTAATAATTTTAATACATTTTATACCACCCATTACCATTTGTAACATATTGGAGGCGTTTTTTCATCGATCCAATCAGTTTTGGTGGGTCATATTCTTTGGAATCTCTTGCCACTCTTCTAGTTAGTGCTGCTCGGTTTTTTAGTTCCCTTTTTCCCACTTCTTTCTTAAGGTGGACCCAAAAATTTTCTATGAGGTTCAGATCTGGGCTTAGGGGTGGTGTGTCGATGACTTGCCGCAGTTCTAAGGGACCCAATTTAACACAGTAAGCGCATAATGCGTAGGGACACTGTCTTGATAAAATTCGAAATTAGGCTTATTTTTTTTTTTTTTTTTTCCAATTTTTATTTTATTTGCTGGATCTTCTCTTCTTAATAGAGACTAATAACAAGTTTTAAAATCTTAGACTAATATTATAACTAAAATCCATTTTTTTTTAGTGATGGGTTTAGTTTTAAAGACGGCTCTAATTATATCGGAACTGAGCGAGTGGATGATCGGTACGTTGAAGTCTACTCCAACTGGAAGTTCTGGTTAGCGAGCGTGCAAGACGATTTGGATGAGATGTTAATTTAGCTTGGTGTTTGGCTTTTTGATTGAAGATTTCGTCAGAAACGGTGTTAATATTTAAGTCTCGATGAATATTTCGTTCCTTATATACCAAGGAGCACCAGTGATGAGTCTAAGTGTCTTAGATTGAACTCTTTGAATTACTTCGATGTTACTACGACTGGCATTTCCCCAGAGTTCAGAGCCGTATTTCCATATTGGCTTGATCACGGTGTTATAGATGAGTATTTTGTATTCAAGGCAAAGAGGGGATTGAGAGTTGATTAGCCAGTGGAGCTTGTTGGTCTTCAACTTTAGTTGAGTTTTTTTGGCTGCTATGTGTGAGCGCCAGGTGAGTCTCCTGTCAAGATGGATACCCAAGTATGTGACGGTGTTTGACTGGGGGATTCGTGATCCGTTTAGAGTAAGCTGGGGACACGTTTGTCTGTTCAGTGTGAATGTTACGTGTTTACATTTACTTTCGTTTACTTTAATTCTCCAGTTAGCTAACCATTTTTCAAGAGATTTCAAATGATTTTGTAGAATAACAGTTGCTCTAAGGGGACATTTACTCCGGCTAAGAATGGCAGTGTCATCTGCAAAAGTTGATGTGGTAAGTTGAATGTTTGTCGGAATGTCCGATGTGTATAGTGTATATAGAATGGGACCGAGAACGCTTCCTTGAGGCACTCCGGCTTCTATAGTATAATAGTTTGAAGTGCTTGAACTGCATCTAACCGCGAACACTCTTTTATGTAGGTAGGACTTTAGAAGCCTATGTATATTTTGAGGCAGCAGTTTGATTATTTTGAACATAAGTCCATCCAGCCATACTCTATCGAATGCTTGAGCAACGTCTAAGAATAGAGCTGTGCAATATTCACGATGTTCAAAGGCAGTGCGAATTTCTGTTGTGATGCGGTTAACCTGTTCGATGGCTCCGTGTTTTGCCCGAAAACCAAATTGGTGCGATGGGAGTGTGTTGTGTGTTTTGAGGTGGGGGCTGATGCGTAGTAGCAGAACTTTTTCAAATAACTTGGAGAGACAAGTAAGTAAGCTTATTTTCCTGTATGATGATGGCTGTGTTTTGTCTTTCCCGGGCTTAGGGATCATAATTATAACTGATTTCTTTCACTTTTGAGGGAAGTATCCAATTTTAGTAATTGCGTTGAAGAGCAAGCAGATTCTTAGGACTGCACACATTGGGAGCTCGATGATCATT
Source organism: Drosophila ercepeae (assembly GCA_018150545.1). NCBI lineage: Eukaryota > Metazoa > Arthropoda > Insecta > Diptera > Drosophilidae > Drosophila > Drosophila ercepeae. The sequence continues at coordinate 732,024 of JAECWL010000182.1, read as the reverse complement.
TTCGGGGTTATGAAGTCGTAGCCAGGCGATTTTCCAGTCTTCAGTTGCTCTTTAATGACTTTCGTTATCTCGCTTGGCCGAAATACTACCGGATCTTGTGGTGCTAAGTCAGATGCAGTTAAAGGCGGGAGAGTAAATGAGTTAGTGGCTGGATTTGGTTGAAATACTTTTTTAAGATGATCAGCGAAGACTCTTGCTCTGTCCGTGTCACTGCGAGACCAGTTTCCGGTAGAATTACGGAGAGGTACAACCGTTTCTGTTGGTGCCTGTAGGTTCCTGTGGTTTTTCCACAACGAGTTCTTTGTGCCTGTGGGTGTGAGATTCTCGATGTACCTTAGTTGTGCGCCCGCTTCTTCTTTCTTAAGCGCGTTTGTAAGTCTGCGAGAAGCTGCTTTTAATCTACTCTTTGGTGATCTGTGCTCCTGCCACTCCCTTCGAAGTCGTCGTTTTTCAAGCACAAGCAGTTCAGTATCTCTTCTTGTCTTGTTAAACTTTATACTGCATACATGATTGTCTGGTGGAGTTGACGCTTTTGCTGCTGCAACAAGTATTGATTCTATAACATCAGCAGACTGATCAATGTCCTGCTCGGTTTCCAGGGGGCTAGAAAGGCCGGTATGGGAACAAACATATTTTTTGTACCTCGCCCAGTTGGTCCTGTTGCTTGTGAGCCTATGCGGTCGCTCGATGTGTTGTAGCTGGTACAAAAGATGAAATAGCACCGGACAGTGATCAGATGAGAGTTCTGGAAGTGCCTCAGCTGTAATCATTGATTGGGATATCCTTTTTGTGATGGCAAAGTCGATCAAATCTGGAAGCTTCATGGGATCGGCTGGCCAGTATGTAGGCGCTCCCGGGGAAACATAGTTTAGTTTGCGTTGCGGTTTGATGATTGCGTTGTACAGCTGTTTTCCTTTAGGGTTCTCTATCCGATATCCCCAGTACGTGTGCTTGGCATTCCAATCGCCAGCTGCAACAAACCTTTCACCAAACGAGTCAAAAAGTGTTGTGAATTTTTCCTCAGAGATTGTGAAGCGAGGTGGGCAATAGATAGCAGCCAGAGTGAGAGCACCGTCATGGCATTGGAGGTTTATAGAGGTACATTGTAAGCAGTCTTCTTGCCAACTGCCAAGGAAGTGGTGCTTAATTCGCAATCGTATTAGTATGCCAGTGCCTCCATGGGCCTTGTCATCAGGGTGATTCGTAAAGTAAAATTTATATCCTGGTATCTGGAAGTTGTACTTTTCGGTAAGGTGAGTCTCTGAGAGTAGCATAACGTCAATGTTTCTGTCGGCTAAGAACTGAGCAAGTTCTAGCTTGTGCCGCGAAACGCCATTAGCGTTCCAGGTAGCGATTATTAAGGGAGTCATTATCCTGTTTTAGAAGAAACGAGCATTTGCATAAGGATGTTTTGGTTCCTCATAAGCTGTTGCATAGTTTCTTGCATGAAGATCATGAAGTCATTCATGCTTTGCTGCATCGAAAGCATAATCGCTTCAAAGCCAATTGGCTGCTGTTGCATGTTCTGTGTGTTTATTTGTTTATTTGTGTTTATTTGGTTAATTTTATGCTGGACGCTGGAGGTGACTGCTGTTGGTACTTGGATCCCTGATTTTAGTACACTTGCAAAGGAAGAATTTGGCTCGGTGGCTGGCGGACGAAGGGATGTTAGTCGGTTCCATTGCTTTGTGAATTGTTGGTGTGATACGATCACGAGCTAAATCCACTCGTTTGTTTAGGCGACTCTTGAGCTCCTTGTAAACAATGCATCCTCGCCAGTTGGCTGTGTGTTTTTCGCCACAGTTGCTGCATAGCTTAATTGAGCTGTCGTTTTTGTTCTTGGGACAGTTTACAGTACTGTGGGCATCGCTGCAAACGACGCAGATGGATTTTAGGGTGCAGTACGCTTTGGTGTGTCCATATTCTTGGCAGTTGGTGCACTGCGCTTGTGTGGCTCTTCTACGGTTATTCTTCGGTGCAGTAGATACTGTAGCTTATATATAGGATGTACTTCATTTTTGTTGTTTTTCTGACTCGATGGCTCCAGTTCGACTTTAAAGAGTGGCTGCGGCTCTTTGTTCCTATGAGAGAATGTTGATCACCGTTTTGGCGTTGAAGTTCTTCTCCTTTAGTGCCGCGATAATTTCGGATGAGGTCACGGATGACTCTATTCCTTTGATGACAACCTGCAATCCTTTGGCACTTTTCAGCTGGTAGGTATAGTAACTCTTCCCAGCTTCGTCCAGGTACTTGGTCACTGATCGGTGGCTAGACTCATCCTGAGTCTGCACTTTCGTTTCTTGTATGTTGCCCTTAGTAAGAGGTATAACATGGAACTTGTTCTCTCCAATAATTGCAACTAGTTTGTTAACCAGCGCATTTGAGGTTTTCTCACGTATATATATTGGTGGCGGCTTTATCTTCTTCTGCTCCTGTTCCTGCACTTCACAGTCATCCAGTAGTGCCAACCTATTTGAACTTGAGTCATTGGCAGCGTTGGCGCGATTTATTTTCGGCTGATTACCAGCCTGCTTGTGTTGTGGGCTTAGCTTTCGCTTTATTTGGATGTAGCGATCCAGCCCTGTTTGACAAAGTTTTTTGTTTTGTTTTGGTTCTTGTCCGCTTTCGCTTTCAAGAGTCGGTGTGAGTGCTTTTGCATTCGTTGTTGTTGATGCAGCGGAATTGTACACCGCTGTCGGTATTGAGCATAGAGTTGATGTTGATGTTGTTGCTAAAGGTGCAGATGCAGTAGATATCGTGATTACTGGACTGGTAGTTAAGGAACTTGACACCGTTTGGAATGGGGAGAGCGTGAGAGAGACGCTCTCAGTGCGTTCGGGTTCACTTCGAGCAGTCAGAAGCATTGGTGAGCAAGACCGCGATCGTGTGCATTCTGCAGGTGCTAGGTCATTGACCGGGTGGGTGGTTTGGCACTCGCGGGCGTCAGACACGACGGTGAAGTATGCATTGTTTCGCTGCAAAGAGAGTCGGCGCTCGTCTTGTTGTTTTTGCCGCTGAGCGCGCAATTCGCGTTGGCTCATTTTAGAACGATCGATTTGTTCGTTGTCTATTTGTTTTTTTTTTTAGTTTTACTTTATTATTCCACATTAGGTTTATTATTGGTATAACATTCGAATTTTTGGGCTCAGGATGTCAAATTGGGTTTATGTATAATTTATACATAATTATTTTATATATTATAATTATAATTATATTATTATATTATATATATTATATTATTATATTATTATATTATAATTATATAGTTTATATATAATTAATAAATAGATATAAATAAAAAAAATAAAAAATTTTGCATTTAAAGTCAGAAAATACCATTTATTTTCAGTGTGTAAACATTTTATTGACAAACTTTTTCTACTTATTTATTATTTTCGCCTGTTTACTTCAATAAAATTGTATAGTTATAAAATAAATTTCTGTCTTCTGAATTCGAAGATATGAGAAAAAGATTAAATGTTTAAAAATCGCCCTAGTCGCCCATCATAATAATTTTTTGAAGCTGGTTCAGTTCCTTCAATTAAAAACTTAGCTAGAGGTAGTCAATGAGACAATTTTTATGGGAAATAAATCGCAAGACCAGAAAGAGCCATTGGATCATGAAATCGAATTTTGAGCCTAGTTGTACCAACTGGCAATTACGACCAAGGCAAGGATGATGCAGTTACTCAATTCCTTGAATAAAGGATCTTCTGTAATTCGCGCAGCCCCAACTCGAGCTCCACATCCCACTTTAGCATTGCTGAAATTTATGTTTCCGATTTTAAAAATTTCAACAGTCTGTTTAAAACCCTAGATTACAGAGACGTAAACTTACCAGCTGTAGAGAAATTTAATCATTTAAATTCTTGTCTATCTGGTGAACAGAACGGTGAATATGAACGGTTAAGGCATTTGAAGCTTATGAGAGTGGCTACTTTTAAAAAAAAGTATACGATAACGAATGCCTCATTTTCGAAAATCACATATCTAAATTTTTCAATGCATTCAGCAACCAGCAAAAGTCACTGGATTAGGAAGAGTTTTCTCTGTTGTCTAATTTTGAGAAGAGGTTAAATTTTCGGTACCAGAATTTGAGCCAGTAATTGTCAGTTGAAGCTGGTAACCCAAGCCTAGAATAACTGGCTTCAGCAAACAGCTTAATAAAGTCCTTCGGCTTATTTCTCAGCATCATGTCTCTCATATATTTTCAATTCTCAACATTTTAATTGGAGCTAAAACATTTTTAGAATTACCGTATAAATTGTCAAAAAGAAGTTTTCGAATCAGTAGACCATTTAAAATAAATTCTAGGCGTTGGAAGAAATACCATCTTCAAAAACGATTTTGTCACATAAACCCGAAATATGTGAAGCACATTGAACGAAAAAATACTCGAGTATTGCCTTCAGGTTGGTGTTTAAATATACTAGTGGTGGTTGTCTCTACAATTTAGGAGGAGTTGTATTTGACTTTTCTTGGTTCAGGCTAAACGGATTCGCTCTGATAGCTGTATCGCCAAGTAATAATGATAATGGTAAATATATAAATAATAAATGTAAAAAGTAACGGCCCAAGATGGCTTCTTTGAGGGGCTTCCTCGGACTAGGCTTGAGTGTACAACTTAAAAAAGGACACGTTGGGTTCTTGCAGCTAAGTAGTTAGAAATCCATATAAAAAGGTTTGTGGGAAATTCCAAGAGATTGAGTTTACTCAAAAGAAGTTAGTGATTAACACAACAGCTTTGCTATATTCAGTGTAGATGACATGTGTTTGTAGGCCATTTCGGAAGCTTTATTTTATATGAAGGACGTCAGCCCCAAAAGGTTTGTGGTAGTGGAGCGACGCTTTACAAAAACCATGTTGGCATTTAGAATTAATTCAACTGCACCGTTTTTGTAAATAATGCGTGACCAATTGTTTAAAAAGTGTTGAAATTGCTGACAATGATAATTGGGAGAACCTGTTTTTTTTGTTCCATTTGTTTATTTTTTTATGAAAGAAAAAAATACTTGTTCCAATCGAAGTCCTCTGTTGTTCCCCCAAGCGGTAAGGAACAAAGCAAATAAAATAACATTTTTTGAGAATTTAAAAAAAAAAATGACAAAATTTTGTGGGTGTTTCCGTGTAATTTACAACGGACAGAAAATTAAATACTTAAAGAAAGAAACATCTGCGAGAAAGTCACGCCGGCGAATAAGATCATCGGCGAGGAACGAAAAACACCGTAAAACCGGCGGGCAAGACGCATCGGCGGCGATTTAATGTTCTAATAAACAAAGAAAGCGTTCTCTTATTTGTTTTTTTTATGTAACTTTGCTGTATTTATTGGATCTTCTTACGAATAATATTCTTAATTATATAGAATATTCAACAGTCTTTTTTAACTGTGTTCTGGAGAAAAGGATCTAACGATCAGCGCTGTATCGGAAGGTCATTGCGGCGAAGTCGGTATCGGTCGCAAACCCGAGTTAAGCTTCTCGCAAGGTGGTTGGGTGTGAGGTAAATTTGCTCAAGTACTTTGGTTTTTGTTGAGTTATTTCTTCTCTGACGGATCTGATGTTGAGGAGATGGAAGATTATATTTTGTTACATAAAGAATTAACTAACTTACATTTAACAGTTTAGTGGAAATTTTATAATCTTATGATATTATGCGGGTAGGGAAATCAGTGGGGTGGGTCCTCTTCAGACGTCGGGGCGGAGAGTATTAGCGAGATCACTTGCCAGAAATTTTGGGCGTGTCGCCCATTTCTCCGCGTATCGGTTGCTGTGGAGGTTGACCTGATCACCAATCAGAGAAAGCCGGAGATCCCTTAGGATAGCGTGATTAAAGACGTACCAGGGGAGCAAGGAGTCAAGCCGAGCAGCACGTGCATGAATAGTTCTTAGCCTGTCAAGCTGGTGCTTGGGGGCCGTTCCACAAACTTGTAGGGCATAGGTCCAAGTAGGGTCTAATATTACCTTAATAAGTACAACTTTAGTAGGCAGGTGTAGTGTGCTTGACCGTAGAGCTAGTCCAGGTTTTGTAGCTTTAGAAGGCACTTTTCATTGACCGCTGTAATAATATCCAGGTAACAGTGGGAATTGACATTGCCTATCAACCCACCGTTAAATGTGAAGCCAGTGCAGGTGACGGGACGAAGCGCAAAGGTCACACAAGCGAACTTAGCACAATTGATAGCTGTATTCCATTTGGCTGCCCAGACTTCAATGTCGTGCAGCCATTCCTGTTCTGCATTCGAGGCCGTTTGCAGAGACATTTGGGACAAAAGCATGGCTGTGTCGTCGGCGTATGTAGTACCTCGGCCGATGGAGCACTGGGGTACGGAAGTGGCATATCTGCTGTATAGAGGGTGTACAGAAAGGGTCCAAGTACACTTCCTTGAGGAACACCTGCGTTCATGGCCAGCATTCTCGATCCAGAGTCTCTCACTGCCACCTTGAAGGCCCGATCAATGATGAAGGATCACAGGATTCCGTAGTGGGATTTTATATTGAAGTCCCCATACCTTATCAAAAGCTTGCTTGACGTCGAGGAAGACTGCCACCGTGTAGAGCTTGGACTCAAGGCCGTTCACTACGCGATTGACTAGACGGTGGACTTGTTCCAGGCAACCGTGTGACTTCCTGAACCCGAATTGATGTTGGGGTATGTAGCACGATACTTGCGGCAGATCAATCAATCGCTTCTACAGAATGCGTTCAAAGACCTTAGAAAAGGTTGGAAGTAGACTTATTGGGCGGTACGAGTCTATCTGCGTTGGAGGTTTGCCAGCTTTGGGTATCATAACGATCCTCGCACGCTTCATATTGCTTAGGGAAGTGTCATTATAAATTTTTACTAATGCCATAACTCCATTGTGTGGAAGGTATTTGGCTGCACGGTTGTCAATACCATCGGGTTCAGGTGTCTTCTTCAGTTGAAGGCCCTCTAACTGCAGAGTGACTTCTTGCAGCGCGGTATGTCTTATGGGGTTAGCTGGTTGAGCAGGCACAGCCAAACAGTTTGCGACTTTTTCGGTGGGAGTCGTCCGTCAAATGGAAGGGTGTGAAGGTGGAGAACAAATGCTCAGCAAATGCGTTCGCTTTGTCACAATCAGTTTTGAGCCATAGGCCACTGTGTCCCAATACGGACGATTGGCAAAGAAGCTGCCTGTTTATTCCTCTCGTTAGCTTCCACTAACTGAGAAGTCACTGCTGTTGTCAGGACCAGCTCCCTCGAGTAGGTTGTTGAGGTTTTCTGCGCGGTTTTTGGCAAGCATCCGATGTAGTCTCTTTATGACACTTGAGAGGGACTGCTCAGTTTTAGGATCTTCTGTTGCTATGAACTGCCTCCTGAGGTATCTTTAGAGATTCAGAACAGCTCTTGCCTCAGAATTCAGTATTGGTGTTCCAACAGTTTCGAGCCTTTTCGGTGATAGCGTAGCCCGTCCAGCCTCAATAGTAGCAGTTAAGCAGCTGGATGCTTACAGCTCGTCGCTAGTGTTGATGGGCATATTGAGCGTGACGGCATCCTCGAAGTGTGTTTAAAATAGATCAATGTTTGCATGCGAAGGCAGCGTTCTAGGGGTTCCCTGAAAGTATTGAGCCTCCTCGTTCAAGTTCAAAGAGCAGCAGGACATGGTCAGACGAAAGCTCAGTTAGAGCTCTTACTTGGATTTGTTGCTGTCTGAAGCACTTTGAGATGCTAAAGTCAATGGCGCTGGGAGTGGCGCTCACACGGTAGGGGTAGCAGGTAACTTCGCCTGTAGCTACAATGTCAATGAGCTCGTCTGCATTCTGTCGTTACCCCACCACCTATGCTTGGTGTTCTTGTCACCTGCAGCAAGGTATTTTCTGCCGAGTTGGGAATGGTGCCAGAAAGTCTGAGTGTTACAGGATGCTATTTTAAAACGACCTTTTGTGAGAAACGGTGAGGGAATCTATTATTGACGGCATCGATTTGATCGACGTTTTAATAATGTTGGCTACGCTCGCGTAAGTTTGCTTGCCAAAGGTAGGGATAGTATTTGGTAGGGGTGATGGAATGATCTTCTGCTGCTGCTTATTTTTAAAATTGATTTGAAGATATTTTTTTGCAACCTTTAAAGTTGACTGCGTGAGAGTTCCCACAGTGATAGCCGCAATTCTGAAGTTGGATGATTCTACCCGCATTGCTTCCATATATGATGTCGAGTGCACTATGCCTTGGTGTGCCCATATTCCTTGCATCTGAGGCATTGGACAGGCTCTTTTTAGGCGTTGTTTACGGCTTCTCCCAGCTAACTTTATGTCTGCAGACAGCAGAGATGTTTTATAGGAGGTTGTTACTTTCGCCTTTTTTGAGGTAGATGAATTTTATGTTCAGTGGGAGTTTCGTTACCTTGTTATGAGGGGTGTAAATGCGGAGGACGTGGTGGCCTTCGGTGGTGTCTTCCGATGGAACACCGTCGTGAATATAACGCATGACAATGCGAAAGGGCCGATTCTCAGGTAGCTGGTGGTGGTGATAGAGTGTAACCTTATCGCGAAAGTGACGGGCCACAGTTCTGTAGTCGTCAGATGCGTTGCACTGTGTAGTACAATCATCTGAATTTAAAGTTTTTATTGAGAAGGTGGGTCCAATGAGGTCGACCAGCTCATTGGCGAATTCAGGAAAGTTAAACACGCGGGAAACCGTGATTATTGGTACTTTAGATTGACGGCGAGTTAGTAAGGGGGCGCCGGGAACAGGTGTATTAATAGTTGCGGGCTTCTGGTTGGCTCTACGCTTCTCTTCGGCACGACCGATCGCTGCCTGCGAGGTGGAGGGTTCTATGTCTTCATTGTCGCTTAAAGCCTGGAAGTGATTTCTGCGGATAACGTCCAACTGATGAGGGACTGCCTTTTTACGGGTTAATTTGGGGCAAATAGCGGAGCCGGCTCTTTTATAAGATACATTTTGGCATCCTCTAAGATGAACAGTGGAGATCGGTGAGGTGCTTACCGTCGCATTGATTTTGCTTTTGCTAATTGTTGTAGAGCACACACTACCATTTTGTGTTGGTGTAGAATTGTACTGGGATGACATTGTGGAGATGGTTGAAGTTGCCTTACTAGTGGTAGTACAGGTTGTGAAATCCCATGGGGCGGAGATGACTGAGCATTCGCGTGGCCCGCCATTATGTAAATATGCTTGCGTATCAGCGCGCAGTTCTGATGGGCCGAAGCCTGCAATTGACTCCGTTGCGTCGAAGTCAATTGATTTACTTGGCGATGGTTTATCCATGTTTTCTAGCAATTACTTACAAGTTTATTTGATAAAGTTAAAAAATTGTCATAAGTACATTTGCACAGCAGGTTCTGAATCCGGCTAAACTTGTAGACCATGATCGGCTGATCAAGCCTAAAGCTTAAGCTGTAACAGCTGATCGCCACGCGGGCTACCAGAGAGCAGGCGCGGCGACAAAATAAAAATCATGATTTGATATAAATGACACAGTCAACTAAATCTCTTTGTTTGCACTTTCTGCTCGAGTTTTTCCATTTGGATGAATAAAATGCCACTTATTTGAAAGTTGTAAACTGGGAGATGTGTTTTTGACAGTAGCACATTCTACGTCGACTCATCATTGAGAAAGGGATCAGTTTGATTTTATTTTCATTAAATATTTTCCGACAAAAAAAGAAAAAAAAATAAGTTTTTGGCAAAATAATCAAATTATATTGCATCGAGGAATTAAAAAAAGAGGTGCTTCAAAAGAAGTATGGTCGATTCGAATCCGAGATGTCGGAAGTCATTTTAGGTGCTGATAGCTTCCAAGAAGTACCACGTACAGGTCGCTCCTTTCAGAGCATGCCCCCGCCTAGCACAACTGGCAGGGAGCTTCTTATGGTTAGCAGCCCAAGGCAATTAAATAATCTTAACCAGAAAACAGTTGGAAATAGTCGCCTATTACCGCAAATTGAAAAAAATAGTAATACGCTCACATTCCAGCCGGCTTCAGTCTCTTGGCAAAAAGTTCCATCCAAGAAGGGAAGCCTACCAACCTCACCGAAAAGTTCGAAAAAAGAGCCCATGTAATCGAACATAGAAACCATCTCGCTTTTAATATATTTGCTGCTCTTGCAAACCAAGATGACTGTCAAGAAGGCGAAAATAGCATGGATATTCTCCAGGTCGAAACCGTTGCAGAAGAAGAATCTCGACAAGCTGAAACTCCATTGACAAAGAAGTCACCAAAACCTAGTCAAATAACAGTACTTGCTGTCAGCGACGTACCTGCCTTAGAAAGGCCTCTTGACTCTGCGGTCTGACTCGTATGATCTCAATATCGCGCGTAATGGCAACTTGCGCATATACCCCCGTGACTCTGATGCCCACAGAGCTATCACTAAAAAGCTATCGTCAGTAAATCTCCAATGCACTCACTTCTGCCTCCCGGAAGACAGAGCCTACAGGGTGCACTTGTGAACTGCGCCTCGGAGCCTGGAACGCTCGTATCATTATCCCAAATGCTAATGAGCTTAAGGTGTTTCTCAGCAAGCTCGAAATTGATGTTATGCTTATCTCAGAGACACTCATACACGACGGATCCTACCTCAATATGATAGGTTACAGCTGCTATGGAGCAGATCACTCAGGAGGTCGCCCCAGAGGAGGAGCTTGTATCTCTTGTTTCTTTATTAGTCTCGACAACATTGTAATCCGAAATTGGCTCATATTCTTTCTATCAAATTTATAGGCCGATCAGTATTATGTGTATTTAGTATTCGAACAGAAACATTCTGTGTTGTCAAATGGTATTTGCAATATAAATACCTTTTTGTTATTCTTGATTGGGTATTAATATAATTTTATCTTCAATGGACTTGAATTCAATTGAAGTCATATTAATTTTTCTAACTACTTGACAACGTGCTGGCAATAATACTTTGTTACTGCCAGAATCGTATGTTATGGAAACATAAATCGGAAAATTTAAATTGTTTGGTCTTAATATAAACCAATCCTCTGCGGGTTTGAAATCTAATTTGCAATTACACTTTTTTATAAAATCAATTCCTATTATACCATCACATGGTATTGGGAATTGTTGATCAACTATATGGAAATGGTATGGGATTACGCATTTGTCTGTCTGTATTTCAGTCGACGTTATGCCTTTAGATTCAATAATCTCTTGGCTAATGCTTTTTATATTAAATTTGCTGTCATCTCCATACATCTTCCGTAGAGGAATAGTCTGCGTTTTCTTTTAGGACTGAAATGTCTGCCCCTGTGTCAACTAAGAAAATTAATCTTTTCCCTGTTGCCACATGAGTAATGAATATGTTTCTATTGATATTGGTCGAATAAACCTTTGCACTATTCATTCTTGTGCATCTGAGGGTTGGTGCGAGTTTCCCGAATTGTTTTGCGTTACTCTCACATTTCCATTATTATTGTTACTATTTCTATTTTGGTAATTCTGGCCTACTCTATTTGAGTTGCCACGGCCTCTATAATTATTACCATTATTTTGATTATAATTATAGCCGTTATTACCATCGTTATTGTAGGTGTTATTTCTATTATAGTAGCGCCCGTTGCCTCTGCCGCGACCGTTACCTCTGTAACCATTACCACGTCTAGGGATACCTCTTTTTGAGAGCATCACTGTGTTCAAATTTCCGGTAACCCTCGTGCTAGTCCGTATGTACGCACTTATGGCCGAGTCCATAGTTGTGCATGTACCGGGTTCTAACACGGTCTTAATACTTTCATGTTCAGCTTTTTTGATGATCGTGTCGGTCGCCACTCTAGTGCTTATAGTGTTGGCATGTTCGGCCGGTATACCTTCGTCGATATACGAGGCTTCGAGAAGCTTTCGCAAACTATCAACTACGGTAGTGAACTGGGTGGCTGTTTTACCCTTTTGAACTGTGGACATCTTTGCTTTTACATTTTGCGATGTCTCGCCAACAATTTCTTTTTGAAATTTATTGATAATTGCCTCAATGGTCTTTTCATTCTGTACTAAATACAGAGTTGTACCGATTATTTTTGATATAATAACCTGTACTGCAATCTCCTCGAACGATCCTTTTGCAAGGTTGACCAACTTGATTGCCATAATAAATCGCTGGAGATGAATCTTCTGACCATCGAAGTCTGGCACTGCGCTTGACACTTCTCTAATATAAACCTTAATGGCGGCTGAATTGTCTGTTATTGTTGTTTGTGGGGGAGCAACTGAGGGATAAGTAATTCTTTGTTCACTTGTTACTGGGTCTATTTCAGACTCAACTTCTTCATTTGCCAGTTCTGGTAACTTTATTACCGCTGGTATTGTTAAATCGTGTAGATCTTTTTCTTTGAACTCTGTTTCTGAATCACTTGAAGATTCTAGTGTAGTTTCTACTCTTGTCCCTACTGTCAATGGTGAATGTAGGTATTGAAATATCCAATTTAAATTTTTCTTTTATTTGGATTAAATTAGTTCGTAATCTTATTAAAAATTTTTATACTACTGTCCGCTGCTGTTTATTTAATTTTCCTCTCTGACTATGTTTTAATTCTCTTGCCTGATTAAAACATTTGACTAAAATCTCTGCATGTTTATTTATATTTAATTTATATACTTAGTGCATTTATTAACATTAAAATTTAAATTGCTATAAGAATAGCTGTAATGTAGCTTAAATTAGTAGATTCTACTTCTACTTTATTAAAGACATTTGCAGTGGACATTTTTGGGGAAAATATGTATATAACTTTTATTTTTGTTTATTTTAAGACTACTTGTGTCTTCTATTAAATCTATTTTAGTAATTTTGTTTGTCAAAATTGACATTTACATACATTTATTTTTCCTACCTAAATTTTCACATAGCTTTACAGGTTATACTTCTCATCGGGCAGAAGTGTTTCCGCTTTCGGGATGATCGCTCTGGGTGGTGGATTGATTTTATGAATGTTTGGGTTTGATAAAGATCTTATATCTGAGTGAATTGAACACTGGGTCTTACTTTGCGCTTTAGATAAGTAATCTTGTAAAAAGTCGAGCTCTAATTGTAATTTTTGAGCTGTCGACCATGCTGGTGGTGTTCGAGTATATATTAGCCACCTTAGGGGTGCTATTCTCGATTTTATTTTATTTTTATTTCGTCACCGCGCTTTTTACCCATGTCACACACACATGTAGCAGATGCCATCCATGTGCTAGGCCATGTGCTAATCTTCTCTGTATCGTTCCAATTTTAATATATGTTCTGTGTGGTTGTGCCGTCCAGAAAATTTCCAAGTCTCCAGTTCTTGTTTTTTTTTTAATCCAAAAAATATTTTTTCAGATTGGAGGCTCCTGCCTCACGGTCGCCATGTGTTAGGTTTGTTGGTTGGTTTCTCAATGATTCTTTATTTTCAAATTCAAAGTGTCTTAACCGAAAATACAAAAGTGTTCTTACGTAAAGTTAGGTTTAGGTTACTTATATATGTATGTAGAGTTAATTATTGTTTATTCAAAAAGAGTTTATTATAATTATTGAATATTAATGTGTGATGTTAAAGAAAGATCGCTCTTCTCTGCTTTCTGCCTTCACCGTCCCGTTCCGAGCTCCAGCTGCCGACTACTCTCTAGTGCCAGGTCTGTTTCAAAATTTCCCATACAGATTTTATGTAATCGTCGTCCTGCTAGGCTGTTTTAATACGTGCAGTAATCTCTGTAGTCTCATACACTGTTAAATGCGACTAAGGCAGTCAATATGCTTCATTTTTTCTGCGGCACGATGTTCTACTGTAAAAGTGAAGTACACGTACATAATCCACGGTCCTACCTCTCCTGGTACGTCTTGTTTGGTTGCAGTCTACTTGAAAGTGACACAATCTGTAATCAGTTTGAACTGTATTCCTAGCAGGTAGTGACGAAACTTCTTCATAGCTAAATACGCTGCTAAGTCGATTTGATTCGGCTTCGGAAGTCTTCCTGCTTCAATAATAGACCGGATGAAAACTGCCGTCTACCATCTGGAGGAACACAGCTCTCCATCTTGAAGCGTCAGTGTGTAGTTCTGTCTCTGCATCTCTTGTGTAAATTTGCAGTACGGGACTGTCTGTGATTCGTTCTTTTAACTGCTGCATAGCTTGATATTCCGAGTCACCAATGTTGAAAAGTGCATCTTCTTTCAACAAATTTGTCAGCGGCCGCGGGATCAAAGCATATCCTGAAACGAATTTTCTGAAAAATCCTGTTAGCCCAAAAAATGATTGTACAGCTTTAATATTTTTTGGCGGAGGAAAATGATGAACGGCTTTTGTCTTCTCCTTGCCCGGCCAAATTTGCCCACATTCAATGGTATGTCCCAAAAAGTCAATGAGAGTTTGCAAAAATCTGCACTTTTTCCATTTAATCTTCAAGCCATATTCAGCTACTTTCTCCAATACTGTCTTGGTCCATCCAGATGATGGAGCACAAATAATTATGTCATCCATGTATAACTGCATCACGTCAGCATTGATTAACTCTTGGAAATTATGGTGAACAAATCTTATAAACCAAAAAAGGATATCCATGCTTATCGTATACCATCCGAAATTTGGAAATAAAATCGTCTCCCAGTCGAACGTCTGAATCTATCGAATCATTCGGCACAACTAAAAACTGATAGTTAGTTTTTAATTGGTCGATTGATACTTGACTATCCAAACATTCCACAGACTTCGTTGATTTGTTTCCAAAACCGCGTAGTATTGTTATTTTTTTATTACTTTGACCCCTTGCAACCGTTCAACAACATCCTTTCGAATTAAGCTATTATCAGCCCCAGAATCTACAAGGCAATCCACTGCAGTTTTGTTTAATTTAATTGTCTTCAAACGATTTCGTTTTGTTACCACTCGAATGTTGTCAGTTTTATTTGGGCTGTTACTCGAAATATGTCCTTCTTGGTAGCAACTTAAACCTTTTTTAAGCGCTGCGCAATTGTTCCGTTTATGCTCCGCTGAGCCACAATTAAAACAATGATATTTTTTCCTTTTTCGACCGCACGTTTAGGATTTTGTTCTGGCTCTTTATCATTAATATTCAGTCGCTCATAAATTTCAAACTCTTCTCTCAGTTCTTTGTATGATGTTCTTTCTATCTTGTAATTGTTTGTGAATGTCGGCACTGTTAAATTTACAGCCAAATTCTTCAATCAACAAATATTTCAACTCTTCATATTCACACACACTCCTTCTCCTTCCATGAACAGTGTTGCAGGTCCGCGCATTTTGCCTCTTGCTTGAATATATTTTTGCTTTTGTGTTAGTTCGTATGCAAAATATGTGATCCTGTCCCGCGTCGATGTAGGAGGCGTGGCAAGTTGAAGTGTAGTCCAGCGGCGTTAGCTGCTATCCTGTAATTCTGCAGTGCTACTGCAGTTGCGGGGGCCAGTCTTCTTATGAAGTTTATGTTGGAGAGTTTACTTCCTCTCTAATCACCGGCCTTGTGGCTCGGCAATTTTATCAATAATAAGACAAGGTTTTACGGCAATGCCGGAGCTATTTTTTATTAATGAAGCGTAAGCTTTCGTATCTTAGACAGAACTGAAGTACAAAATATATTGAAACATAAGTCTACCCTAGCTCCAATGCATGACGCCATAAAATCGTGGTCGGCACGCCGACTCAGCATTTCATGTATTGCAATTTGGCACTCCGGATATCGCGGGGTGCTGAACTCATCTTGGGCGCGTCAGCATTGTTTGTGTCAATCTACTTAGTTGCTAGGGTAATATTTATGTAAAAGTACTTAGTTGCCGAATCAGATATATCGAGTGTTCTTTTCAGTTGTTAACTTGCATCCGCATTTTTTTCAAAAATGTCAAACCACTTTCTGATGGGCAAAGATTTTTCATCACATTCACCAAATATTTTATCAAAATTGTCATTATTAATTTTTTTTTTCTATAACTATTTATTGAGGCATACAGGGTATCTTAAAACCCCTTGGTGACCTTGGCATCTATTAATACTGCCCGAGGGGCCCGCCGGCTAAGTGTGCTTAGCGTTACCATTATTACTACATTTTAACTTACAAACTAACAATATTTACAAAACTTAAAAACAAAAAATATAAAAGAAAGAAAGACGATGGGGAGTATATCGTTTGGCTTATCATCATCTTGCTGTGCGTCTTGTTGGCAGCCGGTCAATTAGGTCCCTAGGGAGTCGCCTGTTGAGCCTCCTTTGTGGGCGAGGTCTGGTGAGACCCTTAGCGAGTCGGTTGCGATGGCGCTCCAGTCGGTCGTTGTAGCGGCTGGAGTGGAAATTTATTATATATTATTATTATATTATTATATAAAGTCAACTTATTTTTTAGTGACAGTTTGCTACGCGGGCCCATGAGCCAGTAGTGCTTTGACGCCGCGGCCCGTATGCGTATTCTCAATTCGCTCACTTGCTTCGAGAAAGTGAGCCGGCGGTTGAGTATGACTCCCAGGTATTTGGCTGAGTCAACCTGTTCCACAGGGGTGTCGTCAATGAGCACTGTTGGTGGCGTTCTCCGTTTGAGAGTGTAGCAAAAATTCGTGGACTTGTTGCCATTTATGCCAATATTCCATCTCCTAGCCTAGTCGGAAAATCAGCATTGACGTTCCGTAGAGACTGTCAGCCGGGCGCGGCATGTCATGGCTATAAAGGCAGTATAGTAGCGGGCCTAGGACGCTTCCCTGGGGTACTCCAGCTGCCGCATTATACTCGGTTGAGAGCGCAGAGTAGAACTGGACCGCAAATCTCCTATTCCTAAGGTACGACGCCAGGAGACAGTAGTAAGGCGCAGGCAGGGTATTCTTGATTTTCAGTAGCAGACCAGGATGCCACACACGGTCAAACGCTTCCCGGACATCGAGGAAAAGAGCGTTGCAGTATTCGTCGCAGTCGAAGGCCGTTAAAATTTCCTCGACCACTCGATGCAGTTGCGCCACCGTGCAGTGACCAGCACGGAATCCAAACTGGTGTTCTGGCATTATTCCCTGGGCATCTATAAGCCTGACCATCCGGGCGGCAATCAGCCTCTCAAACACATTTGAGATCGATGGGAGGAGACTAATCGGCCGGTAGGATCCAGGGTCCTTCTCCGGCTTGCCAGATTTATGTATCATAGAGATGATTCCCAGTTTCCACTGAGGAGGGAAGTACTGCAGCCTCACAATAGCATTGAAAAGCATCGCTACGTAGCGGATCGCTCTGCTCGGTAGGGCCTTTAGAGTGGCGTTACATATTGCATCATGGCCTGGTGCTTTTTTAGAGTTTTGCTGGGCGATAACATCAGCTATTTCAACAGGATCGAACGGTTGGATCGGCATGTCCATTTGGAGAGCTTGGGAAAGCTGATCGTGAGTCTCTTCAACCTGCTGCGGACTGGCGAGGTGAAAAGGTTGGAACCGCTCGGCCAGGTGCTCGGCAAACGCTTCTGCTTGCTCCAAATCAGTTCGGCACCATACCCCGTTGCTGTTCACCAATGGTGCTTTCCTTAGGCAACGTCTTCTAATCGCACGTGTGGCCTTCCAGAGCGAGTGCGTCGCGTCGGCTTCGGTCCCCGTATTGGCTAACCTGTCGTCGAACCATGCTGCTTTGTGTGCCACCAGTGCACGATGGAGGATAGTCTTCGCCCTGTATAAATCAGCTTTGTCCAGTGGGACCTCATCCATCTGGAGCGTAAGCGCCTCTTCTCAGCAATGAGCATCAGAATCTCTACTTATATTCGTTTTTTATTTCTAGTCCATTAACGATATAACTGATCACTGCGATGTCCTCCATTTCACCAATAGCAGACATTTTTTTCATCTGCAGCGTATATTCGTGCAAGCCCTCGTTTTTTTTCTTCTGTCTATCTTGTAATTGTTTATGAATGTCGGCACTTTAAATTTACAGCCAAATTCTCCAATCAACAAATATTTCAACTCTTCATATTCACACACACTTTCTCCTTCCATGAACAGTTTTGCAGGCCCGCGCATTTTGCCTCTTGCTTGAATATATTTTTGCTTTTGTGTTAGTTCGTATGCATCCGCATTTTTTTCAAAAATGTCAAACCACTTTCTGATGGGCAAAGATTTCCCATCACATTCACCAATTATTTTATTAAAATTGTCAACATTAATTTTTACTTTGTTTTCTCTCTGTTCTTCAACTTGTAATTTCAATGTCAATAACTGCAGCATCTGATCAACTTTAAATTCCACTGAATAGTCGAAATTTTCTGTTTCACACACATCTGCTTTGCGCGCTACTTTTCTTGGCGCCTTTTTTGGCCGGCGTATGTTTTAGAGAAGACTGCATTGTAATCGTTTATTCAAGCGTCACTTATTTTATTTTTTTTTTTTTTATGTAAATAAAAATTGTATTTATTCACATAGCAGTTTACTGTTACTTTTTGTAGTAACTTATACTGCAGAGTATCATAATTTCAATAGAGTATTTACATATTTACATACTTCAACCTAATTAGGGAGTCTAGAGGCGTGAATGAATTTTATCAATTAACTTATGTATCTTCTCGGCAGATCTGTTGGGTGAATGCGCAGGAGCCTCCTTCTCGCCCTCAGTCCCAATATACGTCTCCTCATCAAGAGTTTTCGAGCCAACTGGTTTGGGTGGATTCCCAATTTATTAACGTACGCGGTTGCATGTTTATTTATGACATCGCCAATCCTTGGTACCTTTAGCTCTTTTTCAATGTATACCACATACCACAGCACAAGATCGATGGTAGGCCGAGATTCATAGAGTACTATAGCAAGAACACTACAGGTATAGTCTAGATATCACTCCTATGGGATGAAAAAACTGGCCGTATTCAATGCAGTAAAACATTTTCGCCGGTATCTACATAGCTGCGCATTTGTGGTTTATACAGACTGCAATTCGCTTAAAGCTACGCGGCATAAAAAATAGATTTGTCGCCAAGAGTTCATCATTGTAGGGAATATTTACAGTAATTTGAGTTTGATATTGAGTTTAGAAAAGAACAGAGTATGGCGCATGTAGATTTTCTATCTAGAAACCCACTAACAGTTGCTGAACTCTTTAATATCACTATAGATAGATATGCTAAAATTTCTGAACTAGTGAAAAAACTGCAAAATACGAGTATGCAATATGGACCAGCAAAGTACCAAATCGCTTGATTGCTGATCAAGGCCGTAGTTTTACCAGTAGTGACTATAAACAGTTTTATTCAATTCAAAAAATTGAACTACATTTGATTGCAACGGGTGCTACGAGGGCTGCTATATATATTTCTGGCCTAATAATAAAAATACGAATATTTATAAACGAAAATGGTTTTATTGTTTTTCAAAATAATCTCCATCAAGATTTATACACTTTTGCATGCGCTCAAACCAATTTTCGAAGCACTTTTTCCACTCCGATTGAGACACCTCCAAAACATGGTTTTTGAATGCTTCAACAGTAGCTTCTGGCGCCTTGGAAGACCCAGACGGTCGATTGCTGTTTTCTTTCGGGCTTATACGCATAGATCCATGATTCGTCACCTGTGACGATCTTATAAACTTCTTTTGAAGCACCGCGATAGTATTTTTTCAGCATTTCATTACACCAATCCACACGAGCCTTTTTTTTGAGCGATTGTCAAATTGTGCGGGATCCAGCGAGAAGAAACCTTTTTTACGGCCAGGTGTTCATGCAATATCTAATGTATGGTGGTGGGAGAAATGCATAGGCATGCCTCTATCTGAAGGTATGTTACGTGACGGTCTTGCATTATCAGTTCACGTACGGCATCGATGTTTTCTGGCACAACGGCTGTTTTTGGACGACCTTCAAGGAATTCGGCTTTGAGCGAGCGTCGGCCATGATTGAATTCGTTGTTCTCGCCCTCAGTCCCAATATACGTCTCCTCATCAAGAGTTTTCGAGCCAACTAGTTTGGGTGGATTCCCAATTTATTAACGTACGCGGTTGCATGTTTATTTATGACATCGCCAATCCTTGGTACCTTTAGCTCTTTTTCAATGTCTTTGTTGCGGATGTACCAAGCCGCTCCAGATAGTTTACGCAATATTTGCGACTGAGCCACACGAATTTTGTTGAGGTGCGACTTTGCGGCGATGCCATACACTTGGATGCCATATTTCCAAATAGGAGCCAAGACAACCTTATAAATTTTGGCCTTGTTGGAAACTGAAAGTTTGTTTTTAGATAAAGCTGAAGCGTATCAGTGGCTGTATAGACGCAAGTATCTCTGGCCAGGACTGCAGTGTCATCAGCAAAAGTGGCAACTAGCAGGTCATTGGGATCTGTAAGCGACATGTTGTCAGCTGAGGTCATGTCGTGCGTATACAGGCTATATAGTGTTGGACCTAACACACTTCCCTGGGGTACACCTGCTCTGACTCTTTTTGTCCTGTACTACTTTAAAGGATCGCTCGTGGAGGAAGCTTTTTATTATCAAAAAGAGCTGAGGATTTAGTAGGCTTTTAAGCTTGTGCAGAAGTCCTTCATGCCACACTCTGTCGAAAGCCTGCTGGATGTCCAGAAAAGCTCCAACGACGTACTCCTTTCCATGGAAACCTTCCACTATGAAGTTTACTACGCGGTGTAGCTGTTCAGGTGTGCCATGCCTGAGTCTAAAACCAAACTGAAACTTCGGAATAGCTTTCTGGACCTTTCGGGACTCGAGCAATCTCCTCAGGATGCACCTCTCAAGTAATTTGCCAAATGCTGGAAGCTGGCTTATTGGGCGATAGGAGTCTACTTCCTCTGCTGGCTTCCCACTTTTATGGAGCATAATGATATTCGCCTTCTTCCAGGCGCTTTTGAAGTGTCCCAGTCGAAGAGCAGAGTTGAAAATTAGTACAAGGAATAACAAAGCTCTGTGGGGAAGCGTCACTTATGAAAACGAAAATGCTGCTACCGATCAGTTTTCGAAATGTTCGACTTTAGCTATATAACCACAACTTAATAACTTTTAGGCATATAGTTCACTCCTTTAACAACCTTTCGTCATTTTGTCTTCAACTTTACAAACTTTTCAAAAACCGACGCCAACATTTATTTTTTTAACACATTTTTCACACCATTAGTTCAGAACCGATTGAGCCCCCATGTGTAGAGTTTATTATAGTTTATTTAAAAAGAGTTTATTATAATTATTGAATATTAATGTGTGATGTTAAAGAAAGATCGCTCTTCTCTGCTTTCTGCCTTCACCGTCCCGTTCCGAGCTCCAGCTGCCGACTACACTCTAGTGCCAGGGCTAACAACTCTTCTCCAGAGCCAGGGCTGGCAACTCTTCTCCATAGCCAAGGCTGGCAACGCCTCTGAAGTGACAGGGCTGGCAACTCTTCTGATATCTTGCATCTTACATGTATGTGTGTATGCTGTTCTGCTAAGCAACAACAAATGAGAATTCAAAATGAATCTTGAGAGAGTATGCTATGTGAGCATTGTTTATGTAATAGCGTTTGGTTAGCATAAGAATGCTGACCATGCTGCCCACTTGAACATTTTTGTTTACGTTAGCACTGCCAATGTGTTTGTACTTATATCTGCTTAATTTAAGTCATTGTACTTGAGTACAGTAATCACTCGCTATTTACGCATACCACAGCACAAGATCGATGGTAGGCCGAGATTCATAGAGTACTATAGCAAGAACACTACAGGTATAGTCTAGATATCACTCCTATGGGATGAAAAAACTGGCCGTATTCAATGCAGTAAAACATTTTCGCCGGTATCTACATAGCTGCGCATTTGTGGTTTATACAGACTGCAATTCGCTTAAAGCTACGCGGCATAAAAAATAGATTTGTCGCCAAGAGTTCATCATTGTAGGGAATATTTACAGTAATTTGAGTTTGATATTGAGTTTAGAAAAGAACAGAGTATGGCGCATGTAGATTTTCTATCTAGAAACCCACTAACAGTTGCTGAACTCTTTAATATCACTATAGATAGATATGCTAAAATTTCTGAACTAGTGAAAAAACTGCAAAATACGAGTATGCAATATGGACCAGCAAAGTACCAAATCGCTTGATTGCTGATCAAGGCCGTAGTTTTACCAGTAGTGACTATAAACAGTTTTATTCAATTCAAAAAATTGAACTACATTTGATTGCAACGGGTGCTACGAGGGCTGCTATATATATTTCTGGCCTAATAATAAAAATACGAATATTTATAAACGAAAATGGTTTTATTGTTTTTCAAAATAATCTCCATCAAGATTTATACACTTTTGCATGCGCTCAAACCAATTTTCGAAGCACTTTTTCCACTCCGATTGAGACACCTCCAAAACATGGTTTTTGAATGCTTCAACAGTAGCTTCTGGCGCCTTGGAAGACCCAGACGGTCGATTGCTGTTTTCTTTCGGGCTTATACGCATAGATCCATGATTCGTCACCTGTGACGATCTTATAAACTTCTTTTGAAGCACCGCGATAGTATTTTTTCAGCATTTCATTACACCAATCCACACGAGCCTTTTTTTTGAGCGATTGTCAAATTGTGCGGGATCCAGCGAGAAGAAACCTTTTTTACGGCCAGGTGTTCATGCAATATCTAATGTATGGTGGTGGGAGAAATGCATAGGCATGCCTCTATCTGAAGGTATGTTACGTGACGGTCTTGCATTATCAGTTCACGTACGGCATCGATGTTTTCTGGCACAACGGCTGTTTTTGGACGACCTTCAAGGAATTCGGCTTTGAGCGAGCGTCGGCCATGATTGAATTCGTTGTTCCAGTTTTTCACAGTATAATAGGATGGTGCTTCATAGCAATACAAAGATTTTAGTTCATCGATGCACTCTTGTCGTGATAATCCACGTCGAAAGTTGTGAAAAATGATCGCACGAAAACGTTCACGAGTTAATTCCATTTTTTGGACGAGATAAATTTTTTAATTCCCTGTAAATAAAACAATTTACGATTAAATGACAAAACGTTCTGAGTGATGTTATGCTAAAATGTCAGATTGCACCTGGCAACACTTATTGTTGCCTAGGCAAGAAATATATATAGCAGCCCTCGTAGCCGCGCAAACCGCCAGGTTGTGCGCATAATGAGCACTTTGAAGGCTATTCCAACGGCTGTAGAGACGAGTAAAAGTTCATGGCAGGAAGCTTTAAAACAAGTTTAGTTGTCTATGAATTGTACCGCTAATCAAGTAACAAAAAGTAGTCCTTTGGAACTATTAACAGGTAAGGAAGTTGGACCAATGGGCATGATACCTGGAAGAAGAAAAAATTGACGTGGAATTCAAAACATTTTTTTTTTGTTGTAACGTTATTTTTAATTTCAAATCTGCCCGAATGGAATTCCAAGCTCTTTATGAATGATTGAGTTTTCGTGGTACGGATGGGCGTTAGAAACTTCTATCATTCTTTAATCATTCTTAGGCATTTATTTTGAAACCGCTGGATTCTGATGCGGTTTGAACAGCTTGCCGTGCCCCACAACTGTATCCCATAGGTCCAGATTGGCTTCAGCACTACTTGGTAAATAAGCAGTTTGAGTTTTTGGAGTGTTTTTGGAGATATTTGGGAGTGTTATTCATAAGGATGGTTTCCCCGTTGAGTGTGACGGGGGGGGCAATCCCCCCTGCGTAGTGCGAAGGTTGTGTGGGAGGATTTCTCCGCGTTGACCACAATGTTCCATCCACCATGTTTCAGCCATGGATCGAGAGCATCCAGTTGTCTCTGTATGATGGCGGATGCTACCTGGAGATCTGTGGCGGGGGCTAGGATGGCGGTGTCATCGACATATGTGGCTATTGTGAGGTTCCGGGAGGGGGTGATGGGGAGGTCCGCTGTGTAGAGTGTGTACAAGATGGGTCCAAGAACACTGCCTTGAGGTACTCCTGCTCTTATAGGCCTAGGCGTGCTGATTGATGATCCGCATCTCACTCGGAATTCTCTTTCCTCTATGTACGACTTGGGGAAGGCGAAGTGGGAACTTGCAAGGTGGGATTTAATTTTGAAAAGGAGTCCAGGGTGCCAGACTCTGTCAAACGCCTGTTTGACATCCAGCATAACAGCGCATCAGTACTTCTTCTTTTCGAAGGCCTCAAGTATGGTCTCAACAATCCGGTGGCATTGCTCAGGTGTTCCATGGAGGCGTCTGAGGCCAAACTGGTGATCAGGGATCAGTCCGGCCTCGTCCAAAAATACTCTTTCAAGTATTTTAGATAGGATTGTCAGCAAACTAATCGGACGATACAATGCTAGATTGGCTTCAGGTTTCCCAGGCTTGAGGAGGACAATTACTTCCGCTCGCTTCCACTCTTTAGGGAAGTACCCTAGACGGAGGCAGCTGTTGAATATGTTGGCCAGCTTTGGGGAACAGATTAGGGGCAACATTTTCAGTGCTGTTGCATCGATACGGTCAGGACCCGGTGACTTGCCATTTTTTAGGAAGGCGATCTCCTGCGCAATCTCCTCTGGTTCGACGGGCTGTATTGGCGGGCCAGGAGCACTTGGGCTGTCTACGAACCTTATGGTTGCAGCTCTCTCTTCGCCAGTGCATCTGTCGAACGGTGAGAATGCACTATGTAGATGGTCAGCAAAGGCTTCTGCTCTTTCGACCTCAGTCCGACACCAGGAACCGTCAACTTTTCGCACGGGTGATATCTTCTTCGCAGGTCTTTTTATGTGCCTCGTGACATACCACAGGTTGTGCTGTAAGTCTCCAGGTTCCAGGTCCTCAAGGAATCTATGAAACGAGTCCTGCCGTATGATGGATAGCTTGTCCTTCAGTTCCTTGGTGGCACGATTAAGTGCTGTCTTGTCCCTGGGGTTGCGCGAGGAAAACCAGACTCTTCTGAGGCGCCTTTTTTCGGCCACGAGGGCCGCGATTTCCGGAGACCACAAGTGCACGTCTCTTTTAGGTATTCTCGGGGTAGTCGGAGGAGGTGGATTCGCAAACTCAGCGGCATTGTGCATCTCTTTGGTTAGTTTTTCTATGGCCGCATCTATGTTGCTTGGTGTGAAAAGAGGGGGATCTGGGTACAG
The DNA here is from genome assembly GCA_018150545.1 of Drosophila ercepeae. Taxonomy (NCBI): domain Eukaryota; kingdom Metazoa; phylum Arthropoda; class Insecta; order Diptera; family Drosophilidae; genus Drosophila; species Drosophila ercepeae. The sequence continues at coordinate 707,061 of JAECWL010000182.1, read as the reverse complement.
GGAGGAAAGCATCCAGAACGTAAACTTGGGGGCAGTTGTGTATTTCCCGGTGAGTCTTCTAGGCGGGGTTTTTCTGGGGACGGTGATGTTTAGGAACAAGTTTACTGAGCTGTGGTCGAATAGCAGTTTATCATAGCTTGAGCATGTTATCTTAGAGTGTCCTATGCCCTTGGAGACGGCGAAGTCCAGCAGATCCGGCTGCTTTGAAGGGTCGGTAGGCCAGTGTGTGGGTTCTTCAGTGGAATGGCAGTCCAGACTTTTCCGCTGCAGGTACTTATAGAGCATCGTATCAAGCTGGTTGGGTTGTGGGGCTTCGGGAGTGGTTTGACGGGTTTGTTGGTGATTCGTTGGCTGTGTCGCTTGGTTTCCTAGGAGTACATCCCTGTAACTCGTACCATTGATGATAGTTGGTATCTGGATGATAGGTGTTTTGTTGGTACTCTTAACGGGTCTGGCTTTAGGAGATGGCTGCGCCTTTGCCTTTTTGTAGGCAGGGCATCCTCTGAACGACGCAGGGTGATCAGCTTGGCAATGTAAACAGCATGCTTTCTCGTCTTCTTTTTTGGTGCATGACCTAGAGTCATGAGAATCACCACATTTCACGCAGCGATGTTCCAGGAAGCAGTAGCGCTGGGTGTGTCCGAACCCTTGGCATCTGAAACATTGTGGAACATCGTTGAATTTCAGTGGGGGCTCTACGTTGACGACTGATCTGCAAATCCTCTTTATTTTGAAAACCTCTGTGTTGTTGCTCGCTGGTTCTATATTAACAAAAAATATCCCCAGTGGTTGTTTGGATATTCTGCCAATGGGATTGTGCAGATCCCTCACAGTATGGCCGTATTTGTGGAGTTCTTCTTTAATTTCAGTCTGGTCCGTTGTGTGGTGAAGTCCCTTGATGACCGCCCTGTACGCTCTCTCGTCGTTTGGTTGGAAGGTGCGGTGCCTTTTGTTGTGTGCCACGAGCTGCTGGCGTAGAGCTGTGTAGGGTCCTTGTCTGGCATCATTATGCTCACGTTGTTGTTTCTCTCCGTGTTGTACGAGAAATCCTTTTTGATACGCACTAGAGTCGTTATCGTCTTGACGCGGTAATGTCGGTCACGTCTGGGATGTAGATCGGGGGAGGCTTGAGGGTCTTCGGGATCGGGATCGGGATTGGTTTCTCTGCTGTTTTAGATGCCACTGCCTCTGAGGCAGTTTCGGGTTCGTCATGTTCGTCGTCGTCTTCTTTACTTGAGAGGATGAGTTGTTTTCCAGCTTGCTATGCAGAGCTGCGCTGGTGCTAGGCGTCACGTCAGGCTCCTCTCCTTGCCTTTTATGCGCGGGCTTACGCTTGATCTCCCCGGGCTCCGAGTAAGAAGAACTCGAGCTTGAGTCTCTGCTCGAGCTGCACTTCCTTGCTTTGAGAGCCTTCCTTCAGTGCGTTGTTTTGCGAAGCTTGCTGGCACGCGCGGGTGCTTGCCAGTCCATACTCTAGGTTGGCGTTCAATTTACATGTTTGCAAATATTTAGTCACAGCAGCAACGGCAGCGAAGGGGCAACGGACACAGTGGGACTCCGCTCTTGGCAGCCCGACCCGTCCCGTTATAAATGCGCAGTCTCCCAAGTCCCAAATGCGGGCAGGCCGTAAAAAAAACTGGAGTAGCAAAAAAAGAAAATCCGTAAAATAATTCAATTTAACACCGAAAACAAAGTTCCTTTTTGATGAACGATTATTGAATGAATCGAATGCAAAACATTGAAGAACATAAAAAGAAAAGAAAATAGCGCGAAAATTTTATGATGTAAGGTAGGCGACCATGTCATGCTTAGGAGTAAAGAACGGCACCAAACAAAACTAGATCCAAAGTTTAAGGGTCCGTTAGTTATAACGGCAGAGCTTGGGGGTGACTGATAAATGTTAAGATCTTTAAGAAGTAAAATAACGTATAAGTATGGCCACGATCAGTTACGGTAGACGCCTGTTGAGATAGACGCAGACCAATGCGAAAGATCTCCGACTGGGCACTCGTCGATACCATAGACCCTGAATAAATCATTCATGGGTATGGACATATGGTTATCTGCGCACAAGGCTGCGCCGTCCCTGTGTGCAAAGTGTGCGGCGCACATAGGCACCAAAGCAATAGGGACGCCGCGCCGTCACTGCCACTTAAATTATTTTTGTTACCTAAATGATTGTGTTTTTTGTAGTGGAATATCGATAAGTATTTAGGTACAATAGGCGCAACATTGGCCTTGTAAACTAGTGACTTTATGGCGTGGGCTATGTGGGTCCGGAGGGGCCATGCCGCATACCGATGCGTCAGAGTGTTGCATGGAGTGCAGCAAGAGCCTGAGAGTGCCAAATGATGAAGATAAAGAGAAAGATAATGAAGGTACCGTAATGGATGATAAAGAGAAAGAGTTGTGGCAAGAGATGCGTTACTATTTAACTAGAACAAATGAAATTCAGTCAGAGTGTGAAATGAAAAGAGCTTGAGCAAGGCAAGGGATGCCAATATGTTGTTATGAGGAAATTTAATGGAATTTGATGTTAAGTTATAAATTAAATGAAACGGATAAAGGAAGGAGAAGGATAAAAACCATGTAATGAACACAACACACGAGGACGTGTGCATGTCAGGAAGGCCGTGTGAGATTAAGTTGACCAAACGTTTTTGAATGTGACCGAAATTATTTAATTATTTTGTTGTAAAAAATAAAGAGCGAGTTAATGTTCTAGTGAACAAAAAAAGTTTGCTTATATTGAGAGAGCATTATTTTGAAGATATATTAAAAAAGAACATGGCGCCTGCGGTTGTTCGGTAGAGTTTCGTCGAAACTAAGAAATTATGATCAAATGATGGAGTGCAGTTGTGGAAGAGAAGAAAAGGAGTGAGAGAGTGATGGACATGGAGTTAGTCTACTGAGAAAAATCGCATGGACAACACGCAGGCGACTTGCTTTGCAAATATGGACAGTTAAGTGCTTCTCCGTCAAGTGAAGATGATAAAACACGCTATGCTTTTCCGTCAAAGAAATAAACTTGGTTCAAAAAAAAAAGAGGCGATAGATTAAAATACCATAACATCCAAAGAAAAGGAAATCCTGATTAAAGATCAGGTTAAAATAACTAGACTAGTTGACGGAATTCTAATGAAAGATAGAATAGAAGATAATGATAAGGAGCTACTATTTTCATTAGAATTCCAAGTTTGTGACAATCACAACAAATTAGTACAGCTAGAGCCGAAAGACCATGAATATTTTTCTAAAGATCATTTCAATAGCATTCTTGAGAAATTTGAAGCAGTTAAAGAAACGGTAAAAATATTGCCAAAACAGAGCTAGCTTAACAATTCCATCGATTAAGTAAAGGAATACTTTAGTATATACGTCATACATTTGGATAAAGAAATCCTGGAAAGGAAAGTTGATGTGTCGGAACAGAATATAAACGGCTTCATAATCAATAACGTTTCAAGGGTTTCCAAACAAATATAGCTCAAACATTTTTTATATAACATAGGACATCGAGTTCTACATGGATACTAATGTATACTAAATTTCAAGAAGGGCAGGTAGAAAGGTATGAAATGGTCAAAAAGTGGACAAACAACAAAAATAGAGGTACTCGAATTCTCTGGAGCTTCCACAGATTGCACTTAAGGGAAGACTTTAGCTCATGAGAAATGTCATGAAATTTTCGGATCGATAGGACGAACTAGGGGATATACAGGGATTTGGTGGTGAAAGGATCGTTAAATTCTTTAGACCATCGCTTAATAAAGGCTAACATTCCTCTGGCTTTATTCACTGTCACAGAAATGTGATCATTAAACGTAAGTTTATGATTAAAAAGAACTCCAAGATCATTGATTGTAGACACACGATCAAGGACGTGATTTCCGAGAGAGTAAGATGGAATGTCATAAGTTTGCATTTAGAGCAGTTTAGGAACATAAGATTACTTGAGCAACACAAATAGAGTTCGTCCAGGTCTAGTTGCAGATACCTATGTAGGAAATGTTCCGAGAAAGAATAGCATAACTTGACATCATCAGCATACATAAGCGTAGAGGCATAACTAATCGCATTGGGAAGATCGTTCACAAAGAGTATAAACAACAGTGGTCCTAGATGACTACCCTGAGGGACACCCGATGAGACATGGATGACCTTCGACTTGGTAGATTTAAATATGACACGCTGAGTTCGATCTGAAAGGAAGCAACCCCCATCAGGCTTTTTGGTGGAAAACCAATAACCGAGAGTTTCCGTAGCAAGAGCTGATGATTAACTGAATCAAATGCTTTAATGAAGTCAGTATAAATTACATCAGTTTGCAACCTATATTGAAAACCTTGGTTGATTATTGACGAAAATTCAAGTAGATTAGTTGTTGTCGAGCGAAGCTTGACAAAGCCATGCTGTGCAGGTGAGATTATGCTCTTGCATGCATGTTGAAGCTGCGATGTGATGAGTTTCTCAAGTAGTTTGGGAATCGCAGAAAGCTTAGCAATGCCGCGGTAGTTCTCAATGGAAGCCTTATAGCCTTTTTTCTGAATTGGTATACGGTATGATTCATTCCATAATTTAGGTAGGGAAGTTTGCTCCAAGGATAGGTTAAATAGTATAGTAAGAGGTAAGTTGAGAAGATCGGAGCACCTTCTGAGGATGCAGCTAGGTACGTTGTCTGGGCCTGGTGAAAATGAGATTTTAATTTAAGAAAGAGCCGTAAACACATCATGACAGTGGAATTTAAAAAGGGAAATGTTATTTATGTAGGGTAAATGATATGGATAGTTAGAGGAGGGATCAGGGCCGGCGGAAATTGTATGTCGGGTGAGAAACACTCCTCATGCGAAATCTGAGCGGGTGAGGAATTCATCACCCGAAAAAAAGTTAGATACAATGTACATGATTTTGAATGATGGGGGGAGGGGGCATAAAAAATTTCAGAGCTCCTCACCCTACTCAGAAGTATTTCTCCGGCCCTGGGAGGGATCAAATGAATTTGATGAGTAGGTTGATTGAAAAAATGACGCAAAAAGATTAGCAATGCCAAGATGCGAAGAGTCGGAAGTATTATTATATGAGTGGGAAGGGGGGAAAGATTGGATTTGCGTTTAGAGTTTACAAAAGAGTAAAAAGAGCGTGGATCATTTCGAAAATTGAGTTTGCATTTTGAAATATAATTTTTATATCGTTGATTGATAGGTCAACAAGCTGGTTGCGGATTAGAAAGATGCAACAAGGTTCGAGACTTTAAAGACTTTTTGTAAGCTCTAGATTTCCTATTTTTAAGGAGAGAGAGGTGCTTATTAAACCATGGAGGTTTAGACGTTGATGGAATCAATGTTTCAGGGACAGATTTATTTATGGCGCTATAAATTACTTCATAAAAAGAGTCTGTAGCATCATCGATATTGCTGAAATTAGAAAGATAACTCCACAATATTAGTCAGGTGATTTCTTAGGTCACAATAGTTTGTTTTTTTTTAAAGCATTTTTGACGAGACTGCGCACTATTACTGTGGAGGACTTCAGGAGAAACTAAGAGTGTTGTGTGGTGAGAGTCCTCAGGAGTAGATAAAGGAGGAGACCTTGCTATTGTGGCAGAGGAGGTTGTATTTGAGAAAATGAGGTCAAGCGACCTGCCACGGGAGTTCCTTATAGGGTTAAGTTGGAAAACGGCAACTCTGCCGGCTAAGCCATCAAGGAAGTCATTTTGGTTAGTAGGTAACATTTTGTAGGAAGTCATTTTGGTAGTAGTAAGGCGAGTTATCATCGTTCGAGTTTAATTGAAATTGAGGCAAATTGAAATCAACCATTACTAGAATAAGATCAGCATCATTTATCAGAGACAAAACTGATTTAATGGCAGTTAAGTGGTGCATATAAATGATTGCATCACACAAAGGAGGAATGTAGGAACAATTGATGAAAAGGATAAAGGAGTCATAATGAATTTTAACGGCTAAAAATTCAATTCCGAAAGGATTAGTGATAGGTTCAACACTGGCAATCAGAACGCCACCTCCAAAGGTTGGGCGATCTTCGATACAAAAGTTTCATTGTCTATGACTCCTACTGCCATAAATATCACCATAGCATATTCCACATTAGAAAAGAAAATGTAAATACATGCAGAACTTCTTAACTAGAAATATTGATGACCGCTTTTTTCAAATAAAAGTCAGAATGGGGATTTTGAATATTTTAGAGCCTTGATTGACAATGGGTGACAAAGTACCCTTATTCAAAAATTTAAAATTGCTGAAAATTAAGTCTCACACTTAAATCAGTGGAGTATCCTCTATAGGTAGGTGTAAATCAAAACACAAATTGAATGTAACGATTAAAAACAATAATTCGCAAGATATACAATAAATGTGAAGGCCATAATTTTGACAAAATTAATGAAAACTCTTTCCACAAATGAAGTATCCATTGATAAATTGTATTGAAAAAAATATTGCTTAGCCGATTTAGATTTTAACAAACCAGTTAGTGTTGACCTAATAGTTGTTGTGGATATCCTGTATATCCACAAATCTTAATGCCAGAAATTATCAAAAAAGGTAAGCTCCTTGGGCAAAAAACTATCTTTGGATGAATAGTGTCAGCATGCACTGAATCCAGATGCAACACAACTATTGTAACAAGCAGTTATCGAACTTAAACATATGGATCCATATTGGAAAATGGATGATAAGGGTAGTAATAGTATAGAATCTGTGAAAAGTTTGTGAAAAGAATTTCCAAAAAGGTCAATAAAAAAAATATTTCAGCGGATAATATATTCTCTCCATTCCCCTTTACAGAAGATTGTATATTAGGAGAATCTAAAAAGCAAGTAAAGGCTCGTCTTATAAATTTAGAAAATAAGTTATTAAAAAACGAAAAGTTAAAACTGAATATTCTACATTTATGAGAAAAAATTTATATTTAGGTCATATGGTGGAAGTAAAATGAAGGAAAGTACTACCTTCCGCACCAAGCCATAATTAGAGAAGCCAGTCTCACCACAAAATTAAGAGTAGTATTTGACGCTTTTGCTAAAACAATTACCAAAATAGCTATGTATATATAAAGTGGGTGGGACCAAGAGTGCAAAAAGATATTTTTGATATAATTATCAATTGGGGAAAATGGGAATGGGAATATGTGGTATCTGCGGACATTGAAAATATGCACCGGCAATTAAAAATACAAAACAATGATAAAAAAAATATCAATATATATTATGGAGAGAAAGCTCAGAAAAGAATATTAAAACATATAAGTTAACTACGGTTACTTATGGTACAGCATCAGCCCCATATTTATCAGAGTATTAGCAGATATAGGTGAAAATAGTAAAAAAAAATGCTAATGATAATAAATGACTTCTATATGAAAGAACTTATGACAGAAGCAAATTCAATTTAAAATTCAAGCCGCTTAAATTACAGTTCCATTAATATCAAAAGAATGGTCTAGTTTTGGTTTTAATTTACGAAAGTGGGCTTCAAATAACTCCAAAATAATGTATTAAGTAGAGAATACAGGAGGTATTCAAATAATAATCCAATAAAAATTTCATGAAATTTCATTTTTTGGAAGTGAAGCTGTTGCGTTTTGAGTGTCAGTATGTTTTTGTCATCGGTGCGAAAATGAGCTTCAAACTAAGAGGCCACATTAAATTTTGTTTTAAAATTGGTAAAAATTTTTACCGAAACGTTTTAATTGCCTATTCCGTAGCAGACTGCACGATTGGTTTCAACGTTTACAAAGTTTTCGTGAGGAACAACAAAAATCCGTGATCCCCGAAAATTCCATCGAATGCGTGAATTCATAAAAAATTACCCGACATCATTGAATTCATGGAAATAGAATTGAACATCTCCAAAACATCGATTTTTTTATCGCATTTTGACCGAACATTTGGGCTTACAAAATGTGTGTGCACGGTTTGTTCCGCACAAATGACTGACAACCAAAAATTGTTCATAATTAAACATTAAAATGACATCATTATTTGACCAAAAATCACATTTCAACCTTCCTCCCTTCTCACCTGAGATGGCACCGTGCGACTTCTACCTTTTAGGAAAAATGCATTTGCCGATAACAGGAAAGCGTTATGCAGACGTGGAGGCCATTCAAAAGGCTTGCACCGGCATACTGGCGGTCATACCTTGGAACGAGCTAAAACACTCTTTGGACATGCTTTTGGACCGTGCAAACGGCTGTTTTAAAGCAGAAGAAGACTATTTTGAATAAAATTAATTGATTTTGCCGATAACACCATTTGTTCTGTCTTTTTTTTTTAAAGTCGTGTTTACTTTAAAACGCACCTTGTCGATTAAAAACATAAGATTAAAAACCGACTGAATAGCAGAAAATTGATACCAGTACGTAGGCGGTTCGGATGAATGTGATTTCTGTAAAGAAGATAATATGGGATGCAAATGAGGAAGTATCAAAATAAAGTTTAAGGAGCTAACTAGGTATCCCGCACTTTGTATAGGTTAGAATAATAGATTTGATTAGTTTTTTGATGAAGAGGCAGACTGGTTAGTGGTTTTAGCTATTGGGAGTTTAACATGCTTGGTAATTTTTTTCTTAACTGTACTCGATTGATGTTCTTGTCGGAATATTATTTCCGACCAGAAGCTGGGCGAACAAATTATGCTTAATATCGGGAAAGGTACACGTATATTTATTTCTGACGTGAGCCACGAGTTCTAATACTTCTACTACTGCCTTCTACTTATGACCAGGAAATATAAATTTCAGACGTGTCAAGGGTTAGCCGTGAAATGAAAATGTCTTTAGAGGGAAAATATGCTCTAGGGGTTTTGGTGTTATGGTTGTAAGACCGCGGCATCGGTCCGTACCTGGGGTCCGGATGGTAGATACAAGTCTTAGGTGGATTTTACTACTGGGGCCCGAGGAATCACTTGAAGTGATGCCACTGCCACATCTTAAACTTAAGGCTACTAGTCTCCACTGGCTTATCAACTCTCGGTCACCCATCTGTCTCTACTACAGGGTCCTACTCTACAACACCGTAGCAAAACCAATTTGGACGTACGGCTCCCAAATATGGGAAAGTGCCAGCAGTAGTAACATTAATATCATGCAAAGGGAACTATCACTGGAGCAACCTGTTATATCCGAAATGAAAATATACAAGGAGACTTTCACATCAGATCCGTTAGAGAAGAAAGTTTAACACGGGTTTGCTACCGATCCCGGCTTCGCCGCAACGACCTTCCGACCCAGCGCTGATCGTTAGACCCTTTTTTCCACACCACAGTTCAAAAGACTGTTGAATTTTGTTTTTAATTAAGATATAAAAAAATATTTTGTTAGTCTCATAATTCCTGAGAAGATTCAATGAATACAATAAAGTTATAATTTGAAAAAACAATTTTTATTTTCTTTTTGGGTATTTACAAAAATTAAATAAATAAACGTTGTTTATATTTGAGTGACAAACATCGCCAATTTTTGTCAGAACTTTGAACAGACAGATGGCCAAACCAGACCGCTGTTTTCTTTTGGAAGCGCTGTACAATTTTTGATTTTTTTTAATAACTTTGGATCGGAATGTTCAATTTAATTGTTACCCATACCAATCAACGTTTATTTAAGATTTCAAGAATTTTGTCTAATGGCTTCAATTTCCCCACAACATGTTTTCGTTAAAATTAACTAAATAAAAAAATTCACGAAAAATGACACCCTTGGTTTCATTTACAACTGTAGAAATATGGCCGAAAAATTTAGTCATATAGAGAAATTCCGATACATTAAGTTTTAAGCAATCTTGTAAGGATGCAAGTGACCCAAGAAAAGTCCCTTGAGTTCTAAGTTCGTAACTGATTTATTAAGGAAAACGGCAGGTCTTATACATAAGTATGGAGTGTAAGTAAAATAGATTTTAATGGGTCAATATTCGTGTTATCTCTTACTGGAGTGATCTGTGATTGGCTCATATTGATTGGAATTTGGTAAAGTTTGGCAACTGCGCATACAATGATCCGTCAGAAATTTGATGAACTTATGATGGCATGTGCAATGGTGCACGCCGATTTTGGCAAAAAAATCATCTTCAGCGACGACGCGCATTTTTGTATGAATGGCTATGTCAACAAGCAAAATTGTCGTATTTGGGACGAGACCAATCCACACGAGGTTCACCAAGTGGCAATGCATCCGCAGAAAGTGACTGTTTGGTGCGGATTTTGGGCCGGATGCGTGTTTGGTCCGTATTTTTTCGAAAACGATAATGGTATGGCCGTCACCGTCAATGGTGAGCGATACCGGTCAATGATAACCAACTTATTTTGGCCCGAAATCGAGAATATGGATCTGGACAAACTGTGGTTTCAACTGGACGGCGCTACGTGCCACACAGCACACGCTACAATGGATGTTCTGACGAGGTGGAAAAGTCAGAAACTAGTTCTGCTGCCGAAAGGCAAGGGATCAGCACACGCCGCAACCAGCTACCGCCCGCTATGCCTACTGGACATCGTGGGCAAGCTATTCGAGCGCATCCTGTATGCTCGAATAGAGGCAATCACAGATAGCAGCAACGGCCTAGGTATGCAGCAGCACGGCTTTCGGAAGGGCAGGAGCACCCTGGACGCACTTATGGCAGTGAGAAAGTTCGCCGAGAACGCCCTCGATGGTGATAGATGGCTGGGTGGAAGGAAGGAGTACTGCGCAATCGTCACGTTGGATGTGAACAACGCCTTCAACGCCGCTAGATGGTCAGTAATCCTCAGCGCCATGCATAGGATGGGTATCCCGGAGTATCTAAGGATCGTCGTTGGAAGCTACTTCACGGATCGTGTCCTCTGGTTCGACACGGACGCTGGCTACATTGTTTCTGCAGGAGTCCCACAAGGAGCTTTGCTTGGACCGATCCTGTGGAACATTATGTATGATGGAATCCTGGGCATCAACAGGCCCTTAGGAGCTGAGCTACATTGCTTTGCGGACGATGTGGCAATAACTGCAGTGGCCAAGACAATAGCTGTCCTCGAAGAGAAGTGCAACACGACAATTACTATGGCCATCGAAACTGGACTACCACCTTACCCAGTTCCTTGCGGATCATGGTTGCTTTCGGGCATACCTACTCCGGTTCCACCACGTAGAGTCAGCTCAATGCCTTTACTGCCCCGATACTGAGGAAACAGCAGAGCATGTACTCATGCACTGCTCCAGGTTCACGGATGAGAGGGTGCAGCTAAGGGCGCTGATCGGTGCCCCGCTCAGCCCTGGCGGCTTGATCGCGGCCATGATGGAGAACAGCGACTCTTGGGAGCGGGGACAAAACATCATCAGAGATATGATGAAGCGGGTCCGAGCCGACGAGATGGCCAACCGAGCTGAAGGCTAATACAGGCGACGTACACCTATACGGTGGTAGGAGAAAAAATACCCAGCTAAACCAGGGATGAAGGACGTGCGTCTCTTGCCCAATTAACAAGGAAGGGAGTACAACCAGGCTCCACATCCTGCTCACCGACGAAATAACTTGACTGGCAGTCCCGGTGAGTTTGTAAAGGACGGGAGAGCATACGGAGGTTTTTGTTTTTAGTACGTAGGCATAACTCTACTTGGGGGTTATGAATCGTGCATGCCACCTATGGACGGTAGGTGGTATCTTTGGAAGATTTTAATTTTTCTACCGTAAGGCATAATAAAAAAAAAAAAAAACAATGGATGTTTTGCACGAGAAATTTCCGGACATGGTCATCTCACGCGGAGGCCACGTGAACTGGCCACCGAGATCGTGCGATTTGACCCCCCTGGTCTTTTTCTTGTGGGGTTTTCTTCAGTCGCAGGTCTAAGCCAACAAGCCGCAAACCACCGATGCCCTCAAAGTCAACACGCCATCGATCAAATACAGCCCGATTTGTGCCAGAGTCATCGAAAATTGGACCTTTTGTGTGCGCGGCACCAACCGAAGCCGTGGCGGTCATTTGAATGATGTCATGTTCCATGCATAATGGGGTCGATGAACCTTTCAAATAAAAAAAAAAAATTTCGCAAATATCTCTCCTACATGTATTTTTTTTTTCAATTGAAAGATCAAGCGCCCTTAATGGAAAACCCTTTATTTATGCCCAGAGCGACTTTAATACGTTGGTATGTGCGCTGGCGAGCTTTGTTGGTGTCACCTTACGCATGCGTGTATATTTGAGTTTAAGTCATTATAATTTATACGCATTATATATTATATAGTTGCGTTATCCCATCAAGTGCATTTGTTTTTAAGGGACCAATCATAAACAAGTTTATTAATTAGATATATTCGCTATAATATGCATATTGAATTTTAATGGGGGGCCCACGTGTACGCCGTATTTAATGTGGGGCCCATGTGCATTGGGGTGCTGAAATTTACGGTGCGATGACGAATGCACTCTCCAGTGCATTCTGTCGATGTCGGTTTTGGCGTTAAGAGGATGATTTATTTATCCAAATCGTTTATTAGTGAAGTCGGCCGATATTTGGTTGGTACTGAGGCTATATTGAATTGATTGCCACTTTCTATTTTGTTGCCTGTATGAAGCTTTTAGCGAATTCTTTTTGGTATTAGTTCTTTATTTTGTTTCGAAATTGTATGTGTTTATCTAAATTCTATGAAGTTAGCGTTATTTTTATTCAGATACATTTTTAATTTTGACCTTCACTCCTTTTAAGTAATTGTAATCTTTTGTGGGATTTTCCTCACAGTTTGGAAACTATCACGTTCTGGACCTGCCAAATAGATCCACAAATTAATATTCTCATGTCTTTAAGATATACATAAGCTAATTTAGTTTTTAAGTTTAGCATCGTCGGAAAATTTAGGTTCTAAATAAAAGGAAACACCAAGACTGTTTGAAATTATGAATTTTGTTGGGTGTTTCCTTCATAGAGAACCCACGTGACCTACGATAAAATGATATTAAATTTTAAATTTCACAATAAAACATTTTTTTGAGAACACGGATTTATCCCTCTTCTGATTCTCAAAATAGGACCCAGTACGCTGAAACAGCTGCAGAACTGCATACCATACCATACGATGTCGGTTTTGGCGTTAAGAGGAAATGATTTTTTTTGTGAAGTCAGCCTATCCGAGTTCCCGATATATGGTTGGTAGAGCACTGAGACTTTATTGAATTGATTGCCACTATCCAATTTGTGGCCTGTACAAAACTTTTAGCGAATTATTGTTGGTATTAGTTCTTAACTTGGTTTCTAACTTTCCAATTGTACTACAATAATTATACTTATACAATTCAATTTCCGGAAAATTGTGAATAAAATACAAAAAACGGTGGTTGATCGATGGTATTGAACGAGTTTTTAACTTTAAAATCGTTCACAAGTACAGCTCGGTACGATGGCGCGTCAGCTCTTTTGGAAAAAGCCCAGCATTGACGCATGCCCAAATTATCCGTCAAAATCAAACGAGCTTTTTCAAGTCTGATGTCTAGCTTGTGTGCTATCTCTCTAAACCTCGCATGACGATTTTCGAGCACGAATTCCTTCGCTTTTTTTATGTTATCGTCAGTGTTAGACGTAGAAATACGATCGGAACGAGCCATCTCTTCGACGGTTTCTCGACCATCGTTAAAACCTTTGTACCAGGTAGACTTGTGTTTTCGATATAATAATAAATTCACCACAAGCCTTTTCCAACATTCGCAACGACTCTGTTCAATATTTTTTTGGCTGAAATCGACTGATTTCAGCAGCTGCTGCAAAGAAACTGGTTGGCAGATCGCGCTCATTTTAGGCGTCGTAATTAAGGAAAACGCTACCAATTTAACAAAAAAAAAATTCTGAAAAATAATCAGCGCGGGCAGTTTTAAAGGAGATTTTTTGGAAACTTAATTGTCTTTGGGTTTAACTACTCATTGGAGTCGTCTGACAAAAATTGATTGTTATAAATTTGTTGATGTTAAATATGAACTACTTTTTTTATACTATTTTTGAAAATACTTAAAGCCCAAAGTTTATGTTTATTAAAATACTATGAAGTTATTGTTATGTTTTTTGGGATTTGCCACAGAATTCACAGTTTGGAAAATTTCAAAAATGGTTTCCAATTTCTTAAAACTTAATGGGTTGAAATCCAAGCTTACGAGTATGATTTTTATCGCTTGAGCCGTGAGCAGGTACTTCCGCTATGGGATTGCCTTAGCAAGATTAACCCAGGTTAAAAGGTCTTTGTTGTGCTATAAGGTTTAAGACCTCAATTTTTCAAACATATTTCCACAATTATTAATAAAACCAAGTAAGTTTGGTCAGAAGTCATCAAATCAGACCATCAGATTGGTCAGATCAGAAGATGGTTTGAAGAATTAAATGACCCTTACCTAACTAAAAGCTTATAAAGATATGCCTTAAATCCATCTAAGTTTGAAGTACGGATTAAGAACCCACAGTATACAAAAGAGCTTCTTAATACTGAAAACAACTGTCACAACCCATTTGCAACTCCCTGCATTCTGTAGTTGGTTTCTACATGGTCTATTCAATAAGTATCGGGACTGGTCTTGTAAATCAAAATTTATTGTAGGTATCTTTACAGTTATTTAATATTCTTCAAAATTCATCCCTCCTGCATTGATACACTTAATTTGGCGCGTCTGCCACTTGTCAAAAGCCCTCTGGAAATCGTTTTCCTGCCTCTATGGATTCAAATCGATGTCCTTCATTCGCAGAAATAGGAAAAAGTCAGGTGGAGCCAGGACTGGTCTGTAGGTGGGGTGGGACAATGTTGCCACGCCGTATTTCGCCAGCAGCTGCAGCAGCTTTTTGTTCTTCGGTCAAGATTTTTGGGACCAGCTTCGCGCACACTGTCCTCAGTTATAATAGTGTAGACAGTTCCGACTGAAATGCCGGTCTCCTCACTGATAAGGGTTTAACGCCTGTCAAAGTTTAAAATTCTTCTCACTTTGGCCACCTGAAAATTTGTTTGAGCTGTCGTTACGCGTCCGACGTGGTGGTCGTCTTCAACGAGCTCCCGGCCTTCCTTGAACATTTTGTGCCACTTGAAAACTTTTGTATGGCTTATGGCATTATCCCCATAAGCCTGTTTAATGTGTTCAAAGCTCTCCGACACTGATTTTCCGAGTTTAAAGCCAAACTTCACATCGTAACGTTGTTCAATGGTACGTTCCATTTTAGCGCTCAGAACGGCTCCAAAAATTTCGCTCTACAAAAATTCACCTCCTTTCTTAACGAATGTAGGTAGTCGTCTAAAAAAAGTCGGGCTTTGTTGGCGGGAGATCCTTCTACCCAGCCGACCAGTCGGACCCCCCACCATCCGCTTCGTGGAAGCTACAGCGAAGCAATCCCGTTACTTATTGAATAGACCCTGTATAACTCTCAACTCACCATGGTGTAGAAAACTATACTACATACATGAACCTTTTTTTAAAACTATTTTTTTACGAACTTGTCGATAAAAACCATACTTTATTTAAAAAATGGTTAAAACAATTGCGGATCGACTCAACCGACTAGCGATGAATAAAGTCGTATCCCATTTGCGAGCGACACGACACCGCGGATTGAACCGATGCTGGCAGATTCAGGTTGAAATCACACTGAACAATCGCCGCGGGTTTACCCGAGATCACCGAAATGCCCCATTTTCACCATAATTTTCAATTAGTACCATTTATTATAGCAATAAAAATATTAAATTAGACCTAGCCATATTCCTAGCTTATAAACTATTAGAGAACTTAAATAAAAATGCCCCTCTGAACCTATGAGTGAAATAAATACGATAATCATTTTTAATAAACTTATTTGTTTTCCTTTCTTTTCAGGCAATAGAAAATCGCCATGCTATGGCTAAGGCGTTATATTCAAAGACATTCACTTGGCTTGTTACTAAAATAAACATTTGTACTAATCCAGGACAAGATAACTCTAATTTCATTGGAGTACTCGATATTTTTGGATTTGAAAATTTTACAAAAAACTCCTTCGAGCAATTATGTATAAACTATACTAACGAAAAGTTACATAAATTTTTTAATCACTATGTGTTTGCTATAGAACAATCAATCGTAAGTAAAATTAGTGATTAATTTTTAAAAGATTGCAATTCAAAAATAATTAAAAACGTGGGGAACCCCTGCTTTTCGTTCAAAACAACAAATCGGGATCTATAAAAGTTCCACGTCATCGGCAGTTAAGCGGAATTGGTAATTTTCTGTCAAAGTTACTTGCGCCACCATGTATTTTAAATAATTCCTATTATATTGCTTATGTAATAAAAAGATTACGTCCTGTCTGAATGCGTAAAACTACTGAAACCGATGTGAAAGCAACAGTCGTTGGTGGAGTTAATAATATTTCCAAATCGAAAAGACGAACAGTTGTGAAATTACATTGAAAAGACGAACAGTTGTGAAATTACATTGAAATTGAAGTTGTAAACTTCCTGTACAAAGAGGTAAATTTAAAATACAGGGTGAGCCATCTACATGTGACCCGTGTGATTCATAAATAAAATTGTTAAGGAAAAGACAATTTGTTATTTTTTTGCTCAGGCATTTATTTTAATTCAAGGAGATTTATATTATTAACATTTAAAATATTATTTGGCTCAAGTGCTCGCCTTTTCCCTTATGACAAAATTTGCTCTTTTTTCGGCATTTTTCATCACTTTCTCTAGCGTAGCTTTAGGTATCGCCGCTATTTCACGTTCGATGTTCGCCTTAAGTTGAGTCAAAGTTCTTGGCTTGTTGATGTACACATTAGATTTCAAAAATCCCCACAAATAAAAGTCGGGTGGCGTCAGATCGGGCGAAACAGATCGGCGGCCAGTCAAAATCGCCATTTTTTTATATCAACCGACCAGGGAAGAATGACTTCAATAAATTCAATGTGACAGCTGCAGTATGGCATGGCGCGCCATCTTGTTGGAACCAGAAGTTACGCATTCGCTTTCTACGCACAATTGACATAAAAAAATCGGTTACCATGGCTCGATATCGGTCGCCATTGACGGTAAGTGGCTTCGATTGATCGTCCTCGAAAAAGTACCGTCCAATCACACATTTCGCAGTAATACCACACCAAACTGTCACTCTTTGGTCATAGAGAGGCGCTTTGTGGATTATTTGTGGGTTTTCAGTGGCGTAGATGCGGCAGTTTTGTTTGTTTACCGCTCCATTCAGTGAGAAATGTGCCTCGTCGCTCATGATGATTTTACAACATCACTCTCGGCCATGTTGACACAAAACGGCCCGTATGCAACGCGACGCGGTTTGTCCTGTAGCTCGATTTTGTTCGTCACTTGTATTTTATATGGGAATAACTTTAAATCGTCATGAATTATACGTCGGAGAGTGGATCTTGGGATATTCAATTGCGCAGATCGACGTCGACTCGATGTTTTCGGAGACCTCTCAACACTGGCCACTACGGCAGCGACATTTTGATCGGAACGCCTTGGTCTTGGTTTATTTGGACGTCTGGTATTCCTAAGACTACCAGTAGATAAAAATTTGTATTATTGGAACGCAACGCACGTTGAGTAGCCACGATAGAGAAATTGTTTTGGATGTATAGCTGAACAATTTCAGCGCGTTCAGGTGGAGTGTAGTTATCCATGGTTAATGACTACTTGAAATGAAGAATCAGATGTGTTATTAAGTTATTAAAGTTATTAAGAGCTTACGTGGGTCACATTCAGATGGCCCACCCTGTACATATGTTAGAATATGCAGTATATAAGCGTGCGCATCAAAGATCCTAAGGAAGGCCGAAACCAGAATGTATGCCAACGACAAATAGCAGGGAAGAAGGAAGCTAAATCGAAGATGCAGAACAGTGTGCTACGGAAGTGAAAGGAATCATAATCGTAGACGGTTTCGAGGAAATTATAAGTAACGTTGATTTAGTATCAATTCTTGTGAAAATGTTTTGAAATTTTCGAAAGAAATCCCAATGCATATGAATTGTCGGACACGCAGAAATATGTACACGCGCGAAACAAATGAGTAGTGCTGTTAATATTTAATATTGCAATACTTAAGAGTCCATTCATGAACCAATTCGAGCGACATTTGAACAGTTTGGAGATTCATGACGTGTAACATGAACGAAGAACCTTTATGAACCCTTACCCCATGGGATTTTTAGATTTCGTAAACAACGAATTCAAACAATTACTTAAAGACGGCATCATTAGAACGTTAAAGTCCCCATACAATAGCCTAGCATAGGTTGTTGAAAAAAGGAGCCTTGACGGCAATGGAAGCAAAAACAAGCAATTCGTGATCGACTTGAGGAACGTAAATGAGCGAACTATAGGCGACCAGTACCCAATGCCGAGTTTTCCGATGGAAAGGGAGAATTTTTTATGACCTTATATTTAAAATCCGGGTATCAGAAAATCTATCCCGCGGATAAAGACCGCGAGGAAACGTCAATCGCGATGGAAAGCATTCATTGATGAACACAACGCAAAGATGTTCTACAAACCGGGCAAAATAAATTACGTGGTTGACGTCCTGTCACTGTAAAATGTAAACGCCTTAAAATACAAGGTGCACTCGGGCGTTCCAATAATTCACAGCGTATTACCGTTGACCTTCACGACCTTCGAAACAACTGAAAAACCTCTAAACTGCTTCAAAAATCAGATTGTTCTCGAAGAAGCAAGTTTCGTATTAAAACAAGTATTCACTCTTTAGTCAAAAAATTCATTTCTTAAACTTTTGTAGACACAGAAGTCACTTAAAGTCACATTTTCCTTGAGACCTGGGGAGTGTCCTCCTGTAATTCTAAATGCCCCCAACATACCCTCTAGCGAAACTGTAATATACCTAGAAGTATAGCTAATATAGGTGACTAACCTGGAAGCAACACACTAAAGCTAAGCAAACACAGCTGTAGTCAAAAACATAGAAAATGTATTGGCTGTTAGGACCTTGACAACAAAATACGGCTATACAAGAAAATGCAGCTATGACGATCAGCCATCAAGTCGAACATAGAAATACTCCAAAGCCATTTGTGAGACAAAAGATAAGATCGATAGCAAAAAAATACCTAAATAGTTTACACAACCAAAATATCTTAGTCCCAGGCCTATTAGACAACACCAACAACACCGACGACTTAAAAGATATCACGTTCTGGACCTGCCAAATAGATCCACAAATTAATATTCTCATGTCTTTAAGATATACATAAGCTAATTTAGTTTTTAAGTTTAGCATCGTCGGAAAATTTAGGTTCTAAATAAAAGGAAACACCAAGACTGTTTGAAATTATGAATTTTGTTGGGTGTTTCCTTCATAGAGAACCCACGTGACCTACGATAAAATGATATTAAATTTTAAATTTCACAATAAAACATTTTTTTGAGAACACGGATTTATCCCTCTTCTGATTCTCAAAATAGGACCCAGTACGCTGAAACAGCTGCAGAACTGCATACCATACCATACGATGTCGGTTTTGGCGTTAAGAGGAAATGATTTTTTTTGTGAAGTCAGCCTATCCGAGTTCCCGATATATGGTTGGTAGAGCACTGAGACTTTATTGAATTGATTGCCACTCTCCAATTTGTGGCCTGTACAAAACTTTTAGCGAATTATTGTTGGTATTAGTTCTTAACTTGGTTTCAAACTTTCCAATTGTACTACAATAATTATACTTATACAATTCAATTTCCGGAAAATTGTGAATAAAATACAAAAAACGGTGGTTGATCGATGGTATTGAACGAGTTTTTAACCTTAAAATCGTTCACAAGTACAGCTCGGTACGATGGCGCGTCAGCTCTTTTGGAAAAAGCCCAGCATTGACGCATGCCCAAATTATCCGTCAAAATCAAACGAGCTTTTTCAAGTCTGATGTCTAGCTTGTGTGCTATCTCTCTAAACCTGGCATGACGATTTTCGAGCACGAATTCCTTCGCTTTTTTTATGTTATCGTCAGTGTTAGACGTAGAAATACGATCGGAACGAGCCATCTCTTCGACGGTTTCTCGACCATCCTTAAAACCTTTGTACCAGTGGTAGACTTGTGTTTTCGATATAATAATAAATTCACCACAAGCCTTTTCCAACATTCGCAACGACTCCGCACACGAAATTTGGTTCGAAATTTGGCACAAAATTTGATGCATATTCTTGGTTCAATATTTTTTTGGCTGAAATCGGCTGATTTCAGCAGCTGCTGCAAAGAAACTGGTTGGCAGATCGCGCTCATTTTAGGCGTCGTAATTAAGGAAAACGCTACCAATTTAACAAAAAAAAAATTCTGAAAAATAATCAGCGCGGGCTTTGGAAACTTAATTGTCTTTGGGTTTAACTACTCATTGGAGTCGTCTGACAAAAATTGATTGTTATAAATTTTTTGATGTTAAATATGAACTACTTGTTTTTATACAATTTTTGAAAATACTTAAAGCACAAAGTTTATGTTTATTAAAATACTATGAAGTTATTGTTATGTTTATTCTAACGAAATTTTAATTTTAACCTTCACTCCTTTTACGTAATTTTAATTTTTTGGGATTTCCCACAGAATTCACAGTTTGTAAAATTTCAAAAATGGGTTTCTACCAATTTTTTTAAACTAAATGTGTTGAAATGCAAGCTTACAAGTATGTTTTTTCTCTTTGGGATGACCAGCAAGATTAACTCATGTTAAAATGACTTTACTGTGCTATACGACTTAAGATTTAAGTTTGACCATTTTTTACAAATGATAAATAAAGCCACGGGTGTGCTTGGCGTCTGAGGCCCACAATACTGGGTATAAAATAACTTCTTGATAATCATTCTTCAACTGGGACACAAATCTTAACCTTCCTATTTATTTTATCTGGCTCTTACTTATTCAATTACCCTCTCTAACAATCAGTTGACACATTCTGGTGGTCATTTTTCCACATAACAATACACTTTATTTTCATGGTTGTATTCTATGGATTGTATTCTACCTGTTGGCACTCCAAAATCCTGCACCTGCAGTCTGATATAAACGCAGCGCAAGTGTGTTTTGCGCTACGAAAACCATTGGCAATGTTCACCAGATACAATTTGACCCACTTGACAAACTCCACCACATCAAATGAATCAGTCACAGGACGATTGAATAAGAGACAATAAGAATATTGACCCATCAAAATCCATTTCACTTACACTCCAATAGTATACAGGGTGCGCCATCTAGATGTATCCTATTTCAACATTGAATAGATCCGCTATTTTTCAGCCAATTTTGACAGATGAACACAATTCTGAAACGTCATTAGTGCTGAAATCGTAGCGCTTTACATTGAAAACGATCGTTTAATTGTGAAAACTGTGCGCGCGTATTGTAAAAAATAGATGGTGATTTGGAGTGGCTTCCTCGTTTTCCGGATTTAACGGTACCAGACTTTTTTCTATAGGGATATTTAAAAAGTAAAGTTTATGCCAGCAAGCCGAAGAACATTGACGAACTCAAAGCTAATATACGAGCTGAAATAGCTGCGATATCACCCGAAATGCTGGCCAATGTTATGCCCTCAAAAGAGCTGCTTTTTGTGTATCAAATAGGGGTGGTCATTTAATCGACGTTGTATTCTTAACCTGGTTTGAAAAAAATGGCATAGAATATCGTAAAAAAATCTTGTTCATTTATGAAAATTGGCTGAAAATTGGCGGAGTTATTCAATGTTGAAATGGGATACTTCCAGATGGCGCACCCTGTATACGACCTGTCATGTTACCTAAGAAATCGGTTTCGAATTTAGAATTCCATTCGATTCGCTGTTAATGCTTAAGGTTTCAACAGAGAAACACCTCTTAACTCTTCTTAATTTTTTTCGAAACGCTTACTCAAATGTGTGCCCGCAGCGTCAAGTAAATCAGTCATTCTCCTCTCATTCTTGAATTCCTTAATCCCAGATCATTTCAGATCTCAATGTGTTCTGAAATATTATTTTACCACAAATATTCAAGAATGCAAAAAGTCCAAGACGATAAAATAGGGACATTATTATACTTAACGCCAGACGTTTCGTATGGATTCTGATTGCCGACATCTGTAGCAACTCGGGCATGATGGCGAACGTTAGGATGTCTAACTCGGGAACATAGTTCTTGCTCTGTACCAAGATATTTAGGCGGTGCTTTCCACGAAGTATTCTACTATTCCAATTTCCCATTTCATATTGACTCTTTACCCATTTCAATCTCCTTTACATGGTTCACCATCTGAACCATCTGGTCATCTGTATCGACCGACTCCAACCAATCATCGACAAACATATTTTCGCAGATGGCCTATATGGCATCTGCCTAATTTTTTTCATTTTGCATTTATTTTAACCTGGTGATAAATTTCTCTAAGGTCTCCTGTCACAGCCGCAGGTCGTTCTCTAAATCCTAGCAGCACTCCCGGCAAAAACCAGTCTGATACTCTTATAAGTTTATCGTTCAGCAATACTCTATTCACCTGTACTGCGACACATGATTTGTGTGGAAGCAGGAACGGAGTTTAAGTGTCAATAATCGTTAAGAATCTCCTTATCGGTACTGTGCATTGGCACTGGGATGGGACCAAGTGCGACTCCCTATCCTCGAATACAATACTCTATTCATCTGTGCAAAAGAAGTTCTTTTTATTGTTACTGAACAATTTAAACTGGGACCCTGACAATCGTTTTTCGCAATATTGATGCAGGCTTATATTGTTAAACTTACCTCCCCTGAAGGTGCACCGCACCGGCACTGGCTCCAAATACCATCCAACTATTTTTTTACTTTCCTAATAGAAAAACTAGGGTCTCCCGACAGATCCAATTATGCTAATCCTTCCGTAATATATGTAAAAGTTATAACCTCTTATCCCATATTTATCCTCTGAACTCTCCTTTAATGTAAACAAACTTACACTCTTAAACTCTGCGCATGGTATAGTAAAACAACACCTTGAGCTCATAACTAATCCGTTTAAAAATCCCATTTTTTTGTGGCGCATTTTGTTAATTAATTCCGACAGCGGTAAATGTAATTTTTATAACATTCAGGGTTATTCACGGTGAAGTTTGACTAAGATAAATCTGAAATAGTTCTATTGCAGTTTTTTTTGGTTCCGCAAAGAAATATTTTTAATTTTTTGTTTTTAAATTCGTTAAAACCATTACCGAATATTTTAAATGGATTGCATGTGATGGAACACATAAATTAAAGAGTAAATTTAGTTTATAAGATTTATAGAATATTTCCCAGGTGGTATAAATATTGGTACATTCTAAAAAATCGGACCAGTCTAATGTAAGAATTATTTTATTAGGTTTCTAATAGTAAGTCTTACGGAAGAAAAGAGAAAGCAACATGGGGAGATTTTGGGTCGATCTAAGTAATGGTTTTTGAAACCTCAAGCGTTAAATGGATCCTTTGGGGTCGAAAGGGACATTGCTCACACGCTTAGAAGCCGGCCTAAAGAATTTCTTACGTGGGTAATTTGCCAGCAAAGTCATAGTTGTTGAAAGGGATAACCATAATGAATTTTTAATATTTACCCAAGTGAGTTTTGGTAGATTGAAGTCAACATTGGCAACATTCGGAAGACAAATTGAAGTTCACAAAGATTAGGAGTCTTTTTTCTTTTCGCAGAGTTGTGTTTAGAGATAAAAGAGAGATAAAAGTTGTATACCAATCTCGAAACACTTTGGAGTTGAAAATCTCCGGTTTAGCCAGGTTTCTGCAGACATTAATATGGGGCGCACATAAGGATATATTAGAATAAAGTTTCCGGAACTTATTGCGAGCACCCTAGTATTCTGGTAAATATGAATAAAAGATGTTGTGATTTTTTTGTTAAGGAAGAAGAAGCTCGCTGGTCAGTGATTTCAGCTTTTGTGAGTTTAACTTACACAGGTTTGGTAATTTTTTTCTTAACTGAACTCGATTGATAATTGGGCGAATATGTTCAGGACGAACAAATCGTATTGGTAAAAGTACGCGTATCTTGAAAGATGATGTAAGCCTCTAGTAAGAATATTTTATCTTCCAAATATCTTCCACCTTTATTACGGCCTTTAACTTGGCTTGGGGGAGTCAATTTTAGTCTCACGAGCTAACCATACATACTAGAGCTAACCTAGACATACTTTAAGTAATGCCATGTAGGACAAATCGGATAAATTCAGCTAATTTTTTGTGTTAAATTTTATAAAATTTTAAATAAAAAAGCTGGCAAAGACATTTGGCAGAATGGCTGAAGAAGTTGGAATGGGCTCAGTCCGTCGCCATAAATAGCGGAGGTCGCCACAAATAGGATCTTATTAGTTTCACGTAACAAGTGGAAGTTGCTTTGGCCCGACGTCTCTTGTCGACCCTGGCCACGATTTTGATTCCGGCATCTATCCGGCACCGGATAAAATCCAAACTATGTTGCAGCGCTGCAACTCACACTTTACTACACCGGACTGGCGAGGAGGTGATAACGTGGAGAATGTGGAGGTGCCTACAAATGCGCGTCTGCGTTATCTGCGTCATATTGGCCGACAGTTGCACAACCTGGAACATGGTATAATCTACAAAATGCAAAAAAAAACTGAATAGCATAAACACTGTTACTCCAGCCACGAGAGTGATCCGCGTTACCATTCCCAAAGCTGCTCCATTGGCGGCGCACTTGGCCGCTGATATAGCGACTACAAGTGAGGCAGTGGATGAGCTTCAGGCGTTCGAATACGGAAACAAAATTAAAAGAACTCCTTGTAAACACCGAACGATGATATTACAAAGATGTAGCGCGACCAGGTGTCTCCAATCAACAGTGACCAACCGGAGAAAACAACCAAAAATCCGGAGGGTCCCTTTTACGGGATGGGCGCGATCATCGAAGACTTGCTAGGGTTAACAAAGAAAATTTTCGAAGCACAAACTGTCGAAATCCAGGTGATGATGATGAATTAGACTCCCTTAGTCGCACACCAGACGGAGAAGGTAGAGTTATTGAACAAGCAACGCAAACTATTCCCACGCAAGTGAGCTATATAAAGCTTGCGAGAATGCCGAGCTCAAATGTGAGGAACAAGCAAAGATCAAACCAAGGCAATTGGATTATGGACACTCAGGGGATTACTCCTGAGCACCAGTTCGGGTTCCGAGCTGGTCATTGTACGGTGCAATGCCCTCTTCAAGGACAATGCCCGACATCAAGGAAGCGTTCGAAAGGGTATGGCACACAGGTTTACTGGTTAAAATAAGGGAGAGACTACCTGCCTCATATTTCTACCTACTGAGGTCATACCTTCCATAGTTCCATAGGTCATACCATAGTTCGCGGTTCGGTTCCATTCGGCCGTCTCTGCCAAATACGAAGCGAAGGCTGGTGTCCCTCAGGGTAGTGTCCTGGGGCCGTCCTGTACTGCAGTGTTTACAGTAGCTATGCCGCAGACAATGCCAGACCATCCGTATACTATGCTGGCCACGTTTGCTGACGACTTCTGTATCATCCACAGATCAAGCTGTGAAGCCTCTGCGGCTGATGGAATCCAGCAGTTTGCCACAACGTTCAAGCAATGGGCGAAGCGTTGGAACATCGGCATAAATAGCGATAAATCCGCCAATGTTTTTATTCCTTATTAAGGAAAACCCCGCCTGCTATCAACATAGAAGGAAGTCCTGTCCTACAGACCAATTCAACTAAATACCTTGGTCTTAAATTGGATCGCAGACTCTCCTTCGCAAAGCACATAACCGCCACTAGAACCCGCATACGAAATGCAGTGATAAATAACCACTCCAGCCGCTACAATAACAGACTTCAGGGGCACAGGGACAGACTGGCACAACGACTTGCCACTGGGACGTTGCTAAGGCGGCTGAAAAGGCGTCAGCCGAGGGACATAATAACCCGATCCCCTAGAGCTCGATCCCGTAGACGACTTTAAATTGGTATTTAGTCCAATTATTTTATTATTCATTTTCAAGTATTTATCTATGCAAGTGTCTAGCCGGCGCGTCCTTTGGGCTGAAATAACAGCAAGTAAGTCTATAAAGAGGTCGCTGGGGACCCCGGTTGCCTTAATAAATAAAAAAAAAAAATTCTATACATTAAAATTTAGTCACAAAATTTTAAGATCACTCAATGCAGAAAAAAGACGGCCATGAAACAATCGTAATACACATAGCAAAAACAAAATTTAAAGGATTTGCAATAAATTTGATCAGTAATTAGCAAACAATTTCAGAAATTATTACCAAACTGCCAAACTCAATTAAAGGAGAGTCGCTAGAAGTCATACCAGACTCCGAAGCGAAACTCTCAGCAAAAAAGTAAGACAGCCAACCAATATTCACATGAGGTTGAGTTGATGATTGTAGTCTAAGAAGGAGAATACATAACGGATGAATTGAATTCAGAATTCTCCAATATGTATAGTAAGCCACAAGTTGTTAAGGTCATTACTACAAACTGCACAATCGACAAGGTGAAACTTATCATGCGAGCAAGCACATTTACAATTACAATAAAGACCATGGCAAATAGAAGCAACTGCGACCAAAACACAAACAATATCTTCAGAGTAACACAGAACAGTTTGGGAAACTCTTAACAACCTTTAAGCCAACATAAAGATATTACTCCTGAGTTCCGTTTAAAAACTTTTTAATTCATATTTCACATCCGAAGAAAGATACAAAAATCGTAAAATTATGTACTTATGTACTAACCAGAGTTATTATAAACTATTTATACATTTATGCTCACAGCGACTTCAATGCTTTGGTATGTGCGCTGGCGGCCTAAGTGTTCAGTGACCCTTTCACTTACATGGTGGTGTCTCATTACGCATACGTTTACATGAGCCTTTAAGGGATCAGTCATACAATGCATTTTTATACCCTTGAAAAAGGGTATTATAATTTTGTCCAGAAATGTGTAACACATTAAATGAAGCATCTCCGACCCCACAAAGTATATATATTCTTGAT
This sequence comes from Drosophila ercepeae, assembly GCA_018150545.1. Classification (NCBI taxonomy): domain Eukaryota; kingdom Metazoa; phylum Arthropoda; class Insecta; order Diptera; family Drosophilidae; genus Drosophila; species Drosophila ercepeae. The sequence continues at coordinate 680,095 of JAECWL010000182.1, read as the reverse complement.
CAGCATCTACAGCCGAGTCGATATAGCCATGTCCATCTGTCCGTCTGTTTGTATGCAAAAAATAGACAGTAGTTTTAAAGCTAGCGTTTTGAAATTTTTACCAGATCATTATTTTTGTTGCACGCAGATCAACTTTAAGAATCGGTCGGATCGGATCACTATATCATATAGCTGCCATACAAACGACCGATATGAAAACAAGTCTTTGTATGGGAAACTTTTTTGTTTTCCAACCTATTGCAACCGAATTCAACATTTATTCATTTGACATAGCCATACATGATTTGTGAAAGTTTGATCCGGATCGGATCTCTATATCATATAGCTGCCATACAAACGACCGATATGAAAACAAGTCTTTGTATGGAAAACTTTTTTGTTTTCAAGGGTATACCATCTTCGGCAAGCCGAAGATAACTTTTCTCACTTGTTTATTATCTAGTTGCTAGTGCGATCCTTTTTACATTCTTTTTGTATTTTGATATAACCATATGTTCGATGCTTGAACATAAATTGGGAAATTGAAATCGAAAAGAAAAAATTGTAATAATGATATAAACAAAATTATATTCATAATATAATATAATAATAATATAATAATAAGAAGTCATTAAATCCAAATATAGTATGTAATCCCTCAAGATTTTCATGTATTAGACCTTTTTTAATACTATGAGTTGAATAGTTATTGATTTTATAGAACATTTAATTTGGTTTGAAAAAAAATAAATAAATTACTCCCCGACGACTGCTCAACGACTGTCCTGTACGACGACTCCAATACGACTTGTTGACTCCTTCTTTCCGACTTCTTGTTACTGCCGATCCTCGACTTTTATATTAGTGTATATACTGCTGTACTGCTGACGTGTGCGCCTCTGCCAACCATACCGCTGTTAGCCTTCTTACATTCGGCCATTTTGATTATTCATCAGTCCCTGATGACCACTCGTATTCGTTGTCCACCACAAACCTCCATAGCTTCATATGATCGCAACTTGTGGATGTGTGGTTAGGGCCTTCAACACCTGCTGATTTTCGAACATCATATCGGACGTTTCTCTTTATTTTTGTTACCTCGTACGGCCCTAAATACTCGCTGGCCAACTTCTTGCCTGCCACAAATTGGGTGCGACGTATTGCGACAAGATCTCCGATTTGGTATCCATGCAACGATGGAAAGTACGGCACAATTAACTCGGTCAATTTGACCGTTCCCCCTGGGAACTCCTGTTGTACTCCATATATGCTCAATGTTATTCTCTTTCACGTACTGCTCAAACATGTTCGACGTAAATGCAGCTCCTCGGTCTGTTATGATTCGGGCTGGATTTCCAAACGTGTTGCACCAAATTTCGAATTTTTTCAGAGTCTCTTCGCAGCTGGTTGTCTTTGTGAGAAAAAGGCATACAAACTTGGGGAATGCATCAACAATAGCAAAAATATATTTGTACTGCTTACAAGTAGCGTCCATAGGACCAAGTGATCTGCGTGAAGAGTTTGAAGCGGCTTATCTCCTTTGTCAATGCACTTTATGCAATTGGTAACAACTTCATTTACTTTTTTCTCCAAGTGTGGTATCCAATAGCTTTGTTGGACAGCGTACATTGTTTTTTGTACCCCAAAATGGCCGACATTGTGAGCGTCGACAATCACTTCACGCTGCATTACCTTGGGGACAACTATCAAATCGTTTCCAGACACAGCCTTATAAATCAGACCACCTTTTTCCTTAAAATCTTCATACGGCCGACTTTTGAGAATTTCTGCAACAGTTTTAATCATTGTATCATTTGCTTGGGCTTTCTTGATTCTTGCAGTTATTTCCAATGATACGACCATAACTCGCTGCGGATAACGACTTGAACAGTCCACATGCTTTAACCGGTCACCCGGACGATGCACTACTTCAAAATCGAAGTCTTGAAGGTAAATTACCCACTGTACGACATCGCGTGGGAAATCCTTCTTATTCAGCGTCTGTTTGAACGCAGCACAATCAGTTATCAGCTTGAATTTTATGCCCAACAAACAATGGCGAAATTTCTTGAGTGTGAGATAAATAGCCTTTGCTTCCAGATATAACTATGCCGAGCTGCATCTGCCTCCATTGTCTTTTTACTCCAGAAGTGTACTGGGAATAGCTTATTTTAGCATTTTTAAAATTTTGAAAAGCATGTAGTTCTTCAGCTTTCATTTGAAAAGCTACATCTTTACGCAACAGATTAGTCAACGGCCTGGCAACTTCTGAATAGCTTTTTATGAATTTGCGAAAAAATCCAGTAAGTCCTAAAAATGACTGTACGGCTTTTATATTCTTCGGCACAACAAATTTACTAACAGCATTCGTCTTCTCATCTCCTGGCCACACGTATCCGTCTTGAACGAAATGTCCAAGGAAATTCCCCGTAGTTTTCAGAAAATGACATTATTGCCACTTTATTTTAAGACCGTATGTTGCAGCTGTTGAAAAGACCAACTTCATTTTTGACAAACATTCGTCGACGGTTTCTCCATAGATTATAATGTCATCCATATAAAGCTCTAGCACATCTTGATTTAGCAGGTTTCGAAATACGGAATTTACATATCGCATAAATGCAGCTGGCGAGTTTCAAAAACCAAAAGGAGCACGGTTAAACTCGTATAGCCCATTCTTCGTTATAAAAGCTGTATATTTCTTGCTGCTTTCGGAGATTGGCACATGGAAAAAACCGTTTTCCAAATCCATAACAGTGTAGAATTTGGACTTCTGCAGGTTTTCGAGTACGTCATCGATGATCGGCACGGGGAAGCAATCCTTTAACACCATTAAATTCAGCTTTCGGAAATCGACGCACATACGTTGTGAGCCATCTTTTTTCTTTACCAAAACAATACGGCTAGCAAAATTCGAAGTCGACTGCCGAATAATGCCTGTCTCAAGCCATTCGTCGATCTGTTTCCTGATTGTTTCGGCTTCAACAATGGAAAGGCGACTGGGCGACTGGTTAAACGGTGCAATTTCTCCATCGGAAACAATGTGCAGCAACACTGGAACCTCTTCAACTGACTGGTTTGGTTTGTAGTCGTTGATCATCGCACGCACCTCGTTCTCGAACTGTAACGGCACATCTATATCAGAATTTGTGTTTGCAACAATATAAATACTTATCTGATTCAGGTTTCCACAAGTTTTCTCCCCCATCAGGGAAGAAAATTGTATCCAGCTCCGGACAACGTGAAGTTAAATTGGCTGATAAAGTCATACCCCAGCAGTGCATCATATTGGAGATCTCCATCCGCAACCACGACAAGTTTGTGGGATATTTTTTCTTCATCGACAGCAACCTCTGCTACAAAGCAACCAACTGGACGAGTGATGTTGTTGCCTAGACTACGTAAATTCAACATGTAACTCTGCAGCTAGACAAGTTGAATTTGGTCGTAAACACTTTTCTTGAGAAGTGTCACATCTGCTCCTGTGTCCACCAGACAATTCACCTCTACGTTGTTCACTCTTACTGTTTTGAGTCGCTTTTCATTTTGTGCAACATTTATACCTACTGTAGCTGCTGTTGTTGGACAGTTTTTCGATATGTAGCCGCCAAATCCTTCCTTAGATGGTCAACAGAACCGCAGTTGAAGAACTGTCGGGCGGTGATTTCCGGTTCGGCTGGAACGACTTCTTTTCCACTTTGGATTTTTCAACTACCTGTTCATAAACTCCGTACTGGTCCTGCAGCTCACGAAAAGATTTGCAATTATGAAGGGTGTACTTAAAATCGCTCTGCAGCTGTAACCCATCCACAACGTAGCGTATTATTGACAGTGTGTCAATAGCTCCTAGCGACGCAATCTTTCTCATATGGAGCACATACTCGTGAAACGACTCTTGTTTGTGTTTACGGCGTTCATGCAACTCGGCATGTACATCGGCGCTACATTTATAGTCGCGATCAAACTTATCCTCCAACTACATCTTTAGGTCAGCATAGCTGTAAACTTCTGTTGAATTTAAAAACAACTTAGCCGCTTAGCCATATGGGTTATTTTTGCGCGTGCCTGCACATACTTCTGCTTATCGGTGAGCCCATACGCCTCCGCATTTAACTCGAAGTTTCGGAACCATTGTTTAACCCTCTAAGCGCTCGGCGATGGGCTTATAAAGACTATTTTTTGCTTGTGTTGTTAAGGTGCAAATTTGTAGCACCTTAATAGCACCAATACTTAAATAATAACAAATAAATAAAAAAAATGTATGAAAAAAAAAAATTGTTTAACCGGTATGCTTTGCCCGTTAAACTCTGGTATAATTTTTGTAAAGCTCTCTGCGACAATTGTACGATCATTTTTGCTTTTTTCATCAATTTGCATTTTCAGCGTGAGCAATGTAACTAGTTCTTATAGCGTTCTATTGGTGTCTGCTATGCAACTTTTCTCGGCTTCCATCTCTAATTTGTTGATTCCATTTTCTCGGTTGTCCTCTTAGTTTTGCGCTGCTGCTTTCAGTAGCGTAAGCTGTGTATGCTTTTCGTTCTCGGTCATTCCAACTTTTAGCGACGATCGCAGAGCATATGGCTGTCTCACTCTCAATTGCGACGTTGCCGACTGTTTCTTCTTTTCTTCGTCTCCACTCATAAAATTAACAGTTATTTTTCTCTAACTGCGCAAAATGATTTCAGCCTTTTCACTTGACCTTCGAATTTTATTTTTCAACTGTTTTTTTGTTTTTTTTTTTACTGTTTATCGAACTCGTATTATTATTACTGCTCAAGAACACCACGGCACTAACAGTTTTAATCACAATACAATTGCTGCTTTGAGTATTACGGCACTAACACTTTTATTTGCTTCTAGGCTACGGTTGAACCCCCAAATGTAGAATTATATTAGTTATTATGTTTATTATAGGTTCGCCAAGAATAGATTACAAACCAAGGGTTATGGTATATGTAATGTAAGTTTAATACAACTTAGACGATCGACGAGTTGCTGCGACACTGCTTCTGCTTTACGACTTTGTTTCGACTTTACTCCCCGATGACTTCTGAACGACTGTCCTGTACGACGACTCCAATACGACTTCTGGTTACTGCCGATCCTCGACTTTTATATTAGTGTATATACTGCTGTACTGCTGACGTGTGCGCCTCTGCCAACCATACCGCCGTTAGCCTTCTTACATATATAATATATATGTATATTTATTGTTCAAGCGTTGAACAAGTATTGGGTTGCCCAAATTACTTTCATAACGCACCGTGTATATTTATTGTTCAAGCGTTGAACAAGTATTGCGTTGACAAATTTTTTCAACGGCTTGTGGCTCTGTAAATGCATTCTTTCTTCTGTCAGTTATCAGCTGTTACTTTTAGCTTGCTTTAGAAAAAAAGTGCGCGAAATTTTGTTTACATTTGTTTGTTTGGCGTCAATTTTAATATGGAGCCCACAAAGGAGCATTTTCGTCATATTTTACTTTATTATTTCCGTAAAGGAAAAAACGCGGAGCAGGTTGCTAAAAAGTTACGAGATGTGTATGTTGATGAAGCCTTAAAAGGAAGACAGTGTCAAAATTGGTTTCGCAAATTCCGTTCTGGAGATTTTTCACTTAAAGATGAGCCACGTTCAGGTCGGCCAAATGAAATTGATGATGACCAAATCAAAGCATTAATCGAATTGGATCGTCATGTAACTGAGCGTGAGATATACAGGGTCTGTTCAATAAGTAACGGGACTGCTTCGCTGTAGCCTTAACGAAGCGGTGGATGGGGGGTCCGACTGATCGGCTGGGTAGAAGGATCTTTTAGGATTTTTTAGTCGACTACCTACATTCGTTAAGACAGGAGGTGAATTTTTGTGGAGCGTTCTGAGCGCTAAAATGGATCGTACCATTTAACAACGTAACGCTGTGAAGTTTTGCTTTAAACTCGGAAAATCAGCGTCGGAGAGCTTTGAACTCATTAAACAGGCTTATGGGGATAATTCCATAAGCCGTACAAGAGTTTTCGACTGGCACAAAATGTTCAAGGAAGGCCGGGAGCTCGTTGAAGACGAGCACCACGTTGGATGCGTAACGACAGCTCGAACAAATTTTCAGGCAGTTCAAGCGGCTGTGACACAGGATTTTGTAAGCATTTCGGAAAACGATTTCCAGAAATTAAAATTTTAGTGTATCAATGTAGGAGGGATGTATTTTGAAGAATATTAAATAACTGTAAAGATACCTACAATAAATTTTGATTTACGACACCAGTCCCCAAACTTATTGAACAGACCATGTATATTAGAATATAAAAAGAATGTAAAAGGGATCGAACCAACATCCAATTTAGGATCCATCCCTTCAAAACAAACGCACATGTAAACGCATGAGTTTCACCTTACGCAGCCATGCAATTGAAAGCGTCGCAAAACACTTACGCATGCGTATGATGACACAGCCATGCAATTGAAAGGCTCGCAAAACACTTAGGCCGCCAGCGCACATACCAACGCATTGAAGTGGTTAGGGCATAAGTATATAAATAATTTAAAACAACTCTTGTTAGTACATAAGAACAAAATTTATTTTTTTCATAATTGATTTTTTTTATTGAAAGATTTTTATGTTTTTTCAGATGTTGAAGCATGAGAATAAAACAGTTTCTAAACCGACCTCATTGGAGTTAGCCCTATTTTTTGGGATCCTTTTAACGTTATACAGGGTGGGCCATCTACATGTGACCCGTGTGATTCGTAAATAAAATAGTTAAGGAAAAGACAATTTGTTATTTTTTTGCACAGGCATTTATATTAATTCAAGAAGATTAATATTATTAACATTTAAAATATTATTTGGCTCAAGTGCTCGCCTTTTCCCTTATGACAAAATTTGATCTTTTTTCGGCATTTTTCATCACTTTCTCTAGCGTAGCTTTAGGTATCGCCGCTATTTCACGTTCGATGTTCGCCTTAAGTTGAGTCAAAGTCCTTGGCTTGTTGATGTACACATTAGATTTAAAATATCCACACAAATAAAAGTCGGGTGGCGTCAGATCGGGCGAACGCGGCGGCCAGTCAAAATCGCCATTTTTTATATCAACCGACCAGGGAAGAATGACCTCAATAAATTTAATGTGACAGCTGCAGTATGGCATGGCGCGCCATCTTGTTGGAACCAGAAGTTACGCATTCGCTTTCTACGCACAATTGACATAAAAAAATCGGTTACCATGGCTCGATATCGGTCGCCATTGACGGTAAGTGGCTTCGATTGATCGTCCTCGAAAAAGTACCGTCCAATCACACATTTCGCAGTAATACCACACCAAACTCTTCACTCACACTGTCACTCTTTGGTCATAGAGAGGCGCTTCGTGGATTATTTGTGGGTTTTCAGTGACGTAGATGCGGCAGTTTTGTTTGTTTACCGCTCCATTCAGTGAGAAATGTGCCTCGTCGCTCATGATGATTTTACAACATCACTCTCGGCCATGTTGACACAAAACTGCCCGTATGCAACGCGACGCGGTTTGTCCTGTAGCTCGATTTTGTTCGTCACTTGTATTTTATATGGGAATAAATTTAAATCGTCATGGATTATACGTCGGAGAGTGGATCTTGGGATATTCAATTGCGCAGATCGACGTTGACTCGATGTTTTCGGAGACCTCTCAACACTGGCCACTACGGCAGCGACATTTTGATCGGAACGCCTTGGTCTTGGTTTATTTGGACGTCTGGTATTCCTAAGACTACCAGTAGTTTAAAATATTTCGTACAAACGCTTTATGGTGTTTTTTGCGGAAGCACTTTTGAATTTATTTTTGGAACGCAACGCACGTTGAGTAGCCACGATAGAGAAATTGTTTTGGATGTATAGCTGAACAATTTCAGCGCGTTGAAACTACTTGAACTACTTGACTACTTGAAATGAAGAATCAGATGTGGTATGACGTTTGTCGATTTGACAATGTATGTCAAAGTTATTAAGAGTTTACGTGGGTCACACGGTTACGTGGTTAGATGGTCCACCCTGTATATAGAATATATAGTAAGCATGAATAATCGCGTTATCAAGAATAACCATCAACGATTTAAACGATTTAAAAAAGAAAACGTTATAAAAAAGTCACTACAAGATATGAAAGTAGAAAACAATTTTACACAGCAGTTGAGAGATTGGAATTTCTGTTTCAATCTATAAAAAAGCTTTAATTTGCAACGTATATGAAGTCATCATGAATGACGAGTGTGAATGTAGGGACCTTGCATGTCAATATTCCTATAACATTTATTTAAACATGGTAAGAAAATTACTGCAATACGAGTATATAATGTTAGCAATTTATAAACTAAGGTAATTTTTGACCAGACTTAGACCAGATTTCACTCAGGTTTGTTTGAATTGTTGAGATGCTGATTTTTTGCGTTTTGCAAGAAGATCCTGTTCCTCTTCAGTTTTAGGCGTTTATTGTTTACATCTTATGACAATAACGGGGCTACCCATTACATTGATCGGATGGCATTCCATCCGAGGGTTTTACATTACTAATGTGTTTCATACAGTTTCATGTAGTTCACGATATCTTCCTTGGAACATCTTTAAATACCATTTTCCATGTCTGAAGCCGTGTGGCTGTAATATTGTGTTCGAGTTTTTAAATATTGATGCCGTAGCGGTCACCTATACTAGCAACCGTTTTGCTGATTTAATTGAAGCTTCTCACAGACCACCAATTGATGGTGGAATAATATTTAAGTTTACTTTGCTTTTTGTTGCAATGATTGATTTTATTTTCCTTGGCTTCATCCGACACAATCCCGCTTTCATATCCTTTTTAAATATCACCATTGCTTTTGTTGCACTTGAAAAAACACCACCCGTTTCATTCCTTTGACTTGTGATCTATTTTAAAATAATTGACACACATTTTTTTGCTTTTGTACCCTATTTTAGCTCTATACTGGCTTATCCCAAAACTCATCGCATTTCTAAATCCGCATTTCTAAACTGTACACCGGACTTTTTGACTCGCTTTTTGCCCTTTTGTGTGTTTTTTCGTCAGCTTAAGACTCTAACCCATTGCTCTATTGTAGGAAATATATTTCTATCGAATTTTCCATGGGTCTATATCATTGTTATTAATTTCAAGTTTCCTAGTAAACAAAAGTACTAGAAACGTGTATCCTCGACATGGGATACACGTTTCGAGTACTTCGATTTCTAGTCTCTAGGTCTTTAATTTACAAGGCCTGTATTAATTTGGAACTGCCAGACAATAGTTTTTGATAAAGTAGCCTGTGATCTTGGCCATAACCGCGAACTTGGCCATAACCGTGCAGCCTTAAATGGCTGCTTTGTTCTAATTGTATTTTAAAAGTCCTCATAGACTGTTAGGTGGATTTCTTGGACTTAAGCTTATAATGTTTTTGTTGGCGCAATGTTTTGTACTTAATACAATATTATGGGTTATACCAATATAGTGGCGAACACGAAACACGTATGCAATCACAGCAATCATATAGAAAAAGAAAAGACGAAAACCGCATTAGCGACACACGTTTTTTCAAGTGTAAGGTTTGTGAAACACTGAAGACTACGAATTATGGAATAAATAACAAAGCGATTATGCTACATTGGAATAAAACAATGTCATGATAGAAGCATTTAACTTGCATACTTCAACACTTCTTCTCAAGTTAAATCCTTCTTTCCATGTTTAATTTACAAATTCAAACCTAGCATGTTTACAAACTTTTTATGCTTTACGTTTTGCAAATTCTTTGGAAAAAATATCACCTACCTTTTCTTTAGATGGTACATACATTTTAGAAATTTCATTAATTTCTATTACTTCTCTAATGTAGTGATGCTTTATGTCAAAATGCTTCGTTCGCTTGTAGTTCACAGGATTGACTGCTATATGCTGTGCACTAAAGTTGTCACCTTGGATTTGGATTGGCTTGGACGGGGGATGACAGCCAATATCTTTCAGCAACCGACGTAGGTATACGGCTTCTTTAGCAGCAGACGTCATGGCTACATATTCAGCTTCGGTGCTGCTTAGAGCGACTACACTCTGTTTCTTGGACTCCCAAGAAAATACCGACCCTCCGTCGTAAAAACCATATTCTGAATATGATTTTCGGTCAATACTGTTGTTAGCCCAGTCTGCATCGACGAACGCATGCAAACTCGTACCAGTCTTGCGATAATGTAATTTCAAGTCGATCGTCTTCGACTAATACCGCAAAATGTGTGTTGGCCCCGGACATGTGGTTTTGATGTGGATTGGATTTGCGTTGAGGCAGCTTGCTCACTGAATGCATAATGTCGGGCCTAGTACTTATGGCCAAGTACATCAACGATCCGATTATTGACTGATATTCAGTCACATCTGCCTTAGCACACTTTTCATCGACGCAACCAATTTGAATCCCTTGATCCAAAGGAGTCGATACAGAACGACACTCGTTCATATTGTACTTTTCTTGCAGAAACTTTATGCTCCTGCTTTTTTTTTTTTAACTTTCTTATTTTTAATTTAAAATCTGTCTGAGTGGACAATCATTAAATGGTTTGGGGGTGACATTAACTTAAGGGAGGTACATGGAATGTATATTTAATGAGGTTGACTTAGCTGTATTGATCGTGGATGTCAAGCGGGTGTTTCCTCTTCAGGCTTCTTAGGGATTGGCTTTATCTAGGTGGTTGGGGTGGTTGTCCAGTCTTTTTGTGTATCTTTCGCTGAGATGGGTGATCTCCTCTGCTACCCATGGAATTCCAAGCTCTTTAGGAATGATTGAGTTTTCGTGGTACGGATGGGCGTTAGAAACTATTCTCAGGCATTTATTTTGAAACCGCTGGATTCTGATGCGGTTTGAACAGCTTGCCGTGCCCCACAACTATATTCCATATGTCCAGATTGGCTTCAGGACTACTTTGTATGTGAGTAGTTGGAGTTTTTTCCTGAGCTTGGACCTTCTCCCCAGGAGCCAGTGTAGTTGCTTGAGTCGTAGGTGGCCTGGTTGCGCTTGTTGATCAGGTGTGGACGCCATGTGAGCCTGCGGTCCAGGGTCAGCCCTAGATATTTGGGAGTGTTATTCGTTGGGATGGTTTCCCCGTTGAGTGTGACGGCGGAGCATTCCCCCTGCGTAGTGCGAAGGTTGTGTGTGAGGATTTCTCCACGTTGACCACGATTTTCCATCGTTTCAGCCATGGATCGAGAGCATCCAGTTGTCTCTGGATGATGGCTGATGCTTCCTGGGGATCTGGGGCGGAGGCTAGGAAGACGGTGTCATCTGCATATGTGGCTACTGTGAGGTTCCGGGAGGGGGTGATGGGAAGGTCCGCTGTGTAGAGTGTGTACAAGATGGGTCCAAGAACACTGCCTTGAGGTACTCCTGCTCTTATAGGCCTAGGCGTGCTGATTGATGATCCGCATCTCACTCGGAATTCCCTTTCCTCTATGTACGACTTGGGGAAGGCGAAGTGGGAACTTGCAAGGTGGGATTTAATTTTGAAAAGTAGTCAGGGTGCCACACTCTGTCAAACGCCTGTTTGACATCCAGCATAACAGCGCATCAGTACTTCTTCTTTTCGAAGGCCTCAAGTATGCTCTCAATAAGCCGGTGGCATTGCTCAGGTGTTCAATGGAAGCGTCTGAAGCCAAACTGGTGATCAGGGATCAGTCCGGCCTCGTCCAGTACTGGCAGTACACTACGCAAAAATACTCTTTCAAGTATTTTGGAGAGGATTGCCAGCTAACTAATCGGACAATACGAGGCTAGATTGGCTTCAGATTTTCCAGGCTTGAGGAGGACAATTACTTCAGCCCGCTTCCATTCTTTCGGGAAGTACCCTAGACGGAGGCAGCTGTTAAAGATGTTAGCCAGCCTTTGGGAACAGATTAGGGGCAACATTTTCAGTGCTGTTGCATCGATTCGGTCAGGACCTGGTAACTTGCCATTTTTTATCTCCTGCGCAATGTTCTCTGGTTGGATGGTCTTGGGCTGTCTACGAACCTTATGGTTGCAGCTCTCTCTTCGCCAGTGCATCCGTCGAAAGGTGAGAATGCACTGTGTAGATGCTCAGCAAAGGCTTCTGCTCTTTCGACCTCAGACCGACAGCAGGAACCGTCCACTTTGCGCACGGGTGATATCTTCTTCGCAGGTCCTGGTAATCCTGGTCACGGCGCACTGAGCCCATTCCTCCTGAAACGCGGGAAGTTCCGTGTGTTGAATGCCACTCCTGATGAGTATATCTGCTTCTCCGCGTGCTCTGCCAGATGGATGGTTGGCGTGTATCAGTTCGTACCCGCTGATGTTGAAGTAGGATCTGGGGCAAAAGTGGGATTCCGAAACTAGAAGAACATCGATATTGTCTGTTTTGATGAGATGCTCTACTTTGGATTTGCTCCTCTGCAGGCCGTTTGCATTCCAAAAAACTATATGGAGACTTATTTGCATTATTTCCTATTGAGGATGGGAGCTATAAACTGCATCATCTGCGAGAACTTTTCCATAATGCTCTTCAATCGTTCCTTCCATGCGGAGCAAGCATCGTTTCAAGCTGGTTGGGTTGTGGGGCTTCGGGAGTGGTTTGACGGGTTTGTTGGTGATTCGTTGGCTGTGTCGCTTGGTTTCCTAGGAGTACATCCCTGTAACTCGTACCATTGATGATAGTTGGTATCTGGATGATAGGTGTTTTGTTGCTACTCTTAACGGGTCTGGCTTTAGGAGATTGCTGCGCCTTTGCCTTTTTGTAGGCAGGGCATCCTCGGAACGACGCAGGGTGATCAGCTTGGCAATGTAAACAGCATGCTTTCTCGTCTTCTTTTTTGGTGCATGACCTAGAGTCATGAGAATCACCACATTTCACGCAGCGATGTTCCAGGAAGCAGTAGCGCTGGGTGTGTCCGAACCCTTGGCATCTGAAACATTGTGGAACATCGTTGAATTTCAGTGGGGGCTCTACGTTGACGACTGATCTGCAAATCCTCTTTATTTTCAAAACCTCTGTGTTGTTGCTCGCTGGTTCTATATTAACAAAAAATATCCCCAGTGGTTGTTTGGATATTCTGCCAATGGGATTGTGCAGATCCCTCACAGTATGGCCGTATTTGTGGAGTTCTTCTTTAATTTCAGTCTGGTCCGTTGTGTGGTGAAGTCCCTTGATGACCGCCCTGTACGCTCTCTCGTCGTTTGGTTGGAAGGTGCGGTGCCTTTTGTTGTGTGCCACGAGCTGCTGGCGTAGAGCTGTGTAGGGTCCTTGTCTGGCATCATTATGCTCACGTTGTTGTTTCTCTCCGTGTTGTACGAGAAATCCTTTTTGATACGCACTAGAGTCGTTATCGTCTTGACGCGGTAATGTCGGTCACGTCTGGGATGTAGATCGGGGGAGGCTTGAGGGTCTTCGGGATCGGGATTGGTTTCTCTGCTGTTTTGGATGCCACTGCCTCTGAGGCAGTTTCGGGTTCGTCATGTTCCTCGTCATCTTCTTAGCTTGAGAGGAGGGCAATGGAGTTGTTTGTCAGCTTGCTATGCAGAGCTGCGCTGGTGCTAGGCGTCACGTCAGGCTCCTCTCCTTGCCTTTTATGCGCGGGCTTACGCTTGATCTCCCCGGGCTCCGAGTAAGAAGAACTCGAGCTTGAGTCTCTGCTCGAGCTGCACTTCCTTGCTTTGAGAGCCTTCCTTCAGTGCGTTGTTTTGCCAAGCTTCGTGGCCCGCGCGGGGGCCTGCCAATCCATGCTCTAGTTTGTGGACGATTGAGCGGGGGGAGGGGGAACTGGGCACCGTTGGCCGGTATGCCAACCGCACTTTGCTTCTGCTGTGTTGTACACAGCTTCTACAGTGAGAGAATTTGGTAGACAGCAGATGACACGCACTCTGGAATGTGCGTTAGAGTTTATAGCAAAGCATTAGATTCGCAGGTTGAACCAATCAGACACTAAGTGACAGTTTCAGAGTGAAAGCACGATAAGAAACTTGCTGTCGATCCACAGGCACGTCTGCACTCTTTGAGTATTAGATTGCGTCTGATGTACTGCTTTTGACACACAGAAATAGCACAGAGCTCGTCTTGACGATTAATTTCCATACCCAGGACAAAATGTAGCGGCCAATTATCGTGAATGTCGAATTTTTCATGCAGCTTCATCTTAATGTCGACCACATCACTCTTGCGTTAAAAGGCTATTATTATGTATTATTATACGAATTCTGCTTCTTCCTCATGTAGAGACATGGCTCGAACTTGGATCTGCAAAAACAAAGCTTTTTTAAGGCATCATCTAGAGTTTTGGGTAACTCGCATCCACAAAATGCTCAGGTTGTTTCATAAACACCTCTTCTTTTAATTCGCCATTCAGATACCCAGTGGACACATCCACCTGATGCAGGTACAAATTCTTTTAAGCTGCTAAAGCGAACAACAGCCTTATGTTTTCATAGCGAATGACAGGCGAAAAAGTTTCGGTGTACCTCACGCCAAACTGCTGGCTGCATCCTTTTGCCACAAGTGTTTACTTGAAGCGTTCTACATTGCCTTCGTCATCAAGTTTGATACGGAACACCCACATGCATCCAACAGCCTTATCATGTAATGGGAGGGTAACCATTGACGAGTTTTTGTTATCAATAAGAGCTGTGTACTCACGTTTGTACTTAGTGCTGAAACTGAAACTCACGTTTCATTGATTCTTGCCACTCTGATGCATATTTTCGCGTTAACGCCTGCTTTACTGTTAAGGGAGTTTCGACTTCTGGTTCTGTGACAATGTTGTGTAAAATGTTGTATTCCTTTCTTGGACCAATCTGGGCCTTCGCGGACCACGAATACCTTCAGGTTCTCCTTCATCTTCCTCTGAACTGCTTGAAGATACATTTTCAACATTTTGACCATTAGATGAAGCACTTTTTTCATCCAATTGTTCAACTTCTTCATCATTGTCGGCCCTCGCAGCTTCTTCTGAATCAACTGTCTCCAGCAATTCTCCTTTTTTTGCAAAGTCAAAAATATACGTCACATTATCAATATCTGTGGATTGATCTTCCACGCACCATGGTTTATTTTCGACGAATTTCACATCGCGCCTCTCCACAACTTGTTTTACGCTTTTATCATGAAGCCTATAAGCTTTTGCCGTGGGAGAATAACCAACGAACGTATTATATATTCTTTACCATTTCGCTTAAATTTGTGATGATGTTTATTGTCAACCGCGTACGCCAGCGAATCAAATGTGCGTAAATGGCTAACCGATGGCTTCCGCCCACTCCATACCTCATAAGGAGTTACATCGGATCGAGCGCGCAAGAGGGACAACTATTGCGAACATAGACAGCTGTAATGTAGAAGCTTCTCTTGCGTTTTATTTTGTTTCTTTATTTAATTTTGGAAGCAGCGAAGGTGCCGCTTCCAGGTTCTAATTGAATCTGATTTTACATTATTCCTTAGGTTCTAAGTAAGCCTAAGTCTGATGGCTGCGGTGCCCACAGTTGGCCAGCAGCGAGAGACGGTTATGTATATCCTACATGTATATATGTGTTATATATGTAATTATGCTCTCTTAAGCTGGAGCGCGAGGGCATATGCATACACTTGAGTTCGGTCAAGTGGTCAGAGAGTGTAGCAGAATGCTTGCACTTGCACTTTCTGTGAACTTGGCGGGTGGCGTCAGATCGGGCGAACGCGGCGGCCAGTCAAAATCGCCATTTTTTATTTATGGCATGGCGCGCCATCTTGTTGGAACCAGAAGTTACGCATTCGCTTTCTACGCACAATTGACATAAAAAAATCGGTTACCATGGCTCGATATCGGTCGCCATTGACGGTAAGTGGCTTCGATTGATCGTCCTCGAAAAAGTACCGTCCAATCACACATTTCGCAGTAATACCACACCAAACTCTTCACTCACACTGTCACTCTTTGGTCATAGAGAGGCGCTTCGTGGATTATTTGTGGGTTTTCAGTGACGTAGATGCGGCAGTTTTGTTTGTTTACCGCTCCATTCAGTGAGAAATGTGCCTCGTCGCTCATGATGATTTTACAACATCACTCTCGGCCATGTTGACACAAAACTGCCCGTATGCAACGCGACGCGGTTTGTCCTGTAGCTCGATTTTGTTCGTCACTTGTATTTTATATGGGAATAAATTTAAATCGTCATGGATTATACGTCGGAGAGTGGATCTTGGGATATTCAATTGCGCAGATCGACGTCGACTCGATGTTTTCGGAGACCTCTCAACACTGGCCACTACGGCAGCGACATTTTGATCGGAACGCCTTGGTCTTGGTTTATTTGGACGTCTGGTATTCCTAAGACTACCAGTAGTTAAAAATATTTCGTACAAACGCTTTATGGTGTTTTTTGCGGATGCACTTTTGAATTTATTTTTGGAACGCAACGCACGTTGAGTAGCCACGATAGAGAAATTGTTTTGGATGTATAGCTGAACAATTTCAGCGCGTTGAAACTACTTGAACTACTTGACTACTTGAAATGAAGAATCAGATGTGGTATGACGTTTGTCGATTTGACAATGTATGTCAAAGTTATTAAGAGTTTACGTGGGTCACACGGTTACGTGGTTAGATGGTCCACCCTGTATATAGAATATATAGTAAGCATGAATAATCGCGTTATCAAGAATAACCATCAACGATTTAAACGATTTAAAAAAGAAAATGTTATAAAAAAGTCACTACAAGATATGAAAGTAGACAACAATTTTACACAGCAGTTGAGAGATTGGAATTTCTGTTTCAATCTATAAAAAAGCTTTAATTTGCAACGTATATGAAGTCATCATGAATGACGAGTGTGAATGTAGGGACCTTGCATGTCAATATTCCTATAACATTTATTTAAACATGGTAAGAAAATTACTGCAATACGAGTATATAATGTTAGCAATTTATAAACTAAGGTAATTTTTGACCAGACTTAGACCAGATTTCACTCAGGTTTGTTTGAATTGTTGAGATGCTGATTTTTTGCGTTTTGCAAGAAGATCCTGTTCCTCTTCAGTTTTAGGCGTTTATTGTTTACATCTTATGACAATAACGGGGCTACCCATTACATTGATCGGATGGCATTCCATCCGAGGGTTTTACATTACTAATGTGTTTCATACAGTTTCATGTAGTTCACGATATCTTCCTTGGAACATCTTTAAATACCATTTTCCATGTCTGAAGCCGTGTGGCTGTAATATTGTGTTCGAGTTTTTAAATATTGATGCCGTAGCGG
The DNA here is from genome assembly GCA_018150545.1 of Drosophila ercepeae. Lineage (NCBI taxonomy): Eukaryota > Metazoa > Arthropoda > Insecta > Diptera > Drosophilidae > Drosophila > Drosophila ercepeae. The sequence continues at coordinate 662,875 of JAECWL010000182.1, read as the reverse complement.
TCACCTATACTAGCAACCGTTTTGCTGATTTAATTGAAGCTTCTCACAGACCACCAATTGATGGTGGAATAATATTTAAGTTTACTTTGCTTTTTGTTGCAATGATTGATTTTATTTTCCTTGGCTTCATCCGACACAATCCCGCTTTCATATCCTTTTTAAATATCACCATTGCTTTTGTTGCACTTGAAAAAACACCACCCGTTTCATTCCTTTGACTTGTGATCTATTTTAAAATAATTGACACACATTTTTTTGCTTTTGTACCCTATTTTAGCTCTATACTGGCTTATCCCAAAACTCATCGCATTTCTAAATCCGCATTTCTAAACTGTACACCGGACTTTTTGACTCGCTTTTTGCCCTTTTGTGTGTTTTTTCGTCAGCTTAAGACTCTAACCCATTGCTCTATTGTAGGAAATATATTTCTATCGAATTTTCCATGGGTCTATATCATTGTTATTAATTTCAAGTTTCCTAGTAAACAAAAGTACTAGAAACGTGTATCCTCGACATGGGATACACGTTTCGAGTACTTCGATTTCTAGTCTCTAGGTCTTTAATTTACAAGGCCTGTATTAATTTGGAACTGCCAGACAATAGTTTTTGATAAAGTAGCCTGTGATCTTGGCCATAACCGTGCAGCCTTAAATGGCTGCTTTGTTCTAATTGTATTTTAAAAGTCCTCATAGACTGTTAGGTGGATTTCTTGGACTTAAGCTTATAATGTTTTTGTTGGCGCAATGTTTTGTACTTAATACAATATTATGGGTTATACCAATATAGTGGCGAACACGAAACACGTATGCAATCACAGCAATCATATAGAAAAAGAAAAGACGAAAACCGCATTAGCGACACACGTTTTTTCAAGTGTAAGGTTTGTGAAACACTGAAGACTACGAATTATGGAATAAATAACAAAGCGATTATGCTACATTGGAATAAAACAATGTCATGATAGAAGCATTTAACTTGCATACTTCAACACTTCTTCTCAAGTTAAATCCTTCTTTCCATGTTTAATTTACAAATTCAAACCTAGCATGTTTACAAACTTTTTATGCTTTACGTTTTGCAAATTCTTTGGAAAAAATATCACCTACCTTTTCTTTAGATGGTACATACATTTTAGAAATTTCATTAATTTCTATTACTTCTCTAATGTAGTGATGCTTTATGTCAAAATGCTTCGTTCGCTTGTAGTGCACAGGATTGACTGCTATATGCTGTGCACTAAAGTTGTCACCTTGGATTTGGATTGGCTTGGACGGGGGATGACAGCCAATATCTTTCAGCAACCGACGTAGGTATACGGCTTCTTTAGCAGCAGACGTCATGGCTACATATTCAGCTTCGGTGCTGCTTAGAGCGACTACACTCTGTTTCTTGGACTCCCAAGAAAATACCGACCCTCCGTCGTAAAAACCATATTCTGAATATGATTTTCGGTCAATACTGTTGTTAGCCCAGTCTGCATCGACGAACGCATGCAAACTCGTACCAGTCTTGCGATAATGTAATTTCAAGTCGATCGTCTTCGACTAATACCGCAAAATGTGTGTTGGCCCCGGACATGTGGTTTTGATGTGGATTGGAGTTGCGTTGAGGCAGCTTGCTCACTGAATGCATAATGTCGGGCCTAGTACTTATGGCCAAGTACATCAACGATCCGATTATTGACTGATATTCAGTCACATCTGCCTTAGCACACTTTTCATCGACGCAACCAATTTGAATCCCTTGATCCAAAGGAGTCGATACAGAACGACACTCGTTCATATTGTACTTTTCTTGCAGAAACTTTATGCTCCTGCTTTTTTTTTTAACTTTCTTATTTTTAATTTAAAATCTGTCTGAGTGGACAATCATTAAATGGTTTGGGGGTGACATTAACTTAAGGGAGGTACATGGAATGTATATTTAATGAGGTTGACTTAGCTGTATTGATCGTGGATGTCAAGCGGGTGTTTCCTCTTCAGGCTTCTTAGGGATTGGCTTTATCTAGGTGGTTGGGGTGGTTGTCCAGTCTTTTTGTGTATCTTTCGCTGAGATGGGTGATCTCCTCTGCTACCCATGGAATTCCAAGCTCTTTAGGAATGATTGAGTTTTCGTGGTACGGATGGGCGTTAGAAACTATTCTCAGGCATTTATTTTGAAACCGCTGGATTCTGATGCGGTTTGAACAGCTTGCCGTGCCCCACAACTATATTCCATATGTACAGATTGGCTTCAGGACTACTTTGTATGTGAGTAGTTGGAGTTTTTTCCTGAGCTTGGACCTTCTCCCCAGGAGCCAGTGTAGTTGCTTGAGTCGTAGGTTGGCCTGGTTGCGCTTGTTGATCAGGTGTGGACGCCATGTGAGCCTGCGGTCCAGGGTCAGCCCTAGATATTTGGGAGTGTTATTCGTTGGGATGGTTTCCCCGTTGAGTGTGACGGCGGAGCATTCCCCCTGCGTAGTGCGAAGGTTGTGTGTGAGGATTTCTCCACGTTGACCACGATTTTCCATCGTTTCAGCCATGGATCGAGAGCATCCAGTTGTCTCTGGATGATGGCTGATGCTTCCTGGGGATCTGGGGCGGAGGCTAGGAAGACGGTGTCATCTGCATATGTGGCTACTGTGAGGTTCCGGGAGGGGGTGATGGGAAGGTCCGCTGTGTAGAGTGTGTACAAGATGGGTCCAAGAACACTGCCTTGAGGTACTCCTGCTCTTATAGGCCTAGGCGTGCTGATTGATGATCCGCATCTCACTCGGAATTCTCTTTCCTCTATGTACGACTTGGGGAAGGCGAAGTGGGAACTTGCAAGGTGGGATTTAATTTTGAAAAGTAGTCAGGGTGCCACACTCTGTCAAACGCCTGTTTGACATCCAGCATAACAGCGCATCAGTACTTCTTCTTTTCGAAGGCCTCAAGTATGCTCTCAATAAGCCGGTGGCATTGCTCAGGTGTTCAATGGAAGCGTCTGAAGCCAAACTGGTGATCAGGGATCAGTCCGGCCTCGTCCAGTACTGGCAGTACACTACGCAAAAATACTCTTTCAAGTATTTTGGAGAGGATTGCCAGCTAACTAATCGGACAATACGAGGCTAGATTGGCTTCAGATTTTCCAGGCTTGAGGAGGACAATTACTTCAGCCCGCTTCCATTCTTTCGGGAAGTACCCTAGACGGAGGCAGCTGTTAAAGATGTTAGCCAGCCTTTGGGAACAGATTAGGGGCAACATTTTCAGTGCTGTTGCATCGATTCGGTCAGGACCTGGTAACTTGCCATTTTTTATCTCCTGCGCAATGTTCTCTGGTTGGATGGTCTTGGGCTGTCTACGAACCTTATGGTTGCAGCTCTCTCTTCGCCAGTGCATCCGTCGAAAGGTGAGAATGCACTGTGTAGATGCTCAGCAAAGGCTTCTGCTCTTTCGACCTCAGACCGACAGCAGGAACCGTCCACTTTGCGCACGGGTGATATCTTCTTCGCAGGTCCTGGTAATCCTGGTCACGGCGCACTGAGCCCATTCCTCCTGAAACGCGGGAAGTTCCGTGTGTTGAATGCCACTCCTGATGAGTATATCTGCTCCTCCGCGTGCTCTGCCAGATGGATGGTTGGCGTGTATCAGTTCGTACCCGCTGATGTTGAAGTAGGATCTGGGGCAAAAGTGGGATTCCGAAACTAGAAGAACATCGATATTGTCTGTTTTGATGAGATGCTCTACTTTGGCTTTGCTCCTCTGCAGGCCGTTTGCATTCCAAAAAACTATATGGAGACTTATTTGCATTATTTCCTATTGAGGATGGGAGCTATAAACTGCATCATCTGCGAGAACTTTTCCATAATGCTCTTCAATCGTTCCTTCCATGCGGAGCAAGCATCGTTTCAAGCTGGTTGGGTTGTGGGGCTTCGGGAGTGGTTTGACGGGTTTGTTGGTGATTCGTTGGCTGTGTCGCTTGGTTTCCTAGGAGTACATCCCTGTAACTCGTACCATTGATGATAGTTGGTATCTGGATGATAGGTGTTTTGTTGCTACTCTTAACGGGTCTGGCTTTAGGAGATTGCTGCGCCTTTGCCTTTTTGTAGGCAGGGCATCCTCTGAACGACGCAGGGTGATCAGCTTGGCAATGTAAACAGCATGCTTTCTCGTCTTCTTTTTTGGTGCATGACCTAGAGTCATGAGAATCACCACATTTCACGCAGCGATGTTCCAGGAAGCAGTAGCGCTGGGTGTGTCCGAACCCTTGGCATCTGAAACATTGTGGAACATCGTTGAATTTCAGTGGGGGCTCTACGTTGACGACTGATCTGCAAATCCTCTTTATTTTGAAAACCTCTGTGTTGTTGCTCGCTGGTTCTATATTAACAAAAAATATCCCCAGTGGTTGTTTGGATATTCTGCCAATGGGATTGTGCAGATCCCTCACAGTATGGCCGTATTTGTGGAATTCTTCTTTAATTTCAGTCTGGTCCGTTGTGTGGTGAAGTCCCTTGATGACCGCCCTGTACGCTCTCTCGTCGTTTGGTTGGAAGGTGCGGTGCCTTTTGTTGTGTGCCACGAGCTGCTGGCGTAGAGCTGTGTAGGGTCCTTGTCTGGCATCATTATACTCACGTTGTTGTTTCTCTCCGTGTTGTACGAGAAATCCTTTTTGATACGCACTAGAGTCGTTATCGTCTTGACGCGGTAATGTCGGTCACGTCTGGGATGTAGATCGGGGGAGGCTTGAGGGTCTTCGGGATCGGGATTGGTTTCTCTGCTGTTTTGGATGCCACTGCCTCTGAGGCAGTTTCGGGTTCGTCATGTTCCTCGTCATCTTCTTTGCTTGAGAGGAGGGCAATGGAGTTGTTTGTCAGCTTGCTATGCAGAGCTGCGCTGGTGCTAGGCGTCACGTCAGGCTCCTCTCCTTGCCTTTTATGCGCGGGCTTACGCTTGATCTCCCCGGGCTCCGAGTAAGAAGAACTCGAGCTTGAGTCTCTGCTCGAGCTGCACTTCCTTGCTTTGAGAGCCTTCCTTCAGTGCGTTGTTTTGCCAAGCTTCGTGGCCCGCGCGGGGGCCTGCCAATCCATGCTCTAGTTTGTGGACGATTGAGCGGGGGGAGGGGGAACTGGGCACCGTTGGCCGGTATGCCAACCGCACTTTGCTTCTGCTGTGTTGTACACAGATTCTACAGTGAGAGAATTTGGTAGACAGCAGATGACACGCACTCTGGAATGTGCGTTAGAGTTTATAGCAAAGCATTAGATTCGCAGGTTGAACCAATCAGACACTAAGTGACAGTTTCAGAGTGAAAGCACGATAAGAAACTTGCTGTCGATCCACAGGCACGTCTGCACTCTTTGAGTATTAGATTGCGTCTGATGTACTGCTTTTGACACACAGAAATAGCACAGAGCTCGTCTTGACGATTAATTTCCATACCCAGGACAAAATGTAGCGGCCAATTATCGTGAATGTCGAATTTTTCATGCAGCTTCATCTTAATGTCGACCAAATCACTCTTGCGTTAAAAGGCTATTATTATGTATTATTATACGAATTCTGCTTCTTCCTCATGTAGAGACATGGCTCGAACTTGGATCTGCAAAAACAAAGCTTTTTTAAGGCATCATCTAGAGTTTTGGGTAACTCGCATCCACAAAATGCTCAGGTTGTTTCATAAACACCTCTTCTTTTAATTCGCCATTCAGATACCCAGTGGACACATCCACCTGATGCAGGTACAAATTCTTTTAAGCTGCTAAAGCGAACAACAGCCTTATGTTTTCATAGCGAATGACAGGCGAAAAAGTTTCGGTGTAGCTCACGCCAAACTGCTGGCTGCATCCTTTTGCCACAAGTGTTTACTTGAAGCGTTCTACATTGCCTTCGTCATCAAGTTTGATACGGAACACCCACATGCATCCAACAGCCTTATCATGTAATGGGAGGGTAACCATTGACGAGTTTTTGTTATCAATAAGAGCTGTGTACTCACGTTTGTACTTAGTGCTGAAACTGAAACTCACGTTTCATTGATTCTTGCCACTCTGATGCATATTTTCGCGTTAACGCCTGCTTTACTGTTAAGGGAGTTTCGACTTCTGGTTCTGTGACAATGTTGTGTAAAATGTTGTATTCCTTTCTTGGACCAATCTGGGCCTTCGCGGACCACGAATACCATCAGGTTCTCCTTCATCTTCCTCTGAACTGCTTGAAGATACATTTTCAACATTTTGACCATTAGATGAAGCACTTTTTTCATCCAATTGTTCAACTTCTTCATCATTGTCGGCCCTCGCAGCTTCTTCTGAATCAACTGTCTCCAGCAATTCTCCTTTTTTTGCAAAGTCAATAATATACGTCACATTATCAATATCTGTGGATTGATCTTCCACGCACCATGGTTTATTTTCGACGAATTTCACATCGCGCCTCTCCACAACTTGTTTTACGCTTTTATCATGAAGCCTATAAGCTTTTGCCGTGGGAGAATAACCAACGAACGTATTATATATTCTTTACCATTTCGCTTAAATTTGTGATAATGTTTATTGTCAACCGCGTACGCCAGCGAATCAAATGTGCGAAAATGGCTAACCGATGGCTTCCGCCCACTCCATACCTCATAAGGAGTTACATCGGATCGAGCGCGCAAGAGGGACAACTATTGCGAACATAGACAGCTGTAATGTAGAAGCTTCTCTTGCGTTTTATTTTGTTTCTTTATTTAATTTTGGAAGCAGCGAAGGTGCCGCTTCCAGGTTCTAATTGAATCTGATTTTACATTATTCCTTAGGTTCTAAGTAAGCCTAAGTCTGATGGCTGCGGTGCCCACAGTTGGCCAGCAGCGAGAGACGGTTATGTATATCCTACATGTATATATGTGTTATATATGTAATTATGCTCTCTTAAGCTGGAGCGCGAGGGTATATGCATACACTTGAGTTCGGTCAAGTGGTCAGAGAGTGTAGCAGAATGCTTGCACTTGCACTTTCTGTGAACTTGCCGATCGAATCATATTTCGGCCACTTCGGTTAAAGACCGGAGCTCTGTTTATGTAAACACTACAACAAAGTGTTACGTTGTATTTACTATGTATTCTTGGTACAGTAGATATTCAATATGTATGCAAGTTATCCAACCCGCAAACATAGCACTCTACCCCAGTTTATAAACAATCCCCAATCCCCCAGTTTTTCTAATCTCGGCGGCAATTCCTTTGTCTTGTTTTTGTCATTGCATTTGCCAGCGCTTAGTAACGAAACTTAAAGTAAACACAGCTCCCGCTTGGAGACAAGCCATGGTCAACAATGCAGTAAAATAATTTCAGCATAAAGCTTTTATTCTAAACATAATTGAAAATTCAAGAAGTTTCTAAAAGAAAAGCTTCTGGCCGAGGTTGATTGGATTAAGATTAAGAATTATAAGATCAGTCTGATTCGGGATAAGATCGAGAACGGTTTCCAATTAGGAAAAAGCCAAAACGCAGTGTCTTGTAATATTGTAAGTTAAAAAGAGTGTCACCAAAAAAATATTAAAATATATTGAAATAAAAATTATTTTTTTTAAATAATTAACAATAACAATTTTAATTGGCGCCCAACGTGGGGCGGGGGTACTTTAAAAGTTCTAAATAAAAATTAACGATAATAAGTTAAATATAAAAGGGAACTCGCGTCGCCAACAACCCATATTTTTAGTGGAAAAATCAAAACATCCACCATAATCCAACGTCATCTAACTACTGTGACAGTGATCGTGGAAAAACTTAATTGGAAATTAATTAATGCAATAATCCAATTAAGAATTTAATATTTAAAAAGGTGGACTGAATACTTAATACAAATTACAAGAACACAAGAATCAGACTCAACAACAAACACAATTAAAACCAAAAAACTATAACCAAAATATTCCAAAAATAAAAAAATCAAAACCAAGAAGGTAGGAAGAGTGAGGCAATCCCCCGCCACAGCTAAATACAAAAAATTGAAGCAAGACCCAAACAGAAAGTAATTACGACAACTAAACTGAAAGAAGACTCCAACGGAAAGTATCGTGAGCAGAAAATAATATTTAGTCAATAATATTAAGAAATAAATAAAATAAGAGCAAGATACAGTGAATACTATAAAGTTTAAAATTAAACATAACAAAATCAATTTTAATAATTAATTAAAGAAAATGTAATAAATAGTTCTGAGATTTAAATTTAACTTATATATCTTCTCGGCAGATCTGATAGGTGAATGGAGCCTCCTTCTCGCCCTCAGTCCCAATACACGTCTCCTCATCAAGAGTTTTCGAGCCAACTGGTTTGGGTGGATTCCCAATTTATTTACGTACGCGGTTGCATGTTTCTTTATGACATCGCCAATCCTTGGTACCTTCAGCTCTTTGAGAAGCCGAGTTACATCCGTTACATGGCGTTGAAATGTAAGTCGCTTATCCAGAGTGACACCGAGGTATTTGTGGGCGTTCGATTGTGTGAGGAGCTCCCCATGCAGAAACACACCAGGTGATGTGTCTTTTCTCAAGATGTACGTCACGGAAACACACTTTTCCGGATTGATTGCTATGTTACAGCGTAGGGCCCAGTTCTCAAATTTTTTTAGATAAAGCTGAAGCGTATCAGTGGCTGTATAGACGCAAGTATCTCTGGCCAGGACTGCAGTGTCATCAGCAAAGGGTGCAACTAGCAGGTCATTGGGATCTGTAAGCGACATGTTGTCAGCTGAGGGCATGTCGTGCGTATACAGGCTATATAGTGTTGGACCTAACACACTTCCCTGGGGTACACCTGCTCTGACTCTTTTTGTTTGGGAGGACAGTACGTCCTGTACTACTTTAAAGGATCGCTTGTGAAGAAAGCTTTTTATTATCAAAAAGAGCTGAGGATTTAGTAGGCTTTTAAGCTTGTGCAGAAGTCCTTCATGCCACACTCTGACGAAAGCCTGCTGGATGTCCAGAAAAGCTCCAACGACGTACTGCTTTCCATGGAAACCTTCCAGTACAAAGTTCACTACGCGGTGGAGCTGTTCAGGTGTGCCAGGCCTGAGTCTAAAACCAAACTGAAACTTCGGAATAGCATTCTGGACCTTTCGGGACTCGAGCAATCTTCTCAGGATGCACCTCTCAAGTAATTTCCCAAATGCTGGAAGCAGGCTTATTGGGCGATAGGAGTCTAATTCCTCTGCTGGCTTCCCACTTTTATGGAGCATAATGATATTCGCCTTCTTCTAGGCGCTTTGGAAGTGTCCCAGTCTAAGAGCAGAGTTGAAAATCAGTACAAGGAATAACAAAGCTCTGTGGGGCATCAGCTTAATGGAGCGGTTGTCGATGTGATCCGCACCAGGAGCCTTGTTATTGCGAAGGGATTTTATATCATCTTCCAATTCCGTAAGTTTAATAGGCTTTACAGGAAGAGCCATCTGCAATGGGGCTTCTAGGGATTCAGCAACCAGTTTTATTCGTCTTGACGATGCTGTCTCGAACGGCTGGAATCTTTCCTCCAGGTTTCTGGCAAACGCTTTAGCTCTGTCCTGAGGGGATTTTGTCCAAGTGCCATCTGGGTTACGAACTGGAAACTTTGAAGCAACTTGTCTCTTGAATCTCTTCGTGAGCTTCCAGAGTGCGAATTTTGAGTTTCCATTGGCAGTAGCTTTTCCGAGGAACGCGTCAGTTGCTTCTCCTTTCAGGTTGGCAAGTACTTTTCTCACCCGATTTGACCCACCCAATTATCTCACCCAATTATTGGATCATTGGTCCTGATGAACTCACGCCGGAGACGTTTCTTGAGAGTTAAGAGTCCTACTGCTTCCGGAGAGAGAGCGATGCTGCTACGCACGTTGCATAGGTGAACTGCGCCGCCAGGAGCTGCAATTTGAGCTGCATCTTTGATCTTCTTCATTAAAGTTTCAACCGCTTTCTCGATGTTGTCTGCTGTATTTATCTCTGTATTGAGGTTAAAGGCATTTTTAAGTTCGTACTGAAACAGCCTTATATTTGCACCAGGTGGAACGAGCATCCTAATAGGGGCGGTACTATGAGGTGACGTTGGCTGCACCCGCTCACGCTTTTACTGTGTCAGCGAATACCAAAACAAAAGCCCAAGAGCCAAACGGCACTGCTGCACAACTAGCAAAACAAAACGCAAACAAAAAAGTTGGGTCGGCCTCACAGACTGGAATGGACCGCTACATTACAATAAAGCGGAAGCTTAGCCCTAAAACTTCCGATACAGAAAACAAGCCGAAAAATATACGCGACAATACTACCTCGATCAACAATGAAGCGCCCGCAAATAGCAACAGATTCGCTTTGCTGGCAGATACCAACGAGGACGTGCCACTGAAATCCATCGATAACGAACCAAAGAAAATAAAGCCTCCCCCAATTTACATCCACGAGAAGAGCACAAACGGTTTGGTAAATTCTTTAATTGGCCTTATTGGAAAAGATAGCTTTTATATAATACCCCTCATAAGAGGTACTATTAATGAAATAAAACTTCAAACGAAAACGGAGGAAAACTACAGGAAAGTCACAAACCATCTTACTGCAAACAAAACATGCTTTTACACCTACCAGCTTAAAAGTAGCAAGGGTTTGCAAGTAGTACTGAAGGGCATTGAGCCTGATGTAAAGCCCGAAGAGATAGCTGAGGCCCTATAGGATAAGGGATTTTGCGTCAAAAGCGTAGACAATATCAAAAATAGAAACAGGCAGCCGCAACCACTCTTTAAGATTGAGCTTGAACCAGAAAACAAGCATCTAAAAAAAACGAGGTTCATCCAATTTATAAACTCCAGCTCCTTCTGCACCGTAGGATTACAGTAGAAGAGCCGCATATACGTAACGCTCCTGTTCAATGTATGAACTGCCAAGAATACGGACACACGAGATCGTATTGCACACTTCGCCCAGTGTGTGTAGTCTGTGGAGATCTCCACGTCTCCACACATTGCCAAGCTAATAAAGAAAATGCAAGCGCGAAAAAGTGCGGTAACTGTGGGGGTAATCACACAGCAAACTACAGAGGACAGCCTCTGTCTACAAAGAGCTGAAAACCCGTCTCCACCAAAGAATGAACACGGCAAGGGTACACCAAGGAACAGCTACGCTGATACCATCGAAAAACAAATCGAGAAGTACTTTTTTCGAAACCAACAAGTATTGCTCCCTGGCCTATACCAAGCACTAACAATATAAGTTTTGCAAACGTTTTAAAATCAGGTATGACACCTCCAACCCAAAACTCCCAAACCTCACATGAAGAACACACAAAATTGGACACACAACAAAACTATAGGCCATCCGAGCAGCAAGAAACGAAAACTGAAGCTATGATCCAAGCCTTACAACAGAGCATGATGGAATTCATGACATTTATGCGAACCACCACCATTCAAGACATGATGCGTAATCAAAACCTATTGATACAAATGCTTGTCTCCCAACAATCAAAATAAATAATGGCTACCTTACGCATAGCTACGTGGAACGCCAATGGCGCCTCACAGCGCAAACTTGAGCTAGCTCAATTCCTACATGAGAAGCATATCGACGTAATGCTTCTTTCGGAAATTCATCTTACAAGCAAATACATCTTTCAAATAAGAGATTACAACTTCTATGGTACAAATCACCCCGATGGTAAAGCACACGGTGGGACCGGCATTCTAATTAGGAACCGTATGAATCACCACTTTTACAAAGAGTTTGCTGAAATTTATCTACAGGCCACATCTATCAACATACAGCTGGAGAACAACACTTACCTCACACTAGCGGCCGTATACTGCCTCCCTCGTTTCACAATATTGGAAGATCAATTCCTGGATTTCTTCCATGCACTAGGACCACACTTCATTGCAGCAGGCGACTACAATGCTAAACATACTCACTGGGGATCGCGCCTTGTGAATCCAAAAGGAAAACAGCTTTATAAGGCTTTAATTAAAGCCACTAATAAACTTGATCATGTTTCCCCTAGGAGTCCCACGTACTGGCCATCAGACCTCAATAAGCTGCCTGACTTGATTGACTTCGCAGTCACGAAAAATAATCCTCGCAGTTTCGTTAGAGCTGAATGTCTACCAGATCTGTCATCTGATCACTCGCCTGTGCTAATTCATCTCAGCCGGTATGCAGAAAACGTAAAACCACCCTACAAACTGACTTCGCACAAAACGAACTGGCTAAGGTATAAAAAATATATAAGTTCACACATTGAGCTAAACCCAAAACTCAATACTGAACCTGATATAGAGAGCTGCACAGAAACACTGGAATCCATTCTTACGGAAGCAGCTCGAAATGCAACACCTAAAACCACAAACGTTACGATTAATCCGAATAAGACTAACGCACAAATCGAGCAACTCGTCCACGCAAAACGACGCTTACGTAGAGAATGGCAATCCTCCAGATCACCATCTGCAAAACAAAAGCTAAAAATAGCCACACGGAAGCTGACCAACGCTCTGAAACAAGAGGAAGAGTACGCTCAGATCCGATATATAGAGCAACTTTCACCAACAGGTATTAAACATAAGTCACTGTGGAGAGCCCACCCAACCCTTCGCCCACCGACTGAAACCGTTTTGCCCATAAGGAATTCCTCAGGCGGCTGGGCACGTAGTGATGCAGACAGAGCCACCACATTTGCCGCTCACCTACAAAATGTATTTACGCCAAACGAGGCTACTAGCACATTTGCGCTACCGACTTCAAACGCAAACTGCAACCAGCAACACACCCCAATTGTGTTTCGTCCAAAAGAAATATCTAACATAATTAAAGAAAATATCAGCCCGAAAAAAATCCCCCGGCTACGACCTTATTACCCCGGAAATGATCATCGAGCTGCCACATTCTGCAGTTCGGTACCTAACGCAGCTCTTTAATGCCATCACAAAACTTGGTTACTTTCCACAACGATGGAAGAGATCGATTATCATAATGATTCCGAAGCCTGGTAAGGACCACACAGTTCCCTCATCCTACAGACCAATAAGCCTACTCTCATGTATATCGAAACTATTCGAAAAATGCCTGCTAATCCGACTGAATCCACACCTGAGAGCCCACAATATAATCCCAGCCCACCAATTTGGCTTTCGCAAAAGCCACGGAACCATTGAACAGGTGAATCGAATAACAGCGGAGATAAGAACTGCATTTGAAAATCGAGAATACTGTACAGCCGTATTTCTAGACGTATCCCAAGCATTCGACAGAGTCTGGCTAGACGGCCTAATGTTTAAAGTTAAAACAGCTCTACCCGAAAGCACACACAAACTTCTAAAGTCATACCTATATGACAGAAAGTTTGCAGTGCGGTGCAACACTGCTACTTCCACTGACCACGAAATTAAGGCTGGAGTCCCCCAAGGCAGCGTTATTGGGCCAACTTTATACCTCATCTATACCGCTGACATTCCTAAAAATAGTCGGCTAACAGTGTCCACGTTTGCCTACGATACAGCTATCCTTAGCCGTTCAAGGTCCCCAATCCAAGCTACAGCACAGCTGGCATTGCACCTCATAGCCACTGAGAAGTGGCTCTCTGACTGGCGAATAAAAGTCAACGAGGAAAAATGCAAGCACGTGACATTTACGCTGAACAGACAAGATTGCCCACCACTTTTGATGAACAACATACCACTCCCGAAAGCAGATGAGGTAACGTACCTAGGAGTACACTTCGATAGAAGACTTACATGGCGCAGACACATTGAAGCGAAAAAAATTCATCTTAAGCTCAAAGCGAACAACTTACATTGGCTCATCAACGCGGGCTCTCCGCTCAGCTTGAACCACAAAGTCTTACTTTACAATGCAGTACTGAAACCAATCTGGACCTATGGTTCACAGCTATGGGGCAACGCCAGCAACAGCAATATTGACATCATACAGCGAGCACAGACAAAGATCCTGAGAACTATCACTGGGGCACCGTGGTATGTTCGAAACGAAAACATCCATCGAGATTTAAATATTCCAACAGTCACCAATGAAATCAAAGAGCTTACGAAAAAATATCATGGCAAGCTTTCCTCGCATCCCAACCACCTAGCGAGAAATCTAACCCAGCTCAGCAGTCGTTCCCGTCTCCGACGAAGGGACCTACCAACCCAGCGAAGAAATCTTTAGGGACGCTTAATCACGGAACAGTTGGATTAATTAAAACGACTGTTTAGGAAAAAAAAAATTGTATTAGTTAAGATTTTTAAACTTATTGTTAGCTCTTATTTAAGAGGATCCAATAAATAAAAGCAGAGTTAAAAAAAAAAAAAAATTATCATTTGGGATAATGCTACGAGCGTTCCAGGCTCCGAGGCGCAGTTCACAAGCTATTACTTGCGCTGCGTCAACGACTTAGAACCTCTGAATTCTTTGATCTCCTCAAATAGCTCAGCGATGGTTTTTTGAAGACCAGCAATGGTCTGCTGCATTGAGATGATGATATGTGCGAGGGAGCCATCAATTACCGTTTGGCTAGGATGTTGAGGTTCACCTGCGTTTGTTACAGGAGCAAACGCAGCATTCGGATAAGTCTGGAACCTTGCATTTGAGAAAGCATTTCGCTGTTGGGAGTAATGTCCGTCAGGTCGTTAACTCTGTTGTGCAGTTCTAGTCGCATCTGCATACGATAGGCACTGCCGCACGATTGAGGTTGGAATAGCTTGTTGCTTCATGTTGCGCATGGGCTGTGGGTGTTCTACGCGGGTCAATGGGAGTAATGTTGATTCCAGTTTTTCGGCTTTTACCATGGCTTTTACCATATTTACCATGGCAATTAACGCACTCCAGGTCGTCATAGGTCTTTGCCTGGCATTGACTGGAACCATTCCAATGAGGCAAACAGCATCTACCACATCTGGGCTCTTTGGTGCAATTGTTTTTGGTGTGATCAAATCCAAAACATCGGTAACATTAACGCATATTAACATTTTTTCTCGGCAGTTCCACTCTGACTCTTTAACGGCCAACTTTATTTATTTTTTGAGCTTTGTTATTAATAGCTTTTTTAATGTCTATAAACCAAACGTTCTGGCCAGAAGCCTTTCCAGTGACTTCACCTTTCTTCTTCTTCTTCTTGGATGGAACTTTTTGCCAAGAGACTGAAGCCGGCTGGAATGTGAGCGTATTACTATTTTTTTTCCGTTTGCGGTAATAGGCGACTATTTCCAACTGTTTTCTGGTTAAGATTATTTAATTGACTTGGGCTGCTAACCATAAGAAGCTCCCTGCCAGTTGTGCTAGGCGGGGGCATGCTCTGAAAGGAGCGTCCTGTACGTGGTACTTCTTGGAAGCTATCAGCATCTAAAACGACTTCCGACATCTCTGATTCGAATCGACCATACTTCTCTAGAAGCACCTCTTTTTTTTAATTTCTCGATTCAATATAATTTGATTATTTTGCCAAAAACTTATTCTTTTTTCTTTTTTTGTCGGAAAATATTTAATGAAAATAAAATCAAACTGATTCCTTTCTCAATGATAATTTGATTGTGTAGCTGTCTATGAGAATGTACTACACGATAATAAAGTACTCTTGCCATACTAGCGCCATCAGACGGTGAGGCAAAGTACTTATCGGACTAGCCTCGAATTATGAATCCTTCATACGCACTGGAGTGCCACGGCATGTAAATACTAAATAAAATTTAATTAGGGATCACCATGCCAAAATTGTCTCAACCTATCCCGTGATATATGCCCTAAACTTCAATCTATCAGATACTACAAAACTGCTAAGAGATAAACTGTGCAAGACAAATAAAAGAGAAACCGCTTAAGTCTAGAAAATACTTGGTACAAAAACTTAAATAAAATATATGAAACAGAAAATTTTACTAAACCATTATAATATTACAATATTATAAATAATACAACAAAATACACACAAACAAAAATCACACGATTACGTCTTGGTCATCCCAAACTTACCCAATTAAGATACATGAACATGAACATTACCTGCCCAATGAAAAATTTTTATAGGTACTGTAGGAGGTGTCCTATAGGTGTATAGGTCTGACCAACGATGAAATTGTGTGATTTTTCCTGGCTTCATTATGGAATGTTATTCCTTTCTTGTCCTTCTGGAGATGGGTTATTGTGTACATGAAGGAGTGAGCTCGATAATAATTTTTTTGAAATAAACGTGTTCAGAATATAGGCTGGCCTTTGCTTCTTGCTTCATTTCCGTCCGCACAAAATTCTTGGGCAATACAGAAGCATTACAGTTCGAAGATTGAGGCATAGGGCGCGAAGAACGATCCGAACCGAAAATAAATAAAGACAAACTTCGCAACACTGTCTGACAGCGGGGTTTCTATAAAACCGCTCACCCCGAATTAAAACTGGAATTGGAAGTTAGAACCAAGCTGACAAACATAACCAAAAGATGCAGAAAAAATACAAATAATACGATCGAAGCACTTTTAGCTTCCTACGTATGAAAAAGTACATTGTTGTTTATCGCTGGTGAATAGAATACAAGAACTTTCCATTGAGGAAGAGGTATTTGGTAGAGGTAGGGAAAACAGCTGAACTAAGTATGGACCCTAATACGGGAAGGGAGCCATGAGTCTATATAAAATTCAAAGCGAACAATAATTTATCGCTTTAACAATTCTACGTAATAAAATCATGGGAGCAGCACATGATGCTCTAACTAACCATAGTACAGTTTTAAACTTTCAAGTAATTCTTTCCAGATTGGATTTTATTTATAACGATAAAAGGCCAATCCATATTCTCGAATCAGAATTAAGCATCCTTAGACAGGGACGCTTAAGCATTACAGAATTCTACGACGAAGTAAACAAGAAAATGACATTTCTCATAAATAAAACTATAATGAAATATGGAAAAGACGGCGAAATAACCAAAGAAACGAATAAAACAATTAGGAGCAACGCTCTTAGAATTTTTATTTCTAGATTGAACGGTTCAATTTCAGAAACACTCTTTTCTTTAAACCCATCAGACTTGCCAAATGCTCTGGCAAAGTGTCAGGAATTAAAATCTATCAACCTTCGAGCCCAATTTGCAAATAGGTATTATGGATTTAGGAATGAAAATAAAAATCAGGGAAACAACCTTAGATTTAATCAACACAAGACCCACTTCAAATACCTTGGTGTAATTTTGGACAGAGGATTAACGTTGAAAAGGCACACAACTATGATTAAACAGGCTGTGTTTTCAAAGGATACAAAAATGTCAAGGCTCCTTTCGCCGAGAAACAAACTTTCGTTGACAAATAAAGTTCGCCCCTATAAATCTATTTTGAGCCCAATTTGGAAGTATGGCGAAAGTACTTGTATACGGAATTACAAGTAAATCAAAGCTGAACAAAATAAGAGTTGCGTCCCTGGTACATGCGAACCAAAGACATAGAGAGGGATCTTAACATAGCCAAGATATGCGATGTATGCAGGACACACGCGGAAAGATACTTAAGAAGTCTTGGCCTCCACCCCAACACATTGGCGAGAAGGCTTACCCACCCCCCACGAAAAAGAAGACTGAAGAAATATTACCCCCAAGATCTTCCTTCCAGATTTTTCTAAAAAATAATTGTATTGTTAAATAATTTTATAGTAAAATGTAATGCAAATGTTAATAGTAATTTACTAGATGTGCAGTATGTATTGACATACCTTTGAGTAATACATTTTTTATGTACAACGTGTAAAGCTGCCACATAGGTAACAGTAAACATGTTAATTCAAATAATGAAAATTTTCACCATGAAAAAACAACAAAAAAAAAAACAAAAAAAGATGAGTATGAGTAAAACTATAAATATAACTACACTATAACTATTCTACGAGGTTTTCTATGATTTTAAGTTTATTTACATTAAGAGTGAGTTCAGGGGATAGAGTATGCGATAAAGGGTTATAGTTCTTACAAATAGTGCGAAAGGGGTCGTGTTCAGCGAAGTTAGATCTGCAGATAGGTAACCATAGGGGTCGGAAGGACCTAGTTTTCCTATTAGGGATGGAAAAATATAGTTGGCATAGCAGGTGTTTAGAATCAGCTATGCCATGGATTAGCATGTGTAGAAACATGACCCCAGCACAGGTTCGGCGCTCCTTCAATGGAGGTAACTTTAACAATTTAAGCATGCAACGGTACGGCGGGAGACGATTATCAGGATCCCAGTTTACGTTTTTTAGTGCAAATTACAGAAACTGCTTTTGCACCGACTCTCAATACTATTTTGGTGAGAGGAGTATTGAGGACTCCAAACGCACGAGCAATATTCTAGGATAGGACGAACAAGGGTGATACACAGGGATTTGGTGGTGAAAGGATCGTTAAATTCTTTAGACCATCGCTTAATAAAGGCTAACATTCCTCTGGCTTTATTCACTGTCACAGAAATGTGATCATTAAACTTAAGTTTATGATCAAAAAGAACTCCAAGATCATTGATTGTGGAAACACGATCAAGGACGTGATTTCCGAGAGAGTAAGATATGATAAGCGGCACACTGCGATGGAATGTCATAAGTTTGCATTTAGAGCAGTTTAGGAACAGAAGATTAATTGAGAACCACAAATAGAGTTCCTCAAGGTCTAGTTGCAGATGCCTATGTAGGAAATGTTCCGAGAAGGAATAGCATAACTTGACATCATTAGCATACATAAGCGTAGAGGCATAACTAATCACATGGGGAAGATCGTTCACAAAGAGTATAAACAACAGTGGTCCTAGATGACTACCCTGAGGGACACCCGATGAGACATGGATGACCTTCGACTTGGTAGATTTAAATATGACACGCTGAGTTCGATCTGAAAGGAAGCAACCCCCATCAGGCTTTTTGGTGGAAAACCAATAACCGAGAGTTTCCGTAGCAAGAGCTGATGATTAACTGACTCAATGGCTTTGCTGAAGTCAGTATAAATTACATCAGTTTGCAAGCGATGTTGAAAACCTTGGTTGATTAACGACGAAAATTCAAGTAGATTAGTTGTTGTCGAGTGAAGCTTGACAAAGCCGTGCTGTGCAGGTGAGATTATGCTCTTGCATGCATGTTGCAGCTGCGATGTGATGAGTTTCTCAAGAAGTTTGGGAATCGCAGAAAGCTAAGCAATGCCGCGGTAGTTTTCAATGGAAGCCTTAGAGCCTTTTTTATGAATTGGTATAAAGTATGATTCATTCCATAATTTAGGTAGGGAAGTTTGCTCCAGGGATAGGTTAAATAGAATAGTAAGAGGTAGGGTGAGAAGATCGGAGCACCTTCTGAGGATGCAGCTAGGTACGTTGTCTGGGTCTGGTGAAAATGAGATTTTAATGTATGAAACAGCCGTAAACACATCATGACAGTGGAATTTAGAAAGGGAAATGTTATTTATGTAGGGTAAATGATATGGATAGTTAAGGGAGGGATCAAATGAATTAAATGAGTAGGTTGACTGAAAAAATGACGCAAATAGATTAGCAATGCCGAGATGCGAAGAGTCGGAAGTATTATTATATGAGTGGGAAGGGGGGAAAGATTGGATTTGCGTTTAGAGTTTACAAAAGAGTAAAAAGAGCTTGGATCGTGGCGAAAATTGAGTTTGAATTTAGAAATATAATTTTTCTATAGTTGATGCTTAAGGTCAACAAACTGGTTGCGGATTAGAAGGTAATTAGAAAGATGTATCGAGGTTGGAGACTTTAATGACTTTTTGTAAGCTCTAGATTTCCTATTTTTAAGGAGAGAGAGGTGCTTATTAAACCATGGATGTTTAGACGTTGATGGAGTTAACGTTTCAGGGACAGATTTATTTATGGCGATATGAATTACTTCATAAAAAGAGTCTGTAGCTTCCTCGATATTGCTGAAACTAGAAAGATAACTCCAGTCAATATAAGTCAGGTGATTTCTTAAGTCACAATAGTTGGTTTTTTTAAAGCATTTTTGACGAGGCTGCTCGCTATTAGTGGGGGGGGGGGCGGACTTCAGGAGAGTCAATAATTAGCGAGACTAAGAGTGTTGAGTGGTGAGAGTCCTCAGGAGTAGATAAGGGAGGAGACCTTGCTATTGTGTCAGAGGAGGTTGTATTTGAGAAAATGAGGTCAAGCGACCTGCAACGGGAGTTCCTTATAGGGTTAAGTTGGAAAACGGCAGAGTCGGCTAAGCCATCAAGATAGTCATTTTGGTTAGTGGGTAAAAGCGAGTTATCCTCATCCGAGTTGATCCATGAAATGAGGGGCAGATTGAAATCCCCCATAACTAGAATAAGATCAGCATCATTTAGCAGAGACAAAACTGATTTTATTGCTGTTAAGTGGTGCATATAAATGATTGCATCACTCAGAGGAGGAATGTAGGAACAGGTGATGAAAAGGGACTCAGAAAGAATTTTAACGGCTAAAAATCCAATTTCGAAAGGATTAGTAATAGTAATACGTTTAACTGTGTAGATGTTGTTTACGGCAATCAGAACGCCACCTCCAAAGGTTGGGCGATCTTCCCGAAAGACAGTCTACTTCGATACCAAAATTTCATTGTCTATGACAGTGGAGTTTACCCAGGTTTCAGTTAGCACAATAGCATAGAAGTCAAAGGAAGAACTGTTAGTATAAAGTAAGTTCAGTTTTCCAAGAATACTGTGAACGTTTTGGTAGGAACAAGAAAAAATCTTGTTGCTTAGTGTTTTTAAATAGTAACTGGAATGGAACCTTGAGAATCTCTGGTCAAGAACTCATGGACAATAGTGTGCTCGGGCCAGGTAGCAGGATCTAAAGCTTTAGCAAGGAAGCTTCTGGTAAAGTTATTTTAAATGAGGATATGCTACGTTTATGTTTAAAATTAAATTTGGTCACAAAAAATTCTGAGGGAGCTATACTAAGATTATTTGCAAGGTGAACCCTAACGTCATCTACAGAGGCGTCAGGCATAAGCCGCGATACAAAGTTGGATTTGCGGGAGCCACAGCTCTCAGCGTAAGACCAGAAGATCGCGTTTCCGTTGGAACACCCGTCAATGGCTTTGGTGATTTTACAACGGGTGGGCGGGTAGTTGCGGTGTCAGGCAGGCGTAGTGATGGAGCAGCAGGCTGGCTTTGTGATATGATTATTGAAGATTTGTCAAGCATGGGACCAGGTGGGAGATTCTTACTGGCAGGTTCCGGCGTATCAACTTTTGCAGGGGGAAGACCGGGTTTCTGAATAGCTAGGATGGGTGGCTGTTCGCCATCAGCATCAACCATAACATTGCTTACTGGTAAATGTTAGGCTGGAGTTGAACACATATTCATATTCTGGTTTGTTTTATTTTTTTTTTTTTTATAACATTCTTAATTTGTATTTAAAATCTGTCCAAGTGGACTATCATTAAATGGTTTGGGGGAGACCTTGACTTAAGGGAGGTACATGGAATGTATATCTTATGAGGTTGACTTAGGTGTCTATTGGTTGGGGAGGTCAAGCGGGTGTTTCCTTTTCAGGCGTCTTGGGGATTGCCTATTATCTAGGAGGTTGATAGCCAGGTGGTTGGGGTGGTTATCCCGTCTTTTTATGTATCTTCCGCTGAGACGGGTGATCTCCTCTGCTACACATCTAATTCCAAGCTCTTTATGGATTATTGAGTTTTCGTGGTACGGATGGGCGTTCGAAACTGTTCGAAACTGGCATTTATTCTGAAATCGCTGGATTTTGATGCGGTTCGAACAGCTTGCCGTGCCCACAACTGTATCCCATATGTCCAGATTGGCTTCAGCACTACCTTGTAAATAAGCAGCTTGAATTTTACGTGCGGACGCCATGTGAGCCTGCGGTCCAGGGTCAGCCCTAGATATTTGGGAGTGTTATTAGTTGGGATGGTTTCCCCTTTGAGTGTGACGGGGGGGCATTCTCCCCTGCGTAGTGCGAAGGTTGTTTGTGAAGATTTCTCAGCGTTGACCACGATGTTCCATCGTTTCAACCATGGACCGAGGGCATTCAGTTGCCTCTGGATGATGGCTGAAGCTTCCTGAGGATCTGTGGCGGAGGCTAGGAAGGCGGTGTCATCGGCATAAGTGGCTACTGTGTGGTTCCGGGAGGAGGTGATGGGGAGGTCCGCTGTGTAGAGTGTGTATAAGATGGGTCCAAGAACACTGCCTTGTGGTACTCCTGCTCTTATGGGCCTAGGGGTGCTGATTGATGATCCGCATCTCACTCTGAAATCTCTTCCCTCTGTGTATGACTTGAGGAAGGCGAAATGGGAACTTGGGAGGTGGGTTGGGAGGTTTGACATCAAGCATAACGGCGCAGCAGTACTTCTTCTTTTCGAAGGCCTCAAGTATAGTCTCAACAATCCGGTGGCATTGCTCAGGTGTTCCATGAAGGCGTCTGAAGCCAAACTGGTGGTCAGGGATCAGACCGGCCTCTTCCAATACTGGCAGTACTCTAAGTAAAAATACTCTTTCAAGTATTTTGGAAAGGATTGCCAGCAAGCTAATCGGTCGATACGATGCTAGGTTGTCTTCAGGTTTCCCAGGTTTGAGGAGGACAATTACTTCCGCTCGCTTCCACTCTTTAGGGAAGTAACCTAGACGGAGGCAGCTGTTGAATATGTTGGCCAGCCTTTGGGAACAGATTGGGGGTAACATTTTCAGTGCTGTTTCATCGATACGGTCAGGACCCGGTGACTTGCCATTTTTTAGGGAGGCGATCTCCTGCGCAATCTCCTCTGGTTCGACGGGCTGTATTGGCGGGCCAGGAGCACTTGGGCTGTCTATGAACCTTATGGTTGCAGCTTTCTCTTCGCCAGTGCATCTGTCGAACGGTGAGAATGCACTATGTAGATGATCAGCAAAGGCTTCTGCTCTTTCAACCTCAGTCCGACACCAGGAACCATCCACTTTTCGCACGGGTGATATCTTCTTCGCAGGTCTTTTTATGTGCCTCGTGACATTCCACAGATTGTGTTGCGGGTCTCCAGGTCCCAGCTCCATAAGGAATCTATGAAACGAGTCCTGCCGTAACTATGGATAGCTTATCCTTCAAATCTTTGGTGGCACGATTAAGTGCTGTCTTGTCCCTGGGGTTGCGCGAGGAAAACCAGACTCTTCTGAGGCGCCTTTTTACGGCCACGAGGGCCGCGATTTCCGGAGACCACAAGTGCACGTCTCTTTTAGGTATTCTCGGGGTAGTCGGAGGAGGTGGATTCGCAAACTCAGCGGCATTGTGCATCTCTTTGGTTAGTTTTTCTATGGCCGCATCTATGTTGCTTGGTGTGAAAAGAGGGGGATCTGGGTACAGGGAGGAAAGCATCCAGAACGTAAACTTGGGGGCAGTTGTGTATTTCCCGGTGAGTCTTCTAGGCGGGGTTTTTCTGGGGACGGTGATGTTTAGGAACAAGTTTACTGAGCTGTGGTCGAATAGCAGTTTATCATAGCTTGAGCATGTTATCTTAGAGTGTCCTATGCCCTTGGAGACGGCGAAGTCCAGCAGATCCGGCTGCTTTGAAGGGTCGGTAGGTTTTTCAGTGGAATGGCAGTCCAGACTTTTCCGCTGCAGGTACTTATAGAGCATCGTATCAAGCTGGTTGGGTTGTGGGGCTTCGGGAGTGGTTTGACGGGTTTGTTGGGGATTCGTTGGCTGTGTCACTTGGTTTCCTAGAAGTACGTCCCTATAACTTGTACCATTAATGATAGTTGGTATCTGGATGAGAGGTGGTTTGTTGCTACTCTCAACGGGTCTGGCTTTAGGAGATTGCTGCGCCTTTGCCTTTTTGTAGGCAGGGCATCCTCTGACCGACGCAGGGTGATTAGCTTGGCAATGTAAACAGCATGCTTTCTCGTCTTCTTTTTTGGTGCATGACCTAGAGTCATGAGAATCACCACATTTCACGCAGCGATGTTCCAGGAAACAGTAGCGCTGGGTCTGTCCGAACCCTTGGCATCTGAAACATTGTGGAACATCGTTGAATTTCAGTGGGGGGCTCTACGGTGACGACTGATCTGCAAATCCTCTTTATTTTGAAAACCTCTGTGTTGTTGCTCGCTGGTTCTATATTAACAAAAAAGATCCCGAGTGGTTGTTTAGATTTCCTGCCAATGGGATTGTGCAGATCCCTCACAGTATGGACGTATTTGTGGAGTTCTTCTTTAATATCAGTCTGGTCCGTTGAGTGGTGAAGTCCCTTGAAGACCGCCTTGTACGCTCTCTCGTCCTTTGGTTGGAAGGTGCGGTGCCTTTTGTTGTGTGCCACGAGGTGCTGGCGTAGGGCTGTGTAGGACTCCTTGTCTGGCATCATTACGCGTAAGTTGTTGTTTCTCTCCGTTTTGTACGAGAAATCCTTTTTGGTACGCACGAGAGTCGCACGAATGTCGGTCACGTCTGGGATGTAGATCGGGGGAGGCTTGAGGGTCTTCGGGATCGGGATCGGGATCGGGATTGGTTTCTCTGCTGTTTTAGATGCCACTGCCTCTGAGGTAGTTTCGGGTTCGTCATGTTCGTCGTCATCTTCTTTGCTTGAGAGGAGGGCAAAGGAGTTTTTTGGCAGCTTGCTGCGCAGAGCTGCGCTCGTGCTAGGTGTGACGTCTGGCTTCTCTCCTTACCTATTACGCGCGGACTTGCGCTTGATCTCGCTGGGCTCCGAGAAAGAGCTCCAGCTTGAGTCTCTGCTCGAGCTGCACTTCCTTGCTTTGAGGGCCTTCTTGCAGGGCATTGTTTTGTCGAGCTTGATGGCAAGTGGCGGGGCCTGCCAGTCCATACTCTAGGTTGGCGTTCTATAACGTTTATGCAGATAATTAGTCAAAGCAGCAACGGCAGCGAAGGGGCAACGGACACAGTGGGCACAGTAAAATGCGCAATCCACCAAATCCCACGTGCGGGAATAACAAAACACAAAATTCCGAAAAAAAATTCAATTTAAAACCGAAAACAAAGTTCCTTTTTGATGAACGATTTTTCAATGATGTTGCTGTAGTGAGTATCATTTAAGTGAATGCATATTGTGGTTAGTGTTAGCAATTTTTCGGCGTGGTTATTCGCTTAATAGTTTAAGGCCCAGAAATTGAGATTCGATGTTTAGAAACTGCTCATTTAATGTGGCAAATTGTTTCCGAACCTCCCGGAAACCGTTTCGAGTTTGCCGCATAAACGTGAGCATCTTGCCTTCAATCTCTCGATAGGCCAATTACGGACCATGTCAAACCGATGCCTTTGCCCAGGAGATCAACAAAGTCGGCCATAATGACCAACGCTAGTGCAATATATGTGCAGCAATTGTCGCATAGCCAGCAAGTTAGATAGGAGTCACCGGCTTCTCCAAATTAGCATCTCTTTGAGGTTCAAACCAAAGACATTTTGGGTAATAAAAGAGAGAATGCGCTCAAAAACAGATGGTCAAGCGAATGTACGATGAAGAGAGCGATCCAGCGACGATAGTGTGGGAGCGATTTCGGCGAACAGCAGGAGCAGTGTCAATCCAGAGGGAGATGAAGAAGCTCCACAAAAGGGGGAATGCGATAGAGAGCGGTGAGCAGCTTGTAGTAACGAAACAAAGCAACGGTTAATGGTTACTTTGTTGTTGTTGTTTGCGAAACACAGTCTTATCGCGTTTAAAAATAAAACGAAGAATATGCGTTCAAAATTAAATCAAGATAAAATCAGTTCGGAGCTGATAATAGGTTGCTAGTTCGTTCGGGAAACGTTCAAAATTACGGAGCGATAATAGGCCGACGTGCATAAAGTTCAACGTTCGATATATATGAAGATGATGAAGATAATTTTTTAGATCCCTAAAGGGGAATGCCTCATATAACAAGAATAGGGAGTAGGGAGATATAAAAAAAAAAACTAAAAATATTAGTTGACACAGGAGCCTTATCTTGCTATATCAAAAAGGGAATTTATGAAAATAAAAAAGAATAACCAACTTACATGAGAGTATCTACAGTTCATGAATACTCAATTATAAAATATTACCATATAATGACATACTGGTGGAGCGCCAACTTAAGCAAGCTACTCTCGGAATGCCTAAGGGCAAGGAGAAGGGCGCAACGAGCCAGAGGCAGCACCCAGCACGCAGAACTCATGGAGGCTTTCAGAAGCAAACGCTCTGAGTTTAAGCACGGCATATTGGCTGCCAAAGCGCGGGCCTATAAGGAACTGCTAGATACCGTGGATAGTGAGCCCTGGGGACTTGCCTACAAACTCGTAGCTAACAAGCTAAGGAAGAGAGAGGCAACTCCAACTGACCCGGATGTTCTGGCTAGCATAGTAGCAGAACTATTCCTAAGGCAGACTACTCTATGGCGGCCAACAGCAGTAGTGCGGACGATGTGGCAATAACTGCAGTGGCCAAGACAATAGCAGTCCTCGAAGAGAAGTGCAACGCGACAATTACTATGGCCACCGACTGGCTAGAGAAAGCCGGCTTAACAATTGCGGCGCACAAGACCGAGGCTGTCCTATTAAGCAGCAGGAAGAAGGTGGAAAGAATGCTGATCACGGTCAACGGGACACAGGTGGCATCACAAGACTCCTTAAAATACCTGGGAGTAATGATAGACCACAGGCTAGCTTTTAAGGATCATGCTAGCTACGCAAGCAGGAAAGCAGCAATAACAACTGCATCCTTGTCCAGGCTCATGCCCAATGTAGGAGGTCCAAATTACCAGGCAAGGAAACTACTGGTGGCGGTAGCCAAGGCAACGGTGCTCTTTGCTTCACCAATATGGAGCAACGCCACCAAGAAAGGCACTTACTTGAAAGGAGCACGCGCGGCGGTACGGTCTATGGCCCTTAGGCTCATTAGAGGCTTCAGGACCATATCCGGAGACGCAGCACTAGCACTGGCAGGCTTTCCGCCAATCGACCTGGAGATAAAGGCTATTTGTCAGGTCAGAGAAGGTGCTACCCGGCTGGAGGCTCACGAGCGACTGATGGGAGAGTGGCAGACCAGATGGATAACATCGCAACGGGGGAGGTGGTCCTACCAACTCATCCCCGATTTAACGGCGTGGGCCAATCGGTGCCCCGCTCAGCCCTGGCGGCTTGATCGCGGCCATGATGTAAAACAGCGACTCTTGGGAGCGGGGACATAACATCATCAGAGATATGATGAAGCGGGTCCGAGCCGACGAGATGGCCAACAGAGCTGAAGGCTAATACAGGCGACGTACACCTATATGGTGGCAGGAGGAAAACTACCCAGCGAAACCAGAGATGAAGGACGTGCGCCTCTAGGCCATACAACAAGGAAGGGAGTACAACCAGGCTCCACATCCTGCTCACCGACGAAATAACTTGACTGGCAGTCCCGGTGAGCTTGTAAAGGACGGAAGAGCATACGGAGGTTTTTGTGTTTAGTACGTAGGCATAACTCTACTAGGGGGGTTATGAATCGTGCATGCCACCTATGGATGGTAGGTGGTATCTTTGGAAGATTTTAATTTTCTTACCGTAAGGCATAAAAAAACAAGTGAGAAAAGTTATCTTCGGCTTGCCGAAGATGGTATACCCTTGAATACAAAAAAGTTTTCCATACAAAGACTTGTTTTCGTATCGGTCGTTTGTATAGCATCTATATGATATAGTAGTCCGATCCGAACCAAACTTTCACAAATCGTGTATGGCTATGTCAAATGAATAAATTTTGAATTCAGTTGCAATAGCTTCGAAAACAAAAAAGTTTCCCATACAAAGACTTGTTTTCATATCGGTCGTTTGTATAGCAGCTATATGATATAGTGATCCGATCCGACCGATTCTTAAACTTGATCTGCG
Organism: Drosophila ercepeae; assembly: GCA_018150545.1. NCBI lineage: Eukaryota > Metazoa > Arthropoda > Insecta > Diptera > Drosophilidae > Drosophila > Drosophila ercepeae. Next base: position 635,170 of record JAECWL010000182.1, on the reverse strand, counting down.
TGCAACAAAAATAATGATCTCGTAAAAATTTCAAAACGCTAGCTTTAAAACTACTGTCTATTTTTTGCATAGAAACAGACGGACAGACGGACATGGCTATATCGACTCGGCTGTTGATGCTGATCAAGAATATATATACTTTGTGGGGTCGGAGATGCTTCCTTTAATGCGTTACACATTTCTGGACAAAATTATAATACCCTTTTTCAAGGTTATAAAAATAAGAATATAGATATCATTAAGAAGGTGCCATTCTAATAAATAAAAATAATATTGTAAACCATTCTCATTTAGGCGGGTCATATTTAATAACATTCAACGGCACAAATACAATAAATAATATTTCATACACCAATTTAGAAAACAAAATACTTGAGTACATAACCACAAACCACTTTAAGAATCTAGAAATATCAGATTATATAAAATCCAACAATTCAGAACTTACTTTTGACAACATTAATATTTTAAACCCATTTATTGAAATTTACAGTTGGAAAATATCAATTTCATTTATAATATTAATTTTAATTATTTTGTATTTGATTACTACATTAATAATAAAATTCAAATATATTATCTTTGTAACCAAACAAAAACGGCCAGAACTAGAAAAACCAAATTCTGAGGAAAAATTTATAACACAATTAAGAGATCGTTTAAACGAAATTCATAATCAAGCGGGGCGCGTCATTTTAGAAGGGGGAGAGTTATCCAACCCGCAAACATAGCACTCTACCCCAGTTTAGAAATAATCCCCAATCCCCCAGTTTTATCAATCTCGGCGGCATTTCCTTTGTCTTTGTTTTTGTCATTGCCTTTGCCAGCGTAATATTGTAAGTTAAAAAGTGCATCACCAAAAAAATATTAAAATATATTGAAATAAAAATTATTTCTTTAAAATAATTAACAATAACAATTTTAATTTGCATACTACATCTCCCTCCTTTTGAAAAATAACGTAATATAAAGAAGTTATTTTATAAGATTTTACCTAAAAGATTAATTTTTAATTGACAAAGGATGAAAAAATATTTTCGTTGTTTTTTTTTTTTTTTGATTATATTAAATTTCAAATAATATTCAAAAGTATAGAAGCATTGTTGTTTTAGTATGGCCATACGAATTACATTTATGAAATAAACATTTTAAACCTATCCTTATGTACCGCTTGTTTTTTGTTTTTATTATTTGATATTATAATGTTATTTTTATCTCCTATTTCCGTTACTTTATACGGACCTGTATATTTATATTCTAAGTTATGACCTGTTTCATTTCTTAATAAGACTTTATCACCTACTGATATATCTATGTCGTTTGTTTTCTGATCATATAATATTTTATTATTTTTCTTATTTTCTTCTATCATTATTCTAGCTCTTTTATATGCTACTTATAATCTATATTTACTTTCCTTAGTATAGTCATCTATATTATATAAAGTCTCTATATAATCTATACTATTAAATTGTTTTGGTAAATTATTTGTTTTACCAAATACTAACTCATATGGACAGTAATTATGTGCCATTGAGGGGGTCGTGTTGAAACAAAAAACAAAGTATTGAAGCCATACGTCCAAATCAGTTTCATCAACCGATATATATAGTATATGAGCGTATGTATTCATTGAAGGTTCTATGACTACGTTCTATTGTTCCAACTGTCTGGTGGTGGTGTGCCGTAGATGTTATATTTTCGATTTTTAGGTATTTGCACAGATCATTTATAATTGAATTCTTATATTCTGTTCCCATGTCCGTAATGAACGTCTTCATTGGACCGTACTTCAGAATAAAAGATTAAAAAATTGCTTTAGCGACAGTGTTTGCGTTCTTGTTTGGAACTGGTATGGCAACTAAATATTTAGTTAGGTCACATATTAGAGTGACTGCATATTCATTGCCATTCTCTGATTTTGGTAGTGGACCAATAGTGTCTACTATCACCCTGTCGAAAGCGTTTATTGGCGTATTGGTTATTATCAATGGGGTCTTATTGTGCTTTGTGTTTCTAGCTTTTTGGCATTTATGACATTTTCGTATGTACTCAGTAATATCTCGAGTCATACCTTTCCAAAAATAATGTCTTTTGACCTTGGCCAAGGTTTTTGTAATGCCTTGATGACCTCCTTGTATTAAATCGTCATGGAATTTAGACAGTATTGCTTCTTTTTCATTTTGTTTTTCTATATTGGTCACCGGGTTGAGTAGCGCTACTCTTAATGTATTCAATATCTTATTGTCCATTTGTTTGAAATTATCTATTGAAACATGTTCAAAGATATTTTCCAGGGTGCCACTTTGAGTTGGCTGATTTTGTTTATAACGGCTTGCAAGCCTTTGGAAAAATTGACCTAAGTCTAGGATTCCATTGGTATATAAATCGCTAACATCATATCTTGCAGTAATTTTTCTACCATGTTTGAATAAACATAGCGTATGTTTTACATGCAAGGTCAATACTTTACGTACTTCGTCATTGTTTATGACTTCATATACGTTGGGCTTAGAAGCTTTCTCTATAGATTGCGTAGGCAATTCTATTTCTTTGTTACTTGCGCGGATTTTCTGTCTATTTTGGTATCTAGTAGTGACTATCATAATATTTCATATGTAATATTTTGTAGATTTTTAATGGTCATTCTTGATAACGCATCAGCTACATGATTGTCTTTTCCCTTTAGATATTCAACTGTGAATCATACTCTTCTAATTCTAGCCTCATACGTGTCAGTTTAGAACTCGGATTGATCATAGAGAATAGGTCTGTGATCTGTTTTGATTGTAAAGTGTTTTCCATAAATATATGGTCGAAAATGTAATATTGCCCAGTGAATTGCAGCTAATTCCTGCTCACTTGTACATTTATTACTTTCTCCCTTAGTTAAAGCTCTTAATGCGTATGCAATGGGAAGTTGGAGTCTGTTATGGTGTGCCGTGAGTATTCGGCGAAATTTTTTATGAAATTTCTATAATAATTGCAAAATGCTATGAAACGTCTAGCGGTGTCCGCATTGTGCGGCGTAGGGTAATTCATAATTTAAAAATTAAATTTATCGGACAGTAATTTTTTATTAATTTAACGATAGTCAATTACTAATCGCCTTTTCTTTTGTTCTGAACCTGGAGATGGTTTTTTAGGGACAAGTAATAATGGGCTATTATATTCAGATACAGATGGTTCGACAATCCCGTTATCAAAGTCACCTTTTATGCTATTTACATTTTTATATAATTCACTCCATTCCATTATTTTATGGGTATGAATTTTTTCTGAACTATATCATGTGTTTCCCTAATTGCTTTTAGTTTAGCCATACTGTAGTTAAATTTATAATTTTTTTTTTTGTTTTATTTATTTTATTTAATTGTCATTAACTTATTTCAATATTTTATCTTCCTGAAGTTAAGTCATATATATATTTGAAGTCATATATTTCTTTTTTAGACATTTCTTTTTTAACTTATATAATATATATTTGATATACAAGGTGCGTTCCAAAGTAAACAGGACTTTTAAAAAATAGACAGAACAAATGGTTTTATCGGCAAAATTAATTAATTTTATTCAAAATAGTCTCCTCCTGCTTCAATACAGCTTTTTGCACGGTCCAAAAGTTTGTCGAACGAGTGTTTTAGCTCGTTGCCCGGTATGGCCGCCAGTATGCCGGTGCAAGCCTTTTGAATGGCCTCCACGTCTGCATAACGCTTTCCTTTCATCGGCAAATGCATTTTTCCGAAAAGGTAGAAGTCGCACGGTGCCATATCAGGTGAATACGGGGAGTGGTTGATCGTTAAAATGTGATTTTTGGTCAAATAATCGGTTACAAGCGTCGATCGATGGGACGGTGCATTATCGTGGAACAAACGCCAACTTTCATCCATTCGCACCGATGACAAAAACATACTGACACTTAAAAGGCAATAACTTCACTTCTAATAAATGGAATGTTATGAAATTTTTACTGGAAGTCAATGAAGGATAGCAGATTCTAACGCACTAGTCGACATATGGATGACGCCACTAGAGGGCGCTAGATTCAAAAAGTCCTGTTTACTTTGGAACGCACCTTGTATATTTTATATTTTATATATATTTTATATATTTGATTTGCGCACATTATAACGACAATTATTATTAACAATGTATGTATTTACTTTATTAATTACATTGGCTGTGGAGTCCACGGATTTAACGTCTACAAGTCCCATTTTGGGATTTATATCAAAGATTAATTTGTAATTATAATTATTGTTAGTATCTTTACTTAATTTTTCTATTGCATTATTCTGCATTTACTTTAACAATTTTTCCTGCCTATTGTTTCGTATAGCTTTACAGGCAGCAATACTTCTAATCGAGCGGAAATGGTTCCGCACAATTTTACAAATTTTTCTTATTTTAGTAATAAACATTTTTTTTGTATAATAATAATGATAATAAATCCGATGAGGGTAATGTCTTTTTGGCAGCGGCTTGGGAGATGGTGGATTTTTAAATATTTCTTCATTGATTATGAGTTGTGGTATTCGGCTTTCTTTGCTGGAGGTTTACTTTCAGAAAGTCTAATTCGGCAGTGGGGGCGGTGTTTTATTTGTATATAATAGCCACTTAATGTGTGCTATTCTTTTATTTATTTTGTTTTTCTGACCTCCGCGTTTGCCCATTCCCAATCTCTACTCACTCAGTATTTTTGGTTTTTTATTTCCATCAGTGTCCCGTCTCCAGGTCTCCCGCGCTTGTGTAAGGGGCGGCCTGCCTCTCACACTTGTTTTTGTTGTTGTTGTTGTTGATCGTTGGTACAAGTAACGGTTTGCCACTCGTACTTGTCAAATTGTTGTTTGGCGGCTCCGCAGAGATTTAAATCAAATCAGCAATATTAGCAGCATTTCCTCAATAGTCCTCAGTAGTCCTCAGATCGCAGGGTCCTGTCACGGTGGCCATGTAATGTAGAAGCTTCTCTTGCGTTTTATTTGTTTTTTTTATTTAATTTTGGAAGCAGCGAAGGTGCCGCTTCCAGGGTCTAATTGAATCTGATTTTCATTATTCCTTCGGTTCTAAGTAAGCCTAAGTCTGATCGCTGCGCTGCTCACAGTTGGCCAGCAGACGGTTATGTATATCCTACATGTATATATGTGTTATATATGTAATTATGCTCTCTTAAGCTGGAGCGCGAGGGTATATGCATACACTTGAGTTCGGTCAAGTGGTCGGAGAGTGTAAAAGAATGCTGGCACTTGCACTTTCTGTGAACGTGCCGATCGAATCATATTTCGGCCACTTCGGTTAAAGACCGAAGCTCTGTTTATGTAAACACTGCAACAAAGTGTTACGTTGTATTTACTTTGTATTCTTGGTACAGTAGATATTCAATATTTATGCATACTACACCACTGTCGCAATTGCTTCTGCTCATAATGGCTCTTCGACACCACTGTGAATCATCATAATACGCGCCATTTCAACAAGGGTTTGATTTTCCCTTTCTGCGACACCGTTTTGTTGCGGAGTGTACGGTACGGTTAGCTGTCTTTGCATACCACACTCACTCAAATTGTCAAACTGCCGGTGGACAAATTCCTTGCCATTATCATTACGGTATGGCTTTTATTGTCTTTTGTGTTTGATTTTCAACTAACCTCTTGAACGAGTTAGCTCCCAACGTAGGTCCGGAAGTTGAGTAGTGAAGATTTGCTGGTGTTGATCCCAGGATAAACGTTGGAGTTGAGTTTGAAAATCTGAATTCAAGGGTCACCGATGTTGCATTTCGGATGTTAGTTGATACTCTGTCTCAGCGTTTAAGTGGTCGCCGATGCAGCATTTCGGATGTTAGTTGATACTATGTCTCAGCGTTTTAAGTGGGCCGCAACAAAGTATTTCTTGGTGCCCTCTAGACCTCTGGTTGTCGAGGCGGCTTTGGCGGGGGACCGCCGAGGGTGAATGCTGAGGCTCCTCCTCCCCTCTCAGACTGAACTAACGACCGGGAACTAGCGGGGATATAGTTGCTGCTACCGTATCAGGTGAAGCGATGGTGGCTGTGAAGGTGGCCTGTGGTGTGGTATCTGGTGTGAAAATTGTTGTCGTGTTTGGGAACCAGGCCACGACGAATATACTACTATCAGTAGTATACCGAGCATCGAGTAAGTCGTTGTTGTATGGATCGTGGTTCCCCACTGTATCCTGTTGATCTGTATTTTTGTTTCCAGATCCTCCATCCTTAGTTCGTGTATTCCCAACTAATGGGTTATCCTGTTTCTCCTAACCGTCTCTATCCGAGGTATGTCCAACTTCTCTGCTGCGCCAACCCACTCTACCGCATCGTACTGCACGTTGTTCACCATTGCCTTGCAATGGGTGAATTTTATAAGGACTGATCCATTCAATGTTTTGTCGACTCCGCAATCCGTCTGCGGTTTGACGTTTCCTCCATTTGCGATGTAGCCGGCCTCCGGTTCGAAGATCGTTGCGACCAATCCGACATCCAATCCGACATCCTTCGACATCCTTCGTCCGACATCCTTGGAGTTATCACAAGTTCTGTGTTGTTCATGGAAAGTGGTATTAATCTTCGGAATGAAAATACTAATAAATGCAATTTAATTAAAAATAGTATGTCTGTATTATTAATGATAGCGCTTAATTCTAAAAATTCATACATATGTTCGTCGGATAATAATTGTATCCCTTGACTCGTGGACACACCTGTCCGTTTCTTTCTTGTCGAATAGGAATCTGGAAATTACTCCTAACTTAGCCAACAACAGGCTCTCGGCTACGTCATTCAGGTTCAAGCCCAAAATATCTATAGTAAGCGAAGTTCTGTCGATATATTCTAACCTATAAATCCTCCTTTCTTCTTCTATAAATGACTTACTTATGCCATTATTATAGTTGTTAATAAATGTATTCACCCTACTCTGCTCTTCGTTTATGTACAATACTTTGTTAAATTCTTAAACATGAAATTGACCTTGCTGCCTGCTTTCGCTTGTGAGTTTATGCTCTCTCTCAGCCTTTCCTCTTCCTCTCTCATCTTCCTTATCTCCTCCTCCAGCTTTTCAGCGTCATTCGCGTCTAAATTCCCTGTTATCGCTTTAACTACCGATCCCAATCCATTGATCAACCCTCTCGCTCTTCTATGATTGGGCCATATTCCTTCTAACCTAGTTTTCACCATCTGTAATTTATTCCTCAGTGATCTAACTAAGTCTCTTGTTCCTGGCTCATCTACAATCTCTCCAAATGTCCTCTCTATCCCATCTACTATTTCCTCATATTCTTGCAACCTTACAATGTGGATATAGGTTTGGTACGATTGTATCACCCTTGCCGTCCCCATTTCTATCTGAGCCAACGGTTCGTTCCCTTCCAAGGGTATTATTTCGAACCTGCTTTCCTCGGCCACGGCAATGGACCACCTGTTAAAAAAATTTTATTCGTTTGGTTTATTACTTCGTCGGATGACTTGTGACTTTTCTGGGGTTGGGTTGTTGTTATTGTTAGGTCATTATCTTCCAACACCTTGTGTTTAGAGAACCTAGGAGTGAGTTTATCTCTCCGACTCTCTTTCCTAAATATTGTGTTCCCAACCTGCACCGGGTCTGGTTCCTGTCTATCCATATTACCTGCCTCAATTCTCTTAACCTTTTGACTCTCTACCCTTTCCTTTACTTTTGGGTACACCTTGGCCTAAAACGCATTGATCTTCTGTAAATAATCGTGTTCATTATTGAATGTCACGTTATTCAGGAAATCCTGCGTTCTGCCTGTAAAGAGTTCTTGAGGTGTCAGCTTTGTTGCTGAATGAATGGCGTTGTTGTACGTTATAAACGCTTCATTCAGATACTGAGATACAGATACAGATACTCGTGCCTGAGCTCTAACTTCCCTGCCTTCTTGCTCTCCATAATCAACCTGTATTTCTCCGTTATCGTTGAGTGTCATCTTTTGACCGTGGAGTTACTAGACGACTGCTGGAAGGATGTTGTATGCAGCTCAAGTTCGTACTGCCTACAAAAATCCTTAAAGAGGTTCGACGAGAACTCGACTCCCTGGTCGCAGATTATATTTTTGGGTATTCCGAACAGGGCGATGTTATTACTTTCCTTGGCTGGAATAGTTACTCCTCATGCATATCTCGAAAATTTGTCGATAATCATGAAAACGTTTTTCTTATTAACAAAATATAAATCAATATCTCCAAGGGTCTGTTCGGAGTTTCCGTCACGCTGTATATGATTTTATGAGGTCTTCTGTCGTATTTTTGCGTTTGACAGCTATCGCAATTGTTAATTGTTTGTGTTATCAACTGCTTCATATGAGGGAAAAACACCCTCCATTTTAAATGTGCTATTGTTTCCTCTATCCCCCTGTGGTTACTCTTCAGGTGATAATCCGTGACAACTTCCTCTTGCTGACTTCTCTCAACTATATCTGGCAACAAGATTGTACATCTTTTCTCCCTATACAGGAGGAAATTGTAAGATCGGGTCATTGCATAAGTGGGTTTTGCGCACTTCAAATGCTTCTGTGTATTCCTCGTCTATTTGTACCGCCTTCTTCCCTTTAAGTAGTTTCGTCAGCGGCTTTGTTATTGCTGCGAAATCTTTAATGAACTTCCTTTAAGAACCTAATAACCCTAAGAAGGATTTTATCTGCTTCCTGGTCTTCAGGACGGTGAATTTCTTAATCGATTCAATTTTTCCTGGATTCGGTTTGATTCCCTGTGGGGTCACTACGTGTCCTAAGTATTCCACCTCTATTCTCCGAAATTCCGTCTTATCCAACTGCAGTTTAAAATTAGCTTCACATATTACGTATTTGTGAAAAGTGTTTAAAAAGCTTACTTTTTAAACACTTTTCACAAATACGTAATATGTTCCTGCAAAGACGTTAAGAAGACCATGATGTCGTCCATATAAATGAGACAACATTTACCCAACAACTCTCCAAAGATGTTATTCATCAGCCTCTGAAAGGTTGCCGGAGCATTGTTCAAACCGAACGGCATTAGGACATACTCGAAATGACTCCCCTTTGCGGAGAAAGCCGTTTTCGGAATGTCCTTTTCCTGAACCTCAATCTGATGATAATCACTTGCTTAGTCTAACGCCGAGAAGTATTTCGCTCTACCTAGTTTATTCAATACGTCGTTTATTATAGGTAGTGGGTATCTATCCTTTATCACCTTCTTATTAAACTTCCTATAATCCACCACCATTCGCCATTTCCTTTCTCCTGAGGCATCCTTCTTTTTAGGCATCAGCCAAACCGGACCACTCCACGGTGAATGGCTATGTCTAATTATCCTTTGGTCTAACAGCTTTTCCAGCTGTCTTCTCACCTCTTGTCTTTCCTTAAACGCTTATCTATAAGGCTGGGCATATATAGGAATGTCATCCTTTGTTCTAATTTGATGTTTGACTGCGTTTTTAAAAGACAATTGGTCTCCTTCTTTATGGAATATTCCCGGATACTTCTTACAAATTCTGCGAAGTTCTCCGAGTTCTTCTTTGTTCAAATGGTCTGTTCTGATCTTGTCAAACGGAATGCTACTATTACCATTCCTTTCCTCTTCTATAATGTTTAGTTCAACATGTTGTGTGGGCTTGAATTCAATGACATTTATTGGTTCCTCTAAAAATAACTTTTGGTCTGATTCTGCGTAGTTAATCACCTCTATCAGGATTTGTCCTGACACTGCCCTATATATACCTCCTGAAATCTCCATGTCTTCTTTTAATATGGTTCTACTTGGTCTGAAATCCCCATCTTTTAGCCGCACCGGAACAGATATAACTCTTCAATTCGGCTTCTATTGTGTACAGTTCTGATGGTCTGTAGGCCTCAAACTTAATCTTCTGTTTCATGTTTGCTACCTCGAACCACCCGTTCTGCATATTAATAACCGCCTTCAACTGCTGCAGCATATCTATTCCGATCAACCCCTCGAGAAACTGATGAAATTTAAAGAGGAGCATTCTTATTTTACCAACTCCTCCTAACTCCGCGAACATTGGTATAAATGCTTCCCTCTCAACCTCATGCGACTGTGTGATGGTTTTAATGGCTATTGGGTCTTTTAGTTTTCTTATGTATTGTGGTTGTACCAACTCTGGTCGAATAAATGAAAAGGTATATCCTGTATCGATTAATAATTTTATTGATCTTTCCGGCGTAATCTTTACTAACAAATAGGGCAATGTCGAATGACCTTTCCTCGTTTCTAAATATCCTGTGGATTGTTCGAGGCTGACTGTGGAAAATTTGCGTCATCTTCTTGAATGTTATGCAGCTGACCCCTGACCGAGGTTCTACTGCCGTGTTTATCTGCAGTGCCGCTTGAATTAAACGATCTCTTTGAATTATTCGAATTATACGACTGTCTGGACTGTCCCGAATTGTTCGAATTCTTGGACATCCTGGACTGGCCACTGCCTTCTGTGTTTGTTGGTGGTTCAATCGCTAGCTGTCCCCTGCCATTGCTGCTATAACCATTGTTGTTATACCCGTTATTATAATTGTTGTTGTTATAATTGTTACTATTATAACTGTTCCACTGCCTATCTCGGTTCGTTTGGTTCTGATTCCATCTGGAGTTCCTGTTGTGGTAATTGCGATATGGTGTTTGATAGCCTGCAGAGTCCCCCTGATTGAAATTACCTGCCCTGAATGGGTTACCCATCATCGGGTATGGAATTCCGCAATCTGGCCATCCATTCATACCCGCCATGGCAAACGGCATTGGAAACGGAGGATTATTTCCTCCCCACTGGTACTGCGACCAAATGCCCGTCTCCCTGTGGGAGCTGCTCCTTCTCCTGCTCCTGTTTCTGAGTTTCGTTAGTGCTCTTGTCTCGCGACTCCTCCGACCTCTGCGTTTGCGGATCTGGGTCGACGCTTTCCAACGCAACTAACTTTTCCTCCCTACAAGCTATCTCATAAGCCTTGGCTATTCGGGACCACCATGTTCCTTATAGTTACTCCTATCGGTCCCTTTAAAGCCGAAATAAAGGCGTTTAGCACCATCTCCTCATACCATTTAATTTTTTCGCTCCTCAGCAGTATGCTGTTCTCGCCTGTTTTGGTCAAACCTACCAAGGCCTTCTTCAGAGTCATAACCCTAGTGTAAAGGGTTTCTACGTTCAACTTCTTTTCTTTGATATGGGTCAATTCCATTATCAGGTCCTGCTCTGATCTTTTGTCTTTAAAGTGGGAGATCAATATTCTTTTAATTTGATCCCAATTTAACTCCGACTCGTCCAAATCTAGGACCTTATCCGCTGCTCCTACTATCTTGCTCCGGACTGCTCGGAGCGCTATAACTCCTATATTCGATCTTTCTTCCCCCCATAATCAGGCCTAACACCTGCTCAACTGCTGCTATAAAACGATCTAACTTTCTCCCTTCACCGTCATACTTCGGAATAATTTCCACCAGGTCTATTACCTTGATGGCTTCTAGTACGCTTGAAGTTGTTGAACTTCTAACCTCCTGTCCGTCCGTTGGTTTCGACATAATTATCCCACGTGTATGTGTGTTGTTTGTGTTTAAACAGTAAACCGCTGTGTACTTATTCTAGTGATTTAGCTTATAAGATATGTGTTGAATTGCCGAACTTATATATAGTTTGTGTAGTGCATCCTCGAGTTTCCGTGTGTGAAATGGAGTTCTGTAATTAATTATTATGAGTAAATTTCTTCCTTTTAACGTCCAAAATTAATTTAGCAAAATGGGGTTTAATAATACTTGTCGCTTGCTTTTCTTTTATTTATTTACTTCTTTATTTTTTTTCCATTTGTAATACCCTGCATGCTGAAGATAATTGTTCGTCTGTGCGATACAGCCTCCCAACTAATTGCGGACAGTCAGTGCGATGGTATCGTCTACCTTTACCCTAACACCCAGCATGCTGAAGCTAGCTCCTTGGCTGTGTGAAACAGCCTCGGAATCACTTACTCGTAGTACTGTGCATAGCTTACTCGAAGCCATTCCTACGCTAAGCGGCCGCCCTGTACGTACAGTGCGCCGCCCAATACATGTGAATGGCTGGATCGCTAGATTGCCTTCTAACCAACCGAACTTGTCCTCATGTTATGCAGCCGCCCTGTGCGTTACAGTGCCCTGCCTAATCAATGCGAACGAACCGAATTTGTTAAACTTCTAATCAGCAATGGAGCCGTTCGGCTCGACCATTTCCCCTTTTATCATACACTCGAACTTGTTGGCACTTCCCACTGCGCACCAACCTTCTACTGCCGCCGACCGACGGCATGACATCGTTCGACCGGCGAGCCCCATAGTCACATCGAACTTCCAACAACCGCCACCGTTCTCTGACGGTCGTTCGTTTGCTCGAACCGTTCTCTGCGACTTCGAGCCACGACATCTACGATCGTTTGTTTGTTCGAACCCATTTTCCTGCACTTTTAGGCACAACATGAATTAATTTAATTTTTCTTTTAACCAACCTTCGGCCTTGCCTCTACTTCTTCTGTTATTACACACGAAGGTCAGTTCTTTGATTTTCATAGTTTATGGCCTTACTTATGTAGCATTATTATTTCGATTTGGCTTATTTCAGCTTCTTTTTTTTCTTTTTTTTTTGGTATTATTATTTTATTTTATTTTTTTCTTTGATATTATTTGCACTTGCGTCTCTTATTTCCCAATGCCATTTCTAATTGGTAACTCGCGGTTTATTTTTTCCGCCTCCATTTTACACACTCCACTCTACTCACTGTTATTCCTTACATCGCTATTATTAGTACTATCCGCATGTCCTGGTCGTCACGAATCCTGTTTAATCGTCCTTAGGCCTGGAACTACCGACTGCGCCAGTTAGCTCCCAACGTAGGTCCGGAAGTTGAGTAGTGAAGATTTGCTGGTGTTGATCCCAGGATAAACGTCCGTTGGAGTTGAGTTTGAAAATCTGAATGAATCTTTTATTTCTTTCTCGTAGTTTTTATAGTTTTGGTTTGGTACATTTGTGCTTATTCTAATATGCTGATCGACCGAAAAGTAGAAGTGAAGCGGATGCGGTGGTGCGATGTTTGGATCGATTCAGCATCTCCAATGCTAATCGATACAAAGACTCAGCGTTTCAAGTGGTCGCCGATGTTGCATTTCGGATGTTAGTTGATACTATGTCTCAGCGTTTAAGTGGTTGCCGATGCAGCATTTCGGATGTTAGTTGATACTATGTCTCAGCGTTTTAAGTGGGCCGCAACAAAGTATTTCTTGGTGCCCTCTAGACCTCTGGTTGTCGAGGCGGCTTTGGCGGGGGACCACCGATGGTGAATGCTGAGGCGGTAACTAACGCTTTGAACTTTTCAAACACTTGGTCTTACGATTTGATAAAATAAACAACAACTCTAAACTCAACGATATGTCCATAACCCATTGCTTTAGTAACAGAAAAAAAATTCATACATAGCGACGGCACGTGTAACACATCTTTCAGCTTTAGCTCACACTCTCTTGTTTTAATGATCACTGTCCCTATGCCAGTTGAGTCAATAATATTATTTGCCGCTAGCATCACTTTGTTTTTGTGTTCTTCATAGTCTACAAACAGTTTCTTTTCAAAGCACATATGTGATGTCGCGCCACTGTCGATACACCACTTATTAGTTGTTGCTGTTTTACCTTCAGACGCGAATACCGCGAACGAAATTTTCTCTTCGTTCTTTTTCTCACTTTGTCTGTTTTGTGTTTTTGAACTGCAGTGCGCCGCGCGGTGCCAGTGTTTTCCACATATAAAACACTTTCCGTTGAATTGATTTTGCTTTGTGCTCTGTTTACCGTTTTTCTTTACCTCCCCGGTATAAAACGATCGCTCTTTTTCGTCTCGCTCACTCTTTTGATCTATCCTGTCTGCTTCCTCCAGAAGCTTGATCTTGATCACATCGAATGCCGGCAGTGTGTCGCGCGCTTCAATAGCAATGACGAATTGTTCATATTCAGCACTTAAGCTCGATAAAAGAATTATAAATTTTAATTCTTCACGCAAATCAATGTTCACCTCTGTCAGCTTTTCAGTTATTTCGACAAACGAATTAAAATATTGCAACATATTGCAATCTCCTGACATTTTCAAATTGAACAGCTTTTTGTACACCGTCACTTATCGCATTGGCCCGCTAGTCACATACACATCTCGAAATTTACTCCATGCCTCTTTGGACGTAACTGCATTTTTTAAGTATCCCAGTTGTGACGGTTTCACGTTCAGAATTATGCATGCCAATGCTTTCTCATCGCATAATCAAGTGTAAGGTTTGTGAAAGACTGAAGACTACCAATTAAGGAATAGGTGACAAAGCTATTTATTTAACTTGCATACTTCGACAGTTTTCAATAGGTCGTTAGGAGCTTAATGCCTTAAACTCTCGTAAACCACCTTTAAACAACTTCTAGCTCTAATTACCGACTACATAATCTCGCTAACCTTATCGATGTTGGCTGGCGCATGTTTTCAAAATTCATCTGGTTCTAGTTGCTGAGCCACTTCTTTTAGGCGTATTCCTTGCATTAATCAGCCACGTTGTTTTTGAAGATTTCAAAGTTTTTTTCCAAATTCATCTAGAGATCTGGCTTTTCCATGACTTTTTTGCAGTATCTCCAAAAATCATTGTTTAATCTTATCTAATTTTCGCTAACGAAAGTGAGTCCAAGATAAAAATGAATTTAGCAGTTCTTGAGCAATTATTATTTAATATTATTACTTTTTGTTAAGGTTTGACCTAAATTTATTGTTTGTTTGTATTGTAACTTAATATTAATTCAATGGATTAACATTATTGTCTATTGATTGCTTTTAATGTATAAAAAGCATCGCGGATGTCCCAATATTTTTTAAGCAATTAATTAATTAAAAATATATAAATTAAAAATAAAACTTACATTACAATTTTTAGTATATGGAGGAGGAAATTCTGTATACCCACGTGGAATTCACTGATAATTCGCAATGTCTAGAAATAATTGAGAAACCACCACGATGTGTATTCAAGATTTTAACTGAACAATGTCATATGCCAAAGGGTTCGGATTCAGCTTATTTAAACAATATGCATTTGGAATTTGAATTTCACCCAAATTATATAAAAGGATCTGATCGTCGGCATTGGGAAAGCGAATTCGGAATCAAGCACTATGCTGGATGTGTTATCTATTGTGTTGACGGCTTTGTGGAAAAAAACCGCGATGTACAGCAGGATGTTTTATTTGATTATATGAGCCGTAGTGACGACTTATTCGTAAAGGATTTATCACAATACCAGGTAAGATTTAACATTTATTTATATAATAGTGTAAACCCATATAATCCGGAGCTTGTAAAAAAAAGGTAAAAAAAAATTTTTCTGTACGGTCTGTACGGTCTGCTCGTAACCAATACCTACAAAAACAAAACGAAATCGCTCAATGCTCTGACAAGCACCCTTATTTATGACATTTTCTTGTTCTTGCCCTCGGATTTTGTGTTGAGCGTAACACACGAGTCGGTCAGATACAGAGACTTGATAAGTGACCGAAGAAAACGAATAGGTCCCGTTGGGCGTTATTTTTCACTAAAATATTTAATATATATACATATATAATTAAATACTTTTGTTTTATTCGTAAGTAAAAATAAATATAATTTTATTTTACCGAATTTTAATTTTTCAAGTTATTTATGATGAAGAACACCGACTGATTAAATTTAGGTCTCAAACTGAACTCGACTTATTATCTGCATTGATTAACGATCAAGCCTCGGTCTCGAGCTTTTTGAATATGGACTTTGGCTTTCTTGACTTTGATTTACCCTTGAATTCAAGTGCGTTTGCTCTTGGATACAAGTGCTCTTTGATTTGGTCTTCCGATCTTGTAATCTAATACTTTTGTTTTCGAGTTTGGCGAGTCCGAGTTTTGAGCGTGGGAACGTGACAATGGGGTGAGGACTTAGGCAATAAATGCTTAGTCCAGCAATGGGTGAAATGTTTAGTCTACCAGAGTGTGAGAATGTTTACATCCTGTGTTGGACTTTGGGGTTTTTCCATTTGTCTTGTGGATTCGTATGACAGTCTAATTCTTATCTGGTATTGACTGGATAGCAAAGGGTATCCTAGGGTGTATTGGTTTAATTTATTTTTTTTTTTTATATATATATATAATTAAGTGAAGAATCCGTACATCAAAATATTGTACCTTAACATACACAGGGTACAGAAATATTCTTAAGAATTGCCAAACACTATATCAACATAAGTGAAGTTGGAACATAATTGAAAAGTATTTACTGTTGTCCAATTGTCTTGGCGAAGCCTTGCCGTTTGAGTCGTCTCAAAGGTCCAGCGGGGATAAGACGTCTTGCAAGGAGACTCCTATGTCTCTGTAGTCTGTCGCTATATCGACTTGTGTGTCTTCCAATTGGTTCCTCAACTGTGTGAAGATTGAGATCTTTATGAAGTGTGGAGTTACGTATATACCAGGGACAGTTGGTTATTTGTCGTAGTTGCATCACCTGGATGCGTTTATAATTCGATTTGGCTGCGATTCCCCAAATCTGGATCCCATATAACCATATCGGTGTTCTGGATGAGCGTTTTCAGTGTGAAGCATGGATTTGATGTTTTCAGTGGGTTTATTTTTAGGTTCCACTTTTTACACCAGGCTGCCAGAGCATTAATATATTCTTGTAGTCCGTTAGCTGCCTCTCTGCTGTCCCTAGAGTTATATACAACTGCGATGTCATCTGCATAGGTTGCCATAAGAGCCTTGTTCGGTGCTTCCATGTGTTCGAAACTCGGGCAAGGAATATCAGCAGTGTGCAAGGAGTATAGTAGCGGTCTGAGAACACTGACCTGTGGGACTCCAGCTCTCATTGGATATATAGAGGAGTAGTTATTTCTCACCTTGATTTTAAATTCCCGTCCTTCCAGATATGACTTTAAAATGCAGAAGTAGGGCGCAGGTAGTAGGGTCTTTATCTTGCATAAAAATCCAACATGCCATACTTTGTCGAAGGCTTGTTGCATATCTATAAAGACAGCGTTGGAGTACTCGCAGTCGTTAAAAGCCTGTAATATGTGTTTCACCAGTCTGTGGTCCTGTTCTATAGTGCCGTGTCCCTTTCGAAATCCGAATTGATGATCCGGCAAGATATTACCTTGTCTAATAATGTCGTTGATCCGATTGGCAATAAGTCTCTCCCATAATTTAGAAAGGGAGGGTAAGAGGCTTATAGGCCGGTACGACTCAGGATCAGTTTCTGGTTTCCCAGGCTTGTGGATCATCAAAATAACAGCCAGTTTCCACTGTCTTGGGAACACTTGGACCCTTAAAATAGCATTGAAGATTATGCTATATAGATTATCGCTTTTATAGGTAAAACCTTTAGCGTGGCATGGCAAATCTTGTCAAAATCTGGAGCTTTATGTTTCGGTAGTATTTTGATTATTTCGGATATTTCTTCTATCCTTATTGGCTTAATAGGCCAAGACATCTGCAATGGCATTTGTAGGTACTGGTGAGTCTCTCTTATTTCCTCTATCGTGGCGAAGTCATAAGGAGTGAAGCGATCCTCTAGGTGGTAGCCGAATGCATTAGCCTGTTCCACTTCAGTTTTTGCAGTTTCCCCACCAGGACAACGTAGGGGTACCCATCGAAGTGGTTGTCGTTTAAGCGCTTTTGTGCACTTCCACAGCGAATAGTTTGCATCAACGGTGTAGTCCATGGAAGATAATTTTTGCTCAAAGAAATCATTTCTGAGTTCCTTTAATATGATTTTGAGTTGCTTTGCTGCTCGGTTCCACAAGATTCTGTCCCAAGGATCCTGAGTTCTAATTGCTCTTCTTCGAAGACGTCTTTTAGTTCTGATTAGTTCTCTGGCCTCTCTTGTTAGTATAATACCATAACTTCTGGGGCATGTCTCTGGCTCAGCCGGTGTAGAAGCAGAAGCAGCTCTATGTATATTTTGCGTTAGAATGTCTACTGCGTTCTCGATGTCTTCCTTAGAGCTTAGAACCGTATTTAACTGAAAAGAGTTTTCCAAATGTTGTCTGAAAACCATAAGATCAGTTCGGCTGTTTATTAACCGAGAGCTTGGCCTAACATAGGCACCTTCTGTTTGTAGAGTAGCAACAAGGGCTACATGATCGGAGTCTAGATCCCAGTTTTCGCAAATACTTGTTCTGTCTAAGTTTATCCCATGGTACACAGCAAAATCAATGCTCACAGCAAAAATCAGGTAGGTGTGTGACTGGTCACATGTGGGTATCTAGTTGGCGAACCTGTTGCAAGGATATAAGCGCTTCTGGCGGAAATGGCTTCTGCTAGTTCTCGCCCCCTGGGTGAATTGTACGTATCACCCCACAGCCAATGTCGGGCGTTCCAGTCCCCACCAACTAAATACCTTTGGCCACAAGAGACAAGTATGTCTCTGAAGTGCCTTTCTTCAATTCTATTTGTTGGTGGACAGTATATCGCGCTAAATTCCATATCTCCCAGCCGGGTGGAGACTTTAACTGAAGACATCTGAATAGTTCTCGTTTCAATAACTCTTTACGGGAAATGACGAAGAGAGCTCCTCACCAGTACTGCTGCTCCTCCGTGATTATGTCTTGAAGGTTTGTATGCGGAATAAAAGTACTTAGGTACTGTGGATATGTCACTCCCCCAGCCATTGAATTTGGCCTGTCCTCAGGCAGCTAAATTTTGGGTACATCATAATATTGTTTTCTGGCTGAATTTGTTTGTTTACATTGATATTATGGTTCGTGTGTTCTTCGTTTTTCTTAGAATATTTTACAATTAATTTCTTAGATATTCTTTAATTTATACGCTAAATACAGGGTCAAGCTAATTATTGTAATGACATATGTAGTGATGCATATAATTTGGAATATACTGTAGTATTTTACATTTGAGTGTATCATCTCTTTAGTTTGCAAATATGCCATAGGCTCTAATTTTTTGACGTTATTGGTGATATAAACTGTCTGTGTGAAATCTGCTAAACTGTTTGAAATTATAAATTCATTAATCTGGATTGTACAATTTTTAACTTTTATAATGTTGTTGCCTGATGCTATGATCTTGTTGTTAGTGCAATCTTGATTTATTATTGTCTCTGGTAGATTCCAGGTAATCAGAATATATATATTTATACTCAACGAATGGTAGTCGTAGTTTGTAGGGATTTCCACTGTTCCTGTCTGGAATATAAGTTATCCATTTTTCGCACTGAGTGGGTTTACTTCGATATTACTGCATTGGACCATGTTGATAAGGGAGATCATACAAATAAGCATTATTGGGGTGTTGTATCCTTTACTCCTCCTCGACTGGTCTGGAAGTATCGTATTTGCTCTTATTAATCTTCTTTTGCTTTTTAAATTTAGATTTATAGTGTACGATTTTCCTGCCTCGATTTGTCTCCTCAAAGTGTTTATTATCTACTTGTTCAATCCCTCCTGTTTTCTTAAATGGATTGGTAATTTTACTTTCTACAAGTGGTGCTTGCCTATATTTTACGTCAACCTCAAAATCATTTTTCTTATTGAGCTGCTCAATTTTGTTGATTTTGTTTTGTTGGACATTAAATTCTGGGCTTCCTGCATACAGAAAGATATCTGCCGGAGATCGTTTAGTAGTGTTATGTGTTGTTTTGTGATTATAGACGTATAAGATTGTTTCAAATCTTGTGCATTTATCTTCAATGTTTTGTTCACTACCAATGATTCTCAATTTTTCATTTACGGTTTTATGAAACCTCTCAATATCCGATACGCCATTTTTACTTGTCGTAACAGAAATATTTACGCCCTCGGATTTTAGCCAATTTTGTAAGGCTACGCACATAAATGCTGAATCTTTGTCTGCTTATATCTCTTGGGGTTTTCCCATGTCTTTGAATATCTTCATGATGGCTCTTTTTGCTTCTAGCCCATCTCTACTTTTTACTTCAACTAGTGATGCAAATTTCGAATAGACATTAATACAAGATAAGAAGATTTTATTTCCTGTGAGATAAAACTCTATCACATATTTTTCTCTGGCATTCATTATTTCTGGTGTAGTTTCGTATGTTAATTTCGTGTCTCTGTGTTCTGTTTTCGCTATATTACAGATCTCACATTCGTTGATAATGTTTTGGATTAGCTTTTGACTATCCGGGAAGTAGTATTTTCTTTTGAACCCATTAATAGTTTTTTCTATACCTGGATGTAGAACTTCTTTATGCCTCTTTAGGATTAAATCCTTAAATTCCGCATAAGTGAGTATATCAACTAGTTTCTCCGTACATCTCAACAGTTTCGTGAAATTGTTGGGGCTTATGATTTCGGTGAAGGCCCTTTGGAAAATCAGAAAGTCACTATCATTAGGGAAGAATATTGCGCTTTTCTTTGTGCACACATATTCCTTAATAATGTTTTTAGCGAGTTCAAGTGTCATTTCTTTGTAGGTTATTTTCATTTTTAACTTCTGGAAGAAATGGTTAACACTTGTTGTATCACTATCGCCCTTTTCTATCTCTATTTGTCTAGAGAAGAAATTGATTGGTCGCTCAGTTATTGATATGTAGTTCAAATTGTCTTCGGCTGCACTGTGTACCGTTGCATTTGCGCTATCGGCAACCTCACCTCACCTCAAGCATGGCTTCTTCAATTTTTGTGGGAAAGAGCATCCGCTACATAATTTTTTTTGCCAGGAAGATATTTAATCTTGTAATCGAATTCATTTAACTTTATTTTCCACCTTTGCAACTTCATGTTTGGTTCCTTGATATTATTAAGCCACACCAAAAGTTTGTGATCACTTAATATTTCAAATGGCCTTCCGAATAGGTATGACCTTAAATATTTTGTCGTCCAAACTATGGCTTATAATTCTTTTTCAATAGTAGCATAGTTAATTTCGTGTTCGTTTAGCGTTCTGCTGGCATAACAAACGGGCTTATGGTTTTGTGATAGCACTGCACCAATGGCTACGTTACTCGTATCAGTTGTAAGGGAAAAGGATTTTGAAAAATCCGGGTAGATTAAAATGGGATCTGATGTTATCAAAACCTTTAGTCTTTCAAATGACTCGATGTAATCTTTGCATTTGGTATCGATTACCGCACCTTTCTTTAGCTTAAGGGTCATAGGTTTAACTATTTTCGCGAAATTGGGGATAAATTTGCGATAGAACCCACATAAACCCAAAAATGATTTAATTTGTTTAGGTGTTTTAGGTAATGGAAAATTCGTGATTGCATTCGTTTTATTTGGATTAGGTCTGATGCTATTAGTAGTTACAACATGTCCCAAGAATTCGGTTTTATTTTTCATGAACTCACATTTGTCTAACTGCAATTTTAAATTGGCATCCCTGAGCTTTCCAAAGAATGAAGTGGAGTAAATTATAATGTCATCTAAGTATATTAAGCAATCTTGATAGATTAAATCCTTTAAAAGATTGTTCATGCATCTGTGAAATGTTGCAGGGGCATTTTTCAGACCAAAGGGCATACGTGTGTATTCATAGTGCCCATGTTTAGTGGAAAATGCAGTTTTCGCAATGGAGTTTTCGTCCATCTGAATTTGATGGAATCCCTTGGCTAGATCAATTGTCGTAAAGTATTGGCATCTACCAAGTTTGTACAATATCTCATCCATTCGTGGAATGGGGAATTTGTCGTTGACAGTTATTTCGTTGAGATTCCTGTAAACTTTTGTTTCCCAGAGGCGTCTGCCTTCTTGGGGACTACCCAAATGGGAGAACAATACGGGGATTTCGATTTGCGAATGATCCCTTGTTCTATCATTTCTTTGATTTGTTTGTTGACTTCTTGGTCAACGCTTTGGGCGTATTTGTAGGGTTTACGGTAGACTGGATGTTCTGATGTCTGATGAAAATTTACATCCATTCTGCTCTGATCTCTCTGGCTTTCTCGCTGTCTTTTTACTGGTCCACTGTTATTCACATTATTCGAACTTGAAGGCTGATAATTGAGGGGGTTATTCTGCCTACCTTGATTTAAATCATTTCTGAATGTATGATAATTTCCTCTCTGATTAGCAGGTATAGGACGAGTCGAGTTTTGGGTTTGATTAATATTTGGGTTCGGATTCCAGGTTGGAGTGTTAAAATTTTGGCTTGTTGAGGTTACTATAAGTTACTATAATAATGGTGTCTATTGTTATAGTATCTTTGGTTGTTTCTTTGATTTCCACTACCCCTATTCTTTTTCTTCTGCCCTTCCGATTTGCTGAAATATTGATCTTCCGGATTAGCGTCATAAATTCCAAGCTCCATTGTAGCTTGTTTTAACTTTGGGATGGTGTCAATATCCATACGCGCTAACGACATGTATATTCCATCTGGCAATTTTCTATCAATTGTTGCTTTGATGCTTCTTTTTAACATTTCTGTATAGTTAGATTTACTGACAGGGTCAACCTCTAATTGAAATTTGTCATAAATGTTCCTATATTGCACTTCAAGAATTTCGATAAACCTACTTATGCTACCAGGGTATGGTGTTTCTTCCAGCTGCTTCACCAGAGTCACGTAAGGCCTGTGATCCTTGAAGGATATAGCTATTGCTGCTTTCATATCCATCCATGTTGTTGCGTTAGCCTGGATATCGGCTTTCAATGCTGAGTTCACAAGTACCCGTCTTACTGCTCCATAGATAATATGAGCTTGTCGAGCGTCCTGAGTAGGGTATAAGCTAAGTAGTTGCTCAACTTGACTGATGAATCCAGATAGTTTGCCAGGTGTGCCATCATAGTGATGCAGTTCCTTTATTTGAGCCAATACTTGGTTCAAATGAATCTCAGAGAGTTGCGGAGGACTTGCCATTATTGTGTTTTTTGTAATTAGTCGATGTACAGAATTTAAGTATTAATGGACTTTGGGTTTTTTGTTAAATCTCCGGAATTTAATTTAAATTTTGTTTCCGACCGCACGGGTTTTTTTATTTTTTGATTTGCAAATTGTTTCTGACCACGCTGGTTTTTTATTTTTTGATTTGCACTTGCACGTGGATTCTTCTGCGGATCACAATTTAGAATCGCTGCTTTTAATTCGCTGGTTTAGGATAGCTAGTCATATAGCGTATCCTTTACTTAACCAGTACCGTATTAAAGGACTCTCGTTGATCCTACCGACTGCGCCAATTAAATACTTTTGTTTTATTCGGAAGTAAAAATAAATATAATTTTATTTTACCGAATTTTAATTTTTCAAGTTATATATGCTGAAGAACACCGACTGATTAAATTTAGGTCTCAAACTGAACTCGACTTATTATCTGCATTGATTAACGATCAAGCCTCGGTCTCGAGCTTTTTGAATATGGACTTTGGCTTTCTTGACTTTGATTTACCCTTGGATTCAAGTGCGTTTGCTCTTGGATACAAGTTCTCTTTGATTTGGTCTTCCGATCTTGTAATCTAATACTTTTGTTTTCGAGTTTGGCGAGTCCGAGTTTTGAGCGTGGGAACGTGACAATGGGGTGAGGACTTAGGCAATAAATGCTTAGTCCAGCAATGGGTGAAATGTTAAGTCTACCAGTGGGTGAGAATGTTTACATCCTGTGTTGGACTTTGGGGTTTTTCCATTTGTCTTGTGGATTCGTATGACAGTCTAATTCTTATCTGGTATTGACTGGATAGCAAAGGGTAACATAGGGTGTATTGGTTTAATTTACTACATTTGAATAGTGTAGGGTAGTGTAGGGTATATGTGGTATACATGCTATGTGTGTACTTATATAGTAGGCGTGTGATTTATGTAGGCATGTGCTAAGTACTTAGGTGCTGTGGATATGTCACTATATATATATATATGTATAAGATACAACTAAATAAAAAAAAATACTTTTATTTTATAGTTTAATTTTTGATTTTTCTTCGTATTAATTTCTCTTGTTTTTTTTGCGTTGCGAAAGTTGCAATAAAAACTGAAACGCGTATTAATGTACTTATAGCTGTGTCTATATGCTGTTATAGAATGCGACATTAGAAATATATTTTTATTTAATTGTATTTTAGAAACTAAATACTGCATCTAAAGAAAAACTAGAAAAGAATACTAAAATAAACATTGACATTGACATGAGTTGGTTTGGCGAAGGGATTCTTAGTGATGTGGTTACGCTATTTATGTAGTGGCAATGATTGATGATGTGTTCGGCCATGAGAAATTTTTTGTGTTACAATAGGGCAGATAGGTTTTTTTGTTTTTTTTTTTAACTTTCTTATTTTGTATTTAAAATCCGAATGGACCGTCATTAAATGGTTTGGGGGTGACCTCGACTTAATCTATGTATGGAATGTATATCTAATGAGGTTGACTTAGGTGTCTATTGGTATTGGTCTCAAGCGGGTGTTTCCTTTTCAGGCGTCTTAGGGATTGTCTATTATCTAGGAGGTTGATGGCCAGGTGGTTGGGGTGGTTGCCCAGTCTTTTTGTGTATCTTTCGCTGAGACGGGTGATCTCCTCTGCTACCCATGGAATTCCAAGCTCTATATGGATTTTCGTTTTCGTGGTACGGATGAGCGTTAGAAACTGTTCTCAGGCAAACCGTTGGATTCTGATGCGGTTAGAACAGCTTGCCGTGCCCCATAAATGTATCCCATAGGTCCAGACTGGCTTCAGCACTACTTTGTAAATATGCAGTTTGAGTTTTTCTTTGAGTTTGGACCTTCTTCCCAGGAGCCAGTGCAGTTGCTTAAGTCGTAGGTTGAACTGGTTGCGCTTGTTGATCAGGTAAGGGCGCTATGTGAGCCTGCGGTCCAGGGTCAGCCCTAGATATTTGGGAGTGTTATTCATGGGGATGGTTTCCCCGTTGAGTGTGCAATCCCCCCTGCGTAGTGCGAAGGTTGTGTGGGAGGATTTCTCCTCGTTGACCACGATGTTCCATCATTTCAGCCATAGTTCGATATAGAGGTCTCTGTATGATGGCTGATGCTTCCTGGGGATCTGTGGCGGAGGCTAGGAAGGCGGTGTCATCTGCATATGTGGCTACTGTGAGTTTCCGGGAGGGGGTGATGGGAAGGTCTGATGTGTAGAGTGTGAACATGATGGGTCCAAGAACACTGCCTTGAGGTACTCCTGCTTCTATGGGCCTAGGTGTTTTGATTGATGATCCGCATCTCACTCTGAATTCTCTTTCCTCTGTGTACGACTTGAGGAAGGCGAAGTGGGAACTTGGGAGATGGGATTTTGTTTTGAAAAGGAGTCCAAGGTGCCAGACTCTGTCAATGCCTGTTTGACATCCAGCATAACGGCGCAGCAGTACTCCTTCTTTTCGAGGGTCTCAATTATGCTCTCAACAATCCGGTGGCATTGCTCAGGTGTTCCATGAAGGAGTCTGAAGCCAAACTGGTGATCAGGGATCAGTGCAGCGTCGTCCAGTACTGGCAGTACTCCACGCAAAAATACTCTTTCAAGAATTTTGGAGAGGATTGCCAGCAAACTAATCGGAAGATACGAGGCTAGGTTTTCCAGGCTTGAGGATGACAATTACTTCCGCACGCTTCCACTCTTTAGGGAAGTAAGCTGTTGCATCGATACGGTCAGGACATGGTGACTTGTCATTTTTTAGAGAGGCGATCTCCTGCGCAATCTCCTCTGGTTCGACAGGCTGTATTGGCGGGCCAGGAGCACTTGGGTTGTCTACGAACCTTATGGTTGCAGCTCTCTCTTCGCCAGTGCATCTGTCGAACGGTGAGAATGCACTATGTAGATGGTCAGCAAAGGCTTCTGCTCTTTCAACCTCAGACCGACATCAGGAACCGTCAACTTTGCGCACGGGTGATATCTTCTTCGCAGGTCTTTTTATGTGCCTCGTGACATTCCACAGGTTGTGCTGCGGGTCTCCAGGTTCCAGCTCCATAAGGAATCTATGAAACGAGTCCTGCCGTAGGATGGATAGCTTGTCCTTCAAATCCTTGGTGGCACGATTAAGTGCTGTCTTGTCCCTGGGGTTGTGCGAGGAAAACCAGACTCTTCTGAGGCGCCTTTTTTCGGCCACGAGGGCCGCGATTTCCGGAGACCACAGGTGCACGTCTCTTTTAGGTATTCTCGGGGTAGACGGAGGAGGTGGATTCGCAAACTCAGCGGCATTGTGCATCTGTGTTTCCCGGTGAGTCTTCTAGGCGGGGTTTTTCTGAGGACGGTGATGTTCAGGAGCAAGTTTACTGCGCTGTGGTCAGATAGCAGTTTATCATAGCTTGAGCATGTTATCTTAGAGTGTCCTATGCCCTTGGAGACGGCGAAGTCCAGCAGATCCGGCTGCTTTGAAGGGTCGGTAGGCCAGTGTGTGGGTTCTCCAGTGGAATGGCAGTCCAGACTTTTCCGCTGCAGGTACTTATAGAGCTTTATGCCTTTGGGGTTGTTTGTGTGGGACCCCCACCAGGAGTGTTTGGCGTTAAAGTCTCCGGCTGCTATAAACCGAGGACCGAGGGACTCAAAGAAGTCCTGAAGGTGGGTCTCGGTTATCGAGTGTCTGGGTGGGAAGTAAACCGCACCAATGGTGATATCTCCCTGTGGGCTAGAAATCCTGGTCACGGCGCACTGAGCCCATTCCTCCTGAAACGCGGGAAGTTCCGTGTACTGAATGCCACTCCTGATGAGCATAGCTGCTCCTCCGCGTGCTCTGCCAGATGGATGGTTGGCATGTAACAGTTCGTACCCGCTAATGTTAAAGTAGGATCTGGGACAAAAGTGGGATTCCGAAACTAGAAGAACATCGATATTGTCTGTTTTGATGAGATGTTCTACTTGGGCTTTGCTCCTCTGCAGGCCGTTTGCGTTCCAACTATGTTAAGACTTATTTGCATTACTTTCTGTTGAGGATGGGAGCTATAAACTGCATCATCTGCGAGAACATCTGCGAGATGAACTTTTCCATCATCCTCTCAATCGATCCTTCCATGCGGGCAAGCATCGTATCAAGCTGGTTGGGTTGTGGGGCTTCGGGAGTGGTTTGACGGGTTTGTTGGGGATTCGTTGGCTGTGTCACTTGGTTTCCTAGAAGTACGTCCCTATAACTTGTACCATTAATGATAGTTGGTATCTGGATGAGAGGTGGTTTGTTGCTACTCTCAACGGGTCTGGCTTTAGGAGATTGCTGTGCCTTTGCCTTTTTGTAGGCAGGGCATCCTCTGAACGACGCAGGGTTATCAGCTTGGCAATGTAAACAGCATGCTTTCTCATCTTCTTTTTTGGTGCATGACCTAGAGTCATGAGAATCACCACATTTCACGCAGCGATGTTCCAGGAAGCAGTAGCGCTGGGTGTGTCCGAACCCTTGGCATCTGAAACATTGTGAAACATCGTTGAATTTCAGTGGGGGCTCTACGGTGACGACGGATTTGCAAATCCTCTTTAGTTTGAAAACCTCTGTGTTGTTGCTCGCTGGTTAACAACTCGCTGGATTAACAAAAAATCGGGGGAGGCTTGAGGGTCTTCGGGATCGGGATTGGTTTCTCTTCTGTTTTAGATGCCACTGCCTCTGAGGCAGTTTCGGGTTCGTCATGTTCGTCGTCATCTTTTTTGCTTGAGAGGAGGGCAATGGAGTTGTTTGTCAGCTTGCTATGCAGAGCTGCGCTGGTGCTAGGTGTGACGTTTGGCTTCTCTCCTTGCCTATTACGCGCGGACTTGCGCTTGATCTCGCTGGGCTCCGAGAAAGAAGAGCTCCAGCTTGAGTCTCTGCTCGAGCTGCACTTTCCTTGCTTTGAGGGCCTTCTTACAGGGCATTGTTTTGCCGAGCTTGATGGCACGCGTCGAGGCCTGCCAGTCCATTTTCTAGGTTGGCGTTCTATAACGTTTATGCAGAGACACAGTGGGACTCCGCTCTTGGAAGCCCAACCCGGCCCGTAAAATGCGCAATCCACCAAGTCCCAAGTGCGAATAACAAAACACGAAATTTCGAAAAATAATTCAATTTAAAACCGAAAACAAAGTTCCTTTTTGATGAACGATTTTTCAATGAATGTAAGTTTGTGTCATAAACATATTTGACCCAAGCAGTAGAAATTTACCCATCCTGAATAGACACAATATGCTTCCACAAAATGCTTTAGACCTCATATGACTTAAACGAAGATCAAGACGAGAATTTTCAAGAGAAGCAGACATCCGAGCCCACAACATTTACAAAAGGCTGTCTAACCGTCTAAGAAAAGTTCTGGCGAAAAACAAGCAGGACCACTATGATGAAATGCTGGAAAATGAAAGCCCTGATGCATCGACCAACTATTTGTTGTGGAAACCGACGAACAGCATTAAAAGACAGGTTATCCAAAAGGCTCCCATCAAGAATCCTACTGGTGGTTGGAGCGTCTCAAGCCAGGAAAACGCAGACGTCATTGCAAAGAGCTTAGAGGATAAGCCTTTCAATCTCGCTTCGGCAGAAATGAGAAGCAGGGTGCAAATAATCTTAAAACAACCTTTCCAAATGGAAAGCAACCTACTGAAGTAGAGTCATATAGGCCTATTAGTCTTTTACCTGCGCTGGGATTGCGTATAACTGGATCGCATCTTCAGCCTTAGGCAATCCTCCTCAATGGCAATTCGGTTTCCGAAAAAGTCATGGCTCACCAGAACAGCCTCACCGGGTGACCAACTTTGCCTTAGAGGCAATGGAGAACAAGATGTACACAGCAGCAGTATTTATGGACATACAACAAGCGTTCGGCAGAGTTTTGCATGACGGTCTTCTATCAAAGCTAAAAACGCTCTATACTAATTAAAAGTTCTCTTGCAGAAAGGAAATTTAGTGTTGTTGTGGATAGCGAAAAATAGCGATCGATCTTGACAGGTGAACCCCAAGGTAGTGTGCTAGGCCCGACCTTGTATTCGCTGTACACTTCCGACATGCCGGCGTCCTGGGGCTGTGCGGATGTTGAGACGAAGACAGTATAAAAGCAACATACGCGGACGACACTGCGGTAATGGTCAGGAGTAAAGAAATGAGTACTGCAACCAGGGGCCTACAAAATTACGTAACGGCTTTCGAAAAGTGCAGCAAATGTGCTTGCGTAACATTCGCCAAAAGGCATTTGAATTGCCCAGGAATTAAATGCAATGGCTTGACTCCAAACTTCAACACAAAATCCACTACAAATACCTTGGTGTGATTTTGGACAGAGGATTAACGTTCCAAAGGCACACAACTATGATTAAACAGACTGTTCAAAGGATACAAAAATGTCAAGGCTCCTTTCGCCGAGAAACAAACTTTCGTTGACAAATAAAGTTCGCCCCTATAAATCTATTTTGAGCCCAATTTGGAAGTATGGCGAAAGTACTTGTATACGGAATTACAAGTAAATCAAAGCTGAACAAAATAAGAGTTGCGTCCCTGGTACATGCGAACCAAAGGCATAGAGAGGGATCTTAACATAGCCAAGATATGCGATGTATGCAGGACACACGCGGAAGGATACTTACGACGTGTTGGCCTCCACCCCAAGACACCGGCGAGAAGGCTTACCCACCCCCCACGAAAAAGAAGACTGATGAAATATTACCCCCAAGATCTTCCTTCTAGATTTTCCTAAAAAAAATAATTGTAATGAAAAATAATATAATAGTATAATAATTTAATTCTAATTTAATGTAATGTAAATGTTTTTTGTAAAATATTTATTAAGGTAACCGGTGTCACCAGCGACCTCTTTATAGCCTTGCTAGATATTGTTTCAGCCCAAAGGGCGCACCGGCTAGACACATGCCTAGCTTCATACTTGTAAACAATTAACAATTAAGAATATAACAATTGGACTAAATAACAATTAAAAGTCGTCTACGGGATCGACCCCTAGGGGATCGTGTTATTAGGTCCCTCGGTTTACGCCTTTTCAGCCTCCTTAGCGACGTCTCACTGGCCAGTCGTTGTGTCTGTCGTTGTGACCCTGTAGTCTGTTATTGTAGCGGCTGAAGTGGTTATTTATCTCGTCAAAGCCTGTGGGCAGCTTGAGATCTTTGTGCAGTGACGAGTTACGAATGTAACACTAGCATCCGGTGATCAATATGAGTGTTTTGTTTTGGGCCGTCTGTACTCTTTTGATTAAGCTATCACAAGCTAATCCCCGTATTTAGCACCCATACCTCCAGATCGGCGATATAATTTGCTTGTAGATGGTCACCTTATTAGCCAATGACAGTTTCCTCCTTGAACTTAACAGCCAAAAATGTTTGTTCATTGCATTTTGTATGCGGGTTCTAGTGGCGGTGATGTGCTTGGCGAAGGTGCGTCTGTGATCCAATGTAAGACCAAGGTATTTAGTTGAATTGGTCTGTAGGACAGGCCTTCCTTCTATGTCGATAGCAGGCGGGGTTTTCCTTGATAAGGAAAAACAAACATTGGCGGATTTATCGCTATTTATGCCGATGTTCCAAAGCTTCGCCCATTGCTCGAACGTTGTGGCAAACTGCTGGATTCCATCAGCCGGAGAGGCTTCATTGCTTGATCTGTGGGTGATACAGACGTCGTCAGCAAACGTGGACAGCATGGTAGACGGATTGTCTAGTTGCGGAATATAACTACTATAGAGGCAGTACAGGAGCGACTCCAGGCTCTACCCTGTGGGACACCAGCTAGCTGTGCAGTATGTATAGACATTCTTTTTAGTAATTAATTTGTATGTTCAACCTGTAAAGCTGCCACATAGTTAACAGTAAACATGTTAACTTAAATAATACAAATTTTCACCACAATGATATTTCTAAAGCAACCATTGATTATTTAGAGTTTTGGGAAACAAGCATCTCTATGAGGCTATTTTGGTTCCGCATAAGGTAGTCCATGAAGGACGTGAATTCGATCATCTGCTGCTGCTGAGTATGCATCAAAATTTCAAAGCTACTGGTTCTGTAAGTCCCGATTTTAGGACGTTTGCGAAGGTAATATTTTGGAGGACCAAATGAGGACCTCTTTTCCGTTGCGAAAAGACTTCTGGGGATGTTTTGGATTGTATAGGGGTATTCTGTGCGATATGGAGGCGTGCAGACGTTACTTGGTGATAAGTCCGGCTTTTGAGGTCTCTTAGAGGACAGGCTCTATAGTTTGCTGAGTGGTTACCCCCACAATTTCTCATGGAATGAGCCAAGTCATGAAGCTCTCCACAAACGAGACAAGCTGAGCGCAATGTGCAGTATGCTCTTGTATGGCTATATTCTTGGCAATTAGTGCATTGGACGGGGCCTTTGCGCTTGTGTGGTTCTTTTACAGTAATTCTACGATGCAGAAGAAACTGTAGCTTGTAAATAGGATGCACTTAATTTTTCCTGATAGCTTTAGAGTCAGGTTCCATCTCGACTTTAAAGAGTGGTTGTGGTTTCCTGTGTTTGTTCAGGATGTTAAACACAGTTTAACAGTTTTCGCCTTGAAACCCTTTTCGTTTAATGTCTATGTGATCCTTGAGGGTGTTACGACAGGCTCTACACCCTTGAGAACGGCTCAAAGTCCTTGCTACTTTTTAGTTGTTACGTGTAGTAGCTTTTGTTATTTTGGTTTAGGTAGTGTGCAAGAGTCCTAAAGTTCTCTTCGAATTTTACTTTAACCTTGGTTTCGTGGATACTGCTCTTTTTGTGGTATTATGTGGAAATTGTCTTTTCCAACAAGTTCAATTATATTTTTAACCAGAGTATACGAGCTTTTCTCTCGGATGTATATAGGTAGGGGCTTTGGCTTCTTTTTGTCCCCTTCGTCAGTGCTGCGTCACTATCTGCCAATGTTCCAAATCTGTTCTAGTCTTGGCTCTCAGTTCGCTGACTTAAAATGTGCCGATAAAGATTTGTTTTATTTCCCGCCGCAGAATTTTGTTGGTTCAGTTTTCTTTTTCTTTGGATCAAGCGATCCAACGCAATTAGCAGTGTTTTTGGCTTTATTGCTGATTATGCAGCAGAAACGAGCGTTGCAGTCGCCCCGTGCGTACGGTCGATACCGTTTTTTTTTTTTTTTTTTTTATTAAATTGTATTTATTTGTATTGCAGTCAACTGTTACTATTTATAATAACTTATACTACAGAGATTCATAATTTCTAACGAGTATTTACATATGTACATACTTTAACCTATTTAGGGAGTCTAAAGGCATGAATTCATTTAATCAATTAATTTACATATCTGCTTGGCAGATCTGTAGGGTGAATGCGCTGGCGCCTCCTTCTCGCCCTCAGTCCCATTACACGTCTCCTCATCAAGAGTTTTCGAGCCAACTGGTTCGGGTAGTTTCCAAATTTATTAACGTACGCGGTTGCTTGTTTGTTTATGACATCGCCAATCCTTGGTACCTTCAGCTCTTGTTCAATGTCTTTGTTGCGGATGTACCAAGCCGCTCCAGATAGTTTACGCAAGATTTGCGACTGCGCCACACAGGGGTTTGCTATCTCTGTTTCTATATTGTGGATGTGGGTGTTTTTTCTAACTTCTGTAATGGTGTGAACTTTATACCAGAGTGTCTGTTGTGGGCTTAATGTCTTTAGTAAACTTTGCAAATGCAATTTTGCAATTTAGCTTTTTTATATTTCAGCAAGTTTTCTGAGCTTTAAGATCTTCTGAGATTATTGATGCATTTAACGTTTTCTATTTTTAAGGACTCTACAGCATTCCACCAATAGTTTATTTTGCGCTTAGTTTTGTTGGGGTTTGAAGTGGGAATTGAATTATATGTACTGCTGATTTGTTTGTGTTGTTAGTAATGTGCATTTAAGGTGATTGTTTATTAAAGTAAGCTTGAAATAACGCCAAATCGAGAGCAGTCCAGTCGCGGTCGTCAATTAGCTGTATTGTATTAGTATTTCCACATCAGATCATCAACCATAGAACCTACATTTAATATAAATAAACATCATTATAATAATCAATCTTACAAGTGGTTCAATATGTGTTAATGACAGAACAGTCGCAGTTTTATCAGTTGCAGTGCACGTAGTGTAAACAGTGAAAAGTAGAAAAGCCGTCAATAAATTGTTTGCGCAAAAGGGTTATGTGTTGTAGATTGATTAAAGTCGAACAGTTGTGAAGTTGAGCAGCAGTCGCAGTCACAACAGATAACTCCTTGCCAAAGAAACAGTCGAAAAGTTGTGTTCAAGGTCAAGTGTCGTGTCTCGAAATTTTTATTTCACAACCCTTGTTGAGTTCGCAGTTCTGTATAACAAAGTTGAAAAGGGAAAACAAGATAGAGCGACAAAAAGCCGAGTGTGTACAAAGTTGAGCATGCCGAAAACAAGTAGAACCCGCATAAAAGAGCACAAGTAACAAGCAATGAGAGCGATGACGCAGTTTAAGAAAAATCAGAGTGTGGAAAAGAAGGACTGATAATGTCACAGGATGAAAGCACAGTTGCGGCTGCTATAGAAAGCAGCAATGACGTTACAGTTCAAATGCAAATTCAGTTAAGGTCGAAGTTTACGAAGAGAAACACAAACGAAAATATCAGTTGACAATTTGGAGAAAATCGTGAGTGTTTTTAATGGCCATTCAGTTACTATATTTGAACGTAATGCTAAATCCTAATGCCTACGAGCTGTCCGAAAAACAAAAGTATGTACAAGCGAGGGAAAAAAAGGCTGGTGCTGCCAAGCTGTTTTTAGAGTCAGAGTGAGTGATTTTGAAGAGCTCAAAGAGCAACTCATAGAAGAATTTGAGTGCAATTGGAACAGTGCCGATATACATAAGTTGTTGCGCGAACGGAAGAAGAAAAACTCAGAGTCTTTCCATGAATAAATGCTGAGCATGAAAAAACTAGCGAGTACCGGAAATGTCGAAGATGCTGCCGTGTTGCGTTATATTGTAAACTCAATATAAAAAGCGAATTTAAATCTGCTATGTTTCGTTGTAAGTCGTATAAAGCGCTCAAAGAGCAATACGGAATTTATGAACTAATTCGCGAGGAGGAAAATAGGAACTCAGAAAGAAGTTCGGGGACAGCTATAAACAAACAAACAAACAAAGAGAAAAAGAAGGAATTTTGTTTTAACTGTGGCGCATCGGAGCATAAGAGAAAAAGTTGCGTCGCGGAAACTAAATGCTTCAGTTGCAACGAAAACGGTCATATTGCGCGTGATTGCAAAAAGAAAGTCGAGACAGTGCAAATATTTTTGGATCGTAGCCGCGTCAAAACAATTGCTATAAATGGTGTAAGAGTTGAAAGCCTGGTCTACACAGGCTCTGATATAACAATTGTAAACGAGCACGTGCTAAAAAAATTGAACAATCTTGCAATGAACAAATGTGAGTCTACGTTGCGCGGTTTGGGCAATGCCTGTACCAAATCAATCGGATGTTTTAACGCAAAAGTTTAAGTAGATCAAGTGCAGACTGAACATAAATTCCTCGTTGTATCAAACTGCAACTTGAACCATGAAGCGCTGTTGGGGTATGACTTCACTAAAAAGTTCTGTTTGGCTTCCAATGTTAAAGGGTTTTTGTTTCATGAGCTAGAAACAAAACAGACTGCAACAGATGAGTATCCTTTTAATGTACACAGCGTATTTGAAGAGTCGAATATCATCTCAGCACCGCCGAAGTATCAAAATCATGTCGAGCAGTTGATTAAGCTATCAGCCGCCTGCTGTCCTTACACAGTGTCCAATCCAGCTGCAAATCCATCCAGATGGAGTGTTGAACCAATTCTGCCAATCACCGAGTCGGTTGTCCGCCAAAGAAGCTGAAGCTGCCCAAGTTGAGGATTGGTTGGAGAAAGGCATCGTGAGAAAGTCGTCATCCCACGTAGCAAGCAGAGTCGTTGTTGTTAAGAAGATAGATGATAGGTCAGGAAACGTCCAGAGTCTGCATAAACTACCGCAAGCTGAATAGTATGGTGTTGCAGGACTGTTTTCCTGTGCCTTTAATTGAAGATATCCTGCACAAGCTTCAAGCTGCCAAATATTTCACAATAATGGACATAGAAAAGGAGCAGAAAGTCTACAAGCACAACTACGATAAGAAGCGTCGCAATGAGAGGGGCTACAAGATGTGTGATCTCGTCTCCATCAAAAGGATGCAATTCATTGCAGGTCGTAAGCTGGCAAGTGGGTTCCTAGGACCTTACAAAATTATCAAAATTAAACGAACTGTCGCTATGATGTGAAAAAGGCAGCAACAAATGTCGAGGGTCCTGTTGTCACAGCCACCAGTTGTGATAACATGAAACTGTGGAAATTCATCACCGATAATGAAGAGCTGTTTTCTCCCGAGTCGGAAGACGAAGGTCAGGATGGTCGAATTTAAGATGGCAACACACAGGAGTGCTGCCACCTACCCTCTTTAACACGCAGTTGGCAGTCGTCGGTCGGCAGTCATCGTTGAGCAGTCGTCAGTAGTCAGCAGTCAAGAGCAGTCCAGTCGAGGTTGTTAAATTAGCTGTATTGTATTAGTATTTCCACATCATATCATTAACCATAGAATCTACATTTAATATAAATAAACATTAATATATAAATGAATCTTACATCTATATTTGTAGATGAGTTGTGTGTGGAAAAGTGTGAAGTAGTAAAAACATAACTTCGCGGTTCTACTGCACTATCTACAAATCAAAAACTAGACAAGAACGCCGGGTCGACCATACAGACTGTAATGGATCGCTACATAACAACAAAAAGAAAACTAGCCGTCAAAAGTACAAAATTCAACAAATAAAAAAACAAGTCAAAAATTACTTGCGACAATGCTAAAATTCTCACAGATTTGAGCTAGTGGCAAATTCTACTGGTGAAAGTATACAACCGCGAAAGTCACCTAAAGAGGAACGTACGAATGTCGAGCCTCCTCCAATATACATTCGCGAAAAAAACTCAAGTGCATTAGTGAACAAAATAGCCACACTAATAGAAGAAAATTCATTCTACGTAATCCCCTTAAGAAAAGGGAACATAAATGAAACAAAGGTTCAAACTAAAACCGAGGATGGCCATCGTCTACTAACCAAATTCTTGGATGAAGCAGGAAAAAACTTTTATACATATCAACTAAAAAGCGCAAGGGGCCTACAGGTTGTTCTCTAAGGTATTGAGGCAACTGTTTCGACCAAGGCTTAATGTACGCTGAAATCTATTTGTGTAGTTTGTAGTGGAGCACAGCGAACTGCCACAAAAACATGGATGACATCTCTGCAAAAATGTGCAGCAACTGCGGTGAAAGTCACACAGCGAACTGGCATAGCTGGGTAGTTTACAAGGAACTAAAGAGCCGCCATAACAAACACAGAGAATCAAGTCAGAAAATAAGTGCCCTGAACGCACAAACGCAGCACATATCAACTGACAATGAAACGATGATCTCACTTTAGCAAACCCTAAAAGAGTTTATGACTTTTATGCAAACCACAATGCAAGAGATTATGCGAAGCCAAGATATACAGCTCCTTGTGACTCTCAAATCAAAATAATGTCTCCACTTTAAATATCAATGTGGAACGCAAATGGCGATTTAGGGCACAAACTCGAACTTGCCCAGTTCAGATGGCAAAGCCCAAGGCGGCACTGATATACTCATCAGAAGTCACCTCAAACACCACCTATATAACAGAACATAAATAGACTACCTGCAATCCACTGCCATAGCACTGCCATAGTTTTTCAACTAACTTGGTGAGCGATTCATAGCGGCCGGTGACTATAATGCCAAGTATACGCAATGAGGATTACGCCATTTGACCCCAAAAGGGCAAACAACCCTACAACGCGCTCATTAAACCGCGAAACTAGCTCGATTATGTGACTCCAGGTAGGCCTACCTGACCTCATTGACTTCGCAATAATAAGAAAAACCCAAGAAGTAATATTACGGCCGAGTCACTATCATCTGATCACTCTCCATTTCTACTATCCTTCAGGCTTCGACCAACTGGCAAGGTACGCGAAATATGTTTGTACGCATATGGAACCAACTCAAACAGTATTCACAGATGAGGATGTTGATAGCCTG
This sequence comes from Drosophila ercepeae, assembly GCA_018150545.1. NCBI lineage: Eukaryota > Metazoa > Arthropoda > Insecta > Diptera > Drosophilidae > Drosophila > Drosophila ercepeae. The sequence continues at coordinate 598,241 of JAECWL010000182.1, read as the reverse complement.
GTCAAATCGATCGAGGAAACACTTGTTGCTGCAGCCAAGGCCTCTACCCACAACCCAGACACACAAAAAATGACAAATCATAGCAAGACAATTCGAGAAATCGAGCAGCTAGTACTTGAAGAACGAAGACTAAGAAGAGAATGGCAGAATCACAGATCCCCAACGGCTAAAAAACAACTAAAAATAGGTACACGTTGACTAACCAGGGTACGTACCTTGAAGAAGCAAACGCCCAGCATCTATATATCAAACAAATATGGCCCACCAGAAAAAATAACCCTTTGTGAAAAGCACACAAAAATATCCAGCCATCGGCAGAAACAGTCGTTCCACTGCGAGGCCCCTCTGGAAGCTGGATACGCAGCGACGAAGATAGATCTAATGCGTTTGCGATCACCTGCAGAAGGTATTCCAACCCAATCCAATACCTGCAGTAACTAAAAACGGGCCACCTATAAATCCAATTACATTCAGCCAAAATGAGATAGCATCCACGATAAAAGATCTTAAGCCCAAAAAATCACCTGAACATGACTTGGTGACACCAAAAATGATTATAGAACTTCCACCGTGTGCGGTTCTGACCTTATGCCATCTCTTCAACACTATTATGAAACTTGGATACTATCCCCAAAGGTGTAAAAAAGGCGGTTATAGTAATGATTCCCAAGCCAGGCAAAGACAAAACCCACGCAGAGACAAAACCCAACCTTCATTTCTTACAGACCAATCAGTCTTCTAACGCGTCTCTCGAAATTGTTTGAAACGGAATTTTTGAAACAACTAACTACCTACCTAAAAAGACGGAATACATCATCGCATCAATTTGGCTTCTCAAAAATCATGGAACGATCGTACCGCTTTCGAGCACCGGAAATACTGCTCAGCCATATTCCAAGATGTTGCACAAACATTTGGCCGAGTCAGCTGGAAGGACTAATGCACAAGATAATGAAACTGCTTCCCCAGAACACACACAAAGTGTTCGAATCTTATCTCTTCAATAGAGTGTTTTCAACCAGGTGTAACAGTTCGAATTCACATGACCACGTTATCAATGCTGGAGTCCCCTCAAGGTAGTGTGCTGGGTCCCGTTCCTTACCCCCCCTAACACAGCAGACATGCCTACAAACTATCAGCTCACAACCTCTACGTATACTGACCGTATACTACACCGTAACAGTAAGCCGATCTAGATGCCCAGCAAAGGCACCAAAAACTTGCCTGTCATCTTAGAATAGTGAAAAGATGGTTTGCGGACTGGTGCATCAAGATAAACGAGACCTAAAGCAGACATGTAATCTTCACATTAAACAGACAAACCTGCCCATCCTGTACTCTGAAGAATATATTCATCCCACAAGCAGACACAGTAACGTATCTCGGCGTTCACCCAGATAGACGCCTCACCTGGCGGCGACAATTAGAATCTCAGGGACTCATATGAAGCTTAAAGCAGCCAATTTTCACTGGCTTATCATTGCGCAGACGGTACATGAGTTTTTGATGGGCTTATGCAAGTTTTTTAACATCGGCACACAGAATTTGGATCGGATGAGTGCCTCCATGCAATGAGACTTCATAAGTGAAGAGAGCAATGAGGTGTGTGAAGTTGGAGCATGCTGTTCCTCGTGACCCAAGGACTCCGACGCCTTCACACGTACACATGCTCTGAGAATTCCCTTTGAGTCAATGAACGGAGCCAGAGTAGCTAAAGCACTAGTCTATGGAATCGGTCCCTTCAAAAGCAAAAAGTTGTATTCCCCCTGGAAATCTAATCGTGGAATATGCTGGTTAAAGGCGATCTTGAGCCTCTGACATCACAAAATTCGGAATTTCAGTATCTGGCTTTGTGCATCGATTAAAAAGTGGGTATATGACTGCTGTTACTACTCCTTCTCCAAAATAGTATCGACCGTGTCAAATGAGTTGTGAGACCAGAGCTCTCGCTCTTAGCCATTCAGGTCCTTGCCACAACAGCTATCACGCAGGTCGTGTGCTGACACTTTTCAGCGAGCAAGGTCGGCAAGATTAAACGCGGAACTGACATGCTGACAAATCCTTTCAACTAGGCTTCGAGACATCTTGGCAAGTTTATTTATTAGCGACAAATGTCGTTCAAGCGCTTGGAGGTTTTTTAAGCCATGCCAAAACAAAACAATTGTACAGCCGGTCTACAAGTAGACCTCGGAAGGGAATTAATCAGTACTATGCATAATTCTCAGAATAGCACGCACCACAAAGCTCTAAGCGAGGTATATACACTGTTTTTATGGGCGCAACTCTGGTCTTCGCTGCAAGTAGATGAGTGGATGTACGGTAATTGCATTCTACGCGAATGATGGATGGACGCTTTGGGACAGGATCGTACCCACCTGGGAATATGAATGTCGCCTAGAAGATCACTGTCATTTTGGAAATCTCACCATTTGTTCTCGAGACAACTTTGTTTGTTGCTCTGAAAGGTAGGTGAGAATTGAGGATTTGATATTAGAGGAAGTGCAGAGTGAAGTAATAGAGTATAGGTCGTTGTAGTCAAAACACAAAACCCTAAAAGGCTCATGCTGGGCATATGTAGATATACAACAACTTAGGAACAGAGGACTAAAATTATGTTATATGTTAGTAGTGTTAGTAGATGCTAGCTGTCTGCATTACCATTATTGGTTAATGAAGTAAATTGATTAGAAGGTGTCTGTTAAAATAAAAAGGGAATAAAAAATAAGAACTTGGCAAGGGTTGATCCCAGCTGAGCTCTTGCAACCAGATTTCTTGCATGAAAATCTTGGCGCGGACAACGAATGGCGCGAGCCATTTTGTGGATGGAATTATTTCGCGTTTTGCGATACTAGCGACGCTAGCTGGACTCCAGAGTCCAGAATATCGACATGAAGTTTGTGCCGCTTTGGAGCGTCGGTTAAAACCTTTTTGTGGTTGGACGTTCACATTCGCAACGGAAAACCCGCAGTCTCTAAGCCCTGGCACAACTCGCTGGTGGCCAGACTGGCCCCTCGCACACTATGCGCGCCAACCAGAACGCCATCAACGTACATGTGGTCCTTCAAGATTCGACTAGCTTATGGATATTGCTGAAACGAGTCTTTTGAAGGGAGTTTGAGGAATCGGATGGCCAAAAGGGGTGCACAATTTATTCCAGTCTTTAATCCTGAAGGTAGTGCGGGCGAAAGGGGATTCGCATTCCGCATCTAGTTAGTCTACCGTTTTGGAAGGTATATCCTCCACCCCGGAAAACCTTGTGAGTAGGTTGTCAAGACTTTGATCTTGGCGGATCGCAATGCGAGTGGTGAAAATGGATACGGATCTTGTGTTTAATGAGTTTTTCAGTGGACCCGAAAGTATCCTCCCGAAATGGTCTCTTGAACCAGAAGTGATCCACAAATATTAGGAAGGGAGCCGACGAGGGTAATGGAAGCAAGAATATCTGCGCAAATCAGTCAATCAATCAATCTGCGAACTACTATAAAGGAGTTGATCAGCCAAAAGGTGATCTGGAAACCTGCTTAGAAAATTGGGAGAAATCGGATATGAAGGCTCCGTGAGAGTTGAGGCAAGTCGAATGCTAAGGCTTCGTTTTTGATGCGAGGTTTGGAGGGGAGCCAATATCGAATTGACATAACTTCTCGGCTTTGCAGCAAGTGTCATATTAAGGTCAGTGCATTGAGCTTCAACGTTCTGATACGTGGGTTTAATCATGTGTAATATTCATGCTTGCATAGGGATGCTTCGATGTCCTTTGTAAATGTCCTGTAATATCATCCAGCCAGTTGCATTCAGTTGGACACGTCTTTGTCGCTTGCATTCTTTTTATTGATTGAATATATAGTATTTTACATAAAAGTGTTCTTAGCCTAGCGGAGCTTCGCTGTCGGTAACCCCAGCAGCGTCGATTCTATTCAGCGCTGAAGGAAGGTGGCAGTGTTTCACCGGAAATGTTGAAAGTGGAGCGAACTGGATTCTCGTACAATTCGAAACTTGGTGTTGTCGTCCGAAACCATTTTTTTTTTTTTTTTTATTAACTCTGCTATTATTTATTGAATCCTCTTAAATAAGAACTAACAATAAGTTTAAAAATCTTAACTAATACAAAATTTTTCTAAACAGTTGTTTTATTTTTCCAACTGTTCCGAGATTAAGAATTCCCTAAATTTTTCTTCGCTGGGTTGGTAGGTCCCTTCGTCGGAGACGGGAACGACTGCTGGGTTAGATTTCTCGTTAGGTGGTTGGGGTGCGAGGAAAGCTTGCTATGATATTTTTTCATAAGCTCTGTGATTTCATTGATGACTGGTGGAATATTTAAGTCTCTTTGGATGTTTTCGTTCCGAACGTACCACGGTGCCCCAGTGATGGTTCTCAGAATCTTTAATTGTGCTCGCTGTATGATATCAATATTGCTGTTGCTGGCGTTGCCCCATAGCTGTGCACCATAGGTCCAGATGGGTTTCAATACAGCATTGTAGAGTAAGACCTTGTGGTCCAGGCTGAGCGGAGAGCCAGCATTGATGAGCCAGTGTAAGTTGTTAGCTTTGAGCTTAAGATGGTTTTTTTTCGCTTTAATGTGCCTGCGGCATGTGAGTCTTCTATCGAGGTGTACTCCTAGGTACGTTACCTCATCTGCTTTCGGGAGTGGTATGTTGTTCAACAAAAGTGGTGGGCAATCTTGTCTGTTCAGCGTAAATGTCACGTGCTTGCATTTTTCCTCGTTTACTTTTATACGCCAGTCAGAGAGCCACTTCTCAGTGTCTATGGGGTGCAATGCCAGCTGTGCTGTAGCTTGGATTGGGGACCTTGAACGGATAAGGATAGCTGTATCGTCGGCAAACGTGGACACTGTTACGCGACTATTTGTAGGAATGTCAGCAGTATAGGTGAGGTATAAAGTTGGCCCAAGTACGCTGCCTTGGGGGACTCCAGCCTTAATTTCGTGGTCAGTGGAAGTGGCAGTGTTGCACCGCACTGCAAACTTTCTGTCATATACGGCCGCTAGTGTGAGGTAACTGTTGTCCTCCAGCTGTATATTGATAGATGTGGCCTGAAGATGAATTTCAGCAAACTCTTTGTAAAAGTGGTGCTTCATACGGTTCCTAATTAGAATGCCGGTCCCACCGTGTGCTCTACCATCGAGGTGATTTGTACCATAGAAGTTGTAATCTCTTATTTGAAAGATGTATTTGCTTGTAAGATGAATTTCCGAAAGAAGCATTACGTCGATATGCTTCTCATGTAGGTATGTGAAACGCCATTGGCGTTCCACGTAGCTATGCGTAAGGTAGCCATTATTTATTTTGATTGTTGGAAGACAAGCATTTGTATCAATAGGTTTTGATTACGCATCATGTCTTCAATGGTGGTTCGCATAAATGTCATGAATTCCATCATGCTCTGTTGTAAGGCTTGCATCATAGCTTCAGTTTTCGTTTCTTGCTGCTCAGATGGCCTATAGTTTTGTTGAGTGTCTAATTTTGTGTGTTCTTCATGTAAGGTTTGGGAGTTTCGAGTTGGAGGCGTCATACCTGATTTTAAAACGTTTGCAAAACTTATCTTGTTAGTGCTTGGTATAGTCCAGAGAGAAATACTTGTTGGTTTCGAAAAAAGTACTTCTGGATTTGTTTCCGATGGTATCAGCGTAGCTGTTCCTTGGTGTACCCGTGCCGTGTTCATTCTTTTGTGGAGACGGGTTTTCAGCTCTTTGTAGATTGGACAGCCTCTGTAGTTTGCTGTGTGACTACCCCCACAGTTACCGCACTTTTTCGCGCTTGCATTTTCTTTATTAGCTTGGCAGTGTGTGGAGACGTGGAGATCTCCACAGACTACACACACTGGGCGAAGTGTGCAATACGATCTCGTATGGCCGTATTCTTGGCAGTTCATACATTGAACAGGAGCGTTACGTTTATGCGGCTCTTCTACTGTAATCCTACGGTGCAGAAGGAGCTGGAGTTTATAAATTGGATGAACTCGTTTTTTTTAGATGCTTGTTTTCTGGTTCAAGCTCAATCTTAAAGAGTGGTTGCGGCTGCCTGCTTCTGTTTTTAATATTGTGTGCGCTTTTACCGCAAAATCCCTTTTCCTTTAGCGCCTCAGCTGTCTCTTCGGGCTTTACAGCAATGCCCTTCAGTACTACTTGTAGACCCTTGCTACTTTAAGCTGGTAGGTGTAAAAGCATGTTTTGTTTGCAGTAAGATGGTTTGTGACTTTTCTGTAGTTTTCGTCCGTTTTCGTTTGAAGTTTTATTTCATTAATAATACCTCTTATGAGGGGTATTATGTAAAAGCTATCTTTTCCAATAAGGCCAATTAAAGAATTTACCAAACCGTTTGTGCTCTTCTCGTGGATGTAAATTGGGGGAGGCTTTATTTTCTTTGGTTCGTTATCGATGGATTTCAGTGGCACGTCCTCGTTGGTATCTGCCAGCAAAGCGAATCTGTTGCTATTTGCGGGCGCTTCATTGTTGATCGAGGTAGTATTGTCGCGTATATTTTTCGGCTTGTTTTCTGTATCGGAAGTTTTAGGGCTAAGCTTCCGCTTTATTGTAATGTAGCGGTCCATTCCAGTCTGTGAGGCCGACCCAACTTTTTTGTTTGCGTTTTGTTTTGCTATTTGTGCAGAAGTGCCGTTTGGCTCTTGGGCTTTTGTTTTTGTATTCGCTGACTCAGTAAAAGCGTGAGTGGGTGCAGCCAATGGCGAAGTAGAGCGGGCTGTCGATATTGCTCCAGTTGTTGTTGTTGCAGATAGCGGAGCTTGTGTCGGAGCTAGAAGTGCGGGAGATCAAGAGCGCGATCTTTCTTGATTTGTTGGTACAAGAAGGTTCGTTGGGTTATGGGTTATTGGCCGCTCGTTGTCTTCGTTTGCAGTTGTCGTGGAGACATAAGAAAAGTACGCGTTGTTTCGTTGCAATGAGAGCCGGTGATCGTCTTGCTCTCGTTGTCACTGAGCACGAGTGTCGTTCTGGCTCATAGTGCCTTTTTTTTTTAAATTAATTTGTTTAAAACTATTATTTAACTATTTCAAACGCAGAATATGTATTCGAGCGATGGTGCATCGCCCGGAGCGTCATTTCGCTTTCGATATATTTATTTGTTTTTTATTAATAACCATTCACTTCACTAGAATCAATTGATTTTACAGGAGCTCGATGAAAACACGTATTCACGCATCAGCATACGAATGGCTAATGAAACGAAACAATTCAAACACAATTTATGCGGTTTGATGTACGTGCATCGATCTTGAACGGACATCTGCAGGAATGTTGAACATTTCCGGATAGGATGGTTCTCTTTCGAACATAGTTTGCAGGATTCAGGTTTGACATAAACCTTATTTTCGAATGATTGGATGCGGTTATTATTATTAGGAAGCACGTCTCTCTTTATCATAAAAGCTTAAGAGTGCGATATCTCTCTTGGAGGAAGGAATTTAGCTCAGACCAGAAAATAATATCTGTGCTGCCATGAAGTGACTGTCGCCAAAAAAAAAATTTGAGTTTTAGCAACTTTGAGGAGCACAGGAAAACAAAAAGGCAATCCCAATTCTCAGTTTTAACTTTGGAAAGAACCACTGCGCCCACCTTAGATTCTGCGCAGCGCTTCCAAAAGATTAAGTGTAGGAGGCATCCAGGTACTTCTCCTAAATTAGTTATGAAAAAAACGCATTTAGATGAAAATTCGGTAAATCAACATAGCTACAGTGGAAACTATGTCAAATTCCAACTACTCGCCGAACTCACCACGAAAATGGATAGCGTGAGCAATGCTGAAGAATTGTGTGCTCAGTCCAGCACTAGCCAACAAGCCGCCAGAACTGCGGCAAAGCGCATTGTTGTCAAAGCTCCTTCCAAGCGTCCACTAATCGTTATGGAAGGCATCTCCGACGTCAATACACTGATGCAAAGCATCAGGAGCATTACTGACGCAGATTAGGTGGAGTTTCGGGCCTCCATGGGTGGGGTTATGCGACTTTACGCGGCCGACGCCGAACACCTTCCGCTCTATTGTCAAGTGGCTTAATGACGAGCACTACGAATACTACTGCTACCAATTGAGGGAAGAGAGGCCATTCTGGATATGCATTAAAGGGACCATAGCACTCTTCATAGTCACATCAATGAAAAGCTGGTTAAGCTTGGCCATAAGATGTTAGAGGCACACACACCCCAGCGCAGCATCGAACCAGGCTGCCCCGAAGCGAGACCGATTAACATGTTCTTAGTTAATATTGCCACTGCGTCAAATAACAAGGTCATATTAAATGTCAAGCCACTGTGCCACATGATGGTTGCAGTCGAAACGCTCTGGAAACGAGTATCTGTTGTGCAGTGTCACCGATGCCACCAATTTGGCCACTGGGCCAAATACTGCCGACAAGCCCACGTTCGCGTAAAATGTGCAGGAGAACACACCGCAAGTAGCTGCACTCGGCCTCGCAATGAACTATGTACGTGGTACAACTGTGGGGAACAGCACCCTGCAAATTACTCAGGATGTGCCAAGTTCCAGGCATTTCTACAACGGTTCAGGCCCAAGCGCGGCATGGGTGCCGGAAGAACAGTCAACTAGCATTCGGTGCCGCGACCACGGAGCATAACCAGTGTAATGAAGCCGCATTCGATCAAGAAGTCGCCGCGGTCGAGCTCTGCATCCAATGGCAAGCTGCAACACAACCGAGGAAATTTTGAAAACGCTCAACAATAGCATCAATGCTTTACGCTTTACCAAGAGAAACAGATGGACCTATTTTTGATATTGCTAAAGCAGCATCAGGAATAGACACAGCAGCAGGAGAAAATTGTTAAGTTGCTCTCTGCTCGTCAAGTGCAGCAAGGCTCAAAATAATGCCGCTGCGCATTTTAGTGTGGAACGCCAATGGTGTGTCCACTAAGCTGCCCGAACTAGATTGTCTGGTGCGGCGAGATGAAATCGACATACTGCTGCTTAGCGAGACGAACTGCCGAGGGACAGGCTCACCTAGGCTGTACGGTTTCGATGCCTATCCCGCAAACGACCCAAGAGATGGCAACGGAAGTGGAGGAACAGCTATCCTGGTTAAGTCCAGCCTAGTCCACTACCCGTTAACCCCAATTACTGCCGACAATGTGCAACTTGCGTCTGCAGCCATACAAACAGTACTCGGCACCATTAACTTTAGAGCAGTCTACTGCCCACCGAGATTTGCATGGACTACGGAGGAGTTTACCGACCTCCTAGACCAAAACTGCCCTAGGTATATTGTGGCGGGTGACTGAAACTCGTCTCACTGGCTCTGGGGTGCAGAAAGGTGTAACCAACGAGGTTGTGCGCTAGCGAATCTTGCCCTGAGCACTGAGGTGAACTGTCTTGCCACAGGTGCCCACACACGATACCCGCCTGGCAGCCGAGGCTCTTCTGGCTTCATCGATTTTGCCCTGACAAGGGGCATCCTGGGTATCCACGTTGATATACGGTCTGTCGTTGAGCTCAGCCGGCATACCCGACGTCGGAGAGGCTGATAACCAAGCGAAACAACCTTGAACTCTTAAAAGGACAACATGAGAGATCTCTACACCTCGATACTGAAATCAACTCTGGGGTGACTTTTAAGACGCCGGTGAATTGTTCACCAACAATGTCAAGACGGCAACAAAAATGACAGCACACACTGCGCCCCGGAAATCCGCAATATCGGGTATCCCGATCACCAACGCGATCCTGCTTCTGATCAGCGACAAGAGACGCCTATGCACAAGGTGGATGTGGTCTCGACACCCCTAGATAAAGCAGCGTGAAAAAGAGAAAAGACCGAGCTACACTGGCGGATCACAAAACTGCTTGGTTTAATGCGAGACTGGCGAACACTGGTACTGATAATGACGCGACGCACTCACTTTGAAAGGCCACACGCGCCATCAAAAGAAGGTGCAGCATGAAGGCGCCGCTGCTAAACAGCAACGGGACATGGTGTCGAACGGACTTGCAGCAAGACGAGCTTTATGCTGGGCACCTGGCTAAGCGTTTTCAGCCATTTGAGCTGGCTAGCTCGGACCAAGTATTCGATACGCATGCCAGGCTGTCCCAAGCGCTCCTGCCTATCAGCTCTTTTGCCCCCAGTGAGATATCCGAAGCTATTGGTCGGTTAAATATCAGCAGAGCACCTGGCCACGATACTATATGCAACGCCACACTAAAGGCATTACCAAGTCATGCAGTTCGCTACATAGCGTTGTTGTTCAACGCCATAATGAGATTGCAATGCTTCCCTGCAAAGTGAAGGCTCGCATTAATATCTATGATCCACAAACCGGGCAAGTCGGCAATGGACCCCGCGTCCTATCGGCCGAACAGTCTTCTCCCTTCGACTTCGAAGGTGTTTGAGAGACTGATTTCCCGGATTGTTAGGATAATGGACACTCAGAAGAGGGACTCCTGAGCTTTATCGGCTCGTTAAGCAAGTACTGACGGCATTTGACCGGAAACAATTCTCCAAGAAGAGGGCATTTCTTGGACATCAAGGAAGCGTTCGACCGAGTTTGGCACACAGGTTTACTTGTCAAAATAAAGGAGAGACTACCTGCCCCAGATTTCCACCTACTGAGGCGTTTATTCTCAAAACGTAGATTCAAAGCCACCGTCGGTGAGCGGAGATTTGGATACGATCTCGTGAGCTTCACCACTTGTCTTGGAGTTAAGGTGAAAAAGTTTTTCAACCTCCGTCAGCCTTGGATTGGATATATAGATGGGCAGCACAGCCTTCGTAGACGGAGTTACATGACAGCCACTATTCCGTCCTCACCCTCAGCTTTAAGAATAGAGGCACATGCCTCGTATTCTTGTTCTTGATAGCCGGGATGGACCGTTGAGTTACTCTGCTCGAGGCAGATGCAGACGACTCACCTTTTGGTCTGGGCCTCGTCGAGGAGCTAGAGGGAAGGGACAAATTTCTCGTAGTCTCGATTTATTTTTGTGGATAATGGTTTAACGATGAATGGACTTATCTGCGATATCTGTAATATTTCATCTGGCTCGAAGGACCAATGTTTGGGGCAAGGCGAGATGATGCGGGTCCAAAGGTTATGGCAGATAATGCAAATATAACACACGGGTTGATGCGGGTCCAATCAAATGGACCAGTATAATTCTACCTGAACAACGAGTTTGGAGAAATTTTTAATCCATATGGAAGTCGGGTTAAGCGATAGAAGCCATTGCTCGTTTTTTTTTTTTTTTTTTTAAACGTTCTTAATTTGTATTTAAAATCTGTCCAAGTGGACAATCATTAAATGGTTTGGGGGGGACCTTGACTTAAGGGAGGTACATGGAATGTAGATCTTATGAGGTTGACTTAGGTGTCTATTGGTTGGGGAGATCAAGCGGGTGTTTCCTTTTCAGGCGTCTTGGGGATTGCCTATTATCTAGGAGGTTGATGGCCAGGTAGTTGGGGTGGTTATCCAGTCTTTTTATGTATCTTCCGCTGAGATGGGTGATCTCCTCTGCTACACATCTAATTCCAAGCTCTTTATGGATTGTTGAGTTTTCGTGGTACGGATGGGCGTTCGAAACTATTCTCAGGCATTTATTCTGAAATCGCTGTATTTTGATGCGGTTCGAACAGCTTGCCGTTCCCCACAACTGTATCCCATATGTCCAGATTGGCTTAAGCACTACCTTATAAATAAGTAGCTTGAATTTTACTTTGAGTTTGGACCTCCTTTCCAGGAGCCAATACAGTTGCTTAAGCCGTAGGTTGGCCTGGTTGCGCTTATTGATTAGGTGCGGACGCCATGTGAGCCTGCGGTCCAGTGTCAGCCCTAGATATTTGGGAGTGTTATTAGTTGGGATGGTTTCCCCGTTGAGTGTGATGGGGGGGCATTCTCCCCTGCGTAGTGCGAAGGTTGTTTGTGTAGATTTCTCGGCGTTGACCACGATGTTCCATCGTTTCATCTATGGATCGAGGGCATTCAGTTGCCTCTGGATGATGGCTGAAGCTTCCTGAGGATCTGTGGCGGAGGCTAGGAAGGCGGTGTCATCGGCATAAGTGGCTACTGTGAGGTTCCGGGAGGGGGTGATGGGGAGGTCCGCTGTGTAGAGTGTGTATAAGATGGGTCCAAGAACACTGCCTTGTGGTACTCCTGCTCTTATGGGCCTAGGGGTGCTGATTGATGATCCGCATCTCACTCTGAATTCTCTTCCCTCTGTGTATGACTTGAGGAAGGCGAAATGGGAACTTGGGAGGTGGGTTTTAATTTTGAAAAGTAGTCCTGGGTGCCAGACTCTGTCAAACGCCTGTTTGACATCAAGCATAACGGCGCAGCAGTACTTCTTCTTTTCGAAGGCCTCAAGTATAGTCTCAACAATCCGGTGGCATTGCTCAGGTGTTCCGTGAAGGCGTCTGAAGCCAAACTGGTGGTCAGGGATCAGACCCGCCTCCTCCAATACTGGCAGTACTCTACGTAAAAATACTCTTTCAAGTATTTTGGAGAGGATTGCTAGCAAGCTAATCGGTCGATACGATCCTAGGTTGTCTTCAGGTTTCCCAGGTTTGAGGAGGACAATTACTTCCGCTCGCTTCCACTCTTTAGGGAAGTACCCTAGACGGAGGCAGCTGTTGAATATGTTGGCCAGCCTTTGGGAACAGATTAGGGGCAACATTTTCAGTGCTGTTGCATCGATACGGTCGGGACCCGGGGACTTGCCATTATTTAGGGAGGCGATCTCCTGCGCAATCTCCTCTGGTTCGACGGGCTGTATTGGCAGGCCAGGGGCACTCGGGCTGTCTATGAACCTTATGGTTGCAGCTCTCTCTTCGCCAGTGCATCTGTCTAACGGTGCGAATGCACGATGTAGATGATCAGCAAAGGCTTCTGCTCTTTCGACCTCAGTCCGACACCAGGAACCGTCCACTTTTCGCACGGGTGATATCTTCTTTACAGGTCTTTTTATGTGCCTCGTGACATTCCACAGATTGTGTTGCGGGTCTCCAGTTTCCAGCTCCATAAGGAATCTATGAAAAGAGTCCTGCCGTAGGATGCATAGCTTGTCCTTCAAATCTTTGGTGGCACGATTAAGTGCTGTCTTGTCCCTGGGGTTGCGCGAGGAAAACCAGACTCTTCTGAGGCGCCTTTTTTCGGCCACGAGGGCCGCGATTTCCGGAGACCACAAGTGCACGTCTCTTTTAGGTATTCTCGGGGTAGTCGGTGGAGGTGGATTCGCAAACTCAGCGGCATTGTGCATCTCTTTGGTTAGTTTTTCTATGGCCGCATCTATGTTGCTTGGTGTGGAAAGAGGGGTATCTGGATACTGGGAGGAAAGCATCCAAAACGTAAACTTGGGGGCATTTGTGTGTTTTCCGGTGAGTCTTCTAAGCGGGATTTTTCTGAGGACGGGGATGTTTAGGGAGCAAGTTTACTGCGCTGTGGTCAGATAGCAGTTTATCATAGCTTGAGCATGTTATCTTAGAGTGTCCTATGCCCTTGGAGACGGCGAAGTCCAGCAGATCCGGCTGTTTTGAAGGGTCGGTAGGCCAGTGTGTGGGTTCTCCAGTGGAATGGCAGTCCAGACTCTTCCGCTGCAGGTACTTATAGAGCTTTATGCCTTTGGGGTTGTTTGTGCGGGACCCCCACCAGGAGTGTTTGGCGTTAAAGTCTCCGGCTGCTATAAACCGAGGACCGAGGGACTCGAAGAAGTCCTGAAGGTGGGTCTCGGTTATCGAGTGTCTGGGTGGGAAGTAAACCGCACCAATGGTGATATCTCCCTGTGGGCTAGAAATCCTGGTCACGGCGCACTGAGCCCATTCCTCCTGAAACGCGGGAAGTTCCGTGTACTGAATGCCACTCCTGATAAGCATAGCTGCTCCTCCGCGTGCTCTGCCAGTTGGATGGTTGGCATGTAACAGTTCGTACCCGCTAATTTTAAAGTAGGATCTGGGACAAAAGTGGGATTCCGAAACTAGAAGAACATCGATATTGTCTGTTTTGATGAGATGCTCTACTTCGGCTTTGCTCCTCTGCAGGCCGTTTGCGTTCCAAAAAACTATGTTAAGGCTTATTTGCATTATTTTTTGTTGAGGATGGGAGCTATGAACTGCATCATCTGTGAGAACATCTGCGATAACATCTGCGATATCAACTTTTCCATCATCCTTTCAATTGATCCTTCCATGCGGGCAAGCATCGTATCAAACTGGTTGGGTTGTGGGGCTTCGGGAGTGGTATGAGGGGTTTGTTGGGGATTCGTTGGCTGTGTCACTTGGTTTCCTAGGAGTACGTCCCTATAACTTGTACCATTAATGATAGTTGGTATCTGGATGAGAGGTGGTTTGTTGCTACTCACGACGGGTCTGGCTTTAGGAGATTGCTGCGCTTTTGCCTTTTTGTAGGCAGGGCATCCTCTGAACGACGCAGGGTGATCAGCTTGGCAATGTAAACAGCATGCTTTCTCGTCTTTTTTTTGGTGCATGACCTAGAGTCATGAGAATCACCACATTTCACGCAGCGATGTTCCAGGAAGCAGTAGCGCTGGGTGTGTCCAAACCCTTGGCATCTGAAACATTGTGGAACGTCGTTGAATTTCAGAGGGGGCTTTACGGTGACGACTGATTTGCAAATCCTCTTTATTTTAAAAACCTCTGTGTTGTTGCTTGCTGGTTCTAGATTGACAAAGAAGATCCCCAGTGGTTGTTTGGATTTCCTGCCAATGGGATTGTGCAGATCCCTCACAGTATGGCCGTATTTGTGGAGTTCTTCTTTAATTTCAGTCTGGTCCGTTGAGTGGTGAAGTCCCTTGATGACCGCCCTGTAAGCTCTCTCATCCTTTGGTTGGAAGGTGCGGTGTCTTTTGTTATGTGCCACGAGGTGCTGGCGTAGAGCTGTGTAGGACTCCTTGTCTGGCATCATTACGCGTACGTTATTATTTCTCTCTGTTTTATAGGAGAAATCCTTTTCGGATCCGACTAAATCCGATATCATCTTGACAACCGCTGTAATGTCGGTCACGTCTGGGATGTAGATCGGAGGAGGCTTGAGGGTCTTCGGGATCGGGATTGGTTTCTCTTCTGTTTTAGATGCGACTGCCTCTGAAGCAGTTTTGGGTTCGTCATGATCGTCGTCATCTTCTTTGCTTGAGAGGAGGGCAAAGGAGTTGTTTGCCAGCTTGCTATGCAGATCTGCGCTGGTGCTAGGCGTAACGTCTGGCTCCTCTCCTTGCCTTTTACGCGCGGTCTTACGCTTGATCTCCCCGCGCGGGGCTTGCCAATCCATGCTCTAGGTTGTGGACGATTGAGCGAGGGGAGGGGGAACTGGGCACCGTTGGCCGGTATGCCAACCGCACTTTGCTTCTGCTTAGTTGTACACAGCTTCTACAGAGAGAATTTGGTGGGCAGCAGATGACACGCACTCTGGAATGTGCGTTAGAGTTTGTAGCAGACCGTTAGGTGCGCAGGTTAAACCAATCAGACACTATGTGACAGTTTCAGAATAGTGGGAGTGAAGGTACGAACTTGCTGTCGATCCGCAGCCACGTCTGCACTCTTTGAGTGTTAGATCGCAACTGCCATTGCTCGTGAAGAAGCACTTTATAATTATATAATTTAGAATTTTCTCCGAGTTCTATTTGATGAAATCCTGATATAAGATTATAACAAACTGGTCGACGATGTCATCGACTCTTAGTGATGGAAATTTATCAGATAGAATTGTTTTGTTAATCAATAACTTAACGCCTTCTCTTACTATCGGAATTTAGTAATGATTATTTCGGGACAATTAATAATGGACTATTGTATTCAAAAACTGATGATTATACTATATTGACTATTATTAGTTTTTCTTGTTACTACTTGTTTTTCTACCTCTTCTTTTTAACTATGTAAAAAATGTAATATATTTTTGGTGCTTAACTCTGAAGGTATGGTTCTGAATTAAGGGGAAAGTTTTTTAAGTTGTGTAAAATTTCACTTTTGATTTGTTTTTATTATCTTGTAATCATCCAGAGGTACAACTTTTAATTCATTTAATTGAATGATTGGTTCGATATAGATATATAACTGGTTGCTGTATTCATACAAATTGTTTGCACAATTGCGGATCTTGCTGTTAATATTGTCAAATTATTTTAAAGAGTATGATGGATTGGAATGTTAATTTGTTGATGAATGTTAGCGTGTCTCAGTATGGCCTATCTATTATCAGGCCTATAAATCTTTACGTAAAACTCCAACTTAAAGAATTTGAAGATCTGCATCTTCAATATAAACGATATATGGGATTGGGTAGTCGGTTTAAAGGAGTTCTATTAGTGCTACTCCTTTTGACTTTGTTGTTTCTTTGTTGTTTCCCGATATTAAGATATTGTCATTGTAATTTATGCGTCTAATGTTAATTCATGACTTAATAGGGCACTTGTACATTCCAGTTTTTTTCAATGCTATTTCAATTCTATTGCTGCGGGATTCATAACAATCAACCTTTTCTTCGTCTTATCTTGGATACGTGTCCATCTTCTCATCTTAAAAGACAGCAACTCGTTTTGCCAGGTTAGCGAAGTTCGAGAAATGTCCTTAGGTCCTTTAATATTTTAGGTTGGGCATATTTGGCTATTGCTTAGATATTATTGTGTTTATCATAACATTTCTTCGGATATGATTAAGTGTTCTACTTTATTTTTGTATCACTTGGACAAGCGCAACCAGGCCAACCTACGACTCAGCAACTGCACTGGCCCCTGGGGAGAAGGTCCAAGCTCAAAGAAAAACTCAAACTGCTTATATACAAAGTAGTCTTGAAGCCAATCTGGACCTTTGGGATATAGTTGTGATGCACGGCAAGCTGTTCAAACCGCATCAGAATGCAGCGGTTTCAAAATACCACGAAAACTCAATCATTCATAAAGAGCTTGGAATGCCATGGGTAGCAGAAAAGATCACCCGTCCCAGCGAAAGATACACAAAAAGACTGGACAACCACCCCAACCACCTGGCCATCAACCTCCAAGATAAAAGCCAATCCCTAAGAAGCCTGAAGAGGAAACACCCGCTTGACCTCCCCAATCAATAGACACCTAAGTCAACCTCATTAGATATACATTCCATGTACCTCCCTTAAGTCAATGTCACACCCAAACCATTTAATGATCTGTCTGAGTGGACAGACAGATTTTAATATTAAAATAATAAATAATTAAATAAATAAAATATTAAATAATTAAAATATTAAAAAATAAGAAAGTTACAACAAAAAAAAAACTTGCACGTGTCGAATTGCCATTTAATATGAGCTTTTTTAAAAGTTTGATTATTACAATTATAAATTTAATATAAATGTAAAGTAGAGTTGGGCATCGATAGATATCAACGTGCCTGCTAAGCGATAGTATACGATAGTAAGGAAGTATCATCACCAGAACGAATGAAGAGGAGAAAGGGGTATGGAAGAAAAGCTAGCGAGTGGAATACGTTGCAAGAGCAGAATATTGGGATCGTGAAGTCAAGTTGTCAAGTAGTAAAAGAAGTCGTCGAGGGATCAAGTCCGAGCATAGAAGTTAGTGTGTCGGAGGGTCAATCGTCGTTAAGTCGTCAAGTTGCAGCCATTGTCAGCAGAGTCGAGAAGTCGCGGTTCCATTCATTTGTAATATATCCAACATAACTATATCAATAAACTAGCTTTAATGCCTTACATAAATGTAGTACATTTTCGCCATGTGTTCCCTCAATATGTCATCTAATGCGGGATGGAAAATGCAGAGTATTTTTATTGACGAAGAAGGCTGTTTGATGCGGTTTTTAATGGTATTTGATAGAATCCACAAATTATACCTTAATATAAAAGTTTTTTCCGAGTGGTTGATTCCCAACCTTCCCAAAAACTTCGTACAAGAACATCTTCCGAGTTTAAAAGTATTTTTACCTTCCATAATACTGGGTTCACGTATCTTTCCAACCTTTATTCTGATATTTTCTCATTTGCATCCGGGAGATATTTAACTACAAAGTCTTTCTAGAAAAGTGCACCACTTTTAGGCGGGACCAACCACTGTAGATTCTGATTTCACTTCTGAAGAGGCACACTTACCCAATTCAGGTGGTTTTAAATGCCTCGGTGTTAATATCACGATGTCTGCTCAATCGCAGTTTATTACCTTTTCTGAGATACTACCTTGCATCCACCTCCGATCCGCCTACGTACTGCGTACATTTGTTTGCTATTCTTCTATGTCTGCCAGTATCTGCTAACACGCTTAACATTCCTAAGAGGTGGAGTAGAAATTTTTGTGCTCTATTCAAAACCCGTTACAGTTTAACATATGCCTTGAATGGGAATTTTAGGGTATGATAACGCTATGATAAACGGCAGCGCCCCTTGGTCAGTTGGGCGGGAGGTGTACGTTATGCAGTGGAAGCCGCGCGATAAAAAAATGGAGCATGGATTGTAAATCTGGAGCCCACCATATGGGTTTACAAAGCATGTCTTGATATTCACTCTTAAAGGACTCAACTAAGATGCAAATGCTAATTAATTTTTCGTCTCAAACAAACCATCGAAAAAAGCTGTGTTTCGTTTTTTTTTTTACTACATAACTTTAATAATGGTGAGGTTGGCAGCCAGTCCTATTTATTCCTAAAAGACGGACTGGAAATTTTAGTCCCGTATTCCTAAGCCGTTTTAATTCAACATATGCCCATCATGAGCCTTTTAGGTTACTGTGGCCTGTAGGGCATTTGCACTTTGCACTTCCTCATCTATCAAATCATCTTTTCTTACCGAATTTTCAGAGCAACAAACATACTCTTCTTCCTTGTAATCCTTTGTGCACTTTATTCTCTTTGGTCTGTCCCCGCGATTCAAACCGTACGATAAACGACAGCACTGGGTCGGTTGAGCGTGAAGTGGACTATCTGTTATGAACCGCTCAAAAAAATATGTTTAAATATTATAAATATATTATTTTTTAACAATGCATATATCCGATATATCAATCTGATATATCAATTTCAGAGGCACCAACTTGGGGACCAGCATTTCGGTACGCGATATACAACGCTGAGGAAGTGAAACTGGTGCGTTTAAAATGTAAAAAGTTACCACAAAGTCAATGGACATTTTGCACGATTTTAAAGGACAAATGATTTAGGGTTTTATTATAAACTTGAATAAGTCTTGAATAAATATTATGTTCATGAAACTGGGTGGAATGCAAATAATCTCTTTTTTGCAGCTTTGACTACGTGTGTCAATCAGGTATGGACTTAACTACGATTCTAGGAAGTATGTGTATCTCTCATCCACGAATTTTTACATCCTTTTCAGCACCTGTACCTCTGGAACCTTCTGTCCGGCTTTCTGACACTTGATTTGCGGTTCGCACCGGGATTTCACTCTCTCGTACCGCGTCTCCGTCCTGAGCTTGCCACACAGGCTTCTTATTGATGCTCTTATCACCTGACTCCCGGAAGACTTCATTTTGTCTTCCAATGGTCCTTCTCATGGCACACACGGGGCTTCTAAATTAACTCAATGCGGGGATGGAAAATGAAAAAAATGAATAATGGGGGAGACCAGAACTTGATCTACAGCTAACTTAACCTAAGAATTGCAGAAAGCGAACAGTAGAAACATATAAGTTACCTGGATCCCTTATTAAAGGTCATTATCATTGCCAATAATTTATTTAAATTTTAGTGTGCTTTCTTATCCATTAATTTATTTATCCTTATATTTTTTTGATTTCTAAATTTTTATATTTCAATTGATTATTATAATGATATATTTAGTTACCATATACTTGTAGAAACTAATTAAGTTTTACTCCCCACAGCTATAACTCGTTTTTAAGGGTATTGGATGTTAATACGAAATATCGGCTTTTTAACAGGCTATGAAATAAATTTTTGAAAACAAAAACGTCTTAAAAAAATGTCTCAAATATGGTATTTTTTACAATTTAACAAAATATGAAAATGGTATAACATATCTTTTTAATTTTTATATTCATAAACGATTCCAAACATATTATTTAATTGGTGAAACGATTTTTTTTAAGGATCAACAATTTTTAAATCCTCAATATTGTTCAACGTATTCTCGAGGATCCTCTAAAACAAAATCAACAGTAAGCGACCAGTTTCGTCACCAGCTTCAATCATTAATAGATGTTCTTCAAAACACAAAACCATGGTAAGTTTAAAAAGATTTTTGTTTGGAACCCAGAAAAAAGATATGAAACAGCCATAGTCGCATTCATGATGTGTACTACATGCTATTCGCCATTTTCAATAAACGGGGAATAAGTTAAACGAATCGAAAAACACCTATTAAAATGACAGAATTATCCGATTGGTAGTCTGAGCGATCGTTTTAATGAAATATCTTAATTAATAGATTTTTTGATAACTAAAAACCTTTATTGGCATGTTATTCCCCAAACAACGGTCCAGTAACTAAAGCATATAAATAACCAACAAGGTTCGACAGGATGACAGATCGACCACAAGGCCGATGGGGTCAATTGAACAAATATCAAATCGTCGTTCAAAAATATAAATTAAGAAGTTTAAATAAGTTTGAACAACTTAAAACACTGCAAATTGTAACTTATTAATAATTTATTGTTAAAAATATTTTAAACACTTTTGTGGCCCATGTCAGAATGTTCAAGCATTACACATGATAATAAATATAAAAATGTAAAGAGATCTGACCAACAACCAATTTAATAAAAAATCTATTTTATTATCGTTTCCAAGATGACCAACGTAAGCTCATGCACAAGGTGACATCAACATGCATTAAAAATGTAACGCGCTAATTAAATCGCTGAAACCCTGGTTCCTTGTCAAGCCGAATTATCGATTATCTGTCTGCTTTTTTTTTTAATCCCTCGTGGATATTTGAAACTTGTTAATTCAAAAAAATTTATTCTATTTTTCAATTGGTTTAGTACCCGGTACAGTAAGAAAAGATTTGTTTTTATTCTTGTATATATAAATCACAAAATCTTTATAGAATTGCAAATTTCCAAATGCAAGGAAATTTAAGTTTTTCATTTTTTAAAAATGAACCTCTTGCCGTATAATTTTCGAATTATTTATATGTTGGAGATAATCCGCACTTATTCTCGTGCGGCTCCCACAGCCATTATAGTCCAAACACAGCCCCTAAAAAACTAATGCTGGGCATACTCGTATGTTATTCTACAACGGCTTACGACTAATATTTCTAGTCCGTCTATTGGGAATTTTAAATTTTAAGCATGTTTGTAGATTTTGGCTGCCAACATTACTGTCAAGAGGGTTATGTCGAAAATCGGCAGATAAAAGTAAAGAAGTTCGTTTAATCATTCATATGCATTAATCATTCGTGTGCTGCCGCGTGAAGACGTGTTTTCAACAAGCTCCGTGTAAAATTGGTTGATTTTAGTGAAATAAATGGATATTAATAAAAAACAAATAAATAAATCGAAAGCGAAAGAGACACTCCGTGCGATGCACCATTGCTCGAATTATTCTGTGTTTAGAATAGTATATACAAGTAGTTCTTTATCTTCAAACAAATAAAAAAAATCACTATGAGCCAGAACGACTCGCGCTCAGCGCGAACGCGAGCAAGACGATCGCCGGCTATCATAGCAACAAAACAACGCGTACTTCTCTTACGTCTCCGCGACATCAGCAGACAGCGAGCGGTCAATCACCCCTAACCCGAAAAATTTAACTTTGTCAACAACTCAAGAAAGAGCGCGTTCTTGCTCTCCCTTGCTAATAGTTTTGTCGCAAAACCAGCAATCTCCAAACACTTGCGAAATCTCTCTACGCTTACCTATGGTGACTAGTACTGTGACAACAACAACCACCGCATCTGCAATCACAACTACAACTGGAACGTCATCATCTCGCTCAATTTCGTCGACGCAAGCTTTTGCTTCCACGCGACATTTTAGTAGCATGTTAGTAAGCTCACTAATAAAGCGCCATCAAACTCCAACAGATGTAAGCTGCTGGCAAATCCTACTGGTGAAATAAATAATAAATAATATTTTTCTAAAGATGATAACATTGTGTATATTTGTGCGATTTAAGTCAAATATGCGCCGTTTTGTTCCTAAACTTGTTACCAACGAAACCTCCCATCCGAGCTCCCGGAGCTTCTGGCGTGTCACCAAAGACATGTGTGGCCTGGCGTTGTCCTGATCGAACACAATTCGGCCTCTTTTGATCAAAGATGGCCTCCTCTGGATGAGTGCTGCCTTCAAGCGGTTCAGTTGTTGGCAGTAGAGGGCCGAATTGAACGTTTGGCCATAGGTGAGCAGCTCGTATCGCCAATCAAAATCCGTTTCAGAAACGGGTCGATTTTGTTGCGATTCAGCAGCGATTCGCAGATGAAAATTCGGTCCATCATGTTTTTTTTTGCGTCAGTTCGTGTGTCACACCAAAACATTGAGCTTCTTTTTGAATCTAAGGTTATGCAAATGGTTCCAAACGATATTCTGGCTTATCTTTAGTTCCTCAGAAATAAGTGCTCACGTGACGGTCTGTTTCCACTATTTCTATGATTTTATCGCAATTTTCGACGACATGCCTCCCGACGGGTGGTGCATCTTTGACATCGAAATTACTGGAACGGAACCTAGCAAACCACATTTGTGCTACACGTTCGTTTACAGTATCGGGCCCATAAACTAAATTAATTTTTTCATCCGATTGGGCTGCTTTTTCGCCTTGATCGAAGAAAAATTGTAAAATAAAGCGAATTTTCTCTTTGCAGGTGTTCATCATTGACGAGTGCTTACAACGTACTGAGTTAATTATTCGAAAAACTGTCCTAGACAAACTTTTACAGCGAAAAAAACACGTTTTCGTGTAAAGATCGAACTCTTTACTTGACCTAATATAAAGGGTGATTTTTTAAGAAATGAGAAGTGATTTTAATTATATTTTTATTTGAATCGATAAGACGGTAAACTGTACCGTTAAAACCCGTACCCATATAATTTAATGTTTGAATATTATTTCATGCAAATGTTGACCGCCTCAATAGTCCAATTTTGGCATACTCTTTCCATCACTTCGGCCGGTATCCCACGAATAAATGCATCAATCTTGTCCTCCATTGCGTCAATTGAAGCGTGCTTGTCTGTACAGACATTCGATTTAGCATAGCTTCACAAAATCAAGTGTAAAGGCGTTAAATCGCACCATGAAGGCGGAAAATTGACCGGTCCCGAATGCCACCAGACCATAAACCTCAACAAAATGTGACTTTTTCTGGATGCATTGGTAGCTCTTACAATGTATCTGGCCGATCTTTTTTTTTAATTTGGTAAAATATTTATTAAGGCAACCGGGGTCACCAGCGACCCCTTTATAGCCTTGCTAGCTATTATTTCAGACCAACGGGCGCGCCGGCTAGACACTTGCCTAGCTTAATAAAATTTAAAGTCGTCTACGGGATCGACCCCTAGGGGATCGTGTTATTAAGTCCCTCGGCTGACGCCTTTTCTTTTCTTTCTTTTCTTCTTTCGCCTTAGCAACGTCCCAGTGGTAAGTCGTTGTGCCAGTCTGTTCCTGTGCCCCTTTTAGTCTGTTATTGTAGCGGCTGGAGTGGTTATTAATCTCGTCAAAGATTGTTGGTAGCTTGAGAACTTTGTGCAGTGACGAGTTACCAAAGTACCACTCACATCCGGTGATCAATCTGAGTTTTTTGTTTTGGGCCGTCTGTACTCTTTTGATTTGGCCATCACAAGCTAATGCCCATTTTTTGGCAGCCATACCTCCAGATCGGCGAGATAATTTGCTTGTAGATGGTCACCTTATTAGTCTATGACAGTTTGCTCCTTGAACTTAAAAGCCAAAAATGTTTGTTCATTGCATTTCGTATGCGGGTTCTAGTGGCGGTGATGTGCTTGGCGAAGGTGCGTCTGCGATCCAATGTAAGACCAAGGTATTTAGTTGAATTGGTCTGTAGGACAGGCCTTCCTTCTATGTCGATAGCAGGCGGGGTTTTCCTTAATAAGGAAAAACAAACATTGGCGGATTTATCGCTATTTATGCCGATGTTCCAACGCTTCGCCCATTGCTCGAACGTTGTGGCAAACTACTGGATTCCATCAGCCGCAGAGGCTTCACAGCTTGATCTGTGGGTGATATAGACGTCGTCAGCAAACGTGGCCAGCATGGTAGACGGATTGTCTGGTTGCGGCATATCACTTTTGTAGAGGCAGTACAGGAGCGGCCCCAGGACTCTACCCTGTAGGACACCAGCCTTCGCTTCGTATTTGGCAGAGACGGCCGAATGGAACCGAATCGCGAACTGCCTTCGCCTTCGCGAACTGTTTCCGGTCAAATGCCGTCAGTACTTGCTCAACAAGCCGATGAAGTTGCTTGACCGTACAATGACCAGCACGGACTCTGAACTGGTGCTCAGGAGTAATACCCTGAGTGTCCATAATCAAAAATCGACAATTCTGCTTATTTACACACCCATTCAGCCAAAAATAAGCTGATCATAAAATGGAAGAAGCGCGCGATGTTTCTTAACGGAACATGCATTTTGATATTAACATTCAATAATTACGTTCTTTGTTTATAAGACGATTCATGGTTAAATTATAGACCATACAAGATACAAGATACAAATTAATAATCCCATCTATTGAATGAAATATGAATTTATTTTTACTAATAAATTTTTTGTCGCAAAACTCTGCCCTGGGTAACTCCAGCACTAATAATGTGGTCATGTGGTGGACGTAGATGAATTATATATTATTGAAAATTTTTTATTTTCAAGATAAGATTCTAGAAGCTTGTGCTTGTTATGTGGGATAATTTGTGTAACCATATCACAAACAACACGCCAAATTTTCGAATGCAAATTTAATGTCCTATTCCTGCTGGCTGAGTTCGTGATATGTCCATGGCTCTTCTTCGTTAAGATGTCGATGTCGGACGTCGCTCTTCCTTCACAGGATAAGGTTGTATTATGATTAAGTTGATTACGTTGGGAAGAACTTTTCTTCCGAAATCATTATATATTTTTATATCGGCTATTACCGGAGCAATAAATTTATGAAGCTGTGCTTTGGTTCAAATCAAATATAAAACTAAACAAGTAAGGTACCAGCAGTCGAGTTTCCCGATTGCAAAATACCCTGTACCCTTAGATATGCTTACAATTTATTTATTTAATATCAATAAATAAATGAAACAATATTCTACCATATTAGAAAAGAGTACCATAAGAATATAAATTTGGTATGATTTTGGTTATGAAAATAAGTTTCGTGTGTCATAAAGCCATTCACATTTCGCTGAAAAACGAACTTTCTTTCTTTCGCGTGAAGACGTGTTTTCATCGAGCTCCGATAAAATCAATTGATTCTAGTGAAGTGAATGATTATTAATAAACAACAAATAAATATATTGAAAGCGAAAAAGACGCTCCGGGCGATGCACCATCGCTCGAATACATATTCTGCGTTTGAAATAGTTAAATAATAGTTTCAAACAAATTAAATAAAACAAAACAAAAAAAAAATATGAGCCAGAACGACACTCGCGCTCAGCGGCAACGAGAGCAAGACGATCGCCGGCTCTCATTACAACGAAACAACGCGTACTTTTCTTATGTCTCCTCGACACCTTCAAACGAAGACAACGAGCGGCCAATAACCCATAACCCAACGAACCTTCTTGTACCAACAAATCAAGAAAGAGCGCGCTCTTGCTCTCCCTCACTTCTAGCTCCGACACAAGCTCCGCTATCTGCAACAACAACAACTGGAGCAATATCGACAACCCGCACTACTTCGCCATTGGCTGCACCCGCTCACGCTTTTGCTGTGTCAACGAATATCAAAACAAAAGCCCAAGAGCCAAACGGCACTGCTGCACAACTAGCAAAACAAAACGCAAACAAAAAAGCTGGGTCGGCCTCACAGACTGGACTGGACCGCTACATAACAATAAAGCGGAAGCTTAGCCCAAAAACTTCCGATACAGAAAACAAGCCGAAAAATATACGCGACAATACTACCTCGATCAACAATGAAGCGCCTGCAAATAGCAACAGATTCGCTTTGCTGGCAGATACCAACGAGGACGTGCCACTGAAATCCATCGATAAGGAACCAAAGAAAATAAAGCCTCCCCCAATTTACATCCGCGAGAAGAGCACAAACGGTTTGGTAAATTCTTTAATTGGCCTTATTGGAAAAGATAGCTTTTATATAATACCCATCATAAGAGGTACTATTAATGAAATAAAACTTCAAACGAAAACGGAGGAAAACTACAGGAAAGTCACAAACCATCTTACTGCAAACAAAACATGCTTTTACACCTACCAGTTTAAAAGTAGCAAGGGTTTGCAAGTAGTACTGAAGGGCATTGCTGTAAAGCCCGAAGAGACAGCTGAGGCGCTAAAGGATAAGGGATTTTGCGTTAAAAGCGCACACAATATTATAAACAGAAGCAGGCAGCCGCAACCACTCTTTAAGATTGAGCTTGAACCAGAAAACAAGCAACTAAAAAAAAACGAGGTTCATCCAATTTATAAACTCCAGCTCCTTCTGCACCGTAGGATTACAGTAGAAGAGCCGCATAAACGTAACGCTCCTGTTCAATGTATGAACTGCCAAGAATACGGCCACACGAGATCGTATTGCACACTTCGCCCAGTGTGTGTAGTCTGTGGAGATCTCCACGTCTCCACACATTGCCAAGCTAATAAAGAAAATGCAAGCGCGAAAAAATGCGGTAACTGTGGGGGTAATCACACAGCAAACTACAGAGGCTGTCCAATCTACAAAGAGCTGAAAACCCGTCTCCACCAAAGAATGAACACGGCAAGGGTACACCAAGGAACACCTACGCTGATACCATCGGAAACAAATCCAGAAGTACTTTTTTCAAAACCAACTAGTATTGCTCCCTGGACTATACCAACCACTAACAAGATAAGTTTTGCAAACGTTTTAAAATCAGGTATGACACCTCCAACCCAAAACTCCCAAACCTCACATGAAGAACACACAAAATTGGACACACAACAAAACTATAGGCCATCCGAGCAGCAAGAAACGAAAACTGAAGCTATGATGCAAGCCTTACAGCAGAGCATGATGGAATTCATGACATTTATGCGAACCACCATTGAAGACATGATGCGTAATCAAAACCTATTGATACAAATGCTTGTCTCCCAACAATCAAAATAAATAATGGCTACCTTACGCATAGCTACGTGGAACGCCAATGGCGTCTCACAGCGCAAACTTGAGCTAGCTCAATTCCTACATGAGAAGCATATCGACGTAATGCTTCTTTCGGAGACTCATCTTACGAGCAAATACATCTTTCAAATAAGAGATTACAACTTCTATGGTACAAATCACCCCGATGGTAGAGCACACGGTGGGACCGGCATTCTAATTAGGAACCGTATGAAGCACCACTTTTACAAAGAGTTTGCTGAAACTTATCTACAGGCCACATCTATCAACATACAGCTGGAGGACAACACTCACCTCACACTAGCGGCCGTATACTGCCCCCCTCGTTTCACAATATTGGAAGACCAATTCCTGGATTTCTTCCATGCACACACTTCATTGCAGCAGGCGACTACAATGCTAAACATACTCACTGGGGATCGCGCCTTGTGAATCCAAAAGGAAAACAGCTTTATAAGGCTTTAATTAAAGCCACTAATAAACTAGATCATGTTTCCCCTAGGAGTCCCACATACTGGCCATCAGACCTCAATAAGCTGCCTGACTTGATTGACTTCGCAGTCACGAAAAATATTCCTCGCAGTTTCGTTAGAGCTGAATGTCTACCAGATCTGTCATCTGATCACTCGCCTGTGCTAATTCATCTCAGCCGGTATGCAGAAAACGTAAAACCACCCTACAAACTGACTTCGCACAAAACGAACTGGCTAAGGTATAAAAAATATATAAGCTCACACATTGAGCTAAACCCAAAACTCAATACAGAACCTGATATAGAGAGCTGCACAGAAACACTGGAATCCATTCTTACGGAAGCAGCACGAAATGCAACACCTAAAACCACAAACGTTACGATTAATCCGAATAAGACTAACGCACAAATCGAGCAACTCGTCCACGCAAAACGACGCTTACGTAGAGAATGGCAATCCTCCAGATCACCATCTGCAAAACAAAAGCTAAAAATAGCCACACGGAAGCTGACCAACGCTCTGAAACAAGAGGAAGAGTACGCTCAGATCCGATATATAGAGCAACTTTCACCAACAGGTACCAATCATAAGTCACTGTGGAGAGCCCACCCAACCCTTCGCCCACCGACTGAAACCGTTTTGCCCATAAGGAATTCCTCAGGCGGCTGGGCACGTAGTGATGCAGACAGAGCCACCACATTTGCCGCTCACCTACAAAATGTATTTACGCCAAACGAGGCTACTAGCACATTTGCGCTACCGACTTCAAACGCAATCTGCAACCAGCAACACACCCCAATTGTGTTTCGTCCAAAAGAAATATCAAACATAATTAAAGAAAATATCAGCCCAAAAAAATCCGCCGGCTACGACCTGATTACCCCGGAAATGATCATCGAGCTGCCACATTCTGCAGTTGGCTACCTAACGCAGCTCTTTAATGCCATCACAAAACTTGGCTACTTTCCACAACGATGGAAGAGATCGATAATCATAATGATTCCGAAGCCTGGTAAGGACCACACAGTTCCCTCATCCTACAGACCAATAAGCCTACTCTCATGTATATCGAAACTATACGAAAAATGCCTGCTAATCCGACTGAATCCACACCTGAGAGCCCACAATATAATCCCAGCCCACCAATTTGGCTTTCGCAAAAGCCACGGAACCATTGAACAGGTGAATCGAATAACAGCGGAGATAAGAACTGCATTTGAAAATCGAGAATACTGTACAGCCCTGTGTATTTCTAGACGTATCCCAAGCATTCGACAGAGTCTGGCTAGACGGCCTAATGTTTAAAGTTAAAACAGCTCTACCCGAAAGCACACACAAACTTCTAAGCTCATACCTATATGACAGAAAGTTTGCAGTGCGGTGCAACACTGCTACCTTCCACTGACCACGAAATTAAGGCTGGAGTCCCCCAAGGCAGCGTTCTTGGGCCAACTTTATACCTCATCTATACCGCTGACATTCCTACAAATAGTCGGCTAACAGTGTCCACGTTTGCCGACGATACAGCTATCCTTAGCCGTTCAAGGTCCCCAATCCAAGCTACAGCACAGCTGGCATTGCACCTCATAGCCACTGAGAAGTGGCTCTCTGACTGGCGAATAAAAGTCAACGAGGAAAAATGCAAGCACGTGACATTTACGCTGAACAGACAAGATTGCCCACCACTTTTGATGAACAACATACCACTCCCGAAAGCAGATGAGGTAACGTACCTAGGAGTACACCTCGATAGAAGACTTACATGGCGCAGACACATTGATGCGAAAAAAGTTCATCTTAAGCTCAAAGCGAACAACTGTCACTGGCTCATCAACGCTGGCTCTCCGCTCAGCTTGGACCACAGGGTCTTACTTTACAACGCAGTACTGAAACCAATCTGGACCTATGGTTCACAGCTATGGGGCAACGCCAGCAACAGCAATATTGACATCATACAGCGGGCACAGACAAAGATCCTGAGAACTATCACTGGGGCACCGTGGTATGTTCGAAACGAAAACATCCATCGAGATTTAAATATTCCAACAGTCACCAATGAAATCAAAGAGCTTACGAAAAAATATCATGGCAAGCTTTCCTCGCACCCCAACCACCTAGCGCGAAATCTAACCCAGCTCAGCAGTCGTTCCCGTCTCCGACGAAGGGACCTACCAACCCAGCGAAGAAATCTTTAGGGACGCTTAATCACGGAACAGTTGGATTAATTAAAACGACTGTTTAGGAAAATTGTATTAGTTAAGATTTTTAAACTTATTGTTAGCTCTTATTTAAGAGGATCCAATAAATAAAAGCAGAGTAAAAAAAAAAAAAAAAAAACATTTCGCTGTCAACGTCGCAGTCGGCGTCGCAAACTGCGTGTTTTGTTGCGCTTCTGCTTGCCATAGATTTTTCATGCAGCATAACTTCCGTGTTTCTTATCCGAGTTGGTTCAAATTTAAAAATTAGATAGCTTTTATAAGCACCAACGCATATGCTGAATTGCATAGCATTAGGTTAATAATTGTGGGCGTGGCAGTTTTTTGCGGTTTGCGGGGAGCGTGGTCGTGGCAGTTTTTTGCTGTTTGCGGGGGAGCAGGGGGTGATATCAAAATAAAACAACAAACTTGTACTGCGTATGGTAATTACCTATCCAACGATATAAGGCACATGTCTGTAGCTCTTGTAGTTTCTGAGATCTAGGCGTTGATACGGACGGACGGACGGACAGACGGACATGGCTATATCGACTCGGCTGTTGATGCTAATCAAGAATGTATATACTTTATGGGGTCGGAGATGCTTCTGCCTGTTACATACATTTGCACCATATTATGATACCCTTTTCACCCATTTTTAATGGGTACAGGGTATAATTACAATAATAAAAAAAGTGGTGTTTTTTTTTTTTTTTTTTTGTATAGTGAAAATTTTTATTAGGTAACATGTTTACTGTTACCTATGTGGCAGATTTACAGGTTGTACCAAAAAAAATATAGTGGTGGAAACCGAAATACTATAAATTGTTTATGCCAAGATACAAATTGCCGCGCTGCTTAATATAAGCCGGCAAGTCGACTCGCTGGGTCATTCTTGGGGGGAGCATCGAATGGCAGATTCACTGTTTTAGAATTATTCGCGCATGAGTTACTTAACAAGTACGCGCAAGTATTAATAGTAAAGTTTCGTGGTAATTTGCACTCCGGATGCCTGCTGTTATGCGATTGACCTACTGATGGTTCCCGGTTTTAAGGGAAACTCAAATTCATGTTCATAAACACATTTTTGTCAAGACTTGGTTGGAATACTTTTTGAAGGTGTTCCGCAAATGTGCTGGCACTTCTTCGTTTATTGTTATATTATTATATTATATAAGATACTTAGAATTGGTTGTGCTCTCCACAATAAGTTTTTCATCATCGACTTTCGATGTTGATAGTTGCGCTATGTACCGATGTAGGTCATGTTGTTCTTCTTCTACTAGGGATTGCGTGAGTTTGCAAATAGCATTTTTGAACCTTTAGCGTGAGAATCGTGACTTGTTTCGTTCCCATTCTCACCGTAACTGTCGCTTTTCAAGGACGAGCTTTTTTATTTTCTGCTGTGTCTGCATTTAAAGGTACGGTTTCGGTGCGGTTGGCGTGTTGAAATGTGTACTGTAGTGATGATGGTAGATTCCAGTATGATAGTGTTTTTTTCTATTTTAGCAAATTAGTTTTTTGTAAAGTCAGCCTGGTCCAGTGTTAGGGTATTTCCGAATAGCGAAGTAAATTGATTTTTACAGGCAACTGACTGCGAAGACAATTAGAACTAGCAACTTTTTGGGGTCGCCCAATAGATTGGCCTTCCTGAAAAAATGTAATTTATTGTTAGCTTTTTAAAATGCATTGCAGAGCTTCTTTCCCTTTGGACTTACGAGCCGAGATTCCCAGTGTTTGTGTTTCTTTGGCGTTGCAGTCCCCAGCTGCAATTAGGTTATCGTCTAGTGACTCGACTCGCTACAGCATGAACAGATATATTGATTCGAGGAGGGCAGTAAATTGCAGCCATTGTGAGCTTATTGCCACTGTCCTATTTTATAGTTCTGCCATAAAGGAAGTTTTCGTCATATTCCTTACGTAGTAATAATAATAATAATACGGGTTCTAACTAGAACAACGGTCCCGTCATACAAGTTAATATTTTATAAATTAAACACTTCAAAGTAATTTCGGTGTTCTTTATTTAGATGTAAGATTATGACTGCTTACTTAGATCAATGCTATCCCTAAGCTAAGCTGAGTTGGCTGCGGCGGCGTCGGCGACAGTTGTAGCGGCGACAAAGCTGCAGCTACAAGAAACTGTTGAGTGAGAAGTTTTGGCAAATGGTCAGCAGCGGATGGCGTGGAAGGGGAATTTAGGTTGCACGCGCCTTGGTGAGGAAGTTATCCAGACGCTAGATCAGCTTTTTATTACAATGTAGCGAGCTAAGTTAGGTTGTGCAATTTTTGTAGTTAACTCCTCCCTCCTTAATTTAGTAGCGAGATGAGGGTGACCCGATTTATTGTGGTTTGAACATTAAGGTGATTTAGATGTTCAGTGTTGTTAAGCACTTGAAGCACTAGAGGCACTCCAAGTGATAGAATGTTTAGTCGTTCAACTTCTGCTGGCGTTATTTGGATGATCGGGGTTCCCGGTTTCATTACAGTTACTTCTATATTTTCAAACTCCTTGTCATTTACAAACACAGTGTCGTTTGAGAAATTAATTAAGTATGTGCCTACTAACTTGGTATTGGTGTCTTTCCAAGTGATTGTTCCGTTGAAATTGTTAAGTATTATTATGCCGTCGCCAACTCTTTCTATCTTGTTTATATGGTCAGCGTTGCTAAAGTTGCATGCTGCTTTCTTGCCCTGAACTAGTTTGGGGATACAATCTGTTTTACTTAAATTAACAATTTGGTTCTTATTACATATTTTTATATTATTAAATGTTTTACAATCTTTTTGTATTCTGTATAGTTCTTTATCAAAAAGGAAAATTTCATTTTCGTTTAGATGCACTATAACATTATTTTTTACAACAGGTTTGAGTATTATGTTCTGATAATTTAATTCTTCAATTTTGGGTACTTTTACAATATAAATGAGTGTAGGTTTATTATGGAAAATCGATACATTTGAAAATTCCAGCATCTCTTCAATTGACAATTGTGACAATTTACCGAATTTGAATATTTCATCAACTTGTTTTAACTCTTCTTTACTTAAAACCAATGTATTGACTATATTCAATCTTGCCCATTGTGTTGCATATTTAATATTATTGATTTCTTCCTTTATAAGCCTAGCCTGGTTTTGTTAGCTTATAGCTATTTTATTACTTAGGAACTGTCCTTTTTTATTGAATTTGTAAGATCGTTTGTTATTTTTGTTAGTTTATTAAGTCTTTGCTCAAGCTGCCTATTGATTATAACCTGTTCGTTGTTATTTGAATTTATATTGTTAAGTGTTTGTTCTATTGTAACTAAGTCATCGTGATCAGGGCTTCCTGCCACGTACTTCCAGGCCGAACCGATCCAATTAATAGATCTAGTATGACGTGTATTAAAATTTGAAGTAATAGTGTGGTATGCAGTGAATGTTTGAGTTATTTCATGGTGTAGTGTAGGGTACAAACTGTTAGTTTTTAATTCATTTTCAATGTAATAGGATAATTTGTCAAGTGTATTTTCTATGAAATTAAGATCAATTATATGGACTATTTTTATGGTGGAGGTTCTTATTTTTCCTATCCCTTGGAAGATAGAAATTGTTTGGGCATCAGTATAATTGGTTACTTCTACGAATCCATCTGTTGTGGTCAGGCTCCCAAGTAATAATAATAATAACCTGAAAAATTATGAATTTCTTATATTACTTTTGTGAACTATTTTTACCGATTCTGTAAGAATTGTTGTGTTCCTATCCTCTTTTCCTGTATCTTTTTGAAATCTAGCAGTTAGCTTACACCCCAGCCTTGTATTCTTTTTTACGAAAATTTCTTTTCCTAGTAAATAGCTTTTTATTTCTTTCCTTGTCTTATTGTGAGTTTCTAGGTCTTTTAATTGTTTTTGTTTGATTTTGTCTATATTATCTTGTCTACTTTTTTCAAATTGTTCGGGGTTTGTAGTAATATTTCTTCCAAAGAATACGTCCAGTGGTCTTTTTTGCGTCACTGAGTGAACGGTATAATTGTATTCGTAGATAGCTCTATCGATTAATTCTTCGAATGATTTATGTTCTTGTTTAGTTTTTAGGCAGCGCATAATTTCTGACAAGGTTGAGTGAAATCTCTCGACCTGTCCATTTACGGAACTTTTGTGAGGTGGGGCCTTAAAGATTTGAATACCTAACTGGTCTCTGAGTATAAAAGTTATTGTAGCGGAATTAAGGGATTTTTCGTTATCCATTACAACGTACTGTGGCACACCAAAATAGAATAAAATATCATGCAATGGTTTTTTAATGTCTTCGATGCCTTTTGATTTTATTATTTTGCCCTGTGCAAGTTTGGAAAATTTATCTATGGCAGTTAGAACTAATTTCCTTTCCGTCGAATAGATATCTATGTGTATTATCTGTCCTGGATATTCAGTGATAGGTGTTTTAGATATTTTGGGATTAGAGGGATGTCTATCATATTTGTCTTCTTTACAAACTCTGCACTGTTTTATTAAAGCCGCTATTTTCCGTTTCATCTTGGGAAAGTAAAAATTTGTCTGATAGTTGCTGCTTGTTTTCTATGGTATTTCGATGAGCTCTATTATGAATTTGGAGGATTATTTCCTTCTGTTCTGCTTCTGTTGCGAGGTCTTTGACAATTAAAGATGTAAATCTAAAGTGTTGAGGGTAGATTTTCTGTATTTCTCCCATTATTTTTTCTTCAGTAAAGATTCCGTTTATAACTGATGGATTAAGATATTTTTTTAGTATTTTAACAAGTGTTTCACTATCGTACTCTGGTTGGCTTATGGTGTGTCTGTGAAATGTGGGATGCGGTATGCTGAAATTGTAGTCTGTGTCAGTCCCTATTTTTATAAAGATTTGATTTTTAAACGCATTTATAGGTACCTCAATACTCGGAATCAGATAATCTCCAGAACTTTCTGAACTATGCTGAGTAGTAACCGAATTTATTTCAGGGCTCGTGGTCAGTGAAAATTTTCACCTTTGCTTTACCGTACAGGTAATTTTTGAATTTTTTTAATGCCCATATTATCGCTAGCATTTCTTTCTCGTTTGTTGCGTAATTCTCTTCTGTAGTTGAAAGTGATCTGGACAAGAAAGCGATTGGCTTGTCATTCTGTGATAAAACCGCCCCTATTGCGTAATTGGATGCGTCCGTGGTTAGCTGGAATTCTTTATTATAGTCAGGGTATTGGAGTATTACTTCCTTAGATACAAGTGCGTTCTTTAGTTTGTTAAATGCCTCTAACGCTTCTTGATTAAGGTCAATTAATTTCTTTGCAGACTCTCTCTGGGACACACGTCCATCTTCCCCTCTTAAAAGGGAGCTAAGTGGTTTTGCCATCTTAGCGAAATCTTTAACGAATTTTCTGTAATAACTAGCTAAGCCAAGAAATGCTCGTAGTTCTTTCAGCGTTTTAGGCTGAGGATAATTGGCTATGGCCAACACTTTATTCGGATTTGTCTCGATGCCTTTGTCTGATATGACAAAACCCAAGAATTCTACTCTGGGTTTGAAGAACTCGCATTTGTCTAACTGGCATTTCATGTTAGATTCTTGCAAGGTTCTAAAAATTTTTTCGAGATTTTGGGTGTGCGATTCACTATCTTCACTAAAGATAATAATATCATCAATATAAATGTAACATATTTTACCAATATGTTCATGAAGTATATCATCGAGCGCGCGTTGAAATATTGAAGGCGCATTTTTCAATCCGAATGGGAGTCGTAAAAATTCATATTTTCCGTTATTTACGGAGAAGGCTGTTTTTTCTATATCAGATTCCTTAAGTGGAATTTGATGGAACCCACTTTTAAGGTCCAAAACTGAGAAAATTTTTTTATTTCCAAGTTGGGCCAGTACCTCGTTTATATCGGGTAAGGGGTATTTATCCGCTATAGTCACCTTGTTAAGTTTCCTATAATCGATGACCATACGATATTTCTTTTCACCTGATGCATCTGCTTTTTTTGGAACAACCCACACTGGTGAGTTGTATGGTGATCGGGATGGACGAATTATTCCATCATCCAATAATTCTTTGACCTGTTTGTTCACTTCATCTCTGAGAGGCATAGGGTATTGGTAAAATTTGGAAAACACTGGTGTGTCTGTATTTGTTCTGATCTCTGCCTTGACATTTGTGGTGTATGTAAGTCTTTCGTCTGTTTTACCAAATAGTGTCGGATACTTTTTTACTAGTTGGTCCAAGTCTTTTCTTTGTTTATCGGTTAAATGGTCTGTTCTTGGGATAATGCTATTGACTGCTTCATATTTTTTTTCTTTGATCGGCACATTAATCCCATATTTGGTTGTCATTAGGTTTTTACTGATTTTTATTTCTGTCCCTAAATCCTTAAGGCTATCATTTCCTAAAATAGTGTACCGGAGTCACTTTTTCGAATTTAACCGCGATTTGGCCACTACGCGAACTTTTTTTTTTTTAGCTGTGAAGATGTCAGTTAGTTATCTGTTAACGCGCGGGTCCTTGCTCGGGCGCCAGTTAATATTTTATAAATTAAACACTTCAAAGTAATTTCGGTGTTCTTTATTTAGATGTAAGATTGTGACTGCTTACTTAGATAAATGCTATCCCTAAGCTAAGCTTAGTTGGCTGCGGCGGATCGGCGACAAAGCTGCAGCTACAAGAAACTGTTGAGTGAGAAGTTTTGGCAAATGGTCAGCAGCGGATGGCGTGTTCGCTGCAGAGGCAGTGGAAGGGGAATTTAGGTTGCACGCGCCTTGGTGAGGAAGTTATCCAGACGCTAGATCAGTTTTTTATTACAATGTAGCGAGCTAAGTTAGGTTGTGCAATTTTTGTGGTTAACTTACACTTTACCGCCTGGATGGTAAGTCCAATGGAATAAAAAGCCTCTGATATTCAAGATGTACGGCTTTGTTTTAGGGTAGATATCATAAAAAATAGTTTTGTTACTGCTCCGGTGCTTGATGCTGCAACATGTGGTTGTTGAGGAATTTTTCAATAATTTCTTCAGTAGGGACTATGTGGCTTCGATTCCTTTGATGACCACCTGAAGCCCCTTTTTCTATTTAGTTTATAAGTGTAACAATTCTTCTTTTCGTCGACTAAGAGCTTTGTTAGAAGGCGGTTGTTTTGTTCGTCATTGGTCATTTTGTTGACGTCTCATAGAATTGATTTACTCCAATTTTATGGGTTAGCTTATAACCCACTTCAGTACAATTTGTTTGCCATACGTAAATTAGTGGCCGCCTTCTTTTCTTCTTAAACTCTTCAGAATTTTGTTGCTAAGGTTGGTATTTTTCTAGCCAGAGCCTTTTTTGGGACGTTAATTTCAAAACTTTTAACACAACACACAAACTACAGTACGAAACGAAACCTACAAACAATCAAAGAGCGACCTTCTTACAGCTAAACTCTTCAAAAACCATGAAAGTTTCACTACGCCGCTACACCAATACGTAAAACCAAAATCTAATAACAAAACATGGACATCAACCCTACAACGCGCAATAAAAAAATTTCAACTGCTTAACATACCATACCCACCAATGAATATTTACAAAACCAAACCACCTTGGCAACTAGTTCAGAACCTGATAAACACATCCTTACACATATACAAAGAAAAACCCCATCGCTCCACTAGAAACTTTCGAAAAACAAAAATTTTATGAAACAAAGGACTTTAAAAATCACACATTTCTCTATACGGACGGATACAGACAAAACTCAACTACAACATATAATACTCGAGGCAATAAAAATTTTTAAGAACAGAAGAAGAAAATTCATAATCTGCTCTGACTCACTGGGAGCCATCGAAGTAATCCATAATAACTATTCATCGACAAATACCCTGCGCACAGCAGACCATCAGCTTAAATTAATAAAGACAAAATAACAATCCTATATATCCCTAGTCATACTAAAGTTATCGGAAATGAGCTAGTAGACGAAACCGCAAAAAAAATAAATAAAAATATAATAAAAATAGCCTTTTCCTTTTTTTTTATCATTTGGTTCTTTTATAATGGCAAATCTGATATTCACCAGAGCCGGTTCAACCTTGTTGTTCGCTTACGCGGCTGCAGTACGCGTTGTTTCTTATTTACAAAAGACGATGTTGATCTTGTTGTTTTTGTTGCAGAGGTTGACTAACGAGGGTAGCCCGATAAGCACTCAGCCTCACCGTCTGATGGCGCCAGTATGGCAGGAGTACTTTATTATCGTGTAGTACATTCTCGATTACGGCTATTGTCGAAATTTCGCCGGATTGGACTCGTAGTTTTGTTTTAACCGCGTGTGAGAGCGGGACTGTCCGCGGATTTTAGAAAAATGGAAAAAGAGCAATATCCGATGGTGATTCGATTATTAGTTCTGGAAGGGAAATCGCGCAATGACATCAAAGAGCTTTGGATGCTGTGTACGTTGACTCTTCTCCTGAAAACAGCTACCATGGAGGATAACGTAACAAAAATCCATGATCTCGTATTGGCAGACCGCCGATTGAAGGTGCACGAGATAGCTGAGACAGTAGGCATTTTTTGATCGCACGGGTCACATTTTGCATAAAATTTTTAGCATAAGAAAGCTGTCGGCGCGATGGGTGCCGCCTTTGCTCATTCCGGACAACAAGCGAAACCGTGAGACCACTTCAGAGTTGTGTTTGACGCTGTTAAAACGCAATCCGAAGAAGTTTCTTCGTCGTTTCGTGACAGCCGGCGAAACATGGATCCACTGGTACCCACCAGAGACCAAGGAACAGTCGAAATAGTAGACTTCGCCCGGCGAACGTGCTCCGAAGACAATGAAGCTTCTTCCATCGACCGGAAAGTTTATGGCCAACGCCAAATTGGTCGAATTGCGCTACGAACTGCTGACTCATCCACCGTATTCTCCAGATTTGGCCCCGTGCGACTTCTTTCTGTTTCCAAACTTGAAAAAGTCACTCGCCGAACAGAAATTTCAGTCCAATAGGAGATAATCACCACCACGCCGAGACCTCGAGAAAACGTATAGACGGGTTAATAAAAATTAGAGCATCGCTGAGTCAAGTGTATCGAGCAAAAAGGAGACCATGTTGATAAATAAATCACCACTTTTCCAAAATTTTGTTTTTCCTTTGTAGTCTAAGTACTTATCGGACCATCCTATTATTATTCAAGGCTTGCAGAGCTCTTCCAAGTTGTCAGTTGATTTATTTCATCTTTTCTATTGATACGTTATAGAGGGTGCGGCAGCATAACTTCCTTTTTTAAAATGCGCGCCATTTAGTTAGTTGATTTCATAGCGGAGCGCTAGTGGTCCCGTTCAAGAGGGGCTTCTGCAAAGTTTTGTCCCGACGCGGTTCAGTTGTCATGCATTGGAATAGGAGGAGCGTGCCTTTGCCGTTAAGGCCTACTTTGGTCCCTGTTTTTTTGGGTTACAGTGACAGTGAATTCAGACCTGTATGTAAACATGCTAAAGAACTTTTTTTCACACGGCTACAAGAGTTGGATTTGGGGGACACTTGGTTCCAACAAGACGGTGCAACAGCACACACTTCAAGAGCATCGATGGCTGTTTTGAGGTAACACTTTCCAGAACGCCTTATTTCAATTAGAGGCGATTTGGAATGGCCGGCACGCTCTCCCGATCTGTCCCCTTATGATTTTTTTCTATGGGGTTTATTGAAATCCCGTGTTTATGTGAACCGTCCAAGAACCCTACAAGATTTGAAAACCAACATCCAAGAAATAAATAAATATTTTCCGATGCTTACAATAGTTTTCATTGAGTTCTGAAAAATGAAAATTATGCTGCCGCACCATTTATTATTGTATTATTATAATAACTATTTTTAGGTACCCTTGTGATTATTTCAACAGCGGAGCTGTATTAAAACTACGTCTGATGTCGTTGACGGTCTGGGGAGAAACAAGCCATGACTAAAATCTTAAAATCGTAACAAAAATATGTAGATGCATATACTTATTTATTTTTTCTTTATAAGTGCGGAGAAATACCACGAATCGAAAAGGAGCGATAAGTTTTTAATTACACAATAATGAAGAATGTTCTAACCTTTTTGTCATTTACATTAGAAGCGCTTCCTATTTTCAAAATTTTCGTAATCTCCCATTCCATAACGGTTTTGTTCGACTTAAAGGAAAAAATATACAACATATATACAACATATATCACATATATACAATATGATTAATAAAATAATTTTTTTTAAATAGTTTCGTTCTTTTTTTGTATGTTTACGATAGTATCAAAAATAAGATTAATAATCTTTTACAAATAACTTGACTTACGACCCCGACACCTATTTATTTGTTGGTTGAAAAGTCGCTACCATTCAAGCGGGTTCTATTGGAGCCCGAGTCAAACCATTTTCTGGAAAATTTTGGTGCGTAGATAGTTTTTTATTCTGGGTATTTTTTGTTTCTCTTGTGACCTAGACTTTCTAGATAGACTTTCTGGACTTTCTTGGATAATGGCCAAGAATAATTATCCCAGTGAAAATTGTATGACCTCCATAGCACAGTATGGGTAATACAGTTATGCCATAGCTACAGTTAGTTAGTGGCTTGATTTTTTTTTTATACCCTTGAAAAAGGGTACTATAATTTTGTCCAGAAATGTGTAACGCATTAAAGGAAGCATCTCCGACCCCACAAAGTATATATATTCTTGATCAGCATCAACAGCCGAGTCGATATAGCCATGTCCGTCTGTCCGTCTGACCGTCTGTCCGTCTGTCCGTCTGTTTCTATGCAAAAAATAGACAGTAGTTTTAAAGCTAGCGTTTTGAAATTTTTACCAGATCATTATTTTTGTTGCACGCAGATCAAGTTTAAGAATTGGTCGGATCGGACCACTATATCATATAGCTGCCATACAAACGACCGATATGAAAACAAGTCTTTGTATGGAAAACTTTTTTGTTTTCCAAGCTATTGCAACCGAATTCAACATTTATTCATTTGACATAGCCATACATAATTATTGAAAGTTTGATCCGGATCAGTATACTATATCATATAGCTGCTATACAAACGACCGATATGAAAACAAGTCTTTGTATGGAAAATTTTTTTGTTTTCCAACCTATTGCAACCTAATTCAACATTTATTCATTTGATATAGCCATACACGATTTGTGAAAGTTTGGTCCGGATCGAACCACTATATCATATAGCTGCCATACAAACGACCGATATGAAAACAAGGCTTTGTATGGAAAACTTTTTTGTTTTCAAGGGTATACCATCTTCGGCAAGCCGAAAATAACTTTTCTCACTTGTTTTTTTATCACGTTGCAATAACTTTTTAAATCTTAATTATATACAATATTTTTTTTTTTTTTAAACTTTGCTTTTATTTATTGAATCTTCTTGAATAAGAACTAACAATAAGTTTAAAAATCATCTATTACAAATTTTTTCTAAACAGTTGTTTTATTTTTCCAACTGTTCTGAGATTAAACGTCCCTAAAAATTTCTTCGCTGGGTTGGTAGGTCCTTTCGTCGGAGACGAGAACGACTGCTGAGCTGGGTTAGATTTCTCGCAGGTGGTTGGTTAGGTGCGAGGAAAGCTTGCTATGATATTTTTTCATAAGCTCTGTGAATTCATTGGTGACTGGTGGAATATTTCAGTCTCTTTGGAAGTTTTCGTTCCGAACGTACCACGGTGCCCCAGTGATGGTTCTCAGAATCTTTGTTTGTGCTCGCTGTATGATATGAAAATTGCTGTTGCCCCATAGCTGTGCACCATAGGTCCAGATGGGTTTCAATACAGCATTATAGAGTAAGACCTTGTGGTCCAGGCTGAGCGGAGAGCCAGTGTTGATGAACCAGTGTAAGTTGTTGGCTTTGAGTTTAAGACGGGTTTTTTTAGCTTCAATGTGCCTGCGCCATGTGAGTCTTCTGTCGAGGTGTACTCCTAGGTACGTTACCTCATCTGCTTTCGGGAGTGGTATGTTGTTCAACAAAAATGGTGGGCAATCTTGTCTGTTCAGCGTAAATGTCACGTGCTTGCATTTTTCCTCGTTTACTTTTATTCGCCAATCAGAGAGCCACTTCTCAGTGTCTATGAGGTGCAATGCCGGCTGTGCTGTAGCTTGGATTGGGGCCCTTGAACGGCTAAGGATAGCTGTATCGTCGGCAAACGTGGACACTGTTACGCGACTATTTGTAGGAATATCAGCAGTATAGATGAGGTATAAAGTAGGCCCAAGAACGCTGCCTTGGGGGACTCCAGCCTTAATTTCGTGGTCAGTGGAAGTGGCAGTGTTGCACCGCACTACAAACTTTCTGTCATATAGGTATGAGCTTAGAAGTTTGTGTGTGCTTTCGGGTAGAGCTGTTTTAACTTTAAACATTAGGCCGTCTAGCCAGACTCTTTCCAATGCTTGGGATACGTCTAGAAATACGGCTGTACAGTATTCTCGATTTTCAAATGCAGTTCTTATCTTCGTTGTTATTCGATTCACCTGTTCAATGGTTCCGTGGCTTTCGCGAAAGCCAAATTGATGGGCTGGGATTATATTGTGGGCTTTCAGGTGTGGATTCAGTCGGATTAGCAGGCATTTTTCGAATAGTTTCGATATACATGAGAGTAGACTTATTAGTCTGTAAGATGAGGGAACTGTGTGGTCCTTACCAGGCTTCGGAATCATTATAATGATCGATCTCTTCCATCGTTGTGGAAAGTAGCCAACTTTTGTGATGGCAGAATGTGGCAGCTCGATGATCATTTCCGGGGTAATAAGGTCGTAGCCGGGTGATTTTTTCGGGGGATTTTTGTTGTGTGTCCAATTTTGTGTGTTCTTCATGTGAGGTTTGGGAGTTTTGGGTTGGAGGCGTCATACCTGATTTTAAAACGTTTGCAAAACTTATCTTGTTAGTTCTTGGTGTAGGCCATGGAGCAATACTTGTTGGTTTCGAAAAAAGTACTTCTGGATTTGTTTCCGATAGTGTCAGCGTAGCTGTTCCTTGGTGTACCCGTGCCGTGTTCATTCTTTTGTGGACACGGGTTTTCAGCTCTTTGTAGATTGGACAGCCTCTGTAGTTTGCTGTGTGATTACCCCCACAGTTACCGCACTTTTTCGCGGTTGCATTTTTTTTATTAGCTTGGCAGTGTGTGGAGACGTGGAGATCTCCACAGACTACACACACTGGGCGAAGTGTGCAATACGATCTCGTATGGCCGTATTCTTGGCAGTTCATACATTGAACAGGAGCGTTACGTTTATGCGGCTCTTCTACTGTAATCCTACGGTGCAGAAGAAGCTGTAGTTTATAAATTGGATGAACTCGTTTTTTTTTAGATGCTTGTTTTCTGGTTCAAGCTCAATCTTAAAGAATGGTTGCTATTGGCTACCTGTTTCTGTTTTTGATATTGTGTACGCTTTTGGTGGTACGTGTAAAAGCATGTTTTGTTTGCAGTAAGATAGTTTGTGACTTTTCTGTAGTTTTCCTCCGTTTTAGTTTGAAGTTTGATTTCATTAATAGTACCTCTTACGAGGGGTATTATATAAAGGCTATCTTTTCCAATAGGGCCAATCAAAAAATTTACCAAACCGTTTGGGCTCTTGTCGCGGATGTAAATTGGGGGACGATTTATTTTCTTTGGTTCGTTATCGACGGGTTTCAATGGAACGTCCTTTATTGTTGATCAAGGTAGTATTGTCGCGTATATTTTTCGGCTTGTTTTCTGTATCGGAATTTTTAGTGCTAAGCTTTCGCTTTATTGTAATGGAGCGGTCCATTGCAGTCTGCGAGGCCGACCCAACTTTTTTGTTTGCGTTTTGTTTTGCTAGGAGTGCATCAGTACCGTTTGGCTCTTGCGCTTTTGTTTTTGTTTTCGCTGACTCAGTAAGAGCGTGAACGGGTGCAGCCAATGGCGAAGTAGAACGTGCTCTCGGTATTGTTCCAATTGTTGTTGTTGCAGATAGCGGGGCTTGTGTCGGAGCTAGAAGTGCGGGAAAGCAAGAGCGAGCTTTTTCTTAATTTGTTGGTACAAGAAGGTTCGTTGGGTTATGGGTTATTGGCCGCTCGTTGTCTGCGTTTGCAGTTGTCGTTCTTACGTTGAATTGAGAGCCGGCGTTCGTCTTGCTCGCGCTGACGCTGAGCGCGAGTGTTGTTCTGGCTCATATTTAATTATTTTATTATTTAATTATTTAATTATTTAATTATTTAATTATTTAATTATTTAATTATTTAATTATTTAATTATTTAATTATTTAATTATTTAATTATTTAATTATTTAATTATTTAATTATTTAATTATTTAATTATTTAATTATTTAA
Source organism: Drosophila ercepeae (assembly GCA_018150545.1). Taxonomy (NCBI): domain Eukaryota; kingdom Metazoa; phylum Arthropoda; class Insecta; order Diptera; family Drosophilidae; genus Drosophila; species Drosophila ercepeae. The sequence continues at coordinate 554,066 of JAECWL010000182.1, read as the reverse complement.
TTATTTAATTATTTAATTATTTAATTATTTAATTATTTAATTATTTAATTATTTAATTATTTAATTATTTAATTATTTAATTATTTAATTATTTAATTATTTAATTATTTAATTATTTAATTATTTAATTATTTAATTATTTAATTATTTAATTATTTAATTATTTAATTATTTAATTATTTAATTATTTAATTATTTAATTATTTAATTATTTAATTATTTAATTATTTAATTATTTAATTATTTAATTATTTAATTATTTAATTATTTAATTATTTAATTATTTAATTATTTAATTATTTAATTATTTAATTATTTAATTATTTAATTATTTAATTATTTAATTATTTAATTATTTAATTATTTAATTATTTAATTATTTAATTATTTAATTATTTAATTATTTAATTATTTAATTATTTAATTATTTAATTATTTAATTATTTAATTATTTAATTATTTAATTATTTAATTATTTAATTATTTAATTATTTAATTATTTAATTATTTAATTATTTAATTATTTAATTATTTAATTATTTAATTATTTAATTATTTAATTATTTAATTATTTAATTATTTAATTATTTAATTATTTAATTATTTAATTATTTAATTATTTAATTATTTAATTATTTAATTATTTAATTATTTAATTATTTAATTATTTAATTATTTAATTATTTAATTATTTAATTATTTAATTATTTAATTATTTAATTATTTAATTATTTAATTATTTAATTATTTAATTATTTAATTATTTAATTATTTAATTATTTAATTATTTAATTATTTAATTATTTAATTATTTAATTATTTAATTATTTAATTATTTAATTATTTAATTATTTAATTATTTAATTATTTAATTATTTAATTATTTAATTATTTAATTATTTAATTATTTAATTATTTAATTATTTAATTATTTAATTATTTAATTATTTAATTATTTAATTATTTAATTATTTAATTATTTAATTATTTAATTATTTAATTATTTAATTATTTAATTATTTAATTATTTAATTATTTAATTATTTAATTATTTAATTATTTAATTATTTAATTATTTAATTATTTAATTATTTAATTATTTAATTATTTAATTATTTAATTATTTAATTATTTAATTATTTAATTATTTAATTATTTAATTATTTAATTATTTAATTATTTAATTATTTAATTATTTAATTATTTAATTATTTAATTATTTAGTTATTTAATTATTTAATTATTTAATTATTTAATTATTTAGTTATTTAATTATTTAATTATTCAATTAATTAAATATTTAATTATTTAATTATTTAATTATTTATTAAATAATAAATTATATATTTATATTATTATTTAAGTAAAAAATAAATATTGAACTTAAAAAACTTATTTCGTTTACAGTCTTTACTTGAAGTCTAAATATGAATATGAACTTATACAATATTCAACAGTCTCTCTACCTGTTGTCTGGAAAAAGGAACCTAATGATCAACGCTGGGTCGGACGGTCGTTGCGGCGAAGTCGTGATCGGTCGCAAACCCGAGCTAAACTTTTCGCAAGGTGTTTAGGGTGTGACGTTAATTTGCTGATGTACTTCTTTGGTTTTTGTTGAGTTATTTCTTCTCTGAAGAATCTGATGTGAAGGTCTCTTTCTTTTTTTTTTTTTATATTTATCGTCGGAATCAGTTCAGAGCCTTCTGAATGTAACCAGACGAGGGAAATGGAGGATTATAATTTTGCTACATTAACACTTAACTAACTTACATTTAACATACATTTAAGAGTTTGGGGGGATTTAGAATCTTATGATATTATACGGGTAGGGAGATCAGAGGGGTGGATCCTGAAGAGTCAGACGACGGATGCTGAGAGCATTGGCGAGATCACTTGCCAGAGAGTTTGGGTGTAATGCCAATTTCTCCGCGTATCGGCTGCTGTGGAAGTTGATCTGATCACCAATCAGAGTAATCCTTAGGATAGCGTGGTTGGAGACGTACCAAGGGAGCCCGGATGCAAGCCGAGCAGCACGTGTCTGGACAGTTTTCAGCCTGTCAAGCTGGTGCTTGGAGGCCGTTCCCCATACTTGAATGGCATAGGTCCAAGTAGGGTTTAGTATTACCTTGATGAGTAGTACTTTAGTTTGGAGTTGTAGTTTGCTAGACCGTAGGAGCCAGTCTAGTTTTTTCATCTTTAAAAGGCACTTGGTCTTGACCGCTGTGATATGGGCCCGCCAGATGAGTTTCCGATCCAGGTGGACTCCCAGGTAACAGTGGGAATTGACGTTGCCTATCAACCCACCGTTAAATGTTAGGCCCGCGCAGGTGCCGGGACGGAGCGCGAAGGTCACACAAGCGGACTTAGCACAATTGATGGCTGTATTCCACTTGACTGCCCAGGCTTCAATGTCGTGCAGCCATTCTTGTACTGCATTCGAGGCCGTTTGCAGAGACATGTGAGACGCAAGCATGGCTGTGTCGTCGGCGTATGTAGCCAGTAGTACCTCAGCCGAGGGATCACTGGGGGACGGAACTGGCATATCTGCTGTGTATAGGGTGTACAAAAAGGGTCCGAGTACACTTCCTTGAGGAACTCCTGCGTTCATGGCCAGCATTCTCGATCGAGAGTCTCTCACTGCCACCTCGAAAGTCCGATCGGTGATGAAGGATCTCAGGATATTATAGTGGGGTCCTGGAAGGAGAGCCTTGAGTTTGTATTGTAGTCCCTCGTGCCATACCTTATCAAAAGCTTGCTTGACATCGAGGAAGACTGCCACCGTGTAGAGCTTGGACTCAAGGGCGTGCGTTACGATTGACTAGACGGTGGACTTGTTCCGGGCAACCGTGTGACTTCCTGAAGCCGAATTGATGTATCCTGATACCTGCGGCAGATCCATCAATCGTTTCATCAGAATGCGTTCAAAGACCTTAGAAAAGGTTGGAAGTAGACTTATTGGGCGGTAGGAGTCTATATGCGTTGGAGGTTTGCCGGGTTTGGGTATCATAACGATCCTCGCACGCTTCCATTGCTTAGGGAAGTGCCCTAATCTTAGCATAGCATTATAAATTTTTACTTATGCCATAACTCCTTTGTGAGGAAGGTATTTGGCTGCCCGGTTGTCAATACCATCGGGTCCAGGTGTCTTTTTTTGTTGGAGGCCCTCTAATTGCAGAGTGACTTCTTGCGGCGTGGTATGTTTTATGGGAAGGGTTGGTACAGTAGGCACATCCAAAAAGCTAAAGACTTCTTCTCTGTGGGAGTCGTCCGTCAAACAGAAGGGGGTGAAAGTGGAAAACAAATGCTCTGCAAATGCACAGGCCACAGTGTCCCAAGACGGGCGATTGGCAGAGCGGCTGCCTCTTTATTCCTCTCGTTAGCTTCCATACTGAGAAGTCGCTGCTATTGTCAGGGCCGGCTCCCTGAAGTAGGCTGTTGAAGTTTTCCTGGCGGTTTTTGGCAAGCATCCGACGCAGTCTGTTTGTGACACTTGAGAGGGACTGCTTAGTTGCAGGATCTCCTGTTGCTAAACGCCTTCTGAGGTGTCTTTTAAGGTTCAGAAGAGCTCTTGCGTCCGGATTTAGTATTGATCTACTAAAAGTTTTCGGGCTTACTTGGCGTGGTGAACGAGTAGCCTGTCGTCCTGCCTCAATGACAGTAGCAGTGAATCAGTCGACATATTGAATTGAGCGCGACATTATCCTCGATGTGTGCTTTAAAAAGACCAAGGTTCGCATGCGGGGGCAGTGTTCTAGGGGTTCCCTGAAAGTATTGGGCCTCCTCGTCCAGTTCAAAGAGAAGCGGGAGATGGCCAGATGAAAGCTCAGTGAGGACTCTCACCTGGATTTGTTGCTGTCTGAAGCCTTTTGATATGCCAAAGTCAATGGCGCTGGGAGAGGCGCTCACCCGGTAGGGTAGCACGTAGCTTCGCCTGTAGGTACTATGTCAATGCCCTCGTCTGCTAAAGCAGAGGACAAGACCCTGCCTCTGGCACACATTCTGTGGTTGCCCCACCACCTTTGTTTGGCGTTCCAGTCCCCTGCAGCAAGGTATTTCCTGCCGAGTTGCGAAAAAAGTGGCAGAAAGTCTGTCTCGTCCCACCTGTAGGCAGGGGGGCAATAGACCGAGGAAACATCGAAGGATCCTCTACTTGCAGACAGTTTTATGCCGACTGCTTGTATGTGTTCTTCCGACAGTGTAAAGGACGGTTGATGGGAGACTGTGGATCTTATGATAATTGCCGCTCCTCCGTGCAGCCTACCATCCGGGTGGTTGGCAGAGTGTAGGGTGAAGCCGGGAATTCTAAAGCGGGACCGTGTGTTGAAGTGCGTCTCGGACAACATGAGGATGTCGATGTTATGAAGTTCTATGAAGGCAATAATCTCGATGATTTTCGAGGAGGCCCCGTTGGCGTTCCAGGATGCTATTTTAAATCGACCCATTATAAGAGGTGGTGGGGGGATTGAGCAAGCGAAGGATAACTTGCATGACGGAATCAATAGTTGACATTATCCTGTCGATCTTCGTGATAAGCAGATCCAACTTCGCAGTTGGATGGTTCCTTCCGCACTGCCTGCATATGTGGTGTCGGGTGCAGTATGCCTTGGTGTGCCCGTATTCCTGGCACCTAAGGAATTGGACAGGCTCGGTTTGTTTACGCGGCTTCTCAAAGCTAATTTTGTGTCTGCAGACAGCAGAGATGTATTTACGAGGTTGTTACTCTCTTCTTTTTGAGGTTGATGAACCTCATGTTCAGTGGGCGTTTCGTAATCTTGTTAAGAGGGGTGTAGATGCGGAGGACGTGGTTACCTTCTTTCAGCAGGCATTCGGTAATGTCTTCCGACGGAACACCGTGATGAATGTTGCGCATGACAATGCGGAAGGGCAGGTCTCTTTCTATATTTTTATTTCGGATTTACCAGGGTGCTCCAGTGATTGTTCTCAGTACTATGATTGAGCCCTTTGCTCAATCTTCTGGCACTACTACTACTGCCTTTGGCACTTTCCCATGGTTAGGAGCCGTACGTCGAAAATGGATTTAGTACGGAGTTATAGAGTAGATCCCTGTAGTCCAGACAGAGGGGTGACCGAGGGTTGATAAGCCAGTGAAGCCTTAAGGTGTGTTCTTTTGGCTTCGGTGTGCCTGCGCCAGTGAGATACGTCACTCCGAGATACGTCACTTAATTTGCTTTCCATAGTACAGTTGTTTAAGTATATTTGTTGAAGGATAGTCGTGATGATTGAGTGTAAATGTTTAGCATTCGGATCGACTTCAAATCGCTGGGTCGTCGGCAAACGTAAAAGTTGTTAGTAGTCTGCTTGTGGGTATGTCTGCTGTATAAAGGACGTACAGCGTTGGTCCAAGTATGCTACCTTGGGGAACTCCAGCGTTCATAGCGCGGTCGTCGGACATGTCAGAGTTGCAACTCACAGCAAAGATTCTGTTTTGTGGGAGTTTGTGGGTGTTTTGGGAAAGCATTGTTTTAATTTTGAACATTAATCCATCTAGCCAGACCTTGTCAAAAGCCTGGGAGACACCCAGATATATTGCAGTGCAATATTCCCGTTTTTCGAAATAAGATCGCATTTCTGATGTTATTCGATTGACTTGTTCAATGGTTCCATGTTTCTCTCGAAAACCGAAAGGATGCGCAGGAATAAGATTGCGTGTGCCTTTGCCTTGGGCAGCTCATATCTGAACTTATGTATTTTCTGTATTTGACCCAGTTTGTTCTCTTTGATGTCAATATGTTAGCCTGCATTGTAGTCTCAGGGCGTTGGAGGAGGTTGAGATTTAAGAGGACTGGCGAGTGGTCAGATGATAGATCCGGAAAAGATTCCCCACTGATGAGGTTTCGAGGGATATTTTTCAGTTATTGTGAAGTCGATCAAGTCAGGAATTTGGTTCGGGTCGGTAGGCCAATATGATGGTCTGCCTGAACGTCAAACTTTCTGTTTGCCTTTATGATAGCGTTATACAACTGTTTCCCTTTAAAGGGGACGAGGCGTGATCCCCAGTGGGTGTGTTTGGCGTTGTAGTCACCTGCAGCATTGAAGTGCCCCTCTAGGGTGATGAAGAGTCCAGAAATTGTTGTTGGGAATCATAAAGACGAGGGGGGCAATTCACCGCTGCGAGGGTAAAGATTGCTGCTTCTTGGTTGTACATTTATAGATGTGGCCTACACGTAGTCTTTTCCAAACTGGTGGTAGTGGTGTTTGATGCGGTTCCTAATCAGGATATACAGGATAATCATGATTTGTTCCGTAGAACAAGAAGCCACTTTTTTCAAAGTTGTATTTAACAGTGTAACAGTAATATGTGTTTCTGATAGTAGCCGGATGTATATAGGTGGGGTCGCTGCGTCACTATCTGCCAATATTGCAAATCTGTTCGACTCTTGGGTGTCAGTTCGCTGACTTAGAATGTGCCGATAAAGATTTGTTTTATTTCCCGCCGCAGAATTTTGTTGGTTAAGTTTTCTTTTTATTTGGATCAAGTGATCCAACCCAATTAGCAGTGTTTTTGGCTTTATTGCTGATTATGCAGCAGTAACGAGCGTTGCAGTCGGCTCGTGCGTACGGTCGATACCGTTGCAGTATTTGTTGTTGTTGCGAGTGCAGTGGTTAATGAGGTTGAAGTTTTGGTTGCCGTGGGAGAGGTCAGTTCTCTTTGGCACATCGTTGGGATTGGCGGTGAGCAAGAACGCGCTCTCTCGTTCAATGTTTGCTTAAGTTCATGTGTCGGGTTGGGGGTGATTGACGGTGCCCGATTGACGTTTGCATTTATTTCGTTCACTTCCGCGGGTTGCAAGACACATATGAGAAATACGCCTTGTTGCGGATCGATGAGAGACGACGTTTGTCTCGCTCTTGGCGTTGAGAGTGAATGTCGCTTTGGCTCATTGTGACAGTTCCTGGCTTGTTTTTTGTTGCAGACTTACTGAAATTTGGGAGTCTGAAGCCGTAAACTCCATTTCGTCTTCTAGATTCTGTGGGACCGTTTGTCTGGCACAGGTAAAAGGTGGCAGTTATTTGTGCAGGTCGCTTGCAGTTGACATAATTCATCCCATGATCCTATTGAGCAGGATCGTAGCAAACATGTTTACCAGCTGTGAGTCGCTTGCAGTTTGAATGCAAGAGCAGATTTGAAGCAGGGAAAATGATGAAATCTGGTGCTTTATCAGCGTATTCCAGGAGATGGTTCCTGTGTGCGGAACCTATGAAGCGCGTTTTTTTTTAACGAATTATCATATAAAAAGAATTTTAATTTTTTAATAAATATTTTTAATTCTTAATTTTGACTGAAAAAATTGTATCAAACTGTATAGTAGTTAGGTAATATTATCATTAATATAAAAGTGCACAAAACTGGAGAACATTTAGGTATCAGGATACTAAATGCAATTTGCAAGAAAATAATCATCACTTAAATTATAATATTTTCAGTTTTGTCGCTTTTTTGTTTTCGAAATCTTTAATGGTTTTATGTACATATGTCTAGTATGGCCTCTATAGATATTGCAAAATTTGTTAATCTTTCCTGACTCATTGTACGGCGAGGGTAAATTTTTATAAGTATTAATTTACAAAAGGACCTTTCAGCGCCTGCTACTGTAAGTGGCATAGTTAGCATATTTCTTAATGCTATGGTAATGTTAGGGCATACAGCTGTCAAATTGTTTAAATATAGAAATTTAGAATTTTCACCTCATCATTTAATATGATATATTTTTCATATTTAATTTTTTGAAAAATGGCTGACAAGACATAATTTTTTCACACTAATCATAATCGTTAATATCCAATAAAACATTTGCTGAAAGTTCCTCCTGTAAAAGATGACAGTTACTTATTAATCGTCTTTGATCTTGGTCATCGTGGTCTAATATAAAAAAAATACATCATTTTACAACTGGTCGAAAAATATTTACTTATTTTAGTTGTATTTTTATTACTTTCTTCTTGTTTTCTTATCCTTATCAGATTCTGGTAACTAGATAAATTAGTTTTTTTTATTATGATTATAATCGCTCACCGTGAAAACACGTTAAAACAATCAATAACACACCAACTATTTATTATAAAAATTCAATGCGCACCACCTTACACGCACTTTTAATCAAATGATTGTTCAATTTTTTGTTTTGCTTTGGCTATCTCGTTCTTTAAAATCTTAAATAAACCATAAACGTTATTAATCACGTTAAAATATTAAATATTGTTATTAAATGTTTTGTTTTTAACAAGGCCTTTGTTGCGCCTATTGTATCTATTAACTTATCTATACTTCACTAAGGAAAAAAAAACAAAAAATAATAATAAAAAAATGTGGCAGTGGAGGCGCGGCGCCCCTATTATCTTGGCGCCTGTGGGAGCCGCACACTTCGCATATAGTGACGGCGCGACCCTGCTTGTAGCATCAAATTTTGATTTCAGTTTGTGTTAAGAGGAGCCCCAAAGAAAAGGTCTAACTCAAATGAGTTCGGTTTAAAAACTGTTTTATTCATATGCTTCAACATCTAAAGAAACATACAAATATCTTACAATTAAGTTCTTATGTACCAAAAAGAGTTTTTTTTAAAACTATTTATTTATGCCACCAACCACTTCAATGCATTGGTATGTGCGCTAACGGCCAAAGTGCTTTGTGACCCTTTCAATTGCATGACAGTGTCACCTTACGCATGCACTTTTGTGCTTTTGTGCTTTTGTTTTGAAGGAATTGGTCATAAATTGCATGTATAAATATATTGTCATAATATAATATACTACCATGATTCTTCGATAGTATAGGAAATGGAGTTTTGTAAACCGGATTTCTCTCTTTTAAATGTATTGGTCGCCTTCAAAATAGTCTCCTTTTGCCTGAATACAACGTTTTGCACGTTCAAGAAGGTTATCGAACCACTTTTCTAGGTCGTTTATCGGTATAGCGTTGAGGATGGCGGTCGTCGCCTTTTGGATGGCTTCAACGTCAGCATAACGGTTTTCTTTTATGGCCAAATGTAGTTTTCCGAACAAATAAAAATCCCAGACATATCAGGCGAATACAAAAAGTTTGGGTCCTTTATGGCCTCTTTAATTATTTCTCTTGAATGTTGAATTCTGAGGTCTTTTTCGTGTTGTTTCAAAGTGTGCGGGACAAATCGAGCACAAACCTTTCTGAGGCTCAAATTTTCTGTCAAAATACGATAAATCGACGCTGCGGATATTGATAATTCCGATTCCATATATTTAAGCGATGATTTCGGCTCTTTTTTAATTCACGCACAATTTCCGTGTTTTTTTTGTTCACAACATCTTTTGGCCGGCCCGAACGTTCGTCGTCTTCCAAGTCCTCCCATTACCTTTTGAAAACGTTTAAAGCACTCGTGAATACGGCTACGTGATAGACAATCATCGCCATAAACTTGTTCCATCATTTGATGAGTTTTGGTAAAAGTTTTACCAAGTTTAAAACAAAACTTAATATTGCAATATTATAATATTGCCAATATATTGGCTCTTTGTTTGATGCTCATTTTCCGACCGACACTACAAATGTAATGTCACATGTAGCGCGATATCTCAGCTGTTATACAAGTCAGCTGTTATATAAATTTTGTATTCAGGCAGAAGGAGAATATTTTGAAGGCGACCAATAAATTTAAAAAAAAAAAACAAATAATATTCGTTTTTGAATAAAAGTTCTTGAACTTTTGAATTGCACCTTGTGCGTTCTGATATTCAGCTCGATCTCGACCGTGAAAAGTACACTGTACAAAGTAAAAAGTACTTACATTTTTGGCAAACCCATTTCTCTTAGTGTACTATAAAGCTCACCGATAATGCTAACTCGGGCCTGATTTCTTTTGTGGGTTGATCTCAAATTTTTTTTTTTTATTATTTTTTTATAGTTTCGGCTCACACCTAGAATCGGAATACTTTAATTTAAAAACAATTAAAATCAAACATAAAGGATAACTTCAAAATTAGAAATGATTTTGTAGAAAGGCTTTTTATGAGAAAGGCACTTCATTACAAAAAAAAATGAAAGTTATAGCTTTTCTCATCTTTCAGTTGTATGGCTGTCATGGAATATAGTCGATCCGATTTGACTTTATAGCTTATTATATAATAAAAACATTTTGTAATTCAAAATTACTTAAAATTTAATTGAATGCTTTAATTCATATGTAATTTTATTTTATTTACACTTCGTTCTTTCAGGTACGTTCGTTGCATAAAACCGAATTTAGAAAAACGTCCAAATTGTTATAATGCATTGTTAGTTCTAGATCAACTAAAATATCTTGGAATTGTTGACATAATTCGAATAAGAAGAGAAGGCTTTCCTGTTCATTTAAGGCATGAGGACTTTATAATGAAATATAAATGTTTAATGACACAAAAATCCTTTGCAAGTATATATAAATATATATCGTATATTTTAGAAATAATACAAGTATCAAGGACAGAGTGGCAAATTGGAAAGTCAAAAGTTTTTTTAAGAATCGTGGCATACCAGCTTTTGGAAGGTAGAAGAAAAAACGTTATATACAAAAATGCTGTAATTATACAAAAATATTGGAAACAATTTGTTTGTTTTAAGTCGTATCTACGCATTAAAAAAGCTGTCCTAACTATTCAACATGCATATAAAGGTTGGAAACTAAGAATTTGGTTTTTAAGAATGAGGAGAAGTGCTATTATTATTCAAAGTCGACTTCGAGGAGTTTTTGCTCGAGAGGTAAGTTTTACTGGAAAACAATCTGCAACATTTTTGTGAAATTAGACTTAATTTCCAATCCGCCCTTAAGTAGCGATCAACCCGCTCGGGAATTTATTATTTATTTATTTTTTTTTGAAAAATGCGCCGCGACCCTGAATTAGAATTTCGAGCACCCTGGTCTAAAAATTAGAGGACCTACAATGCAAATCTTTTTTAATGTTAAATAAGTCAGGCCAGCATCGCATTGAAAATTCCCACCTAAATCATTTCGGAAGTTTCGTGCTGAACCCGTGCTGAGCCGGATTACAAGTTCAATCCAAAAACAAAACTACAAACCATACAAACCACTTTCGGTCAGAGCCAAAGCATATATACCCTTGCAGGCGGCTTCAATTTCTCTAAAACTATTTTATTTGAATTTCAGAAATAAATCCCCTATATTCCCATAATCAAAATTTGTAACACGACGCGAGACCTGGCAAAACATTAAAAATGCGGAAAAATAAATATAAAACAGGAGATGAAAGTAAAGTTGAGTTTATTGAGTATATGATACATGATACTCCCTTAGTCTCCTTTCCACCCCTTACAATAGTGGTTAGAGTAAAAAATCATTAAACAAGTTGGGCGTAGGAAACAATATTATTTTGCATACTCATTCGGTCCTCTGGTATGTTTTCTACGTTGAACTACAGAAATTAGAAACTAAAGTTTGTAATCCGTCTGTTGGGAATAAAAAATTTAAGGGGTCTGGTAAAGACACTGGCTGTCTACATTAGTATTCATTAGGGTATGTAGGAAAACGATACGCAGAATTGTTCCACGCTTGAGGGTAAAATTCAGGGTCCAAATTAAATCCTCTATGAGCAAATATTCCGATTCCGAAGCTAAGGTATTATATATATTTGCTTTAAGTTATATAAAAGTCATTCGTTTGACTATCCTCCAATGAAGCCAAGGGTGTGGCTTTATAAACCATAAAATTTAAGTTTTAAAAAAATTTTTATCTTTTAAAACCGTAGACTTGAATGAACCAAAGAATTATTGCGTTTGTAAACTATTTATGTAATTAAAAAAAAAAATCATTTCAATCAACCAAATTCGAGTGAAGACGAGTAAGACATAAGTTACGGTACAGAAAGTTTCTTAGAGCAAGGGAAAGTAAATAAGAAAATTGCTAAAAAGTAACGCGTCAAGATGTCTTCCTTAGGTGATGCCAGATGTAGCTCAGACAACGCATGCAAATCCTTTAAAAGAACGCGTTGAGGACTTTAAAAGATTAAGTTTACTTAAAAGGAGTAAGCCATTCAGAGAGTTAATTTCTTTACTTAAATTAAATCTAAGTCCATTTCGGAAGAGATGCTCGCATATACATATATATAATTTAACTATAGTGTTAAAGAATTGCAAATATAGAGCGATTAATTTTGTAAAAAGCTTTTAAATTATTGAGATTGCCAGCGTTGGAATTTATATACCCTTGCAGCAGGTATTATAATTTTGTTCACAAGTCTGCAACTCAGTAAGGGGTGTATCGGTATCTATAAAGTATATATTTTCTTGATCGGGATCACGTTATGAGTCGATATATACCTTATGAGCTGTTTCTACGCGAACAAGTGTCTTAGTTTTAAAGCTATTGACATCAAATATTGCCCATACAATTTTTTAAAAGTTCTTAGGGCATCTCTTATGGTGATATTTCATACGGATAAGAAACTTTATCCTATAGTTTCCATATAATTTCTACAGAAATGGAGGCATTGTCGAAAGACTTGTTGTTGTAGCTTTGCATTCAACAATTTATGCAGTTAAGGAAAGAAGGTTGTTTTAGCACCATGAATAGATCTTATTAAGGTCCAACTGCTGATGTCTGTGAGGAATGTTCCGAGAAGGAGTAGAACAACTTGACATCATCAGCGTACATAAACGTAGAGGCATAACTAATTACATTAGGAAGATCGTTGACAAAGAATATAAACAGCAGTAGTCCTAGATGACTACCCTGTGGAACACCCGATGAGACATGGATGACCTTTGGTAGACGATTTGGTAGTTTTTAATAGTACTCGCTGAGTTCGATTTAAAAGGCAAGAAGCAAGAATCCACATTAGGATATTTGGTGGAAAACCAATGCGCGAAAGTTTCCGTAAGAAGAGTTGATGATTAACTGAATCAAATTCTTTGCTAGCGGCGGTATAAAATACGCCTGTTTGCAATCGATATTGAAACCCTCTATGCATGATCGAACAAAATTCTAGTAAATTAGTTGTAGTCGAGCGAAGCTTGGCACAAAAATGTTGGTATTGGAAGATTATGCTCTTGATTATTCCAACTGCGATGTAATGAGTTTTTAAGCAGCTTGGGAATCGGAGATTTCTCTTAGAGCAACAGCTCTAAGCATAAGTCCTGTAGATCGAGTTTCCGCGGCGGCAGGAAGGCGGATTGCCAGAGCAATATGCTGGCTGGTTGACTAGACAGCATTAGAGCATTGTATAGGGCCATGGAGGAGGTTAGCTGCAGATTCCGGCGGAGCAACGTCTGAAGCGGTAAGACTAGAGGTGGCCATAGTCGCATTAAAGTCATTTTTAGATTTTAGAAGAGCTATATTGGCTGGCTGTTCGCCAGGTGTAATATCCATCATACTGTTCAATGGCATTTGTGAAGCTGGAGTTGTGCATAAATTCCTTTGTTGGTTGACGTTTGGAATTTTACGCCTTGAAGATTCACTTAGGAGTTGAAGGCCAAGGAATAGAGATTCGAGATTGAGAAACTGTTTATTTAATTAGGCGAATTTGCCGCGTGAACGTTCGTATTTCTCATTAATCTATCGACAGGACAAACAGTACCAGGTCAGATCGATGCCTTTACCCAAGGGATCCCTAAGACGGCCATAATTACCGACTCCAGCGCATTTCATTTGCAAGCATTTGTCGCATAGCCAGCAAGTAAGGTAAGAGTCGCCAGGAATAGCGCCTCCAAATTCGAATTTCTTTGAAGTACAGATTAAAGGCATTTAGAGTTAACCAAAATGCACTCAAAACAGATGGTCCAGCGCTAGAACTTTGGAATTTTACATAATTTTTTAATGAGCTGGAATGGCATTCCGAAACTGTAGTTGTTTTCGTTGTTTTTTTGAGACTTTAGTGACACATATTACAACATAAAAGACCATAAGAGTCGACGCTGTGCTGAATTTAATATCAGAGACAGCGTATATTAGGTTTCAGTAAGCGCAAAAGCTTCAAAATCAAAGAAAGTTCAATTAGCGAAAAATGGTTTGGACTTAGAATGCGGTGAACGATTTAATAGCATCAAGAATATATGCCATTACTCTATAACCATGCGAATGTCTGTTCAAAAAACAATGTATCGGTGCAATTGCATTCCGAGAGATCAATAATAACTACATACACAATTGCTGGGATTTTTATTTGTGTTAAGAGTTACGGCTGGGGCTGCACAAGGAAAAGGAAAAAATTGCGTCGTTGTACCAGAATGAGAAATTACATTACATAGGGAATGTGTGGTCCATCCAGATGCCGAGTGTACATGCAGAAGTACTCTGTGCTTCATCGTCGCTAAAAGGAACGTGATTTTTCAAACAAGACTGCGAGGTCTAAAATGGCAACATTTTATATGTCCCAGAGATGAAGGGAAATTTCATTTCTGTCTCGAAAGCTATTGAACCAGGAAGAAAGGTTATGTTCGATCAAAGAAAATAAACCGTATTGCGCTCCTTTTCCAATAAATATAACTTGGTTAGGGGGCGTAGCTAACATTTTAAATGAACTTGATCTGCATGGTTATTACATCAATCTATGTACCCAATATCGTGTTCCTATCTCTTATTGTTTCTGAGATACACGCGTTCATACGGACAGACAGACGGACATTGCTAGACCGACTCGGTCGTTTTTCCTGTTCAAGAATTTATATGAATTAAGTGGTCCGGAATGCTTCGTTCTGCTGTTTATTACCTGTTCTTATATACCACTAGCATCCGAACTGTATACGTACTGACATCACTATTCCGCTAATCTAGTCAGTTTTTAAATTTATGTTCGAAAGCGACCTTCTAGTAACTCTGGGTGACTTTAATCTACCAGAACTCCGTAAGGCATTTTTGGGGCTCAAAACTTGACACGTAATAAAAGAAAACAAAATTAAGCACAGACACATTCAGAAAATCAGCAAAAAATTTCAAGTCATTCAAATATGCCAATGACCAACTGCAACCAACTGAAACCTATTGTAGAAAGTGCACCCGCCTCGCAGGAACAAATTTTTAATCAAAAGTTAAAAATATTAAGGAACATTTAAGTATTGTAAATATTGGCACACCTGATGTTAAGACCTTTAAAGATGCTGAAATAAGACTACGTATTACTTGCAAAGAGACTTAAGACATTATGAAGTCCCTACCGTTTTTTGAGCGTAGGAATAGGAGACACGTCTCATGCAGAAAAGCGGCGCATACCGCATACAAAGTGTATGAAAGATACGAAGGCAGTTCAAAACACTACCAAGCTTTACACATTTTGAGGAACAAAATAAAAGTTTCAGCTGATATGGTACTTCTTTTAATCCTCCTTAAGGCCATAATCAACGGGTTAGACAAGGCGGCTTTCCATGGTTATATTAAACCATTCAAAGTTAAAAAATATTTCCGTAAATAAAATATTTCACGTAAAATCGACCCATGACATTATAATCCGAACCATTCGTTCACCCTATAACAATCAAATTTGGATTGCAGATAAAAAAAGGTCGACGAACAGGGAAATGCAAAAAATCGCCTAGTGATAGACTTTAGCAAACTCAATTTAAATGCAACCAATGACAAAAGCCCTATTTTATTCTGCCAAATTTTGGCAAAACAAACCACTTTACTGCCATAGGTTTAAATTCAGGATTCCACCAGATACAGGTCGGTAAGAATCACAGGAAAAAAAGGCTTTCTCGGTGAAAAATATAAATTTTATAGGCTTCGCCTCGGATTCAAAAACGCATCCAGTGTTTTTCAAAGAGTCATTGATGCATGCTCAGAAAACAAATAGGGATCTCAAGCTATGTTTATGTCGACAATGTAATTATTTTCGTAGAAAACATGAATGATTATATCAAACACATAGCATGGGTTTGGATAAATTGTACTAAGCTAATATGAGGGTTTTTCGCGAGAAATCGAACTTCTTCAACGAGGTTTTATGGCCTACGCCGAGGCATAAAAACATACGCTAATAAAGTGGATGCAGTGCGTAGCTACGAACATCCGACTTATTTATTTAACTTCGGGTCATTCCTAGGATTATTGCCTTATTAAAGACTTGCCTATATAGCAAGACCTATAAGTGACATCCTAAAAGTGAGTAAATCCAGTAAAATACGGCGAAGATCAGCGTCAGGCATTCTTGCTCTCGAAAAGGTTATGAGGCAATACCGGGATTACTGGAAAGCGTTTGACTTGACTACGGATGCATCGTTATACGGTTTGGCAGCTGTTTTGTGACACAAAACGAATAAACATGATGATACCAAGATTTCTAAAGGATAAGGAATTACATTTTGCAAGAAAAGAAAACAAGAAAGAAAAGAGAACTTCTTGCAGTAGTATGGGCCCTAAAGAAATTCAGAAACTATCTAAACGGTGTGTAAAATTTAAATATTATATTTTCACAGACCATCAGAGTCTCACTTTCGCGTTTTTAGATCGCTGAAATCATTAAAAAGACCATAACGCTGTTCCGACAGCACATCCACATGTTAGTAGAGGATGCACTGTCCGATACTGCCACGATACACAGCGAGTTATAACTCAGCCGGCTAACTGCTTTCGGAACCAGATTATAATAAAAGAAAGCCGAATTGCCAAACATTATGTTTCAACCGACAAGAAATATTATTTACCTTGCTTGAATAAATGGTCAAATTTTTCGATTGTTCAACCACTCGCTTCCAGAACAATGTCAGACGTGCAAACCGGTATTTTACAGCTTATTAAAACAATATTGCGACAATACACCGTCTATCTAGTCCGAGACACTTTTAAACAACACAACACTTAATAACACTTTTAATAGTAGTTAAAGCGGACAGATGGAGAGACTCCACATTACCCTGGAAGAGATCGCCCGGTGAAGGCCGAAAGAAAGATTTAAGACACAGTGGAATTAATACTTAACGCAGTCATCGAATAAACAACCTACCTAAATACCTAACAACCAACCTTACCAAGTATGTAAAAAATAATTATTAATAATTCCAACAACGAAGCGGATTGTGACCAGATAGAGGCGATTGGAACATTCTGTGGGGAATTACCCCACGCATCATGCGCACAACAACTTCGTTCAGGATGCACTGCCTTGAGCCGTAAACAATAATCGTCGACGGCGTTATAATTATCAATGACAAAACAAAATATTTTTAATTAAAATTCTCTCCGAGTGGACAATCATTAAATGGTTTGGGGGTGACATTGACATAAGGTAGATACATGGAATGTATTTTAAGCGGAGTTAAATTAAGTGTCTATTGCGGGTCTAAGCGGGTGTTTCCTCTTCAAGCGTCTTAGGGATTGGCTATTGTCTAGGAGGTCGATGGAAAGGTGGTTGATCTGGTTGTCCAGTCTTTTTGTCTACCTTTTGCTGGGACGGAAGATCTCCTCTGCTACCCATGGAATTCCAAGTTCTTTGTGTATGATGGAGTTTTCGTGGTACAGATGGGCGTTGGAAACTGTTCTCAGGCGTTTGTTTTGGAACCGCTGCATTCTGATGCAGTTTGATAAGCTTCCCGTGCCCCAAACCTGTATGCAATAGGTCCAGATGTACTTTAGGATTGCTTTGTAAGTAAACAGTGTGAGGTTTTCCTTGAATTTGGACCTTCTCCCTATGAGCCAGTGGCGTTGCTTAAATCGTTGGTCGGCCTGCTTGCGCTTGGTAGCCAGCTCTAGTTATTTAGGTTTGTAATTGGGTGATATGGTTTCCCCGATGAGTGCGACGGGGTGGCATTCTCCCCTGCGTAGTACGAAGGTTGTTTGTAAGGATTTCTTCGCGTTGACCACGATGTTCCATCGTTTCATCTATGGATCGAGGGCATTCAGTTGCCTCTGGATGATGGCTGATGCTTCCTGAGGATCTGTGGCGGAGGCTAGGAAGGCGGTGTCATCGGCATAAGTGGCTACTGTGAGATTCCGGGAGGGGGTGATGGGGAGGTCCGCTGTGTAGAGTGTGTATAAGATGGGTCCAAGAACACTGCCTTGTGGTACTCCTGCTCTTATGGGCCTAGGGATGCTTATTGGTGATCCGCATCTCACTCGGAATTCTCTTCCCTTTGTGTATGACTTGAGGAAGGCGAAATGGGAACTTGGGTGGTGGGATTTAATTTTGAAAAGTAGTCCAGGGTGCCAGATTCTGTCAAACGCCTGTTTGACATCCTGCATAACGTCGCAGCAGTACTTCTTCTCAACAATCCGGTGGCATTGCTCAGGTGTTCCATGAAGGCGTCTGAAGCCAAACTGGTGATCAGGGATCAGTCCGGCCTCGTCCAATACTGGCAGTACTCTACGCAAAAATACTCTTTCAAGTATTTTAGATAGGATTGCCAGAAAACTAATCGGACGATACGATGCTAGGTTGGCTTCAGGTTTCCCAGGCTTGAGGAGGACAATTACTTCCGCTCGCTTCTACTCTTTAGGGAAGTACCCTAGACGGAGGCAGCTGTTGAATATGTTGGCCAGCCTTTGGGAACAGATTAGGGGCAACATTTTCTCTGCTGTTTCATCGATACGGTCAGGACCCGGTGACTTGCCATTTTTTAGGGAGGCGATCTCCTGCGCAATCTCCTCTGGTTCGACGGGCTGTATTGGCGGGCCAGGAGCACTTCGGCTGTCTACGAACCTTATTGTTGCAGCTCTCTCTTCACCAGTGCATCTGTCGAACGGTGAGAATGCACTATGTAGGTGGTCAGCAAAGGCTTCTGCTCTCTCGACCTCAGTCCGACACCAGGAACCGTCCACTTTTCGCACGGGTGATATCTTCTTCGCAGGTCTTTTTATGTGCCTTGTGACATTCCACAGATTGTGTTGCGGGTCTCCAGGTTCCAGCTCCTTAACGAATCTATGAAACGAGTCCTGCCGTAGGATGGATAGCTTGTCCTTCAGTTCCTTGGTGGCACGATTAAGTGCTGTCTTGTCCCTGGGGTTGCGCGAGGAAAACCGGACTCTTCTGAGGCGCTTTTTTTTGGCCACGAGGGCCGCGATTTCCGGAGACCACAAGTGCACGTCTCTTTTAGGTATTCTCGGGGTAGTCGGAGGAGGTGGATTCGCAAACTCAACGGCATTGTGCATCTCTTTGGTTAGTTTTTCTATGGTCGCATCTATGTTGCTTGGTGTGGAAAGATCTGTGGATCTGGGTACAGGGAGGAAACCATCCAAAACGTAAACTTGGGGGCATTTGTGTGTTTTCCGGTGAGTCTTCTAGGCGGTGTTTTTCTGAGGACGGGGATGTTTAGGAGCAAGTTTACTGCGCTGTGGTCGGATAGCAGTTTATCATAGCTTGAGCATGTTATCTTAGAGTGTCCTATGCCCTTGGAGAAGGCGAAGCCCAGCAGATCCGGCTGTTTTGAAGGGTCGGTAGGCCAGTGTGAGGGTTCTCCAGTGGAATGGGTCTCGGTTATCGAGTGTCTGGGTGGGAAGTAAACCGCACCGATGGTGATATCTCCCTGTGGGCTAGAAATACTGGTCACGGCGCACTGAGCCCATTCCTCCTGAAACGCAGGAACTTCCGTGTACTGAATGCCACTCCTGATGAGCATAGCTGCTCCTCCGCGTGCTCTGCCAGATGGATAATTGGCATGTAACAGTTCGTACCCGCTAATTTTAAAGTAGGATCTGGGACAAAAGTGGGATTCCGAAACTAGAAGAACATCGATATTGTCTGTTTTGATGAGATGCTCTACTTCGGCTTTGCTCCTCTGCAGGCCGTTTGCGTTCCAAAAAACTATATTAAGGCTTACTTGCATTACTTTCTGTTGAGGAGGGGAGCTCTAAACGCCAACATCTGCGAGAACATCAGCGAGAACATCTGCGAGACCAACTTTTCCATAATGATCCATAATTTTGAAAACCTCTGTGTTGTTGCTCGCTGATTCTAGAATAACAAAAAAGATCCCCAGTGGTTGTTTGGTTGTTATTTTTGGAGTTCTTCTTTAATTTCAGTCTGGTCCGTTGTGTGGTGAAGTCCCTTGATGACCGCCCTGTACGCTCTCTCGTCCTTTGGTTGGAAGGTGCGGTGCCTTTTGTTATGTGCCACGAGGTGCTGGAGTTGGGCTATGTAGGACTCCTAACACGCACTTTGGAATGTGCGTTAGAGTTTGTAGCAAACCGTTAGGTTCGCAGGTTGAACCAATCAGACACTATGTGACAGTTTTAAATAGTGGGAGTGAAAGCGCGATAAGAAACTTGCTGTCGATCCGCAGGCAGGTCTGCACTCTTTGAGTCTTAGATCGCATCTGAGGGAATCGATGGAAACCACTTTTCAATTCTAAAACTGAGAAGAATTTATTATTTCCTAATTTGGTAACAACCTCATTTATATCGAAAATGAGGTATTCACTTTCAATGGTTATTTTATTAAGTTTACGATAGTTAATAACTCTGCGATGTTTCCTTTCGCCTAAAGCATTTGCCTTTTTAAGTAAAATCCAAATTGGTCACTTATACGGTGAACTGAAAGGTCGTACTATTCGTCTTCGTCGAATTGTCGGACGAGGTCCGGATCGTTTCCGTCACGTTATTTGCGTATGTCAGTTTTTGAATGGGGTCTCCTAACATGTCAGTAAATGCCTTGAATATATTGTTAAGCTTAAAATTTTGACATGCATTTTTTTTTATTTAATTGTGTTTTAGAACTAAATTCAGGAGGTACAATATTAATTGCCATAGCAGCTAAGGCCGTCAGGCAGTTTTGGTGTATTTATTTTTTATGTGTAGCTTTTTTAATAGTAATACAAATGATGATTTTTAATTGAAATTTGTGAGGAGTTGGTTTGGTGGAGGGATTTTTAGAAATGTGGTTAAGTTTTTTATGTAGTGGCATAAGTGGTTGTAGTGATGTGTAGTGGTTGATGATGTGTTTGACTGTGAGGCACATTATGAATTTATTTTTTTTCTGCTCTTTTGAATTCCACCTGCTATTGATTCTTCGGTTCAGATTGTTGTATAGGTTTATGTGAATTATGATATGCTAGTCTCGATTTTAGCATCTAGTTCTTTTAAACTTTCGTTTCCCAATATGGCAGCAAAAGATTATAATGTGGATAACAAAAAAAATTGTAATTGAAAGTCTGCAAAATTAAAAAAGTTTGTTTCTTTGTGGTGGGTCATAAGATTACTGCCGCCTACTGAGGCAGCATAGAATGGTGACATATTTTGAATTGACTTGTCTACAAATTTTGGTTGAATGTAGTTTCTATTTAAACCTGTATCTATAATACCCTAATTAATTTTTCATTCCTCATCTTGCATATGAAGTATGAAAGAGAGGAATCTCTTGTTCCAAAAATTGTTTTTTTTGTTCCTCATATTGTCTTGTCTTAGCCAAGGTTATTATAGTGTTCATGTTTGGTCACAGCTTGATACAATCCAGAACGAGTTTTACTCTTTGAAGTCGTAGTGTGTAAATTACAATAGATGGGGGGTTCTATAGATTGAATAGTTTGATTTCCGGAGGGCCCCACGCAGCAGTCGGGAATGGCAGGCCTAGCGATTATGCGGGAATGATGGTTGTGTTTCCCCAAGTGCGTGTTCTTTTCGATTTCCCACGCAGCTGTCTTTGCCCCGAGAATGCAAGATGTAATCAAATTGTAGAATTAGGACGATTAGGACGACTTCTGGCTTAGAGACTCAGATAGCGTGATAATGAAAAGATATAACGGCGGATCGCCAGAGTTTCGGTATGAGAGCTTGTGCTCTTTATTGAATAAGTATTCAGAACGAACTGACCTAAAAGCTTACATATAAAAAGCTTCATAACGGCCCCTGCCAATGTTCAGAGCTTTGCCGGCTATGTGAGAGCTTCCGACCAAATGGTTGGTCAGCAATTTGACCGGTGCTTATGAACGGACGATCGCTCCGGTTAACTTAGTTAACTTGTATGTTAAAGTTTCTTTGCCCTTTGGGCCAGGTGGTCTATTGCCAGGTTTGAAGCGATCCCTGTCAATACAATTACCCATTCTAGTCTGTATACTCGAATCCACATCAATAGGCTCTAGACGAGGCAGTGGTTTTGGGGCCTATGGCCGTGGTGGCATGAATTGTTGTAGCTGGAATTGCCTATTTTGAAGGGGTTGTCGAGGTGCAGCTATTGGCTGATAACCGAAGTTATTGTGGATTTTTCTTGGTGAAGCGATTGTTTACTTTCCATATTAAAAGTATTGAAGTCTTGGGACTGGATTTTGTGGTTTTATGTTCATGAATTGGATGCTTCGACGAGCAGGTGAAGGTTTGCAGCTCTGGTTCCCAAAATGTCTTGTTTGTTTGCTCTAAAGTTTTGGTTCTCCAGCTCTCGGCAAAAATGTAGGTAAAAATGAGGGTAAAGCTCCTGGGTCTTTAATTCCCAATAAACAAGGCAAGTCTCCTTGCCTAGTATACAGGGCTTTGTCTCTGTGCTTTTTTGTCATTAACAATTTATTTAGGGACAGGTGTTTATAAGCCGTTTGGTGGAATCCTTTCACTGGTTTGCTTTGACGCTTTCATTAGCATGGTCATTTGGTACTCTAGGGAGTTTATGTTATGAGTTAAACATTCTGAGATTGCTATCCAGTTTAGTGGGAGTATTGTAGGACTCTAATGTCAGGTCAGCATGACCAACTATCTTACTATGTATGGTAGCAGTATACCATAGTATTTTGGCGTGCCCTGGAAACCACTGTATGCATCTAAAATACGGTATTTTCCCTAGTTCCATTAGCTGAACTCGGACGAGTCTCCTCAGATTTCATTAATGTTTTTAGCTACGTCTGTTACCCTATTCAAGTCGTGTCGGTACTCTACATATTCTGATCAATCGCGTGATCTATTAAATTGGTGAATTTATCTGATAAATTATGTCCTGGCATTTCCTAAGTACAGCTCTGTCTACGTTTTCCACCATATTTCTACTATGTTCTTGTTGTTCCGTTTCTACGTTGTCAAGCGGCTCCTTCATTTAGTATTGAGGGCCTAATAAGATTGTTCGCGTTGGCCATAAATAAAACTCCTTGGAGTCCTTGGAGTACCGGTAGACAAAGAACAACCGAGGTAAATTCAAATTAAATATGGGGCAGATGGTCACCCACTATAGCTATATATATAGCATTTAATTTTACAAATATGCATTCGAAGAGCTCTTAAATCACCAATCAAAGATCGAAGACTGTCTGAATTTAAGACCTTTTTCTCCTTTGTTAAAAGACCCCATTGACCTGTTGGCACTGACGCCGGGTAATTTTCTCATTGGCAGTCCACTACTCCCAGTTGCTGAGCCTGAGCCTGCGGAAATGTCATTGCTTCTTCCAGCGGAGCGCAGAGAAAAAGCACCGCGCGGTGTTAGCGAACCTGAAGGAAGCTGCCGGTTTAATGACATGTGCCATGTGTACCTTGTTTCACCTGGATGCAGCAGATGGCCCCAATCAACCCCAAAAGACTGCGGAACGAAAAAGTGCCGCTATTCCTGCCGCCCCAAGTACCGTGTACCGGGGCCGACGTCTAATGCAATATCCTCCTACCCGGTGTAATCCTTAGCAAACAGAAACCTCTCTTGGCCCAGCACACCATGTTCGGATGGGTCCTTGTCCGGTTTACTGCAGCTTCTGATCATTTGATGCCCTTCCAAACCTATCATCATTGCAAGCTTGTTGCAAGGGGGCGGTCAAGTAAAAAGTTCGTTCGGTTTTTATCTAAGAGATGGCGATATTTCCATAGTACTAGTGTTACGTGTCGCATCATGTCATACTATACGACGCTGAAAACGTGTTGGTTCACGCTAAAAATTTGTCTTGGAAAGTTTTTTGATTGATTCATTCAGTACGTTGTGAGCGCTCGTCAATGATGGCAACCAGCAAAGAGAAAATTTGCTATATTTTACAATTTTTCTTCGATCAAGCCGAAAAAGCAGCGTAAGTGGTTTGCTAGGTTCCGTTCCAGTAATTTCGATGTCAAATATGCATGACGCGTCGGGAGGCATGTCGTCGAAAATTGCGATTAAATCATAGAAATAGTGGAAACAGACTGTCACGGGAGCACTTAGTTAATTTCTGAGGAACTAAAGCTTAGACAGAAAATCGTCTGGAACCATTTCCATAACCTTGGATTCAAAAAGAAGCTCAATGTTTGGGTGCCACAAACTAAACGAAAAAAGAACATGATGGATCGAATTTCCATCTGCGAATCGCAACAAATCGACCCATGTCTGAAGGGGATTGTGACTGGCGATGGAAAATGGGTCACTTACGACAACATCGAGCGCAATCAGTCGTGGTTAAAACTCGACGAAGCGGTTTAGACGGTGGTCAAGATCGGATTGACGGCAAGAAAGGTTTTGCTCTGTGTTTGGTGGGATTGGCAAGGAATCATTTACTACGAGCTGCTCACCTATGGATAAACGCAAATTCGGCCCTCTACTGCCAACAACTGGACCGCTTGAAGGCAGCACTCATTCAGAATAGGCCATCTTTGATCAACAGAGGCCGAATTGTGTTCCATCAGGACAACGCTAGGCCACACACGTCTTTGGTGACGCGCCAGAAGCTCCGGGAGCTCGGATGGGAGGTCCAATGCACCCACCTTATAGTCCGGACCTGGCACCAAATGATTACCATCTTTTCCTGTCCGTGGCGAACGCGCTTCCTACGAGAGGGGTATAATAAAGTTGGCATCTCGTTGGTAACAATTTGACTTTAATCGGACAAATGTAAACAAAGTTATCATCTTTTGAGAAACAATATACAATAATTTTGAGAAACCGAACGCCGCTTGCCTTGAATTCTTACGGAACTTCTTACGGGACCATTTTTACGATTAGCATCATAACGGAGGCATGATTATTAGGGTGTCCCGTTAAATTTTTGTTTACCCTATTCTATTACAAGAAGTATTAAAATTTGCGCAATTGAACACAGATTACAGAACTGCTAAAAATAATTAATTTATGAATCATCTTGAGGGTTCTGCCGGTCGTCAAAGAATTTAAAAATTGCCCTTAAAAAGACATTTTTATCCTAATAAGTTTTGAGTGTTCCTTTTGATTTCAATTTGCCGCCCAACCAGAACCCAAGCCATCACTGTTTTATTGCGTTATCGAGAGCAGTATTTTTTTATATCGTCGAAAGTAGCCCTGATTATCAAAGTCACAGCTAACTTAATTTTGTAACTTAAGGTATAATGTAACAACGATAAAAAAAAGTATTGCTCTCGATAACGAAGTCGTAAGTAACGCAACAGTGATGGCTTGCATTCGGGACACCCTAATGATAGTTCCTGTCTCCCAACTACTCAAATCATCTAATAACAGACGAGAGGTCGTTAAGTCCACTGTTTCCACTGTTTTTTAATAGATCTGTTATCCCCAAGATTTTTAAAAAGTTTACATCTTTTATTGTGCGGCTGTTAAAGTCAATGTCAGAAAGGTTGCAACCTTGGACCAATGCCCCATCGCTCGAGTCTGCAAAGTAGGGTATGAATCCCCACGCGATCGAACAGAGCATGAGCAGAAGTCGTAAACAAAATTTCGGCTCCTGAATTTGACTCCACAATTGAGGATAACTCGTCCGAGTTATCTTCCATGGTATCACTTCAGGTAATTCCTCCTGCACCAGTAACGTTGAACCCCCTAAAATATTCGCCGTCCGGAATCCCGGTACGGACTGATGTCGCGGTCTTACCAACCGTAACACCAAAACCACTACATCTGATTCTCCCCTCTAAGCATATTTTTATATCACGGCTGGCCCCTGACACTTCAGAAATTTATATCGAATATATTCCAAGGCCATTGTTAGAGTGGAGGACATTAGGAAGTTTAAAGGTACCTACTCGAGGCTTACCTCACCTTTCAAGATACCGTGTACCTTTGCCGATGTTCGATACGATCTGTTCGCCCAGCTTTTGGCCGGAGAACATATTCGTACAAGAACATCAGCCGAGTACAGTTAAAAAAAAAAACAAGGCCTGTGTGAGTTAAACTCCCAAAGCCTAAAAACTCTGAACCGTTTTCTTTACCAAAACCTTCTTTCTTAGAAAACTAACAACATCTGTTATCTTATCTATCAAAATATTAGGGGGTAACGGAGTAAGCTCCCTAAACTGTATTCTGATAGTTCTTCATTTGTATCCCAAATTATAGTCTTTACAGAAACCGGCTTAGTTTTTCATAGTGCTTCAAGTTTTTCATACTGGCACCACTTATCTGCCTTTCAGCTGGTTTCTAATCGCATGTCCAGTGACCTGCTAGTGACTGTATGAGACTTCAACTTACCTGAACTTATCTGGTCAAACATCGAGAATTCACCATCTTTATCACTTTCAACAAACCATGATTTTACTGAGGGTATGTTCGACATATCCCTCGGTCAAATAAACCACGTAGGGAATTCTTAAGGTCGGTTTTTAGATCTATGTTTCGTTTCTGATCTAGATGGAATAACCCTTTCCAGAGCCATGCCACTTTCGACCCCAGAAGTTCTTTACCACCTAACGCTTAAGGTGTCGATTGAAACACTTACTGCTAGCAATCTTCAGTCTCGCCATGGAGTTCATAAAAGTCACTGCTTTCGTAAGGCTAAGCAATTTAATTTCTACATTTGATTGGTCCGATCTCTGGGAATGCACCAATATTAATATCGCTTTAGAAACATTCTACAAAACGCTTAACGCTTTCTTTGACTCTTGCGTGCCATGCAAGTATCCATCTGCCTCGACCGACCCGCCTTGGTTTACAAGGAGCCTAAAAAACTTAAAATATATTAAAACAAACGAGAAAAGTTGTCTTCGGCTTTCCGAAGATGGTATACCCTTGAAAACAAAGTTTTCCATACAAAGACTTGTTTTCATATCGGTCGTTTGTATGGCAGCTATATGATATAGTGGTCCGATCCGACCGACTTGATCTGCGTGAAACAAAAATTATGATCTGCTAAAAATTTCAAAACGCTAGCTTTAAAACTACTGTCTATTTTTTGCATAGACAGACGGACGGACAGACGAATAGACGGACAGACGGACATGGCTATATCGACTCGGCTGTTGTTGCTGATCAAGAATATATATACTTTGTGGGGTCGGAGATGCTTCCTTTAATGCGTTACACATTTCTGGACAAAATTATAATACCCTTTTTCAAGGGTATAAAAAGACGATCCGCAAAAATGAAGAGCTAAATCTTCTTCACTCAAGGGCACTATAATAAACCTCCACAGCTATATAAAGCATATTAACGGCATCTTGCGGATTAAAGGATCACTGCAGCGCTTTTAGGTGAAGATATTCGCCAGAATTTTTTGTTTTTTTTTTTTTTTAACATTCTTATGTTGTATTTAAAATCTATCCGAGTGGACAATCATTAAATGGTTTGGGGGGTGACCTTGACTTAAGGGAGGTACATGGAATGTTTATCTAATGAGGTTGACTTAGGTGTCTATTGGTGGGGGAGGTCAAGCGGGTGTTTCCTTTTCAGGCGTCTTGGGGATTGGCTATTATCCAGGAGGTTGATGGCCAGGTGTTTGGGGTGGTTGTCCAGTCTTTTTGTGTATCTTTTGCTGAGACGGGTGATCTCCTCTGTTACCCATGGAATTCCAAGCTCTTTATAGATGATTGAGTTTTCATGGTACGGATGGGCGTTCGAAACTGTTCTCAGGCATTTATTCTGAAACCGCTGGATTCTGATGCGGTTAGAACAGCTTGCCGTGTCCAGATTGGCTTCAGCACTACCTTGTAAATAAGCAGTTTGAATTTTTCTTTGAGCTTGGACCTTCTCCCCAGGAGCCAATGCAGTTGCTTAAGCCGTAGGTTGGCCTGGTTGCGCTTGTTGATTAGGTGTGGACGCCATGTGAGCCTGCGGTCCAGGGTCAGCCCTAGATATTTGGGAGTGTTATTCGTTGGGATGGTTTCCTCGTTGAGTGTGACGGGGGGGCATTCTCCCCTTCGTAGTGCGAAGGTTGTTTGTTGATTTCTCCGCGTTGACCACGATGTTCCATCGGGCATTCAGTGCGCCGTGACCAGGATTTCTAGCCCACAGGGAGATATCACCATTCGTGCGGTTTACTTCCCACCCAGAAACTCGATAACCGAGACCCACCTTCAGGACTTCTTCGAGTCCCTTGGACCTCGCTTTATAGCAGCCGGAGACTTTAAAGCCAAACACTCCTGGTGGGGGTCCCGCACAAACAACCCCAAAGGCATAAAGCTCTATAAGTACCTGCAGCCGAAGAGTCTGGCCTGCCATTTCACTGGAGAACCCACACACTGGCCAACCGACCCTTCAAAGCAGACGGATCTGCTGGACTTCGCCACTCGGATAGATTTAAAATACATGTTAAAAAAAATAAAAAAAAAAAACGGCGCACTGAAACGCGGGAAGTTCCGTGTACTGAATGCCACTCCTGATGAGCATAGCTGCTCCTCCGCGTGTTCTGCCAGATGGATGGTTGGCATGCAACAGCTCGTACCCGCTAATGTTAAAGTAGGATCTGGGGTCAGATTCGAAACTAGAAGAACATCGATATGGTCTGTTTGGATGAGATGCTCTACTTCGGCTTTGCTCCTCTGCAGGCCTTTTGTGTTCCAAGCTATATCAGCTTGGCAATGTAAACAGCATGCTTTCTCGTCATG
Organism: Drosophila ercepeae; assembly: GCA_018150545.1. Classification (NCBI taxonomy): domain Eukaryota; kingdom Metazoa; phylum Arthropoda; class Insecta; order Diptera; family Drosophilidae; genus Drosophila; species Drosophila ercepeae. The sequence goes on along the minus strand of JAECWL010000182.1, from coordinate 525,489 downwards.
TTTTTTGGTGCATGATATAGAGTCGTGAGAACCACCACATTTCACGCAGCGATGTTCCAGGAAGCAGTACCGCTGGGTGTGTCCGAACCCTTGGCATCTAAAACATTGTGGAACATCGTTGAACTTCAGTGGGGGCTCTAAGGTGACGACTGACCTGCAAATCCTCTTTATTTTGAAAACCTCTGTGTTGTTGCTCGCTGGTTCTAGATTGACAAAGAAGATCCCCAGTGGTTGTTTGAATTTCCTGTCAATGGGATTGTGCAGATCCCTCACAGTATGGCCGTATTTGTGGAGTTCTTCTTTAATTGCAGTCCGGTCCGTTGAGTGGTGGCGTCCCTTGATGACCGCCCCGTACGCTCTCTCATCGTTTGGTTGGAAGGTGCGGTGCCTTTTGTTATGTGCCATAAGGTGCTGGAGTAGGGCTGTGTAGGACTCCTTGTCTGGCATCATTACGCGTACGTTATTATTTCTCTCCGTTTTGTACGAGAAATCCTTTTTGGTACGCACGAGAGTCGTTATCATCTTGACAAACGCGGTAATGTCGGTCACGTCTGTGATGTAGATCAGGGGAGGCTTGAGGGTCTTCGGGATCGGGTTTGGTTTCTCTGCTGTTTTAGATGCCACTTCCTCTGGGGCAGTTTCGGGTTCATCATATTCGTCGTCGTCTTCTTTGCTTGAGAGGAGGGCAAAGGAGTTGTTTGCCAGCTTTCTGCGCAAAGCTACGCTGGTACTAGGCGTGACGTCAGGCTCCTCTCCTTGCCTATTACGCGCGGGCTTGCGCTTGATCTCGCTGGGCTCCGAGTAAGAAGAACTCCATCTTGAGTCTCTGCTCGAGCTGCACTTCCTCGCTTTGAGGGGCTTGGGCATTGTTTTGCCGAGCTTGATGGCACGCTGCGGGGCCTGCCAGTCCATACTCTAGGTTGGCGTTAACGTGGCAATAAACGTTTATGCAATTATTTAGTCACAGCTACAACGGCAGCGAAGGGGCAACGGACACAGTGGGACTCCTCTCTTGGCAGCCCGACCCGGCCCATAAAATGCGCAGTCCACCAAGTCCCAAGTGCGGGCAGACCGTACAAAAAAAAAAAAAAATTGGAATAACAAAACACAAAATACCGAAAAATAATTCCATTTAACACCGAAGTTTCTTCTTGATGAACGATTTTTCGCCAGAATGAAAGCATTGAAATCACCGAATCTAAAAAGCTAGAGGGCTCTGACATGTATTTTCTCATAAAGTCAGACGGAATGTCACTTGACCCCTTCTCGTCTAACTCCAATGCGGTAAACGACGACCGCAGAATTGGAAAGGTGGGACTTATGTAGAGATGAAACCAAAACTTAAATGCAGGATATATATATTGAAAATTTGAATTAGGCGGAGCTTGAAACTGTCACCATAAAAGTTGCGAATCTAGTGAAGCAGAACCTACGGAAATATTCTACACGATTTCTAAATGTCGTAAAATTTCTGGGTCGTTTTCCATCCTTGGAGGAGCGAAGTGTCTATTTTTTTTTATAACTTTGCTGTATTTATTGGATCTTCTCACTAATTATGAGACTAACAATATATTTACAAATCGTTATTATATACAATATTTAACAGTCTTTTTAACTGTGTTCTAGAAAGTCGGACGGTCGTTGCGGCGAAGTCGGGATCGGTCGCAAACCCGAGCTAAACTTCTCGCAAGGTGGTTAGGGTGTGACGTTAATTTGCTGATGTACTTCTTTGGTTTTTGTTGAGATATTTCTTCTCTGAAGAATCTGATGTGAAGGTCTCTTTGTATATTTTCATTTCGTATATCTTAGGGTGCGCCAGTGATTGTCCTCAGCATCTATGATTGAGCCCTTTGCATGATATCTATGCCGTACGTCCAAAATGAATTTAGTACGGAGTTATAGAGTAGCACCCTGACCCAGAGTTGATAAGCCAGTGAAGACTACTAGCCTTTAGCTTAAGGTGTGTTCTTTTGGCTTCGATGTGCCTGTGCCAGTGAGACGTCGGTCAAGGTGCACTCCGAGACACGTCACTTAATTTGCTTTCGATAGTACAGTTGTTTAAGTATAGTTGTTTAAAGTTGTTGAAGAAAATTCGTGGTGATTGAGTGTAAATGTTGAGCATTCGGATCGACTTCAAATCGCTGGGTCGTCGGCAAACGTAAAAGTTGTTAGTAGTCTGCTTGTGGGTATGTCTGCTGTATAAAGGACGTACAGCGTTGGTCCAAGTATGCTACCTTGGGGAACTCCAGCGTTTATAGCGCGGTCGTCGGACATGTCAGAGTTGCAACTCACAGCAAAGATTCTGTTGTTGAGATACGACTTCAGGAGTTTGTGGGTGTTTTGGGGAAGCATTGTTTTAATTTTGAACATTAATCCATCTAGCCACCCTTGTCAAAAGCCTGAGAGACATTCACAAATATTGCAGTGTAATATTCCCGTTTTTCGAAATCAGATCGCAAATCTGATGTTATTCGATTGACTTGTTCAATGGTTCCATGTTTCTCTCGAAAACCGAAATGATGCGCAGGAATAAGATTGCGTGTGCCTCTGCCTTGGGCAGCTCAATGTCTGAACTTATGTATTTTCTGTATTTGACCCAGTTTGTTCTCTTTGATGTCAATATGTTAGCCTGCATTGTAGTCTCAGGGCGTTGGAGGAGGTTGAGATTTAAGAGGACTGGCGAGTGGTCAGATGATAGATCCGGAAAAGATTCCCCACTGATGAGGTTTCGAGGGATATTTTTCAGTTATTGTGAAGTCGATCAAGTCAGGAATATGGTTCGGGTCGGTAGGCCAATATGATGGTCTGCCTGAACGTCAAACTTTCTGTTTGCCTTTATGATAGCGTTATACAACTGTTTCCCTTTAAAGGGGACGAGGCGTGATCCCCAGTGGGTGTGTTTGGCGTTGTAGTCACCTGCAGCATTGAAGTGCCCCTCTAGGGTGATGAAGAGTCCAGAAATTGTTGTTGGGAAACATAAAGACGAGGGGGGCAAGTCACCGCTGCGAGGGTAAGATTGCTGCTTCTTGGTTGTACATTTATAGATGTGGCCTGCACGTAGTCTTTTCCAAACTCGTTATGGTAGTGGTGTTTGATGCGGTTCCTAATCGGGATATACAGGATAATCATGATTTGTTCCGTAGAACAAGAAGCCACTTTTTTCAAAGTTGTATTTAACAGTGTAACAGTAATATGTGTTTCTGATAGTAGCAGGACGTCAATATAATTGTCATGCAGAAATTGAGTTATCTCAAGTTTATGCCGTGGAAGGCCGTTGGCGTGCATTTTTAGGATAAGTGCACATTTTTTTGAGTCAAACATGGTGAGGCAGTTAAGCACATTATACTGTATAATAATATATGAATAATACATATAATATTTATAAAATGCAACAAAACGCCTTGCATTATCTGCATCATGGGGTACTGGATAATTTTAGGTGACACCAAACCAATATTCCGTTATCTATGCATTTATGTCCCAAAAGGGTGACTTCACGAACAAAAAATGAACATTTCTGAGGATGTAATTTAAGATTGTATTTTCTGCATTTGTCAAAAACATCTGATAAGTTCTTAATCATATGATTTTCGGAACAACATGACTATCAGATCATCCATGTAGAGGAATGCTTGCGTGGGCTCAAGCCCAGAAAATGCAATAGTCATAATTCATTGAAAGGAATTAGGCGCTATTTTCAAACCAAATGGTAATCGTGTCAAACGATATGAACCGCTTATTGTTGCATATGAATTTATATTTCTTGAACTCTTCTAGTTTAATTTGATGAAAACCTGAAGATACCTGCTTACGCTTAGTGTTAACAAAATTATAAAACTGCTTCGGATCCTGACTAAACTGGATCCGACAGCGGTATATATATTTCTTATAACACTCAGCGGTATGCACAGTGAAGTTGAACCGAGCTACTAGGTATCTTGAAAAAGTTACATTACAGCCAGTTTTCTTATGTCTCTTAAGGACTCTATTTTTTAGGCTCCTTGTAAACCAAGGAGGGTCGGTCGAGGCGGATGGATACTTCCATGGCACGGAAGAGTCGAAGAAAGCGTTAAGCGTTTTGTAGAATGTTTCTAAAGCGATATTAATATCGGTGCATTCCCAGAGATCTGACCAATCAAATGTAGAAATTAAATTGCTTAGTCTCTGAAAATAAGCCTCGCGAAAGCAGCGAGCTTTATGAACTCCATGGCGAGACTGAAGGTTGCTAGCAGTAAGGGTTTCAATCGACACCTCAAGCGTTGGGTGGTAAGGAGCTTCTGGGAACGAAAGTAGCATGGCTCTGGAAACGGTTATTCCATCTGGGTCAGAAACGAAACATAGATCTAGAAGCCTACCTAAAGAATTCCTTACGTGGTTTATTTGACCAAAGGATATGTCGAACATACCCTCAATAAAATCATGATGTGTTGAGAGTGTTAAAGATGATGAATTCTCGATGTTTGACCAGATAAGTTCAGGTAAATTGAAATCTCCTAGAGTCACTAGAAGGTCACTGTCAGACATGCGGTTAGAAACCAGCTGAATGGCAGATAAGTGGTGCCAGTATGTAGGTGGTTCAGAAGAAGGTGGTAAATATGAGCATGTGATAAACAGTGATTGAAGTGATTGACACATAAGAATTCAATATCACCAGGATTCGGTAACTTAACCTCATCAGAAGCGAAGTCGGAGTCCACAGAGATCCACAGGTCCCGTCTGTAAGGGGTGTACCTGTCTGGGAAAAGTTGGAGATAAAAATCTTCGGCTTTAACCAGGTCTCTGTGAAGACTACAATCTAGGATGCAAAAGGTGAACTATCAGAATACAGTTTAGGGAGCTTACTCCGAAGCCCCCTAGTATTTTGATAGGTAAGGGTAATAGATGTTGTTAGTTTTTTGAGGATGAAGGTTTAGGTACGGAAGACGAAGACGGTACAGGGTTTTTAGGCTTTGGGAGTTTAACTCCCACAGGTTTATTAACTTTTTTTTAACTGTACTCGGCTGATGTTCTTGTACAAATATGTTCTCCGGCCAAAAGCTGGGCGAACAAATCGTATCGAACATCGGCAAAGGTACACGGTATCTTGAAAGGTGAGGTAAGCCTCGAGTAAGTATATTTAAATTTCCTAATGTCCTCCGCTCTAACAACGGCCTTAGATTTGGGTTGTGTATATGTGCCCAGATATTAATCTCTGAGGTGTCAGGGGCCAGCCGTGAAATAAATATGTGTTTAGAGGGGAGAATCACATGTAATGGCTTTGGTGTTACGGTTGGTAAGACCGCGACATCAGTCCCTACCGGGGGTCCGGACGGTGGTTTACCCTTAGCAGTGGATTTTAAGGGGGTCGACTCTACTCGTGCCGGAGGAATCACCTGAAGTGATACCCTGGATGGTAATTCAGACAAGTTATGCTCGATTATGGAGTCAAATTCAGAAACTACATTTGTGTTTCCAACTCCTGCTCTTGGGGTGGTAAGAGTTATGAGCGGCTGCGTGGTCGTCGGCTGATCAGGCGATCTCAGTACATACGGAGTCCCTCATAGCGGTTTTTTTACGCTTTGGAGTCTCATTTAGCAGTTGGGGGCTGCTAAAATGGGAATCAGAGAGTTGGTCGTTGATTTTACGGAAACCACCGAGCAACTCTTTGATACCGTTTATAGTTTGCCGCATGATTTCTTTTTGAACCGCCCGACATCCACTGCAGCAAAAGTGGAAGCCAGCATTTCTTGAGATTGCATCCAAAAATGAGGCGGTGAAACCGGCACATTTAGTATGTACTACGTTTTCAAACAGCCAACAGGGGATGCTAGGCTGGGACGCGGAAATCGGCTTATTACACGATTTTATAAAATATAATATAAAATTTCATTTTACAAATTTTGTATGATAAAAACAAGTAAGGTAGCAGCAGTCGAGTTTCCCGATTGCAAAATACCCTGTACCCTTAGACATGCTTACAATTTATTTATTTGATATCAATAAATAAGTGAAAAAATATTCTACCATATTAGAAAAGAGTACCATAATAATATAAATTTGGTATGATTTTGGTTATGAAAATAAGTTTCGTGTGTCATAAAGCCATACACATTTCGCTGTCAACGTCGCAGTCGGCGTCGCGCAATGCGTGTTTTGCTGCGCTTCTGCTTCCCTTGCCATAGATTTTGCATGTGGCATAACTTCCGTGTTTCTTATCCGATTTGGTTCAAATTTAAAAATTAGATAGCTTTTATAAGCACCAACGCATATGCCGAATTGCATAGCATTAGGACAATAATTGTGGGCGTGGCAGTTTTTTGAGGTTTGCGGGGGAGCGTGGTCGTGACAGTTTTTTACTGTTTGCGGGGGAACGGGGGGTGATATCAAAATAAAAAAACAAACTTGTACTGCGTATGGTAATTACCTATCCAACGATATATATGGCACATGTCTGTAGCTCTTGTAGTTTCTGAGATCTAGGCGTTGATACGGACAGACGGACGGACGGACGGACATGGCTATATCGACTCGGCTGTTGTTGCTGATCAAGAATATATATACTTTATGGGGTCGGAGATGCTTCCTTCTGCCTGTTACATACATTTGCACCATATTATGATACCCTTTTCACCCATTTTTAATGGGTACAGGGTATAACAAGAAATTTAAAATATATAAAAATATATTGACACCAAATAATTAATTTTACACAAACTAATATCCTTAAACCACAGTACTTGTTTAGTACAGTCAAGAGTGAGGTTTTGCAATACTACTGTACTATTTTACTGTAGTACTATAGTACTAGTTGCGAGGCCTAAGTGTTTTGTGACCCTTTCACTTGCATTGGGGTGTCACCTTTCGCATGCGTTTACATGGGATGCGCCCTCAAGGGATCAGTCATAAAATACATTATTTATTATCTAACAACTAGATACCGATCCATTTTACATTTTTGGCAACATTCTGCCAAGGGGCCAAGTGTGGATTGCTATATTTTTAAATTCAATTTCTCTTTTGAAAGCTTCTTAAAAAAGTTTTTTTTTCATTGTTATTTCTTACTTCTTCATATAAAGTGGACGGTAACTTATTATTCTTTTGTATGTTAAGAAACGTTAATTTTATGTTCAAGTTGTTAATTGAACATCCTAATATGGCTAGAAAGGTAATACAATTTGTATTATTTTAGTTAACACATTTATTTTTATTTATGCGTATAGTTTTGTTTTTAAACATTGATATATATTTTAACGTTATTTCGTAAGTCTTCATAGGTGTAGACAGCTAACAGCAAACCAATAAAGAAGTTCATAGAATTCGTTCGTGTTTTCTTAGCTTTGATTTTAGTCTAAGCGACGGATCATTTGTAACTTGTCATTTTCAACTCGCAAATACGTATTTATATACTTTCTTTGTCGGTTGAGCTGACGTATGATTAATAATTGAAGGTTTTAAGGGGTTCCAAGAATTTTCCGACATTCCTTCTGTTTCTTGTGTTTCTAAGCTTGACTATCCATACCTTCTGGTTGCTACTTAATTTTGACAATAGCTATACATTTTAATAACTTGGGGATATGCGGGTATATTTTGACTTGTTGTTGTTGTTGTTTAATTGTATCTCAGAAATTAAATTCAGGAGGTACAATATTTATTGCCAGAGCAGCTGAGGCCTTCAGGCAGTTTTTGTGTGTGTTGTGTTGTTGCAGTGTTGTGCCGTTTTAGTTCTAGTCTGTTTGTGTAACCAGGATTGTAACCCGGACCAGGCGGGACAGCTCATGCTCTCGACAACCGATTAGATGATACATTTTAGTTAAAAATTTTATTTTTAAATACATAAAATTGTATATTTTTCAACGTTATTTCATAAGTTCTGTATAGCTATAGTTTGTTCTGTTTTTTAATTTTCTTACAAAATAAATTTTTTGTTTTCATTGTGAAAATTTTTATTATATAAGTTAAAATGTTTACCGTTACCTATGGCAGCTTCACAGGTTGTAATGCGCATCTAGTACATTACTATTTACATTTACATTACATTAAATTACAATTAAATTATTATACTATTATATTATTTTACATCACAATTATTTTTTGCAGAAAAATCTGGAAGAAAGATCTTGGGAGTAATATTTCTTCAGTCTCCTTTTTCGGGTGGTGGGCAAGTCTTCTCGCCAGTGTGTTGGGGTGGAGGCCAAGACGTCTTAAGTATCCTTCCGCGTGTTTTCAGCATACATCGCCTATCTTGTTATGTTAAGCAATGTTAAGGCTTCTTTCTATGTCTTTTGTTCTCATGTACCAGGGGGCGTTACAAATAGATCCGATTATCTTGCTTTGCGCAACTCTTATTTTGTTTAGGTTTGATTTACTTGTAATTCCGTATACAAGTACTTCCATACCATACTTCCAAATTGGGCTCAAAAGGGACATTTGGAAAGTTTGTTCTAAGATTATTCGCACCCTGCCTCTCGTTTCTGCGGTCCTGATTGATTTTCGCCAGAACTTTTCTTAGACGGTTAGACAGCCTTTTGTAAATGTTGTGAGCATGGAAGTCTTCTGTTCTTGAAAATTCTCGTCTTGCTCTTCGTTTTAGTCGTATGAGGTCTAAAGCATTTTGTGGAAGCATATTGTGTCTTCTCTGGATGGGTAAATTTCGACTTCTTGGGGCAGCAAGTGTCGCGGCCAACTGGAATTTGTCCATGAAGTTCTGAACCGCATCTTCGATGTCTTCTTGATGGTTAATGTCGATGTTTAGATTAATTCTTCTGTTTAAGGTGTCTTTGATTTTTTTTACATAAGAGCCGGGAAATAGAATAGTTCTCTTTATCTTTCTCTCCAATTTTCTGAACTAGACACCCCTGATGTGCGACGAATTGCACGTCATTGACACCTTAAGCGGAAAATATTAAATTCGACGCAAAAAACTCACTTAGCCCACAATAGTGGCACAAACTATTAATAGCGATCCCTAGATCCACCATTAGTAACAAAAACCCTCAGGAATATAAACTTGCTGCAAACGATTTTAATCGTGTTCCGCTGAACAGCGGCCGCAATGGATACAAATGCAAAAACTACGATGCCCGCTCCTATCGAGCGTTCACTCAGCCTCGGTGAGCTCTTCAACATAGCACTGTTCCAAGACTCTGCGCCGATGCCGACATCCATAGACACCGACACTATCAAGCCAGCGCCCCAGCGGATGCAAGTCATTAAGCGGAAGGCATGTGGGTATCCACTGAATGCCAAGAAAAAGGCAATACTTGATACCAAGATTCCTCTTCCAAGATTTCCTTTCCCAGTCCCAGCATCAAGCAGCTATTGCTGCTGCCATACGTGATGCAGCCTCATCTGGCATTATCAGTGCACCTTCCAAGGCGCAACCTAAACCCCCTCCAATAGTTTTGGAAGGTGTTGAAAGCGCACCCCTGCTGATAGACAACATCTCAAAAATCACTGATCTGAACAAGGTCTCTGCCAAGGCATCGATGAGCGGAGTTCTGAGGCTCCACGCGGCAGACGCTAGCACCTTCCGCAGCATAGTCAGCTGGGTCGAGACCGAAAAGCTTGAGTTTCACTGCTACCAGCTCAAAGAGGACAGGCCATACCGAGTATGCGTAAAAGAACTGCACCACAGTACGCTCCATCATCGAATCATTGATGAACTGAAAAGCCTCGGTCACAAGGTGCTAGACGTTCATACACCGAAGAGGCGAAACGAGCCAAGTGCTCCTGCTGCCAATTCTTTAAACATGTTCTTTTTGGACATCTCTGCTGCGGCGAACAATAAGGAGATCCTGGCTCTTAAGGGTCTATGCCACATGAGAGTTGTCATCGGGCCCCTTCGCAAGCGAAATACGACAACCCAATGCCATCGATGCCAGCAATTCGGTCACACGGCCAAATACTGCCGTAAGGCGCACATCCTGCCAAAGACTGTACGCGACCACGAAGCAAGCCATGCACTTGAACAGCACCCAGCGAATTATTCTGGATGCTCCAAGCTCCAGGCATTCCTTCAGCGCTCTAGGCCAAAAAGAGGTGTGGGCGGAAGAAGCGATGTCAACAATCGACCTATGTCCCATACTGAATGTGTGTATGAATGCACCTCTCCGAGGCGGAGTCTCCTACGCAGATGTAGCTAAAGCCTGGATGGGCCCCAAGCAGGATCAGCAACAGGCGCCACAGCCCTTCCAACAGCAACCTGGGACCAGGAAGCACTGCCGGCAAAGGAGTCGGTCTAGAGGCGGACATTAGCCCCTTTTGGACAATAACACTTTTAGCATCCTGCAGACACTAAACGTAAGCATGAACGATCTGCGCTCTCTTCAGAAACAGCAGATTGAACAAATGAGGATGATGCTACTACAGCAAGGGCAGATGATCCATTTGCTCACTGCTATACACGCGCAGACAGCGCCAAAATGAAGCCGCTGCGCATCTTAGTATGGAACGCCGACGGCGTCTCCGCGAAACTGCCCGAAGTTGAATGCTTTGTGCAGCGCTATGAGATTAATGTTTTGCTTATCAGTGAAACACATTGCAAAGATGTAGTCAAGCCCAAGCTGTATAGTTACGAGACCTATACTGCAAACGACCCGGGTGAGGGTAACACCAAAGGTGGATCAGCGATTATGATCAAATCAAGTCTGGTTTATTTTCCTCTTCCTTCCGTAGCCGATAGGGTGCAACTTGCGTCATGCACAAAAAAAAAAGACGAGAAAGCATGCTGTTTTCATTGCCAAGCTGATCACCCTGCGTCGTTCAGAGGATGCCCTGTCTACAAAAAGGCATTATCATTAATGGTACAAGTTATTGGGACGTACTCCTAGGAAACCAAGTGACACAGCCAACGAATCCCCAACAAACCCCTCATACCACTCCCGAAGGCCCAAAACCCCACCAGTTTGATACGATGCTTGCCCGCATGGAAGGATCGATTGGGCTCAGTGCGCCGTGACAAGGATTTCTAGCCCACAGGGGGATATCACCATTTGTGCGGTTTACTTCCCACCCAGACACTCGATAACCGAGACCCACCTTCAGGACTTCTTCGAGTCCCTCGGTCCTCGGTTTATAGCAGCCGGAGACTTTAACGCCAAACACTCCTGGTGGGGGTCCCACACAAACAACCCCAAAGGCATAAAGCTCTATAAGTACCTGCAGCGGAAAAGTCTGGACTGCCATTCCACTGGAGAACCCACACACTGGCCTACCGACCCTTCAAAGCAGCCGGATCTGCTGGACTTCGCCGTCTCCAAGGGCATAGGACACTCTAAGATAACATGCTCAAGCTATGATAAACTGCTATCTGACCACAGCGCTGTAAACTTGCTCCTGAACATCACCGTCCTCAGAGAAACCCCGCCTAGAAGACTCACCGGGAAACACAGATGCACAATGCTGCTGAGTTTGCGAATCCACCTCCTCCGTCTACCCCGAGAATACCTAAAAGAGACGTGCACCTGTGGTCTCCGGAAATCGCGGCCCTCGTGGCCGAAAAAAGGCGCCTCAGAAGAGTCTGGTTTTCCTCGCACAACCCCAGGGACAAGACAGCACTTAATCGTGCCACCAAGGATTTGAAGGACAAGCTATCCATCCTACGGCAGGACTCGTTTCATAGATTCCTTATGGAGCTGGAACCTGGAGACCCGTAACACAATCTGTGGAATGTCACGAGGCCGAAGGAGCAGAAGGCTTTGCTTATCATCTACATAGTGCATTCTCACCGTTCGACAGATGCACTGGCGAAGAGAGAGCTGCAACCATAAGGTTCATAGACAGCCCAAGTGCTCCTGGCCCGCCAATACAGCCCGTCGAACCAGAGGAGATTGCGCAGGAGATCGCCTCCCTAAAAAATGGCAAGTCACCGGGTCCTGGCCGTATCGATGCAACAGCACTGAAAATGTTGCCCCTAATCTGTTCCCAAAGGCTGGTCAACATATTCAACAGCTGCATCCGTCTAGGGTACTTCCCTAAAGAGTGGAAGCGAGCGGAAGTAATTATCCTCCTCAAGCCTGGGAAACCTGAAGACAACCTAGCATCGTATCGTCCGATTAGTTTTCTGGCAATCCTTTCTAAAATACTTGAAAGAGTATTTTTACGTAGAGTACTGCCAGTATTGGACGAGGCCGGTCTGATCCCTGATCACCAGTTTGGCTTCAGACGCCTTCATGGAACACCTGAGCAATGCCACCGGATTGTTGAGACCATTCTTGAGGCCTTCGAAAAGAAGTACTGCTGCGCCGTTATGCTGGATGTCAAACAGGCGTTTGACAGAGTCTGGCACCCTGGACTACTTTTCAAAATTAAATCCCACCTCCCAAGTTCCCATTTCGCCTTCCTCAAGTCATACACAGAGGGAAGAGAATTCCGAGTGAGATGCGGATCATCAATCAGCACCCCTAGGCCCATAAGAGCAGCAGTACTACAAGGCAGTGTTCTTGGACCCATCTTATACACACTCTACACAGCGGACCTCCCCATCACCCCCTCCCGGAACCTCACAGTAGCCACTTATGCCGATGACACCGCCTTCCTAGCCTCCGCCACAGATCCTCAGGAAGCATCAGCCATCATCCAGAGGCAACTGAATGCCCTCGGTCCATGGCTGAAACGATGGAACATCGTGGTCAACGCTGAGAAATCTTCACAAACAACCTTCGCACTCAACGGGGAAACCATCCCAACTAATAACACTCCCAAATATCTAGGGCTGACCCTGGACCGCAGGCTCACATGGCGTCCACACCTAATCAACAAGCGCAACCAGGCCAACCTACGGCTTAAGCAACTGCATTGGCTCCTTGTAAGAAGTTCCAAGCTCAAAGTAAAATTCAAGCTGCTTATTTACAAGGTAGTGCTGAAGCCAATCTGGACATATGGGATACAGTTGTGGAGCACGGCAAGCTGTTCGAACCGCATCAAAATCCAGCGGTTTCAGAATAAATGCCTGAGAACAGTTTCGAACGCCCATCCGTACCACGAAAACTCAATAATCCATAAAGAGCTTGGAATTAGATGTGTAGTAGAGGAGATCACCCGTCTCAGCGGAAGATACATAATAAGACTGGACAACCACCCCAACCACCTGGGCATCACCCTCCTAGATAATAGGCAATCCCCAAGACGCCTGAAAAGGAAACACCCGCTTGACCTCCCCCACCAATAGACACCTAAGTCAACCTCATAAGATGTACATTCCATGTACCTCCCTTAAGTCAAGGTCTCCCCCAAACCATTTAATGATTGTCCACTTGGACTTGGAAGAATGTTATAAAAAAACAAGTGAGAAAAGTTATCTTCGGCTTGCCGAAGATGGTATACCCTTGAAAACAAAAAAGTTTTCCATACAAAGACTTGTTTTCATATCGGTCGTTTGTATGGCAGCTATATGATATAGTGATCCGATCCGAATCAAACTTTCACAAATCATGTGTGGCTATGTCAAATGAATAAATGTTGAATTCAGTTGCAATAGCTTGGAAAACAAAAAAGTTTCCCATACAAAGACTTGTTTTCATATCGGTCGTTTGTATAGCAGCTATATGATATAGTGGTCCGATCCGACCGATTCTTAAACTTGATCTGCGTGCAACAAAAATAATGATCTGGTAAAAAATTTCAAAACGCTAGCTTTCCTGTCTACTTAACTAACTACTGTCTATTTTTTGCATAGAAACAGACGGACAGACGGACATGGCTATATCGACTCGGCTGTTGATGCTGATCAAGAATATATATACTTTGTGGGGTCGGAGATGCTTTCTTTAATGCGTTACACATTTCTGGACAAAATTATAATACCCTTTTTCAATGGTATAAAAAAAAAAAAAAGTGAAACACATTGCAAAGACGCAGTCAAGCCCAAGCTGTATGGCTACGAGGCCTATACTGCAAACGACCCGGGTGAGGGTAACGCCAAAAGTGGATCAGCGTTTTTGATCAAATCAAGTTTGTTTCATTTTCCTCTTCCTTCCGTAGCCACTGATAGGGTGCAACTTGCGTCTGCAACTATCGAGACCGAGGTTTGTATGGACCACAGACGACTTCAAATCCATATTGGCGCAACATCAGTATAAATTCATCGTAGCAGGCGACTGGATTGCGTCTCACTGGCTTTGGAAAGCAGGAAGGTGTAACCAAAGAGGTCATGCCCTGGCAAATCGAGTCTTCAACTTAGATGTAAACTCGCTAGCAACAGGTGGCCCCACAAATTTTCCTTATGGCAGTAGAGGGTCGCCAGGATACATCGATTTTGCGCTGACAAGAGGTATCCTGGGATTACACTCAGATATCCGGTCGTTTGCCGAGCTCAGCTCTGAGCACTTACCTCTCATCATCACTCTGGACACAACAGCTAGAGCCTATCCCAAAGTCGAGCGGCTTATCAGCAGGCGCACTAACATGGAACATTTTCAAGAGCACCTCGAGTTGTCACTGAACCTTGACATGGCGCTGAACTCGGAGCGGTACATTGAAGTTGCAATCGATTCTCTCACCCACAAAATCCAAGTAGCAGCTAGATTGGCCACTCACACCCCAGGACTGAGACCCGCAGCAGCCAGAATACCGGTCCCCAGAGAGATTCTGATGCTCATTGCAGAGAAGAGCTGGACAAAGCCACCTGCCACCTGCTGGACAAAGCTGATTTCTACAGGGCGAAGACTATCCTCCATCGTGCACTGGTTGATCACAAAGCAGCATGGTTCGACGACAGGTTAGCCAATACGGGGACCGAAGCCGACGCGACGCACTCGCTCTGGAAGGCCACAAGCGCGATCAAAAGACGTTGCCTAAGGAAAGCACCATTGGTAAACAGCAACGGGGCATGGTGCCGAACTGATTTGAAGCAAGCGGAAGCGTTTGCCGCGCACCTGGCCGAGCGGTTCCAACCTTTTAACCGCGCCAGTCTGCAGCAGGTTGAAGAGACTAAAGACCCTACCGAGCAGAGCGATCCGCTACGTAGCGATGGTTTTCAATGCTATTGTGAGGCTGCAGTACTTCCCTCTGCAGTGGAAGCTAGGAATCATCTCTATGATCCATAAGGGTATTCAAAGGTGTTTGAGAGACTGATTGCCGCCCGGATGGTCAGGTTTATGGATGCCCAGGGAATAATGCCGATCACCAGTTCGGATTCCGTGCAGGTCACTGCACGGTGGAGCAACTGCATCGAGTGGTCGAGCAAATACTGCAACGCTCTTTTTCTCGATGTCCGGGAGGCGTTTGACCGTGTGTGGCGTCCTGGTCTGCTACTGAAAATCAAGAATACCCTACCTGCGCCTTACTACTGTCTCCTGGCGTCGTATCTTAGGAATAGGAGATTTGCGGTTCGGTTCCACTCTGCGCTTTCAACCGAGTATAATGCGGCAGCTGGAGTACACCAGGGAAGCGTCCTAGGCCCGCTACTATACTACCTGTACAGCCATGACATGCCGCGCCCGGCTGACAGTCTCGACGGAACGTCAATGTTGGCCACATTCGCCGACGACGTGTGCATAACGTACAGGTCCAGGTGCGAGCAGGAGGCCGCCAACGGTATCCAGAACTACGCAACCAGATTTTCCGACTGGGCTAGGTGGTGGAATATTGGTATAAATGGCAACAAGTCCAAGAATGTGTGCTACACCCTCAAACGGAGAACGCCACCAGCAGTGCTCAATGACGACACCCCAGTAGAACAGGTGGACTCAGCCAAATACCTGGGAGTCATACTCGATCGTTGGCTCACTCTCACTAAACAAGTGAGTGAAATGTGAATACGCATTCGGGCCGCGGCGTTAAAGCACTACTGGCTCATGGGCCCGCGTAGCAAACTTTAGCTGAGAAATAAGTTGACAATATACGAGGGCGGGTCAATAAGTCCGTGACTATTTGAATGAAACACAGGTTTTTAGATAAAAAGTTATTTTATTTTTCAACGTAGTCTCCTTTGAGCTCTATACACTTAGCCCAACGTTTCTCCAATTATTTTATCCAAAAAATATGATTTGTCGAGGTCTTCTAAATAGGCATTTGTTTGTGAGATGACTTCGTCATTGGAGGCAAATCTCTTTCCGCCTTCAAGTTTGGGAACAAGTAATTCTCACACGGGGCTAGATCGGGTGAATAGGCCGGATGAGGGAGCAATTCGTAGCCCATTTCATGGAATTTTGCCATGGAAACTGCACATGTGTGCACCCGTGCATTGTCCTGGTGGAAAAGAACTTTTTTCTTGGCCAAGTGCGGTCGCTTTTTTTTCAATGCCTCATCGAATCGACCCAATAAGTTTCTGTAATATTCACCATTGATTGTTTTTCCTTTTTGAAGGTAGTCAATGTGGATAATATCGCGTGCATCCTAAAAAACAGTCGCCATGACTTTATTGGCTGACAAACCCACCTTTGCCTTCTTTGGCGCCGATTCACCCCGAGAAACCCACTGTTTTGACTGCTGTTTGGTGTCCGGTGTGTTGTGGTGGATCCACGTTTCGTCCACGGTTAC
This sequence comes from Drosophila ercepeae, assembly GCA_018150545.1. Taxonomy (NCBI): domain Eukaryota; kingdom Metazoa; phylum Arthropoda; class Insecta; order Diptera; family Drosophilidae; genus Drosophila; species Drosophila ercepeae. Next base: position 509,031 of record JAECWL010000182.1, on the reverse strand, counting down.
GAAACGGCGCAAAAACTCGTTCGTATTGCGATTGAACAACGCTAAACATTCCTGCGAAATTGTCACACGGTTGCATTTGTGGTCGATTGTGAGCAAACGCGGCACCCATCTTGCGGAAAGCTTTCTCATACCCAAATGATCATTCAAAATTGAAACCACTGAGCCATGTGAAATGCCTACGGCTTCCACAATCTCTCTCACTTTTAATCGCCGATCGGCTTAAACCATATCGTGGATTTTTTCAATTGTTTCGGATGTGGAAACCTCAACTGGGCGTCCAGAACGTTCGGCATCTTCCGTGCTTGTACGGCCACATCGGAATTCAGTAAACCACTTTTTTACCATGGAAATGGATGGTGCAGAGTCTCCATAATATTTATCAAGCTTGGCCTTGGTTTGCGTAATGGATTTTTTCCTCAAACAATAATGCTTAATGGGCACACGAAATTCACTTTTTTCCATTTTCTTCTCAGTCAACGCGGTAGTCTGATATTAACGGCTGTCAAAAACAAACTAAATGTCGCAGCTGACAGATGATTGTTGACGGGAGCAGTGTTACCATTTCAATTAAGAGGCGGGAAATTCAAAAAGTCACGGACTTATTGACCCGCCCTCGTAAAATCAAAGCATAGCTCCTATTTGGAGGTATGCGTGCCAAATTTGGGGCCTGGCGTGTGACAGCCAAATCCGCAGAATCCAGAGCATCGAGGACGATCACTGGCTGCGAGTCGTATGTGAGGAACACCACCCTCCACAGTGACCTAAAGCTGCTCACGGTATTCAGCCGCTACAACGACCGCCTGGAGTGCCATCGCTACCGACTCGCTAAGGGTCTTACCATTTCTCGTCCACAAAGGAGGCTCAACATTCGACTTCCTAGGGACGTAATCCACCGGCTGCCAACAAGACGCACAGCAAGATGATGATAAGCCAAACGATATACTCCCCATCGTCTTTCTCTTATATTCTTTAGTTTTTAAGTTTTGTAAATATTGTTAGTTTAAGTTAGTATAAATTTAGTAATTATGGTAACGCTAAGCACACTTAGCCGGCGAGCCTCTCGGGCACTATTTATAGATACCAAGGAGACCATGGACTTTTAAGATACCCTGTATGCCTCAATAGTTATATAAAAAAAAAGTTCTCTTTATGGTTTTGTATTGGGGAGTGTGGTTGCAAGTGGTCCGAAGACAGATCGTAGTTTGTTGCGATTGAAAACTTGTTTATTGCCACCCCCTTTTTTATAGAGAAGTCCAAGGCTGTCGGGGTCAGTCTAATGTTAGATGGATAAAAGGTAGGCTCACCTGTAAATAAAACTTGCTAGAGCTATTTACGATGGCCTCATGTAGCCGTTTTCCTCGACTGCATGCCCTAAGATTGCCCCACCATTTGTGCTTTGCATTGTAATCGCCTCCTGCTATACATTTAGGGCCGAATGCGATTAGTAGCTGATCGAAGCCAGGGCTCGTTGGGAGGAAGATACAAAGAGGCTATTTTGAAGATACCACCACTCGTTGGTACATCGAGGCTGGTTATCTGGGAGTCAGTTCGCATTGTTGGCTAATTTTGTCTGTGGCTGATTAGAGTTTTAATTAGAGTTAATGTTCATAGCCTGGGAGGTATACTTACAGCCGCATATGAGTCTCTGTAACTAGCATGATATCTATGGAGTGAGCAATAAGAAAAAGTCTAAGTTCTTCATTTTTCTTTACAATTCCTCTTGCGTTCCATAATCCAAGTTTTAAGGTAGAGGCCATAATTTTTTACCTATCAGAACTTGGACTATTTCTCGAGAAGCCTTGTTTGCTTTGATCGTTTCAGTGATTAGTCTAAATAAATTATCTAATCTATCGTTAATATCCTGGATAGCCTTCTCAACAAAAGGATATTTTTTTGTTAGAGCTGCAATCCTCGCCACTTACAGTCGAATTTTGTTTACCTGGAACGCTGAAGTTGTTTCGAGTACTGGTCCTTACTATGTCTGCATACGAACATCCGTTTCTAACAGTCGGGGTGATCGTTACTTCTGCGCGGCGGCTTTTAATCTCTCCATTATTGTTGAGGTTGGGAAATCCAATTCCTGGTTTTAATTTTTTGGTTAACAGCATTCTGACTTTGCAGCCTTTGAAACTGGCAGGATGATTCTCCATGCAGTTTGCGCATGTGTACTGTTTGTTAAGCTGGGCCTCGATTTTTTTTGAGTTGGTAGGAAGCTGTCCCGCACAATTTCCACTAGATGTCGTTAAGAAACAACAATTGCTTTGTATGTTTAAATATTTAATTTCTTTGCCAGTTGAGGTATTTCTGCCATATGATTAATAATTGAAAGCAAAACATTTTTCGGCTGTGAGGAATTTGAATAATTTTTTTTTTTATTTTTTCCTCCCTTGGAAGTTTACAAAGGCGGTTGCACTATTACATTTCTTTTGTCGACTTTGTTCGTCCTGACACGATCCATCCAAAGATTGTTTTTTGTCCGATAAGTGATCCTTTTTTTAACTATTCCCGGCACTAAAATTTGTGCGTATAAATCAGCGTATATCTATCTAAGTCGGGACCGGCTAACGAAAATTCTTTCAAATCCTGTTTATTTATACTTACTTTATTTTCGGAAGATTTTGAATTAATTTCAATAAAATAATTGCATTACCTTTTAATATTTTTGAATTTGTGTTTTTATTCGGCAACTTTAAGATGTGTTTTAATATAAATTTATCTGTGGATGATAGTAGCCCTAATATATCCATGAGACCTAATTTTCGGAAATTTTAATTTTTTTTCCGCCTTTTCTGATATTATTGTGCTTTGTGAACCATTATCAATCAAAGCTCTATATTTCTGAAACTTCCCATCTTTTCCTTTAATTTGAAAAAAAGCTGTGGCCAATAACGTTTGTTCAGACGTAATGCATGTATGTCATATTTTATTATGTCACTTATTAATAGTGTGGTTATAATTATAGGTATTTATATTAGAATAGGTCTATAGGTTAGACAGCGTACAATTATGAGTTATTTCAAGACTGCGGATAGGAACTACTGAACTGCTTTTGTTATGGTAGTTCTTAAGTCACTTTGTTGACGCGTTCCTTGCATTAATTTGAAAAAGTTCATCTTTTGACACTCCGCATACTGGTGGTATTCTATGGAATTTAATATCGTTTTCCGTAAATCACTCCCAAGCTTGTTCGATAGCTTTTTTTTGGAGTACGACGCCTGTTGCTTTCGGCTTGGCCCATTTTTTATAGTTTCCACAGAATGTTGTTGACAGAATTTTCTGTTGGAAGCGTCTTTAGAAGTGACTTCTTTTTTGTGATATTCCATTCTGTTCTCAGTTTATTTAGAAAATCCTGCGTCCTTTTTGGAATAGGTCTATTTTTTGTTAGTTATGATGCTGGGGTTTTTTTCTTGTCGAACAATCGTTTATGGTTTTCACCAGCAGGTTACATTGTACAATTTTGTATGTGTGATCTTGGGCTGGCAGAATCACGTCGGGGTCACAAAAATGTTAATCCAAGGATTAAATGGTATTCCTTGATGGAATGGGACATTAACCAATCGCTAGGTTTTACAAACTGATATAGCAAGGGTACTCAATGCTCAATACATAAACCTATAACTACTTGAACAAATTGAACGTTGGAGAGGAAGTGAGTTAATAATAGGTTTGTCTAAGACTGATATTATTGATATGAAATCGCACTACTTATACAAAGAAATTGCTTAGGTGGTAAATAAATGAAAATGTAGCTGAAAACGGAATGATAAAATTACAAGTTAAAAAAATTAAGTGTGTTATAACATGTTGCCGATTTCAGAAATCATCGTTCATCGTTGACGCTTGTTCCGGCTTGTTGGTAGTTAAGGATGTTGTCAACGAATTATTTCTTTTACTTATGGTATTACCTGAATATGAATATTTAATATTGAATTCAACAGCCTTACAATATCAATATGGGATTAGTTTTTTGTCATCGAATCTTTCCATTTTATTTTTTAATAGGTAGCCGCAGCGCTAAAAGAGTTAAGGCGGGTAGACGAGGAAGTAAAAAAGCAAGAACAAACTATTAATCAATCCCCCAAAGCAGACTCTATTGCAATATCCGTTTGTGAAAAGTAAGTATAATCTTATGGTTACACTTTTGTTATAAACGTATTATAACACAAAAAGTATTCTTATTTATTTCCATTTGAGTCTTACATTAAATGCAGATAAAAAATTTAAGAATCTCTCAAATGTCAAGTTTTATTTTAACAAGTAGTCATTAAGTATTGTATGAGCACATATGGTATTTTTTAAAATCTTTTTTACATAAATATCATATAAATTTAACATTTAAAATCTAATATAAATTTTTGTGAAAAAGGTTAAATATTTGATCGAGCACGTTTGTAGCAATTTATTTTAAATTAAAAAATTAAAAATATAAAACATGTTAACACCACATACATGTAAGATGCAAGATATGAAGAGTTGCCAGCCCTGGCACTTAAGAAGAGTTGCCAGCCCTGGCTCTGGAGAAGAGTGGGCAGCCCTGGCACTACAAGGAAGTCGACAGCGGGAGCTCGGAACGAGACGGTGAAGGCAGAAAGCAGAGAAGAGCGATCTTTCTTTAATATCATACAATAATATTCAATAATTATAATAAACTCTTTTCAAACAGACTATATTAAATTGTACATATGGGGCTTCAACCGGTCCTGAACTAATGGTGTGAAAATGTGTTAAAAAATAAATGTTGGCGTCGGTTTTGAATAAAATAGTCGCTAAAGTTGTAGACAAAAGGGCGAAAGGTTGTTAAAGTAGTGAACTATATGCCTAAAAGTTGTTAACTTGTGGTTATATAGCTAATGTGGAACATTTCGAAAGCTGATCGGTTTTTGTTTTCGTAAGTGACGCTTGCATAAACGTTTACAATGCAGTCTTCTGTGAAACATACGTCGGCCAAAAAAGGCGCCAAGAAATTAACTAGCAGAACTGTGTCAAACAGAAAATTTGAACGCTGCGGAATTTAAAGTTGATCAGATGCTGCAGTTATTTATTTTAATTTTTTTTTATTAACTCTGCTTTTATTTATTGGATTCTCTTAAATAAGAGCTAACAATAAGTTAAAAAATCTTAACTAATACAATTTTTTTCTAAACAGTCGTTTTAATTTTTTTTTTTTTTGCAACTGTTCCGTGATTATGCGTCCCTAAAAATTTCTTCGCTGGGTTGGTAGTTCCCTTCGTCGGAGACGGGAACGACTGCTGAGCTGGGTTAGATTTCTCGCTAGGTGGTTGGGGTGCGAAGAAAGCTTGCCATGATATTTTTTCGTAAGCTCATCTGCTTACGTACGTTACCTCATCTGCTTTCGGGAGTGGTATGTTGTTCATCAAAAGTGGTGGGCAATCTTGTCTGTTCAGCGTAAATGTCACGTGCTTGCATTTTTCCTCGTTGACTTTTATTCGCCAATCAGAGAGCCACTTCTCAGTGGCTATGAGGTGCAATGCCAGCTGTGCTGTAGCTTGGATTGGGGACCTTAAACGGCTAAGGATAGCTGTATCGTCGGCAAAAGTGGACACTGTTAGGCGACTATTTGTAGGTATGTCAGCAGTATAGATGAGGTATAAAGTTGGCCCAAGAACACTGCCTTGGGGGACTCCAGCCTTAATTTCGTGGTCAGTGGAAGTGGCAGTGTTGCACCGCAATACAAACTTTCTGTCATATAGGTATGACTTTAGAAGTTTGTGTGTGCTATCGGGTGAAGCTGTTTTAACTTTAAACTTTAGGCCGTCTAGCCAGACTCTGTCGAATGCTTGGGATACGCCTAGAAATACGGCTGTACAGTATTCTCGATTTTCAAATGCAGTTCTTATCTCCGCTGTTATTGTGTAACTTAGTGATCATTTTTCTGCACAAAACGGATATTGATGCGTAATTAACTATTCTTTTAATATAATTGGAAAGGAAAATAGTCTATTTTCAGTTTTTTCTCTGTTTGAACAGAAAAACACTATTTTTGACAGTATTCGGTAAGTCTAAAATGTAGTGTACTCGGTTGGGTACAATGGCTAACAAGGAAAGTAATTTCAAGTCTTCGCATCGACATGGAGTTCACTTCCATCAAGCCATCGAGCTTTTATGTTCGATGGTTTCAAAATTTGGCCAGTGCATCAAAATTCTCCCAATACTAAAACTTTTTACATTGCTTTGATACCGCCAGATCCAGATTGCAATACTGATGAAGAAGAGGGAGATGTAGAATATATATTAGGAAAATCAATGCCAGAAGATGCAAAGCTACCCATTGAAGTCTTCGAAACATTATTTGATGAGGATGTGGTAATTTTAATTGTTGAGCAAACTCTCTATGCCTCTATGCATCGAAAGCCAATTTCCTAAATTTTGTATTTTCCGAAAATGACTTGAAAGTTTTTTTCGGTATTCTTTTCTACACCGGATATCACTCTATGCCAAGAGAGGATATGTATTGGCAAATAGACGAGGATACTCGCTCTCCAGTCGTTGCCAACAATATGTCACGCACTACATTCAAGGAAATAAAAAGATTCCTTCACCTTTCGGATAACAATAATTTGGTAATTACCGATAAAATGGCTAAAATTAGGCCTTTGACAAAAATGTTATCAAAAAAAATGTTGCCAATATGGGTACATTAGGGTTCGGCTTATTTGCGAAAGTGCGAATTCTCAGAGTCTCATGGTCTCAAATTGTTCGTTTTGGTGTAAAACTTAAATTTGTAAAATTTTAGCCCTATCGGATAATGTTTAGAGGTGCCTTTCTTAACCAAAAACGAATACAGTATTGGAGAAAATAGCATACATATTCATATGGCTTGAAGATTAAATGGAAAAAGTGGAAAGAAAAAATGAAGCATGTTAATTGACTTAGTCGCACAGTGTATGAGGGATACCACAGAGATTACTGCACTTATTAAAAAGGCCCAGCAGGATGACGATTACATAAAATCTATCTGGGAAATTCTGAAACAGCGGCAGTACCAAAACTTTAAGGTTAAAGGCGATCTTCTATACAAGATGGACAACGGCAATGATTTATTAGTGGTGAAAAGAGGATAGAACGAGAAATAATACAGAGTTCGCATGAAGTGACCACACATATCAACAGTGAAGACGATGCACACTATCCAACAGCAGTTTTGGATCCCGCATCTCGAAGTCAAGGTATCACAGCCTATAGCGAATTGCATAAAATGTATTATGTTCAACAAAAAGCTTGGAAAGCAAGAAGCTTTTTAAATATCATCGACAAAGGAGATACACCACTACAAACTTTACATTTTGATCATCTTGGACCCATGGATGCGTCATCTAAACAGTACAAGTATATTCTGTCAGCTGTGGATGGGTTTTCCAAATTTGTCTGGCTCTACCCAACCAAATCAACAGGTCATGAAGAAGTAATTAGGCGACTGGACGACTAGTAAAGTATTTTTGGCATTCCAACACGTATTGTAACCGATAGAGGCTCAGCATTTACCTCTTCTGCTTTTAAGGAGTTCACAGAAAGGCATAAGGTAGATCATGTATGTACAACGACAGAAGTGGCCAGAGGCAATGGCCAAATAGAAAGAGTAAATCGTGCGATTTTGGCAATCATATCCAAACTGTCGGCAGCGGAACCATTGAAGTGGTTCAAATATGTAGCGGAAATACAACAAGCAATAAATTCTCAAGTACATGCAGCTGTTAAAACATCACCATTCGAAATTGTATTTGGCACCAAAATGCACAACCGAGCTGAAAATCGGGTAATGGACTGTCTGATGAAAAATTGATTGCTGATTTCAATGGAGAGCGTCAAAAACTGCGTGAATTTGCGAAACCAAACACTGAACACGCACAACAGATCTACAAACGAAATTATGACAAAAAACGAAGACCATGGGTTTAAGATGGGCGACCTAGTCAAGCGAACTCAATTTGTTGCTGGCCGTAAGCTGGCAAACGGTTATCTTGGCCCATATGAAATCGTACAAGTTAAGCGAAACGGGCTATATGACGTCCGAAAAACAACGAGCATAGAAGGGCCAAATACTACATCAACAAGTTGCGATAATATGAAGTTGTGGCGATTTGTCGCGGATAATGAGGAGCTATTATCATCTGGGTCAGATGAAGAGAGTCAGGAGGGTCAAATGTAAGATGCAAGATATCAAAAGAGTTGCGAGACCTGGCACTTCAGAGGAGTTGCAAGCGCTGGCTCTGGAGAAGAGTGGGCAGCCCTGGCACTACAAGGGAGTCGGCAGCGGGAGCTCGGAACGAGACGGGGAAGGCAGAAAGCAGAGAAGAGTGATCTTTCTTTAATATCATACAACAATATTCAATAATTATAATAAACTCTTTTCAAACAAATTATAATAAACGCTACATACATAAAAAGTAGCTTACAAGTTTAAAAACCTTACAAGTTTACACATATGGTTTAATTTTATTCAACAATTTAACAATGATTTGCTAAATATAAATATAAATACAATATAACTATTCTAAGAGGTATTTTAAAATTTTCAATTTATTAACATTGAGGTAGAGTTCAGGGGATGATTCAGGGTATGAGATAAGTTCAAAAACGTCCACCAAGGAAGCCATCTTGGGCCACTACTTTTCACTATCTTTATTAATGACCTACCCCCTGCTATATCGAACTCTCTGGTTCTTATGTATGCAGACGACGTTAAGCTTTATCTTCATAAAAACCCCCTTCTGCCCAATATAAACTTCAGTCGGATTTGGACAGTTTTCAAAATTGGTGTTCCACCAATCTCTTAAAACTTAATGGGTCAAAATGTAAGCTTATGTCTTTTTATCGTTCGTGCCCTAACCAGGCTACATACTTTCTCTATGGGATTTCCTTAGATAAATTAACCCAGATTAACGATCTTGGTGTCCTATTAGATGTTCAACTTAAATTTTCCGACCATATTTCTACTATGGTTAATAAAGCCAAGGGCGTGCTTGGCTTCATAAAAAGATGGTCTAATGAATTCAATGACCAAAATATTATATTACCAAAACATTGTACGTATTTTTAGTACGTCCAATTCATGCGTCTGGAGCCCTCAGTATGGGGTTCATCAAGATCGCATTGAATCCGTTCAAAAGAATTTCTTTATGTTTGCTCTTAGGGGACTTAACTGGGATGCAAATCTTTACCTCCCATCTTATTCTAACAGACTCCTTCTAATTAATTTACCTTCCCTAACCAATCGTAGAAAGATGCTGGGGGTCGTTTTCCTTTATAACCTTATTAATGGTAATGAAGACAGCCAGCATCTACTAACACGACTAACATTTAACATTCCAAATAGACGTACTAGAAATTTTAGTCCCCTGTTCCTAAGTTGTTGTAGATCTACATATGCCCAGCATGAGCCTTTTATGGTTTTATGTTCTGACTATAATGACTTATGCTCACTCTGCACGTCCACTTCTATCAAATCCTCAATTCTCAGAGCAACAAGCGAACTCTAGTTTTTTCTCGTAATCCTTTCTAAACTTTATTCTCTCGTGTCTATCCCCCCGATCCGAGCCGTACGATAAACGGCAGTGCCCGTTTCTCAAGAAGCTTGGGAATCGCAGAAAGCTTCGCAATGCCACGGTAGTTCTCAATGGAAGCCTTAGATAATTTTTTATTTATTGGTATAAGGTATGATTCATTCCATAATTTAGATAGGGATGTTAGCTCCAAGGATATGTTAAATAGTATAGTGAGAGGTAAGGTAAGAAGATCGGAGCACCTTTTGTGGATGCAGCTATGTACATTGTCTGGGCCTGGTGAAAATGAGATTTTGATCCACTGTAAACACATCGTGACAGTGGAATTTAGAAAGATTTATGTGATGATTATTAATGTAGGGTAAACGATATAGATAATTAGAGGAGGGATCAAATGAATATCTGATTCAGTAGGTTGATTGAAAAAATGAGGCAAAAAGATTACCAATTCAGGAGAGTCGATAATCAGAAAAACCAGGAGTTTTGGATGGTGTGAGTCCTCAGGACTAGATAAGGGAGGACACCTTATTATTGTGCCAGACGAGGTAATATTTGAGAAAATGAGGTCAAAACTGATTTAATGGTAGTTAAGTGGTGCATCTAAATGATTGCATCACACAGAGGAGGAATGTAGGAACAAGTAAAAAGGTTAAAGGACTCAAAATTAATTTAAACGGATTATCATCAAAAAGAGAAAAGGAATCTTAAAAAGAGCTATATTTGATGAATGAAGTTGGTTTTGTGGATTGGGCTTTCACCATATTTTGGAATCATACCTGTGCCAACTGTACTAGCTTCAAGGAATGATTGAGGAGCAACGCAAAAGATGGTAGAATTAAATATGAAGTGAATAAACGTATATTCAACGAGTATTCTTAATTCGACAGATACCGTGCATATAGCTCCTGTACCTTCCTTTCCTAACGGTACCATCTTGGTCTACTTCAAAAACTGGTCTGCATTACCAAACAAAAACCGTATTTCCGTATTTTGAGCTTGGCTATATCTAGGCAAATTGTTACCAAATCCTCCGCCGGCACTTTGGTGAGACGATTATTGCAATGGCTCCCTTCCCGTATTAGGGTCCATACTTAGTTCAGTTGTTTTCCCTACCTCTACCAAATACCTCTTCCTCCATGGCAAGTTCTTGTATTCTATTCACCAGCGATAAACACCAATGTACATTTTCATACGTAGGAAGCTAAAAGTGCTTCGATCGTATTATTCGTATTTTTTCTGCTTCTTTTGGTTATATTGGTCAGCTTATATTTGCCAATTACAGTTTTAATTCGGGGTGAGCGGTTTTATAGAAAGCCCGCTGTCAGACAGTGTTGCGAAGTCTGTCTTTATGTATTTTCGGTTCGGATCGTACTTCGCGCCCTATGCCTCAACTGTAATGCTTCTATATTGCCGAAGAATTTTGTGCGGACGGAAATGAAGCAAGAAGGAAAGGCCAGCCTTTATTCAATAAGGAAAGGCGTTTATTTCAAAAAAATAATTATCGAGGTCACTCACTCATTCATGTGCACAATCACCCATCTCCAGAAGGACAAGAAAGGAGCAACTTTCCATAATGAAGCCAGGAAAAATCACACAATTCCATCGTTGGTCAGACCTATAGGTGTACTACAGTACCTATAAAAATTTTTCATTGGGCAGGTAATGTTCATGTTCATGTATCTCAATTGGGTAAGTTTGGGATGACCAAGACGTAATCGTGTGATTTTTGTTTGTGTGTATTTTGTTGTATTATTTATAATATTGTAATATTATAATGGTTTAGTAAAATTTTCTGTTTCATATATTTTATTTAAGTTTTTGTACCAAGTATATTCTAGACTTAAGCGGTTTCTCTTTTATTTGTCTTGCACAATTTATCTCTTAGCAGTTTTGTAGTATCTGATAGATTGAAGTTTAGGGCATATATCACGGGATAGGTTGAGACAATTTTGGCATGGTGATCCCTAATTAAATTTTATTTAGTATTTACATGCCGTGGCACTCCAGTGCGTATGAAGGATTCATAATACGAGGCTAGTCCGATAAGTACTTTGCCTCACCGTCTGATGGCGCTAGTATGGCAAGAGTACTTTATTATCGTGTAGTACATTCTCATAGACAGCTACACAATCAAATCATCATTGAGAAAGGGATCAGTTTATCAGTTATTTTTATTAAGTATTTTCCGACAAAAAAAGAAAAAAGAATAAGTTTTTGGCAAAATAATCAAATTTTATTATTTCATCGAGGAAATACAAAAAAAAAAAAGGTGCTTCAAGAGAAGTATGGTCGATCGAATCCGAGATGTTGGAAGTCGTTTTAGGTGCTGATAGCTTCCAAGAAGTACCACGAACAGGATGCTTCTTTCAGAGCATGCCCCCGCCTAGCACAACTGGCAGGGAGCCTCTTATGGTTAGCAGCCCAAGCCAATTAAACAAGCCTAACCAGAAAACAGTTGGAAATAGTCCTATAAAAAAAATAGTAATACGCTCACATTCCAGCCGGCTTCAGTCTCTTGGCAAAAAGTTCATCCAAGAAGAGAAGCCTACCAACCTCACCGAAAATATCAAAAAAAAAACCCATGTAATCGAACATAGAAACCATCTCGCTTTAAATAAATTTGTTGCTGTTGCAAACCAAGATGACTGTCAAGACGGCGAAAATAGCATGGACATTCTCCAGGTCGAAACCGTTGCAGAAGAAGAATCTCGACAAGCTGAAATTCCAGGGACAAAGAAGTAACCAAAACCTAGCCAAATAACAGTACTTGCTGTCAGCGACGTACCTGCCTTGGAAAGGCTTCTCGACTCTGTGGTATCGTCTGACTCATATGAACTTAAGATCGCGCGTAATGGCATCTTGCGCATATACCCCCGTGACTCTGATGCCCACAGAGCTATCACTAAAAAGCTATCGTTAGTAAATCTCCCATACACTCACTTCTGCCTCCCGGAAGACAGAGCCTACAGGGTTGTGGTGTGCAACTTGCCTGCTTCTACCCCAGTTAACCAAATTTTAAATGCGTTTACCTCCCAAGGTCACGATGTGGTTAATACCTGTTATCCAAAGGTGAAGTCACTGGAAAGGCTTCTGGCCAGAACGTTTGGTTAGACATTAAAAAGGCTATTAATAACATAGACGCTCTAAAAATAAATAAAGTTGGCCGTCAAAGAGTCAGAGTGCCGAGAAAAAATCTTAATATGCGTCAATGTTACCGATGTTTTGGATGTGATCACACCAAAAACTATTGCACCAAAGAGCCCAGATGTGGTAGATGCAGTTTGCCTCATTGGACTGGTTCCAGTCAAAGCCAGGCAAAGACCTATGACGACCTGGAGTGCGTTAATTGCCATGGTAAACATGAGGCAACTCACAAGGGCTGCATAATTTACGTAGAGGCTAAAAAGCCGAAAAACTGGAATCAACATTACTCCCATGACCCGCGTAGAACACCCACAGCCCATGCGCAACATCAAGCAACAAGCTAATCCAACCCCAATCGTGCGGCAGGGCCTCCCAACAGCGAAATGCTTTCTCAAATACAAGGTTCCAGACTTTTCCGAATGCTACTGTCGAAATGGTCGGGTCGGACTCATAGTTTTGTTTTAACCGCATGTGACAGCGGGAGGGTCCGTGGATTTTAGAAAAATGGAAAAAGAGCAATATCGGATGGTGATTCGATTCTTTGTTCTGAAATCGCGCAATGAAATCAAAGAGCGTTTGGATGCTATGTACAGTGACTCTTCTCCTTCGATGGCGACCATCAAAAATTCGGTTTAACGAATATCAACGTGGTCGCACGTCGGTTTTTGATGAGCCACGTCCGGGTGCCCTGAAAACGGCTACCACGGACGATAACGTAACAAAAATCAACGATCTCGTATTGGCAAAATGCCGATTAAAGGTACGAGATTTAGCTGAGACAGCTGCTCCCTCCGGACAACAAGCGCAACCGTGAGACCACTTCAGAGCAGTGTTTGACGCTGTTTAATCGCAATCCGAAGGAGTTTCTTCGTCGTTTCGTGACAGTCGACGAAACATGGATCCACTGATATACACCAGAGACCAAGGAAAAGTTGAAACAGTGGAGTTCACCGGCGAACGTGCTTCGGGTTAGGTTTGATATTGATGGTAATTCCATTTCAGTTTGGGTGTTGAGTTGTTTGGTTGGTGTAGGCGTTCCTATTTGGGAAGGTTAAGTTAGGTCTGTGTATGATGTAGGGCTTCTTTTTTTTTGTTTATGTGTTATGTTTTGTATCTTTTATTATAAATTAAGTTTGCCTGTTTCATGTCGGTTTTTTCGTTGACCCCCATAGCGTGTATATCCTTTTTTTTGTTATATGTTGGGCATTGCCCGGCAAAGATGGTTGCCTTGTTGTCTTCTTCTCAGTTGATACAACAGTTTATGTTTTTTGCATTGTTCGTTAGTTTCGGGGTTAGTGTGATTTTAACGGCCACAAAAACGTTACAGTCAATGGTGATTGTCATTGACCCATGATTACTAACTTTTTCATTTCTGAATTGAACGACCATGATGTCCAGGCAATATGTCACACAGGTCACGCGAATGCCTAGCCATCTCCGCCCCATGGGATCTCACAACCTGTACTACCACTAGTAAGGCAACTACAACCATCTCCACAATGTCATCCCAGTACAATTCTACACCAACACTAAATGGTAGTGTGTGCTCTACAACAATTAGCAAGAGCAAAATCAATGCCAAAATGAGGATGCCAAAATGTATCTTATAAAAGAGCCGGCTCCGCTCTTTGCCCCAAATTAACCCGTAAAAAGGCATTCCCTCATCAGTTGGACGTTATCCGCAGAAATCACTTCCAGGCTTTAAGCGACAATGAAGACATAGAACCCTCCACCTCGCAGGCAGCGATCGGTCGCGCCGAAGAGAAGCGTAGAGCCAACCAGAAGCCCGCAACTATTAATACACATGTTCCCGGCGCCCCCTCACTAACTCGCCGTCAATCTAAAGTACCAATAATCACGGTTTCCCGCGTGTTTAACTTTCCGGAATTCGCCAATGCTGGTCGACCTCATTGGACCCACCTTCTCAATAAAAACTTTAAATTCATATGATGCAGTGCAACGCATCTGACGACTACAGAACTGTGGCCCGTCACTTTCGCGATAAGGTTACACTCTATCCTCACCACCAGCTACCTGAGAATCGGCCCTTTCACATTGTCATGCGTTATATTCACGACGGTGTTCCATCGGAAGACACCACCGAAGGCCACCACGTCCTCCGCATTTACACCCCTCATAACAAGGTAACGAAACTCCCACTGAACATAAAATTCATCTACCTCAAAAAAGGCGAGAGTAACAGCCTCCTATAAAACATCTCTGCTGTCTGCAGACATAAAGTTAGCTGGGCGAAGCCGTAAATACAACGCGTAAACAGACCGAGCCTGTCCAATGCCTCGGATGCCAGGAATATGGGCATACCAAGGCATAGTGCACTCGACATCATATATGGAAGCAATGCGGGTAGAATCATCCAACTTCAGAATTGCTGCTATCACTGTGGGAACTCTCACGCAGTCAACTTTAAAGGTTGCAAAAAAATATCTTCAAATCAATTTTAAAAATAAGCAGCAGCAGAAGATCATTCCATCACCCCTACCAAATACCTAATACTACCAATAACATTATTAAAACGTTGATCAAATCGGCCAGCCCAGTATACCACCAGCACAAACGATACTCCGGATGCTTAGTTGAATTAGCTCATCACGAAGCTGGATAGGATGCCGTCAATAATAGATTACCTCACCGTCTCTCACAAAGGGTCGTTTTAAAATAGCATCATGGAACGCTCAAACTTTCTGGCACTTCTCTCCCAACTCGGCAGGAAATAGCTTGCTGCAGGTGACAGGAACGACAGAACGCAGACGAGGTCATTGACATTGTAGCTACAGGCGAAACTACCTGCTACCCCTACCGTGTGAGCGCCACTCCAAGCGCCATTGACTTTGGCATCTCAAAGTGCTTCATATAGCAACAAATCCAAGTAAGAGCTCTAACTGAGCTTTCGTCTGACCATGTCCTGCTGCTCTTTGAACTTGAACGAGGAGGCTCAATACTTTCAGGGAACCCCTAGAACGCTGCCTCCGCATGCAAACGTGGCTCTATTTAAAACACACATCGAGGATAATGTCGCGGTCAATTCGCCCATCAACACTAGAGACGAGCTGGGTGCTTATGTCGACTGCTTCACTGCTACTGTCATTGAGGCTGGACAACGGGTTACTCCATCAGCGTGCCAAGTAAGCCCAAAAACTGTTAGTAGACCAATACTAAATCCTGAGGCGAGAGCTCTTCTGAACCTCAAAAGACACCTCAGGAGGCATTTCAGGAAGCAGTCCCTCTCAAGTGTCACAAACAGACTGCTTCGGATGCTTGCCAAATACCGCCAGGAAAACCTCAACAGACTTCTTGAGGGAGATGGCCCTGACAACAGAAGCGACTTCTCAGTATGCAAGATAACGAGAGGAATAAAGTGGCAGACGCTTTACCTATCGCCCGTTTTGGGACGCCTTTGCTGAGCATTTGTTTTCCACCTTCACCCTCTTCCATTTGACTGACGACTCCCACAATTTTGGATGTGCCTACTCAATCAGCTAACCTCAAAAGACGTACCACGCCGCAAGAAGTCACTCTGCAGTTAGAGGGCCTCCAACTGCAGAAGACACCTGGACCCGATGGTATTGACAACCGTGCAGCCAAATACCTTCCACACAAAGGAGTTATGGCACTAGTAAAAATTTATAATGACACTTCCCTAAGCATAGGTTAACTGAACATCAACGAAGTCAGACGTGTTTTCATCGGGCTCCGTATAAAATCACTTGATTTTAGTGAAGTGAATAGTTAATAACATAAAATAAATACATAAATCGAAAGCGAAAGAAACGCTATTGGCAATGTCAAATTGCTATCTTACAAAACTTTCTGTGTGTGGAATAATAAAGTAAAACCAAAAAAACAAATAGACAACGAACAAATCGATCGTTCTAAAATGAGCCAACGCGAAATGCGCGCTCAGCGGCAAAAAGAGCAAGACGAGCGCCGACTCTCTTTGCAGCGGAACAATGCATACTTCACCGTCGTGTCTGACGCCCGCGAGTGCCAAACCATCCACCCGGTCAATAACCTAGCACCTGCAGAATGCACACGATCGCGGTCTTGCTCAACAATGCTTCTGACTGCACGAAGTGAACCCGAACGCACTGAGAGCGTCTCTCTCACGCTCTCCCCATTCCAAACGGTGTCAAGTTCTTTAACTACCAGTACAGTAGTCACGATATCTACTGCAACTGCACCTTTAGCAACAACAACTGCAACATTTTTTTTTTTTTTTTTTTTTTTTTATTAATTTCCTTTAAATTACATTCTGTTTTTTTAAAGAATAACAATGAGTAATGGTTGAAGAATGGAAAAACAGGTAGCGGCCCTTCCCATTGCAAGGATACGCTAATACTTTAATAGTTTACTAATAATTACTAATAATTTAATTCTGTTGGAGTTTTTCGTTTTAATCTTCTCGGTTCCAGCTCTCTCATCGGTATTTGTCTCAGGTTTGGGTTTTGGTGGTTTAGTAGTTGATTTGTGTGTGTTTTTGCTGCTTTTTTTAATAGTTTCGTTGACTGTCTCTATGTTTAAGTCTTTATGGATATCTTCATTTCTAATATACCATTCGGCATTTGTCATTGTTCTGAGCATTTTCGATTGCGTTCGTTGAATTAGCTGTAAGTGAGATTTGCTGGCAGTTCCCCAGATTTCTATTCCATACGTCCATATTGGTTTTATTATCGCCTTGTATATTGCAATTTTGTAATGTAATTTTGTTTTAAGTGTTTTCCTATTAGCCAGTTAAGTTGTCGAAATTTGTTTTTTATTTCATTTCGTTTGTTTAGGATGTGCTGCTTCCATGTCAGTTTTGCGTCAATGGTTAGTCCAAGGTACTTGGCATATGGGCGTAGCAATATTTGATTGTCGTTGATTTTAATTGCGAAGTTTTTGGGTTGTCGTTTTGTGTATATTACTTGTTGAGTTTTGTCTTTATTTATCTCGATGCCCCATCTCTCGAACCAGGATACTGTTTGTGTCATGATTTGTTGTAAGGTACTTGCAGCTGTTTTTTCACACGCGCTTGACGACATTAACACAGTATCATCTGCGAACGTAGCAATCATTGATCCAGGGATAGTTGGCGCTGGAATATCGGAGGTGTAAATCAGGTATAAGATGGGCCCAAGCACACTACCTTGGGGAACACCCGCTGACACTGGCATAACATCTGAGCATTCATTGTCATATTTGATATAGAAATATCTGTCCGTTATATAGCTTTGTAGGATGGTATATAAGTTGTCTGGTAGTATATTTCTTAGCTTATGCAGCAGTCCTTTGTGCCATACTTTGTCAAATGCTTTAGCAATGTCCAGGTACACAGCATAGCAAAACTTCTTTTTGTCAAAATCTTCTGTTATTTTATTAATTACTCGGTGGACCTGTTGGACGGTCGAGTGCTGCTTCCGAAAGCCGAATTGGTGAGGAGGTATTATATTTTTTTGTTTTACGGTTGGCTCGATTCTATTTAATAGGACTTTTTCAAATACTTTTGAGAGGACAGGTAATAAAGTGATTGGTCTGTATGAACTTACAGTATTGGCGTTTTTATTTGGTTTTGGAATTGCTTTAATTTGGCCTACCTTCCAAGTTATGGGAAAGTATTGCAGTCGAATGATTTCGTTAAACAGGTTTCTAATATAGGTGATTATAGCGTCTGGTAGTTCTTTCAGAATTTTTCCTCCGATTAAGTCATATCCGGGGGCTTTCTTGTTTTTAGTTTGTTTTATGTGAGATTTAATTTCTGCCTTTGTTATAGTTTTAATTGCACAATTTGAGTTGGTGATTTGTGTTGGAAGCTCAGCGTTGCCGTTGTCCATGTCATTGGTAAATGATGTTTTAAAGTGTTCAGCAAGAGTGTCTGCTTTTTCTTTGTTTGATCTCGCCCATGTGTTGTTGTTTCTTTTTATAGGCGGCTTGTGTATAGTTGAGTTCGTCAATTTTTTGGTCGCTTTCCACAGAGAATAATTAGTAGATAAGGAGGTTCCGAGGTTGCTAAGGTAGTATTGTAGCCGGTTATCTTTGTCTGCCCTGAGGATTCTCTTGAGCTTGTCTGTTGCTCTATTAAGTTTGTTTTTATCTTCTGGATGCCTAGTCGTTTGCCATATCTTCCTAAGGTTACGTATTTTTCTGATTTTGTCTTTAATAAAGGCGGGAGTTTTCTTTAATGCAGTCATTTTTATAGATGGTGTCGCTTGCGTTGCTGCATATATGATGTTGTCATTTAAATATGCTATTGCGGAGTCCAGTTCGTTGTTTGTCTTTAGAGAGATATTTATTTCCATGTTCTGTTCCAAAATCTCGCGAAACATATTCCAGTTTGTTTTGTGGTTAAATAAAGGGGGGTCATTGTTGTTTTTTTCTACCCCACCATGTAACGTAATTAATATTGGGGAATGGTCGGAGGAGAGGTCTAGGCATGATTTTATTGTTAGGTTATCGCAAGTTATATTTCTTGTTATGCAGAAGTCAATTAAATCCGGTAGTTTGTTTGTGTCAGTTGGCCAGTAAGTCGGCTCGCCTGTGCTTAGGGCACGGCTATTATTGCTTCTTATTGCTTCATACAGTTGTCTTCCCTTTGCATTGGTAAGTCTGGACCCCCATGTTATGTGTTTGGCATTATAGTCACCTCCTGCAAAATACCGATTTCCTAGTGATTTTAGAAAATCGAAGTATTGGTCTTTTGTATTGTTAAATTTAAGTGGGCAATAAACTGCAGATATATTTATTGGACCCGTTGTGTCTGAGGTCGATATAGTAGTAGCCTGTATGTAGTCCTTTTTGAATCCATCGAGCTCTATGCACTTTATGCTTTTTTTAATTATTACTGCAGTACCACCATGGGCCTTACCGTCCGGGTGATTATTAGAGAATATATTATAGTCAGGTATGTTTATATAGGTTTTCTCAGTTGAGTGAGTTTCAGAAATGAGCATGACGTCAATTAGCTTTTCATTTAAGAATGTTTTTAGTTCAAGTAAATGGCGTGAAAGTCCGTTAGCATTCCAGATGGCGATTGTTAGGTGTTTATTTGTCAAGTTTAGATACTAGGAGCGTGACAATGTTCATCATATTTGTCATTTGGGCTATTAATTGTTTCATCAATTGTTTTAGTTCGTCAAAATCATTTTGTGCGGTTTGGCTTAATTGAGTTGGAGCAGGCTGTATATAAGGTACACTAGCAGTTTGGATTGCTGAGTTGGTTTGATGGGTAGTTACTTGGTTTCTATTTAAGACTTCGTCATAGGATATAGCTGGCGTCTTTAAGATTGCTACGTTATTTGTTGTACTGTATTGTGTCGTTTCATGATTTTTTTCTGTTACCGGTATTTCTTTTTTCCGGAGAGTTGGGTATTTTTGGATTTGCAGTGCTTTGTACACCATACAACCTTTATAGTTTGCAGTGTGGTTTTCACTGCATAGTGCACATTTAATACTTGTTTGGTCCGATCTTGTATTAATAGTACATGATGAGGAGCTGTGTTTTCCAGCGCACTTTACACAAGTTGGGTCTTTGGTGCAGTAGTTTTTGGTATGTCCATATTTTTGGCAGTTTGTCCATTGGGGAAGTGTTCGCTTTGGTCGCGGTGGCTCAAAAATTACTTTGCAGTGAAGAAGGTGCTCAATTTTATAGATGTCTTTATTATTTTCTTTCATTTTGAGTTCAATAGAGAATAGAGGCAATGGTTGTTTGGAGTCGTAGCGCTGGATGTTGTGTAAATTTATAACTTCATGCCCTTGCTGAGCTAGTTCATTTATAATATCGTCTTTGTCTGTAGCATGATGGACGTTACGAAGGATTACCTTAAATCCTCTCTGGTCTTTTGGTCTGAAGGTGTAGTATTTGGTCGATTTATCTTTTAATAGTCCTAATATGTTGTGATAGTGAGTAGTTTCTAGTGGCTGTATTTTTATTTCATTAGTTTACAGTGCTTTAAGTTCATATCGTGTTTCTTTTAATGAATTTAAAGCAGTAGTTAGTGCGTATATGCTTTCAACATTTTGAACATATATGGGGGGGTTTTGCTTTTTTGTGCTCAATTTGCATTTGCGTATTTATCGTTGCATTTGTCCCATTGTCAGTTTGGTTTTCGTCTTCATCATCTTGTGCTAGTAACTCAAAGCGGTTGCTTGAGTTTGGCTCGGCTAGCCAGTACTCTTTGAGTGTTTTTTGAGTAGCGGTTTGAGCTTTGTTCTTCTGTTTCTTGTTGCCATTTAAAAGATCTTTGGAACCGTTTGGAGACTGATTTTCTCGGTGACGTTTTAAGTTTTGTTTGTTTGGGAGAGAGGATTGAGTTTTATTTATTGTTGTTTGAGCGGGTATTGAGGCAACAACATCAACATCAACTCTATGCTCAATACCGACAGCGGTGTACAATTCCGCTGAATCAACAACAACGAATGCAAAAGCACTCACACCGACTCTTGAAAGCGAAAGCGGACAAGAACCAAAAAAATACAAAAAACTTGGTCAAACAGGGCTGGATCGCTACATCCAAATAAAGCGAAAGCTAAGCCCACAACACAAGCAGGCTGGTAATCAGCCGAAAATAAATCGCGCCAACGCTGCCAATGACTCAAGTTCAAATAGGTTTGCACTACTGGATGACTGTGAAGTGCAGGAACAGGAGCAGAAGAAGATAAAGCCGCCACCAATATATATTCGTGAGAAAACCTCAAATGCGCTGGTTAACAAACTAGTTGCAATTATTGGAGAGAACATGTTTCATGTTATACCTCTTATCAAGGGCAACATACAAGAAACGAAAGTGCAGACTCAGGATGAGTCTAGCCACCGATCAGTGACCAAGTACCTGGACGAAGCTGGGAAGAGTTACTATACCTACCAGCTGATAAGTGCCAAAGGATTGCAGGTTGTCATCAAAGGAATAGAGTCATCCGTGACCTCATCCGAAATTATCGCGGCACTAAAGGAGAAGAACTTCAACGCCAAAACGGTGATCAACATTCTCAACAGGAACAAAGAGCCGCAGCCACTCTTTAAAGTCGAACTGGAGCCATCGAGTCAGAAAAACAACAAAAATGAAGTACATCCTATATATAAGCTACAGTATCTACTGCACCGAAGAATAACCGTAGAAGAGCCATACAAGCGCAGGCAACCTGTGCAGTGCACCAACTGCCAAGAATATGGCCACACCAAAGCGTACTGCACCCTAAAATCCATCTGCGTCGTTTACAGCGATGCCCACAGGACTGTAAACTGTCCAAAGAATAAAAACGACAGCTCAATTAAGGTATGCAGCAACTGTGGCGAAAAACACACAGCCAACTGGCGAGGATGCATTGTTTACAAGGAACTCAAGAGTCGCCTAAACAAACGAGTGGACTTAGCTCGTGATCGTATCACACCAACAATTCACAAAGTAATGGAACCGACTAACATCCCTTCGTCTGCCAGCCACCGAACAATGCCAAATTCTTCCTTTGCAAGTGTACTAAAATCCGGGATCCAAGTACCAACAGCAGTCACCTCCAGCGTCCAGCATAAAATTAACCAAATAAACACAAATAAACAAATAAACACACAGAACATGCAACAGCAGCCAATTGGCTTTGAAGCGATTATGCTTTCGATGCAGCAAAGCATGAATGACTTCATGACCTTCATGCAAGAAACTATGCAACAGCTTACGAGGAACCAAAACATCCTTATGCAAATGCTCGTTTCTTCTAAAACAGGATAATGACTCCCTTAATAATCGCTACCTGGAACGCTAATGGCGTTTCGCGGCACAAGCTAGAACCTGCTCAGTTCTTAGCCGACAGAAACATTGACGTTATGCTACTCTCAGAGACTCACCTTACCGAAAAGTACAACTTCCAGATACCAGGATATAAATTTTACTTTACGAATCACCCTGATGACAAGGCCCATGGAGGCACTGGCATACTAATACGATTGCGAATTAAGCACCACTTCCTTGGCAATTGGCAAGAAGACTGCTTACAATGTACCTCTATAAACCTCCAATGCCATAACGGTGCTCTCACTCTGGCTGCTATCTATTGCCCACCTCGCTTCACAATCTCTGAGGAAAAATTCACAACACTTTTTGACTCGTTTGGTGAAAGGTTTGTTGCAGCTGGCGATTGGAATGTCAACCACATGTACTGGGGATATCGGATAGAGAACCCTAAAGGAAAACAGCTGTACAACGCAATCATCAAACCGCAACGCAAACTAAACTATGTTTCCCCGGGAGAGCCTACATACTGGCCAGCAGATTACATGAAGCTTCCAGATTTGATCGACTTTGCCATCACAAAAAGGATATCCCAATCAATGATTACAGCTGAGGCACTTCCAGAACTCTCATCTGATCACTGTCCGGTGCTATTTCATCTTTTGTACCAGCTACAACACATTGAGCGACCGCATAGGCTTACAAGCAACAGGACCAACTGGGCGAGGTACAAAAAATATGTTTGTTCCCACACCGGCTTTTCTAGCCCCCTGGAAACCGAGCAAGACATTGATCAGTTTGCTGATGATATAGAATCAATACTTGTTGCAGCAGCAAAAGCGTCAACTCCACAAGACAATCATGTATGCAGTATCAAGTTTAACAAGACAAGTAGAGATACTGAACTGCTTGTGCTTGAAAAACGACGACTTCGAAGGGAGTGGCAGATCATCTGGCGCAAAGAGTAGATTAAAAGTAGCTTCTCGCAGACTTACCAATGCGCTTAAGAAAGAAGAAGCGGGCGCACAACTAAGGTACATCGAGAATCTCACGCCCACAGGCACAAAGAACTCGTTGTGGAAAAACTACAGGAACCTACAGGCACCAACAGAAACGGTTGTACCTCTCCGTAACTCTACCGGAAACTGGTCTCGCAGTGACACGGACAGAGCAAGAGTCTTCGCTGATCATCTTAAAAAAGTATTTCAACCAAATCCAGCCACTAACTCATTTACTCTCCCGCTTTTAACTGCATATGACTTAGCACCACAAGATCCGGTAGAATTTCGGCCAAGCGAGATAACAAAAGTCATTGAAGAGCAACTGAAGACTGGAAAATCGCCTGGCTACGACTTAATAACCCCGAAAATGATCATCGAGGTCCCAATGTGTGCAGTTCTATGAATCTGCTTGCTCTTCAACGCAATTACTAAAATTGGATACTTCCCTCAAAAGTGGAAGAAATCAGTTATAATTATGATCCCTAAGCCTGGGAAAGACAAAACACAGCCATCATCATACAGGCCAATAAGCTTACTTACTTGTCTCTCCAAGTTATTTGAAAAAGTGCTGTTACTACGCATCAGCCCCCACCTCAAAACACACAACACACTCCCATCGCACCAATTTAGAAATCACAACAGAAATTCGCACTGCCTTTGAACATCGTGAATATTGCACAGCTCTATTCTTAGACGTTGCACAAGCATTCGATAGAGTATGGCTGGATGGACTTATGTTTAAAATAATCAAACTGCTGCCTCAAAACATACATAAGCTTCTAAAGTCTTTCCTATATAAAAGAGTGTTCGCGGTTAGATGCAGTTCAAGCACTTCAAACGATTGTACTATAGAAGCCGGAGTGCCTCTGTGTTCTGGGCCCAAGTGCCTAAGTGTTCTGGGCCCAAATCTATACACCCTATACACGGCGGACATCCCAACAAACTACCAGCTAACGATATCCACATTCGCTGATGACACTGCAATACTAAGTCGATCCAGATGTAAAAGTAAAAGCTACGATGCATTGGCTTGCAGATTGGCGCATACGAGTAAACGAAGAAAAGTGCAAACAGGTAACATTTACCCTAAACAAACAAAGCTGCCCGCCCTTGGTAATGAACCACACAGCGGCTCACCTGGCGGAAACACATAGAGGCCAAGACGACGCACCTCAGACTAAAAGCAAAGGATCTACACTGGCTTATAAACGTTCGCTCTCCCCTAAGCTTGGAGTACAAAGTCCTCTTATATAACTCCGTTTTAAAACCCATATGGACCTATGGCTCCGAGCTATGGGGCAACGCATCGAGAAGCAACATCGACATAGTACAGCGAGCACAGTCTAGGATTCTGAGAATCATTACTGGAGCTCCATGGTATCTTCGGAACGAGAATATACACAGAGGCTTACAAGTGAAACTTGTCATTGAGACAATTGCAGAGAAAAAAGTTAAATACACTGAAAAACTAGCCTCACATCCAAATCCTCTTGCAAGAAAACTTATTCGAGTATGCAGCCAAAGCCGACTGCACCGGAACGTCCAACCAGCCCAGCGTTAAATTTGTTAGGCCACACCGCACGTATCATTTCATAAAATGATATTTAGTTAGTTTAGAATAAGATTTGAAAACTTATTGTTAGTCTCTTAAGTAAAAGGGAAGATTCAATAAATAAGCAAAACATTGGAAAAAAAAAAAACTTCCCTAAGCAATATGAAGCGTTCGAGGATCGTTATGATACCCAAAGCTGGCAAACCTCCAACGCAGATAGACTCGTACAGCCCAATAAGTCTAATTCCAACCTTTTCAAAGGTCTTTGAACGCATATTTTAGAAGCGATTGATGGATCTGCCGCAAGTATCAGGCTACATACACCAACATCAATTCGGCTTCAGGAAGTCACACGGTTGCCTGGAACAAGTCCACAGTCAATCGCTTAACGCACGGCCTTGAGTCCAAGCTCTACACGGTGGCAGTCTTCCTCGATATCCAGCAAGCCTTTCATAAGGTATGGCACGAGGGACTCCTATATAAAATTAAGGCTCTTCTTCCATCACCCCACTATGACATCCTGAGATCCTTCATCATTGATCGGGCCTTCAAGGTGGCAGTGAGAGACTCTGGATCGAGAATGCTGGCCATGAACGCAGATGTTCCTCAAGGAAGTGTACTCGGATCCTTTCTGTACACCCTCTATACAGCAGATATGCCAGTTCCGTCCCCCAGTGCTCCCAGTGCTGAGGTACTACTGGCTACATACGCCGACGACACAGCCATGCTTGCGTCTCACATGTTTCTGCACGACATTGAAGTCTGGGTAGCCAAATGAAATACAGCTATCAATTGTGGTAAGCCCGCTTGTGTGACCTTCGCTGAACTGGCCTAACATCTAACGGTGGGTTGATATGCAATTCCCACTGTTACCTGGGAGTCCACCTGGATCGTAAACTCATAACTAAACTCATCCGAGCACAATTGCAACTGAAGGAACTGAAGAAGGATCGAAGAGTTTCTAAACAAATTCACTTAAAATATTTGTTAAATTAAGAGCTAATGGATAATAAAATCTCAGAAAGCTCATCTCTCCTAACCTACCAAAAATAGAAGAACCCTAATTTTGAGAAAATTCCAAGGATTACTATATGTTTATTTTTTCATCTCTTCAAGTTCATCTTTAAAGCTGAAATATCTTAAAAGTGATTTAAAATGAGAAGCAAAAAGTGTTTACGCCATTTTTTTTTGCAGCGTACCGACAATAACTATCATGAAGTTTAAGAACTGCTGACAAGAAGATATGAGAATAACACAATAGAAACAAATGCTCGGACCAATAAAATCGACCAATGAAGCGTACAATATAAACATGGACTTGTATAGGCATTTAAAAAATTGACTTAAATTTATCTCTTATTATGCGACTTTAAGCAAATCTGACTGACGAGTCAGAATGTTTAATTAATAATTATGGAATTATAATTAATTATGGAATTTTCATATCAACGGCATATTGTTTTCGACTTAGTACAGGAAGAAATCCCTGTAAAAAGGCGGTTAGAAATGACACAAATGAAGGGGATTGCCCGATATTTAGAATGACTATTCAGCATCAACTATTATATTGTTACAAATTTAAATCGTAAAAACCCACACAAAAGGTTGGAAACATCAAAAATGTTGCAGTATTGTTTCAAATTTTTGACACATATTAGTGTAAAAAAAACCACCTTACCATAATTAGGGGGATTGGAAACCATTTTCGTTAGTCAATCCCAATTTACATAGACCAAGTGGCATTGATTTAATAATATCGCCTGATTTATACCCACAAATTATATTGCCGGGAGTAGTTAGAAAAGGTTCTAGATCTTTGGATTGATCGTGCAAGGACAAACAAAGTCCACAATGGAAAAATGTATGACTTCAACAATCCTTGTGAAATGGAACTGACCTGAATAAGCACGAATCACAAAATAAGTTTTTAAATTTCTCACAACAAATATATAGGTGGGCAAAAGATTCTCCAAATACAAGAATAGAAAAAATGGTTCTTTTGGGTTTAACGTTGGCTTCACAAATTAAGTTCTATACGGGAATGCTGCATAACGCTCCAAGCTCCTTTGATAGCCGAGTTTAGACAAGTTTTTAAAATGTTGAGTTGAGTTTTAGACGCGTAACTAAGTATGGGAGGCCAGTAGTCAATTTTGGTGGTCAGAAGCGATTTTGTGATTGGAATAAGTGTTGTGGTGTTTGAACTGTAGTTGTGGGATGAGAGATGCTTAATATCCACCAAATTTTTTTATTTTTTTAATTTTTTTAATTGGCTTAAGTCATGCTAAAACTATCCTATAATTAAAATCTACAACGCTCAAGTACAGATATAAACTCAAAATTCTTTTAAATAATTTTTTACCCAACAACTTTTATGCTACTCTTATAGCTTTTTGAAACTTTAAACGCGTTTTTCTCAAAACCATGTTTTTAAAATCGGCGAGCAGTAGAACTGAAAAAGTTTACATCCGCTTGACTTGAAATTTTAACTGTAGCTTCTTCATTAGATTATCTAGTGAAGTACACACGATGTTAGCGATTGATTAACAACAACGAAAGTTATAAAAAATTAAAGTCGATTTTTTTTGTCGAAATATTTTTTTTTCAAGCCTTTGCCATTTTGCTAAAAAAAATTCTAAAAATATAATTGTCGCGGATGGAACGGTGTAATCGATAGGCGTAGTCAGTATTTTCCTGATAGTGATAGGATTTGGTGGATAAAATTGTGCGGGTACACTGTTTGCCGCCATCGCAAGCCGCAAAAAACTTAGCGTGCGTTGTCGCACGAGAGTTTGGAGGGCACACTGCGGTAAGGTATATTTTATATTGAATAACCTTAAAAAATGATTATAGACTAAAACGAGCTACTACTACCGGACGAGTCTATCCTTTCCTTCCGGATCCAAGTTGAAGGCAACTCCAATCGAGCAACTCCAATCGAGACGGCCAGTTAAAGAGTTGCTAGGAGCTGGAGTGACGGTTTAGACGGCCAGCGAGGAGGATTTGTGAGCGCAGCCAGCGCTACGTACTGGCAGAGGAGTTGCGCCGAGCGTCGAAGTTGGGGAAGATGCAGCATCTTGGAGCGGCTCGCCATTATCCACATCTAACGGAGAGGCATTACATAACGGCGTCGGGTCGGTGCCCTATAACAGTGACGGTGCGAGCGGTGCGGCCTGCACGCTGCCGCCATCTTGGAGTGGACCGCCATTGCTAACAACTAGCAACCAATTTGTGGAGCCACTGTGTGCAACAAGCACTGCGCAGCCAGCGCATGGATTCGTGCTACCGGGCGTGAGCGTCCACAATGTGGCAACAGCATCGCCACTTGTTGGATCCTACGCCGCGATGACGCCGAATAAAACCCAGGGAGCATATGGGCCAAGGAAGCTTCCGGACTTGCCTGTATTTTGAGAGCACGCCGAGGAGTGACCGATCTTCAGCTGTGCGTTCGTGGAGACGACCCGAGCGTACAATTGCATGGATCTGGAGAACAACCAGAGATTACTGAAGGCGCTGAAGGATGAAGCCCGTGAGACAGTGAAGGCGCTACTAATTCATCCAGGGAATGTCAGCGCCGTGATGGAGCAGCTGCGCTTTATGTTCGGCTGACCGGAGCAGCTTATACGCAGCCAGCGGAACAGCGTGCGAGGTGCAACCAATTTCGGAGCACAATTTGGCGAAGATCATTCCTTTCGCTACCCAAGTGAGTAACCTCGCGGCCTTCTTGCAGTTAGCGAAGGCGGAGCAGGACCTGGAGAACCCAACCCTCATGGAGCAGGTTGTGGCCAAGCTTCCTACGAGCAAGCGAGTGGACTGGGCCAGACATGCTGCAACGATTGTGCCCTTTCGTGGGAAACAACAGTGGGTTGTCCACTACAGCGCGTGGCTACAGGAGTACGCAAACGTGGTGTTCACGGCAGCAGTTCCCAGACGCAGCCCGGCCAGGATGCCTTCGCTACGTGATGGTCACAGGGACCAAGAGGGGAACCAGCAGCCAGCCGGTCCCAGAAACAGCCTGGAGAGAGGAGCTCCGCGTGAAGCGGGAGCGCCCATGCAGAGGAATTTGAGCTGCGTCAACGCGGAAGGAGGCCGCCTACTGTTCCGTATACTGCCAGTTACGCTGTACGGAGCTGGGCGGAAAGTGGATACGTATGCGCTCCTAGATGACGGATCCTCCATCACGATGATCGATGACGAGCTGCGAAGAGATCTTGGAGTGCAAGGACAGCGTCGTCAGCCATGGTAAATATCCAATGGTTTGGAGGTAGGGCAAGCAGAGAGCCTACCAACGTGGTGAGTTTAAAGATAAGCGGAGTTGGAAAGCTCACTCACTACGTATTGAGAAACGTGTATGCCGTTTCGAGCCTGAGTCTGCCGATGCAGACATTGAGTCGACAGGATGTCCAAGGCATGAATAGGGATGCGCGTTTGCCGATGAAGCCCTACAGCAACGTGGTTCCGAAGCTGCTCATCGGCCTGGATCACGGACATCTCGGATTGCCACTTAGAACGAGGCGGTTCGCTAGAGAGGGACCGTACACGGCCGCAACCGAGATGGGCTGGGTTGTGTTTGGGCCTGTAAGTGGGCAATCGACTACGCCATCACCGAGGTCCTGCCGTGTCAATGGATGACGCCATGGAACAGATGGTGGAGGACTACTTCGACATGGAGAACTTTGGAGTGAAGCCCGCGCCACAGGTCGCAGCCAGCGACGATGTGCGGGCACAAAGGATGCTTGAAGACACCACGGTTAGAGTGGGGCGTCGCTACCAGACGGGATTACTCTGGAAGGACGACCACGTTGTGCTGCCACAGAGCAACGAGATGGCGTACAAGAGGCTGGTTAACGTAGAGAAGAAATTGGAGCGGAATGAGCCGTTGGCGCCCGAATATGACCGGATTATAAAGGATTACGTGTCTAATGGATAAAGAAGGTGGCTACAGCCGAAGAAGATCCAGAAGATCCAGTAGGACGATCCACTACCGGAGGAGTTAAGCAAAGCGATTTGCGACTTGGCGCCAAGGAATGGACGCCGTGGGACAGTTCCTATGTCTCCTCCATTATTTTGGGCGTGGAGCAGTCCGGGCCATAGAATTGCACGTCTTCGTGGATGCTAGTCAGGCAGCACTCGCGGCGGTGGCCTATTGGAGGGTCACATATAAAGAGGACAACGTGCTGGTGAGCTTCGTATGTGCAAAGACGAAGTGCACCCCGATAAGAACAATGACGATCCCACGGCTAGAGCTGCAGGCAGTAGTTCTCGGAACCAGGCTGATGAACACTGTCAAGGAGGAGCACAGTGTGGTCATCACGGACCTGGTGTTATGGACGGACTCAAAGACGGTGCTGAGATAGATCGGCAGCACCCACCGCCGGTATAAGCAGTTTGTTGGCAACCGAGTGGCGGAGATTCTGGAGTCGTCAAAGGTTTCTCAATGGAAATGGGTGCCTACGGCCGACAATGCGGCGGATGATGCGACGGCGTCGCAGAGGGGAGTCGACCTTAGCCAGGATTCAAGGTGGCTAAGAGGACCTGCATTTTTGAGGCAGCCAGCAGCCAGCTGGCCGGGGCCTGAGGAAAGAACTGAGCGTATTCCAGATGCTCCAGATGAAGAAGAAATGCCCAGTGAGTTTGCATTAGTCGTGGCAAACGATTTTGTTATTCAGTTTCAGAGATTCTCGAGCTTCAATCGCCTGTTGAGGATCGTGGCCTGGGTTCTACGGTTTGCGCGCGTATGCCGCAAACAGAGAAGCGATCTCGAGGAATATGGCCTTACTGCAGCAGAATGTAAGGACGCGGAGAACCTGTTGGTCAGACAGGCACAGTTGGAGTCGTTTCCCGGCAAGATGAGGTCGCTGAAAACTGGACAGGACGTCGCTAGCTCGAGCGAGGGTTGGTACCCTACCTGGACAAGAACGGGATTCTGCGAGCTTACGGTAGAATTGATGCGCACTGTGCCTGCCGTACAGTGCGAGGAGGCTCGTAATACTGTCACACAGGCACAGTCTGACAGAGCTGATTGTGCGACATCTCCACGCCAGGATGAAGCATCAAAATGTGGATGCTACGATCGCTGAGATCCGGACGAGATTTTGGGTCACCAAGATGAGGCGAGTGATGCGAAGAGTGATCTCATCGTGCAACGCGTGCAAGTTGCAGCGAGTGCGGGCGATGCCGCCGGTAATGGGACCGCCGGGTGGATGGCCTTTCAAATACATGGGAATGGACTACTTTGGGCCACTGTTGGTGACTGTGTCCCGTCATAAGGAGAAGCGTTGGGTCGCCTTGTTCACGTGCTTGACGACAAGGCGATTCATCTGGAGCTGGCGCATGACCTGTCGACGGATTCCTGCATAATTGCGGAGAGGAACTTCGTCTGCCGTAGAGGGCCAGTACATAGACTGCGCAGCGAAAACGGCAAGAACTTCGTGGGACCTGACAGGGAAGCCAGACGCTTTGGTGACGTGTTCGAGATGGAGAAGATTCAGAGTGAGTTGTTAAGCAGAAGCATAGAATGGGTTTTCAATTGCCCAGTGCACCCGTCTGAGGGCGGAGTATGGGAGCTGTGCGTCAAGAGAGTACTGCGACCATGTATTGGAGAGTCTCCTGATTGAGGTGGAGAATATTGTGAATTCGCGTCCGCTTACCCATGTGCCTGTGGATGCGGAACAGGAGGCGCCGTTGCGCCAAATGACTTACTCAAGGGAGTAGCCAATCTGCCGGATACGCCTGGATTGGATGCGGAGCTGCCCATGGAGGGTTCTACAAGAAAGCAGTGGAGGAGGTGGGTCATGGAGTACCTGCCTATGTTTGTGCGCCGCGAGAAGTAGTGCCGAAGAACGGATCCCATCCACCAGGGTGATATGGTCTTCGTCTGCTATTCCGCCTTGCCCCGACGAGAGTGGTGCAAGGGCATCGTGGAGGAGGTCTACAGCGGAGCAGATGGCGTCGTCAGGCGCGCCAAGGTGCGCGTGAGCGACAACGGCCTATCGAGGACAATGATGCGACCCGTCTCTAAACTTGCAGTTCTGGATTTGAGTGAATCGGTTATTCACGGGGTCGGGGATTTCGCGGATCGAACGGTGTAATCGATAGGCGTAGTGGATATAGTGATAGTGACAGGATTTGATGGATAAATGTATGCAGGCACACTGTTTGCCGCCATCGCAAGCCGCGAAAAACTTAGCGTGCATTGTCGCCGTTGAAGGCAACTCCAATCGAGCGACGACACTAATCATGTGTACTTTACTAGCGAAACTAATGAAATTTTTTTTGTTTTTGTTAAAGGTGGAGTTGGACACTACTTTTACTGCTCGCCGTGAAAGAATTAAAAAAAAAAATCGGTTCACGGCTATTGCTGCACATTTTGCCTCCATTTTGTAAAAAAATAATAAAATTTTTTTTTTATTCTTCAAGAGTTCCTTAATCCAATGATATACTATTTATATACCTTACATTTTATATGTCATTTTGGATATTTGATGGATATTACCACTTAATGATTCGTAGTGTTTTGACTTGGTCTGATTTTGAGGGCCAGAGTTTTGGTTGGTTTATGTGAAGTACACGAAGAAAGATTTGCCCGTCTTGAACCCGTACTAGATATTGTGGATAAGTTCGTTATTTAAATCAAACCATCACATTTATTTTGTCTAGTCTTTTGTCTGGTAATCTTCTAATGTATTTTTTTTTGGATTGAACAGAAAATTCAACAGCCTTAATGTCAGCATTTAGGAACAGATTATTTTCGCGCAATGGAGTTATAAGTAGATAAGGAGTGCCTCCAAATCTTCTGTTATTAAGTGGTTACATCAAATTTTTTTTTGTAACATTTCTTTTTATTGGCTTAGGTCATGCTAAAACTATCCTATCCTAAACTCAAAATTCGTTTAAATAAATTTTTACCGATCAACTTTTAGGCTCCTTGTATACCATTTAAAATCTTCAAACGCGTTTTTCTCAATATCATGTTTTCAAAATTGGCGAGCAGTAGAACTGAAAAAGTTTACATCCGATTGACTTGAAATTATAACTGTAGCTTCTTCATTAGATTATCTAGTGAAGTACACACGATTTTGGCGATTGATTACCAAAACAAAAGTTATAAGTCGTTAAAAACGAGTTTTTTTGTCAAAAAAAATTATTTATTCAAGCCGTCGCCATGTTGCGAAAAAAAATTCTAAAAATATAATCATGTGTGTGTGGTAAAATGCAGCTTGAATGGATTTGTGTTCTTTAACACGGATCGAGAAATTGTGAAAGATTACATTTTGAGTAGACTATGTGCTTGGGTTTCACAAGCAGGCAGGATTTTGTTTTATAACACTGTGCCGTTGCAGGTGAAGTCATCGACCTTTTTCCTCAGAAACACATCTACTTTCAAAGTTCTTGTTGTCAGTACGGGTCAATATATTGAATTTAGTTTGCTGGCACTCTTGTTAGCCGTAGGCGGAATCGGCAAAAATGGTCACGGGCCCTACGAAGGAAAGTTGCATTGATTGTACTTTATTTTGGCTCTAATATACGTTTGTGCTCGAAGTACTTAAGTCTTTAAGAATAAAAATACATAAAATAATCAAGTATCACATTAAAAAAAATATTATGAAACTTCTGAGAACCTTTATATTACGAAAACGCTCGCTTAAAATGACACCGAAAATTAATCAAAAATGCAATAACTTTCATATTTTTACAGATGGAAACTTAAATTTGTTAATATTCTCTTTATAAGGAGTTTCGCCCATAGATAATTTCATACAGATCAAACGAGTGTATTCTATAGTAGTCATATAACTTTACGATTAGATTCGGGTTGGTTCGGAGGACGCATCGGACGTTCAATGGCTGCTTAAAAACTCTGCGCCAAGCGCTGGTCGTTCTTTTTCCTACCTATTGGCGGTTAAGACGATCAATGCCGAGATCTTTTGCGGAACACCTTTCTGCCTATTTTCCACACAGAATGTTTTGCTTCAGGATTACAACGGACTACAGAATCCGTTCTTACCCTTCCCGCTTATTGCCGCCATCTTTCCGGTGGGCCTATGCTCCAAACAGAATGTTGCGCTTAAGGATTACAATGAACTATGTGTTCTGATCCTTCTCCCTTATTCCGGTGGGCTTACGTTTCCGAGTTAAGTTGCTCATTCTTGCTGTAACTTGCTTATGCAAGTTGCCACGATTTAGAGAATAAAGGCGTAGAGGCTGTGAAAAAGAACCATCGCGGCATGGCAGGACAGCTAGAATAGCGAGTTACATCCTATCGTAGGTCCTGAAGGTTGTGTAGTGAAGATTTGGTGAATGGTTCCCAAGAGAACGTCCGTTGAATTTGGGTTTGAGATTCTGAATGATTCTTTTATTTCTTTCTCGTGGTTTTTATAGTTTTGGTTTTGGTACATTTATGCTTAGTCTAGTGTGCTGATTGACCGAAAGTAAAAGTGGAGCGGATGCGGTTCCATGTTTTGTCAAGTGGCCCCGTTGTTGGATCGATTCAGCATCTCCGATGGTGGTTTTGGTGGATCGATCCAATACTCAGCGATTCAAGTGATCGCCGATGCAGCATTTCGGATATTTAGTTGTTACAATGTCTCAGCGTTTAAAGTAGGCCGATTTTATGTCGCAGCGTTTTAAGTGCCGCAACAAAGTACAAGAAAGTATTTCTTGGTGCCCCCTTTAGGCCTCTGGTTGTCGAGGCGGTTTTGGTGGGGGACCGCCGAGGGTGAATGCTGAGGCGGTAACTAGCGCTTAATGTCAACAAGCTAGTGGGTTGCTACGAGCAGGTAGACCGTAGCCTTACCCAGTAATAAGTGCTCAGGGCTGTATATATGTCAATATCTTCAACACCGCTTTCGTCTGTCGCCGGTTTGTGTGAACCCGGTATAGGTTGGAAACCATAGAGAGATGCTTCATACAAGCTAGCTAAAAAATCAATGGTTATGGGTGGCAGTGTCAACGTACTCTGTAAACGTGCTGCGAAGGCTTAGAAGCATAGAGTGAAATCGATACGCAGCCTAGCTTATTGAAATCGACACGCAGCCTAGCGGATATCCCGTATTTCCAATGTCATTAACTTTTTCAACCAACTTGAAACCCGTCGAATCCGTTTTTTAGCTGTAAATTATCCAGGATTTAGCGGAAATAACTTTTTTAGAGAACGGACCAAATTGAAATCTTAATAATCGAAATCCAAATTTTAATATAAGGCGACACTGAATATTTATATTCTCAACATATGCTTAATCAACCTCAATTACTGAGTGGATTTAGTTTGCTCTCTGTCTGTCTTTTTGTATCAGAGAATACAGCAGACGGTTATGTATATCCTACATGTATATATGTGTTATATATGTAATTATGCTCTCTTAAGCTGGAGCGCGAGGGTATATGCATACACTTGAGTTCGGTCAAGTGGTCGGAGAGTGTAAAAGAATGCTGGCACTTGCACTTTCTGTGAACGTGCCGATCGAATCATATTTCGGCCACTTCGGTTAAAGACCGAAGCTCTGTTTATGTAAACACTGCAACAAAGTGTTACGTTGTATTTACTTTGTATTCTTGGTACAGTAGATATTCAATATTTATGCATACTACACCACTGTCGCAATTGCTTCTGCTCATAATGGCTCTTCGACACCACTGTGAATCATCATAATACGCGCCATTTCAACAAGGGTTTGATTTTCCCTTTCTGCGACACCGTTTTGTTACGGAGTGTACGGTACGGTTAGCTGTCTTTGCATACCACACTCACTCAAATTGTCAAACTGCCGGTGGACAAATTCCTTGCCATTATCATTACGGTATGGCTTTTATTGTCTTTTGTGTTTGATTTTCAACTAACCTCTTGAACGAGTTAGCTCCCAACGTAGGTCCGGAAGTTGAGTAGTGAAGATTTGCTGGTGTTGATCCCAGGATAAACGTTGGAGTTGAGTTTGAAAATCTGAATTCAAGGGTCACCGATGTTGCATTTCGGATGTTAGTTGATACTCTGTCTCAGCGTTTAAGTGGTCGCCGATGCAGCATTTCGGATGTTAGTTGATACTATGTCTCAGCGTTTTAAGTGGGCCGCAACAAAGTATTTCTTGGTGCCCTCTAGACCTCTGGTTGTCGAGGCGGCTTTGGCGGGGGACCGCCGAGGGTGAATGCTGAGGCTCCTCCTCCCCTCTCAGACTGAACTAACGACCGGGAACTAGCGGGGATATAGTTGCTGCTACCGTATCAGGTGAAGCGATGGTGGCTGTGAAGGTGGCCTGTGGTGTGGTATCTGGTGTGAAAATTGTTGTCGTGTTTGGGAACCAGGCCACGACGAATATACTACTATCAGTAGTATACCGAGCATCGAGTAAGTCGTTGTTGTATGGATCGTGGTTCCCCACTGTATCCTGTTGATCTGTATTTTTGTTTCCAGATCCTCCATCCTTAGTTCGTGTATTCCCAACTAATGGGTTATCCTGTTTCTCCTAACCGTCTCTATCCGAGGTATGTCCAACTTCTCTGCTGTGCCAAGCCTTTCTACCGCTTCGTACTGCACGTTGTTTACCATTGCCTTGCACTGGGTGAATTTTATAAGGGCTGATCCATTAAACGTTTTGTCGATTCCGCAATCTGTCTGTATCCTGACGTTTTCTCCATTGAAGATTGCGATGTAACCGACCCCCGGTTCGAAGATCGTTGTGACCAATCCGACGTCCTTCGTTTCGCATTCCGCTTCCTTTCCACTTAACAGTCTTTTAATACATTTTGAATTGATTTGACTTATACTTCTATCGTTTTTACATATATAAGTGTTCCTTATTAACTGACATTTTTCTTTATAGTAGTGTGTTTCATTCCCATGGATCCCCACATAATTTGGAGTTATCACAAATTCTGTGTTGTTCATGGGAAGTGGTATTAATCTTTTGAATGAAAATGTTTCCTTCTTAAATACAGATAATTTGATTAAGAATAGTATGTCTGTGTTGTTAATGATGGCTCTTAATTCTAACAATTCGTACATGTGTTCGTCGGATAATAATTGTATCCCTTGCCTCTCTAATTCGTGGGCACACCTGTCCGTTTCTTTCTTATCGAATAGGAATCTGGAAATTACTCCTAGTTTGGCCAATAATAGGCTCTCGGCAACGTCATTCAGGTTCAAGGCCAATATATCTATAGTCAGTGAAATTCTGTCTATATATTCTAACGTATAAATCCTCCTGTCTTCTTCAATAAATGACTTACTTATGCCGTTATTATAGTTGTTAATAAACGTGTTCACCCTACTCTGCTCTTCGTTTATGAACTTCGTTAAGTTCTTAAACATGAAGTTGACCTTGCTGCCTGCTTTTTCCTGTGAGTTTATGCTCTCTCTTAGCCTTTCCTCTTCCTCTCTCATCTTCCTTATCTCTTCCTCTAAACTTTCCGCGTCGTTTGCGTCTAAATTTCCTGTTATCGATTTAACTACCGATCCTAATCCATTGATCAAGCCTCTCGTTCTTCTATGCTTGGGCCATATTCCTTCTAACCTAGTTTTCACCATTTGTAATTTATTTTTCAGCGATTTAACTAAGTCCCTTGTTGCTGGCTCCTCTACGATCTCTCCAAATGTCCTTTCTATCCCGTCTACTATTTCCTTATATTCCTGTAACTTTATGATGTGGATCTAGTTTGGTTTGTATTACCCTTGCTGTCCCCATTTCTATCTGAGCCAATGGTTCGTTCCCTTCCAAGGGGATTATTTCGAACCTGCTTTCTTCGGCCATAGCAATGGACCATCTGCAAAAAAAAATGTTATTCGTTTGGTTTGTTAATTCTTCGGATCTTCTCCTTGTGAATTTTCTGCGGTTTGGTTGTTGTTATTGTTAGGTCATTGTCTTCCACCACCTTGTGTTTAGAGAACCTAGGAGTGAGTTTATCTCTCCGATTCTCTTTCCTGAATATCGTGTTCCCAATCTGCACCGGGTTTGGTTCCTGTCTATCTATGTTAGCTGCCTCAATTCTCTTTATCTTTTGATTCTCTACCCTTTCTTTTACCTTTGGGTATACCTCAGCCTGAAATGCGTTGATTTTCTGTAAATAATCGTGTTCATTATTGAATGTTACGTTATTTAGGAACTCCTGCGTTCTGCCTGTAAATAATTCTTGAGGTGTCAGCTTTGTTGCTGAGTGAATGGCGTTGTTGTATGTTATAAACGCCTCACTCAGTATTTCTTCATGTCTGAGCTCTAACTTCCCTGCCTTCTTGCTCTCCGTAATCAACCTGTATATTTCTGTTATCGTTGAATGTAATCTCAACCGTGGAGTTGCTCGACGATTGTTGAAAGGATGTTGTATGCAGTTCCAATTCGTACTGCCTACAACAATCCTTAAAAAGGTTTGACGAGAACTCGAGTCCTTGGTCGCAGATTATCTTTTTAGGAATTCCGAACAGGGCCATAAAGTTTTTCATCGCCTTCACGATGTTAATACTTTCCTTGGCTGGAATAGTTACTCCCCATGCATATCTCGAAAATTTGTCGATAATCGTGAAAATGCTTTTCTTATTAAGAAAATATAAATCAATGTGTACTATCTCTAAGGGTCTGCCCGGAGTTTCTGTCACGCTGTATTTGATTTTGTGCGGTTTCCTGTCGTATTTTTGCATCTGACAGCTATCGCAATTGTTAATTGTTTGTGCTATTAACTGCTTCATATGAGGGAAGAACACCCTCCTTTTTAAACGTGCTAGTGTTTCCTCTATCCCCCTGTGGTTACTCCTCAGGTGATAATCCTTAGCGACTTCCTCTTGTTGACTTCTCTCGACTATGTCTGGCAACAGGATTGTACATCTTATCGCCCTATATAATATAGTCTGCTGTAGGCAAAATATTTACAGTATACCTCTTGGATGGTTAAAACCAGTTCTTCCGGTATCAGCAATGCTACCGTTCTCTTAGGTTTTAAAATTTCTTTGAGTCTGCGTCCAATTGTCTCGTCGTCAAAGTTATTTTCCGTCCAGATTATCCGCATTTTGTTCCTAAATGGAACTTGCTTTTCTACTTTAGCCGTGCTCCCTTTCTCTATAATCACCTGAATATTATATTGTATCCCAACTGTAAATCTTCCCCTTCGGAGTGTATCGTCTCCCCGTTCGTTGCTACTTCCGATGCGTTTTCTAGTATGTTGAGCTCTGGTTGGATTCTGCTTAGTGCGTCCGCCACCACGTTCAATGAGCCTTTCTTGTATACTATTTCGTAGTCATATTCCAACATCTGGAGTCTCCATCTTACAAGTTTTGAGTCAGGTTCCTTAATGCTCATTAGCCAGGTTAACGGCCTATGGTCTGTCACTATTTTGAACTTAGTGCCGAATAGGTAGTGTCTGAGATGCCTTATTGACCAGATAATGGCAAGCATTTCTTTCTCTATAGTAGCATAGTTTATCTCGGATGTTGACAAGGTTCTACTTGCGTATGCTAATGGTCTATCCGTTCCCAAGTTTCCTTGTGATAGGACCGCTCCAATGGCATAATTGCTTGCGTCCGTGGTCAGGATGAATGGTTTTTCGAAGTCAGGGAATTGCAAGATTGGGTCATTGCATAAGAGGGTTTTGCACACTTCGAATGCTTCTGTGTATTCCTCGTCTATTTGTACTGCCTTCTTCCCCTTAAGTTGTTTCGTCAGCGGCTTTGTTATTGCTGCGAAATTTCTAATGAACTTCCTGTAATAACCTAATAAGCCTAGGAAGGATTTTATCTGCTTCCTGGTCTTCGGGACGGTGAATTTCTTGATTGATTCAATTTTTCCCGGATTCGGTTTGATTCCCTGTGGGGACACTACGTGTCCTAAGTATTCCACCTCTATTCTCCGAAATTCCGTCTTATCCAACTGCAGCTTAAAGTTAGCCTCCGTAAGTTTTTTAAAGACCTTCCCCAAATCCGTAATATGTTCCTGCAACGATGTTGAGAACACCATGATGTCGTCCATATAAATGAGACAACATTTCCCCAACAACTCTCCAAAAATGTTATTCATCAGCCTCTGAAAGGTTGCGGGAGCATTGTTCAAACCGAACGGCATCCGGACATACTCGAAATGACCTCCTTCTGCGGAGAAAGCAGTTTTCGGAATGTCTTCTTCCTGAACCTCAATCTGATGGTAACCACTTGCTAAGTCCAACGTCGAGAAGTATTTCGCTCTACCTAGGTTATCTAATACGTCGTTTATTATCGGAAGTGGGTATCTATCTTTTATCACCTTCTCATTCAACTTCCTATAATCCACCACCATTCGCCATTTCCTTTCTCCTGAGGCATCCTTCTTTTTAGGCACCAGCCAAACCGGAGCACTCCACGGAGAATGGCTATGTCTAATTATTCTTTGGTCTAACAGCTTCTCCAGCTGTCTTCTCACCTTTTGTCTTTCCTTAAACGCATATCTATAAGGCTTGGCATAGATAGGAATGTCGTCCTTTGTTCTAATTTGATGTTTGACTGCGTTTGTAAAAGACAATTGGTCTCCTTCTTTATGGAATATTCCCGGATACTTCTTACAAATTCTGCGAAGTTCCCCGAGTTCTTCCTTGTTCAAGTGGTCCGTTCTGATCTTGTCAAATGGAATGCTACTACTACCATTCCTTTCCTCTTCTATAATATTTAGTTCAACATGTTGTGTGGGCTTGAATTCAATGACATTTATTGGTTCCTCTAAAAATAACTCTTGGTCTGACTCTGCGTCCATGTCTTCCTCCATGTCTTCCTCCAATCTCCATGTCTTCCTTTAATATGGTTCGGTTTATTAGGAAATCCCCATCTTTTAGTCGCACAGGAACAGATATAACTCTTTTCGATTCGGCATCTATTGTGTACAGTTCTGATGGTCTGTAGGTCTCAAACTGAATCTTCCGTTTCATGTTTGCTACCTCGAACCACCCGTTCTGTATATCAATAACCGCCTTCAACTGCTGCAGCATATCTATTCCGATCAACCCCTCGAAGAACTGATGAAATTTAAAGAGGAGCATTCTTATTTTACCAACTCCTCCTAACTCTGCGAACATTGGTATAAATGCTTCTCTCTCAACGTCATGCGACTGTGTGATGGTTTTGATGGCTATTGGGTCTTTTAGTTTTTTTATGTATTGTGGTTGTACCAAATCTGGTCGAATA
Source organism: Drosophila ercepeae (assembly GCA_018150545.1). Classification (NCBI taxonomy): domain Eukaryota; kingdom Metazoa; phylum Arthropoda; class Insecta; order Diptera; family Drosophilidae; genus Drosophila; species Drosophila ercepeae. The sequence goes on along the minus strand of JAECWL010000182.1, from coordinate 467,974 downwards.
AATGAAAAGGTGGATCCTGTGTCGATTAATAATTTTATTGTTCTTCCCGGCGTAATTTCTACTAACAAATAGGGCAACGTCGAATGACCTTTTCTTGTTCCTAAATACCCTGTGGGTTGTTCGAGGCTGACTGTGGAAAATTTACGTCATCCTCTTGAATGTTATGCAGCTGACCCCCGACCGAGATTCTACTGCCGTTTTTATCTGCAGTGCCGCTCGAATTAACCGATCCCCTAGAATTGTTTGAATTATACGACTGTCTGGACTGTCCTGAATTGTTTGAATTCTTGGACATCCTGGACTGGCCGCTGCCTTCTGTGTTTGTTGGTGGTTCAATCGCTAGCTGCCCTCTGCCATTGGCTCTATAACCGTTGTTGTTATATCCATTATTGTAGTTGTTGGCTCTATAACCGTTGTTGTTTCCATTATTGTAGTTGTTGTTGTTAAAATTATTACTGTTATAACCGTTCCACTGCCTATCTCTGTTCGTTTGATTCTGGTTCCATCTGGGGTTCCTGTTCTGGTAGTTGCGATATGGTCTTTGATAGCCTGTAGAGTCTCCCTGGTTGAAGTTTCCTGCCCTAAATGGGTTGCCCATCATCGGGTATTGGATTCCGAAATCTGGCCATCCATTCATCCCCGGCATGGAAAACTGCATCGGTAATGGAGGAGGATTATTTCCTCCCCACTGGAGTTGCGACCAAATTCCCGTTTCCACCACCTGGGACTCTTCCTTCTCAAGCTCTTGTTTTTTCGTTTCATCAGTGCTTTTGTCTTGCGAACCCGACCTCTGTGTTTTCGGATCCGGTTCGACGCTTTCTAAGGCAACTAGCCTTTCCTCTCTACAAGATATCTCGTAAGCCTTGGCTATATTCAGGACCCCCATGTTTCTTATGGTTACTCCTATCGGTCCCTTTAAGGCCGAAATAAAGGCATTTAGTACCATCTCCTCATACCACTTGATTTTCTCGTTCCTCAACAGTATGCTGTTTTCGCCTGTTTTGATCAAACCTACCAAGGCCTTCTTCAGAGTCATAACCCTAGTGTAAAGGGTTTCTACGTTCAACTTCTTTTCTTTGATATGGGTCAATTCCATTATCAGGTCCTGCTCTGATCTTTTGTCTTTAAAATGGGAGATCAATATTCTTTTTATTTGATCCCAACTTAACTCCGACTCGTCCAAATCTAGGACCTTATCCGCTGCTCCTACTATTTTGCTCCGGACCGCTCGGAGCGCTATAACTCCTATATTCGATCTTTCTTCTCCCCTAATCAGGCCTAACACCTGCTCCACTGCTGCTATAAAACTGTCTAGTTTTCCTCCTTCACCTTCATATTTCGGAATAATTTCCACCAGGTCTACTACCTTGATGGCTTCTAATACGTTTGAAGTTGCTGCCATTCTAACGTCCTGTCCGTCTTTTGGGTTCGACATAATTATCCCACGTGTATGTGTATGTTTGTGTTTAAGCAGTGTACTTATTTTAGTGGTTTAGCTTATACGTATATACGCTTATATGTATTAATTTCCGACTTATATATAATTGTGTAGTGGATCCTCGAGTGTCCGTGTGTGAAATGGAGTTCTGTAATTAATTATTATAAGTAAGTATCGTCCAACATTAACTTAGCAAAAATGGGGTTTAATAATGTTGTCGTTTGTCTTTCTTTTCTTTATTTCTCTTTCTTTATATATTTATTTGTTTATATATTTCTCTTTTTTTAATACCCTGCATGCTGAACCTAGTTGTTTGGCTGTGCGATACAGCCTCCCAACCAATTGCGGACAGTCAGTGCGATGGTATCGTCTCCTATTACCTCAACACCCTGCATGCTGAAGCTAGCTCCTTGGCTGTGTGATACCGCCTCGGAGCCAATCGCGGACAGTCATGCACCCCGGTGTTCTCCCTTACTTGTCTCTGTGTATCTTACCCCCAGCCATTCGTACGCTAAGTGCCCGCCCTGTAAGTACAGTGCGCCGCCCAATACATGTGAATGGCTGGCTCGCTAGATTCACTTTCCTCAATCGACCTCGTCCTCATGCTAGGCAGCCGCCCTGTGCGTTACAGTGCCCTGCCTAATACATGTGAATGACCCGACTTTCCTAATCCCCCGAATTCGTCCTCATGCTAAGCGGCTGCTCTGTGCGTTACAGTGCCCCGCCTAATACATGTGAACGAACCAAATTACTTAATCTGGACTTGTTGGTACTTCCCGCTGTGCACCAACCTTCTACTGCCACCGATCGACGGCATGACATCGTTCGATGATCGTTCGACCGTCGAGCCCCTTAGTCGCATTGAACTTCTAGCAACCGCCACCGTTCTCTGACGATCGTTCGTCTGCTTGAGCCGTTCTCTGCGACTTCGAGCCACGATATCTACCTCCGACCGTTTGCTTGTACGAGCCTACTTAATTACTCTCTTTCGACCAGCCTTCTGGCCTTGGCCTTGACTTTTGTTCACACCCGAAGGTCAGTTCTTCGGTTTTCGTATTTTGCTTATGTAGCATTTTGATTTGGCTTATTTCAGCTCTTTTCTTCGTTTGTTTTGTTCTTATTCCCATTTATAATCGCTTTTATTTATTATTATGTTTGTTTATATTGCACTGCGGTTTTTTTTTTTTTTTCTATTCCCCGTGCCATTTCTAGTTGTTTAACTTATTATTTCCGCCTCCATTTTACACACTTCACTCTACTCACTGTTTCCTTACATTGAGATTATTAGTATAATTCTCATGTCCTGGTCGTCACGAATCCAGATGAATCGTCCTTAGGCCTGGAACTACCGACTGCGCCAGTAACCTCCTATCGTAGGTCCTGAAGGTTGTGTAGTGAAGATTTGGTGAATGGTTCCCAAGAGAACGTCCGTTGAATTTGGGTTTGAGATTCTGAATGATTCTTTTATTTCTTTCTCGTGGTTTTTATAGTTTTGGTTTTGGTACATTTATGCTTAGTCTAGTGTGCTGATTGACCGAAAGTAAAAGTGGAGCGGATGCGGTTCCATGTTTTGTCAAGTGGCCCCGTTGTTGGATCGATTCAGCATCTCCGATGGTGGTTTTGGTGGATCGATCCAATACTCAGCGATTCAAGTGATCGCCGATGCAGCATTTCGGATATTTAGTTGTTACAATGTCTCAGCGTTTAAAGTAGGCCGATTTTATGTCGCAGCGTTTTAAGTGCCGCAACAAAGTACAAGAAAGTATTTCTTGGTGCCCCCTTTAGGCCTCTGGTTGTCGAGGCGGTTTTGGTGGGGGACCGCCGAGGGTGAATGCTGAGGCGGTAACTAGCGCTTAATGTCAACAAGCTAGTGGGTTGCTACGAGCAGGTTGACCGTAGCCTTACCCAGTAATAAGTGCTCAGGGCTGTATATATGTCAATATCTTCAACACCGCTTTCGTCTGTCGCCGGTTTGTGTGAACCCGGTATAGGTTGGAAACCATAGAGAGATGCTTCATACAAGCTAGCTAAAAAATCAATGGTTATGGGTGGCAGTGTCAACGTACTCTGTAAACGTGCTGCGAAGGCTTAGAAGCATAGAGTGAAATCGATACGCAGCCTAGCTTATTGAAATCGACACGCAGCCTAGCGGATATCCCGTATTTCCAATGTCATTAACTTTTTCAATCAACTTGAAACCCGTCGAATCCGTTTTTTAGCTGTAAATTATCCAGGATTTAGCGGAAATAACTTTTTTAGAGAACGGACCAAATTGAAATCTTAATAATCGAAATCCAAATTTTAATATAAGGCGACACTGAATATTTATATTCTCAACATATGCTTAATCAACCTCAATTACTGAGTGGATTTAGTTTGCTCTCTGTCTGTCTTTTTGTATCAGAGAATAAAAGGCTGAAATAAAAATGAAACTTTCTGCTTCATACATTTTTTAAAACTTGCTTAATTATGAATTATGAAACGATAAGATAACACAAAAGAGAAACTATGCTTCAACTGTTACTTTTTTCTAAGAAAATCATATATTATTCTGGACCTTAAAATTTCGTTTTAGGCTTATGCATGAGGAAATAAATGCGTTAGCACATATTGCAGATAATTTAAAGCATTCTGCTGTGGAAAGCGAGCACACTACACATAATTCATTTGAAGTATCAATACAGCAGGATACTGTTGACTTGGATAGCATATTTGCGTTTCTAAGTGAAGGAACAAATATGACCTCGGCTAATATACTCTTTGAAGAAATAAATGATAACATGAACTTTTTGGTTAAAGATCTTGACCAAGAGGTAAGTACAGATACAACTTTTATAATTTTATATAAAGTTTATAATAGTACACAAGTTATATTATAGGTGTACAAGTTAACACCTAAATAATATCTTACATATTGTATTGCCCTAGCAACTAAGTAGTTTTGCATAAACAATGCTGACGCCCCAGAACTGAGATCAGCGCTCCGCGCTGGGAGTGGACGGATGTGCTAAGCGGACACTTCTGGTATGGAGTGTTGCGCCGCACTGTATGAAATGCTGAGTCGGCTTGCCGACCATAGCTTTGTGGCGTGATAAAGTCAGCTCTCTATAAAATCAATTAATTTAAGTAAAGTAAATTATTATTCGTAAAAAATTTAGGTAAAGTTAATAAAAAACAAGTGAGAAAAGTTATCTTCGGCTTGCCGAAGATGGTATACCCTTGAAAACAAAAAAGTTTTCCATACAAAGGCTTGTTTTCTTATCGGTCGTTTGTATGGCCGCTATATGATATAGTGGTCCGATCCGGACCAAACTTTCACAAATCGTGTATGGCTATGTCAAATGAATAAATGTTGAATTCGGTTGCAATAGGTTGGAAAACAAAAAAATTTTCCATACAAAGACTTGTTTTCATATCGGTCGTTTGTATGGCAGCTATATGATATAGTGGTCCGATCCGGACCAAACTTTCAAAAATCATGTATGGCTATGTCAAATAAATAAATGTTGAATTCGGTTGCAATAGGTTGGAAAATAAAAAAGTTTTCCATACAAAGACTTGTTTTCATATCGGTCGTTTGTATGGCAGCTATATGATATAGTGGTCTGATCCGACCGATTTTTAAACTTGATCTGCGTGCAACAAAAATAATGATCTGGTAAAAATCAAAACGCTAGCTTTAAAACTACTGTCTATTTTTTGCATAGAAACAGACGGACAGACGGACATGGCTATATCGACTCGGCTGTTGATGCTGATCAAGAATATATATACTTTGAGGGGTCGGAGATGCTTCCTTTAATGCGTTACACATTTCTGGACAAAATTATAATACCCTTTTTCAAGGGTATAACAAGTGAGAAAAGTTATCTTCGGCTTGCCGAAGATGGTATACCCTTGCAGATCTTTACAAAATTGCAATAAGTAATTATGTAAAAATCAGAAGTCTTTTCAAAATTATTGGTATGGCTATGTCAAATGAATAAATGTTGAATTCGGTTGCAATAGCTTGTAAAACAAACAAAGTTTTCCATACAAAGACTTGTTTTCATATCGGTCGTTTGTATGGCAGCTATGTGATATAGTGGTCCGATCCGAACAATTTTTAAACTTGATCTGCGTGCAACAAAAATATTGATCTGGTAAAAATTCAAAACGCTAGCTTTAAAACTACTGTCTATTTTTTGCATAGAAACAAACGGACAGACAGACAGACAGACGGACATGGCTATATCGACTCGGCTGTTGATGGTGATCAAGAATATATAAGGTTGTCAAATATCTCCCTTCCGTTTTTTTGCTCTTCATTCAATGCTTTATAAAAAGTGTTACAGTGATCGGATTTAGTTAAAATATGCGCCGTTTTGTTCGATGATCTGGTTCCATCTAGACGGCAACTTCATAATACCTTCCTCGTAGAAGCCCCCCTCTTTATTTGCGAAGAATTCGGAGAGCCACTTTTCACAAGCCTCTTTTGAGTTCAACTTCACACACAAAGGGCATTCGCCATGGTCGTCACAGGTCTTCCGCCGGCTGGCTTATCCATGGTGTCGTTTTCACCGGCTCTGAATCGTCGAAACCATTCCTCCGCGGTTCGAAGTGATAGAGTACCATCCCCCAAAACACCATTAATCTCACGGAACGTTTCTCTAGCGGATTTGCCTTTAACGAAGGAAAACTTTAAAATAGCGGCGTTAGTGAACTCCATGTTTACACGTCTATAACTGTTGAACGCAATATCCAAACTAATCATACATAGCGTTTTTTTGTTAGCGTTAGCGTTATGTCAAGACCTTTCATATTATTATAGTGTTGCCAGATACGAGCTCTGTAGCGCTTTGTACATAGCCGCGAAATTCAAAAGACAAAAAAGCAGAAGGGAGATATTTGACAACCTTATATATACTTTGTGGGGTCGGTGATGCTTCCTTTAATGCGTTACACATTTCTTAAAAAAGTTATAATACCCTCTGCAAGGGTATAAATATATAAATAAACATTTACAACCAAAAGCGAAGGAGACGTTCTGTTCGATGCATCATCGCTGAAATACATATTGATGGTTAAAATACAAACCAATATTTTTAACTTTTTAAACAAACAAAAAATACTACAATTTAGAGTGGAATTCGCTCAGCGACAACGCAAGCAAGACGAACGCCTGCTCTTCCTAAAAAAAAAAAAACAACTCGTTCTTCACTTCATGCAAACAGCGACCACTGCAAATGCAGACAGCGGGCGGTCACTCACCCTTACCCCGAGGAATCTACTCTTACCAACAGATCAAAAAAGAGTGCGTTCTTGCTGTCCCTCAATACCAAATGGCGAAAGGGTTTAACGCTTACCTACGGTGACCAGTATTGCGACCTCAAAAATCTGGACCAACTACCGACAGCTCGCTTAATGTCGTCCAATGCTACATCCAATCTCATTAAGTCATCAATGAAAACAAAAACACTGCACTAAACGGTTCTGTTCCGCTATCAGCAAAGCCGAATTTCAAATAGAACGGTGCGTCGACCTTGCACAGGATTGGCCCGCTATCTAACAATATAGAGAAAACTTAGTTCTCTTAAGCCCTCCAAAGCAAAAAACAAGACGAAAATTACACGCGACAATACTTTTTTTTTTTTTACATAACTATTTATTAAGGCATATAGGGTATCTTAGAACGCCTTGGTGTCCTTGGTATCTATTAATACTGCCCGACGGGCTTGCCGGCTAAGTGTTCTTAGCGTTACCATAATTACTAAATTTAAACTAACACCCGAAAAATGAAATTGATTCGAACTCCAGGAAGATACCGCCTAGTTGTTGCCTTTGGAACCCGTCGAAAATAATATAAAGAATCAATAAAAATACTTAGAAAAAACGCAGTAGAGTCAATTTATAAACTCTTAAACTCAAGATCCTCTTGCACCGTGGAATTACAATAGAAGAGCCGCATAAACGTTAAGCCCCTGAACAGTGCATGAACTGCCAAAATATGTTAACACGAAGTCGTATTGCTTATTCGCCTCTATGAGTGTAGTCTATGGAGATCTTCACGGTTCCAAAAACTAACCAGCAAAGAAGTTGGAGAAAGAAAGTTGTTGAAAGGGTATGGTAACTGTGGTAGAAATCACACATCAAGCAACGCAACCTGTCCAAAATACAGGGTTCTGAAAAGCCGGATTTATCAAAGAATGAGCACTATGGGACCATATTATGAAACCCGTATCCTGACACCATTTAAATCAAATGCTGATGTTTTTGTCTCCAATGCAACAGGAAATACAGCTCGGCCTATACTCAGCAATACCATGTATTACTTGCAAACGCTCGAAAATCCGGTATGATCACCTAATGAGCACCTAATCACAGGTGCATTTAAGGGTTCAATTCTATTGGGGCCTGGGGAATCCCTTGAACTGATGTTGTGTAAAATTCGAATGCCGAATTTTTATTTACAACATCTGCTCTTGGGATAGCAAGAGATATGAACGGTTGCATCGGTTGTCGGCTCATCATGCTGAAGAGCGGTCACGGCATATACGGCATTCTTAGCGAATTTTTTACGCTTGGGAGATTCTTTCAGCAGTTGAAAGCTGAAAGCTGCTAAATTGGGAATCAAGCGCAGGGAGTTTGTCGTTGATGTTACAGAAACCACGGAATAATTCTATAAGCCCATTCTCAATTTGTCGTATAAAATTTCGCTTCTCTTTTAGTTCAGCACGCCATCCAGTACTAGAAAAGGTAAAAATTCGCACATGGAGATAAGCCAACACCCGAACACACAATTGATATAGAGAGATACACTGGAATCTATTCCTGGGGCAGCGGCCCGCACTTCAACACCGTAAACTAGGAACGTTGCACTTAACCCGATTATGTCGAATCTACACATCATGATGAAAAACGACGCTTATGCAGAGAATGGTTATCATCAGCAAAAGAATAGCTACAAAATGCCACACGCTAACTGAACAACGCTCTGAGGATACGCTTAACCCCAATATATAGAGCAACTATCACCAACAAGCTCTACACAATAACTGTGGAGACCCAACCCAACCCTTAGCCCACAGTCTGAAACCGTCTTGTCGATAAGAAATTACTCAGGCTATTGGATTCGAATTCGTATGCTGACGCGTGAAGACGTGTTTTAAATAAATTGATCCGATAAAATAAATTGATTCTAGTGAAGTGAATAATTATTAATAACAAGTGAGAAAAGTTATCTTCGGCTTGCCGAAGATGGTATACCCTTGAAAACAAAAAAGTTTTCCATACAAAGCCTTGTTTTCATATCGGTCGTTTGTATGGCAGCTATATGATACAGTGGTCCGATCCGGACCAAACTTTCACAAATTATGTATGGCTATGTCATTTGAATAAATGTTGAATTCAGTTGCAATAGCTTGGAAAACAAAAAAGTTTCCCATACAAAGACTTGTTTTCATATCGGTCGTTTGTATGGCAGCTATATGATATAGAGGTCCGATCCGGACCAAACTGTCACAAATCATGTATGGCTATGTCAAATAAATAAATGTTGAATTCAGTTACAATAGCTTGGAAAACAAAAAAGTTTCCCATACATTGACTTGTATTCATATCGGTCGTTTGTATGGCATCTATATGATATAGTGGTCCGATCCGACCGATTCTTAAACTTGATCTGCGTGCAACAAAAATAACGATCTGGTAAAAATTTCAAAACGCTAGCTTTAAAACTACTGTCTATTTTTTGCATAGAAACAGACGGACTGACGGACAGACAGACGGACATGGCTATATCGACTCGGCTGTTGATGCTGATCAAGAATATATATACTTTGTGGGGTCGGAGATGCTTCCTTTAATGCGTTATACATTTCTGGACAAAATTATAATACACTTTTTCAATATCGAATTTCAAATCGAATACATATTCTGCGTTTGAAATAGTTAAATAATAGTTTCAAACAAAGTAATTAAAAACAAGTGAGAAAAGTTATCTTCGGCTTGCCGAAGATGGTATACCCTTGAAAACAAAAAAGTTTTCCATACAAAGACTTATTTTCATATCGATCGTTTGTATGGCAGCTATATTATATAGAACTCCGATCCGGACCAAACTTTTACAAATCGTGTATTGCTATGTCAAATGAATAAATGATGAATTCGGTTGCAATAGATTGGAAAACAAAAAAGTTTCCCATACAAAGACTTGATATGATTGAATAGATTGGAAAACAAAAAAGTTTCCCATACAAAGACTTGTTTTCATATCGGTCGTTTGTATGGCAGCTATATGATATAGTGGTCCGATCCGACCGATTCTTAAACTTGATCTGCGTGCAACAAAAATAATGATCTGGTAAAAATTTCAAAACGCTAGCTTTAAAACTACTGTCTATTTTTTGCATAGAAACAGACGGACAGACGGACAGACGGACATGGCTATACCGACTCGGCTGTTGATGCTGATCAAGAATATATATACTTTGTGGGGTCGGAGATGCTTCCTTTAATGCGTTACACATTTCTGGACAAAATTATAATACCCTTTTTCAAGGGTATAAAAAAAAGGCACTATGAGCCAGAACGACACTCGCGCTCAGCGGCAACGAGAGCAAGCCGGCTCTCATTACAACGAAACAACGCGTACTTTTCTTATGTCTCCGCGACACCTGCAAACGAAGACAACGAGCGGCCAATAACCCATAACCCAACGAACCTTCTTGTACCAACAAATCAAGAAAGAGCGCGCTCTTGCTCTCCCGCACTTCTAGCTCCGACACAAGCTTCGCTATCTGCAACAACAACAACTGGAGCAATATCGACAGCCCGCTCTACTTCGCCATTGGCTGCACCCGCTCACGCTTTTACTGAGTCAGCGAATACAAAAACAAAAGACCAAGAGCCAAACGGTACTGCTGCACAACTAGCAAAACAAAACGCAAACAAAAAAGTTGGGTCGGCCTCACAGACTGGACTGGACCGCTACATAACAATAAAGCGGAAGCTTAGTCCTAAAACTTCCGATACAGAAAACAAGCCGAAAAATATACACGACAACAATTAAGCGCCCGCAAATAGCAACAGATTCGCTTTGCTGGCAGATACCAACGAGGACGTGTCACTGAAATCCATCGATAACGATCCAAAGAAAATAAAGCCTCCCCCAATTTACATCCGCGAGAAGAGCACAAACGGTTTGGTAAATTCTTTAATTGGCCTTATTGGGAAAGATAGCTTTTATATAATACCCCTCATAAGAGGTACTATTAATGAAATAAAACTTCAAACGAAAACGGACGAAAACTACAGAAAAGTCACAAACCATCTGACTGCAAACAAAACATGCTTTTACACCTACCAGCTTAAAAGTAGCAAGGGTTTACAAGTAGTACTGAAGGGCATTGATGTAAAGCCCGAAGAGACAGCTGAGGCGCTAAAGAAAAATGGATTTTGCGTTAAAAGCGCACACAATATTAAAAACAGAAGCAGGCAGCCGCAACCACTCTTTAAGATTGAGCTTGAACCAGAAAACAAGCATCTAAAAAAACGAGTTCATCCAATTTATAAACTACAGCTCCTTCTGCACCGTAGGATCACAGTAGAAGAGCCGCATAAACGTACCGCTCCAGTACAATGTATGAACTGCCAAGAATACGGCCATACGAGATCGTATTGCACACTTCGCCCAGCGTGTGTAGTCTGTGGAGATCTCCACGTCTCCACATACAGCCAAGCTAATAAAAAAAATGCAACCGCGAAAAAGTGCGGTAACTGTGGGGGTAATCACACAGCAAACAGAGGCTGTCCAATCTACAAAGAGCTGAAAACCCGTGTCCACAAAAGAATGAACACGGCACGGGTACACCAAGGAACAGCTACGCTGACACCATCGGAAACAAATCCAGAAGTACTTTTTTCGAAACCAACAAGTATTGCTCCATGGCCTACACCAAGAACTAACAAGATAAGTTTTGCAAACGTTTTAAAATCAGGTATGACGCCTCCAACCCAAAACTCCCAAACCTCACATGAAGAACACACAAAATTAGACACTCAACAAAACTATAGGCCATCTGAGCAGCAAGAAACGAAAACTGAAGCTATGATGCAAGCCTTACAACAGAGCATGATGGAATTCATGACATTTATGCGAACCACCATTTAAGACATGATGTGTAATCAAAACCTATTGATACAAATGCTTGTCTTCCAACAATCAAAATAAATAATGGCTACCTTACGCATAGCTACGTGGAACGCCAATGGCGTTTCACATACCTACATGAGAAGCATATCGACGTAATGCTTCTTTCGGAAATTCATCTTACAAGCAAATACAACCTTCAAATAAGAGATTACAACTTCTATGGTACAAATCACCCCGATGGTAGAGCACACGGTGGGACCGGCATTCTAATTAGGAACCGTATGAAGCACCACTTTTACAAAGAGTTTGCTGAAACTTATCTACAGGCCACATCTATCAACATACAGCTGGAGGACAACACTCACCTCACACTAGCGGCCGTATACTGCCCCCCTCGTTTCACAATATTGGAAGACCAATTCCTGGATTTCTTCCATGCACACACTTCATTGCAGCAGGCGACTACAATGCTAAACATACTCACTGGGGATCGCGCCTTGTGAATCCAAAAGGAAAACAGCTTTATAAGGCTTTAATTAAAGCCACTAATAAACTAGATCATGTTTCCCCTAGGAGTCCCACATACTGGCCATCAGACCTCAATAAGCTGCCTGACTTGATTGACTTCGCAGTCACGAAAAATATTCCTCGCAGTTTCGTTAGAGCTGAATGTCTACCAGATCTGTCATCTGATCACTCGCCTGTGCTAATTCATCTCAGCCGTATGCAGAAAACGTAAAACCACCCTACAGACTGACTTCGCACAAAACGAACTGGCTAAGGTATAAAAAATATATAAGTTCACACATTGAGCTAAACCCAAAACTCAAAACTGAACCTGATATAGAGAGCTGCACAGAAACACTGGAATCCATTCTTACGGAAGCAGCTCGAAATGCAACACCTAAAACCACAAACGTTACAATTAATCCGAATAAGACTAACGCACAAATCGAGCAACTCGTCCACGCAAAACGACGCTTACGTAGAGAATGGCAATCCTCCAGATCACCATCTGCAAAACAAAAGCTAAAAGTAGCCACACGTAAACTGACCAACGCTCTGAAACAAGAGGAAGAATACGCTCAGAGCCGCTATATAGAGCAACTTTCACCAACAGGTATTAAACATAAGTCACTGTGGAGAGCCCACCCAACCCATCGCCCACCGACTGAAACCGTTTTGCCCATAAGGAATTCCTCAGGCGGCTGGGCACGTAGTGATGCAGACAGAGCCACCACATTTGCCGCTCACCTACAAAATGTATTTACGCCAAACGAGGCTACTAGCACATTTGCGCTACCGACTTCAAACGCAAACTGCAACCAGCAACACACCCCAATTGTGTTTCGTCCAAAACATAATTAAAGAAAATCTCAGCCCGAAAAAATCCTCCGGCTACGACCTTATTACCCCGGAAATGATCATCGAGCTGCCACATTCTGCAGTTCGGTACATAACGCAGCTCTTTAATGCCATCACAAAACTTGGCTACTTTCCACAACGATGGAAGAGATCGATTATCATAATGATTCCGAAGCCTGGTAAGGACGTCACAGTTCCCTCATCTTACAGACCAATAAGTCTCTCATGTATATCGAAACTATTCGAAAAATGCCTGCTAATCCGACTGAATCCACACCTGAGAGCCCACAATATAATCCCAGCCCATCAATTTGGCTTTCGCGAAAGCCACGGAACCATTGAACAGGTGAATCGAATAACAGCGGAGATAAGAACTGCATTTGAAAATCGAGAATACTGTACAGCCGTATTTCTAGACGTATCCCAAGCATTCGACAGAGTCTGGCTAGACGGCCTAATGATTAAAGTTAAAACAGCTCTACCCGAAAGCACACACAAACTTCTAAAGTCATACCTATATGACAGAAAGTTTGCAGTGCGGTGCAACACTGCTACTTCCACTGACCACGAAATTAATAGTCGGCTAACAGTGTCCACGTTTGCCGACGATACAGCTATCCTTAGCCGTTCAAGATCCCCAATCCAAGCTACAGCACAGCTGGCATTGCACCTCATAGCCACTGAGAAGTGGCTCTCTGATTGGCGAATAAAAGTCAACGAGGAAAAATGCAAGCACGTGACATTTACGCTGAACAGACAAGATTGCCCACCACTTTTGATGAACAGCATACCACTCCCGAAAGCAGATGAGGTAACGTACCTAGGAGTACACCTCGATAGAAGACTTACATGGCGCAGACCCATTGAAGCGAAAAAAATTCATCTTAAGCTCAAAGCGAACGACTTACACTGGATCATCAACGCTGGCTCTCCGCTCAGCTTGGACCACAAGGTCTTACTCTACAATGCAGTACTGAAACCAATCTGGACGTATGGTGCACAGCTATGGGGCAACGCCAGCAACAGCAATATTGACATCATACAGCGAGGACAGACAAAGATCCTGTGAACTATCACTGGGGCACCGTGGTATGTTCGAAACGAAAACATCCATCGAGATTTAAATATTCCAACAGTCACCAATGAAATCAAAGAGCTTACGAAAAAATATCATGGCAAGCTTTCCTCGCACCCCAACCACCTAGCGAGAAATCTAACCAAGCTCAGCAGTCGTTCCCGTCTCCGACGAAGGGACTTACCAACCCAGCGAAGAAATCTTTAGGGACGCTTAATCACGGAACAGTTTGATTAATTAAAACGACTGTTTAGGAAAAAAATTGTATTAGTTTAGATTTTTAAACTTATTGAGGATCCAATAAATAAAAGCAGAGTTAATATATAAAAAAAAAACAAAAAGGCTATTGGGCCCTTTGTTATGCAGATAGAGCCAATACACGCGGAAGAGTCTGACTTGATGAGCTAATGTTTAAAATCAAACTACCTCTTCCAGAGAGTACACACAACTTTCTAAAGTCATACCTCATTGACTAAATATTTTTAGACTGATAAAAGTGACTCTTTCGCTGACTTCAAAATAAGGGTTGTAGTCCCCCAATGCAGCTTTCTTGGTCCAAGTCGATACCTCCCTTACACAGACGATATCTTAACAAATAGTTGCCTAACAGTATCCACATTTGACGACGATACAGCTATCCTTAGCCGCTCAAGATCTCCGGTGCAACTAGCATTGCACCTCATAGACATGGAAAAGATGCTCTGCGACTGGCGAATAAGAGTTAACCACTTTTGTTAAAAAACATATAAGTCCCGAGAGCAGAAGAGGTAACGTAGCTAAGAGTACGTTTTAAAAGAAGGCTTATATTAGTCTTAAAGCCAATAACTTACAATGGCTCATTAATGCCTGCTTCGTGCTCAGTCTAGACCACAAGGTTATACTCTACAATTCTGAACTAAAACCTATTTGAACCTACGGATCACAACTATGGGGGATTGCACACCCACACCAAAATGTACATAATATAGCAAGTACAAGTGAATATTCTTATAACCATCACCGGGACACACTGGTATGTTTGAAATGATAAGATCCAAAAAGACTTCAACCCCAGTCCTAAATGAAATTTCTGAACTCAAGGAAAAAGATCCACAGCAAGCTTTCCTCGCACCCCAAACGAGAAATCTAACGCAACTCAGCATTCGATTCCATTTTTGCCGAAAGGGCCTACTAACTCAGCAAGTAAGTTTTTAGGGACGTTGAATCGTAATCGTTTTGTAAAAAACTGTTAACGAAATTGGTTATCCTTAAGATTTTTAAATTTAGTGATAGTTCTCATATTTGGCCATCGCTTTTGTTATATCTGTCATATTGTTTCTTTTATATTCTCATATTCATTATGATCTTACACAAAAACCATTGCTTCTCGATATAAGTATACAGATATGTTGATGTTACTTATAGATGTGGTTTACAATATATATGGGCTTTGATGCTACAACCCGGCCTTTCAAACTTGGGAACTCCTGATCTCCTAACAGCTAGTAAACAATATCTAGTTTATATTAGGTTTACTAGCCAAGGCGATGTTAGCGACAGCCCCAACTTCTATATAGGAGCGCTCTGACTGCTGCACATTTTTTGCATCTTCCAAAACGTATCTGTCTTTTTGTACTTTTATAATTCTAAGGGAGTTTTTAGATTTTGGTATTAGTTTCATTGGTATACCATTATGTGAATCTCAACTTCGATTCATTCATTGATGTTTTATCCCAGTGTGTTCCTATATCTGGTTTTGTTAGCTTTGCTATCATTGGCCCTAGAATTCTATTTACTTTGTCGACTTCGCCGTTGGCCTGTGGCGATCCACTGTCTATTCTTATGTGTTCATAAGAAATGTTTAGGTGTGAAACATATTCCTCTATGTGATACTTGGGTCTACTATATTCCCGAAAATAATCTTTAAATGCGACTAGTGCTTCTTTTGACTTAGGTGTTTTGCCAGGGTATAATCAAACGATTTACTGAACGCATCTTAGTATTACTACTAAGTGTTTTTCTTAAATTTATTTTAATTATTTAACAATTTAACAATGAGCTGCTAAATATAATTGAATAGGTAACTATTTATAGAATAATTCAATGATTTCCGATTTCTTTATATTAAGAGACAGTTCCAGGATAAGAGATTATAGTTTTTACATAAACCATAAAGGTCGAAAGGACGTAGTTATTCTATAAGTGATAGTACAAATATTTTAGTGTAACATTCCCCTGGATTTATTAACTGTCACAGAAATGTTTTCATTAACGGTAAGATTATGATCAGATTAATGTTTAATTATTGAAACACGATACAAACCGTGATTTGCAATGAATATGAGACAATATGAAGTACACTGCGATAAAACGTCATAAACTTGCCATTTGAGCAGTTAAGGAATAGAAGATTGTTTGAGCAGCACGATTAGAGTTCGTCAAGGCCAATTGAAGTTGTTTTTGAAGTAAATATTCCGAGAAAGAGTAACAAAATTTAACACCAACAGCGTACCTAAATGTAGGGGCATAACTAATGGCATTCGAAAGATCGTTGACAAAGAGTATAAACATCAGTGGTCGGTGACTAGACTGAATAACCTTTGAGTTGCTGTTCTAGTAAGTTTTTTGTTGTCGAGCGAAGCATGACAAAACCATGTTGTGTGGGGGAGGTTATGGTCTTTCATGAATGTTGCAACTGCTATGTAATGAGTTTTTCACTCAACTTGGGAATCGCAAATAATTTAGCAATACCGCGGTAGTTCTCAATGACAACCTTAGAACCTTCTTATGAATTGGCATAACGTATGATTCATTCCATAACTTAAGCAGGGATGCTAGCTGCAAGTATAGGTTGTGTAGTATAGTTAGAGGTATGCTTAGAAGAGTCATAATTAATATTTTACGAAAGGGGAGGGAGAAATAGATTGCATTTACGTTAAGATTTTTCAAAAGAATAGAAAGAACTTGGATTCTTTCGTAATTTTTAAATTTATGAAAAAAAGTTTAGGGACCTGCCGCGAGAGTTCTTAATAGGGTTATCTGGAAAACGGCAGAATCGGTTAAGCCATCAAGGAAGTTGATTTGGCTACTGGGTCATCGTACATGTGGATCCATGAAATCAGAGGTAATTGAAATCACCTTCAACAAGTATAAGATCCGAATCATTGAACAGTTAGGTCTTTATATGATTACATCACACAGAGGTGGAATGTAGGAACAGACAATGAAAAAGTTAAACGACTCAGAACAACATTATGAAAGTTTAGATTTTATATAGTTTAGTTTTTATAGTTTAGATTCCGGCAGGATTCGTAATAGGAACGCGTTCAGTAGGGTACTTATTGTTAAGAACCCGCCTGCAAAAGATGGGTGATCATCACTATTAGTGAAAAAGTGGTTAAATTTACCAAGAATACTGCTTTGATACAAACTAGAAAAATCGTATTACTCAGTTTCTTGGAAGAGCTTCAGACTTGAAACATCTGTCCAAGCTGCAGGATTAAGAGCTTTCGCAAGGCAGGCATTTGGTAAAATAATGTGAAAAGATAATATGCTATTGTAACTAAATTTCGCACCAAATTTACGTTGTTGACATTAAACCAGCAACACGCTTACGTAAACCAGCGAACTGAAATAAATATCGCAGCTGTATCAGACAGTGTTAATGATGACCATCAATTACCGATTCGTCGCCGTTCGCAGCAATTGTGCTCCTGTTACTCAACAACGTGGAAAATTTTGCGGAAGGATTTAAGTGTGAAGTCTTTCAAAATACACCTGCTGCAAGAATTAAAGCCGACCCACCTAGCTTGACTTGCATGACATGTGGTTCAAGACGGTGCCACATGCCACACAGCACGCGTAAAATTAACTTATTGAGAGGCGAGTTCGGTGATCATTTTATTTCACTTTCGGGAGTGGTCAATTGGCCGCCTAGATCGTGCGATGTAACGCCTTTAGACTATTTTTTGTAGGGATGTGCTAAATCTAAAATCTATACAGACAAGCTTCCTTCAATTCACGCATTGGAGGACAACATTGAAGCATTAATTCGTAGGATAGCTGCCGAAATGTTGGAAAGAGTATGCCAAAATAAGACTAAGCGGATTGAAGCGCAGCCACGGTTAACATTTGCATCAAATAATCTTCAAACATTAAATTATTTTGTTCGAACTATTGATTCAAATAAAAATTTCATTATTTTTTTTGAATTTTATGTGTATGTTAAAAAATCATCATTTTCTTGTCTGCTTAAAAATAAATTAAGACACAAATAATTCGAAAGGAGCGACATTAAGATTATTGGAGAGGTGACACCAGGTTTTTAACCCGACCACGCCTACATTGGAGTCATGTTAGGGAGCGCACTTGTGTATGACTGGTTGCGCAAACACACGGCTGTGTAAATTGCCTCAGCCCACAATGCCTTACAAAGCCCAGACTGCACCAGAAGACACCTTGACATCTCAACCAAAGTCCGAGCGTGTGAATGCTCGGCAGGTCCATTATGGTGAGGATCATATGCCACTGTCAGCTGCCTCATTATGCCATTTGCTTTCGTAAGCAATCAAATTGTCACCCGGAATACATTTCAGCTCCTTGTCTGTTTGCTCTTCCATGTTTTTTAACTTAACTAACTTTTCGAAGACTTCATCTTTCCGCTTGAGACAACAAACAAACATGCGCCTGCATTTATCATCGACGAACGTCAGGAAGTACAAGTATCTTGAAACACCAAGTGAACTGCTTCCAAATGGACTGCATATATCGGTATACCCTATGCAGGGTATACCCTGTTGGTTATTGGCGGTTTTTCGTATTAAGCCGCTATGCCCTGGCTGTGTATAGATTATTAAAGTATTGGAGCACCGTTAGCTTGCCAAATGAAATCAGAGATATGAACAAGAGCTCTCTTCGCAGTCATCCCAGCTTTGCTTTTACGCTTAGCTCTTTACTATCTTGAAAATTTGCTATTCTCTCTTTTTTGCCTATTTATTGTGGTCTATACATATGTTTTGTTCTTCCAACCACTTAGTGTGGTGGGAAGTATTAAGTTATTATAATAATAATACTATTAATAATCTACCAGTTATTTACAAATATGTTTCACTATTTTTGAATATTTTATTGAGAAGCGGGCTTCTCAGAAAAAGTCTGGTGAGTTTTCTTCGTAATTATTTATTTGCAAGAAGGACCATGCGATACTAAATCAGAACTAAAGATAACACCAAAAAATCTTTGACATAAAGCTAACAGAATATGACCACCCAAGAATGCAGTGTCTGCCGGCTGTGCAGCTGTGCATGGGTCAAAATTCGGTCGAAGCTGGCATCTTCAATCGTCAGGATGGACTCCAAGTTTCGTTCATTCAACCCGTTAAATGACGAGACACTCAGAATTTCTAGGATATCTTTTTGGGACGTTCCCATGGCTGGTAAAGAGAGTCTCATTGATTATGGCGCGGTAGTCGAAGATTATCAGATACGTGCCACGCACACAAACGGCAGTTCCATTTTCGAATTGCACCTGGACAGCTCGATCACTAATCCCTCATCCACATAACTAATGTAGATCGCTTGGCTGCGTTTCACAATGTGCCACATTTCCTTCGTGTAATTCCTTAGCGTAAGAGCTCTCTGTTGACATCTGGCAGAACGTCGACCCTGGGGATCGGTTGCAGTTCTTGATGGTATGAACATTGCCATTGCATTCTGCATGACGTTTTCTATTATTCGTAGCATTATATTATGATGGGCAACCGGGAAGATCGTGACCTATGTATGTATGATCGTATGTAGAAACATACTAGTTTTATCTTAGGGATTTTTAATAATAAGTTGTATGGCGTTACTTGACTATAGGACTTTGACGGACGAAACGGACATAGTATCCTCTATGGGTGTGTTGGTGGGTTCCTCTAACCCAACTGTATTCAAGTGTGTGTGACCTAGGATATTTGGGTTGACAATATTAACTTTAGCGAGTGTAATGGCAAACATTATGTTTTGTAATTCCGTTATTTACATTCTATTTCGCGATAGTAACATCTCGTACAGGTGGCTTGTGTCGACTACTGAATTTTTAAAAATTTTAAGTGTTTATTACACCACCGATTTTATTTGAGCTTAAATTAACTTTTCTATTGGTAGTAACTATGCCGATTGGCTCTTAAATTGTAACTGGAAGATTTATTCCTTTAAGTTGCCTTTGTGGACCATCCTCCCTTAAATTAGGACCGTGGTCCCCAGGTCTGATTCAACAGTTTTTTCCTCACATAGAGGACTTAGTTTGTTGTCAAGTCTTCGGTTGGATTTTACTAGAACTTTCTCACCGACGTCGAAGACCCTGTTTTGTCTGAAAACATTTTCTCTGGACCTAAGCACATCTTGGGCGCTTTCGATTTTTTGTTGGAAATCTAATTGTGATTCATTAGGGTCGGTTTCCCCCATATCAACTGGTCTCTTGTCAATAACCGAATGAATCGATTTATTGTATCGTGTGTTTGCTAGAAAAATCGGTTCCACGAGGTCGTTTATACAAATGTGGATATTGTGGCATCTTGCGAACTCTATTAGGAAGCGCTCTATCTGGCCTTTCGAAACACTATGGAGTGACGGGGCGTTTGAAACGATAACGCCGAAGTGGTTACTAAGCATGGTCAGTATTGTACGTGAGTTTAGTGACGCCTCGTTGTCGCAATAGATATTTTTGGCCCTTGGGAAGAAGAAGAAATTAGAGAACTTGTCAATGCAGGTAGGGAACAGTTTTTTGTCTGTCGAGAAAATGTCTATGTGTAACATTTCTCCTACGTGCGAGGGAATCGGTGATTCACCTATTTCATGTTTCTTTGGGTAGTTATCGTATTTGCCCCTAGTGCATGTTTTGCAATGGGTGACAATTTCGTTTGCCAATTTAGCCATTTTTTGGAAAGTAGTACTCAGTACTTGCTTAACGTTTTCTTGGGCCCTATAGTGCTCTGCAACGAGAAACGATTGCAACGATTATCTGTCACTCTGTTTCTGCAGTGCCAGAATTTGGTGGCAGGGAACCTTCTGACTAGGTTGACCTGCACTAATGCTGCACTTTCGGGAATCACTGTTGCTGCGAGTTTCTTAAGAGGCATCCTTCGCGGTGAAGTTGATAAAATGTCGCATCCTGTTTCCAAAAAGGAGGAAGGTGCGCTTTAAAGGACATCGGGCTTCTTCCAGAATTATTTGATTCTCAAAGCTGTTGAGAGGGTTGCCTATTACCTCTATAGTGTGGGTGTGGGATTCTGCCCCCTGTGCTTCTAGAGCATTCAGCTGCTGCCTAGATAGCGCGTCCGCGACCATGTTTTCATTCTCTGGTTTGAAGAAGTCTTTAGCGCCGGTTTCCTGAATGCACGCTTGCCATCTGTTAATTATTGCGTTAGTATTGGAATCCGAAGCTGAGTACAATAGTGGTTGATGATCTGTATACATGCTTATCGCTCTCCGCGTACTGGTAGTGCCGTAGTTTCGCGAGGCCCCAGACTATAGCCAGCAGTTCTCTTTCGTTAGTGGCATAGTTGGCTTCCCTGTCGGACAATGTCCTCGAGATCATTGTGATCGGACGACCCTCTTGGGATAGTACTGCGCCAAGACCATGGGCTGAATCATTTGTTTTCAGAACAAATGGCTTCTTGTAGTCTGCATAGTTTAACATGACGTCTTCGGACGCCAAGATGTTGCACATTTTATGGAGGGTTCTTTGTTGCTCTTCATTAAGCTCTATTTTGATGTTTCGTGATCTGTGCCTGCTCACGCTTCCATTTTCAGCTTTAAGATGTCTGTTATGAAATTTGCTATTGCGGCAAAGCCCTTAATAAAGCATCTATAGAAGCTGGCCAAGCCAAGGAATGATCTTACCTCAAACACATTTTTTGGTTCAGGGAAGTCCTGTTAATTTTCGTGTGCTGACACGTGAAGACGTGTTTCATAAAGCTCCGTATAAAATCGGTTGGATTTAGTGAAGTAAATGGTTATTAATAAAAAACAAATAAATAAATCGAAAGCGAAACAGACGCTCCGTGCGATGCAACATCGCTCGAATACAAATTCTGTGTTTGAAATAATATAAACAAGTACATTTTCAAACAAATAAAAAAGCACTATTAGCCAGAACGACACTCGCGCTCAGCGACAACGCAAGCAAGACGATCGCCGGCTCTCATTGCAACAAAACAACGCGTACTTCTCTTACGTCTCCGCGACACCTGCAAGCAGCGAGCGGTCAGTCATCCCTAATCCGAAAAATTTAACTTTGCCAACAACTCAAGAAATTGTTCTCCCTCACTAATAGTTTCGTCACAAAGCCCGCAATCTCCAATCACTTGCGAAATCTCTCTACGCCTACCTCAAACGGTGACCAGTACTGTGACAACAATAACTACTGCAACTGCAATCACAACAACAGTTGGAACGGCATCGTCAGTTCGCTCAATTTCGTCGTCGCAAGCTTTTGCTCTCCCTGAACCAGCGATCAAAACAAAAACGCAACTTAGCGGTTCTGCTGCACTACAAAAATACCCGACAATACTAACTAAACTGCTCGCTAATAAAGCGCCATCAAACACCAACAGATTGAGCTGTTGGCAAATTCTACTGATGAAGGTATACAACCGGGAAAGCCACCTAAAGAGAAACCTAAGAAGGTTAAGCCTCCTCCAATATACATTAGCGAAAAAAACCAAGTGGATTAGTGAACAAAATAGCCACACTAATAGGAGAAAACTTATTCTACGTAATCGCCTTAAGAAGAGGGAACATAAACGAAACAAAGGTTCAATCTAAATCCGAGGATAGCCTCCTTTTACTAACCAAATTCTTGGATGAAGCAGAAAAAAACTTTTATACATGTAAGAAGGCTAACGGTGGTATGGTTGGCAGAGGCGCACACGTCAGCAGTACAGCAGTATAATACGAAAGTCGAGGATCGGCAGCAACAAGAAGTCGGAAAGAGAGAGTGAGCAGTCGTATTTGAGTCGTCGATCGGCAGTCGTCGTTGCAGAGTCGTCAGTAGTCAGCAGTCGAGAGCAGTCCAGCCGCGGTCGTTAAATTAGTCGTATTATATAATCCTATCATTAACCATAGAACCTACATTTAATACAAATAAACATCATTATAATAATCAATCTTACATACATACCAACTTAAAAGCGCAATGGGCCTACAGGTTGTTCTCAAAGGAATTGAGGCAACTGTTTCGACCACTGAAATCGGAGAAGCGCTTAAGGAAAAAAAATGTAATGAAAAAATTGTCACGAACATATTAAACAAAAATACGGAACCACAATCAATGTTCAAAATCGAGTTGGAGCCAGAGAGTCAGACACTAAAAAAATAAAAAGTTAACTCAATTTACAAGCTACAGCTCCTACTGCATCGGCGTATCACAGTGGAAGAGCCACACAAGCGCAATCGCACAGTGATCTAACTGTCAAGAATATGGCCATACCAAGGCTTAATATACGCTGAAATCTATTTGTGTAGTTTGTAGTGGAGCACAGCGAACTGCCACAAAAACATGGATGACATCTCTGCAAAAATGTGCAGCAACTGCGGTGAAAGTCACACAGAGAACTGGCGTGGCTGGGTAGCTTACAAGGAACTAAAGAGCCGCCATAACAAACACAGAGAATCAATACGCGCTCAGACCACCCACATCAGGCACATTCCGCTACAATCGGTCCCGTCTTACACGGCACCCCCATACACAACGTACCAGTGCTAGAGTTTCCTTCGCTAGTGCCTTAAAATCAGGAATTGAATCTGTTAACCCGATAATTCAAAAGTCGACTGCTACTCGGGAAGAACAGAAAATAAGTACCCTGAACGCACAAGCGCAGCACATATCAACTGAAATTGAAATGACGATGATCTCACTCCAGCAAACCCTAAAAGAGTTTAAGACCTTTATGCATAACACAATGCAAGAGCTTATGCGAAACCAAAATATGTTGATACAGCTTCTTGTGACACACAAATCCAAATAATGTCTCCACTCTATCTATGTAGAACGCAAATGGCGTTTCACGGCACAAACTCGAACTTGCCCAGTTCTTAGCCGAAAAAAATATTGACGTCATGCTCCTCTCCGAGACACATCTAACAGACAAGCACAACTTTCATATTCGAGGATACCTACTCTACGCTACAAACCATCCGGACGGCAAAGCCCATGGCGGCACTGGAATACTTATATATATTAAAACAGAAATGGACTATCTGCAATCTACTTCCATAAGCATGCAATCCATCAGCGGCCCCGTCACCCTGGCCGCAGTTTTCTGCCCACCCCGCAAACAACTCTACACGCTCATCAAGCCGCGAAACAAGCTCGATTACGTGACTCCGGATAGGCCTACATACTGGCCAGCAGATGCAAATAATCGAGCTCCCGGATCTCATTGACTTCGCAATAATAAGATCCCAAGAAATATTATTACGGGCGAGTCACTTGCAGAACTATCATCAGATCACTCTCCAGTTCTACTTACTCTCAGGCATCGACCATATATAACTGAGCCATATCGACCATATATAACTGAGCGGACAACAGGACCAATTGGGCAAAGTTCGCGAAATATGTTTGTACGCATATGGAACCAAATCATACAGTATTCACCGAGGAGGATGTTGATAGCCTGGTCATATCGATCGAGGAAACACTTGTTGCTGCAGCCAAAACCAGGCGAGACTGGGTTTTAAATTATCCCGTTTTTTAGCAGTTCCGACATTCCTTTACTGCTCCCATTGGGTCGGATATAGCCTACCGTATATTGGTTCCTCGTTTGTTGTCCATATTGTGGCGACAACTGTCGTGTCGTATGGCAGCCCTTGATTGGGGCTGGCAAACACCTTTTTCCGGTTGAGGAGGACTTTTTGGAAGGCGACTTTTACTGTGGGTGGAGCGTCTTCTCCATTCACGTTAATGAAGTTTACATCAATGGCAGGAATGGAGTAGGATTTTCTCGATTTCCGTGCCATACTTGAAATGGTCGGAGCCGTAGAGTAGATCTACCTTAGCTTGTCTGAATAGGTCGAGGCCGATTAGCCCGTCAAATGATTTAATATCTGGCAATATGAAAAATATCGCTTCTGTGTTAATGGAAGGCACCCTAAATGGTGTAAATGGGTAACCGGTTGGATCCCCGGTAAGTTTTTATGAGGTTTTATGTGAAGGTTATGAAGGTATATGAGGTTTATGAGAAATGTCATTTATGTCCCCGCTACTCTTAATCTGATGACAGAGAGCGAGGATATGCCTCTAAAAAATTAATCCGATCCAAATCATAATCATAGATGGCATAATCGTTGATCTCTGATTCGGCTGCTGCAGCCACGGCTGAGTATGCCTCGGAGTCTTGGGTTATGCCTGGAGTCAAATGGTTTACTCCCTGTTGTTTTCTAATTGCGCTTGTGCGCTTGGAGGTCGTCGGCCTTCTGTTTATGGTAGACCGTTGCCTGGGTGGTCTGTAGCATTCGCGACATCGAAGGGCCTACTTCCATCGGTTTCTGCGCGTTTCTAAAGCTTGATTGCCTGTTATTGCGAGGCGCAGCGTGAATTTGTGCATTGTATTGGCGGATGAAGTTTGGGTCCTTCATGCCGCTGGGTTCCAACGGTTTGTCTTGTCGGAATGGTTTTGGAGCTGACCTCCTCCTGCCTTTTTTAAAAATTTGCCGCGAAGGCATATCGGTCATGGTTTGACTCTAGCTCTTTGGCCAAGGCCTGTGCCGACAGCAAGTCTTTGTGCTAAGCCGCAAGCAGTACGTTGGTGAGATTACGCAATAAATACGCGAAAATTCTGTCATATGACATGTTGACCTTGTTGGCAAGTAGGGTAAACTATTTTTCAACCTCGTCGTAGTACTGAGATAGCGTGAGGTTGCCCTGTCTTAGGGTGCTTAACTCTTGCTCGATGACATGCATCGGTCTTTTGTCACTGTAGGTAAAATCTAGGCGACTTATGATCGCGGCGAAATTAAGTACAGTGCGGAAGGGGGAGAGTACAGCATCTGCGGCACCCCTAATTTGTTTTCTTATGATGGTAACAGCTTGGTAGTGCTGCGAGGTACCATCATATGGTCTGAATAGCTTGTAGGAAGCTATGGCCTACTGTCCCCACGATACGTAGGACTTTTGGTTTCCTGAAAACTCTGGAAGGTATCGACGGGCTCCTCACATTTGGGGTCTCTTCATATGTTTTAATTTCGACGGTTGGGGTGTGCAAAGGTTGCGCTTGTATAGTAGCTACCTATGCAGCCAGTGCTTCTATTTGTTGACCCCCGTTCTATTTGTTGGTTTACCACAGCCTGTTCGGCTAGGGCATTCGCAACTGCCGTTTGAATGACGGTCCTAAGCTGCTCTGGGGCATAGTGGTGAATTGGTTGTGGACTTTGCTTGTGCGAGTTACCACTTTCAGTGTTCCCCTGCAGACTTCCTGTACTACGCTTCTGCCATCAACCGGGACTCTGGGCACCACCAACACACACAACTCACAGAAACTTCCTGTACTACGCCTATGCCATCAACCGGGACTCTGGGCAGCACCAACACACACAACTCACAGAAGTATGCGAGACAGGGACAGAGGATCTACTTGCGGAACTACGTAGCAAAACACACACATACATATCTATACAAGAGCTGCCTGTGAGCAGCACAATAATCGCTTCCAATAAACATTCGATTTGTTCACTTCAACCAACGAAGACGTGTTTTATTAGAACACTTTAAACATCCCAAAAGCAATACTACAATGGAAACATGGTTACCCTAACCCACGGATGGTAACTCGCGCCTTGGCGTGGAAGTAGCGGCTATGCTTTTGGATTTCAAATATTCTTCCTTATATTTTTTTTATGTTTTAACAAAATCGGAATATTTATGTGTTTTTATTTCGAAACGAACGAACACGAATTGTTGGGACCACGTGATGTGGTGTAAATTAGTTATTATAATATTAATAATATTAATAATCTACCAGTTATTTACAGGGTAGAAGTATGTTTTACTATTTTTGAGTATTTTATTAAGAAGCGAGCCTCTCAGAAAAAGTCGGGTGAGTTTTCTTTGTAATTATTTATTTGCAATAAGGACCGCTCGCATGCGATACTAAATCAGAACTAAAGATAACACCAAAAATTCTTTGACATAAAGCTAACAGAATGTGACCACCCAAGAATGCAGTATCTGCCGGCTGGGCACGATCATCGGTTAAAATGCTTGGTCTTCAGTTTGACCGACGATAAGCCACGGTTAGCGAGGTTGGTTTACTTTAGTTAACTTTTATAAGTATACATAAAAATAAAGAACGCACTCGTCGAAAGTTGCCACCTCCAATCCAATATGGCTAAGGGAGATACAATTGAAGCATCTGATCGTTTCTGGGCTGCGCTTGACTACGCAGTTGACTATTTGGGATTCCTACGATGATGATGTCAATAAATTCCTCGAAGTCCATCAAAACAATAGCGGCCACTTGCGTTTTTTTCTTTAGAATATTTTTCAAAATGTATTGTAGTCTAACATTTCCGCCCGAGGCATTTGCGCCGTGCCGATATTTCTCCTTATTGTACAAAACATTTCGCTAATCCACTAATTCGGTGATGGGCATTGACAAGAAATTTGTGCTTGAGTGCAGCCGTACCTAAGCGTGGTCTTTAAATTTTTATATTAAGGGCGTACACGAACTATGATCACTAATTTACAATTAGGACCCCCGAATAATGACTGAAATTTTTATTGGAAAATGATCATCGAAATCGGATAGCAATTCTTTTGCAATTATTAGCGTATTAGTGTTGTTCACATTATTGTGGCTGTGAATTGCACCCATTTAGTTAGTTATACACATTTTTGAATGTAGGCAAAGGAATATGTAAAATATATTTCTCTGTAACTCTCCAGCTTATATTCTTCTAGTTTGTTTGAGATGCGGGATATATTTAAAACACGTCTCCCTTGTTTTTAGTAACGAAGGTGGTATGCGTGCCGCTATTGCCCACCAGCTTCCTCAGTAGCGGCGAGACATACAAGGAGAACATAAGTGTGCGAGCACCACTTAATACAGAAAATCTATTGCAAAAATCTAGTGCAATTGGGAATTCTACAACGACAATTAAAATTAATACGATTAATGGCGACTAATAGTCCCTGGTTAAGCAATATAAAGTTTGCAAAGAACCTTAATACGACAGACACTCCCTAATCCGGAGCTTAAAGAAACTCCTTGTGGTCTAGACTCAGCAGGGAGCAGGCACTAATGAGCCAGTGTAAGTTATCGGCTTTAAGACTAGTGTAAGCCTTCTTTTAAAACGTACTCTTAGCTACGTTACCTCCACTGCTCTCGGGACTAATATGTTTTTTAACAAAAGTGGTTAACTCTTATTCGCCAGTCGCAGAGCAACTTTTTCATGTCTATGAGGTGCAATGCTAGTTGCACCGGAGATCTTGAGCGGCTAAGGAAAGCTGTATCGTCGTCAAATGTGGATACTGTTAGGCAACTATTTATTAAGATATCGTCTGTGTAAGGGAGGTATCGACTTGGACCAAGAAAGCTGCATTGGGGGACTACAACCCTTATTTTGAAGTCAGCGAAAGAGTCACTGTTATCAGTCTAAAAATATTTAGTCAATGAGGTATGACTTTAAAAGGTTGTGTGTACTCTCTGGAAGAGGTAGTTTGATTTTAAACATTAGCTCATCAAGTCAGACTCTTCCGCGTGTATTGGCTCTATCTGCATAACAAAGGGCCCAATAGCCTGAGCAATTTCTTATCGACAAGACGGTTTCAGACTGTGGGCTAAGGGTTGGGTTGGGTCTCCACAGTTATTGTGTAGAGCTTGTTGGTGATAGTTGCTCTATATATTGGGGTTAAGCGTATCCTACTGGACTCAGAGCGTTGTTCAGTTAGCGTGTGGCATTTTGCTGATGATGACCATTCTCTGCATAAGCGTCGTTTTTCATCATGATGTGTAGATTCGACATAATCGGGTTAAGTGCAACGTTCCTAGTTTACGGTGTTTAAGTGCGGGCCGCTGCCCCAGGAATAGATTCCAGTGTAGCTCTCTATATCAATTGTGCGTTCGGGTGTTGGCTTATCTCCATGTGCGAATTTTTACCTTTTCTAGTACTGGATGGCGTGCTGAACTAAAAGAGAAGCGAAATTTTATACGACAAATTGAGAATGGGCTTATAGAATTATTCCGTGGTTTCTGTAACATCAACGACAAACTCCCTGCGCTTGATTCCCAATTTAGCAGCTTTCAGCTTTCAACTGCTGAATGAATCTCCCAAGCGTAAAAAATTCGCTAAGGATGCCGTATATGCCGTGACCGCTCTTCAGCATAATGAGCCGACAACCGATGCAACCGTTCATATCTCTTGCTATCCCAAGAGCAGATGTTGTAAATAAAAATTCGGCATTCGAATTTTACACAACATCAGTTCAAGGGATTCCCCAGGCCCAAATAGAATTGAACCCTTAAATGCACCTAATCACATCATACCGGATTTTCGAGCGTTTGCAAGTAATACTTGCTGAGTATAGGCCGTGCTGTGTTTCCCGTTGCATTGGAGACAAAAACATCAGCATTTGCTTTTATAATTTGCTTTTTTAATGGTGTCAGAATACGGATTTCATAATATGGTCCCACAGTGCTCATTCTTTGATAAAGCCGGCTTTTCAGAACCCTTTATTTTGGACAGGTTGCGTTGCTTTATGTGTGATTTCTACCACAGTTACCATACCCTTTCTCCAACTTTCTTTATTTGCTGGTTAGTTTTTTGAACCGTGAAGATCTCCATAGACTACACTCATAGAGGCGAATAAGCAATACGACTTCGTGTTGACATATTTTGGCAGTTCATGCACTGTTCAGGGGCTTAACGTTTATGCGGCTCTTCTATTGTAATTCCACGGTGCAAGAGGATCTTGAGTTTAAGAGTTTATAAATTGACTCTACTGCGTTTTTTCTAAGTATTTTTATTGATTCTTTATATTATTTTCGACGGGTTCCAAAGGCAACAACTAGGCGGTATCTTCCTGGAGTTCGAATCAATTTCATTTTTCGGGTGTTAGTTTAAATTTAGTAATTATGGTAACGCTAAGCACACTTAGCCGGCGAGCCTCTCGGGCAGTATTAATAGATACCAAGGAATGCATGAAGTTTTAGGATAGCCTGTATGCCTCAATAAATAGTTATTTAAAAAAAAAACATTACCGTACGCTTATTAAAAACATGCTCAAAGACAATAACCCGACCTCATTTTCTATGCTTTAATTTACGAAGCCTATTAAATATGTCGCGGTCCTACCAACCGTAACACCAAAACCCTTTCAGGTGATTCTCCCCTCTTAACACATATTTATTTCACGGATGGCCCCTGACACCTCAGAGATTGATATCTCGGCATATATCCAAGCCAAATCTAATACCGTTGTTAGAGTGGAGGACATTAGGAAGATTAAATATACTTACTCGAGGCTTACGTCATCTTTTAAGATACGTTTACCTTTGCCGATGTTCGATACGATCTGTTCGCCCAGCTTTTGGCCAGAGAACATATTCGTACAAGAACATCAGCCGAGTACAGTTAAAAAAAAGTTAAAAAGCCTGTGGGAGTTAAACTCCCAAAGCCTAAAAACCCTGTACCGTCTTCGTCTTCCGTACCTAAACCGTCATCCTCAAAAAACTAACAACATCTATCACTCTTACCTATCAAAATACTAGGGGGCTTCGGAGTAAGCTCCATAAACTGTATTCTGATTGTTCATTTTCATCCTCAAAAAACTAACAACATCTGTCAGTCTTACCTATCAAAATACTAGGGGGCTTTGGAGTAAGCTCCCTAAACTGTATTCTGATAGTTTATCTTTTGCGTCCCAGATTGTAGTCTTCACGGAGACCTGGTTAAAGCCGGAGATTTTTAGTTCCGAAATTTTTCCAGACAGGTACACCACTTGCAGACGGAACTGACCACTGCGAAGGGGAGGAGGAGTCCTAATTTCTGTGGACTCCGACTTCGCTTCTGAAGAGGTTAAGTTACCGAATCTTGGTGATCTTGAATTCTTATGTGTGAAAAACACTTTGTCGCTTCAATCACTGTTCATCACATGCTCATACTTACCACCTTCTTCAGAACCGCCTACATACTGGCACCACTTATCTGCCATTCAGCTGGTTTCTAATCGCATGTCCGACAGTGACCTGTTAGTGACTCTAGGAGACTTCAATTTACCTAAACTTATCTGATCAAACATCGAGAATTCACCATCTTTATCACTCTCAACACACCATGATTTTACTGAGGGTATGTTCGACATATCCCTTGGTTAAATAAACCACGTAAGGAATTCTTTAGGTCGGCTTCTAGATCTATGTTACGTTTCTGATCCAGACTAACCGATTTCAGAGCCATGCCACTTGCGTCCCCAGAAGATCCTTACCACCCAACGCATGAGGTGTCGATTGAAACCTTCAGTCTCGCCATGGAGTTCATAAAACTCGCTGCTTTCGCAAGGCCGATTTTCAAAAACTAAGCAATTTAATTTCTACATTTGAATGGTCCGATCTCTGGGAATACACCGATATTAATATCGCTTAAGAAACATTCTACGGAACGCTTAACGCTTTCTTTGCCTCTTACGTGCCATGGAAGTATCCATCCGCCTCGACTGACCCTCCCTGGTTTACAAGGAGTCTAAAAACCTTAAAATACGTAGCAGAGAGACAGAGACAGACTGTCTCAGAATCTAATGGGACCGTCTTAACTTATACAGATTTAAAAGAAAAGATGTATGGAAAAGAATAAAAATATAACCTTCTTTTTATAGCGAATAGTCGTGTTTTTTATTATTTGTGTTTTAATTAAATTGGATATTATACATTGAAATTATTTGTGTCCGTATCGCCTCATCTGTTTTTTGTTTTTTTTTTTTAACTTTCTTATTTTATATTTAAAATCTATCCAAGTGGACAATCATTAAATGGTTTGGGGGTGACATTGACTTAAGGAAGGTATATGGATGTATATTTAATGAGGTTGACTTAGGTGTCTATTGATGGGGGAGGTCAAGTGGGTATTTCCTTTTCAGGCGTCTTAGAGATTAGCTATTATCTAGGAGGTTGATGTGCTGCGAGGTACCATCATATGGTCTGAATAGCTTGTAGGAAGCTATGGCCTACGGTCCCCACGATACGTAGGACTTTTGGATTCCTGAAAACTCTGGAAGGTATCGACGGGCTCCTCACATTTGGGGTCTCTTCATATGTTTTAATTTCGACGGTTGGGGTGTGCAAAGGTTGCGCTTGTATAGTAGCTACCTGTGCAGCCAGTGCGTCTATTTGTTGACCCCCGTTCTATTTGTTGGTTTACCGCAGCCTGTTCGGCTAGGGCATTCGCAACTGCCGTTTGACTAACGAGTGGTATGCGTACATTTATATTTAGAGTACACATTTACATAGAATACAATGTACTCAGAATACTTGCATAAATCAATAACATAATTACATACGCATTGGCAGTGCTAGCATAAACAATAATGTTCAAGTGGAAGCGTTATATGATCGCCCGCTTCTGAAGCACACTGCACAAATGCATGGTCAGCATTCCCACGCTAACCAAATGCCGCTATATACATACTGTGCGCACATAGCATTTTCGCTCAACTCTTTTAACATACATATATAATAGCCGCTTCTCTGCCGACTTCACCAGGCAGCGAAGGCGCAATTCATAGCCTAAGAAGAATATTGTATTAGCTTTAAGAATCACTCGAGTTTTAGAACTGACACGAGCTAACTACAAAATAAATGGAGCTAGGCTCCATAAGGAATACAAAGGACTTTCGATCTTACACCTGGACCGTGACAGGACCAGGATCTAGGGCCCAAGGACTACAATCACTGCCAAATCAAAATTATATTGGACTGGACTGAAGATACGGATGGAAAAAAAAATTCTGAGTGAGTAGAGTGAGGCAATGGGAAACAAGCGCGGCGGTGTGCGGCAAAAGTTAAAAACGAGAATAGCTCACCTAAGATGGCTATTATATTCTCAAACGCCACCACCAGCCTGGTCAACTGCTCGCAAACTAAAAAAAAGCGCCAATAAAAACCCAAAGCCCAACTCTCTCATTCATAAAAACCATAAATAATACAAAAATTAAATCTGCAACACCACCACCCAGAGCCAGCATACCAGTTTACAAGGAACAATGCCCGTTGGATTGCGAGGGACAATGGAGCGCCTATTGCAAGTACACTTGCAAACATTGTAAGGACATCAACCAGCAGAAGGAAGCCTGTGCGACAACCAGCACCGGCAGCGCTTAACGCGTCAAGTTAAGCCAGCAAGGGAACCGACAGCGCTTCCGAGAGCGCAATTTTTTTTTTGTCAATAGCACTGCGTTGCAAAATTTTTTTTGAATGCACTGCGATGCATATTTTTTTTCCTAACTATAAAAACCAAAAATTGTAAAATTGAGCGGAAATATTTCTGCCCGATGAGCCGTATAGCCTGTAAAGCTATACAAAAACAATAGGCAGGCAAAGAATTTATAAAAATAAAATAGTAAAAATAAAAATACTAATAGTAATACAATTTTTAACGTAAATGTCAATAGTGACAAACAGAATATATAAGGAAGAAATACGAAAAAACTGAAGAAATCTTAAAACCCAATATGGGCTTAATTGATACAAAAACAGTGGATTCCACTGTAAATGTAAAAAAACAAAGTGGAGATAGAATCAAACAATTTAAGCTATATAACAATACTATTGTTAGCAATTTTTATATTAATGATGATACATGCACTCATAAAAGTGTACAAACTCCACAATAAATGCTTAAAGAAACGCTATAATAGCAGGGCCAATGGCCTAGAAACAATTTAATTTTTAAATAATGAGGTCATCAATGAAATAAAAATAATAATAAAATCAAAAAAAAAATCTTTCTTCTAAATACTTAAAAATGTCACAAATAAATTATGGATTGGCAAAATTTAACAGCCATCTTAAATGATATAAAAGAAAAATTTGATAAGTCATATAAATGTTTGTCTCAGAATAGAACTATCCAAAAACAAACGGTTAGTAAGCATATAACCATTCTGGTAGAATTTAGAGAATTTGGTAGATTTAATTAGGCTAGATCCCGTATACATGACCAAAGAGGGAAACTAGACATAAAACAGTGGACAACAGTGTCCAAATTTTTGATTAGATTAAGAAGTAATCTAATAAATATCAAAGAAAGGTTCGATCTAAACATATCGATACCAACAATCCTTAATTCCCCTTTGACTCTAAGTGAAGGAGAAACAGAATCACTCAATGGTTCTGACTCGGAACTAGAAATCAAAGAAGAAGATCTGAACGATCTAACAATACCAGCAATGTTACAATTGCCAAAAGATTCAGGAAATAAAGATCAGGAAATACAATTAAGCAAAATGACAGACAATTCAGCCGCCATCAGGGCCTACATAAAGGAAGTGTCGAGCGCAGAACTGAGTTTGATGGACAAAAGATCCATCTTCAGAGGTTTAGTAGACCTTGCAAAAGGACCATTTGAGGACATTGCAGTCCGAGTAATAAAATCAAAATTGATTGGCACTACTCTGGTACTGAGCGAATCTACAATTGAAGCAATAATTAATAAACTGCAAACTTCAATTGTTGGGGAGACATCCCAAAACATCAAGGCAAAATTATCCACTGTACAACAGAGAGGCAAAACAGCTACACAGTTCACAACCGAAGTTGATAATTTACGTAAGCTCTTAGAAGCCTCGTATATCGATGAAGGTTTACAAAGTGAGCAAGCCAATAGATTGAGTACTAGGGATGCCATCGATGTTATGATCAAAAAGACCGAACACGAAAGTGTGAAAACTGTGCTAGAAGCAGGTACGTGCACAACTATGGATGCTGCCATAGGTGCGTACATAAGAACTAGCACCAGAGTAACCGGAAATTTGAATCATGTAATGTATTCAAAGAGAGGTTACTCTAACTCTAACTATAGAGGCCAAGGTTATAGAGGTAATGGTCGCGGCAGAGGCCATTACAATAACCGATACAATAACAATTACGGCAATAACGGTAACCAAAATAATGGTAACAATTATAGAGGCCGTGGCTACTCAAATAGAGGAAGCCTAAACAATCAGAATAGATATAATAACAATAATAATGCTAGTGTGAGAGTAACCCAAGATAATTCGGGAAACTCGGAACAACCCTCAGATACAAGGCAATAAATAAAGCTCATGTACATTCAATCAATCTAAGTATAAATATAATCATTGCATTTGACCATGTGGCAACAGGAAAAAGATTAATTTTCTTAGTTGACACGGGTGCAGATATTTCAATACTAAAAGAAGAAGCCGACTACTTCAATAGTATCCAAGATGACAGTATAATAAACATTCAAGGCATAAACCAAGAGATTATTAAATCTTAGGGCTTAACCTCAATAGAGCTACAAACCGATAAATACATAATCCCTCACAGTTTTTACATTGTTCATCAACAATTTCCCATATCATGCGATGGAATAATTGGCATTGATTTTATAAAAAAATTTAACTGCCAATTAGACTTCAAACCAAAAGAAGATTGGTTTATCATTAGACCCAATAATTTAAAATTTCCGATTTATGTTCCAATAACATACAACTCTGGTAATAATAGAATATTATTACCAGCTAGATCACAAGTTGTCCGAAAAATCAATATAACTTCAATTGAAGATACATATATATTGATCCCAAACCAAGAAATAGAAACAGGTATTTATGTAGCGAATACCATTTCAACATCAAACGATGTTTATATTCGAATATTAAATACGCATCATACTGATAAACTAGTAGATGCAAACAATTTAAAATACGAGCCATTTTCAAACTATTATGTGGTTCAACCAAATAAAGAAACCAGAGAACGAACTGTCATGTCTCAATTGGCAAAACATTTCCCACCACAATTCAAAACCCAGCTGAAAAAGCTTTGTAGTATATAAACTGATATATTTGGTCTGACAACAGAACCAATATCGGCTTATAATTTATACAAACAAAGATTAAGATTGAAAGATGATGAGCCAATATATATTAAAAATTATAAGAATCCTCATAGTCAAAAAGACGAAATTCAAGAACAAGTACAAAAATTGATCAATGATAAAATAGTCGAACCATCAGTATCGGAATACAATAGTCCATTGCTATTAGTACCGAAAAAATCTTTTCCAGGCTCAGATGAAAAGAAATGGCGATTAGTAATTGACCATCGTCAAATCAATAAAAAACTGTTGTCTGATAAATTTCCACTCCCTAGAATTGAGGACATTTTGGATCAACTAGGTCGAGCCAAATATTTTTCATGCCTTGACTTGATGTCAGGTTTTCATCAAATTGAACTTGAGAAGAGTTCAAGAAATATAACTTCATTTTCAACAACAAACGGTTCATATCGTTTTACGCGATTACCATTTGGACTGAAAATAGCGGCGAATTCTTTTCAAAGAATGATGACTATTGCATTTTCTGGCTTTGAGC
Source organism: Drosophila ercepeae (assembly GCA_018150545.1). Lineage (NCBI taxonomy): Eukaryota > Metazoa > Arthropoda > Insecta > Diptera > Drosophilidae > Drosophila > Drosophila ercepeae. Next base: position 431,389 of record JAECWL010000182.1, on the reverse strand, counting down.
CAACGCAAGCATTTATCTATATGGATGATTTAATAGTAATAGGTTGTTCCGAAAACCATATGATTAAAAACTTATCAGATGTTTTTGACAAATGCAGGAAATACAATCTAAAACTACATCCAGAGAAATGTTCATTCTTTATGCGTGAAGTCACCTTTTTGGGACATAAATGCAGAGATAGAGGAATACTGCCAGATGAGGAATACTGCCAAAAATTACCCAGTACCTCATGATGCAGATAGCGCAAGGCGTTTCGTTGCATTTTGTAACTATTACAGAAGATTCATAAAAAACTTCGCCGACTATTCACGGCACATAACTAGATTATGTAAAAAGAATGTTCCTTTTGAATGGACAGAAGACTGTCAAAAAGCATTTTTACACTTAAAAACAAAATTGATGGAACCTACTCTCTTACAATACCCCGATTTTAGCAAAGAATTTTGTATTACAACAGATGCTAGCAAAATGGCATGTGGCGCAGTCTTATCTCAAGACCACAATGGCCACCAACATCTAGTTGCATACGCATCAAGATCATTTACTAAGGGCGAGAGTAATAAAAGTACTACTGAGCAGGAATTAGCAGCAATACATTGGGCAATAACCCACTTCAGACCCTATATCTATGGTAAACATTTTACAGTCAAAACTGATCATAGACCACTAACCTTTTTATTTTCAATGACTAATCCTGGCTCAAAATTGACTCGTATGAGACTTGAATTGGAGGAATATAATTTTACAGTAGAGTATCTGAAAGGTAAAGACAACTATGTAGCTGATGCGTTATCAAGAATAACCATCAAAGAATTGAAAGATATAACCGGAAATATTAAGAAAGTCACTACAAGATTACAAAGTAGACAAAAATCCTGCGCAGGAGAAACAAACAAATCTGAATTGCATACGCAATCAATAGAAAAAGCTTCAATGCCCAACGTATACCAAGTCATCAATAATGACGAGATACGTAAAGTAGTGACCTTGCAAGTAAAAAATATGATATGTTTCTTTAAACATGGAAAAAAGATTACTGCAAGATATGATATCCTTTGATCTTTGATCTTCAACCCCGACGGACGTGTTTCTAACAAAGCTCCAGTTAATATTGAAGTCAAAGTGCAAAATTCAAGCCCAAGTGATATATATTCCTGTGAATAAAATAAACAAAAAACAAGTGAAAACAATAAACTAAACAAAATATGAGCGCACCCGGCGCTCAAAATCAGAAGCGAGAGCTTCAAGCAAAACAAAACAAAAACAACTCCTACATCTCACTCACCCACATGTAGATTTTTTGGAAGTCCATTTATTTTAACCAATTTTGTACGCTCTCTCTTGGGATGACTCGAACGTTTTTCATTGGTATTTATTTATCACACTTACTGATTATTTTATCAAAACTGTCGACGTTTATTTTAAATTTGTTTTAACTATATTATAAATATTTTTCTGATTTGTGTCAAAAGTTTCCTTCCCAAGCGGGTGAGAAAACTTGTAGCCGGCGGCCAAAAATATGATATGTTTCTTTAAACATGGAAAAAAGATTACTGCAAGATATGATATCCTTTGATCTTTGATCTTCAACCCCGACGGACGTGTTTCTAACAAAGCTCCAGTTAATATTGAAGTCAAAGTGCAAAATTCAAGCCCAAGTGATATATATTCCTGTGAATAAAATAAACAAAAAACAAGTGAAAACAATAAACTAAACAAAATATGAGCGCACCCGGCGCTCAAAATCAGAAGCGAGAGCTTCAAGCAAAACAAAACAAAAACAACTCCTACATCTCACTCACCCACATGTAGATTTTTTGGAAGTCCATTTATTTTAACCAATTTTGTACGCTCTCTCTTGGGATGACTCGAACGTTTTTCATTGGTATTTATTTATCACACTTACTGATTATTTTATCAAAACTGTCGACGTTTATTTTAAATTTGTTTTAACTATATTATAAATATTTTTCTGATTTGTGTCAAAAGTTTCCTTCCCAAGCGGGTGAGAAAACTTGTAGCCGGCGGCCGTCGATGAGAAATTTGAATTTGGTCACGAAATCATATCACAACAACACATCGCACTGCATGCTTTCGTCTGCTACCACCAGGAACTTCTGTTTAACTTGTATATCATCTATTTCAACAGCAGCATAAAAGAACCCCATTGGACGAGTAACTTTTTTGCCAAAGCCTTGCAGCGTCGACACACTTTTTTGCAACACAGCATCGTTGACCTTATCGAAACCGGATTTTTTTAGCAATGTGACGTAATCTCCAATATCAACCAAACCCTTTGTCTCAACATTGTTTATTTTCAGCGTTTTCATTAGTTGGGCGTTGTAAATCAAGTTCACAGTTTTTTGATTTGTGCATTCCTTAGACATGTGCCAGTTCTGATTGCAATGGAAGCATTTCAAATCGGCTGAACAATCTTTACGCAGATGCTCCATCGATCCGAAATTAAAAAAAAATTATGTTTCTTGTCAGCTTTTCCATTTTTATCGTGCTTGTTGTGCTCATTCTGCTTGTCCGGTTTTTTGTTTGATGGAATTGTGTTCTTAGCTGTATATTTAGTTTTCATCACACTTTCGTACATAGTGTCCTGAAGTTCTTTTAGTGACTTGCATTGGTATTGCAATGCAAAGTATACTTAAAAGCAGTCTGCAATTTTAGGCCTCGCACTATGTACTTTATAACCGACTCCGTATCGATCATCCTTTGTGCAGTACGTACTTATAAAAACTTTCCTCTTTTTGTTTTGGTCTCTTGGCCATTGCTTTGTGTACATTAGCGCTGCACACATATGCAAATCGAAACTCATCGAACAACGGGAGGACTCTCTTGAGATTCTGATCGATACGGACGTGTTTAACATAATCAGCGCGAAAAAACCATAAAAAACGGGGACAGTCCAGCTGGAACAAGCCTAAATTGCACAGAGCCACACCGTGGGAACGTGTAATTGTTCGGCTGAGCGAACCAACCAAAAGCAAGTGTGTTAAAAAGGTCAATTTCTCAATACAATTTCTCATTTTTTCCTTTTCCGATTGCACTATTTGCGGTGGGAGGCCCACCTGTTAAATCAGCCGGTGGAGCTGACAACTCATCGCAGACCAACAGTGCTGCCAGATCTGGTGATCGGGAACTTAATGGACAGAGCAGCGGGCTTCAGAAGATCCGTCAGAAGATCCGATAACACAGTGCTTTCGGAGAAAGTTGGTCTAAAAATAAGATTGGCTGATTGAATGTTGTATGAATAAGGCCGATCCATAATTGTAGGAAATGAGTACGTTGTTTGAAAGAAAGTTGCGAATAGATCGGCAATACCCTGATCAGAAGTCTCAGATACATTTTCAAACGAAATTAGGGGGGGAGAAGATACCTGCTTACGCTTAGTTTTTTTTTTTTTTTATAACATTCTTAATTTGTATTTAAAATCTGTCCAAGTGGACAATCATTCATGGTTTGGGGGAGACCTTGACTTAAGGGAGGTACATGGAATGTATATCTTATGAGGTTGACTTAGGTGTCTATTGGTTGGGGAGGTCAAGCGGGTGTTTCCTTTTCAGGCGTCTTGGGGATTGCCTATTATCTAGGAGGTTGATGGCCAGGTGGTTGGGGTGGTTGTCCAGTCTTTTTATGTATCTTCCGCTGAGACGGGTGATCTCCTCTGCTACACATCTAATTCCAAGCTCTTTATGGATTATTGAGTTTTCGTGGTACGGGTGGGCGTTCGAAACTGTTCTCAGGCATTTATTCTGAAAGCGCTGGATTTTGATGCGGTTCAAACAGCTTGCCGTGCCCCACAACTGTATCCCATATGTCCAGATTGGCTTCAGCACTACCTTGTAAATAAGCAGCTTGAATTTTACTTTGAGCTTGGACCTTCTTCCCAATGCAGTTGCTTAAGCCGTAATTGGCCTGGTTGCGCTTGTTGATTAGGTGTGGACGCCATGTGAGCCTGCGGTCCAGTGTCAGCCCTAGATATTTGGGAGTGTTATTCGTTGGGATGGTTTCCCCGTTGAGTGTGATGGGGGGCATTCTCCCCTGCGTAGTGCGAAGGTTGTTTGTGAAGATTTCTCAGCGTTGACCCCGATGTTCCATAGTTTCAGCCATGGACTGAGGGCATTCAGTTGCCTCTGGATGATGGCTGATGCTTCCTGAGGATCTGTGGCGGACGCTAGGAAGGCGGTGTCATCGGCATAAATGGCTACTGTGAGGTTCCGGGTGTGTGTATAAGATGGGTCCAAGAACACTGCCTTGTGGTACTCCTGCTCTTATGCGCCTAGGGGTGCTGATTGATGATCCGCATCTCACTCGGAATTCTCTTCCCTCTGTATATGACTTGAGGAAGGCGAAATGGGAACTTGGGAGGTGGGATTTAATTTTGAAAAGTAGTGCAGGGTGCCAGACTCTGTCAAACGCCTGTTTGACATCCAGCATTACGGCGCAGCAGTACTTCTTCTTTTCGAAGGCCTCAAGTATGGTCTCAACAATCCGGTGGCATTGCTCAGGTGTTCCATGAAGGCGTCTGAAGCCAAACTGGTGATCAGGGATCAGACCGGCCTCGTCCAATACTGGCAGTACTCTACGTAAAAATAGTCTTTCAAGTATTTTAGAAAGGATTGCCAGCAAACTAATCGGACGATACGATGCTAGGTTGTCTTCAGGTTTCCTAGGCTCGAGGAGGACAATTACTTCCGCTCGCTTCCACTCTTTAGGGAAGTACCCTAGACGGATGTTGGCAAGCCTTTGGGAACAGATTAGGGGCAACATTTTTAGTGCTGTTGCATCGATACGGTCAGGACCCGGTGACTTGCCATTTTTTAGGGAGGCGATCTCCTGCGCAATCTCCTCTGGTTCGACGGGCTGTATTGGCAGGCCAGGAGCACTTGGGCTGTCTATGAACCTTATGGTTGCAGCTCTCTCTTCGCCAGTGCATCTGTCGAACGGTGAGAATGCACAATGTAGATGATCAGCAAAGGCTTCTGCTCTTTCGACCTCAGTCCGACACAGGGAACCGTCCACTTTGCGCACGGGTGATATCTTCTTCGCAGTTCTTTTTATGTGACTCGTGACATTCCACAGATTGTGTTGCGGGTCTCCAGGTTCCAGCTCCATAAGGAATCTATGATTAAATCGCTAACATCATATCTTGCAGTAATTTTTCTACCATGTTTAAATAAACATAGCGTATGTTTTACATGCAAGGTCACTACTTTACGTACTTCGTCATTGTTTATGACTTCATATACGTTGCGCTTAGAAGCTTTCTCTATAGATTGCGTAGGCAATTCTATTTCTTTGTTATCCGCGCGGATTTTCTGTCTATTTTGGTATCTAGTAGTGACTTTCATAATATTTCCTGTGATATTTTGTAGATCTTTAATGGTTATTCTTGATAACGCATCAGCTACATGATTGTCTTTTCCCTTTAGATATTCAACTGTGAAATCATACTCTTCTAATTCTAGCCTCATACGTGTCAGTTTAGAACTCGGATTTACCATTGAGAATAGGTATATTAATGGTCTGTGATCTGTTTTTATTGTGTTTTAAGTGTTTTCCATAAATATATGGTCGAAAATGTAATATTGCCCAGTGAATTGCAGCTAATTCCTGCTCAGTTGTACATTTATTACTTTCTCCCTTAGTGAAAGCTTTTGATGCGTATGCAATGGGAAGTTGAAGTCCGTTATGGTTTTGAGTTAAAACCGCTCCGCACGCTTGTTTACTTGCATCAGTAATTATACAGAATTCTTTGCTGAAATCAGGATATTGTAGCAAGGTAGGTTCCATGAGTTTTGTTTTTAAATATTGGAATGCATTTTGGCATTCATCTGTCCATTCGAAAGGAACATTCTTTTTATATAATCTTGTAATGTGCCGTGAATAATCGGCGAAATTTTTTATGAAACGTCTATAATAATTGCAAAATGCTATGAAACGTCTAGCGCTGTCCGCATCGTGCGGCGTAGGGTAATTCTTAATGACATCATATTTCTTGTCATCTGGGAGTATTCCTTTATCTGTACATTTATGACCAAGAAAAGTCACCTCATGCATAAAAAATGAACATTTTTCTGGATGCAACTTTAGATTGTATTTCCTACATTTCTCAAAAACGTCTGTTAAGTTTTTAAGCATATGCTTTTCGGAACAACCTATAACTATTAAGTCATCCATATAAAGGATAGCTTGTCCTTCAAATCTTTGGTGGCACGATTAAGTGCTGTCTTGTCCCTGGGGTTGCGCGATGAAAACCAGACTCTTCTGAGGCGCCATTTTTGGGCCACGAGGGCCGCGATTTCCGGAGACCACAAGTGCACGTCTCTTTTAGGTATTCTCGGGGTAGTCGGAGGAGGTGAATTCGCAAACTCAGCAGCATTGTGCATCTCTTTGGTTAGTTTTTCTATGGCCGCATCTATGTTGCTTGGTGTGGAAAGAGGGGGATCTGGGTACAGGGAGGAAAGCATCCAAAACGTAAACTTGGGGGCATTTGTGTGTTTTCCGGTGAGTCTTCTAGGCGGGGTTTTTCTGAGGACGGGGATGTTTAGGAGCAAGGTTACTGCGCTGTGGTCAGATAGCAGTTTATCATAGCTTGAGCATGTTATCTTAGAGTGTCCAATGCACTTGGAGACGGCGAAGTCCAGCAGATCCGGCTGCTTTGAAGGGTCGGTAGGCCAGTGTGTGGGTTCTCCAGTGGAGTGGCAGTCCAGACTCTTCCGCTGCAGGTACTTATAGAGCTTTATGCCTTTGGGGTTGTTTGTGCGGGACCCCCACCAGGAGTGTTTTGCGTTAAAGTCTCCGGCTGCTATAAACCGAGGACCGAGGGACTCGAAGAAGTCCTGAAGGTGGGTCTCGGTTATCGAGTGTCGGGGTGGGAAGTAAACCGCACCAATGGTGATATCTCCCTGTGGGCTAGAAATCCTGGTCACGGCGCACTGAGCCCATTCCGCCTGAAACGCGGGAAGTTCCGTGTACTGAATGCCACTCCTGATGAGCATAGCTGCTCCTCCGCGTGCTCTGCCAGATGGATGGTTGGCATGTAACAGTTCGTACCCGCTAATGTTAAAGTAGGATCTGGGACAAAAGTGGGATTCCGAAACTAGAAGAACATCGATATTGTCTGTTTTGATGAGATGTTCTACTTGGGCTTTGCTCCTCTGCAGGCCGTTTCCAACAAGTATTTTATTAACATTAGATTAACTAATGTAAATAGTGAACATTATCTGGTTTAGGAGAAGTTTAATAATATTTTAGAATATATTTTAATGTTCTTTTTAAGACACTTTGATTTATTGGGAATGCTGGTCCAAAATGTCAGGGCATATTTATAAAAGTTCAAAAGTGCACCTCAAATGTACATATGTATATGTTGGTTGTTGGAGTTTTGTAAATTTGTTTTCTATAACTTTGATACAATTTATTTTATGCTTCGACATTTAAATTGAAAATAATAATACTGAATGCAAGAGCATTCAAGGTAAACGATAACAAAACATGTGATACGAAAACATCACGATTCAACGACGACATCCATTGTATCCTTGATCGGATTACCCCACTCCCTGGCCATAATCATGATTTCGTTCATGGATAGCTTGGGACCGATCAGGGGGTTCAGCTGTGTCATGTAACAGCAGAGCCAGAAAAGCCAGCAGGTGACCGCGGTCAACATAAGGCAGCACTGAGTCACCCCCTTGTTGGGACCTCGAGCGAAGAAGGGGCAGATGATGCCAATGAAGGCCCAAATGCTGGTGATAACGATCGGTGGCACCCACTCGGAATTCATTTTGCAGGTCTAAAGAAATGGATCTATGTGGTTTAAGGCAAAATAAAAAATAAAAGGGTGGACAATGCGATCACGAAACTTTTTCTCGAGCAGCGAATATCACATGACATGACATGATTTGCGTTCCAAAGAACTATGTTAAGACTTATTTGCATTACTTTCTGTTGAGGATGGGAGCTATAAACTGCATCATCTGCGAGAACATCTGCGAGATGAACTTTTCCATCATCCTCTCAATCGATCCTTCCAAGCGGGCCAGCATCGAATCAAATTGGTTGGGTTGTGGGGCTTCGGGAGTGGTATGAGGGGTTTGTTGGGGATTCGTTGGCTGTGTCACTTGGTTTCCTAGGAGTACGTCCCTATAACTTGTACCATTAATGATAGTTGGTATCTGGATGAGAGGTGGTTTGTTGCTACTCTCAACGGGTCTGGCTTTAGGAGATTGCTGCGCCTTTGCCTTTTTGTAGGCAGGGCATCCTCTGAACGACGCAGGGTTATCAGCTTGGCAATGTAAACAGCATGCTTTCTCGTCTTTTTTTTGGTGCATGACCTAGAGTCATGAGAATCACCAAAGCAGTAGCGCTGGGTGTGTCCGAACCCTTGGCATCTGAAACATTGTGGAATATCGTTGAACTTCAGTGGGGGCTCTAAGGTGACGACTGACCTGCAAATCCTCTTTATTTTGAAAACCTCTGTGTTGTTGCTCGCTGGTTCTAGATTAACAAAAAAGATCCCCTGTGGTTGTTTGGATTTCCTGCCAATGGGATTGTGCAGATCCCTCACAGTATGGCCGTATTCGTGGAGTTCTTCTTTGATTTCAGTCTGGTCCGTTGAGTGGTAAAGTCCTTTGATGACCGCCCTGTAAGCTCTCTCGTCCTTTGGTTGGAAGGTGCGTGGTCTTTTGTTATGTGCCACGAGATGCTGGCGTAGGGCTGTGTAGGACTCCTTGTCTGGCATCATTACGCGTACGTTATTATTTCTCTCCGTTTTATAGGAGAAATCCTTTTCGGATCCGACTAAAGTCGATATCATCTTGGCAACCGCTGTAATGTCGGTCACGCCTGGGATGTAGATCGGGGGAGGCTTGAGGGTCTTCGGGATCGGGATTGGTTTCTCTTCTGTTTTAGATGCCACTGCCTCTGAGGGTGTTTCGGGTTCGTCATGATCGTCGTCATCTTTGCTTGAGAGGAGGGCAAAGGGGTTGTTTGCCAGCTTGCTGCGCAGAACTGCGCTGGTGCTAGGTATGACGTTTGGCTTCTCTCCTTGCCTATTACGCGCGGACTTGCGCTTGATCTCGCTGGACTCCGAGAAAGAAGAGCTCCAGCTTGAGTCTCTGCTCGAGCTGCACTTTCCTTGCTTTGAGGGCCTTCTTACAGGGCATTGTTTTGCCGAGCTTGATGGCACGCGTCGAGGCCTGCCAGTCCATACTCTAGGTTGGCGTTCTATAACGTTTATGCAGATAATAAGTCACAGCAGCAACGGCAGCGAAAGGGCAACGGACACAGTGGGACTTCGCTCTTGGCAGCCCGACCCGGCCCGTAAAATGCTCAATCCACCAAGGGAATAACAAAACACAAAATTCCGAAAAATAATTCAATTTAAAACCGAAAACAAAGTTCCTTTTGGATGAACGATTTTTCAATGAGTGTTAACAAAATTATAAAACTGCTTCGGATCCTGTGGAAACTGGATCCGACAACGGTGTATATAATTCTTATTATTCTCAGCGTTATGCACGGTGAAATTTGACCGAGCTATTAAGTATCTTGAGAAAGTTACATTGCAGCCAGTTTTCTTATGTCTCTTAAGGAGTCTATTTTTAATGTATTTTAAGTTTTTAAGGCTCTTTGTAAACCTAGAAGGGTCGGTCGAGGCGGATGGATACTTCCATGGCACGCAAGAGTCGAATAAAGCTTTAAGCGTTTTGTAGAATGTTTCTAAAACGATATTAATTTCGGTGCATTCCCAGAGATCGGACCAATTAAATGTATCGGCCTTGCGAAAGCAGCGAGTTTTATGAACTCCATGGCGAGACTGAAGGTTACTTACAGTAAGGGTTTCAATCGACACCTCAAGCGTTGGGTGGTAAGGATCTTCTGGGAACGAAAGTGGCATAGCGCTGGAAACGGTTATTCCATCTGGGTCAGAAACGAAACATAGATCTAAAAGGCGACCTAAAGAATTCCTTACGTGGTTTATTTGACCAAGGGATATGTCGAACATACCCTCAGTAAAATCATTATGTGTTGAGAGTGATAAAGATGGTGAATTCTCGATGTTTGACCAGATAAGTTTAGGTAAATTGAAGTCTCCTAGAGTCACTAACAGGTCACTGTCGGACATGCGATTAGAAACCAGCTGAATGGCAGATAAGTGGTGCCAGTATGTAGGCTTTGGGAGTTAAATCCCACAGGCTTATTAATTTTTTTTTGAACTGTACTCGGCTGATGTTCTTGTACGAATATGTTCTCCGGCCAAAAGCTGGGCGAACAGATTATATCGAACATCGGCAAAGGTACACGTATCTTAAAAGATGACGTAAGCCTTGAGCAAGTATATTTAAATTTCCTAATGTCCTCCACTCTAACAACGGCGTTAGATTTAGCTTGGATATATGCCGAGATATCAATCTCTGAGGTGTCAGGGGCCAGCCGTGGAATAAATATGTGTTTAGAGGGGAGAATCACCTGTAAGGGCTTTGGTGTTACGGATGGTAAGACCGCGACATCAGTCCGTACGGTGGGTCCGGACGGTGGTTTAAGTGATACCCTGGATGGTAATTCAGACGAGTTATGCTCGATTATTGAGTCAAATTCCGAAACCACATTTGTGTTTCCAACTCCTGCTCTTGGGGTAGTAAGAGCTATGAGCGGCTGCATGGTCGTCGGCTCATCGGGCTGAATAGCGATGAATATGCATACGGAGTCCCTAATAGCAGTTTTCTTACGCTTTGAAGATTCATTTAACAGGTATAGGCTGCTAAATTGGGAATCCAGCGCAGAGATTTGGTCGTTGATTTTACGGAAACCACCGATCAACTCTTTGAAACCGTTTTTAGTTTGCCGCATGAACGTTCGCATTTCTTTTTGAACCGCGCGACATCCATTGCAGCAAAAGTGGAAACCAGCGTTTCTAGAGATTGCATCCAAAACTGAGGCGGTAAAACCGGCAAATTTCGTATGTACTACGTTTTCACACAGCCAACAGTGGATGCTAGGCTGGGACGCGGAAATCGGCTTATTGCACGATTTTTTAGCGCAGATGCTATAAAATTCCATTATACAAATTTTTTTTGATAAAAACTAGAAATTTAATATATGTAAAAAAATATATTGACAACATATAATTAATTTTAGACAAACTAGTAGCCTTAAACCACTGTACTGCGATACAAGAGAGAGGTAATGGAAAAAAAATAGCGCAAACTAGGAGAGAGAGAGTTATTGCAAAAGTAGAAATTGCAGTAAACGTAAGAAAAGGGAATAGAAATAAATAGGGCACAGTACCTTACTTGGGTAAATAATAAAATAATTTAAACACACCAAATACGGTACCGCGCAGACGCGAGTGCGAATGGAATCGTTTTAAGTATTAGATTTAAATAATCGGTTTAAATAATAAACGGTGTTGATATTTAAATCTCGATGAATGTTTTCGTTCCTTATATACCAAGGAGCACCAGTGATGAGTCTAAGTGTCTTAGATTGAACTCTTTGAATTACTTCGATGTTACTACGAGTGGCATTTCCCCAAAGTTCAGAGCCGTATTTCCATATTGGCTTGATCACGGTGTTATAGATAAGTATTTTGTATTCAAGGCAAAGAGGGGATTGAGAGTTGATTAGCCAATGGAGCTTGTTGGTCTTCAACTTTAGTTGAGTTTTTTTGGCTGCTATGTGTGAGCGCCAGGTGAGTCTCCTGTCAAGATGGATACCCAAGTATGTGACGGTGTTTGACTGGGGGATTCGTGCTCCGTTTAGAGTAAGGTGGGGACAGGTTTGTCTGTTCAGTGTGAATGTTACGTGTTTACATTTACTTTCATTTACTTTAATTCTCCAGTTAGCTAACCATTTTTCAAGAGATTCCAAATGATTTTGTAGAATAACAGTTGGTCCAAGGGGACATTTACTCCGGCTAAGAATGGCAGTGTCATCTGCAAAAGTTGAAGTGGTAAGTTCATTCAACAAAAAAACATTCAGTTTGTCGGAATGTCCGATGTGTATAGTGTATATAGAATGGGACCGAGAACGCTTCCTTGAGGGACTCCAGCTTTGATTTCACGCTCAGCAGATGTTGAGGCGCTGCATCTTACGGAGAATAATCTTTTATGCAGATAGGATTCGAGGAGTTTGTGCATACTATTGGGGATTAATGTTTTGATCTTGTACATGAGTCCATCGAGCCACACCCTGTCAAACGCTTGGGCAATATCAAGAAATAAAGCAGAGCAGTATTCTCGTTGTTCAAACGCAGAGCGTATTTCCGTGGTGATACGGTTTACATGTTCTATTGTACCATGTTTTTCTCGTTCATTTTCATAAGTGAATTTGATTAAGCGATGTAGCGCACAAACAAAACTGCCAAGTGAAGCTAATCATCGAGTGTAGGTCGAAACACCGTTACATCCAGAAAAACTGACTGGTGCGCTTTATGATCTGGTGAAATCATTTGTCCGTACTTCTTCAAAAACGATGATGGCCAGAACGTTACAGTCAATGATGATCGTCATAGACCCATGATTACTAACTTTTTCATTTCTGAATTGAACAACCATGATGTCCAGGCAATATGTCACACAGGTCGTGCCACAATCGTTTTATTGAAAGACACGTTTGGTGACCGTCAATTTCACGTTTTACCAGTGAATTAACCTCCACGATTTTGGGATTCAACACCGCTAGACTTTTTCTGTGAAGCTAATTAAAGTCATTGACCAATGCACATATTCCACAAACGCTTAACCATTTTGAAGACAACATTCGCCGTGTTATTGCCAATATACAAAGGTTGGGAAAAGTAATCGAAAATTAGAAGTCCAGATTGGACTACATCTGAGTGACGATCATATGCCAGAAATCATATTTAAAATGGAATGCTATAAAATTATTTTTCGCATAAATAAAATTCACGTCAATCGAATAGTCCATAGTTTTTTTGATGCAATTTTTAAGTCTAAAAAAACTCCCTTTATTAGTTTCATAGTTTGGCTAAGGTTTTTTGTTTTCATTAGTATGAATCCGTTGTTTAGTTTATTATGATTCAGTTGCTCCGTCACAAACTGTATCAATGATTTTTGTTATCACAAATGGGTATATAGGTTTAGGGATAGTTTTTCATTAGAGTTTTTTCTTTACATTATTAAGGATTTTGGTCCTCTTGTTGTGTTATTTAAATTTTTTGTTTCTGTCTATATTAAATTTCAGAGTGTTTTTATGTGGTTGGTTTGCAGATAAGAAGTTTTTATGTTTTTTGCTTTTCTGCTCGTTAACGAACTGTTTATACAGTTTTTTTTAGATGTAATATAGAGATAACACGCGAAGAAGGTGATAGTCCGCGGTCCCGTCCTATCTGGGTGAAGGGTAACTTCGTACTCTGTAGTGAGATGTAATTTGTTATGTCCCATGACCACATGATCGGTGCTAAATTCCCCCAAGGCAGCGTTTTTGGCCCCACATTATATAGCCCTTACACAGTCGATCTTTGCTATCGACACAGCAATACTTAGAAAATATACTTGCAAACAACTCAAACAACTTATTTGCTGGGTTTTTTGCAGCACATGGTGTTCAGGTACCTGTTTAGCAGCGATCACTGTTGATGTACATGTCTTAATGATGACCAACTTGCAAAGGGTTTTCGTCGGTAGGGTAACTACGACTCCTTCTCGGTACATCTCCTTAAAGTAGCATTAGAGACGACCACTTTCGACGCCAAAGGATGCACAACCCATTCTAATTTGGTTTTCCTGATCAGCGGATGTTCATATCCGAGCGTTATCTATTGAGTGTGCAAAAAAGTATTGGTAATGTTCGGCCCAAAACTATAAATCGACTCGATGTGTCACGCTATATTGGTGGTATCTTGTCTGGCATTTAGATTGGAAGTGAAAGCTGATTAGGAAGCAGCTTCTGGAGTACGAAAACTTCAATCTAAATTTTAGTGGTTGGCTGCTTAGTAATGCTTAACACAGTGGCGCTCGAACTTTTTACAATTGTAATTTCTTGTAACCCGAACGTTTAAGTAAGCCGGCGGGAGATTGGGTTCACCTTTGACCCAGAGTCAAGTAAGATTTATAAAGTACGCTCTACCACATACATTGCCTGTGAGAACCAAGCGTTACGTCTGCCGGTTGTAGACTGAAATACCTGATTTTGACCGGCGATTTGAGCTGTGCGCTAGAATTTCAATGATGGCAGGAACCGTTGGTACCCGTACACCAGTTATGACACTTTTTTTCTCGACAGTTCTTGAGCGATGAATATGCGATGGTTCTTTTGGTCAAAGTGGTGTCAACAAACTTTGCTGACACACGTCTCATACCCAAAACGTTAAAAAAAATTAAATGACACGAGCCAAACGATATTCATTTATTAAATTAAAACAGAACGGGAAATAACTATCTTAATCATAAATCGAACTTACATCTCCATGACAGATAAATAACGTTGTAATGAAAACAGTTCCCCGATATAACCAACAGCAGTCAAATGTCGATTCCACGAAGGAAATCCGTAAACATTATCCTCTCAGAAAATCGACTTCATCCAATTATATCAGCATTTTAAGTTTTCTAACTACACTTGCCTTAGTGACCAAAACACGTTTAGTTTAAAATAAAATATTTTAAACATTGTTAAAGCTAGATAACTTTTGGTATACACAATATGTATGTATCCAATTTTGGATATGCACAAAAAATTTGGTCGAACAAGGTTACAAAAAAACATGGAAGTTTTTCAAGATTGACGGTTAATTAGCATTGACCACTACTGCATACATTTTTTAACGGTAGAAAAGAAGAGCTTACTTCAAAAAATTAATTTAATGGGGATCAGGCCAAGGACTTACCCAAAGTTCTAAGGACTTACCCACAGTTAAGTTTCCGGAATAATGTGCATAAAATGCAAAATTTGTAATTTTCATCAATATTTATTTTATTGCCTTCATATAAATTATTTAAATTAATTTAATGGGCATCAGGCCAAGGCCTTACCCTAAAACAGTTAAGTTTCCGGAATAATGTGGATAAAATCCAAAATTTGTAATTTTCAACAATATTTATTTTTGTTGAGAATATTAATATTACTGGCAACGCTGCATGTCCCTTTTTAAATTACGTCTGCCAACCCCTGACTAGAACTTCGCTTTTTGTTAAGAGATCAGTAAGTCGTAATCCGTAGTCGAATGAAGTTATAATAGATATACCATATATCAAATAAAGATTCTTACATTTCCTAATAAATTGACCTCGAACAGGTTATGGGCCCAGGAAACGTGTGCGTGTGAAATTGAATAATTCGTCTTTAGAATATTCTGGAGTTTCTGGACACGCATGTACATATATGTATATGTATGTATTGATAGACTCGGTGTGTGAAAAACACGTGTTTTTAGCAAATCTTGTGAAAGTTAGTTGTTCGTGCGCGATTTTTCTGGACAAGTGATGCTCAAAATTAATTCGGGAATGTTCGCCATAAAAAAGCTGCACGATGACAATTATAGTGCATGGGCTATTCAAATGAAAAGCATTTTGATACATACTGAATTATGGCCAGTTGTATGCGGTAGCTTAACAAAAAGCGAAAATGAGAGCGAAGAACAAAATGCGCAGTTCGACGCCAAAGACGACAAAGCGCTTGCGAGCATCATGCTGTGCATAAAGCCGTCACAAATAAATAATGTGAAGCACTGTAAAAGAGCATTGGAAGCGTGGGACAAATTAAAGGAAGTACATACGCCAAAAGGCCCCGCGCGTCGTATTAATTTGTTTAAACAATTGTTATTTTAGGAAATGGGTGCAAATGATAGCATTGGAACGCATGTGAATAGTTTTTGCGATATTGTTGAAAAACTGCAAGAAATACTGTTAACGGTTATTGATGAAATGCTTGCGATCATTTTGTTGTCAAGTTTAAATGATTCATTCGAGAACTTTGTTTTTGCCATCGAATCGCGTGACGTGTTGCCTAGTGTTAGTGCACTGAAAGTCAAATTGCTTGAAGAAGGCGAAAGAAAGAAACCATGTGATGAATATACAGAGGGAAGTGAGCAGAAAATATTTGCAGCACGTACGGATAAACGGTCAAGCAAGACAAACGGTTCTTCAAACACACAACAGAGAGGCAAATCGAATGTCACTTGTTGGTCGTGTGGTCGTCGCGGTCACATTGCGGTAAATTGTAAAGTGAAAGAGAAGTCGACTAACCCAGAAGAAGAAGATAAGTCCATAAAGAAAACAAATTTCACTGTTTTGACTGTGGCTACGAATAATGAGCTAGCAAAAGAAATGGTGTTTGGATAGTGGTGCAACCGCCCATTTGTGTTGTGCTCGCTCGATGTTTATAGAATTTTATGAGCATAAAGAAAAGATAATGCTAGTTGGAAATAATTCTATTTGTGCGGAAGGTCGTGGGACCGTGCGCTTGTATTGTACGTGAAAGAACTGCAGTGCAATTTTATGTCTGTCGCGAAAGCCAACAAAAATGGACTTAAAGTAATATTTGAAAACAGGGCCGGAGAAACACTTCTGAGTGGGGTGAGGAGCTCTGAAATTTTGTATGCCCCCCTTTTACAACATCATTCAACATCATTCACGGATTTTGCAAAGGTTTTCCGGTGATGAATTCCTCACCCGCTCAGATTTCGCATGAGGAGTGTTCCTCACCCGACATACACCTTCCGCCGGCCCTGTTTGAAAAAAATGAAGCGAAAATAATGGACAGACATGAAGTTTTGTTTAAAGCACATATTTGAATATTAATATATATATTTGAAAGCGAAATAAAAAAGTGTTTAATGTCGCAGCCTATAAGAGCGCAAATGGAAAAATGGCACAATCGGTTCGGTCACCTGAACTACACAAGTTTACAAAGGATGGCCAGAAATGGCATGGTGTTCGGCTTGGATGCAATCATGAGTTTTGATATAAATGGTTTTGATGGTGTGCGGAGTGTGCCAATAGAACATTGGTGGAGATGCCACGGAGCATGCTAGTTCATGCGTCTGTTGACGAGATGTTTTGGGCAGAGGCTATTAACACGGCTGCCTATCTGCGAAATCGATCTGAGACGTCAACGTTGCCTGCAGTGACGCCGTACAAGGCGTGGTCGGGTAAGAATCCATCACCTGAGAGTGTTTGGCGCGAGGGCGATTGTACTGGATAAAACTCACCGGAAGAAGTTCAAACCAAAAGGTGTTGAATACATGTTGGTCGGATACTCCGAGACTGCGAAGGCGTATCGTTTGCATAACTTTGAAAAGCAAACGATTATTGATGCTAGAGATGTCATATTCTTAGAAGATGACTACGTAAAACGTGACAGCAAGGGAGCCGCAAACGTTGCTGACGTGAAACTAGCTGAACTTCAAAACCAGTCAGCGTGTGACGCTGTTGATCTGCAGTTTGATGACTTTGTGGCAGATAAGGTGAATCCTGTTATAGAAGCTGCGGCCACTGAAAAGAGTCATCACGCTGAAACTGAGGGAGTAGCGGAAGAAACCGACGACAACAATCAAGGAGGCCGTAAGAGAGGCCCAGGGCGACCTAAAAACCTATATACTGGTCAACCTGGACGGCCACGTAAACAATACAACGTGGTGAATTCCATAGCTGCCGATGACATTCAGGTGCCAAATACAGTCAGCGAGGCGTTGGGCGAAGGCTAAGGAATATAGAGATATTCGATGCAGAAAGAGATTGATTCGCTGCGTGCCAACAATACATGGTCATTGGAAGAGCTACCTAAAGGTGAAAAGCTGATTGGCTGTAAATGGGTTTTGTCTGTGAAGAGAGATCACTTGAGCAAAGTTGAGCGATTTAAATCCCGGTTGATCACTTGAGCAAAGTTGAGCGATTTAAATCCTGGTTGATCGCAAAGGGTTGCGCTCAACGTTTTGGCATTAATTACAATGAAACGTTTTCTCCTGTTGCACGTTATTCATCAATAAGGTTGGTGATAGCCCTGGCTGTTGAGTACAAAATGTACATGCATCAGATGGACGTGGCGTCCGCGTACCTGCAAGCTGACAGATGTGGTATATGTGAAGCAACCGGAAGGGTTTGTGGATAATAGCGATCCTGAGCGCGTGTTGAAGTTACACAAGTCATTGTACGGTCTCAAACAAAGCGGCCGTATCTGGAACGAGAAGTTGGACGAGATGTTTCAGGGATTTGGCTTTGTTCCTTGCGTTAGTGAACCTTGCATATATACACGAAAGGCTGGAAATAACTTCACTATTATTGCCGTATACGTTGACGTTAATAGTGGCGAGTTCGAACAAACAAGAACTGAATATCGTGAAGGCACTTGTATCTGGCGCGTTCGATGTGGTCGATGGCGGCGTCCTCAAACATTTCCTGGGTATGGAAATCGGGCGCGATGGTGAGCTTGGCAGTATCCATATTGGCCACAAACAGTTTATTGAGAGTCTTTTCAATGAGTACGGTATGCAGAACTGTAAGGCGAACGCGTTACCATTGGAGGCAGACTTTCAAGTAAAATGTAATGAATAAAGCTACCAACGTGTCAACCAAAAGGCGTATCAGTCATTGGTTGGCTCACTGATGTATCTGGCGATGCCAACCCGGCCAGATATCCTACATTCCGTAACGAAGCTTGCACAACGGAATGTCGACCCGCACAAGTAGCATGAAGTAGGTGCCAAACGAATATTGCGATATTTGAAGGGCACCACAGAGCTGAAGTCCATCCATGGTTATGTCGACGCGTACTGGGCTGGAGATAGCAGTGATCGGAAGTCCTTTAGTGGTTTTGATGGTGTGCGGAGTGTGCCAATAGAACATTGGTGGAGATGCCACGGAGCATGCTAGTTCATGCGTCTGTTGACGAGATGTTTTGGGCAGAGGCTATTAACACGGCTGCCTATCTGCGAAATCGATCTGAGACGTCAACGTTGCCTGCAGTGACGCCGTACAAGGCGTGGTCGGGTAAGAATCCATCACCTGAGAGTGTTTGGCGCGAGGGCGATTGTACTGGATAAAACTCACCGGAAGAAGTTCAAACCAAAAGGTGTTGAATACATGTTGGTCGGATACTCCGAGACTGCGAAGGCGTATCGTTTGCATTACTTTGAAAAGCAAACGATTATTGATGCTAGAGATGTCATATTCTTAGAAGATGACTACGTAAAACGTGACAGCAAGGGAGCCGCAAACGTTGCTGATGTGAAACTAGCTGAACTTCAAAACCAGTCAGCGTGTGACGCTGTTGATCTGCAGTTTGATGACTTTGTGGCAGATAAGGTGAATCCTGTTATAGAAGCTGCGGCCACTGAAAAGAGTCATCACGCTGAAACTGAGGGAGTAGCGGAACAAACCGACGACAACAATCAAGGAGGCCGTAAGAGAGGCCCAGGGCGACCTAAAAACCTATATACTGGTCAACCTGGACGGCCACGTAAACAATACAACGTGGTGAATTCCATAGCTGCCGATGACATTCAGGTGCCAAATACAGTCAGCGAGGCGTTGGGCGAAGGCTAAGGAATATAGAGATATTCGATGCAGAAAGAGATTGATTCGCTGCGTGCCAACAATACATGGTCATTGGAAGAGCTACCTAAAGGTGAAAAGCTGATTGGCTGTAAATGGGTTTTGTCTGTGAAGAGAGATCACTTGAGCAAAGTTGAGCGATTTAAATCCCGGTGGATCACTTGAGCAAAGTTGAGCGATTTAAATCCCGGTTGATCGCAAAGGGTTGCGCTCAACGTTTTGGCATTAATTACAATGAAACGTTTTCTCCTGTTGCACGTTATTCATCAATAAGGTTGGTGATAGCCCTGGCTGTTGAGTACAAAATGTACATGCATCAGATGGACGTGGCGTCCGCGTACCTGCAAGCTGACAGATGTGGTATATGTGAAGCAACCGGAAGGGTTTGTGGATAATAGCGATCCTGAGCGCGTGTTGAAGTTACACAAGTCATTGTACGGTCTCAAACAAAGCGGCCGTATCTGGAACGAGAAGTTGGACGAGATGTTTCAGGGATTTGGCTTTGTTCCTTGCGTTAGTGAACCTTGCATATATACACGAAAGGCTGGAAATAACTTCACTATTATTGCCGTATACGTTGACGTTGATAGTGGCGAGTTCGAACAAACAAGAACTGAATATCGTGAAGGCACTTGTATCTGGCGCGTTCGATGTGGTCGATGGCGGCGTCCTCAAACATTTCCTGGGTATGGAAATCGGGCGCGATGGTGAGCTTGGCAGTATCCATATTGGCCACAAACAGTTTATTGAGAGTCTTTTCAATGAGTACGGTGTGCAGAACTGTAAGGCGAACGCGTTACCATTGGAGGCAGACTTTCAAGTAAAATGTAATGAATAAAGCTACCAACGTGTCAACTAAAAGGCGTATCAGTCATTGGTTGGCTCACTGATGTATCTGGCGATGCCAACCCGGCCAGATATCCTACATTCCGTAACGAAGCTTGCACAACGGAATGTCGACCCGCACAAGTAGCATGAAGTAGGTGCCAAACGAATATTGCGATATTTGAAGGGCACCACAGAGCTGAAGTCCATCCATGGTTATGTCGACGCGTACTGGGCTGGAGATAGCAGTGATCGGAAGTCCTTTAGTGGCTGGTCCTTCTTCGCTGCAGGGAGTCCAATTTACTTGGGAGTCCAAGAAGCAATCGGTCGTGGCACTGAGTACTACGGAGGGGAAATATGTGGCGCTTTCGTCAGCAGCAAAAGAAGCGGTGTATATTATGAAACTTGTTAATGAAATGGGCTTCGGCGATGTCCCGGTAGTGAAGATATACAGTGACAACCAGAGTGCACTGAGCCTTGCGAAGAACTTCAAATTTCATGCGCGTAGTAAGCACATAGACATTAGGTGTCATCATATAAGAGATTTGTGCAAGAATAATAAAATTGCAATCGAGTATGTACCAACGGAAAGTATGATTTCAGATGTGCTAACTAAAAACTTGTGTAATGTTAATTATACCCTTGAAAAAGGGTATTAAAATTAGGTCCAGAAATGTGTAACGCATTAAAGGAAGCATCTCCGACCCCACAAAGTATATATATTCTTGATCAGCATCAACAGCCGAGTCGATATAGCCATGTCCGTCTGTCCGTCTGTTTCTATGCAAAAAATAGACAGTAGTTTTAAAGCTAGCGTTTTGAAATTTTTACCAGATCATTATTTTTGTTGCACGCAGATCAAGTTTAAGAATTGATCGGATCGGACCACTATATCATATAGCTGCCATACAAACGACCGATATGAAAACAAGTCTTTGTATAAAAAACTTTTTTGTTTTCCAAGCTATTGCAACCGAATTTAACATTTATTCATTTGATATAGCAATACACGATTTGTAAAAGTTTGGTCCGGATCGGACTTCTATATCATATAGCTGCCATACAAACGATCGATATGAAAACAAGTCTTTGTATGGAAAACTTTTTTGTTTTCAAGGGTATACCATCTTCGGCAAGCCGAAGATAACTTTTCTCACTTGTTTTTTTAGTATGATGGGATTGCATTGAATATGTTTGAATTTGTAATGTAGACATACAGCTTTGAGAAGGAGTGTTGAGAACCCTGACTAGACCTGGCCACCCCTGACTAGAACTTCGCTTTTTGTTAAGAGATTAGTAAGTCGTAATCCGTAGTCGAATGAAGTTATAATACATATACCATAGATCAAATAAAGATTCTTGCATTTCCTAATAAATTGATCTCGAACAATTTTATCGTGGCAACTTCAAGACGAAATCTGAAGTATGTATGTATGTATGTGAAGTTCTGGTCGGCTATTTAACGGAATTGAACGCGTATCGATTGTGGTCACTAGAAAGGCGAAAAATAATTGGGGTTCAAGAGCGAATACCAGGAGTTCTACAACACTGAGCTTATCACAGATTATGGCATCCCAATCAGCAAGTCGAATGACCAGCGACAACAAAGATGCAGTTCATCCAGCGAAGCAGATTCCAATAATGGGTAGCAGCGACATGAAATAGGGCGTCCAAATCTTTTAAGGACAGGCCAAAGAGGAAGACCAAAAAAATATATATCAGCCAATTTCAATCAGAAATTTGCTTCATCAGAAGAATATTTTGCGGAATGCGAGATGGCATTTCCAGCATTCCCTTATACTAAAAGGAACTTCGTAGCAAGGGGGGCCGAAAATGCGGATCCGTAGTGCTCTTCAACGACAAAACGACAATCAGAGCGCTCAGCAAAAAGTTTCCGCTTTCATCCACGCACGAACCATATCGATGTACGTCATCTCTTCATACAGCTTACATCAAGAGGGTGGAATACAGTCAGAGCATATGCCGGCGGACTTCCTGTTATTTGCACTACAAAATTTAAACTGGGATCCTGACAATCGTCTTCCGACGTATACTTGCAGGCTTAAATTGTTGAAGCTACTTCCCCTAAAGGAGCGCCGAGCCTGTGTTGGGGACATTTTTTCTACATATGCTTATCCATGGTATGGTTGACTCCAAACACCTTTAAGACCAAATATCTTTCTCTATCCCTAATAGAATACTACTATACCTAAAACTGCTACTATATTAAAACTATACTATATTTAAAAACTATAACCTCCCATCCCATATTTTATCCCCTCAACTCTTCTTTAATGTTAACAAATCGAAAATTTTGGAATTACTCTTAGAATAGTTATATTGTAAATATATTTACCAGATCATTGTTAAATTGTTAAATAAATTAAATATACGTAGGGTCGATAATATTTTATTACCCAATGTATGGCTGCTAGCTCTTGCTCAGTGGTTGACTTGGTAGATTCCCTTTTGTAAATGATCGCGAGACGTACGCAACTGTTAAGTGTATGCCTTCATGTTCTTGTATTAGTACCGCTCTGCCCGCAAAACTCTATGCTAATATTGGGGTACTAAAGAAGGTTTAGATGCATAAGTGCGTTCTTAAGGTCATGTAATGCTTTGTCGCATTCTTCGTTCCATTCGAAACGCATTTTTTTTATATAAATGAGTGATATGTCTCGAAAAATATGCAAAATTCTAAAAACATTTTCTATAATAGTTGAAAAATGGAACAAAACGTCTGGTGTTTTCTATAATAGTTCTATAATAATTGTAACATTTTCTATAATAGTTGGAAAATGGAACAAAACGTCTGGTGTCATCTGGGTTGTTCTGCACGGGGGTATTTTTTGATTGCTTTATATTTACCTTAATCTGGTATAATCTGGTATAAAATACCCCTCTCGGTGCATCTATGTCCCAATTTGAGGCACAACTTGAATACTTTTGTTAAGTTATTATATTATGTGTTGCGTTGCGTTATAACATGTGCTGTTTTGAGCACCCTATGACGACTTAGTGTCCATGTAAACGAATGCTTGTGAAGGTTCCAATCCAGAAAAGGCCAAGGTCATCATACGCATGATCATCATCATGATAATCATGGAAGCCTGAATTAAGGTAGGCATGAAAAATATTTTGCCCTTCCCAGCTGATCCAAAATATCTTCTATTCGCGGTAGGAGGAACAGTGGCTACACAACTGCTACAGTAGGAACAACTGCTAACAGTATTTTATTATTCTGTCTGTAGTCTACCACTTATCGCCATCTTTTTTCTTTTGAGTTTGGTAGAGATTTTTTTGTAGCTATGGTAAAAGTAGTGGGCTATTGCATTCTGATACAGATAGTTTCACTATACCATCTCTGATTAGCTTTTAACTTGTTTATTTATTTTGTGGTTCTCAGCTTCTGCATTTTTAAGGTTTGAAAACTTATTGCTAGTCTCATAATTTCTGAGAAGATCAAATAAATACAGCAAAGTTAAAAAAAAAGTTTTATCGCAAAACCTCGTGTGTTTCTTTTATTGTGTCAACTAATTCGAGAGCGTCAATGAAACTTTTTAAAATTTTTGCCTTATCATCAAACTCTGGAATGAGTGACGAAGCAGTTTTGAGAAATTGAATTTTCGACTCCATATTGCTTCTTATCTGTGAGTCGTAGTCCTCTTCGTATTCCTCTTTATATTTGTACTTAAAATAAGTTTACCCTGAAAATAATGTGTTAGTATTTTTTGGGTCTAATTGGGTTAATGATTTTAATTGCTAGTTGCTAGTGCTAACAAAAAATTAAGCGGTGAACTAATTCCGCTTCTTCCTATCCTAACGTAGTAGGGTGTTGATATATTTCAGCTGCTTCGTCCTGCTGCGCCGCTTTACGCTATTTACTCGTACTTTTTATTGTTTTCAAGTTGTTTCTCTGCCACGAGGGCATACAATATATTTGTGGTTTTCTAATTGACTCTATCGTAATTTATCATTACTTTTTATACCCTGTACCCATTAAAAATGGGTGAAAAGGGTATCATAATATGGTGCAAATGTATGTAACAGGCGGAAGGAAGCATCTCCCACCCCATCAATTATATATATTCTTGATCAGCATCAACAACCGAGTCGATATAGCCATGTCCGTCTGTCCGTCCGTCCGTCCGTAACATGAACCGGGCGGTGCATTAAATCCATTATCGCCTTGCATGGCTGAGGAAATTGCACAAAACGATATCCGCGACCGTTAGTTCCTGAAACAGTCACAGGGAACGATGGATATCCATTTTATTTTCGCGCCTCAAAAGAAGATAATGCTTAAACTATCAAAGTTAAAGTTCAAAATCAAGATTTGACCGCTGCTATCACGAATTTTTGAAACACACGCAAACGTTGAGAGTTGTCATTCGGCCAAATCAATCAATATTTGTGCAAGTACGTCACAAAAGGCAGCGACATGGCTGTATTTGGTATTGCGTCGGAAAATGTGAATGACGAAATCACTGTGGCGATTATTGTTATTTCAAATTCATTAAAGATATATCCCAAAGTTGTGCATTTAGCAGTGCATTTGAAAAATGGCCAAAGAGTTTACTTCACTGAGGCTAATGCGGCACAACGAGCTAAAAGACCACTATCGACAACATTGACTAGCTTCTTTGCAATGTGTAAAGCAGATCTATTCGCAGCGAAGCTGATATACGTTGAAATGCCCAAGTATTACACTTGGAATCCATCAACAAAAAAATTCCAACGTCGCAAACAAAAAACCGCAGTTCCAGATTGGCCACAGGTGTTTTCCACTGATGCACTAGGTCGCATGTATACTATTCATCCTAGAAATGATGATTGTTTTTATTTGTGACTGCTGTTGGTAAATGTACGTAGACCAAAATCATTTGCACATTTGAAAACTGTGAATGCCCACCAATGGCAAACATATCGAGAAGCATGTCAACTATTGGGTTAGCTGGACAATTCATTTATGGAACAAATACAAAGACGACATATGTGAGAATATCTTGCATCGTTTGCGCATTCAAACAAACAATTGTGACATCCAAATAACCGATGAAATCTATAATGAAGGATTGATTCTGATTGAGGATCAATGCTTGGCTATTACAAACAAGCTACTGATTGAAGTAGGATAGATTACGCCATGTCGATCGATTCATGATGCATTCAACCAAGAATTAAATGGAGAACTTCAATTCAATGTTGATACATTGCAGGAATTCATTTGAAACAATGTACAGTTTCTGAATGAGCAGCAAAAAAAAGTATACGAAACATTAATGCAAGCGGTGGACAATAATATTGGTAGTCTATTCTTCCTGGACGCACCTGGAGGAACAGGGAAAACATTTGTCATTTCATAGATTTTGGCCACTATTCAATCAAGATGTGGCATAGCTTTGGCGTTAGTATCATTTCAAATTGCGGCGACTCTTCTAAGTGGTGGTCGCACATCACATTCTGCGCTTAAGTTGGAACTCAATTTAAAAACAATTGATAGTCCAACATTCAATATTTCCCGATCCAGTGCAAAGGGATGTTTGGGATGAGTGCACTATGGCATATAAGAAATCACTTGAAGCACTTAACTTCACACTGAAAGATCTTCGGCGAAATAACAACATCTTTGGCGGCTTGATGATATTGTTGGCAGGCGATTTCAGGCAGACGTTGCCAGTAATGTCCCGTGGAACGAATGCATATGAATTAAATACTTGCTTAAAGGCATCAACTTTCTGGAATAACGTAAAAACATTATTGCTAACCACTTATATGAGAATTCAACTTCAAAATGATCAAAGTGATGCAAAATTTTCCAAATAATTATTAGCTGTTGGTAATGGAAAAGTCCCAGTTGATGCGACATCTGGATTAACTACTCTTACCAACGACTTTTGCCGATTCGTAGACTCTCAGTTAGCTCTTATTGAAAATGTTTTCCCAAACATTAGTGAGAATTATCAGAATTATGCTTGGTTAAGTCAACAAGCAATTCTTGCCGCAAAGAATAATGATGTAGACGCACTGAATTTTACCATTCAATCAAAAATTGATGGCGATTAGGTGACATACAAATCCGTTGATTTGAAAAAGACTTATGCCAAATTTGATTGAGGCAACCATTATTAACGGAAAGTACGCAGGTGAAAATGTATGTACTCCTCGAATACCAATGATTCTTATCTTCCGTTTGACTTCAAACGATTGCAATTTCAAGTTCGCCTTGTGTTCGCAATAACAATTAACAAGTCGAAAGGCCAATCGCTTAGTATTTGCGGAATGAAATTAGAAACTCATTGTTTTTCACATGGGCATATATATAACTTATGTGCGTGTTCACGAGTTGGGACACCATCCGCTTTGTTTTTTGTTAACGTCAGACCAAAAAACAAGAAATGTGGTTTACCAAAGAGCACTTCAATGAAACGGATAATTTGCGGACACGCATAACGCTTCGATTCATTATTTACTTTGGATTCACTTTCACTAACTTACAGAATTTCAACTAAATAACTAAAACTATATGTAATCGAAATGAATTTATTACTGTTGAGGCTTGAAATAAAATTTTTCCTTTTCAAATATAAAACAAAAAAAATGTTTCTTCATCTTTTAATCACCAAATGAAAAGTTACATAACGAAGCCATCTGGTGGCGAAACGGAGTTCGTCGGGTTTGCTAAAATACGTAAGATAATACGTATAATAAAAATTCCGCAGGTAACTAAAATTTGTTAACCTTGTGAGACAAATCGTCCTCTTCCACAGGAACAAGTTCCTTATACAACCAGGTATATATATAAAATAAAACAAAAGATTCAAAATGAAGGTTTAATTTTGACTTCAAAAACACTTTTTTTGGTATTTAAAATACAAAAAATTAACCGCAATCATCCAAAAATCCATTGGTAATGAACCGCTTATGATCATTTATATATGTTAACAACTAAGTAAGTTCGTATGCAGGCTATTGCCCCACCAGTAGCTTAGTAGCTGGCTTGTCGACATAAAGTTGTGTGCTTGATGTATTGCCGCTTTTGGTAGTTTCGATCTTGCTCAGTTTTCAGTTCTGTCATAGCCCTCGGCAATTAAGCTACCTTACTCTGGTACATTATAGTCAAATTCTTTTGTTGCCTTTTATAATAACATTGCTGAACCACCAGGCCATAGTGGGCGACGTCAAACACATCATAATCTTCGTAAAAAACCAATTGATCGCAACATAGAGGCAATGGTCACGGGATCATCTTTGGATTGACAATTACATAGTTTAACAAGTGAGAAAAGTTATCTTCGGCTTTCCGAAGATGGTATACCCTTGAAAACAAAAAAGTTTTCCATACAAAGACTTGTTTTCATATCGGTCGTTTGTATGGCAGCTATATGATATAGTGATGCGATCCGGATCAAACTTTTAAAAATTATGTATGGCTATGTCAAATGAATAAATGTTGAATTCGGTTGCAATAGCTTGGAACACAAAAAAGTTTTCAATACAAAGACTTGTTTTCATATCGGTCGTTTGTATGGCAGCTATATGATATAGAGTTCCGATCCGGACCAAACTTTTACAAATCATGTATGACTCCCTTAATAGTCGCTACCTGGAACGCTAATGGCGTTTCGCGGTACAAGCTAGAACTTGCTCAGTTCTTAGCCGACAGAAACATTGACGTTATGCTACTCTCAGAGACTCACCTTACCGAAAAGTACAACTTCCAGATACCAGGATATAAATTTTACTTTACGAATCACCCTGATGACAAGGCCCATGGAGGCACTGGCATACTAATACGATTGCGAATTAAGCACCACTTCCTTGGCAATTGGCAAGAAGACTGCTTACAATGTACCTCTATAAACCTCCAATGCCATAACGGTGCTCTCACTCTGGCTGCTATCTATTGCCCACCTCGCTTCACAATCTCTGAGGAAAAATTCACAACACTTTTTGACTCGTTTGGTGAAAGGTTTGTTGCAGCTGGCGATTGGAATGCCAAGCACATGTACTGGGGATCTCGGATAGAGAACCCTAAAGGAAAACAGCTGTACAACGCAATCATCAAACCGCAACGCAAACTAAACTATGTTTCCCCGGGAGAGCCTACATACTGGCCAGCAGATCACATGAAGCTTCCAGATTTGATCGACTTTGCCATCACAAAAAGGATATCCCAATCAATGATTACAGCTGAGGCACTTCCAGAACTCTCATCTGATCAATTTTTTTTTTTTTTTTTTATAACGTTCTTAATTTGTATTTAAAATCTGTCCAAGTGGACAATCATTAAATGGTTTGGGGGGGACCTTGACTTAAGGGAGGTACATGGAATGTAAATCTTATGAGGTTGACTTAGGTGTCTATTGGTTGGGGAGATCAAGCGGGTGTTTCCTTTTCAGGCGTCTTGAGGATAGCCTATTATCTAGGAGGTTGATGGCCAGGTGGTTGGGGTGGTTATCCAGTCTTTTTATGTTTCTTCCGCTGAGACGGGTGATCTCCTCTGCCACACATCTAATTCCAAGCTCTTTATGGATTATTGAGTTTACGTGGTACGGATGGGCGTTCGAAACTGTTCTCAGCCATTTATTCTGAAAGCGCTGGATTTTGATGCGGTTCGAACAGCTTGCCGTGCCCCACAACTGTATCCCATATGTCCAGATTGGCTTCAGCACTACCTTATAAATAAGTAGCTTGAATTTTACTTTGAGTTTGGACCTCCTTTCCAGGAGCCAATGCAGTTGCTTAAGCCGTAGGTTGGCCTGGTTGCACTTATTGATTAGGTGCGGACGCCATGTGAGCCTGCGGTCCAGTGTCAGCCCTAGATATTTGGGAGTGTTATTAGTTGGGATGGTTTCCCCGTTGAGTGTGACGGGGGGGCATTCTCCCCTGCGTAGTGCGAAGGTTGTTTGTGTAGATTTCTCGGCGTTGACCACGATGTTCCATCGTTTCATCCATGGACCGAGGGCATTTAGTTGCCTCTGGATGATGGCTGAAGCTTCCTGAGGATCTGTGGCGGAGGCTAGGAAGGCGGTGTCATCGGCATAAGTGGCTACTGTGAGGTTCCGGGAGGGGGTGATGGGGAGGTCCGCTGTGTAGAGTGTGTATAAGATGGGTCCAAGAACACTGCCTTGTGGTACTCCTGCTCTTATGGGCCTAGGGGTGCTGATTGATGATCCGCATCTCACTCTGAATTCTCTTCCCTCTGTGTATGACTTGAGGAAGGCGAAATGGGAACTTGGGAGGTGGGTTTTAATTTTGAAAAGTAGTCCTGGGTGCCAGACTCTGTCAAACGCCTGTTTGACATCAAGCATAACGGCGCAGCAGTACTTCTTCTTTTCGAAGGCCTCAAGTATAGTCTCAACAATCCGGTGGCGTTGCTCAGGTGTTCCGTGAAGGCGTCTGAAGCCAAACTGGTGGTCAGGGATCAGACCCGCCTCCTCCAATACTGGCAGTACTCTACGTAAAAATACTCTTTCAAGTATTTTGGAAAGGATTGCTAGCAAGCTAATCGGTCGATACGATGCTAGGTTGTCTTCAGGTTTCCCAGGTTTGAGGAGGACAATTACTTCCGCTCGCTTCCACTCTTTAGGGAAGTACCCTAGACGGAGGCAGCTGTTGAATATGTTGACCAGCCTTTGGGAACAGATTAGGGGCAACATTTTCAGTGCTGTTGCATCGATACGGTCAGGACCCGGTGACTTGCCATTTTTTAGGGAGGCGATCTCCTGCGCAATCTCCTCTGGTTCGACGGGCTGTATTGGCAGGCCAGGAGCAAGAGTCTTCGCTGATCATCTTAAAAAAGTATTTCAACCAAATCCAGCCACTAACTCATTTACTCTCCCGCCTTTAACTGCATCTGACTTAGCACCACAAGATCCGGTAGAATTTCGGCCAAGCGAGATAACGAAAGTCATTAAAGAGCAACTAAAGACTGGAAAATCGCCTGGCTACGACTTAATAACCCCGAAAATGATCATCGAGCTCCCAATGTGTGTAGTTCTAAGAATCTGCTTGCTCTTCAGCGCAATTACTAAAATTGGATACTTCCCTCAAAAGTGGAAGAAATCAGTTATAATTATGATCCCTAAGCCCGGGAAAGACAAAACACAGCCATCATCATACAGGCCAATAAGCTTACTTACTTGTCTCTCCAAGTTATTTGAAAAAGTTCTGCTACTACGCATCAGCCCCCACCTCAAAACACACAACACACTTCCATCGCACCAATTTGGTTTTCGGGCAAAACACGGAGCCATCGAACAGGTTAACCGCATCACAACAGAAATTCGCACTGCCTTTGAACATCGTGAATATTGCACAGCTCTATTCTTAGACGTTGCACAAGCATTCGATAGAGTATGGCTGGATGGACTTATGTTTAAAATAATCAAACTGCTGCCTCAAAATATACATAAACTTCTAAGGTCTTACCTATATAAAAGAGTGTTCGCGGTTAGATGCAGTTCAAGCACTTCAAACGATTATACTATAGAAGCCGGAGTGCCTCAAGGAAGTGTTCTGGGCCCAATTCTATACACCCTATACACGGCGGACATCCCAACAAACTACCAGCTAACGATATCCACATTCGCTGATGACACTGCAATTCTAAGTCGATCCAGATGCCCAGTAAAAGCTACGATGCAACTAGCACGCCATCTAATTTGTGTAGAACATTGGCTTGCAGACTGGCGCATACGAGTAAACGAAGAAAAGTGCAAACAGGTAACATTTACCCTAAACAAACAAAGCTGCCCGCCCTTGGTAATGAACCACACGCGCATCCCACAAGCCGATAACGATACTTAGGTATTCATCTGGACAAGCGGCTCACCTGGCGGAAACACATAGAGGCCAAGACGACGCACCTCAGACTAAAAGCAAAGGATCTACACTGGCTTATAAACGTTCGCTCTCCCCTAAGCTTGGAGT
Source organism: Drosophila ercepeae (assembly GCA_018150545.1). Classification (NCBI taxonomy): domain Eukaryota; kingdom Metazoa; phylum Arthropoda; class Insecta; order Diptera; family Drosophilidae; genus Drosophila; species Drosophila ercepeae. The sequence goes on along the minus strand of JAECWL010000182.1, from coordinate 400,100 downwards.
ACAAAGTCCTCCTATATAACTCCGTTTTAAAACCCATATGGACCTATGGCTCCGAGCTATGGGGCAACGCATCGAGAAGCAACATCGACATAGTACAGCGAGCACAGTCTAGTGCAGTAGTAGTAAGGATTCTGAGAATCATTACTGGAGCTCCATGGTATCTTCGCCCATTCGAGAATATACACAGAGACTTGCAAATAAAACTTGTCATTGAGACAATTGCAGAGAAAAAAGTTAAATACACTGAAAAACTAGCCTCACATCCAAATCCTCTTGCAAGAAAACTTATTCGAGTATCCAGCCAAAGCCGACTGCACCGGAACGTCCAACCAGCCCAGCGTTAAATTTGTTAGGCCACACCGCACGTATCATTTCATAAAATGATATTTAGTTAGTTTAGAATAAGATTTGAAAACTTATTATTAGTCTCTTAAGTAAAAGGGAAGATTCAATAAATAAGCAAAACATTGAAAAAAAAAAAAAATGTTTGACTATGTCACATGAATAAATGTTGAATTCAGTTGCAATTGCTGAGAAAACAAAAAAGTTTCCCATACAAAGTTTGTTTGTATTTGACTTGTTTTCATATCGGTCGTTTGTATGGCAGCTATATGATATAGTGGTACGATCCGACCGATTCTTAAACTTGATCTGCGTGCAACAAAAATAATGATCTGATAAAAATTTCAAAACGCTAGCTTTAAAACTACTGTCTATTTTTTGCATAGAAACAGACGGACAGACGGACATGGCTATATCGACTCGGCTGTTGATGCTGATCAAGAATATATATACTTTGTGGGGTCGGAGATGCTTCCTTTAATGCGTTACACATTTCTGGACAAAATTATAATACCCTTTTACAAGGGTATAAAAATAACAAGCATTCCATAGTAGTAACAGACAATATACTACTAACCTAATTATTTTCAATGACCAATTCGAGCTCAAAAATTAACACAAATAAGAGTAGATTTATCGGAATATGATGATTTTACTGTGGAATATCATAAGGACCAACAGACCTAAAAAATATACAAAAAACTAATAATTAATAATAATAAAAGTCACTACTAAAAATCAAAGTAAATAGGAAATATGTCTGCGTAAGAAAAGAACATAGGTAGGCTTTCTACAGAATACTTAAAAGAAAGCTTTTCAGCAGAGGTACGAAAAGTAGCGACCTTGAGGATAACTACACAATTCAAGGAGGTCATACAAATAAATCTAGAACGATAGCAAAAATAAAAAGGGATTGCTATTAGAAAAATAAGGATTTGTTAAAAAATTTATAAATTACATATATAAGTGACATACATACTATAAGTTAATAATACATTTTAAGCAAAATTTCCAAAGATTCTCTCTTATTTAGGTAGGGCTTCCTCGGTCTATGTGACTTGACGGTGATTGTGCTGTCTATACGTATATCTTTTCCGGATCGTTTGTAAGAGTATGCCAGTAGTTAAAATGAACCTGTAGCATTTTAACCATTTTTAAGCTTCCTGGTTTAATTTTTATAATCGTTGGATATTTCTTTCCTGGGGGAGTTCAGCAAAATGCCATACCTTATCAATATAATGGTACTAAATTCCTCTTTGACGAGTGCGTTTATTTCAAAGTAAAAATTGAAAACGGTCTTCTTTGTTTTGCTTTTTAGATATGGAACATCGCACTACTACGAAGCCTAATGGCCTCCTTGGTTTCTGCTGTAGTCTTCCTTTTCCGAAAAGCCCCATCCCGCTACAAGCATAGTACAATCGTGGAAACCTCTTTAGTTCGAAGCATTCTTTTGATATGTCGTCTTGTCTAGATGCGAAATGGCGTGGTCTAGCTAATGTCTGAATTCTGTATTATCGGTATTATAGTATTGTCGGGCTCTTTCGCTCGTTGTTTTGGTTTTGTCTAAGAGTTTGGGAATTTTTTCTCTTCTCTTATTTTATTACGACAAAGGGTCGCCGTAGGATCCGTTTAGAAGGGTTTTTTAATTTTGCGGAACTAAAGGTTAATATATGCTACAGCTATCTGATTCTTGAATTCGAATTCAAATTTTTATTTACCTGATGCATTATAACCCGTGTATTATGCATCAGGTGAATGATAATTTTAACTAAGAACCTAGTTCATTAAAAAAAAAAAAAAGTAGTCTTAGTTGTTAGTATTTAGTTATTAATTTTTTGAAGCGGATCAAAATACAACATAAGGCAGTAAATCCTCATTTTACCTGAAAACCCGTTGAACCACACTGGGGGTCGTTATCTTATAACTTTATCAATGGTGATGTAGAGCGCTAGTTATGGTAAGCCAGCTTTATCAAGTTTAAAGCGACATGATCGGGTTGTGACTCTATCGGCTCCTTGACGGCAGAAACTCAAAAAAAATAAATAATTGTCACCGGGGGTCTACGCAGTTTCAAATAAAAATGTCCCTTAAACCTTAACGGGCAAAGGAAAAACATAACGAAAATTGCAACAAATATTTATGGGCGTAGACAATTATAGAGTTTGTGATTAATTTGATTTTAACTGGCGGTTATTAAGAAAAAAATGGATTAAAATTTTTGCCGTGTACTTGTTTTTTATTTCTGTTGACGAGCTTGACTTTGTACAAAGTTTAATAATCTAAAATAGTTAAAAGGTAAACAAATCTCAATTGTTGAATATGTGTTTCTTTAATTGATAAAATAGATTAACAAATTAATTAATTACATATTTATTTCTAAAATCTTCTATAATAGCATACCATATTTTTAAATAAATAAACTTATTTAATCTTATTTATTTACAGTTAGAACTTTGTAGTCAAAATGACTCGCAGACAGAAAAATGTGTAGGCACTAAGGTGGTACCATTACTTCCTGAGCCAACAACACGTCCACCACCTCCACCCACTATAATAAGTGATGAACATATGAAAAATAAAGCTTTAAAACCAGAACCCATTTATGAAGCCATAAATGCAGAAACATTAACAAATTTAAAAAGCAATGACATTGATAAATTGGAAACGTTTACGTATTCGGGGGAAAAAAAAAATTCTTTGACAACTTCACAAAATAAGCTAGAAGTCGACCCTGAGAAGCAACAGCGACGAAAATGTAGAGTGGAAAAAAAAATTCAAGAAATCAATATCAATGAAGAAGGCCATAAAAATACTTGCATTGAAGAATCCAGCTATAACATTCTCGAATATGCGGACAATTATTTTAACACACACGAGCTCTTAATTGATGGTACACTAATGGCAACTTTAACTCGGAAGGGAAAAAAGAATAATGAGTTGATGCCAAAATTTGATATGGTTGTTTTTTTTAAATCTGATAAAATTCCGACATCACATATTCATATGTATGATCCTGAAAATGTGTCATTGGCATGTAATATATTTCGGGTAAGCACACAAATATATCTTGATATATCTTGTTTGTAGAATCTTATATCATAAATCTGTATAATCATAGACAACTGGTATTCTCTCTATTCACTGCTGTCTGTGGTAACCTAAAACTTTTAATTTTAAACTTTTAAATTTTAACTTTTTATCGACTATAACTTGAAATTGTTAAGGCCGCCAGCGCACATACCACCGCATTGAAGTCGCTGCACAGTGGGCGATTTAGTGGATTTAGCGTAACGAAATTAATTACTTGGAGCACAAAAGGAAATAAACGATTTTTATATTTTTTATGGTAAACAAGCACCTAAAGGTACAAAATGAAGAATTGTTTATATTTATTTTTTAATTTAATTTTTTTTTTTAAATATTCATTTTTATACCCTGTACCCATTAAAAATGGGTGAAAAGGGTATCATAATATGGTGCAAATGTATGTAACAGGCAGAAGGAAGCATCTCCGACCCCATGAAGTATATATATTCTTGATCAGCATCAACAGCCGAGTCGATATAGCCATGTCCGTCTGTCCGTCCGTCCGTCCGTCCGTCCGTCCGTCCGTCCGTCCGTCTGTCCGTATCAACGCCTAGATCTCAGAAACTACAAGAGCTACAGACATGTGCCATATATCGTTGGATAGGTAATTACCATACGCAGTACAAGTTTGTTTTTTTTATTTTGATATCACCCCCTGTTCCCCCGCAAACAGCAAAAAACTGTCACGACCACGCTCCCCCGCAAACCTCAAAAAACTGCCACGCCCACAATTATTGTCCTAATGCTATGCAATTCGGCATATTCGTTGGTGCTTATAAAAGCTAGCTAATTTGAACCAAATCGGATAAGAAACACGGAAGTTATGCCACATGCAAAATCTATGGCAAGGGAAGCAGAAGCGCAGCAAAACACGCATTGCGCGACGCTGACTGCGACGTTGACAGCGAAATGTGTATGGCTTTATGACACACGAAACTTATTTTCATAACCAAAATCATACCAAATTTATATTGTTATGGTCCTCTTTTCTAATAGAATATTGTTTCATTTATTTATTGATACTAAATAAATAAATTGTAAGCATGTCTAAGGGTACAGGGTATTTTGCAATCGGGAAACTCGACTGCTGCTACCTTACTTGTTTATTTTGATTTAATAGAAGAAAATAACAATAATATTGATTTAATTTTCTATATCCGAATCGGAATTTTCAGACTTCTTCTTCTTCATAAATGTCTAATAACAGATTTCGTGCTTCCCTATCAAAAGGCTTTGTTGGACTTGTGTGATCCACTTTGGGACAAACTTGTTATGAATGGATCCACTTGTTATGAATGGAACCGAATAGATTAACAATGAATTCATTAGATCCTCCATTGTATTTTTGAACGAGTTCTTGCGAGTATGATTAAGCCTGTAGTTTCTCAAATTTTTATTTTTCGCTTCCAATGCTTTTTTCGACATCATGCCAATCGGAAATGGTACACTTTCTATATCAGCTTCATGTATCAAAATTCAGCATTTCTTGCAAAGGAACTTCTGCAAAATCCTCTTCCACATTCACCAATTCTGGATAGCACATCCTCTTGGCGGAACGTTAAACATCGTTTTTTTTTTTATATAACTATTTATTGAGGCATACAGGGTATCTTAAAACTCAATGGTGTCCTTGTATCTATTAATACTGCCCGAGAGGCTCGCCGGCTAAGTGTGGTTAGCGTTACCATAATTACAAAATTTAAACTAACTAAATAAAAACTAACAATATTTACAAAACTTAAAAACTAAAGAATATAAAAGAAAGACGATGGGGAGTATATCGTTTGGCTTATCATCATCTTGCTGTGCGTCTTGTTGGCAGCCGGTAGATTAGGTCCCTAGGAAGTCGCCTGTTGAGCCTCCTTTGTGGGCGAGGTCTGGTAAGACCCTTAGCGAATTGGTTGCGATGGCGCTCCAGTCGGTCGTTGTAGCGGCTGGAGTGGAAATTTATGGTCTCAAAGAACGTGAGCAGCTTTAGGTCACTGTGGAGGGTGGTGTTCCTCACATACCACTCGCAGCCAGTGATCGTCCTGGCAATCTTATTTTGGATGCTCTGGATTCTGCGGATTTGACTGTCACACGCCAGGCCCCAAATTTGGCACGCATATCTCCAAATTGGAGCTATGATTTGATTGTAGATAGTCAACTTATTTCTCAGCGACAGTTTGCTACGCGGGCCCATGAGCCAGTAGTGCTTTGACGCCGCCGCCCGTATGCGTATTCTCATTTCACTCACTTGCTTCGAGAAAGTGAGCCGACGGTCGAGTATGACTCCCAGGTATTTGGCTGAGTCAACCTGTTCCACAGGGGTGTCGTTAATGAGCACTGCTGGTGGTGTTCTCCGTTTGAGGGTGTAGCAAACATTCTTGGACTTGTTGCCATTTATACCAATATTCCACCTCCTAGCCCAGTCGGCAAATCTGGTTACGTAGTTCTGGATACCGTTGGCGGCCTCCTGCTCGCACCTGGACCTGTACGTTATGCACACGTCGTCGGCAAATGTGGCCAACAATAGCATTGAAAACCATCGCTACGTAGCGGATCGCTCTGCTCGGTAGAGCCTTTAGCGTGGCGTTGCATATAGCATCATGCCCTGGTGCATTTTTAGAGTTTTGCTAGGCGATAACATCAGCCATCTCACCAGGATCGAACGGTTGGATCGGCATGTCCATTTGGAGAGCTTGAGACAGCTGATCGTGAGTCTCGTCAACCTGCTGCGGACTGGCGGGGTTTAAAGGTTGGAACCTCTCGGCCAGGTGTGCGGCAAACGCTCCAAATCAGTTCGGCACCATAGCCCGTTGCTGTTCCCAATGGTGCTTTCCTTAGGCAATGTCTTTTGATCGCGCGTGTGGCCTTCCAGAGCAAGTGCGTCGCGTCGGCTTCGTTCCCCGTATTGGCTAACCTGTCGTCGAACCATGCTGCTTTGTGTTTCACCAGTGCCCGATGGAGGATAGACTTCGCCCTGTAGAAATCAGCTTTTTCCAGCGGGTGGCGGGACCTCATCCATCTGGAGCGTAAGCGCCTCTTCTCTGCAATGAGCATCAGAATCTCTCTGGGGACCGGTATTCTGGCTGCTGCGGATCTCAGTCCTGGGGTGTGAGTGGCCAATCGTAAGTTGGGAGGATATCGCAATTATGTGCTTTTGATCCAGCTTGCAAAAGTTGATATGTTCCTTTGGTATAATCGCCATCAATATAAATGGATAAAGCACTCTCAGCAGTATATTTTAATGGCAGCTCTTGGTTAAAACTTCTTTTAATTATTTAGGCTGTTTCAGGTTCAATGGCAACCATTGAACAATTTCGGATGTACTAGGCTTTCCAGATTTGTGCAAACTTATACATGTTGCCTTAACAAGCTCACTGCTGGTATGTTTTTCGACGGGATTCGCAACTTTGGCGCATGGCGTTTAGGGTGGCAATCTGTATAGGCTTTATTTTTTCTGCCGACATTTGTGCTCTTCTCTTAGGATAGGAACACAATATGTTCCTTTAACCAAGTTTGGTTGTTTTTCTCAAAACGCTTCTTATCCCTGTTCGATTTTTTCCACCTTTCGGACAATCTTTTGCAGAATATTTTTAGTTGTTCATCTATTGTATTTAAGGTATCCTTGCTACAATTGGAATAACGCTTGAAGAAACAAAACCGTTGACTGTCTTTAATTTGTTCGCCGCAGCTTTTTCCCCATGCCAAGCAGAAAACTATTCTTGCTTGCAAACAGACATGATCGCTGAAAAAATTAACATTAATAGTATGGACAGCCCAGGACAGCTAATCTTTGATAATTTAAACAGTGGACAAGTTATACTTTTGGACACTAATACTCTTTTTACCAGCCCTGCTTCAATAAAGTTTTTCTCTACAGAAGATGAAATTGTTTCACAAATAGGTTATGCGAAGGTTATTAGGTACAAACACAAATAATTATTACAATACAAATACACAAGTCACAAAACATGTATTTTCTATAAAATCGGACCTTAATATTGTAGAAACACAAAAAAACTGGCAGCAAAACGTTAATATAAAATATTATTTCGCCAATTCCAAAATGACCAAAGTAAGCGCGGCAGTTTTACAAAACACGTGATGCTAAGATAGCATGTGTTTGGAAAAGCACAGTCGTTTAATGATATCGACTTAATCGATTTTAATGCAATCGATTTCATAAATAAGTATCGATGCCGAGGAATCGATGCCAAATCAAATTTTATTAGATCTTAACAGTTCAAAATTTGTATTTCGATACGCTAATGTAAAAGGGATCGGTGTAATGACTAGATAATAAATAATGCATTTTATGACTGATCCTTTGTAGGCACATGTAAACGCACTCGTAAGGCACGCATTGCAGTGGCTGGGGGCATAAACATATACCTAAATAATTGATAAGAACTCTTGTTAGTGTACAAGTATAAGTGCATAATTGGAAGATTTTTGTTTGTTTCTTCAAATGGGAATTATGGCATCGCAGTGTATTTTGGTTGGATCATTAAGGCATTTAACGCTAATAAGTGCGTCAGGATCAGGATGCTTTTTAATAGTTTCAATCATTTTAATTTTTTTTTCTCCAGTTCAAATTTTTTTTCTTTCCTGGTGCATACATCGAATTTGATGTTGTTGAGACATTTTTTATAAACCGCCTAAAGTATGAGCATAACCATATTAAATTTTGCACGTCATATGCTGAAACTAAGTATTCTAAATACTTAACATCGTTAAAAAGAAATTTGTATTTTCGTTTAATACTTCTTTTAATATTTCGAAATGACTCTCATAATTTTTTGTTACTATCAAAATGTCGTCCATATAAGATCAACATCTAACTTTTTTTAATTAAATCATTCAGTATTTGGTTTGTTAACCGTTGAAATTACTGCATTTCGGAAACCAAAAGCAATTCTTTGCTATTCGTATTGCCCCAAAAGGGGTCGTGAATGACGTATGTATATCTAATCGAGTCTTTGTACATTAAAGAATAGAAAAACCCATTTTTAACAAATTTTTTTTTTTTTTTTTATTAACTCTGCTTTTATTTATTGGATCCTCTTAAGTAAGAGCTCTCAATAAGTTTAAAAATATTAACTAATATAATTTTTTTCTAATTAGTCGTTTTAATTTTTTTTTTCCAACTGTTCCGAGATTAAGCGTCCCTAAAAATTTCTTCGCTGGGTTGGTAGGTCCCTTCGTCGGAGACGGGAACTACTGCTGAGCTGGGTTAGATTTCTCGCTAGGTGGTTGGTGTGCGAGGAAAGCTTGCCATGATATTTTTTCGTAAGCTCTGTGATTTCATTGGTGAATGGTGGAATATTTAAATCTCTATGGATGTTTTCGTTCCGAACGTACCACGGTGCCCCAGTGATGGTTCTCAAAATCTTTGACTGTGCTCGCTGTATGATATCAATATTGCTGTTGCTGGAGTTACCGTTTCCAACCGGCACACAGACCCTCCAGCTAAGCCACCCCGGCTTACCCTAGAAGTTGGACAAAGTAACCAAAATATAAACAACGGATTTAATTAGGCCACACAACGACCGTTCGGCGAACGGCCGTTGCCACCAGCGAAGAAACGATTACATGACACTTGGACAGGAAACCCCTACTCCTCCGGACTGGGTAATAGGACCACGACTCAGCAAAGAATTGACCCACTCAAGAGCGGACTACACAGCACTTAGGAAATTCGACCACTAGACTCACCCACTCAAGAGTCTGCAACGCAGCATTTATGGATTAGTACTTACAATGTAATATTTAAGACACTATGTATTTCCTATGTACTTCTCGCAGCGGAGGTCTAATTGTGACCCGAGCTAGAATATAGAATCAGTTCAGAATTTTGTATCAAACCAACCACACGTCTTCTGATTTTAAAACTCGGCAATTCGGGAATTCGGGAAGAAAATTCAAACTTCAACTTCAACTTCAACTTCAACTTCAACTGCAAACTTCAACCTCAAAGGACTCCGCATTCCTGGATCATAACTGGCGCAGCCGACGACTACGAACCAAGATGGATCTATGGATGATATTGTTGTAAGCACACACACACACACACTAAACTAGATGGTCACTTGTGAGTAGAAAATTTTTAATATGAGAGAATTATGTGTACAATGGTCAAAAAAAAAAAAAAAAAAAAAAAAGAAAAAAGAAAAGAAAGATAAAAATAAAATAAAATACTAAAAAATAATATAAGAGTTGGCCAAATAATTGGTGATATCCACAGTACGTGTAATGTTTAGCAAATCAGAGCTAAATATGTAAATTAATTGGAAATGCCTTTGTAGTCCCATCGTGTGTTCTGCAAAGTGCAGCCAATTGCTTTTTACAAAAAAAAAAAAAAAGAAAAGAATGAAAATACGTGAAATAACCTCTGCAGTCCCATCGCGTGTTCTGCGGGGGTTGCACTTTTACGTTTTTAGCAATGAATTAATAAAAAAAAATAAACAAAGAAAAGAAAAGAAATGATTAAAAAAGAATTAAAATATTATGAGATAGCTTCTGCAGTCCCATCGTGTGTTCTGCAGAGTGCTACAAGTGATATTATTTATCAATGAAATAAAAGAAGAAAAATATACAAGAAAAGAAAAGAAATGGTTAAAAAAGAATTAAAATATTATGAAATAGCTTCTGCAGTCCCATCGTGTGTTCTGCAGAGTGCTACAAGTATCAATGAAATAAAAGAAGAAAAATATACAAGAAAAGAAAAGAAATGGTTAAAAAAGAATTCAAATATTATGAAATAGCTTCTGCAGTCCCATCGTGTGTTCTGCAGAGTGCTACAAGTATCAATGAAATAAAAGAAGAAAAATATACAAAGAAAAGAAAAGAAATATAACAGGGAAAAGCGTAAGATATTGATGAAACAACCTCTGCAGTCCCATCGTGTGTTCTGCGGAGTGTTGCAATATTTTCGTTTTCTTTTGCTTTTGTCAAGCATTTAATAATAAAAAAAAAAAAAAAAAAAAAGAGTGGTCTATGCAGTCCCACCGCGTGTTCTGCAGAAGACTACTTAGAAGCTTAGGTTTTCTTGCAATAAATCTCTACATTTCCATGTCGTAATTTTAAAGGAAGGAAATTTCTATATAACAAAAAAAAAAAGGAGAATAAAAAGAGTTCGATATTTTAAATTACTCTTTGTGTCTACCTTTAGAAATAAAGAAATTAAAATACACATTAGCCCTTATTAGTACGGTTACTAATTTTTTGCCTTCGCAGGTAAAATCACAAGACACTACATCTGAAAACTTCAACTACATTTTACCCTATTAAATATAAACTCTACACATTATAATACCTAAGTAATATAAGTACACCTTCAAGAGGAGGTTAAATAATACGCAATTAGCGTACCTTTCTTTTAGATATAATAAAAGTGGACTTAATGCCTAACATTAGTAAAGTAAAAGATCTAATTAAGACCACCCAAATTAACACTAGAGCAGTTACTAAAAAGAGGGTTGCTAGCGAGAAACAAACACAGGTTAATTCGTTAGCCTTAAGATCACGAGTTCCATCCGCAAATTCAAATATGGATTCGAGCAGTACCTCATCACCGCCTCTTCTCAACAATATGCCCGTAAATCCAGTGGAATTGGTGGCATCAATGAGAATCCCAGATATAATTCGTTTCTTACCGACTTATTCTGGGGATCCATTGACACTAACTGAATTTATTAATAATGTGGAGGAGGTCATATTGATGATTAGAGGTACTGATCAGACCCCGTATGGCCAAATGCTGTTGAGAGCAATTAGACAGAAGATCGAAGGAAAGGCTAATGAGGCAGTAATCGCAGCAGGAGCAGGTTTAATTTGGGATGAAATAAAAGAAGCTCTAATAAGACACTGTAGGGACAGAAGGGATGAGGAGACCCTAATGACGGAGCTGTTCAATTTAAAGCAAAGACAGTTGTCCTTACAGAGACTCTACGATCAGGTCACGAAGATAAAATTAGCTCTATTCAGACTTATTGAAGCAGAGGAGACCGAACCGCTAACAATTAGAGTTAGGCAGAAGGTCGTCTCGCAGACAGTCCTCACGACATTCATAGGGGGACTACGGGGAAACCTTGGTGGGATAGTCAGAGCTTGGAGGCCGCAAGACCTGGAAGAAGCTTATGACATAGCCATCAAGGAGAGGAATTTGTATTTTGCTGAAACCTCGACATACAGTCAGCAAAACAGACAACCAATGAGGCAAAACGATCGTTTTCGCCCAAATTACAATCAGTACCAGAATAGAGACCGTGACCAGTTCCAAAATAGGTCCTACAACCAACCGCAGAATAGAGATCGTTATCAGTACCAAAATAGGGACTATAACCGTTACAATCGTAATAGTGTCGATAACAACAACAGAAACTCGAGATACTCTGCCATTTTACCAAACGATGATATTCCCAGTACATCGAATACTGCGGCTAGGAAAAACAATAATACAAACAGGCCTATTACAAATGGACAAAGATTGTTTAATTTCGAAACAAACAACAAGACAAACGATACCGAAGCCGAACATAACTTTGAAGAAGAAGGAAATTTTCGGTCAGGAGCCTCGAAAAACAAACAGGATTCATGAGCAAATTTCAGTTGGACGCGAACTTGCCTTACATAATTCTATCATTTCAAGACAATAGCAATTTAAAATTTCTTATAGACACGGGAGCGGAAGGCTCTTTTATCACCCCTAAATTTGTACCGGATAATGCAAAGATTACTTTGGAAAAACCCATTTCTATCACTACTATTTTACAAGAACACCCAATCTCACAAATGGCAATACTACCCATTTTCGAGCAAGTTAGCGATCGAAGAGAATTTCCCTTTCTGATATTCAACTTTCACCAATTTTTCGACGGATTAATAGGCATGAACATTCTGACCCAACTGCCAGCCAAAATCGATATCGCACAATTCATTTTTACCTTGCCTAACGCAATTCTGCCCTTACATATAGAGCCTAATCGCTCTTCGGAAGTTTATGAAATCAAGGAGGAATCGAAGTTGTTAATCAAGGTTCCAGTTAGTGTCAAGGAGGGGCCATTTCTGTGTGACCACATTCGCCTTGGACACGATTTTTTCATAACCGGGGGAATTTACACGGCGCACAAGAACACCAGCCTAATCAAAATTAATAATTTTTCTGCTGTACAGAAGAAATTCGTCTTGGATTCGAGGTTAGAGGTAAAAGAATTTAATGAAGACGAACATCCATACTTGACGCCATCCGCGTAGAACATCTAAATGACGAGGAGAAACAACAGCTTCACAGATTATGTAGAAGATTTTCGAACCTAGTATTTCGTGAGGGGGATAAACTCTCATTCGTTAATCAGGTCAAGCACGAAATAAGAACTACGGATGAAAGACCCGTATTCTGTAGACCATTCAGATTCAGCCCCACGGAAGCCAATGAAATCCAAAATCAAATAGGTAAACTGTTACAACAGGATATTATTAAGCACAGTCACTCACCTTGGAGCGCTCCGGTGTTCCTCGTTTCAAAAAAGATGGACGCTTCAAATACAAAGAAGTGGAGAATGGTAGTGGACTTTAGAAAACTGAACGAGAAAACGATTAAGGATAGGTATCCCATGCCTAACATCAATGATGTACTCGACAGAATTGGTAGGGCAAAATATTTCACGGCTTTGGATTTGGCCAGCGGATACCATCAGATTGAGATGGATCCCAACGACATACCTAAAACAGCCTTCACGGCACTAGGGGGACATTATGAGTTCATTCGTATGCCGTTTGGTCTCACTAACGCTCCAGCAACTTTTCAAAGAGTGATGGATAACGTGTTAGCCGACCTCAACGGAGTATGTTGTTTAGTTTACTTGGATGACATCATAATTTTCTCACCATCTTTACAAGACCACATCGCTCATTTAGAATTAGTGTTTCGCAGATTAAGTCGGGCTAATTTAAAGATTCAACCGGATAAATCCGAATTTTTAAGGAAAGAAATTGAATATCTGGGTCACATTGTCACGGAGGACGGAATTAAGCCGAATCCCAAGAAAATTGCGGCAGTAAAGGCTTTTCCAATCCCGACGACCAGGAAAGAAATCAAATCCTTTCTAGGTCTCCTTGGGTACTATAGGAAGTTCATTCGTGACTTCGCCAGAATAACTAAACCTATGACACAACAACTAAAAGGAAAGGCACCGGTATTACTAACGGAAGAATTCAAGAAATCTTTCGAAACATGCAAAACCCTGCTGTGCAACGACCCATTGCTTAGATATCCCGATTTTAAAAAACCTTTCATATTAACAACAGATGCGAGTAATGTGGCAATAGGAGCGGTATTGTCACAAGGAACACTAGGTTCAGACAGGCCGATTTCTTTTGCAAGCAGGACATTAAATCCACGGGAGGAGAATTACTCCACGGTAGAAAAGGAAATGCTAGCAATCATTTGGGCTACCAAGTATTTCCGTCCATATCTTTTTGGTCAAAAATTTAAAATCATCACGGACCACAGACCTTTAACCTGGCTAATGAATTTTAAAGAACCAAATTCAAAATTGGTTCGATGGAAACTCCAACTGTTGGAGTATGATTACGAGGTAAATTACAAGAAAGGTCCACAGAATGTAGTAGCGGATGCGTTGAGTCGCGTAAGAATCGAAACAAATTGCATATCCCAAGCGAGTCTAACTTCTAACGAGTTACCAATAAGAACAGCGGATAGACCATTAAATGAGTTTAAATCACAATACATCTTTGAGCATGGTAATGAGGACAGGACGAGAAATTACATTTTATTCAAAAACAAATTTAGACGCTCGATAACTAAAATCAAATTCGACCTTCACACAATAACTGAGACACTAAAAGGAATTCTTACGCCTAAAAGGTTACACGCTATTTTCGCATCCGACGAAATTTTTGAACTAATAAAGGAATCACACGCTCAACATTTTAAGGAGTACAGATTGATCAGATGTAAATCCCTTCTTACGGATATTACGGGCAGGGAAGAACAGGATCAAGCTATCAAGGAGTACCATTTAAAAAGTAATCATCGTGGAATAGAAGAAACATTAAATCACCTGAAGAGAACCCTTTACTTTCCATACATGAAACAAAGAATTACCCAAATAATTAGCCTATGCGATATATGCCAAACGCTCAAGTATGACAGAAGACCACCTAGACCTGAGTTCCAAAAAACCGAGATTCCGGGGGTACCATTGCAAATTGTGCATATGGATATTTATACCATAAACGGACAAACCATCCTTACGCTCATCGATAAGTTCTCTAAATTTGCCAGTGCCTATACAATTCCAGCTAGGAGTTGTATAAATGTGGTAAAATCCTTAAGGCACTACTTTTGTGCCGTAGGTATACCAACAAAGCTGGTTTTCGATCAAGGCATGGAATTTTCTGGAAAGATTTTTACCGATTTTTGTAACCAATATAATATCGATACGCATGTGACGTCGTTCCAACAATCATCTAGTAATTCTCCAGTGGAAAGACTACATTCATCTCTCACTGAAATCTATAGGATAATTTTCGAAAACAGGAAGGCTGAAAAGCTGGATTGTGACCACGAGGAAATATTGTTTGAAACTTTAATCACTTATAATAACGCCGTACATTCAGCTACGAACTATACACCGTTCGAATTATTTTCGGGAAGAACTCACGTGTTCAATAAAGAAATTACTTTCGATACTGAACACGATTACTTACAAAAATTAAATGAATTCCAGAACACACTGTACCCTAAGGTCAAAGCGCAGCTGCAACAGAAGATGGAGACTAGAATTAATAAATTGAACAAAGATAGGGGCCAACCAATTGCAGTAAATTCAGACGATATAGTTTTCAGAAAAGAAAATAGAAGGAATAAGCTCACACCTCGTTTTTCTAAGCACAGAGTGCTAAAGGACAACAAAATCACACTAATTTCAGCCAGGAAACAAAAATTACACAAAGCTAAGATCAGAAATAAGATTATAAAAAAACAAATCCCTATTGATTTTGCAGATTCACTTCCATCGCAGCCCAAGACTTAAAAGTCCAACATTTAGGAAATGATACGCCCCTACTAAAGATCAATCTGGGACAAGCAAGGGTCATTCAGTCCCATAAATTCCTTACTCACATAATTAATCTTCAGGACTTCATCGATGGTACGGAAAACTTCGAGAGAGCAATCAATAAACTGGAAAGAAACCCAGATTCAGAATACGCAATAGAAAATTTAGCAACAAAGGTCGGACAATTAAAAGCTAGAGTTGAAACGTTGCTCCCAAAGAAAAGGCAAAAGAGGGGACTAATCAATGGATTGGGAAATGTAATCAAAATAGTGACAGGGAACTTAGATAACACGGACGGACGTAAGATTCAAGATAGTTTGAGGACAATTTCAGAAAATCAAAAAGACCTTACACTAAATGCAAACAAGCAAGAGGTAGTTAATAACAACATTCAGGCAAGATTCGACAACATAACGGAACACATTAATAAGGAACAGCAGATAATTAATAATTTTCTAAACACTTATAAAAGTAACATATTCAAGACAGTTAGCTCGGAACACCATCTGTTGCACACAATGCAATATGTCTCTAGGATTAACATGAATTTGAATGTTTTGTTAAATTATTTGAAGAATGTTGAAGAGAGCATGTTACTGGCTAAACTAAAGATTGTACCCACTTTTATTGTATCTGAGGAAGAAGTAAATGTAATCAGACAAGAATTAAACGACCCGGAGTTACGGGAAATGTCAGACGAACAAATATTTCAAATATTAGAATTAGATACCTTCATGATTGGAATTAAGATACATTTTAGAATAAGAATACCTACATTTAAGCAAAACTATTATAAATTCACACACATTATTCCATTACCCATAAATGACACAAAGTTTTTAATTGTACCTAATTATATGACATATTTTAATGCAAAAGATGTTTACTATTTTTCCGACAAATGTAACAAAATATACAAATACTATATATGCGAGAACACAATGTCAATCAAAGATAATGTTAAAGACGAATGTCTCAATAATATACTTAAGATGGAAACTGCAAACTGTAAAACTAAAGACATAGGGAATCAAGAAATGATAACAGAAATAGAACCAGCACACATTTTAATATTAAACACACAGAACACAACCATCGAATCAAACTGTACCACTAAAATATCCATAAGAGGATCCGCATTAATTACATTCGAAAACTGCAAAGTACGGATAAATCAAATTCCATACGACAAAGAGTTAGCGGAATTCGAGGAGAAGATAGACGCCCACATCCCAATTATAAAAGATATAAATTTCACCGAGAACACAGGAGACATCAACCTACACAAGCTGAACTTAAGATCCATCCATGCTTCCAATTCAATCATCTATTGGAAAAAATTTACGACGACAAATCTCGGAACACTATATGTATTATTATTAATTGGAATAGTGGCGACAATATACCTCATCTATACAAGAAGAAGAGTGGTGTTTACCATAGTACCAGAATCGAGTTTCGTGACGACTACTCCTTCGTTGTGGCCGTCACTTCAATCCAAGGGGGGAGGAGTTACCGTTTCCAACCGTCACACAGACCCTCCAGCTAATCTCTATGGATGTTTTCGTTCCGAACGTACCACGGTGCCCCAGTGATGGTTCTCAGAATCTTTGACTGTGCTCGCTGTATGATATCAATATTGCTGTTGCTGGAGTTACCGTTTCCAACCGGCACACAGACCCTCCAGCTAAGCCACCCCGGCTTACCCTAGAAGTTGGACAAAGTAACCAAAATATAAACAACGGATTTAATTAGGCCACACAACGACCGTTCGGCGAACGGCCGTTGCCACCAGCGAAGAAACGATTACATGACACTTGGACAGGAAACCCCTACTCCTCCGGACTGGGTAATAGGACCACGACTCAGCAAAGAATTGACCCACTCGAGAGCGGACTACACAGCACTTAGGAAATTCGACCACTAGACTCACCCACTCAAGAGTCTGCAACGCAGCATTTATGGATTAGTACTTACAATGTAATATTTAAGACACTATGTATTTCCTATGTACTTCTCGCAGCGGAGGTCTAATTGTGACCCGAGCTAGAATATAGAATCAGTTCAGAATTTTGTATCAAACCAATCACACGTCTTCTGATTTTAAAACTCGGCAATTCGGGAATTCGGGAAGAAAATTCAAACTTCAACTTCAACTTCAACTTCAACTTCAACTTCAACTGCAAACTTCAACCTCAAAGGACTCCGCATTCCTGGATCATAACTCTGGCGTTGCCCCATAGCTGTGCACCATTGGTCCAGATTGGTTTCAGTACTGAATTGTAGAGTAAGACCTTGTGGTCCAAGCTGAGCGGAGAGCCAGCGTTGATGAGCCAGTGTAAGTTGTTCGCTTTGAGCTTAATATGAATTTTTTTCGCTTCAATGTGCCTGCGCCATGTGAGTCTTCTATCGAGGTGTACTCCTAGGTACGTTACCTCATCTGCTTTCGGGAGTGATATGTTGTTCAACAAAAGTGGTGGGCAATCTTGTCTGTTCAGCGTAAACGTCACGTGCTTGCATTTTTCCTCGTTTACTTTTATTCGCTAGTCAGAGAGTCACTTCTCAGTGTCTATGAGGTGCAATGCCAGCTGTGCTGTAGCTTGGATTGGGGACCTTGAACGGCTAAGGATAGCTGTATCGTCGGCAAACGTGGACACTGTTAGCCGACTATTTGTAGGAATGTCAGCAGTATAGATGAGGTATAAAGTTGGCCCAAGAACGCTGCCTTGGGGGATTCCGGCCTTAATTTCGTGGTCACGTGGTATACGGCCGCTAGTGTGAGGTGAGTATTGTCCTCCAGCTGTATATTGATAGATGTGGCCTGTAGATGAATTTCAGCAAACTCTTTGTAAAAGTGGTGCTTCATACGGTTCCAAATTAGAATGCCGGTCCCACCGTGTGCTCTACCATCGGGGTGATTTGTACCATAGAAGTTGTAATTCTTATTAAAAAATTGTATTTGCTTGTAAGATGAGTTTTTTAACAAATAGCTTCGTAAAACTATTTTTTTGATAGATTATCTATTAGGTCGTCAATCAACGGTATGCCTTCCCGAGCATGTTTTTAATCATGTTGTTATTTAACGTACGGTTATCTATACACATTCTTAGTTCACCTGTCTTTTTCATTAGTAGCAATATGGGGCATGCGTGCTCCAATTCATTTTCCCGAAATATTGCATTTTGAAAAAACCCATCTAAAAGTTGTTGCACCTGGGCCTTTGAAAATTATGGAAAGGTTTCGCGTTTTCGAAATTTAATTTCATTTTGCATTATCTGTCTAGTTTTGATTTTTAATACCACCATCTGTTTTACGATCATTTTTAAGCTCTTGTTAACCTTACTATCATTTTTTGTCATTAAATCTCATCAAATTTTCATTATACAAACACACATTGACAATAAAAGGAACAAGCACAATATCGAAGAGGACAAGGAGACCACGTGCATACCCGTTAATTTCAACACGACATGTACTTATATACAAGCAAGAGTTCTTGTCAACTATATATTGTATATATATATGCCCCCAGCGACTTCAATGCAGTTGTATGTGCGCTGGCGGATTTTGTTTTTTGTCACCCTTTCACCTGCATGGTGGTGTGAAGCATGCGTTTACATGTGTCATCGAGGAATCAGGCATAAACAGCATTATTTATTATATTGGTTGTTGGTTCGATCCCATCTATCACCGGTATGTAGCCTGAGTTGTGAAAAGTTATTTAAAAGTTCATAGTCAGAATAAAAGTCCCGAGCCTTAACCTTAAACAAAAGAACGAAAAAAAATAGTTATTAAAAACTAATTCTATGACATGGCATTATAGTGTTGCTATTTTAAATTGTCCTTATGGACCATCCTCCCATCCTCCATCGTTCCCAAGTCTGCCTCAATGACTTCAGAATAGAAAGGAGACAGTTTATTTCCCAGTGGTTTGTTTAATTTTAAGGAAACTGTCTCCGCCCTGAGTTTTTTGTTTTCCTTTATTTGGCGTAAGGTTTTTTCCTGGGCCTTTTGAAATTTTGTACTAATTTCTTTCTAAATGGGTGGTTCTTTTGTATTGACTTGTAATTGTGGGTTAGGATGATCTCCATAGTGTCGCTCATCTGTTTTTTAATATGTATGAAGCGCTCTATTTCAGCGAGAGTGCTGTGGCATCTTTCGACCTCACCGTCCGAGGTGCTATGTTAGGGGTGTTTATTAAATATATTAATGAACTCAATAAAGTTGAGTTGATAGTCTTGGAGCTTAGTGATCTTTCATTGTCACAGTAATTTGTTTTTGTGTTATGAAAAAAGTTTACAAAAAAAAAAAATTTAGGGATTTTACTTTAACAATATCTCTTAATGTTATCGGCTGTACCATAGCGAACTTGGAAAATTTATCGATCCATGTGAGGATGGTTTTTTATCTGTTGAATATATGACTATATGAAGAATTTCTGCTGATTAACAGGAGATTGGCGTTTTGGTCGACGTTTGCCATAACGCAAACTAATTTACTGCCACTTCCGTTGCTAACTGAAGCATCTTTGGGAAAAAATAGACTCGTAAAATAAGTTTTACATATTCATGTACAGCTTGTTGGGCTTTGTAATGTTCAAAAGTTACGATTTCCCTTTGTTTTCTTTGGTCAGGAATACTCGCTACCAGGAATTTGCAATGTTAGAATGTCGCCTTTGAATGGAATAAAAGTTTTCATAGATAAGAAGTCTGCTTCATCGATTCTTATCTACTGACTCTATGGTGTATGTGAGAGAATCTCCGCTATGAATGGTGGTTACTTTGCAGTTGCCCAGTAAAGAATTCGCGTTTAGTCTTGAGAGGGCATTGGCGACAATATTTTGTCTGCCTGGTTTGTAGAAGATGTTTGCGTCATCAATAAAAGATATCCATTGCTTTATAAGGGGATTCGTATTTTTATCGGATACTGCGTATCCGATAGCGGCTTTTTACCCCAAACAAATCATTTTTAGATTCTTAATTGCGGGTACAATTGTCATTGGTACTGATACTTTTCGTTGTCCAGGATTGTTCTGGAGATCCAAGTTGTTGTGCGATTTTCATGCGACAGCACCGCCCCGCAGCCATGCGCGGAAGCGTCCGTTGGTAGATCAAATGGTTTGTTGAAATCGGGGTACGCAAGAACTACGTCCTCTGACGCTAGAATTTTTTTAACTTTTAAATAACTCGGATAGGTTTTGCGATAACTTTTATTTTTTTCATACTTATTGTGTTATTTAGTGTATCTCTTCTTATTATGAGACTAACAATAATTATTCAAATCTTATTATATAAATTAGGTTATTAACAATGTAGAGTAATTTTATTAGTTAGAGGCGGCCCTAGGGTTTCTTTACTGGGCTGGAGAATCTTTGGGCTTCAGTTTTTTAGCACGGCTCCCGCTGCATAACATACAGCCCTCCTCCCGTCCATCGACCGGAGGCGCTGCTGTTTACCGTACGGTTTGAATCGGGGGATAGAACCGTGAGAATAAAGTGTAGAAAGGTTTAAGATGAGGAAGAGTACATTGTTTCTCTGAAACTGCAAAGTGAAGAAATGCCATAATGACCATTGTAGTTTACTCAAAAGAAGTGAAATTTTATGAAATTGGTGTGGATGACATTTATTTGAAAGCTGAGCTATTAAGGATTTTGTAGAGGTTGTACGATATTGCAGCCTTTTTTTATTTTTACTCCAAAATCAGTTTTTAAAATTTTTTAAGTTCGTTAGACGCCTTGTAAACCACGGCGGATCTCATATTTTTAATAAGATTTCCAATAAGTCAAAGAAAACTTTTAAAATTTGATAGAATATTATCAAAGATCGAACCAATCAAATGTAAGAATTAGGTTATTAAGTCTCTGAAAGTCAGACTTACGGAAAAAACTAATCGTATATACTACATGGGGAAAAGAGTCTCGTGGATAGCAAATGACTTTTTACCACTGTCAGCAACTAAGTTGTCCTGCCTAAGTTTAAAATCCCACTATTATGTTGTATTGGGTCCATAGAAATTTGTGTACATAATAAGTTAGGCTTGGAATATTTTATAACTGCATTGCATCATTATTCTTTTATCTGGGATCCTTCTAAAAGATCGGTAATGCTAAAATTTTTGAACTTTTCGTGATTAATTTTTTGATATACATGCAAACAATGATGGTGGTGGCAGCGTGATAGTACAGGTGGCAACACTGCAGGAAACTATCGATAGGATCAGGAGTGCAATTAGAAGGAATGATCTAAAAAGTTGTTGCAGAGTAGAAGTCGAAAAGAGAGGTTCTAAAGCGACAGTTGTGGAAAGGCGGATAAGTGGGTCGGTCTTTCAGAAATGATCAGTCAAGTCGGACAGTCGTTGAAAGTAGAAGTACTGTTGCGTGAAGTTCTATCAGAGTTTGTAAAACCAAAATGAAGTGTTATCAAGTTTATTCACCCAGTTGTCTTTACTCTTAAGCTTAACTTTGTTACATTAAATAATATCAATAAACAATAAAGCCTTTTTTTTAATTTCGCTGTATTAATTGGATCTTCTCAGGAATTATGAGACTAAAAATAAGTTTTCAAATATTATTAGAATGAGAGTTTATTTGCGACTAACCAATACATAAAATGATGCGTAACTCGTGACGCGCTTAAGAGAATAAACAAAAGAGAAAGATCAATTAGATCCCGTTACATTTAGTATAAGACATTCGCTTTGCACTCTTAATTGAGATTTCAACACTCCTTCTCAAAGAGACATGTCTTTACAAGTTAACTTAAATATCCATTTTTCTTTTAAACATAATTTTCAATTCAATTTAAACCTAACTGTTTAACAAAACCTGTGTGCTTGATCTTATTTAAGTTTTTTGTTAAAATATCAGAAATCATATTTTCTGTTGAAACATACTTAATATCAATAACATTTTCCTTATATAATTTTCTTACAAAATGGTACTTAATATCAATATGTTTGCTTCGTGCATGAAACTTGGAGTCTTTTGCCAGACATTGTGCGTTTTGATTATCACTGTAGATAACCATCTTTGGAACCAGTCCTATTCCTATCTCCTTCACCAGCTTTTTAAGGTAAACTGCCTTTTTTGCTGCTGTTGAAAGCGCCACGTACTCAGCTTCAGTTGAACTAAGTGCCACAATGGTCTGCTTTTTGGACTCCCATGAAATCGCCGCTCCAGCCATGATGAATGGCCAACCTGTAAAGGATTTGCGATCTGTGCTATCGCCAGCCCAGTCTGCATCAACGAAACAATGGACATGTACACCTGTACGTACGTAACATAGCTTCATGTCAGCTGTGCCCTTAAGGTACCTCAAGACACGCTTTGCCGCCACTTCGTGCTCCTTGTGAGGATCAGCATTTCTTTGTGCCAATTTAGCCACACTATGCATGATATCTGGTCTTGTCGTCATAGCCAAATAAATCAAAGAACCAATGAGTGATTGGTACTTCTTCTGATCCACTTTTGTGCAGTTTGCATCCCCGCATATAACTTGAAAGCCCGCCTCCAGAGGAATCGCGTTGGGTTTGCAGTCTTCCATACCATAGTCTTTTAGTAGACCAGCAATAAATTGTTTATGGCCTATAGTGACACTGCCAGTTTCGCCACACCTCTCTATCTCCATACCTAGGAAATGTTTCAGGTCTCCGCCATCTACAACATCAAACTCATCCGATATTTGCTTCTTGATGCTAAGGAGGTCATCTTTTCTGGAACAAGCAAGAATTAAATCATCAACATATACTACAATAATGTTTAGGTTTTCCTCAATTTTCTTTGTGTATATGCAAGGCTCGCTAGAACAGGAAATGAATCCAATTTTGTTAAGAACCTCATCTAGCCTCCAGTTCCACTCGCGTCCACTCTGCTTTAGACCGTATAAGGACTTATGCAATCGCAGGACTCGATCTGGGTGTTTTGCGTCTACAAAACTTTCAGGTTGTCTCATGTAGACCTCATCTTTCAGTTCACTGTTAAGGTACGCTGCTGACACGTCCATTTGGTGCATCATCATGCCATGCTCGACAGCCAATGCAATCACTAACCTTATTAACGAGTAACATGCCACCGGGGAAAATGTTTCCAGGTAATTCACCCCATACTGCTGTCCGCAACCTTTGGCTACTAACCTCGATTTGAGTCGATCAACCTTACCATTTTTGTCGCGTTTAATGGTAAACACCCACTTGCACCCGATTGCTTTCTGCTCTTCAGGAAGGTCAACCAAGCTCCAGGTGTTTGTAGCTCGCAAGTGATCAAACTTCTTCTGCATCGAGATTCTCCATTCATCAGAATGTTCTCCAGTTAATGCCTCACGCACGTTTGTTGGTGCCACCATATTATTTCCGGCTATAACATTTAGCATATTGTACTCTTTTCGTGGGCGGCCCACTAATCCTGTTCGGACTATCTTGGGGCGACCTGGGCCCCTCTTCTGCGATGTTTTTTGTTCTGTCCCAGACTCTTCGTCGTCATCACTGCCTTGAACATCCAACGACTGTTCATTGTTGTCAATATGATCTTCTCGGTGTCCAGCAGACTCATCCAATTCAATGATTACTTCTCCTGGAACTGATGCTCTATCATCCTCTATAAACACAACATCTCGGGCTATCACAATGCTTTGTTTTTCCGGGTTGTATAAACGATAAGCCTTAGAAGTTTGAGAATAGCCTACTAATATGTGCTCTTCTCCCTTTGGACGAAACTTCTTGGTATGTGTTTTGTTCAATACGATCGCTTTGCAACCAAACACACGTAGATGGGATACACTTGGCTTCTCTCCAAACCAGGCTTCAAATGGTGTTATATTAGCTAGTGTCGACGTCTCTGCTTTGTTCCTCAAGTATGCCGCTGTCATTATAGCCTCTCCCCAAAAACTCTCACCCACTCCAGCATGAGTTAACATACTGCGAGCCATTTCCAGGAGGGTTCTCACACGAATTTATTTTCAAACCATACACCATGTCTTTGTTAATCATTTTCTGCATACTATTCAAGTTCAAATGTCCAAACCGATTATGCCACTTAATCATTTCATACTTTTCTCCATTAATTGCGAACACTTTTTCTGATTTATTTTCAAATAAGAACAATTCATTTTTGCGTTTAGCAACTAGTAAAGTGTCTCCGTCACTGTCTATTACTTTCGCTTCGTTCTTACTAAAAATCACTTTCAATCCTTTTGCAAAACAAAACGCAAACAAAAAAGCTGGGTCGGCCTCACAGACTGGACTGGACCGCTACATAACAATAAAGCGGAAGCTTAGCCCAAAAACTTCCGATACAGAAAACAAGCCAAAAAATATACGCGACAATACTACCTCGATCAACAATGAAGCGCCTGCAAATAACAACAGATTCGCTTTGCTGGCAGATACCAACGAGGACGTGCCACTGAAATCCATCGATAAGGAACCAAAGAAAATAAAGCCTCCCCCAATTTACATCCGCGAGAAGAGCACAAACGGTTTGGTAAATTCTTTAATTGGCCTTATTGGAAAAGATAGCTTTTACATAATACCCCTCATAAGAGGTACTATTAATGAAATAAAACTTC
This sequence comes from Drosophila ercepeae, assembly GCA_018150545.1. Classification (NCBI taxonomy): domain Eukaryota; kingdom Metazoa; phylum Arthropoda; class Insecta; order Diptera; family Drosophilidae; genus Drosophila; species Drosophila ercepeae. Next base: position 375,043 of record JAECWL010000182.1, on the reverse strand, counting down.
AAACGAAAACGGAGGAAAACTACAGAAAAGTCACAAACCATCTTACTGCAAACAAAACATGCTTTTACACCTACCAGCTTAAAAGTAGCAAGGGTTTGCAAGTAGTACTGAAGGGCATTGAGCTTGATGTAAAGCCCGAAGAGATAGCTGAGGCCCTAAAGGATAAGGGATTTTGCGTCAAAAGCGTACACAATATCAAAAACAGAAACAGGCAGCCGCAACCACTCTTTAAGATTGAGCTTGAACCAGAAAACAAGCATCTAAAAAAAACGAGGTTCATCCAATTTATAAACTCCAGCTCCTTCTGCACCGTAGGATTACAGTAGAAGAGCCGCATAAACGTAACGCTCCTGTTCAATGTATGAACTGCCAAGAATACGGCCACACGAGATCGTATTGCACACTTCGCCCAGTGTGTGTAGTCTGTGGAGATCTCCACGTCTCCACACATTGCCAAGCTAATAAAGAAAATGCAAGCGCGAAAAAATGCGGTAACTGTGGGGGGTAATCACACAGCAAACTACAGAGGCTGTCCAATCTACAAAGAGCTGAAAACCCGTCTCCACCAAAGAATGAACACGGCAAGGGTACACCAAGGAACAGCTACGCTGATACCATCGGAAACAAATCCAGAAGTACTTTTTTCGAAACCAACAAGTTTTGCTCCCTGGCCTAAACCAAGCACTAACAATATAAGTTTTGCAAACGTTTTAAAATCAGGTATGACACCTCCAACCCAAAACTCCCAAACCTCACATGAAGAACACACAAAATTGGACACACAACAAAACTATAGGCCATCCGAGCAGCAAGAAACGAAAACTGAAGCTATGATCCAAGCCTTACAACAGAGCATGATGGAATTCATGACATTTATGCGAACCACCATTCAAGACATGATGCGTAATCAAAACCTATTGATACAAATGCTTGTCTCCCAACAATCAAAATAAATAATGGCTACCTTACGCATAGCTACGTGGAACGCCAATGGCGTCTCACAGCGCAAACTTGAGCTAGCTCAATTCCTACATGAGAAGCATATCGACGTAATGCTTCTTTCGGAGACTCATCTTACGAGCAAATACATCTTTCAAATAAGAGATTACAACTTCTATGGTACAAATCACCCCGATGGTAAAGCACACGGTGGGACCGGCATTCTAATTAGGAACCGTATGAAGCACCACTTTTACAAAGAGTTTGCTGAAACTTATCTACAGGCCACATCTATCAACATACAGCTGGAGGACAATACTCACCTCACACTAGCGGCCGTATACTGCCCCCCTCGTTTCACAATATTGGAAGACCAATTCCTGGATTTCTTCCATGCACTAGGACCACACTTCATTGCAGCAGGCGACTACAATGCTAAACATACTCACTGGGGATCGCGCCTTGTGAATCCAAAAGGAAAACAGCTTTATAAGGCTTTAATTAAAGCCACTAATAAACTAGATCATGTTTCCCCTAGGAGTCCCACATACTGGCCATCAGACCTCAATAAGCTGCCTGACTTGATTGACTTCGCAGTCACGAAAAATATTCCTCGCAGTTTCGTTAGAGCTGAATGTCTACCAGATCTGTCATCTGATCACTCGCCTGTGCTAATTCATCTCAGCCGGTATGCAGAAAACGTAAAACCACCCTACAAACTGACTTCGCACAAAACGAACTGGCTAAGGTATAAAAAATATATAAGATCACACATTGAGCTAAACCCAAAACTCAATACAGAACCTGATATAGAGAGCTGCACAGAAACACTGGAATCCATTCTTACTGAAGCAGCACGAAATGCAACACCTAAAACCACAAACGTTACGATTAATCCGAATAAGACTAACGCACAAATCGAGCAACTCGTCCACGCAAAACGACGCTTACGTAGAGAATGTCAATCCTCCAGATCACCATCTGCAAAACAAAAGCTAAAAATATCCACACGGAAGCTGACCAACGCTCTGAAACAAGAGGAAGAGTACGCTCAGATCCGATATATAGAGCAACTTTCACCAACAGGTATTAAACATAAGTCACTGTGGAGAGCCCACCCAACCCTTCGCCCACCGACTGAAACCGTTTTGCCCATAAGGAATTCCTCAGGCGGCTGGGCACGTAGTGATGCAGACAGAGCCACCACATTTGCCGCTCACCTACAAAATGTATTTACGCCAAACGAGGCTACTAGCACATTTGCGCTACCGACTTCAAACGCAATCTGCAACCAGCAACACACCCCAATTGTGTTTCGTCCAAAAGAAATATCAAACATAATTAAAGAAAATATCAGCCCAAAAAAATCCGCCGGCTACGACCTGATTACCCCGGAAATGATCATCGAGCTGCCACATTCTGCAGTTGGCTACCTAACGCAGCTCTTTAATGCCATCACAAAACTTGGCTACTTTCCACAACGATGGAAGAGATCGATAATCATAATGATTCCGAAGCCTGGTAAGGACCACACAGTTCCCTCATCCTACAGACCAATAAGCCTACTCTCATGTATATCGAAACTATTCGAAAAATGCCTGCTAATCCGACTGAATCCACACCTGAGAGCCCACAATATAATCCCAGCCCACCAATTTGGCTTTCGCAAAAGCCACGGAACCATTAAACAGGTGAATCGAATAACTGCGGAGATAAGAACTGCATTTGAAAATCGAGAATACTGTACAGCCGTATTTCTAGACGTATCCCAAGCATTCGACAGAGTCTGGCTAGACGGCCTAATGTTTAAAGTTAAAACAGCTCTACCCGAAAGCACACACAAACTTCTAAGCTCATACCTATATAACAGAAAGTTTGCAGTGCGGTGCAACACTGCTACTTCCACTGACCACGAAATTAAGGCTGGAGTCCCCCAAGGCAGCGTTCTTGGGCCAACTTTATACCTCATCTATACCGCTGACATTCCTACAAATAGTCGGCTAACAGTGTCCACGTTTGCCGACGATACAGCTATCCTTAGCCGTTCAAGGTCCCCAATCCAAGCTACAGCACAGCTGGCATTGCACCTCATAGCCACTGAGAAGTGGCTCTCTGACTGGCGAATAAAAGTCAACGAGGAAAAATGCAAGCACGTGACATTTACGCTGAACAGACAAGATTGCCCACCACTTTTGATGAACAACATACCACTCCCGAAAGCAGATGAGGTAACGTACCTAGGAGTACACCTCGATAGAAGACTTTCATGGCGCAGACACATTGAAGCGAAAAAAATTCATCTTAAGCTCAAAGCGAACAACTTACACTGGCTCATCAACGCTGGCTCTCCGCTCAGCTTGGACCACAAGGTCTTACTTTACAACGCAGTACTGAAACCAATCTGGACCTATGGTTCACAGCTATGGGGCAACGCCAGCAACAGCAATATTGACATCATACAGCGGGCACAGACAAAGATCCTGAGAACTATCACTGGGGCACCGTGGTATGTTCGAAACGAAAACATCCATCGAGATTTAAATATTCCAACAGTCACCAATGAAATCAAAGAGCTTACGAAAAAATATCATGGCAAGCTTTCCTCGCACCCCAACCACCTAGCGCGAAATCTAACCCAGCTCAGCAGTCGTTCCCGTCTCCGACGAAGGGACCTACCAACCCAGCGAAGAAATCTTTAGGGACGCTTAATCACGGAACAGTTGGATTAATTAAAACGACTGTTTAGGAAAATTGTATTAGTTAAGATTTTTAAACTTATTGTTAGCTCTTATTTAAGAGGATACGTACAATACATCAAGCAGTTTGATCGTATTATCTCCATAGCACAAATTCACTGTACCGCGCCCTTCGGCTTCTACGTAATTATCGCCTGCTAACATTATTTTTTCCTTGTGTTCACGCATTGATACAAACATTGTTTTTTCAGCACACAAATGAGTTGTTGCTCCACTGTCTAGACACCATGTACTTTTACTGTCTATTTCGTTTTTATCTGCACCGAAAACCGAAAACGCTTTTAGCTTATTCCCGTTTGAATTTCCTTCTTTTGCTTTGTTATGTTTTGCCAATTTTTCTTTCGATCTACGCTTTGCAGCAATATGACCGCGCTTTCCACATGACCAACATTCGACACCTTTTCCGATATTCCTTTTTGAGTATTGTTTTTCCGTACCCGACGCGAACATTTTCTGTTCCTTTCCGATCACCGTTTCGTTTGTCTTGCGCCTCTCTCCCTCTTCTAGAAGTTTAACCTTGAGAGCGCTCAACCCCGGCAATGTGTCGCGCGTTTCAATGGCGACAACAAAATTTTCAAACGAGTCACACAAGCTCGAAAGCAAAATTATGACGAGCATTTCTTCTGGAACACTTTGTTCAATTTCTTGCAGTTTTTCTACCAATGCACTGAATTTATTTAAATGTTCCTCCACACTTTCTGTCTCACTCATTTTCATGTACAACAACTGCTTAAACAAATGTATGCGTCTCGCTGGACCGGATGGCATATGAATTTCACCAAGTTTTTTCCAAGCCTCCTTAGCAGTTACACAATGTTTCACATGATTAATTTGCGTCGGCTTTATACATAGCATTATACTTGCAAGTGCCTTTTCGTATTTAGCATCGAAAGAGGCTTTTTGTTCTGCAGTGTCATTTTTCAGCAAACGGCCACTGACCACTGACCATAATTCGGCGTGTATCAGCACACTTTTCATTTGAATATACCACACACTATAGTTTTCATTCTCCAGTTTCTCAATTGAGTATTGGGAACTCATTTTTATTTCAAATATTAAACACGAGTCACACAAGTCTTTTCGACTATTATCAACAACTTTTCGCTGTTAAACTTTTCAAAAAATAATAGCGCACAGGAGCTCTGCCTGGGCCCATAAAATATTAGAATGAGAGTTTATTTGCGACTAACCAATACATAAAATGATGCGTAACTCGTGAAGCGCTTAAGAGAATAAACTAAAGAGAAAGATCAATTAGATCCCGTTACATTTAGTATAAGACATTCGCTTTGCACTCTTAATTGAGATTTCAACAAATATTATTTATATACAATAGTCAACAGTCTTTTTAAATGTGTTCTGGAAAAAGGGTCTAATAATCAGCGTTGGGTTCAAAGATCGTTGCGGCGAAGTCGGGATCGGTCGCAAACCCGAGTTAAACTTCTCGCAAGTGGTTAGGGTGTGACGTTTATTTGCTATTTTTATTTGCTATTTACTTTTGTTTTTATTGGAGTTATTTTTTGTGTGACTGATCTGATGTTAAGGCCTCTTTGTATATTCATTTCGGATATACGAGGGTCAGTATCTTTGATTGAGCCCTTTTGCATGATATCAATGTTACTACTGCTGGCAGTTGCTTATAGTTGGGAGTCGTACGTCCAAATGGGTTTTAGAACGGAGTTGTAGAGTAGGACCCTGTAGTCCAGACAGAGTGGTGACCAAGAGTTCATAAGCCAGTGGAGACTACTAGCCTTAAGCTTAAGGTTATATTCTTTTGGCTTCGATGTGCCTGCGCCTGGTGAGACGTCGGTAGAGTTGGACTTCAAGATACGTCGCTTCATTTGCTTTCGGAAATACGGTGTTGTTTAAAACGATCGAAGGACAATCTTGCCGATTGAGTGTAAGTGTTACAAGCTTACATTTTTGTTCGTTTACTTTCATTCGCCATCAGATAGCCACTTTTATACGGCCACTAGGTGAAAAGAGAGTTGATTTTTTGCTTGTACCGGGCATTTTGATCGACTTAAGATCGCTGTGTCGTCGGTAAACGTAGAAGTTGTTAGTAGTCTGCTTGTGGGTATGTCTGCTGTATAAGGGACGTTCAGTGTTGTTCCAAGTACGCTACCTTGCGGAACTCCAGCGTTTATAGCGCGGTCATCGGACATGTCAGAGTTGCATCTTACAGCAAAGGTTTTGTTGTAGAGATACGACTTCAAGAGTTTGTGTGTGTTTTGGGGAAGCATTGTTTTAATTTGGAACATTAATCCATTTAGCCAGACCTTGTCAAAAGCATGAGAGACAACCAAGAATATTGCATTGCAATATTCCCGTTTTTCGAAAGCAATTCGTAGTTTTGATGTTATTCGATTCAATTGTTCAATGGTTGCGTGTCCTCAAGTGGGTAGTATTCGAGTTATCAGACATTTTTCAAATAGTTTCGGGAGATAAGGCAATAGGATTATAGGCCTGTACAATGAGGAAACTGAATGGTCTTTGCCTGCCTTTGGTATCATTACTATAATCGATTTTTCCATCTCTCTGGTTAGTAATAGCGTTAAAAAGCAAGAAATACAGAACAGAATGGAAGCTTGATAATCATCTTTGGATCTATGAACTTGCCAATCCCGTCGCATATGTCGTTTTTCAAGAACGATCCGCTCGATGTCTGCTTTTGTCATCTTGGGTGTGCTATGCGCACTCTCTATTTGAGGTGTACAGATTCGGGTGGCTGCAGCTAAGATACTCTTCAGGGTATTTGCTGCGGATTCAATCTCGGCATCAAAGTTAATCTTGGGTTTAGCTCAATATGTGAACTTATGTATTTTCTGTATTCGAGCCAGTTTGTTCTTTTTGATGTTAATTTGTTAGCCTGCATTGTAGTGTTGGAGGAAGTTCAGATTTAAAAGGATTGAACAGTGGTCAGATGATAGATCCGGTAGAGATTCGGCACTGATGAGGTTTCGAAGGATATTTTTGGTTATTGCGAAGTCGATCAAGTCTGGAATTTTGTTCGGGTCGGTAGGCCAGTATGATAGTCTGCCTAAAGAGACCTAGTGAAGCTTCCTGTTTGCCTTTATGGTGTTGGTATACAATTTTTTCCTTTCAGAGATGACGGGGCGTGATCCCCAACGGGTGTGTTTGGCGTTGTAGTGACCTGCAGCAATGAAGTGATGCCCTATGGTGATAAAGAAATCCAGAAATTGTTGTTCGGAAACATTGAAACGAAGAGGACAATATGCCGCTGCGAGGGATTGTCGCATCCTAGTTGTACATTTATAAATGTGGCCTGCAAGTAGTTTTTCCCAAACTCGCTATGGTTCCGCCATGTGCTTTTCCATCTGGATGATTTGTTTGGTAGAACAAAAAGCAACCTATTTGAAAGTTGAACATAGAAGTAAAATTTGTTTCTGACAGTAGCAGGACGTCAATATGATTGTCATGAACGAATTAAGTTATTTCAAGTTTATGTCGTAAAACCCCGTTGGCGTTTCATAATGATATTTGTAGAGGAACCATTAATTATTTATAGTTTTGAAATATAAGCTTCTCCACGAAGAGATTTTGATTCCGCATAAGGTTTTGCTTGGTAGTCCTCATAAATAACAGGACACGGTTTGAAAGCTGATTTGTTGTTGCGTCGATGATGGTGGATTCGGTGTCGGATCAGTTTGGGCAACATGTAAAGTTGTTGTCGTTGAGTTTTTTTCTGTAAGTCCCGATGTTGGGACGTTTGCGAAGGTCACATTTTGGAAAGTGGTCGCAGGACCCAATGAAGACCTCTTTGCCGTTGCGAAAAAGACTTCTGGGTATGTTTTTGATTGTATAGGTATATTTTGTGCGCTATGGATGCGTGCAGACATCACTCGGAGATGAATCCGACTTTTGAAGATTTTGTCTTTGTATATTGAACAGCCTCTATAGTTTACTGTGTGGTTACCCCACAATTTCCTCACTTTTTGGTGCTGGGATCGCTTTTGTTTGTCGTGCAATGAGCAGAGTCATGAAACTCAACAGACGAAATAAAGTAAGCGCAATGTGCAGTATGCTCTCGTATGGCAATATTCTTGGGAATAAGTGCATTGGACAGGGCCGTTGCGCTTGTGTGGTTCTTTTACGGTAATTTTACGAGGAAGAAGAAACTTAAGCTTGTTAATAGAATGCACCTTATTTTTCCTGATAGCTTTAGTGTTATGTTCCGGCTCGACTTTAAAGAGTGGTTGCGGTTTCCTGTCTTTGTTCAGGATGCTAAAGATGGTTTTCGTCTTAAAACCCTTATCGTTTAATGCCTGGGTGATCTCTGAGGGTGTTACGTCAGGCTCTACACCCTTGAGAACGACTCGAAGGCCCTTGCTACTTTTTAGTTGGTACGCGTAGTAGTTTTTGTTATTTTTGTTTAAGTAATACGCAAGAGTCTTAAAGATCTCTTCGGTTATTACTTGGACCTTGGTTTTGTGGATGCTGCCCTTTTTTTTGGAGTATTATGTGGAAATTATCTTTTCCACAATTTCTTTGCTTACCAGATTAGTCGAGCTTTTCTCTCGGATGTATATAGGTGGAGGCTTTGGCTTCATTTTGTCAACTTAGTCAGTGCTGGGGGGTAGATCCTTATCAATATTTGTCAATGTTCCAAATCTTTTGGACGCTTGGGTCTCAGTTCGCTGACTTAGAGTGTGCCGATTGACCTTTATATTATTACCTACCGTACAATTTTGTTGGCTCAAAAACAACCTAGCTTGCAGTGTTTTTGGCATTGTTGCTGATTCAGCAGGTCGATACCGTTGCAGTATTTATTGTTGTTGCGACTGCAGTGGTTAATGAGGTCGAAGTTTTTGTTGCCGTGGGAGAGGTCAGTTCTCTTTGGCACATCGATGGGATTGCCGATGAGCAAGAACACGCTCTCTCGTTCGTTTTTTGGCTTAAATTAATATGTCGGGTTAGGGGTGATTGACCGTTGCCGATCGATGTTTGCATTAACCTCGTGGAATTTCGCGAGTTGCGAAGGCTATATGTGAAAAATGCGATTCTGATTTTTACATAAGTACTTATTGCAGTTTTGTAAAGATCTGGAAGGGTATACCATCTTCGGCAAGCCGAAGATAACTTTTCTCACTTGTTTTTTGTTAATATTCTTTGAAATCGCACCACATCTGCAACTCCTTTGCAGTTCAATTATTTCTCCATGCCAACATGGTTTCATAAATCGTCGCTCCGCCACCACAAACCTCTTGGAGCTGACTTCCTTTATTATTGATGGCTTCCGTAAGGGCCTGCTAACACATATCATCTATACGGACTTAACTAAAGCATTTGGCTCTGTCAACCACTCACTCCTTTTGAGTAAACTTAATATCCTGGGATTTCCCTCAGACCTTCTCACGTGGATTTCTAGCTACTTATCTGGGAGAACCCAACGTGTCCTTTTTGAAAATATACACTCTCGCCTTGTTATATCGGAAGTCCCCCAAGGAAGCCATCTTGGGCCGCTACTTTATTATTTTCATTATTTTTATTAACGACTTACCCACTGCTCTAACGAACTCTCTGTTTTTATGTATGCAGACGACGTTAAGCGTTGTCTACAAAACAAATCCCCTTCTCTCTATTATAGACTTCAGTCAGATTTTGCCCGTAACCAGGCCACATACTTTCTCCGACCATATTTCTACGATGTTTACTAAAGCCAAGAGTGTGCTTGGTTTCATTAGAAGATGGTCTAAGGAATTCAATGACCTTTATATAAATAAAAACCTAAAACGTATCTTAGGTACGTCATTGAATCCGTGCCAAAGAATTACTTAATGTTTGCTCTTAGGGGACTCAACTGAGACGCAAATCTTCATCACCCCTCTTATTTTAACAGACTCCTTCTAAACAATTAACCTTCCCTAACCAATCGTAGACAGATGCTAGGGGTCGTTTTCCTCCATAACCTTATTAATGGTAATGTAGACATCCAGCATATACTAACAAGACTAACATTTAACATTCCAAATAGACGGACTAGAAATTGTAGTCTCCTGTTCCTAAGTTGTTGTAGATCTACTTGTACATACGCACATTTCGAGTATCAATGCGAAAAGCGGCCTTTTTCGAGTGCGTAAAGTTCATATGAAGTACAATATATTTGTGGAGTGTCCAAGCTACCCAAATCCACCCAGATTGTGACGTCTATCACCGGTATGTAGCCTGAGTTGTGAAAAGTCATTTAAAAGTTCATAGTCACGTCACTTTGCACTTGTACGAAGTCAGACGTGTTTTCATCGAGCTCCGTATAAAATCACTTGATTTCAGTGAAGTGAATAGCTAATAACATAAAATAAATACATAAATCGAAAGCGAAAGAGACGCTATTGGCAATGTTAAATTGCTATCTTACAAAACTTTCTGTGTGTGGAATAATAAAGTAAAACTAAAAAAACAAATAGACAACGAACAAATCGATCGTTCTAAAATGAGCCAACGCGAATTGCGCGCTCAGCGGCAAAAACAACAAGACCAGCGCCGACTCTCTTTGCATACTTCACCGTCGTGTCTGACGCCCGCGAGTGCCAAACCACCCACCCGGTCAATGACCTAGCACCTGCAGAATGCACACGATCGCGGTCTTGCTCACCAATGCTTCTGACTGCTCGAAGTGAACCCGAACGCACTGAGAGCGTCTCTCTCACGGTCTCCCCATTCCAAACGGTGTCAAGTTCCTTAACTACCAGTCCAGTAATCACGATATCTACTGCATCTGCACCTTTAGCAACAACAACTGCAACAACATCAACATCAACTCTATGCTCAATACCGACAGCGGTGTACAATTCCGCTCAATTCCATCAACAATTCCATCAACAACAACGAATGCAAAAGCACTCACACCGACTCTTGAAAGCGAAAGCGGACAAGAACCAAAACAAAACAAAAAACTTTGTCAAACAGGGCTGGATCGCTACATCCAAATAAAGCGAAAGCTAAGCCCACAACACAAGCAGGCTGGTAATCAGCCGAAAATAAATCGCGCCAACGCTGCCAATGACTCATGTTCAAATAGGTTTGCACTACTGGATGACTGTGAAGTGCAGGAACAGGAACAGAAGAAGATAAAGCCGCCACCAATATATATACGTGAGAAAACCTCAAATGCGCTGGTTAACAAACTAGTTGCAATTATTGGAGAGAACAAGTTCCATGTTATACCTCTTACTAAGGGCAACATACAATAAACGAAAGTGCAGACTCAGGATGAGTCTAGCCACCGATCAGTGACCAAGTACCTGGACGAAGCTGGGAGGAGTTACTATACCTACCAGCTGAAAAGTGCCAAAGGATTGCAGGTTGTCATCAAAGGAATAGAGTCATCCGTGACCTCATCCGAAATTATCGCGGCACTAAAGGAGAAGAACTTCAACGCCAAAACGGTGATCAACATTCTCAACAGAAACAAAGAGCCGCAGCCACTCTTTAAAGTCGAACTGGAGCCATCGAGTCAGAAAAACAACAAAAATGAAGTACATCCTATATATAAGCTACAGTATCTACTGCACCGAAGAATAACCGTAGAAGAGCCATACAAGCGCAGGCAACCTGTGCAGTGCACCAACTGCCAAGAATATGGCCACACCAAAGCGTACTGCACCCTAAAATCCATCTGCGTCGTTTGCAGCGATGCCCACAGGACTGTAAACTGTCCTAAGAATAAAAACGACAGCTCAATTAAGTTATGCAGCAACTGTGACGAAAAACACACAGCCAACTGGCGAGGATGCATTGTTTACAAGGAACTCAAGAGTCGCCTAAACAAACGAGTGGACTTAGCTCGTGATCGTATCACACCAACAATTCACAAAGTAATGGAACCGACTAACATCCCTTCGTCTGCCAGCCACCGAACAATGCCAAATTCTTCCTTTGCAAGTGTACTAAAATCAGGGATCCAAGTACCAAAAGCAGTCATCTCCAGCGTCCAGCATAAAATTAACCAAATAAACACAAATAAACAAATAAACACACAGAACATGCAACAGCAGCCAATTGGCTTTGAAGCGATTATGCTTTCGATGCAGCAAAGCATGAATGACTTCATGACCTTCATGCAAGAAACTATGCAACAGCTTATAAGGAACCAAAACATCCTTATGCAAATGCTCGTTTCTTCTAAAACAGGATAATGACTCCCTTAATAATCGCTACCTGGAACGCTAATGGCGTTTCGCGGCACAAGCTAGAACTTGCTCAGTTCTTAGCCGACAGAAACATTGACGTTATGCTACTCTCAGAGACTCACCTTACCGAAAAGTACAACTTCCAGATACCAGGATATAAATTTTACTTTACGAATCACCCTGATGACAAGGCCCATGGAGGCACTGGCATACTAATACGATTGCGAATTAAGCACCACTTCCTTGGCAATTGGCAAGAAGACTGCTTACAATGTACCTCTATAAACCTCCAATGCCATAACGGTGCTCTCACTCTGGCTGCTATCTATTGCCCACCTCGCTTCACAATCTCTGAGGAAAAATTCACAACACTTTTTGACTCGTTTGGTGAAAGGTTTGTTGCAGCTGGCGATTGGAATGCCAAGCACATGTACTGGGGATCTCGGATAGAGAACCCTAAAGGAAAATAGCTGTACAACGCAATCATCAAACCGCAACGCAAACTAAACTATGTTTCCCCGGGAGAGCCTACATACTGGCCAGCAGATCCCACGAAACTTCCAGATTTGATCGACGTTGCCATCACAAAAAGGATATCCCAATCAATGATTACAGCTGAGGCACTTCCAGAACTCTCATCTGATCACTGTCCGGTGCTATTTCATCTTTTGTACCAGCTACAACACATCGAGCGACCGCATAGGCTTACAAGCAACAGGACCAACTGGGCGAGGTACAAAAAATATGTTTGTTCCCACACCGGCCTTTCTAGCCCCCTGGAAACCGAGCAAGACATTGATTAGTTTAATGATGATATAGAATCAATACTTGTTGCAGCAGCAAAAGCGTCAACTCCACAAGACAATCATGTATGCAGTATAAAGTTTAACAAGACAAGTAGAGATACTGAACTGCTTGTGCTTGAAAAACGACGACATGGAAGGGAGTGGCAGGAGCACAGATCACCTGGCGCAAAGAGTAGGTTAAAAGCAGCTTCTCGCAGACTTACAAACGCGCTTAAGAAAGAAGAAGCGGGCGCACAACTAAGGTACATCGAGAATCTCACACCCACAGGCACAAAGAACTCGTTGTGGAAAAACCACAGGAACCTACAGGCACCAACAGAAACGGTTGTACCTCTCCGTAATTCTACCGGAAACTGGTCTCGCAGTGACACGGACAGAGCAAGAGTCTTCGCTGATCATCTTAAAAAAGTATTTCAACCAAATCCAGCCACTAACTCATTTACTCTCCCGCCTTTAACTGCATCTGACTTAGCACCACAAGATCCGGTAGAATTTCGGCCAAGCGAGATAACGAAAGTCATTAAAGAGCAACTAAAGACTGGAAAATCGCCTGGCTACGACTTAATAACCCCGAAAATGATCATCGAGCTCCCAATGTGTGCAGTTCTAAGAATCTGCTTGCTCTTCAGCGCAATTACTAAAATTGGATACTTCCCTCAAAAGTGGAAGAAATTAGTTATAATTATGATCCCTAAGCCCGGGAAAGACAAAACACAGCCATCATCATACAGGCCAATAAGCTTACTTACTTGTCTCTCCAAGTTATTTGAAAAAGTTCTGCTACTACGCATCAGCCCCCACCTCAAAACACACAACACACTTCCATCGCACCAATTTGGTTTTCGGGCAAAACACGGAGCCATCGAACAGGTTAACCGCATCACAACAGAAATTCGCACTGCCTTTGAACATCGTGAATATTACACAGCTTTATTCTTAGACGTTGCACAAGCATTCGATAGAGTATGGCTGGATGGACTTATGTTTAAAATAATCAAACTGCTGCCTCAAAATATACATAAGCTTCTAAGGTCTTACCTATATAAAAGAGTGTTCGCGGTTAGATGCAGTTCAAGCACTTCAAACGATTATACTATAGAAGCCGGAGTGCCTCAAGGAAGTGTTCTGGGCCCAATTCTATACACCCTATACACGGCGGACATCCCAACAAACTACCAGCTAACGATATCCACATTCGCTGATGACACTGCAATTCTAAGTCGATCCAGATGCCCAGTAAAAGCTACGATGCAACTAGCACGCCATCTAATTTGTGTAGAACATTGGCTTGCAGACTGGCGCATACGAGTAAACGAAGAAAAGTGCAAACAGGTAACATCTACCCTAAACAAACAAAGCTGCCCGCCCTTGGTAATGAACCACACGCGCATCCCACAAGCCGATAACGTAACATACTTAGGTATTCATCTGGACAAGCGGCTCACCTGGCGGAAACACATAGAGGCCAAGACGACGCACCTCAGACTAAAAGCAAAGGATCTACACTGGCTTATAAACGTTCGCTCTCCCCTAAGCTTGGAGTACAAAGTCCTCCTATATAACTCCGTTTTAAAACCCATATGGACCTATGGCTCCGAGCTATGGGGCAACGCATCGAGAAGCAACATCGACATAGTACAGCGAGCACAGTCTAGGATTCTGAGAATCATTACTGGAGCTCCATGGTATCTTCGCCCATTCGAGAATATACACAGAGACTTGCAAATAAAACTTGTCATTGAGACAATTGCAGAGAAAAAAGTTAAATACACTGAAAAACTAGCCTCACATCCAAATCCTCTTGCAAGAAAACTTATTCGAGTATGCAGCCAAAGCCGACTGCACCGGAACGACCAACCAGCCCAGCGTTAAATTTGTTAGGCCACGCAGCACGAATCATTTCATAAAATGATATGTGGTCAGTTTAGAATAAGATTTGAAAACTTATTGTTAGTCTCTTAAGTAAAAGGGAAGATTCAATAAATAAGCAAAACATTGAAAAAAAAAAAAAAAGTTCATAGTCACAATAAAAGTCCCGAGCCTTAACCTTAAACAAAAGAACGAAAAAAAATAGTTATTAAAAACTAATTCTATGAAATGGCATTATAGTGTTGCTATTTTAAATTGTTCTTATGGACCATCCTCCCATCCTCCATCGTTCCCAAGTCTGCCTCAATGACTTCAGAATAGAATGGAGACAGTTTATTTCCCAGTCGTTTGTTTAATTTTAAGGAAACTTTATTTGGCGTAAGGTTTTTTCCTGGGCCTTTTGAAATTTTGTACTAATTTCTTTCTAAATGGGTGGTTCTTTTGTATTGACTTGTAATTGTGGGTTAGGATGATCTCCATAGTGTCGCTCATCTGTTTAATATGTAGGAAGCGCTCTCTTGCAGCGAGAGTGCTGTGGAATCTTTCGACCTCACCGTTCGAAGTGCTATGTTAGGGGTGTTTATTAAATATATTAATGAACTCAATAAAGTTGAGTTGATAGTCTTGGAGCTTAGTGATCTTTCATTGTCACAGTAATTTGTTTTTGTGTTATGAAAAAAGTTTACAATATATAAAATTTGGGGATTTTACATTAACAATATCTCTTAATGTTATCGGCTGTACCATAGCGAACTTGGAAAATTTATCGATCCATGTGAGGATGGTTTTTTATCTGTTGAATATATGACTATATGAAGAATTTCTGCTGATTAACAGGGGCGTTTTGGCCGACGTTTGCCATAACGCAAACTAATTTACTGCCACTTCCGTTGCTAACTGAAGCATCTTTGGGAAAAAATAGACTCGTAAAATAAGTTTTACATATTCATGTACAGCTTGTTGGGCTTTGTAATGTTCAAAAGTTACGATTTCCCTTTGTTTTCTTTGGTCAGGAATACTCGCTACCAGGAATTTGCAATGTTAGAATGTCGCCTTTGAAAGGAATAAAAGATTTCATAGATAAGAAGTCTGCTTCATCGATTCTTATCTACTGACTCTATGGTGTATGTGAGAGAATCTCCGCTATGAATGGTGGTTACTTTGCAGTTGCCCAGTAAAGAATTCGCGTTTAGTCTTGAGAGGGCATTGGCGACAATATTTTGTCTGCCTGGTTTGTAGAAGATGTTTGCGTCATCAATAAAAGATATCCATTGCTTTATAAGGGAATTCGTATTTTTATCGGATACTGCGTATCCGATAGCGGCTTTTTACCCCAAACAAATCATTTTTAGATTCTTAATTGCGGGTACAATTGTCATTGGTACTGATACTTTT
This sequence comes from Drosophila ercepeae, assembly GCA_018150545.1. Classification (NCBI taxonomy): domain Eukaryota; kingdom Metazoa; phylum Arthropoda; class Insecta; order Diptera; family Drosophilidae; genus Drosophila; species Drosophila ercepeae. The sequence goes on along the minus strand of JAECWL010000182.1, from coordinate 359,128 downwards.
CGTTGTCCAGGATTGTTCTGGAGATCCAAGTTATTGTGCGATTTTCATGCGACAGCTCCGCCCCGCAGCCATGCGCGGAAGCGTCCGTTGGTAGATCAAATGGTTTGTTGAAATCGGGGTACGCAAGAACTACGTCCTCTGACGCTAGAATTTTGTAAACTTTCAAATAACTCGGATAGGTTTTGCGATAACTTTTATTTTTTTCACACTTATTGTGTTATTTAGTGTATCTCTTCTTATTATGAGACTAACAATAATTATTCAAATCTTAATATATAAATTAAGTTATTAACAATGTAGAGTAATTTTATTAGCTAGAGACGGCCCTAGGGTTTCTTTACTGGGCTGGAGAATCTTTGGGCTTCAGTCGGCTCTGACTGCACACTCGCGTAAGCGACTTCGCCAGAGGATTTTCGTGTGCGGCGAAAATTGTGTTTACTGAAAAAGAGTATAATAATTTTGTCCAGAAATGTGTAATGCATTAAAGGAAGCATCTCCGACCCCACAAAGTATATATATTCTTGATCAGCCGAGTCGATATAGCCATGTCCGTCTGTCTGTCCGTCAGTTTCTATGCAAAAAATAGACAGTAGTTTTAAAGCAGTTGTTTACCAGATCATTATTTTTGTTGCACGCAGATCACGTTTAAAAATCGGTCGGATCGGACCCCTATATCATATAGCTGCCATACAAACGACCGATATGAAAACAAGTCTGTATGGAAAACTTTTTTGTTTTCAAGGGTATACCATCTTCGGCAAGCCGAAGATAACTTTTCTCACTTGTTTATTTATTATTTTTTTATACCCTTGAAAAAGGGTATTATAATTTTGACCAGAAATGTGTAACGCATTAAAGGAAGCATCTCTGACCCCACAAGGTATATAAATTCTTGATCAGCATCAACAGCCGAGTCGATATAGCCATGTCCGTCTGTTTCTATGCAAAAAATAGACAGTAGTTTTAAAGCTAGCGTTTTGAAATTTTAACCAGACCATTATTTTTGTTGCACGCAGATCAAGTTTAAAAATCGGTCGGATCGGACCACTATATCATATAGCTGCCATACAAACGACCGATATGAAAACAAGTCTTTGTATGGAAAACTTTTTTGTTTTCCAAGCTATTGCAACTGAATTCAACATTTATTCATTTGACATAGCCATACATTATTTGTAAAAGTTTAATTCGGATCGGATCACTATATTATATAGCTGCCTTACAAACGACCGATATGAAAACAAGTCTTTGTATGGAAGACTTTTTTGTTTTCCAACCTATTGCAACCGAATTCAACATTTATTCATTCAACATAGCCATACACGATTTGTGGCAGATTGGTCCGGATCGGATCACTATATCATATAGCTGCCATACAAACGACCGATATGAAAACAAGTCTTTGTATCGAACATTTTTTTGTTTTCCAACCTATTGTAACCGAATTCAACATTTATTCATTTGATATAGCCATACACGATTTGTGAAAGTTTGGTACGGATCGGACCATACAAACGACCGATATGAAAACAAGTCTTTGTATGGAAAACTTTTTTGTTTTCAAGGGTATACCATCTTCGGCAAGCCGAAGATAACTTTTCTCACTTGTTATACCCTTGAAAAAGGGTATTATAATTTTGTCCAGAAATGTGTAACGCATTAAAGGAAGCATCTCCGACCCCACAAAGTATATATATTCTTGATCAGCATCAACAGCCGAGTCGATATAGCCATGTCCGTCTGTCCGTCTGTTTCTATGCAAAAAATAGACAGTAGTTTTAAAGCTAGCGTTTTGAAATTTTTACCAGATCATTATTTTTGTTGCACGCAGATCAAGTTTAAGAATCGGTCGGATCGGACCACTATATCATATAGCTGCCATACAAACGACCGATATGAAAACAAGTCTTTGTATGGGAAACTTTTTTTGTTTTCCAAGCTGTTGCAACTGAAGTCAACATTTATTCAATCGATATAGCCATACACGATTTGTGAAAGTTTGGTACGGATCGGGCCACTATATCATATAGCTGCCATACAAACGACCGATATGAAAACAAGTCTTTGTATCGAACATTTTTTTGTTTTCCAACCTATTGTAACCGAATTCAACATTTATTCATTTGATATAGCCATACACGATTTGTGAAAGTTTGGTACGGATCGGACCATACAAACGACCGATATGAAAACAAGTCTTTGTATGGAAAACTTTTTTGTTTTCAAGGGTATACCATCTTCGGCAAGCCGAAGATAACTTTTCTCACTTGTTTTTATCTGAATTTCCTCTTTGACAAGATTTCTGTGTAGGTCTCTGTGGATGCTTTCGCTGCGTAGGTACCATCGTGCCCCAGTGATAGTTTGCAGAATCGTTGGCAGTCTCCAGTCCTCAAACCATCTTTCCACTATATTAAGATGGCAGGCAAGTTGTTCTGTTGCCTTTGCTGGGCATCTAGATCGGCTAAGTATTGCGGTGTCGTCAGCAAATGTAGAGTTTGTAGGCATGTATGCTATGTATAGGGTGTAAAGAAGGGGGCCCAGCACACTGCCTTAGTTGACTCCAGCATTGATAACGCGGTCAGAAAGTAGAGCTGTTACACCTGGTTGAGAACACTCTTTTGAAGAGATATGATTCGAGCATTTTGTGTGTGTTCTGGTGAAGCAGTTTCGTTATCTCGTGCATTAGTCCTTCCACCCAGACTTGGTCAAATGCTTGTGCAATATCTAAGAATATCGCTGAGCAGTATTCTCGGTGCTCGAAAGCAGTACGAATTTATTTTGTGATGCGATTCTGTGGTCTATCGTTCCATGATTTTTGCGAAAGCCAAATTGATGCGATGGTATGGTATTCTGCGTTTTTAGGTAGGGAGTTAGTTGCTTTAAAAATGCCTTTTCAAACAGTTTCGAGAGACACGTTGGAGGACTGATTGGTCTGTAGGATGAGGGTTGGGTTTTGTCTTTGCCTGGCTTGGGAATCATTACTATGGCCACCTTTTTCCACCATTGGGGATAGTATCCAAGTTTCGTTAGCGTTGAAGAGATGGCATAAGGTCAGAACCGCACACGGTGGGAGTTCTATAATCATTTTTGGTGTCACCAAGGCATGTCCAGGTAATTTGGGCTTAAGATCTTTTATCGTGGATGCTATCTCACTTTGGCTGAATGTAATTGGAGTTAAGGGTGGTAAGTTTTTAGTGACTGCAGGTAGGACAAATGAGCTGCTAGCAGGATTGGGTTGGAATACCTTCTGCAGGTGATCGGCGAACGCATTGGCTCTATCTTCGTCGCTGCGTATCCATGCTCCAGAGAGGCCCCGCAGTGTAACCACCGTTTCTGCCGGTGGCTGGATATTTTTGTGTATTTTCCACAAAGGGTTCTTTTTGCTGGTGGGCGATAGTTGTTTTATATAGAGATGCTGGGCGTTTGCTTCCTCAAGATTAAGTGCCCTGGTTAGTCTACGTGTAGCTATTTTTAGTTGTTCTGTAGCCGTTGGGGATCTGTGATTCTGCCATTCTCTTCTTAGTCTTCGTTTTTCAAGTACTAGCTGCTCGATTTAGCGATTTGTCTTGCTATGATTTTTCATTTTGTGGGTGTCTAGAGGGGTAGAGGCCTTGGTTGCAGCAACAAGTGTTTCCTCGATCTTTTTAACCAGGCTATCAACATCCTCCTCGGTGAATACCGTATGAGTTGGTTCCATATGAGTTGGTTCCATATGCGTAAAAACATATTTCGCGTACCTTGCCCAGTTGGTCCTGTTGTCTGTCAGCCTGTAGGGCCGCTCAGTTATATACGGTCGATTCCTGAGAGTGAGTAGAAATACTGTGTCTTTCCCATATTTACAAGTATCGTAGAGATGCTAGAAACGGGGCATATATCGTTTCTGTTTTCTGATTTAGTTTCCTTAAATCGATAAGAAAACATTTTTTCTTTGTACATTGTACATTTCTCTGTACATTGAAAAATCGTTCATCAAAAAAGAACTTTGTTTTCGGTGTTAAATTGAATTATTTTTTGGAATTTTGTGTTTTGTTACTCCAATTTTTTTTTTTTTCATCCTGCCCGCACTTGGGACTTGGTGGACTGCGGGCCGGGTCGGGCTGCCAAGAGCGGAGTCCCACTGTGTCCGTTGCCCCTTCGCTGCCGTTACTGCTTTGACTAAATATTTGAAAAAACGTAAATTAAACGCCAACCTAGAGTATGGACTGGCAGGCCCCCCACGTGCCATCAAGCCCTGCAAGAAGGCCCTCAAAGCAAGGAAGTGCAGCTCGAGCAGAGACTCAAGCTGGAGTTCTTCTTACTCGGAGCCCAGCGGGATCAAGCGCAAGCCCGCGCGTAATAGGCAAGGAGAGGAGCCTAGCGTAGCGTCCTTTGCCCTCCTCTCAAGCAAAGAAGACGACGACGAATATGATGAACCCGAAACTGCCCCAGAGGAAGTGGCATCTAAAACAGCAGAGAAACCGAACCCGATCCCGAAGACCCTCAAGCCTCCCCCGATCTACATCACAGACGTGACCGACATTACCGCGTTTGTCAAGATGATAACGACTCTCGTGCGTACCAAAAAGGATTTCTCGTACAAAACGGAGAGAAACCAAAAACGTACGCATAATGATGCCAGACAAGGAGTCCTACACAGCCCTACGCCAGCACCTCGTGGCACATAACAAAAGGCACCGCACCTTCCAACCAAAGGTCTAGAGAGCGTACAGGGCAGTCATCAAGGGACTTCACCACTCAACGGACCCCAGACTGAAATTAAAGAAGAACTCCACAAATACGGCCATACTGTGAGGGATCTGCACAATCCCATTGGCAGGAAATCCAAACAACTACTGGGGATCTTTTTTGTTAATCTAGAACCAGCGAGCAACAACACAGAGGTTTTCAAAATAAAGAGGATTTGCAGGTCAGTCGTCACCGTAGAGCCCCCACTGAAGTTCAACGATATTCCACAATGTTTCAGATGCCAAGGGTTCGGACACACCCAGCGCTATTGCTTTCTGGAACATCGCTGCGTGAAATGTGGTGGTCCTCACAACTCCAGATTATGCACCAAAAAAGATGACGAGAAAGCATGCTGTTAACATTGCCAAGCTAATCACCCTGCGTCATTCAGAGAATGCCCTGCCTACAAAAAGGCAAAGGCACAGCAATCTCCCAAAGCCAGACCCGTTGTGAGTAGCAACAAACCACCTCCCATCCAGATACCAACTATCATCAATGGTTTGAGTTACAGGGACGCAGTTCAAGGAAACCAAGCGACACAACCAACGAATGCCCAACAAACCACTCAAACCACTCCCGAAGCCCCAAAACCCAACCAGCTTGAAACGATGCTTGCCCGCATGGAAGGAACGATTGAGAGGATGATGGAAAAGTTGATCTCGTAGATGTTCTCGCAGATGATGCAGTTTATAGCTCCCATCCTCAACAGAAAGTAATGCAAATAAGTCTTAATATAGTTTTTTGCAACACAAACGGCCTGCAGAGGAGCTAAGCCGAAGTAGAGCATCTCATCAAAACAGACAATATCGATGTTCTTCTAGTTTCGGAATCCCACTTTTGTCCCAGATCCTACTTTAACATTAGCGGGTACGAAATGTACCATGCCAACCATCCATCTGACAGAGCATGCGGAGGAGCAACTATGCTCATCAGAAGTGGCATTCAGCACACGGAACTTCCCGCGTTTCAGGAGGAATGGGCACAGTGCGCCGTGACCAGGATTTCCAGGCCACAGGGAGATATCACCATTGGTGCGGTTTACTTCCCACCCAGACACTCGATAACCGAGACCCACCTTCAGGACTTCTTCGAGTCCCTCGGTCCTCGGTTTATAGCAGCCGGAGACTTTAACGCCAAACACTCCTGGTGGGGGTTCCGCACAAACAACCCCAAAGGCATAAAACTCTATAAGTACCTGTAGCGGAAAAGTCCTACAAAATAAGAATGTTAAATAAAAAAATAAAAAAAAAATAAAAAAAAAAATTTTAAAAAAATTGATATTCGACATTTTATACTCCTGGGACTCTATATTTTTTGTTTTCTCTAATAGTAATTTTTTATTAATATTAATAAAAAATGCCAAATTTGAATTCGCAAATTACAGATAAGAGGGATAAGAAATAATTTGTATTTCCAATTATTGGGGAATATTTCGTATTCTCAATAAAGGTTTTGGATTATTCTGAATATTTTTTATACAATTCTTTATTCTCAAGCAGAGTAATGAAAAAGTCTGAATATTTAAATATTATGTAAGAGAGCAGGGAAAAGAGCCTGACGTCGGCAGCGATGAGCATAATAGACGACAGCGCTGTGGCCAGAATGCTGACCTTGTATTGCATCTGCTGCATAGTCCGCAGCATAGCCCGATGCATAAGCAACCTTGTTCAGCGGGACTACCGTGGGAACGCTGACTTAGTGCATCAAGTAAGGTACATTCCGCTACCGCTCAGCCACGCGGGAATTATATTTCATTCCTTTAGACTGCAGATTTGAAGAATGACATCCCGTCTTGCCCGTCCTAACTTACACCCAGAAGAATCATAATGTGTTAAATGTAATAAAGAAGCCAGTATGGGACATAAGGACATAACAGAAGTGAAATCAAAACGACGGAGATTAGGACTCATCCTCCTTTCCGCAGAGGACGGTCCCGTCTAAAAGTGGTATACCAATCTGGTAAGACTTCGGAGCTAAAAATCTCCGTCTTTAACCAGGCTTTTGTAAAGACTGTAAAATGGGTATCTTTCTAATATCATCTACTTCACGGCCTCTGAATTGGCTTGAATGTAAGCTGAAATATCAATTTCAAAGGTGTCAGGGGCTATCCTTTAGATTCAAATGTTTTTAGAAAGTGGAATCACATGTAGGTGTCGTTTTTTATATAATTCTTTAGGATAATATAAAATAGATTACTTTTTTTTTATTTTTTTTTTATCATTCTTATTTTGTATTTAAAATCTATCCGAGTGGACAATCATTAAATGGTTTGGGGGAGACCTTGACTTAAGGAAGGTACATGGAATGTAAATCTAATGAGGTTGACTTAGGTGTCTATTGGTGGGGGAGGTCAAGCGGGTGTTTCCTTTTCAGGCGTCTTAAGGATTGCCTATTATCTAGGAGGTTGATGGCCAGGTGGTTGGGGTGGTTGTCCAGTCTTTTAATGTATCTTTCGCTGAGACGGGAGATCTCCTCTGTTACCCATGGAATTCCAAGCTCTTTATGGATGACTGAGTTTTCGTGGTACGGATAGGCGTTAGAAACTGTTCTCCGGCATTTATTTTGAAACCGCTGGATTCTGATGCGGTTAGAACAGCTTGCCGTGCCCCACAACTGTATCCCATATGGCCAGATTGGCTTCAGCACAACTTTGTAAATAAGCAGTTTGAATTTTTCTTTGAGCTTGGACCTTCTCCCTAGGAGCCAATGCAGATGCTTAAGTCGTAGGTTGGCCTGGTTGCGCTTGTTGATCAGGTGAGGGCGCCATGTGAGCGTGTGGTCCAGGGTAAGCCCTAGATATTTGGGAGTGTTATTAGTTGGGATGGTTTCCCCGTTGAGTGTGACGGGGGGGCATTCTCCCCTGCGTAGTGCGAAGGTTGAATGTGAGGATTTCTCCGCGTTGACCACGATGTTCCATCGTTTCAGCCATGGATCGAGGGCATCCAGTTGCCTCTGGATGATGGCTGATGCTTCCTGAGGATCTGTGGCGGAGGCTAGGAAGGCGGTGTCATCGGCATATGTGACTACTGTGAGGTTCCGGGAGGGGGTGATGGGGAGGTCCGCTGTGTAGAGTGTGTATAAGATGGGTCCAAGAACACTGTCTTGTGGTACTCCTGCTCTTATGTGCCTAGGCGTGCTGATTGATGATCCGCATCTGACTCGGAATTTTCTTCTCTCTATGTATGACTTGAGGAAGGCGAAATGGGAACTTGGGAGGTGGGATTTAATTTTGAAAAGGAGTCCAAAAGGAGTGCCAGACTCTGTCAAACGTCTGTTTGACATCTAGCATAACGGCGCAGCAGTACTTCTTTTCGAAGGCCTCAAGTATGCTCTCAACAATCCGGTGGCATTGCTCAGGTGTTCCATGAAGGCGTCTGAAGAAAAAAAAGATTACTGCAAACGAAAATAGAACAAAATACTATATTTGAATATTAAAATAAAGTTATTCAACTTTAAAAACAAAAAATATTTTATTACAGGAGCTTTGGAAATACATGAGGGGCGACCTTAGTCCAGAACGTGAGCTACAAATTATTCAATATATTATTGGACTAGGCATTGAAAGAGAAGAGCTACGAGATGAAATATTTATACAATGTATACGTCAATCTACTAACAATCCGAATACAGAGTGGACGGATCGAGTTTGGCTTCTTATGTGTCTAATTGTTGTCGCATTTCAGCCAAGTAAACAACTGTTCAGGTAAAAAAAAATATTATTAACTATAAATATTTACTATTTATTTTAATATTTTGGTAGTGTTGGGGGCCTATGCCACCATTAAAATATTGTATGTATCCCTTATATGTGCTGACAAGGTCGACCATTTAAAAAAACAAAACCAAATAAAGTACACGGTCGCATTCCGAATGTTGCATTTGCATATGCATATGGTAGAGCTACCTTAGACAACGCAACTTTTATCGGTGGTTTAAAATGTTCTCAAAGAGACCAAAAGATGTGAACGACGAATAGCGTGCCGGTCGTCCGAGCACCTCAAAAACATACGAAAACATTTATAAAGTGAAGAAGAAAGTATTGCCCAATTGCCGTTAGACAAATTACTGAGGACCCAAACATATCGATTGGCTCGTGCTGTTCGATTTTAATCAAGGATTATGCCATAAGTCGGGCAATTTTCTTGCCAAAATTGCCCAATTTCAAATAAAAATGGAATCGCGTTTCTCAGGAGATGCTGGACTCGGTTCGTCACGACCCAAATGTACTCCAGATGGGAGACGAATAATGCCTTTATGGTTATGACGTGGAAACAAAAGTTCAATCATCTCCATGGAAGCTGCCGCATAAGCCAAGACCGAAAAAAAGTGAACCAAGTTCGGTCCAGCATGAAAGTTTTGATCACAGTTTTCTTCAATTGCCAGGGTGGTGCATCATAAGTACTAGCCACAGAGCGGTACAGTCAGATATTTGTAGAAGAACAAAAACAGGCTTTTGCACCATAATAACACCCCTGCTTAAACATTGTTGTTGTGCGGTAGTTTTTTGCCAGAAACAATACAGTAATTATGACGCACCCACGAATGAGGGGCTAAAGACAGCAACGAAGGAGGAGCTGGAAAAAGTGACAAAATGTATTTTTTTAAATGGTTCAAAGATTGGAAAAAACGTTGACATAAATGTATTATATCCCAAGGGAATTACTTTGAAGATGACAGAATAGATTTTCATGAATAAATAAAAAAATTAAAAATAAGACAAAATTCGCGATACTTTTTTGAGACCTCGTATTTCGTCGGTGCGCCGTAGTAGAATGTATTTGGGCATTATCAGCCTGGACAATGCATAGGCGTAGAGTTCTTCACATCTCAGCGTGCTGTGAGGACTCGTTTTCAGCGTGACGAGCAGAATCGTTCTCTAGTCCTACCGGTAGTTTGTTTCTTGCGTCCTTCATTCTGGCTGGTCTGTGAAGCTGCAATCAAACGTCTGCTTTGCCCTGCTCGGACATAAGAGCAGAATGTCTCCATCTTTCCGGCAGTTAAAAAAGAAAGGGCACAATTATTCTAGCTTACTGCCTAAAGCAAACTTGTTCTCCCCGATACAACCCTTTAACGAACAAAAATTCGAAAATCTCACTGCAAGGGTATTGTTTTTACAGTGCAAAAGCTCAAATAAAATGATGTTAAAAAGCGATATATGGTATATTACGAAGATAAGAAAATTGTCTGGTTTATAAAATTAAAACCAAACAGTGATATTTACCTTCGTGGGACTTTGAATAAACTAACCGTCTAGGCTAGTTCATAAAAAAGTAAAATTTATTATCAGCAAATATTGTGTGGGACTGCAACGATAATTGATTGCATGTGTGCAGCTTTTAAAATACTTAACACTGTGCCTACTTATACACCGCCATGGTATGATGCGCCCTAACGATATACGCGTTAGCCTTTGGGTCTTTCCGGAATTTAATGGCCCTCACATATGTAAATGCTAACAAAGCTCGTATATGTTTTTAGCTACTATGTCAAGCTACGTTGATGAGTAAAACCGCGGAACACACCTCTAGATTCTGCCTTTCAGATGAGATCGTGGTTAACCAATTACCCAAGAGATCCATGAAAAATCTGAGGATCTTCAGACCACAGATCAACCTCGATTTTTATAAAAATCAAAAACTGCGTCTTTAGGACCATTAATGAGTATATGACTTTCGGACCCTTTCGCATATTGGCATTACTAAATCCATGAATCTCTACAATGGGCTGTGATAATAGCGACCATCTAGGAAATTCGGGCCGCTGAGCCTTATCCGACATAGCACCTGGAAAAAGTTATTTAATTTTCTAATAAACAGACCGATAGGGCCTACAGGATCACAAAGATGATCTATTGAGGAAAGGATGAAGTGCCCATTCGCATTTTAAGTTGAAAGGAACACGAAAAAAAGCGATGCGACTGCTGTTTTTTGGAAACAGCGCCTGCCCATTCTAGCCCGAACTTTTTTTTTTTCGCTCGGCTCCCGTTGTATAACGTACAGCCCACCTCCCGCCCAACCAAACGAGGGGTGCTATCGTACGGCTTGGATCACAAACAAAGAAGAGTGCGTTTGTTGCTCTGAAAGGTAGGTGAGAATTGAGGATTTAATAGAAGAGGAAGTGCAGAATGAAGTAATAGAATATAGGTCGTTGTACTCGGAGCACATGCTGGGCATATGTACATCTACAACAACTTAGGAACAGAGAACTAAAATTTCTAGTCCGTCTATTTGGAATGTTAAATACTAGTCGTGTTAGTAGATGCTGGTTGTCTACATTACCATTAATAGGAAAACGACACCCAGCATCTACGATTGGTTAGGGACTAAGATCGTTAACCTGGGTAAATTTTTCTAAATCCCATGGAGAAAGTATGTGGGCTTGTTACGGCACGAACGATAAAAAGACATTAGCTTACATTTTGACCCATTAAGTTTTAACAGATTGGTTGAACACCACTTTTGAAAATTGTCCAAATCAGACTGAAGTTTATAGTGGGCAGAAGCGGATTTATATTGAATACAAAGCTTAACGTCGCCTGCATACATAAGAACCAGAGAGTTCGTTAGAGCAGGGGGTAAGTCGTTAATAAACAATATTGAAAAGTAACTGCCCAAGAAGGCCGTTGGTGGACTCCCGATGTAGCTTTAACAAGGCGACACTGTACATCTAAGTAGCTGAAAATCCACTAGAGTAGGTCTGAGGGAAATCCTAGGATATTAAGTTTACTCAAAAGAAGTGAGTGGTTGACAGAGTCAAATGCTTTAGTTAAGTCCGTATAGATGACATCTGTTAGAAGGCCCTTACGGAAGCCATCTATAATAAAGGAAGTCAGCTCCAAGAGGTTTGTGGTGGCGGAGCGACGATTTATGAAACCATGTTGGCATGGAGAAATAATTGAACTTTAGAGGTGTTGCAGATGTGGAGTGACAATTTAGAGATTTCTATATAGTTGGTACCATCGGATTATTTTTTTCTTTTTTATGTAGAGGAATTACGAAAGATTTCTTCTACATGTGGGGAAAGGTCGAAGTTTCAAGAGGCAAAGAGAAAAGTTTTAGAAGAGGTTTGCACAACGGCTTAGCGCATTTTTTCAGTACACAGCCCGGAACGCCATCAGGACCTGGCGAATAGACTGGTTTTACCTTCAGAAGATCCGATAACACACTGCTTTCAGAGAAAGGTGGTCTAAAAATAAGATTGGTTGATTGAATATTATATGAATAAGGCTGATCCATAATTGTAGATGAGTACGTTGTTTGAAAGAAAGTTGCGAATAGATCGGCAATACCCTGATCAATAGTCGCAGATACATTTTCAAACGAAATTAGGGGCGAGAAGATACCTGCTTACACTTAGTGTTAGCAAAATTATAAAGCTGCTTCGGATCCTGTGTAAACTGGATCCGGCAGTGGTAAATATAATTCTTATAACACTCAGCGGATCCTGTGTAAACTGGATCCGGCAGTGGTAAATATAATTCTTATAACACTCAGCGTGTTTTGCAGCTCACTGCGTGCAATTCGAGAACAACGACGACATTGGCGGCGCCGAGATCTTCTAGAGCGCCTTTGAAGCGGAGCTGGCCGAAACAACGTGTGCGGTTGCCGCATGATTGGTCGCCTTACTGTGGGAAACAGAAACGGACTGCTGGTGCCCATCTCTACCACGGACAAGGAGCTGCAGCACCTGAGGAACAGTATGCCCGACGCTGTCAAGATTCAAAATGTGGAGGAGCGTCTATCTGCCCTGGGCAACGTCATAGCTTGCAACGACTATGTGGCCCTCGTACACCCAGACCTGGACAAAGAGACTGAGGAGATCATAGGTGACATTCTGAACGTGGAGGTGTTCCGTCAGACCATTGCCAACAACACACTCGTAGGCTCCTACACGGTGCTGAGTAACCAGGTGCATTGTGCATAGTGCACCCCAAGACGAGAATACAGGTCCAGGATAAGCTTTCGTCGCTGCTGCAAGCTTCCCTCGAGGCGGGAACTGTGAACCGGGGAAATGAAGTGCTGGCTGCTGGCATGGTGGTCAACAATTGGCTGTCGTTTGTTGGAATGAACACCACCGCCACAGAGATATCGGTGATCGAGAGCGTCTTCAAACTGAACCAGGCACAGCCGTCCACAGTGACAACTAAATTGCGAGCGACCCGCTTGATCTCCCCAACCAATAGACACCTAAGTCAACCTCATAAGATTTACATTCCATGTACCTCCCTTAAGTCAAGGTCCCCCCCAAACCATTTAATGATTGTCCACTTGGACAGATTTTAAATACAAATTAAGAACGTTATAAAAAAAAAAAAAAAACCGGCTGAGCCTGAGACATGCCCCAGAAGTTATGGTATTATACTAACAAGAGAGGCCGGAGAACTAATCAGAATTAAAAGACGTCTTCGAAGAAGAGCAATTCGAACTCAGAATCCTTGGGACAGAATCTTGTGGAACCGAGCAGCAAAGCAACTCAAAATCATATTAAAGGAACTCAGAAATGATTTCTTTGAGCAAAAATTATCTTCCATGGACTACACCGTTGATGAAAACTATTCGCTGTGGAAGTGCACAAAAGCGCTTAAACGATAACCACTTCGATGGGTACCCGTACGTTGTCCAGGTGGGGAAACTGCAAAAACTGAAGTGGAACAGGCTAATGCATTCGGCTACCACCTAGAGGATCGCTTCACTCCTTATGACTTCGCCACGATAGAGGAAATAAGAGAGACTCACCAGTACCTACAAATGCCATTGCAGATGTCTTGGCCTATTAAGCCAATAAGGATATAAGAAATATCCGAAATAATCAAAATACTACGGAAACATAAAGCTCCAGGTATTGACAAGATTTGCCATGCCACGCTAAAGGTTTTACCTATAAAAGCGATAATCTATATAGCACTAATCTTCAATGCTATTTTAAGGGTCCAAGTGTTCCCAAGACAGTGGAAACTGGCTGTTATTTTGATGATCCACAAGCCTGGGAAACCAGAAACTGATCCTGAGTCGTACCGGCCTATAAGCCTCTTACCCTCCCTTTCTAAATTATGGGAGAGACTTATTGCCAATCGGATCAACGACATTATTAGACAAGGTAATATCTTGCCGGATCATCAATTCGGATTTCGAAAGGGACACGGCACTATAGAACAGGTCCACAGACTGGTGAAACATATATTACCGGCTTTTGACGACTGCGAGTACTCCAACGCTGTCTTTATAGATATGCAACAAGCCTTCGACAAAGTATGGCATGTTGGATTGTTATGCAAGATAAAGACCCTACTACCTGCGCCCTACTTCTGCATTCTAAAGGCATATCTGGAAGGACGAGAATATAAAATCAAGGTGAGAAATAACTACTCCTCTATATATCCAATGAGAGCTGGAGTCCCACAGGTCAGTGTTCTCGGACCGCTACTATACTCCTTGTACACTGCTGATATTCCTTGCCCGAGTTTCGAACACATGGAAGCACCGAACAAGGCTCTTATGGCAACCTATGCAGATGACATCGCAGTTGTATATAACTCTAGGGACAGCAGAGAGGCAGCTAACGGACTCCAAGAATATATTAATGCTCTGGCAGCCTGGTGTAAAAAGTGGAACCTAAAAATAAACCCTCTGAAAACATCAAATCCATGCTTCACACTGAAAACGCTCATCCAGAACACCCCTCCAATCCGACTAGAAGGAGTTACCCTGAATCAGCCGCAGCAAGCAACATACCTAGGTATCACCCTGGATAAACGTCTCACCTTTGGGCCGCATCTAAAAAACACAGTAAAGAAATTTGGTCACAGATCACAACAGCTGAGATGGCTTATGAATAGAAGGAGCACTCTTTCGCTGAGGTGCAAAAGAGCTGTGTATGCGCACTGCATCGTACCGATATGGTTATATGGGATCCAGATTTGGGGAATCGCAGCCAAATCGAATTATAAACGCATCCAGGTGATGCAAAATCGCGCACTACGACAAATAACCAACTGTCCCTGGTATATACGTAACTCCACACTTCATAAAGATCTCAATCTTCACACAGTTGAGGAACAAATTGGAAGACACACAAGTCGATATAGCGACAGACTACAGAGACACAGGAGTCTCCTTGCAAGACGTTTTATCCCCGCTCGACCTTTGAGACGACTCAAACGGCAAGGCTTCGCCAAGACAATTGGACAACAGTAAAAACTTTTCAATTATGTTCCAACTTCATTTATGTTGATATAGTGTTTGGCAATTTTTAAGAATATTTCTGTACCCTGTGTATGTTAAGGTACAATATTTTGATGTACGGATTCTACACTTAAATATATATATATAAAAAAAAAAAAAAAAAAAAAAATAAACTATTTGCGGTGGGAGGCCCACCTGTTAAATCAGCCGGTGGAGCTGACAACTCAACGCGGACCAACAGTGCTGCCAGATCTGGTGATCGGAAACTAAATGGACAGAGCAGCGGGGGGCCCCGCCCCCACCGATGATGACCCATTCAGGAGGAGCTCCAGAATGTCAAGGTCACCAACAAAAGGAGGAGGATTCGCGGTGCAGGACGCCGGAACCCCTGCGCCGGCGGTAATGCCGGAGGATATACCGACTTGCCGCCGCAGTGATACAGCGTTGGACAAATCGGCCCCTGCAGCCAGCAGCGCTATCAATACGAGTAACCAGAAGACAAAGGACGCTATCAGCGTGCCGTCGCTCAGGAAATCACCAACGGGATCGCCTATAAGGCCTTTGGACTTCGCCGCGGGATTCCAAAATGAAGACTTGCGGAGCATTCTCGCTAGGATGGGAAATAAAATTAACGCGATACTATCCGCATTCGAAATTCGGCGCCATGTAGTCATAGAGGACAAGAGCGTACTTCTGGAACTCTCGGCTCTCAGCAACAGGGCCATCGAGCTTCACGGAGGCGGCGCTAAAGAGAATCTTTCTACGACCGCTTCTACCCAAACCGAGCCCCAAAAGCCTGGAAAAAAGGCTACACCAGCAAGGGAACTGCCAAAGGGACAGATGCCCAAAGTCCAGGAGCCTAAAGCACAGGCACCCAAGCGCGGCAACTACCCCGCGGTGAGCTCAGAGGGCATAGCCAAACCCAAAGAAAACGCGTCCAAGCCGCGCAACTATGCATCCGTCGCCAAGGAGGCTAGCACTGGAGGCGAGTGGAAAAAAGTTCAGCCTAAGCGCCTGAGGAAGAAGCCGGAGGCACTTATATTAAAGAAGACGGGAGAGGCCTCTTATGCGGAAATGCTCCGGAAACTGAAAGCGGACCCGAACCTCAGCGAACTGGGCAAACATGTTCGCAAAGTCCGCAGAACTCAGCAAGGGGAACTACTGCTGGAAGTAGAGGGAAAAGTCTCAGACAGCGTCCCCAAATTTAAGACCGAGCTGGAAGCAACTCTAAAAGACATGGCTTCGGTACGTTCGGGTACTCATAGAATTGCACTATCCTGCAGTGGATTGGACGAGGCCACGACAGCGGAAGATCTCCACAGCTGCCTGGTCTCCCAATTTCAAGGCATTCATCTGAAACCAGAGGACATCAAAGGACTACGTAGGATGCGGGATGGGACTCAGATAGCCTCTGTCCTGATGAACGCGAATGATGCGATCGAGGTCTTAAAGAAGGGCACGGTAACCGTGGGGTGGTCAGGACGTCCGGCCCACGGGATGTTACAAGTGCCTGGGCTACGGGCATCGAGCAACGACCTGCAAGGCGACCGACCGATCAGACTGCTGCCTGCGATCCGGCGACCGAGGACACAAGGCAAGGGGATGTGTTGCACCACCAAAGTGCCTAATATGCAGCGACGAAGTGGACAAAAACCACCTGACGGGCTATTTCGCGTGCCCGACATACAGAGCCAGCCTTAAAGAAGCAAAGTCTCAGCATAATGCAGGAGCAAATTAAGATTGTTCAGCTCAATGTTAACCATTGCGCAGCTGCTCAGAGCCTCCTGGCCCAAACTGCGGCGGAGCGCAAGGTAGACATCATGCTTTTGAGCGAACCCTATTACCCTGTCCGAGGCAACCCCACAATGACATTGGACGAGACCGGCAAAGCAGCCATCAAGTGTTGCAGCAACCTGCACATACAGGAATTGGCGGCCTCGCCGATGCGCGGAATAGCATATGCAAAAATAAAAGGAGTGAATTTTTACAGCTGCTACGCCCCCCCTAGCGACACCACAGACCAGTTCGAGGAGATGATGGAGGTGCTGGGCAGCCATGCGAGAGGGCGCGGCCTGAAGATCATCGCGGGCGACGTCAAACCAACGTTCAACAACAGCAGAGGGTTAGTGGCTAACGCGAGCTGGACGGTCCACGACCTTGTAACACTGAGTGACCACGCACTGATTTCCTTCTGCATCCTACCGAAGGGCACGACTTGGAGGCGGCAGAGAAGATCAGTCGGCCAAGCCTCCCAGGCTCGAGGAAGATCGACGAAGTTATGCTGGCATACCAAATCGACTCGCTCCGGATCTCAACTGGACACGCAGATTCAATGGCGGGCGACCTCATGTAGATGCTTGAGGCAACGTGTGATGCAACCATGCCAAGGAGGAAAAAAGAGCAGCGCAAGCCCCCAGTGCACTGGTGGAGCGCCAACTTAAGCAAGCTACGCTCGGAATGCCTAAGGGCAAGGAGAAGGGCGCAACGAGCCAGAGGCAGCACCCAGCACGCAGAACTCATGGAGGCTTTCAGAAGCAAACGCTCAGAGTTTAAACACGGCATATTGGCAGCCAAAGCGCGGGCCTATAAGGAACTGCTAGAGACCGTGGATAGAGAACCCTGGGGACTTGCCTACAAACTCGTAGCTAACAAGCTAAGGAAGAGAGAGGCAACTCCAACTGACCCGGATGTTCTGGCTAGCATAGTATCAGAACTATTCCCAAGGCAGACTACACTATGGCGGCCAACAGCAGTAGCTCATGCCCAATGTAGGAGGTCCAAATTACCCGGCAAGGAAACTACTGGTAGCGGTAGCCAAGGCAACGCTGCTCTATGCTGCACCAATATGGAGCAACGCCACCAAGAAAGGCACTTACTTGAAAGGAGCACGCGCGGCGGTACGGTCTATGGCCCTTAGGCTCATTAGAGGCTTCAGGACCATATGCGGAGACGCAGCACTAGCACTGGCAGGCTTGCCGCCAATCGACCTGGAGATAAAGGCTATTTGTCAGGTCCGAGAAGGTGCTACCCGGCTTGAGGCTCACGAGCGACTGATGGGAGAGTGGCAGACTAGATGGATAACATCGCATCGGGGGAGGTGGTCCTACCAACTCATCCCCGATTTAACGGCGTGGGCCAATTGCCGCCACAAAAAACTTGACTACCACCTTACCCAGTTCCTCACGGATCATGGTTGCTTTCGGGCATACCTACTGCGTTTCCACCACGTATAGGCAGCTCAATGCCTCCACTGCCCCGGTGCTGAGGAAACAGCAGAGCATGTACTCATGCACTGCTCCAGGTTCACGGAGGAGAGGGTGCAGCTAAGGTCGCTGATCGGTGCCCCGCTCAGCCCTGGCGGCTTGATCGCGGCCATGATGGAGAACAGCGACTCTTGGGAGCGGGGACATAACATCATCAGGGATATGATGAAGCGGGTCCGAGCCGACGAGATGGCCAACAGAGCTGAAGGCTAAAACAGGCGACGTACACCTATACGGTGGCAGGAGGAAAACTACCCAGCGAAACCAGGGATAAGGGACGTGCGCCACTAGGCCATATAACAAGGAAGGGAGTACAACCAGGCTCCACATCCAGCTCACCGACGAAATAACTTGACTGGCAGTCCCGGTGAGCTTGTAAAGGACAGAAGAGCATACGGAGGTTTTTGTTTTTATTACGTAGGCATAACTTTACTGGGGTTATGAATCGTGCATGCCACCTATGGACGGTAGGGGGTATCTTTGGAAGATTTTAATTTTCCTACCGTAAGGCATAATAAAAAAAAAAAAAAAAGATATTGTAACACACTTTTAAAAATACAAATTTTTATAATTTTAATTTTGTGCTTTATATTCATTAATTTGCCACCCAAGCAATTTATATGTATTTACTAGTGCAGTTTTACATCATTTAAATCTGTGTCAGACAAACCTATCATGAACTTACTTCGTCTCAAAAATCGAATTTGTTAAAGCGGTAACAACCTAGTAATTGGTTATATACTCTTTACCTTGGGCTCAATGAATTCTTTAGCCAAACCATTTGTTAAAGTTCCCTTCGCTCGATTAATCCTTAACTAATAACCTTTACTCCCTGGATAAACATATTTGGGACCCCGACGTGATTCTGATAGTTCAGGGGCAAAAAAAAAATTCTACGAAGTAAAAGTAAAAAACACGTCAACCAACACCTCACACTGTGCAGACCGATGGGCAAATCCCTCGAATAAACATTCCAAAATTCCATAGGCATGTATTAAAACGAAAGTAATTCCTTGGTCTATTTTTCAGCATGGTCCATTGAAATAATATTCCATCAATTTAAACAAGTAAGGTAGCAGCAGTCGAGTTTCCCGATTGCAAAATACCCTGTACCCTTAGACATGCTTACAATTTATTTATTTAGTATCAATAAATAAATGAAACAATATTCTATTAGAAAAGAGGACCATAACAATATAAATTTGGTATGATTTTGGTTATGAAAATAAGTTTCGTGTGTCATAAAGCCAAACACATTTCGCTGTCAACGTCGCAGTCGGCGTCGCGCAATGCGTGTTTTGCTGCGCTTCTGCTTCCCTTGCCATAGATTTTGCATGTGGCATAACTTCCGTGTTTCTTATCCGATTTGGTTCAAATTTAAAAATTATATAGCTTCTATAAGCACCAACGCATATGCCGAATTGCATAGCATTAGGACAATAATTGTGGTTTTTTGAGGTTTGCGGGGAGCGTGGTCGTGACAGTTTTTTGCTGTTTGCGGGGGAACGGGGGGTGATATCAAAATAAAAAAACAAACTTGTACTGCGTATGGTAATTACCTATCCAACGATATATGGCACATGTCTGTAGCTCTTGTAGTTTCTGAGATCTAGGCGTTGATACGGACAGACGGACGGACGGACGGACGGACGGACAGACGGACGGACGGACGGACAGACGGACGGACAGACGGACGGACGGACGAACGGACGAACGGACGAACGGACGGACGGACGGACGGACGGACATGGCTATATCGACTCGGCTGTTGATGCTGATCAAGAATATATATACTTTATGGGGTCGGAGATGCTTCCTTCTGCCTGTTACATACATTTGCACCATATTATGATACCCTTTTCACCCATTTTTAATGGGTACAGGGTATAAAAATGTGATACCTTCAATAGGCGCTCTTAGAAAACACGGAAAGATTAATATGCCACATTGAACTGATAGAAGACAAATAAACATGCATGCTCTTTTTGATAATAAAAAGCTTCCTCCACGAGCGATCCTTTAAAGTAGTACAGGACGGACTGTCCTCCCAAACAAAAAGAGTCAGAGCAGGGGTACCCCAGGGAAGTGTGTTAGGTCCAACACTATATAGCCTGTATACGCACGACATGCCCTCAGCTGACAACATGTCGCTTACAGATCCCAATGACCTGCTAGTTGCCATTTTTGCTGGTGACACTGCAGTCCTGGCCAGAGATACTTGCATCTATACAGCCTTGCATGTACAGTACTTGCATCTATTTGACATACGCTTCAGCTTTATCTAAAAAAATTTGAGAACTGGGCCCTACGCTGTAACATCGCAATCAATCCGGAAAAGTGTGTTTCCGTGACGTACACCCTGAGAAAAGACACATCACCTGGTGTGTTTCTGCATGGAGAGCTCCTCACACAATCGAACGCCCACAAATATCTCGGTGTCACTCTGGATAATCGACTTACATTTCAACGCCATGTAACGGATGTAACTCGGCGGCTCAAAACAAAGGCGAACAGCATGGCTGGGCTCCTTAGGCCTGGAAACAAACTTTCAGTTTCCAACAAGGCCAAAATTTATAAGGTTGTCTTGGCTCCTATTTGGAAATATGGCATCCATGTGTATGGCATCGCCGCAAAGTCGCACCTCAACAAAATTCGTGTGGCTCAGTCGCAAATCTTGCGTAAACTATCTGGAGCGGCTTGGTACATCTGCAACAAAGACACTGAACAAGAGCTGAAGGTACCAAGGATTGGCGATGTCATAAACAAACATGCAACCGCGTACGTTAAAAAATTGGGAATCCACCCAAACCAGTTGGCTCGAAAACTCTTGATGAGGAGACGTGTATTGGGACTGAGGGCGAGAAGGAGGCTCCTGCGCATTCACCCAACAGATCTGCCGAGAAGATATATAAGTTAATTGATAAAATTAATTCATGCCTCTAGACTCCCTAATTAGGTTTAAGTATGTAAATATGTAAATACTCGATAGAAATTATGATACTCTGCAGTATAAGTTACTACAAACAGTAACAGTGGACTGCAATGTAAATAATGTCATTCCTCGATTAACTCTAATTCCAATCATCCGTCGGCTACCGTCTCTGACAGTACCAAATCAATGTACATGAATATATGCACCACTCCAGCTTCACATTTGCCAGTAAATTACGTTATGGATGTTGCCCCTGGCGATGTTGCCTCTGGCTCTTAAAAAACCGGGTCTTACCTCAAAAGTTGATGCGCCGGAATCTGCCGGTAGGAATCTCCCACCTGGCCCCATGCAGGACAACTTTTTAACCGTCCAAGTCAAAGGACATCCATGACTCATCGGGTGTCCCACAGTGTAGATATCTAGGACCACTGTTGTTTCTTCTCTTTGTTAACGATCTTCCTAATGTGATTAGTTATGCCTTTATGTATGCTGATGAGACCTAGATGAGCTCTATTCGTAGTGCTCAAGCAATCTTCTCTTCCTAAACTGCTCAAAACTTATGACGTTTCATCACAGAGTACCGGTTGTTGTGTCTTACTCTCTGGGAAATCATGTCATTGATCTTGTTTCCACCATCAATAATCTTGGAGTTTTTTTTAATCATAAGCTTAAGTTTAATGATCACATTTCATTGACAGTGAATAAAGCCAGAGGAATGTTAGCCTTTATTAAGCGATGGTCAAAAGAATTTAACGATCCTTTCACCACCAGATCCTTATATATCACCCTAGTTCGTGCTATCCTTGAATACTCCTCGTGCGTTTGGAGTCACAAGACACATCTCACCAAAATAGCATTGAGTTCCTGCTATTGGCACTGAATAATTTAAACTGGGATTCTCACAATCGTCTCCCGCCGTACCGTTGCAGGCTTAAAATGTTGAATCCACCTTTCCTGAAGGAGCGGCGAACTTGTGCTGGGGTCATGTTTCTACATATGCTTATCCACGGTATGATTGATTCCAAACACCTTTTAAACACTATTTTTTTCTACTGAAAAAACGGAAAACCGGACTAAGCTTAGTTGACATAGCCATACATGATTGGTGAAAGTTTGGTCCGGATCGGACCACTATATCACATAGCTGCCATACAAACGACCGATATGAACAAGTCTTTGTATGGAAAACTTTTTTTTTTCCAAGCTATTGCAACCGAATTCAACATTTATTCATTTGACATAGCCATACCAATAATAACTTCTGATTTTTACATAAGTACTTATTGCAATTTTGTAAAGATCTGCAAGGGTATACTATCTTCGGCAAGCCGAAGATAACTTTTCTCACTTGTTTTATTATATCGTCCACACTCATTCTAGTTGACTCGAGCGTTTTATTAATCCTTCTCTTTGCGCTCTCTCTTGGATGTGTTAGCCGGACCTACGCCGTTTCCTCAGAACTTTTCCAAAAGAAGGCACTGACCAACAAACGAGTTTTTCTTGGCGCCTCCCATTTCCGCCAAGCCCGTTGGCCAAACCGACTGCGGAAGCTCTAAGATCTTGCTCCCCTCCCTTCAAAAATTTCACTGCTTTGGACAGGTGGGGCTTCTTTGCACAGACACCGTCGCCCGTATTTGGGTAGCCTCTTCAGGTTATAGTGCTGAGCCTAATCCTTCTATGCCATGTCCATATTTCCGCACACAAACTTGAATACCGGCTATGTGTCCATTTCCGTAGAGTGCCTTCGGAATTGGAAGGTCTGGCCTAAGGTCTGTCGGCCTAAAAGAATGCTAGAAATTAGAGCTTCTCCAAGGAAAAGGGTAGTAGGGAATCCGTTAGGGAAGATAAGTAAAGCGAACAACCGAGAGCGAAAAAAGAGAGCGAGAATTCTGTTCTATATGGTGGGTTCCAAATCGGGGAAGAACAAGGAAGTCTGTATTTACTGGCTGTAAAGGCAAGTACCGGGCTTTTGACTACCAAAACAGAAAAGGAGCTAAATAACCAACCAAAAAGGTTGAGAGATGAACATCCGAGAGGTCAAAAATAAAATTTAAAAAAAAAACAATTTATGAATTCGAATAGCAAAATAAAATAATTAAATCAGGCGGAAATTTCCACCGCACGGGAAGAGAACAAGGACCCAAGCGAACGACAGTCGCACCCAGAAAATCACTTCGAACAAGCGGCCAACAGAGAGCAAAGAAGTCAGCATGAGCGTGGGCGCGCTTGGCATATGCGGTTCAGAGTGAAGGGAAAACATGCAGGAGAGGAAAAACGATCAATTAGCGATCATGAAGGGGGAAACATAACCTTCATACTCTTATCTCCCACCCGGACGGAATACCAATTGTGAAACAAATCAAATTTGCAAACAAAATTTGCAAAAACAAAAAAAATACAAACTAAATCTAAAAAAAAGAGAAATTTCGTTAAGAGTAGTAAATAAAGAAAAAGGTTTAATTTTAGGAAACCCTATGGTTTTGTTTCTGAGCTTCACAATCACGGCGAATATATAGGTAATTTTGGTGGAACGTTTCCACAATCTCTGAGAGTTAGCACTTGTAGCAAGCAGATCTGGAAAAAAATTGAGTTTCACTTTTTTAAGGCTCTAATCGATGAAAGTCAGATGTGTTTAACGTGAGCCGTTTTGCATCAACCCCTCCTGGGCGAGGGATTTGATTTTGAATGTCATTCAGCGCCCCTTTGATCATTGTTCCACAGGATATCGAATAAGGCCAATCTGTTTGGTTATGGCTTCACGGTCGGTTAGGGATCGATGCCTTTTTAAACCTTTTTGTTGTATAACGTAACTCTACGTCGAACTTAAATGACCCACCCACATTTGGGTGTTAAACCATAGTCACCACGATACTCCCACAATCGCATAATCAGGCCGGAACAGGTTTTGGGGCTTACTAACTCCCTCGTTACCAGAAATTATCACAGCCTCCGGACAGGCATCATGCCACGACTACCGGCTTTGAATCACGCAGTCACTGGTCGATGGCCTCTAAACTGACAGCACCGCTGGCATTAGATATTAGATGGCTAAATCACAGGTGGTACAGTTTCGTTCATGATTTATGTTTGCGTTTATAATTACAAGCCACACTGATTGTGGTCCAAAGCTGCGATAAGTTTAGCGTAATTCTTATCTGCAACCCACAAGAATGATAGGAGGAAATACTGCTGTATATATGCAGACGCTATTGTTATTCCCGCACGTGGGACTTGGTGGTTTGCACATTTTACGGGCCGGGTCGGGCTGCCAAGAGCGGAGTCCCACTTTGTCCGTTGCCCTTTCGCTGCCGTTGCTGCTGTGACTTATTATCTGCATAAACGTTATAGAACGCCAACCTAAGGTATGGACTGGCAGGCCCCGCCGCGTGCCATTAAGCTCGGCAAAACAATGCCCAGTAAGAAGGCCCTCAAAGCAAGGAAGTACAGCTCGAGCAGAGACTCAAGCTGGAGCTCTTCCTTCTCGGAGCCCAGCGAGATCAAGCGCAAGTCCGCGCGTAATAGGCAAGGAGAGAAGCCAAACGTCACACCTAGCACCAGCGCAGTTCTGCGCAGCAAGCTGGCAAATAACCCCTTTGCCCTCCTCTCAAGCAAAGAAGATGACGACGATCATGACGAACCCAAAACTGCCTCAGAGGTAGTCGCATCTAAAACAGAAGAGAAACCAATCCCGATCCCGAAGACCCTCAAGCCTCCCCCGATCTACATCCCAGACGTGACCGACATTACAGCGGTTGTCAAGATGATATCGGATTTAGTCGGATTCAAAAAGGATTTCTCCTATAAAACGGAGAGAAATAATAACGTACGCCTAATGATGCCAGACAAGGAGTCCTACACAGCCCTACGTCAGCACCTCGTGGCATATAACAAAAGACACCGCACCTTCCAACCAAAGGATGAGAGAGCTTACAGGGCGGTCATCAAGGGACTTCACCACTCAACGGACCCCAGACTGAAATTAAAGAAGAACTCCACAAATACGGCCATACTGTGAGGGATCTGCACAATCCCATTGGCAGGAAATCCAAACAACCACTGGGGATCTTCTTTGTCAATCTAGAACCAGCAAGCAACAACACAGAGGTTTTTAAAATAATGAGGATTTGCAGATCAGTCGTCACCGTAGAGCCCCCACTGAAATTCAACGACCTTCCACAATGTTTCAGATGCCAAGGGTTTGGACACACCCAGCGCTACTGCTTTCTGGAACATCGCTGCGTAAAATGTGGTGATTCTCATGACTCTAGGTCATGCACCAAAAAAAAGACGAGAAAGCATGCTGTTTGCATTGCCAAGCTGATCACCCTGCGTCGTTCAGAGGATGCCCTGCCTACAAAAAGGCAAAAGCGCAGCAATCTCCTAAAGCCAGACCCGTTGAGAATAGCAACAAACCACCTCTCATCCAGATACCAACTATCATTAATGGTACAAGTTATAGGGACGTACTCCTAGGAAACCAAGTGACACAGCCAACGAATCCCCAACAAACACCTCATACCACTCCCGAAGCCCCAAAACCCAACCAGTTTGATACGATGCTTGCCCGCATGGAAGGATCAATTGAGAGGATGATGGAAAAGTTGATATCGCAGATGTTATCGCAGATGTTCTCACAAATGATGCAGTTTATAGCTCCCATCCTCAACAAAAAATAATGCAAATAAGCCTTAACATAGTTTTTTGGAACGCAAACGGCCTGCAGAGGAGCAAAGCCGAAGTAGAGCATCTCATCAAAACAGACAATATCGATGTTCTTCTAGTTTCGGAATCCCACTTTTGTCCCAGATCCTACTTTAAAATTAGCGGGTACGAACTGTTACATGCCAACCATCCAACTGGCAGAGCACGCGGAGGAGCAGCTATGCTCATCAGGAGTGGCATTCAGTACACGGAACTTCCCGCGTTTCAGGAGGAATGGGCTCAGTGCGCCGTGACCAGGATTTCTAGCCCACAGGGAGATATCACCATTGGTGCGGTTTACTTCCCACCCAGACACTCGATAACCGAGACCCACCTTCAGGACTTCTTCAAGTCCCTCGGTCCTCGGTTTATAGCAGCCGGAGACTTTAACGCCAAACACTCCTGGTGGGGGTCCCGCACAAACAACCCCAAAGGCATAAAGCTCTATAAGTACCTGCAGCGGAAGAGTCTGGACTGCCATTCCACTGGAGAACCCACACACTGGCCTACCGACCCTTCAAAACAGCCGGATCTGCTGGACTTCGCCGTCTCCAAGGGCATAGGACACTCTAAGATAACATGCTCAAGCTATGATAAACTGCTATCTGACCACAGCGCAGTAAACTTGCTCCTAAACATCCCCGTCCTCAGAAAAATCCCGCTTAGAAGACTCACCGGAAAACACACAACTGCCCCCAAGTTTACGTTTTGGATGCTTTCCTCCCAGTACCCAGATACCCCTCTTTCCACACCAAGCAACATAGATGCGGCCATAGAAAAACTAACCAAAGAGATGCACAATGCCGCTGAGTTTGCGAATCCACCTCCACCGACTATCCCGAGAATACCTAAAAGAGACGTCCACTTGTGGTCTCCGGAAATCGCGGCCCTCGTGGCCGAAAAAAGGCGCCTCAGAAGAGTCTGGTTTTCCTCGCGCAACCCCAGGGACAAGACAGCACTTAATCGTGCCACCAAAGATTTGAAGGACAAGCTATCCATCCTACGGCAGGACTCGTTTCATAGATTCCTTATGGAGCTGGAACCTGGAGACCCGCAACACAATCTGTGGAATGTCACGAGGCACATAAAAAGACCTGTGAAAAAGATATCACCTGTGCGAAAAGTGGACGGTTCCTGGTGTCGGACTGAGGTCGAAAGAGCAGAAGCCTTTGCTGATCATCTAAATAGTGCATTCTCACCGTTCGACAGATGCACTGGCGAAGAGAGAGCTGCAACCATAAGGTTCATAGACAGCCCAAGTGCTCCTGGCCTGCCAATACAGCCCGTCGAACCAGAGGAGATTGCGCAGGAGATCGCCTCCCTAAAAAATGGCAAGTCACCGGGTCCTGACCGTATCGATGCAACAGCACTGAAAATGTTGCCCCTAATCTGTTCCCAAAGGCTGGTCAACATATTCAACAGCTGCCTCCGTCTAGGGTACTTCCCTAAAGAGTGGAAGCGAGCGGAAGTAATTGTCCTCCTCAAACCTGGGAAACCTGAAGACAACCTAGCATCGTATCGACCGATTAGCTTGCTAGCAATCCTTTCCAAAATACTTTTTTTTTTTTTTTTATTAATTTCCTTTAAATTACATTCTGTTTTTTTTTAAAGAATAACAATGAGTAATGGTTGAAGAAAGGAAAAAAGGTAGCGGCCCTTCCCATTGCAAGGATACGCTAATACTTTAATAGTTTACTAATAATTTAATTCTGTTGGAGTTTTGCGTTTTAATCTTCTTGGTTCCAGTTCTCTCATCGGTATTTGTCTCAGGTTTGGGTTTTGGTGGTTAAGTAGTTGATTTGTGTGTTTTTTGCTGCTTTTTTTAATAGTTTCGTTGACTGTCTCTATGTTTAAATCTTTATGGATATCTTCATTTCTAATATACCATTCGGCATTTGTCATTGTTCTGAGCATTTTCGGTTGCGTTCGCTGAATTAGCTGTAAGTGAGATTTACTGGCAGTTCCCCAGATTTCTATTCCATACGTCCATATTGGTTTTATTATCGCCTTGTATATTGCAATTTTGTAATGTAATTTTAGTTTTGAGTGTTTTCCTATTAGCCAGTTAAGTTGTCGAAATTTGTTTTTTATTTCATTTCGTTTATTTAGAATGTGCTGCTTCCATGTCAGTTTTGCGTCAATAGTTAGTCCAAGGTACTTGGCATATGGGCGTAACAATATTTGATTGTCGTTGATTTTAATTGCGAAGTTTTTTGGTTGTCGTTTTGTCTATATTACTTGTTGAGTTTTGTCTTTATTTATCTCGATACCCCATCTCTCAAACCAGGATACTGTTTGTGTCATGATTTGTTGTACTGTACTTGCAGCTGTTTTTTCACACGCGCTTGACGACATTAACACAGTATCATCTGCGAACGTAGCAATCATTGATCCAGGGATAGTTGGCGCTGGAATATCGGAGGTGTAAATCAGGTATAAGATGGGCCCAAGCACACTACCTTGGGGAACATCCGCTGACACTGGCATAACATCTGGCATAACATTCATTGTCATATTTGATATAGAAATATCTGTCCGTTATATAGCTTTGTAGGATGGTATATAGGTTGTCTGGTAGTATATTTCTTAGCTTATGCAGCAGTCCTTTGTGCCATACTTTGTCAAATGCTTTAACAATGTCCAAGTACACAGCATAGCAAAACTTCTTTTTGTCAAAATCTTCTGTTATTTTATTAATTACTCGATGGACCTGTTGGACAATCGAGTGCTGCTTCCGAAAGCCGAATTGGTGAGGAGGTATTATATTTTTTTGTTTTACGGTTGGCTCGATTCTGTTTAATAGGACTTTTTCAAATACTTTTGAGAGGACAGGTAATAAAGTGATTGGTCTGTACGAACTTACAGTATTGGCGTTTTTATTTGGTTTTGGAATTGCTTTAATTTGGCCTACCTTCCAATTTATGGGAAAGTATTGCAGTCGAAGGATTCCGTTAAACAGGTTTCTAATATAGGTGATTATAGCGTCTGGTAGTTCTTTCAGAATTTTTCCTCCGATTAAGTCATATCCGGGGGCTTTCTTGTTTTTAATTTGTTTTATGTGAGATTTAATTTCTGCCTTTGTTATAGTTTTAATTGCACAATTTGAGTTGGTGATTTGTGTTGGAAGCTCAGCGTTGCCGTTGTCCATGTCATTGGTAAATGATGTTTTAAAGTGTTCAGCAAGAGTGTCTGCTTTTTCTTTGTTTGATCTCGCCCATGTGTTGTTGTTTCTTTTTATAGGCGGCTTGTGTATAGTTGAGTTCGTCAATTTTTTGGTCGCTTTCCACAGAGAATAATTAGTAGATAAGGAGGTTCCGAGGTTGCTAAGGTAGTATTGTAGCCGGTTATCTTTGTCCGCCCTGAGAATTCTCTTGAGCTCGTCTGTTGCTCTATTAAGTTTGTTTTTATCTTATTGGTTTTTTGTTACAATTTTCAGGATGAAACACTTATTGCTTAACTTATTGGTGTGAAGTCCGGGATATCCACCTATGGGATGTGATGTCCCACTGATGTCCTGACACGGAAACACGGAAGACGATGCCCAGCTTCAGATCCAGATCTTTTTGGAAACGGCGAAACAGGCGTGGAAGTGGAGATAGTCCAGCCGTGTCAAGGTCCTCGTCGAATTAATATTCGGGTTGGTCCGGATCGGTGCAAGATGAGGCAGTACTGGTCGCACAGTTGTCGTTCTCGTCCGCAATTTGCGGATTTCGTATGTATTTCTACATTAATGGCAAGATAACGGTTTTCCAAGCCTAAGTTAAATATCGCCACTTACACGAGATATCGCAAGAAGAAGCATTGAATTTCCAAAGTTTACTATGGCTTTCCTATTACGTGCGTAAATAAATGGCAGGACAACGGTTCTCCAAGCTTAAGTTGAATATCATCACTAGCTTTGACACAAGTTATATCGCAAGAAGAAGCATCGAATTTCCAAAGTTTACTATGGTTTTCCCATTACGTATGTAAGCAAATGGCAGGGTAACGGTTCTCCAAGCTGAAGTTTAATTTCAAAACAAGCTTTGACACAAGGTAACGCTTGGGAACGTATTAGGCACATATTAAGCAAACTCTATATTAAGCACAAATAAAACACAAGAAAACTAAACTGGAACACGTTCGAATTAACCTAACGCAGCTTGACTTGACTCTTCTGGATGCCTAGTCCTTTGCCATATCTTCCTAAGGTTACGCTTTTGCCTGATTTTGTTTTTAATAAAGGCGGGAGTTTTCTTTAATGCAATCATTTTTATAGATGGTGTCGATTGCGTTGCTGCATATATGATGTTGTTATTTAAATATGCTATTGCGGAGTCCAATTCGTTGTTTGTCTTTAGAGAGATATTTATTTCCATGTTCTGTTCCAAAATCTCGCGAAACATATTCCAGTTTGTTTTGTGGTTAAATAAAGGTGGGTCATTGTTGTTTTCTTCTACCCCGCCATGTAACGCAATTAATATTGGGGAATGGTCGGAGGAGAGGTCTAGGCATGATTTTATTGTTAGGTTCTCGCAAGTTATATTTCTTGTAATGCAGAAGTCAATTAAATCCGGTAGTTTGTTTGTGTCAGTTGGCCAGTAAGTCGGCTCGCCTGTGCTTAGGACACGGCTATTATTGCTTCTTATTGCTTCATACAGTTGTCTTCCCTTTGCAGTGGTAAGTCTGGACCTCCATGTTATGTGTTTGGCATTATAGTCACCTACTGCCAAATACCGATTTCCCAGTGATTTTAGAAAATCGAGGTATTGGTCTTTTGTATTGTTAAATTTAGGTGGGCAATAAACTGCAGATATATTTATTGGACCCGTTGTGTCTGAGGTCGATATAGTAGTAGCCTGTATGTAGTCCTTTTTGAATCCATCGAGCTCTATGCACTTTATGCTTTTTTTAATTATTACTGCAGTACCACCATGGGCCTTACCGTCCGGGTGATTAGTAGAGAATATATTATTGTCAGGTATGTTTATATAGGTTTTCTCAGTTGAGTGAGTTTCAGAAATGAAGCTAATTGAAGCTTTTCATTTAAGAATGTTTTTAGTTCAAGTAAATGGCGTGAAAGTCCGTTAGCATTCCAGATGGCGATTGTTAGGTGTTTATTTGTCAAGTTTAGATACTAGGAGCGTGACAATGTTCATCATATATGTCATTTGGGCTATTAATTGTTTCATCAATTGTTTTAGTTCGTCAAAATCATTTTGTGCGGTTTGGCTTAATTGAGTTGGAGCAGGCTGTATATCAGGTACACTAGCAGTTTGGATTGCTGAGTTGGTTTGATGGCTAGTTACTTGGTTTCTATTTAAGACTTCGGCATAGGATATAGCTGGCGTCTTTAAGCTTGCTACGTTATTTGTTGTACTGTATTGTGTCGTTTGATGATTTTTTTCTGTTACCGGTATTTCTTTTTTCCGGAGAGTTGGGTATTTTTGGATTTGCAGTGCTTTGTACACCATACAACCTTTATAGTTTGCAGTGTGGTTTTCACTGCATAGTGCACATTTAATACTTGTTCGGTCCGATCTTGTATTAATAGTACAGGATGATGAGCTGTGTTATCCAGCGCACTTTACACAAGTTGGGTCTTTGGTGCAGTAATTTTTGGTATGTCCATATTTTTGGCAGTTTGTACATTGGGGAAGTGTTCGCTTTGGTCGCGGTGGCTCAAAAATTACTTTGCAATGAAGAAGGTGCTCAATTTTATAGATGTCTTTATTATTTTCTTTCATTTTGAGTTCAATAGAGAATAGAGGCAATGGTTGTTTGGAGTCCTAGCGCTGGATGTTGTGTAAATTTATAACTTCATGCCCTTGCTGAGCTAGTTCATTTATAATATCGTCTTTGTCTGTAGCATGATGGACGTTACGAAGGATTACCTTAAATCCTCTCTGGTCTTTTGGTCTGAAGGTGTAGTATTTGGTCGATTTATCTTTTAATAGTCCTAATATGTTGTGATAGTGAGTAGTTTCTAGTGGCTGTATTTTTATTTCATTAGTTTACAGTGCTTTAAGTTCATATCGTGTTTCTTTTAATGAATTTAAAGCAGTAGTTAGTGCGTATATGTTTTCAACATTTTGAACATATATGGGGGGGTTTTGCTTTTTTGTGCTCAATTTGCATTTGCGTATTTATAGTTGCATTTGTCCCATTGTCAGTTTGGTTTTCGTCTTCATCATCTTGTGCTAGTAACTCAAAGCGGTTGCTTGAGTTTGGCTCGGCTAGCCAGTACTCTTTGAGTGTTTTCTGAGTAGCGGTTTGAGCTTTGTTCTTCTGTTTCTTGTTGCCATTTAAAAGATCTTTGGATCCGTTTGGAGACTGATTTTCTCGGTGACGTTTTAAGTTTTGTTGGTTTGGGAGAGAGGATTGAGTTTTGTTAAATACTTGAAAGAGTATTTTTACGTAGAGTACTGCCAGTATTGGAGGAGGCCGGTCTGATCCCTGACCACCAGTTTGGCTTCAGACGCCTTCACGGAACACCTGAGCAATGCCACCGGATTGTTGAGAATATACTTGAGGCCTTCGAAAAGAAGAAGTACTGCTGCGCCGTTATGCTTGATGTCAAACAGGCGTTTGACAGAGTCTGGCACCCAGAACTACTTTTCAAAATTAAAACCCACCTCCCAAGTTCCCATTTCGCCTTCCTCAAGTCATACACAGAGGGAAGAGAATTCAGAGTGAGATGCGGATCATCAATCAGCACCCCTAGGCCCATAAGAGCAGGAGTACCACAAGGCAGTGTTCTTGGACCCATCTTTTACACACTCTACACAGCGGACCTCCCCATCACCCCCTCCCGGAACCTCACAGTAGCCACTTATGCCGATGACACCGCCTTCCTAGCCTCCGCCACAGATCCTCAGGAAGCTTCAGCCATCATCCAGAGGCAACTGAATGCCCTCGGTCCATGGATGAAACGATGGAACATCGTGGTCAACGCCGAGAAATCTACACAAACAACCTTCGCACTACGCAGGGGAGAATGCCCCCCCGTCACACTCAACGGGGAAACCATCCCAACTAATAACACTCCCAAATGTCTAGGGCTGACACTGGACCGCAGGCTCACATGGCGTCCACACCTAATCAATAAGCGCAACCAGGCCAACCTACGGCTTAAGCAACTGCATTGGCTCCTGGGAAGGAGGTCCAAACTCAAAGTAAAATTCAAGCTGCTTATTTATAAGGTGGTGCTTAAGCCAATCTTGACATATGGGATACAGTAGTGGGGCACGGCAAGCTGTTCGAACCGCAACAAAATACAGCGATTTCAGAATAAATGCCTGAGAATAGTTTCGAACGCCCATCCGTACCACGAAAACTCAATAATCCATAAAGAGCTTGGAATTAGATGTGTACCAGAGGACTGGATAACCACCCCAACCACCTGGCCATCAACCTCCTAGATAATAGGCAATCCCCAAGACGCCTGAAAAGGAAACACCCGCTTGATCTCCCCAACCAATAGACACCTAAGTCAACCTCATAAGATATACATTCCATGTACCTCCCTTAAGTCAAGGTCCCCCCCAAACCATTTAATTATCCACTTGGACAGATTTTAAATACAAATTAAGAATGTTATAAAAAAAAAAAAAAGCTATTACGGCAGCATATCAGTGTACAGTATTGGATAACAAACAAAAGCTAGTGAAAGCCCTGGAGGTGAAGGGTGCGCAATCTTGCAGCGTTTTTACAGTCAACCGCCACCAGCGGACACCACCTTGAAAATCCCATCCTGATACAGAAGTTTTCCACAGAGAAGCTACGGAGCAGCCACAGACGTGAGCTGCACGAGGTCACCTGTCAACGTACGCGGATGCCACAACATACGGATTTAACTGAAATACGGCATACAAGTTTCTGACATTTTACATTATTTTTTTTTATTTACGACTATTTTCTATTTATTTAAAAATAGCAATTGAAAAGGTAACAAATCAATTAATAAATAAAAATAATTAAAAAATAATTTAAAAATAGCAATTGAAAAGGTAACAAATCAATTAATAAATAAAAATAATTAAAAAACTGGTTTCTGATATGAAATCTCACTTTGGGCTATTTCTTGATTCTTTATTATTTCTTAATTATTCTGTCGCAAGGACTGTCAACTGAAAAAACGTTCTTCTCCCAAAAAAACGACAGTTATTCCTATTTGATCGATCATTTTTGGGCTCTTACAAAAGAAGCTCGAAGAACCTACATTTAATATAAATAAACATCAATATAATAATAAATCTTATATATGCCTATATGGGGTCGAAGATATTTCTTTCACTAAGTTACACACATGTGACAAAAAAATGATTAACCTCTGCAATGATATAATACTATTTACAGCTATTTCCAAATGAAATAGTTCTATAGCTCGCCCATCTGTTTTGCCTTTTTTGTGCATGGCATTAAGAAAATTTCAAAAATTCAAAATCTAATAAGTCCTCAGTCAAAAAACCTATTTATATATTAGGTCAAGTAAAAAGTTCGTTCGGTTTTTTATCTAAGAAATGGAGTTATTGTCCATAGTACTAGTGTTACATGTCGCATCATGTCATACTATACGACGCTGAAAACGCGCTAAAAGTTTTTCTTTGACAGTTTTTCGATTGATGGACACCAGCAAAGAGAAAATTCGCTATATTTTACAATTTTTCTTCGATCAAGGCGAAAAAGCAGCCAAAGCGTCTGAAAAAATTAATTTAGTTTATGGGCCCGATAGTGTAAACAAACGTGTGGTACGTTTGCTAGGTTCCGTTCCGGTAATTTCGATGTCAAAGATGCACTACGCATCGGGAGGCCTGTCGTCGAAAATTGCGAATTGTCGAAAAAAATGATGGACCGAATTTCCATCTGCGAATCGCTGCTAAATCGCAAAAAAATCGACCCGTTACTTAAGCGGATTGTGACTGGCGATGAAAATTGGGTCACTTACGACAACATCGAGCGAAAACGGTTGTGGTCAAAGCTCAGGAAAACGGTCCAGACAGTGGCCAAGACTGGATTGACGGCCAGGAAGGTTTTGCAGTGTGTTAGGTGGGATTGGCAAGGAATCATCTACTACGAGCTGCTCCCCTATGGCCAAACGTTCAATTCGGCCCTCTACTACCAACAACTGGACCGCTTGAAGGCAAAACTCATCTAAAAGAGGCCATCTTTGATCAAAAGAGGGCGAATTGTGTTCCGTCTGGACATCGCCAGGCTACACACGTCTTTAGTGGCGCGCCAGAAGCTCCGTGAGCTCGGATGGGAGGTCCTAATGCACCCACCTCATAGGCCGGACCTGACACCAAGAGAGGCCTGTAACAATTGGCTCTCCGAGTTGTTTGCCAATCGGGAAGCAGCCATCTACGAGAGGGGAATAATAAAGTTGGCATCTCGTTGGCAACAAGTTTACGAAAATAGCGCATATTTTACAAATGTGCAAAAAGTTATCATCTTTTGAAAAATCAATAAAGAACCGAACGAACTTTTTACTTGACCTACTATATGCAGTTAGCGCCAAAACACTGCGACGTGTGGAAGAGGAGCTCACTAGCAAAGAAAATATAAGTTGTGCAAAATTTAGGCGACACACAAGATTTTTTAAAGCTCGTAAATTTTGATATAAATAAAATGTAAAATGCCAAAAAAATGCTTGCTATGTCTTGTCTGAAATTACTGACTTTGTGGATTACAACATTCTTAAAAAAAGTTTTGCCGTGTAGTTGTCTACATTATTATATAAAAAATAACACACATAAGTTGACGTTCATTATGAACGAGTTGTCACAGCGAACGGAAAACTATAACTAAAGAGTTTTCCCATAGGGAGCCTCAAACTTTGACATCTCATTGTGTCCATGTTGTTTGAGTGCCAGATGTCAAATGTAGTGTGTTATATTCATTCAGTTCTCCCAAACCACCATGGCAGGTTACAGTGTCAAACAGCACGTGCAAATCATAAAATTGTTTTATTAAAATGGGTCTTCAGTTCGAGCAACGTTCCGCTTACTTCGCCCGTTTTACGGTCGCGATGATTTTTGGATGAATGGCTATGTCAACAAGCAAAATGGCCGTATTTGGGACGAAACCAATCCACACGAGGTTCACCAATTGGCAATGCATCCGCAGAAAGTGACTGTTTGGTGCGGATTTTGAGCCGAAGGCGTATTTTTTCGAGAACGATAATGCAGTCACCGTCAATGGTGAGCGGTACCGGTCGATAATAACCAACTTCGTTTGGCCTAAAATCGAGAATATGGATCTGGACAACATGTGGTTTCAACAGGACGGTGCTACGTGACACACAGCGCACGCTACAATGGATGTTCTGCACGAGCAATTTCCGGACATGATCATCTGGAGAACCAATATCATCCTTGTCACCTTTTAACAGCGCCTTCTTCAACTACTTAAAGGTCTTTATACTTATTATTCCGGAAATTCTTCATCCACCATCTGACCCGTAAATGGCATTTACAGAAGGCAGGATAGCGGTGTGCGGCGATGTAGCCAAGATTTATCAACAGACAAAAGAATAAAGGAATTCGATGTCCATGCTCACAGCTTTTTGTGGATCGGGAAAAGATCACGAAGCCTAAAGATTTATGCAATGCGACCCCCTTGTATATACCATTATTTATGGAATAAAAATGCTAAGAAGTACAAGTTAGAATGTCCACGAGCCTACGACTATATACACTGTACGATGACGAGGAAGTTAATGGAAGGAATGGCGCCCGAGGCAGTTAAACGAATACATCCAGCTGATTGGTTTCCTTTCAGAAATAGAAAGATGAAAATCGGTAAGAGCCTCTTATATGACGTTCTTAGGCCATTTAAAAAATTTTAATGGTATCTATTAAATAAGAGATTCAGTAACCGGCGTTTTATCCGAAACATATCCGAAATATATTGCTTATTTTTTAATTTAGTTAAATAATGACACATTGAGTTAAATAATTTCTTACATCGGATGAATATAAAATTTTTTTTTTGTATTCGGGAATTTTTGTATTTCAAAAGATAATGTCGTTGCATTAATATGTATTTTATATGAAAAACGAGTATAATTTGAAAGTGTTTCCAAAACAAACTTTGAAAAATACGAGTTTTATGAAATAAAGCTCAAACAAGGACTCGGACCAAAAATTACACAAGCAAAAATAAAAAGGTTGGAGAGCCTACTTCGATATAAATTCGTCTGTCCCCATGGATGTTCTTCTGTATGTCTGTCTGTCCGCATGTCTGTTTGTACGAAAATAAGTCTCTTATGCATGCATTATATAAGTCGGACCGGCCGGGATCAACCTTACTTGCCTCTTAATTCACGGCTGCGTAGCAAAAATTAGAATCAAACTTCTTTCTCTGAATTAAAAATATTTGCATGAATATACAATACACGATTGTACTCTACGAGTACCGGGTATGAAATCGATTTTCTAACTTCGTGTAATCACCGAAGATACTTTTGCCGTATTATAAAATTTTATTGCTAATAATACTGCACTTTAACAAATATTAAATTAATATCCATTTTAGATACTACGTTTCTTTTTTAAAAAGAAATATAAAAAATCTCGACGGAAAACTAAAGCAATATGCTCAATGGTGTTTCGATAATTGCAAAACTACCAAAGCTTCTACTCGGGTTTATCCCCCATCTAGTGTTGAAGTTGCGGTGAGTATTAATTGTACTTTAATTTTCGTTTAAAACACGCAAAATCAAAGCTGATCCGTTCAAATTTAAGACAAATTTCTTCTTTTTTTATTTTAATATTTAAAACTTTTATCACATTTATCAAATACAAGAGAAGAAAATGTGGAGATGCCAATGATCTATAACCTTGTAGTCCCTAGGTTAATATTGTTCATCATATCGCTTCAACAAAAGATACAAATAGAATCTTTGAGTTTGTAAGTGTGAATGCTCACCAAATTTTAATCATTAATCATTAATTTCTAAATATGTAATTAAATTCGAGGTGATGATGACTTAAAAAATAAAAAGTATCGTATAAAAAGTAAGTATGAAAATCAGAAAGTATCGCGAATTTTGAATTTTCGCGGGTTAAATATAATCGAATTTCGATTTTTTTGTGGCGTTATGTTGGTACTTATGTCTGTCACTTATGCCGACATGCTTGGCAATTGTTCATTTAATTGTTGAGAGCTGCTTTGCTTGCACGTTATGCGCATTTGTGCCAGGCAAAAAAGCCAAACCCTTGGCACAAGGGCATAATACGAGGGCGGGTCAATAAGTCCGTGACTATTTGAATGAAATACAGGTTTTTAGATAAAAAGTTATTTTATTTTTCAACGTAGTCTCCTTTGAGCTCTATACACTTAGCCCAACGTTTCTCCAATTTTTTTATCCCTTCCAAAAAATATGATTTGTTGAGGTCTTCAAAATAGGCATTTGTTTGTGAGATGACTTCGTCATTGGAGGCAAATCTCTTTCCGCCGAGCCATTTCTTCAAGTTTGGGAACAAGAAATAGTCACACGGGGCTAGATCGGGTGAATAGGCCGGATGAGGGAGCAATTCGTAGCCCATTTCATGGAATTTTGCCATGGAAACTGCACATGTGTGCACCCGTGCATTGTCCTGGTGGAAAAGAACTTTTTTCTTGGCCAAGTGCGGTCGCTTTTTTTTTCAATGCCTCATCGAATCGACCCAATAAGTTGCTGTAATATTCACCATTGATTGTTTTTCCTTTTTGAAGGTAGTCAATGTGGATAATACCGCGTGCATCCCAAAAAACAGTCGCCATGACTTTATTGGCTGACAAACCCACCTTTGCCTTCTTTGGCGCCGATTCACCCCAAGAAACTCACTGTTTTGACTGCTGTTTGGTCTCCGCTGTGTTGTGGTGGATCCACGTTTCGTCCACGGTTACGAAATGGCGCAAAAACTCGTTCGTATTGCGATTGAACAACGCTAAACATTCCTCCGAAATTGTCACACGGTTGCATTTGTGGTCGATTGTGAGCAAACGCGGCACCCATCTTGCGGAAAGCTTTATCATACCCAAATGATCATTCAAAATTGAAACCACTGAGCCATGTGAAATGCCTACGGCTTCCACAATCTCTCTCACTTTTAATCGCCGATCGGCTAAAACCATATCGTGGATTTTTTCAATTGTTTCGGATGTGGAAACCTCAACTGGGCGTCCAGAACGTTCGGCATCTTCCGTGCTTGTACGGCCACAGCGGAATTCAGTAAACCACTTTTTTACCATGGAAATGGATGGTGCAGAGTCTCCATAATATTTATCAAGCTTGGCCTTGGTTTGCGTAATGGATTTTTTCCTCAAAAAATAATGCTTAATGAGCACACGAAATTCACTTTTATCCATTTTCTTCTCAGTCAACGCGGTAGTCTGATATTAACGGCTGTCAAAAACAAACTAAATGTCGCAGCTTGTTCAATTTTTGACAAGAGTCAACTGACAGATGACTGTTGACGGGAGCAGTGTTACCATTTCAATTAAGAGGCGGGAAATTCAAAAAGTCACGGACTTATTGACCCGCCCTCGTATCTCATGGGGATTACTTTGAAGGGGACAAAATAGATATTCATGAATAAATAAATAAGTTTTGCAAAAACACAAAATTCGCGATATTTTTTTAACACACCTGGTACTCGTACATATTTCTCGTTAAGTGCGATTTGGCCATAGGTTAGAATATAATACAAGACAACAACCTTGTTAACAAACCTTTGCATAAATTTGTTGTAAATTAGCCAATGGATTAGTAATGTCCAAAATTTGCAGAAATGTGTTGTACCATTTAAATTGTTGGGCAGTTATTAAAACTTTCTTCTTAATATGCTGCACAATTTTTCATTTTTTTTGTTATTGTTATTTAATTTGTTTATATGATATTTGTTTTAAGTGTTTTGGAGAAATAATGGTTAATCTTGTAGCGAATTTAGCTGCTGTATCCGCTTGTTCATTTCTGGTTATTCCTGCGTGTCCTGGTGTCTTTAGATGTTTGGTGTTTGTGGCAATTATGTCTCGTATTTTGGTTCATTGTTGTTGATATTTTGTATTGCTGCGAGAGTGTATATGATATACAGTTTGTCAAGAAACTGTTTACACACCGAAAATAAATGGTGTTTTCTGACTTTAAATGCAAAATTAAAGGCTTTTTATCAAAATTCAGGATTTTTTTTTATTTATATCTATTTATTAATATATTTTTTATTAATATGTAAAAAAATAATAACATAGTAATAAACAGTTAACGAGAAAAATAACAAAATCTAAGCTTACACACTTTTGACACTGTCAAGAAATTGTTTACAAAAATAACTTTAGCTCTATTACAGTTAAATTTTAAAGAAAAGATAATAAAAAACTAATAGTTTTAATACATTGTATACTCTCCATTAGCATTAGGAACATATTGGAGGCGATTTTTCATCGATCCAATCAGTTTTGGTAGGTCATATTCCTTGGAATCTCTTGCCACTCTTCTAGTTAGTGCTGCTCGGTTTTTTGGTGCCCTTGTTCCCACTTCTTTCTTAAGGTGGACTCAAATTTTTCTATGGGGTTCAGATCTGGGCTTTGGGGTGGTGTGTCGATGACTTGCCGCAGTTCTAAAGGACCCAGTTTCACACAGTATGCGCATAATACTTAGGGACACTGTCTTGATAAAATTAGAAATTAGGCTTATTATTCGTAAACACTCGAATTTTTGGGCGCTGGATGTTTTTGTCTTTTTTCTTGCCCTTGCGAGTTCCTTCGCGATCAGGATCTCTCCTGATTCTACTTTGAAGATTGATGTATTTGTTGGTGTAACGACAGCTTTTAAGACTTTGGTTTCTGGGTTTATAACACTAAGTGCTCTGTTGTCCTTTTTTGACGCATCCGTGAAGATGAATTTCAATGTGCGGTATTGTTTTCTTATTTTGTTAAAGTTTGGTTGGTATATTTCGTTGGATGTTGGATGTCTTTTATATGTTTTTTATGTTCTAGTATGACAGATTTATTTTTGTAGAACTATGGTGGGACTTTTTCTTTATATATTTTTTTTTGCTTTGATGAGGATGTTGATGTTTGTTTATGATAAGTTGTAGGCTGGATCGGATTCGTGGTATTCGTTTGCGGTAAAGTTGTTTAATGATCGTTTCATGTAGAGATGAGCTGGATGTGTTTGTAATCCTATTAATTTGCCTGCCGATGCTTCATTGAATTGCTTCAGGTTGAAAAATCAGAAATCTACCAGCATGTTGTTCAAGGGGAAAGTCCGATGGAGGCGTGATACGGGGAGTATAGTTTTTTGTAAATAAAATACAGAGAGCATAGTCTATTATGGGTAATACAATTGATTTTGTAATGTTTATCAGTGAAGTGATGTTGCAGTTAAGGTTCTTACTATTTAGACGTTTGAGGATGTTAGGTAATTTTATTAATGTTTTAATCTGTTCGTTCCAGGAGTGTTTAGTGTCAAAAATAAATCCTAAAATTTTGAATTGTCTTGTTTTAGGTATATTGATATTGTTGATTTCTATTTCTACGCTTGCACAATTATTTTTTTTTGCATATGTGTAGATGAGATGATTTTTTGGTTGATATTTTTGTTTCAGTGAAATTGCACCATTAGTTAATTTTGTTAAATATTTTGTTAATTTGTCTGTTTGAAGAGGATTCAATAAATAAAAGCAAAGTTATAAAAAAAATCAAGTGAGAAAAGTTATATTCGGCTTGCCGAAGATGGTATACCCTTGAAAACAAAAAAGTTTTCCATACAAAGACTTGTTTTCATATCGGTCGTTTGTATGGCAGCTATATCATATAGTGGTCCGATCCGGACCAAACTTTCACAAATCGTGTATAGCTATATCACATGAATAAATGTTGAATTCGGTTGCAATAAGTTAGAAAACAAAAAAGTTTGCAATAGCTTGGAAAACAAAAAAGTTTCCCAGACAAAGACTTGTTTTCATATCGGTCGTTTGTATGGCAGCTATACGATATAGTGGTCCGATCCAGACAAAACTTTTACAAATCGTGTATGGCTATATCAAATGAATAAATGGTAAATTCGGTTGCAATAGCTTGGAAAACAAAAAAGTTTTCCATACAAAGACTTGTTTTCATATCGGTCGTTTGTATGGCAGCTATATGATATAGTGATCCGATCCGAATCAAACTTTCAAAAATTATGTATGGCTATGTCAAATGAATAAATGTTAAATTCAGTTGCAATAGCTTGGAAAACAAAAAAGTTTCCCATACAAAGACTTGTTTTCATATCGGTCGTTTGTATGGCAGCTATACGATATAGTGGTCCGATCCAGACAAAACTTTTACAAATCGTGTATGGCTATGTCAAATAAATAAGTGTTGAATTCTTTTGTAATAGCTCGGAAAACAAAAAAGTTTCACATACAAAGACTTGTTTTCATATCGGTCGTTTGTATGGCAGCTATACGATATAGTGGTCCGATCCGACCGATTCTTAAACTTGATCTGCGTGCAACAAAAATAATGATCTGGTAAAAATTTCAAAACGCTAGCTTTAAAACTACTGTATATTTTTTGAATAGAAACAGACGGACAGACGGTCAGACGGACAGACGGACATGGCTAAAAATTGACTGTTATATACTCGGTTTAGTATCAACATTAGGCAGGGCTCGTCAGAGGTTGTTGCATATATAATAATAATAGTGGGTCTATTGTGGTTCTGTTTGAGAGGAAAGTAGGTGTTCTTGGTTGAGGGGCCACATGATTCTTTTTAATAGAAGTGATACTAGGTGGTACCTATTAAGTAGGTTTTCTGGTTTGTTTGGTTTGTTTATCGGATTACTATTGCAGTTTTCCATTGAACACCTTTAAAATTTGAATTTAGCTTTCACTTTTTTTTATATATTTAGCATGTTTTCTGAACTTAAAAATCTTCGGAGATTACTGAGACATTTGACTTTTTCTATTTTTAAGGACTCTAGTTCTGAATTCAACTAAAAGGTTATTTTGCGCTTAGTTTTGTAGGGGTTTGAAGGGGAAATTGTATTATGTGTACTTGCTTTATTAATTTTAGAATTTGTGCTGTTGATTTGTTTTGTGTTGATTGTTTTTGATGTTAGCTTGGAATAACGCCAAACTTGCTGATTGTAACTCAATCTTTACTGTGTTGAAGGTGTATGTTTTTGGAAATAGTTTTATGAATATTGGAAAGTGGTCGCTTCTGTGTGTATTATTGGATGTTGACTAGGATGCGTTAAGGTTTAATGGTAGGAAGCATATGAAGATATCTAGATTTTTCAATGTGTTGTGTCTAAAGTTGTGTGTATGGTTTCGGTTATTTAATACTATTAAGTTGCTATTTTGGACAAAATTTGCAATTGTATTTCCCCTGTGATTGTTTGTGGAAGAGCCCCAAAGTTGGTGCCATGCGTTTACATTATCTTGGATTATTGGATAGGAGCTTATTGAAATTTTTGTCCAGAACATGAAAATTTTTTTTCAACGCAATTATCTGTTTAGGATACATAGATATACCTGTATACTTATTACTGGAGTTTTATTTAGTATTTCTGTAGATCCATTGCTACAGAAATACTAAATAAAACTCCGTTCACTGTATGTTGAATTGGAAATGTATGTAAAATTGCTTATATTGTTTTTTATATTATTGTCTATTATATTATTGATTGAGTTATAACAATTATTCTAGTGTAATCTTGAAATTTCATAACAACTGACTTCTCCGACTTTTTGATGTTAACCTCTTTTCACGACTCTCGGTGACTTCTGCCTC
This sequence comes from Drosophila ercepeae, assembly GCA_018150545.1. Taxonomy (NCBI): domain Eukaryota; kingdom Metazoa; phylum Arthropoda; class Insecta; order Diptera; family Drosophilidae; genus Drosophila; species Drosophila ercepeae. Next base: position 315,580 of record JAECWL010000182.1, on the reverse strand, counting down.
GACTCTTCTGAGCGACTGTTTTTGTCGATCTCTGTCAACTTTGCCACCTCTGTTTACATGTATTACCTTGTGTCGAATATCTATTGATATAAGCTACTCCTCAGCTGGCCTTAGAAAAATGTTTAGTATTTCAATTTAATTGGTTTTTTTTTAGTATTATATTATTTATTTGAAATTAACAAAGTCTCTCAGCTTCTTTTTCCGCTTCTCCAAAACCAACAGTTGTTCATAGACCGTCGTCCGGGTCGTTAGAAGGAAGAGGTGGAGCGGTTAGGAGCTTGTTATCAAAATAAAATTTTTCCTGCCGAGTGGGTAAGTGGGATCATGAGAGCATAAGCGGTGCCGCCCGGTCCGGGTTTTTTGTGGTGTTTCTGCTAGTTCATTGGGGATGGAGTTTTAATTTGGAAGTTATTTGTGTTCCTTTGTTTTTGTTATGTGTTTTGTGGTTTTTGGGTGATGAATTTTTGTTGGATAGGTTGGCAATTTTTGTGTAGCGGTAATTTCTGAGCAAGTTTTTTTGTTGTCGGCAGGTGGTTGTGGTTAATTTTTGTGATATTTCGGCGTCATAAATTGTGCATTTTTCTTTGGTTTTAATTTTTAGTATTGCTTGGAGGCTTTCTCGCCGGAGCAATAACAGGGTATGTACGAGTGCATTTAATTGTTTTGTGGGCGGGGAGCCCACCTTTGCCTTTGCAGTATTTGTCTGTGTGCCCTAGAAGTTGAAAGTTTTTACATCTCATCGAAAATGGAATGTTGAAATGTATTCCTTGAGCCTTGCGAGATGCCATGAGATTTGGATTTTTTATGGTAGATTGTATCGGTCAAAAGTGAGCTGGACAACTCCAGCCAAAGATGTTTTGCCGTCAATTTGTCGCAACTATTTGTATACTTCGACTACTCCTTGTTTTAGCTATTTTACAATTTCTTCCTGGGGTACATTATTTAAATAAGGGGTGTAAGCTGTGCCATTGCATTGATTCAGATGTGTATGGTTTGTGTTTTTGGCAGATGCCATGAAGTTCCTGCGATAAACTCTTCGACAATTTTTGAGTCTTCGAATTAGTAAATTTCCATCACGCATTTCTTAATTTTTATAAATTTGACATATATCAATATAATAGCTCGCTCAACGGCGAAGCATGAATATGAACAGAGTTGTTTTTTTATCAGTAGTTGGCATAACTATATATTTGGGATTTGGTAGGTTGACTTCTGGAAGTTTCGGGAAAGCTTCTAAAAGTGGAGTTAGTTTTTTCTTTTAGTTTTAGGGCTGTCGCTAAGCAAAGCGAAACGATTTGCCCCTTGGCTATTGTGCCCGTTTAGCATGGTTGGTTTGAGTGACCTACTTTTTTTTTTTTTGCTTTTTTTTGATGATTGTGCGCTTAAAATATGAGTAAGCTAGTAGCTAAATTGCTATTTGCTTAGATGTCAGTAGGAGAACATAACCGGTTGGTTGAAAGCTAGTCGAAAATATGTGTCGTCATGTCAAAATAGATGTAACTTTTATAATGCGTTTGTATTTAATTATTCTAATTCATTATCCTATTCTTTTTTTAAGAATAAGATAGAAATACAGTACTATAAATTACTTTTGCTTTGGAATTTTAATAGATTAAGAGTATTAAACATATTTAAAGAAAGCATCTTATATAAAACCAATTGTATGTTTAATGGGAGCATTACTTATTTTTGCCAAAAAATGATTTGCTTTTTATCATCACTTATATCACTTATTAATTCGGCAAAAATCCGAATAACTAAATAAAGCGCTGGAAGGTGTTTACAAATTAAGGCCCAAAATTCGTCAACACACATGGAAAACAGAATTATGTCGCTGATGCCCTCTCTGGCAAAACATTAATGCCATCCAAGATTAAGCTGAGCAATCCACAGTGAGCGTTCTAGCATTTTCACGATAGAAAATGGAAAACCTGTAGATTTATTCATGCTGGCGGCCGCTGAGTGTAATTTACTTAAGGTTGAACAGAAGTTTTTATCTCCGATAATTGCGAAAGTACAACGAGTTCACCGAGCTTAAACAGAAGTTTTTATCTCCGAGTATAAAGTATAAGTATATAATATAAGTAAGTATAACGAGTTAACCTAGGCAGGTCTAACCCATCAACGCAGAATAGAGAATTTGAGGTAGTAGAGAAGTTGCCAAAAAACACTACTAAGTCTAAACTAAACTAACTAACTACATTGTGCACCCATACACGAATGGGAGCAGACTTGGGAATAGCTGTCCTCATTGAAGGGAGGGTGGCCCACAAAAGCAACCTTAAATAAGCATCCCTTCTAATCCCTCTGAGAACTTTTATTATTTGGCCAACATTATCCATATTAAAAATATTTTGTCCATGACAGAATTTGCTTCTGCAAATTCTTCTGGATTGTTTAGGCACCGAACTAAAAGTTATAGCTGTTATCCCTGAAGCAACCAATCACGAAATGTTAAAAATGTTCGATTCAAAATCAATAGAGTCTTATTACATGATACATGTATACAAGCATGCTCGTATAACAGTAGCTTTCAATACAGAAACCCAGAAGCAAATAAACAAATTAACCGATGCAGTCAAAAAAATTATAAAATGAAAAACGAAAGAACTAATTGACTCCTGACCAGAAATATAATTTTAATTACAGAGATACAAAATCTGATGCTCACAGACACACTTGCTAAGTCGAATTTAATAAACTCAACTTTTTAATCGCGACGATTTGAAGTCCGTTCTTATTAATCATCCCACAAAGGTCTTTATCATAAGCCCAATAGAGGCATTAAACATTAAAGTCTTTCAATCCGACAATATCATCCATGTCGTAATCGCCTACCCGAAGATTAAATTTACATGCAAAAAGGTCTTGCCTGTGTCGCATCGGCACACCATACTACAACTATATGTTACAACAACATAGTTGCTGAATGCAATAATGAATTCATGGCACAGAATGCGTTTCTTATACTTATATAATATAATTTGTATACTTGAACCTTGGTGTTATTATTTTGACTATAAGTATTTACATTATTTAATTTTGATTGCTGTAGCTTTTGATGAAATTCTGAATACAATCTTCTTTTTTTTTTGTAACATTCTTATTTTGTTATTGGGCAATCCCCTCTGCGTGGTGCGAAGGTTGTGTTGGAGGATTTCTCTGCTTTGACCGTGGTCATCGCAGATGACATCGTGATGTTCCATCGTTTCAGCCATGGATCGAGAGCATCCAGTTGTCTTTGAATGATGGCTGATGCTTCCTGCGGATCTGTGGCGGAGGCTAGGAAGGCGAGGTTCCGAGAGGGGGTGATGGGAAGGTCCGCTGTGTAGAGTGTGTACAATATGGGTCCAAGAACACTGCCTTGAGGTACTCCTGCTCTTATAGGCCTAGGCGTGCTGATTGATGATCCGCATCTCACTCGTAATTCTCTTTTCTCTGTGTACGACTTGAGGAAGGCGAAGTGGGAATTTGGAAGGTGGGATTTCATTTTGAAAAGGAGTCCAGGGTGCCAGACTCTGCCAAATGCCTGTTTGACATCCAGCATAACGGCGCAGCAGTACTTCTTCTTTTCGAAGGCCTCAAGTATGCTCTCAACAATCCGGTGGCATTGCTCAGGTATTCCATGGAGGCGTCTGAAGCCAAACTGGTGATCAGGGATCAGTCCGGCCTCGTCCAATACTGGCAGTACTCTACGCAAAAATACTTTTTCAAGTATTTTAGATAGGATTGCCAGCAACCTAATCGGACGATACGATGCTAGATTGTCTTCAGGTTTTCCAGGCTTAAGGAGGACAATTACTTCAGCACGCATCCACACGTTCGGGTTATTGTTAGCTTGTCCTCCAGTTCCTTGGTGGCACGATTAAGTGCTGTCTTGTCCCTGGGATTGAGCGAGGAAAACCAGACTCTTCTGAGGCGCCTTTTTTCGGCCACGAGGGCCGCGATTTCGGAAGACCACAAGTGCACGTCTCTTTCAGGTATTCTCAGGGTAGTCGGAGGAGGTGGATTCGCAAACTCAGCAGCATTGTGCATCTCTTTAGTTAGTTTTTCGATGGTTTTTCTATGTTGCTTGGTGTGGAAAGAGGGGGATCTGGGTACAGGGAGGAAAGCATCCAGAACGTAAACTTGGGGGCAGTTGTGTATTTCCCGGAGAGTTTTCTAGGCGGGGTTTTTCTGGGGACGATGATGTTTAGGAACAAGTTTACTGCGCTGTGGTCGAAGAGCAGTTTATCATAGCTTGAGCATGTTCTCTTAGAGTGTCCTATGCCCTTGGAGACGGCGAAGTCCAGCAGATCCGGCTGCTTTGAAGGGTCGGTAGGCCAGTGTGTGGGTTCTCCAGTGGAATGGCAGTCCAGACTTTTCCGCTGCAGGTACTTATAGAGCTTTATTCCTTTGTTTGTGCGGTACCCCCACCAGGAGTGTTTGGCGTTAAAGTCTGCTATAAAGCGAGGTCCAAGGGACTCGAAGAAGTCCTGAAGGTGGGTCTCGGTTATCGAGTGTCTGGGTGGGAAGTAAACCGCACCAATGGTGATATCTCCCTGTGGGCTAGAAATCCCGGTCACGGCGCTCTGTGCCCATTCCTCCTGAATCGCGGGAGTTCCGTGTACTGAAAGCCACTCCTGATGAGCATAGCTGCTCCTCCGAGTGCTCGGCCAGATGGATGGTTAACATGTAACAGTTCGTACCCGCTAATGTTAAAGTAGGATCTGGGACAAAAGTGGGATTCCGAAACTAGAAGAACATCGATATTGTCTGTTTTGATGAGATGCTCTACTTGGGCTTTGCTCCTCTGCAGGCCGTTTGCGTTCCAAAAAACTATGTTAAGACTTATGTGCATTACTTTCTGTTGAGGATGGGAGCTATATACTGCATCATCTGCGAAAACATCTACGAGATGAACTTTTCCATCATCCTCTCAATCGATCCTTCCATGCGGGCCAGCATCGAATCAAACTGGTTGGGTTGTGGGGCTTCGGGAGTGGTATGAGGGGTTTGTTGGGGATTCGTTGGCTGTGTCACTTGGTTTCCTAGGAGTACGTCCCTATAACTTGTACCATTAATGATAGTTGGTATCTGGATGAGAGGTGGTTTGTTGCTACTCTCAACGGGTCTGGCTTTAGGAGATTGCTGCGCCTTTGTCTTTTTGTAGGCAGGGCATCCTCTGAACGACGCAGGGTTATCAGCTTGTAAACAGCATGCTTTCTCGTCTTCTTTTTTGGTGCATGACCTAGAGTCATGAGAACATCGTTGAACTTCAGTGGGGGCTCTAAGGTGACGACTGACCTGCAAATCCTCTTTATTTTGAAAACCTCTGTGTTGTTGCTCGCTGGTTCTAGATTAACAAAAAAGATCCCCAGTGGTTGTTTGGATTTCCTGCCAATGGGATTGTGCAGATCCCTCACAGTATGGCCGTATTCGTGGAGTTCTTCTTTGATTTCAGTCTGGTCCGTTGAGTGGTGAAGTCCCTTGATGACCGCCCTGTACGCTCTCTCGTCTTTTGGTTGGAAAGTGCGGTTCCTTTTGTTATGTGCCACGAGATGCTGGCGTAGGGCTGTGTAGGACTCCTTGTCTGGCATCATTACGCGTACGTTTTTGATTTCTCTCCGTTTTGTACGAGAAATCGTTTTTGGTACCCACGAAAGTCGTTATCATCTTGACAAACGCGGAAATGTCGGTCACGTCTGGGATGTAGATTGGGGGAGGCTTGAGGGTCTTCGCAATCGGGTTCGGTTTCTCTGCTCTTTTAGATGCCACTGCCTCGGAGGGTGTTTCGGGTTCGTCATATTCGTCGTCGTCTTCCTTGCTTGAGAGGAGGGCAAAGGAGTTGTTTGCCAGCTTGCTGTGCAGAGCTGCGCTGGTGCTAGGCGTGACGTCAGGCTCCTCGCCTTGCCTATTACGCGCGGGCTTGCGCTTGATCCCGCTGGGCTCCGAGTAAGAAGAACTCCAGCTTGAGTCTTTGCTCGAGATGCACTTCCTTGCTTTGAGGGCCTTCTTGCAGGACATTGTTTTGCCGAGCTTGCTGGCACGTGGGGGGGCCTGCCAGTCCATACTCTAGGTTGGCGTTTAATTTACGTTTTTGCAAATATTTAGTTAAAGCAGTAACGGCAGCGAAGGGGCAACGGACACAGTGGGACTCCGCTCTTGGATAACAAAGCACAAAATTCCGAAAAATAATTCAATTTAAGACCGAAAACAAAGTTCCTTGTTGATGAATACATCTCCTGTTTTGATAAAAATTATTTTGTCATTTTATTTTGATTTTGCTAATTATCTTAATAGTTATTTTGTAACCTCAAAATAAACTGAATTATTCTGGGGATAATTGTTATGAGCTCTTTGGGTGAGTGAAAATTAATGTGATATATTATTTTTATTGGTTGAATTTTCACAGATGGATAAGTTAATAAGTTCGACAATTGAATTTAACGGCACACGCTCAAAAGTCTCGGGTGCTTTAAAGTAAACAAACACAAACGTAAAAACAAAAATTCATGTGTTATCTCGCCATGTAATGGTTGTTAAAAAAATTTAATTTTTTAATGCTTACTCGTACAAAAAATGTTGCAAACTTTAGTGTATCAAATTTCAATCAAGTTTCAATGTATTTTCTTGCTACATATAATACCATTTATTGGCGTGTTCGGCGTAAGTGTATTTTTGAAGTGTCAACCAACAATCAGTGAGTTGGATACGTCGTAGAGGGATATACAAATTTGAATACGAAAGTGACAGGTAGCAGATAAGCCTTAAGCTATTATCCTGGTAGACAACATCATAAACCAAGCTCAAATTCAAGCTCTCATTAAAAATGCCGTTAGGCATTCATTGGAGTAACAACAGTTTCGGCATTTACCGCACGGACTTTTTCACACTTGGGAGATTCATTTAGCAGCTGAAAGTTGCTGAATCGGGAGTCCAGCGAAGAGAGTTGATTGATTGATTTGACGGAAACCACCGAGCAACTCTTTTATACCATTCTAGTCTGTCTCATCAAAGTTCCCATTTCTGTTGAAAAGGACGACATCCAGTACAACAAAATTGGAAGCAAGCACTACGGGAAATGACATCAAAAATTGAGGTGGTGAAACCGGCACATTTGGCATGTACAACGTTTTCCCACAGCCAGCAGAAGATCCTAGGCTGGAATGTGGAAGTCGGCTTGTTCCACGTTTTTATAGCACAAATACTATAAAACTCCATATTCAAAAAAATTTAAAAAGCAAGATTAAAACATAAACTTATTACCTTAAGCCACTGTACTTAAGAGTACGATGAATAGATAAAAGAGCGAAAAGGAGAGAGATGCAAGTTGAGCGCAAACTGATACAGATAAGGCTATGCAGAAATGCGGAAACGAAAAAAGAGAATAGAAATAGAGAACCGTACGTTATTTGAGTAAATTAAAATAAATAAATTTCTCAAATAATGCACAGACGTGATGCGTTCATATATCAGATATTAGTTGACTGTGTAATTATTTTCATTATTTAAACAACCGCCGGCTTGTTTAAAGATAAGGAATAAGCAAAAGATGCAGAGCGCAAAAAACATGACTATTCGCTATAAAGCGAAGACAATGATAATCATTATCCAAGCCAATGATTCACGTAAAACTGTAATGTGATGTAACCCATAGGTAATTCCCAGAGGCGTGTGCGTATGCGGCAAAAAAAACTGCTTTCGATCAACAAAGACATTCGTGAAGGCCATAAGTAACAGAGCTCAGTTAAATTGATCAGCGCTGGATGGTGCCTATTGCCTGACCTGATATTGGAAATGTGACTCATATATCAGTGTCACATTAATTATTTTTTTAGTCAAATTTTTTAAACATTTGAAATATATTATTATCTCTTAGATATAATATCTCTTATGTATCGTATCTTCTTCTCTACAGTTACACTCTACTTATTCCGGTTTTAAATTTAGATAGATATTCGTTAACTTATTAAATATTTTGTTTGTCTTGAATATAATCCTTATGTAAGTAAATTTTGTGTCAGATTAAAGCTGCTTTGGTCGTAGAATGCCGTCGCCAACTGAAGCTTGGCCTTCGGCACCTTTGTTGCAAAATATCCGCAGACTATACTGACCCTTTGATTTATCATGTCATTTATTAATGATTGGTTTGTCAACTCATTTTTTGTTGGGTGATCGTGTTAATTCTTTGTTATATTATAAAATTTTTTTGTGTACCATTATTTTTTTTAAATTTACTCTTTTTCCCCAATTAAGGGAATCGTTGTTTTCCCAATTTTAACCACAATTTCTTTTAAACTAAAAACTACTTTTGAAATATGTTTGAATAACAATTATCTAATATAAACGATACCTTTCGATTGGTATATAAGCTTTTCGTTATCTCTTAGACTTGTGTCTTCGATAAACTAGATTCACCATTAGCCTTTTCCAACATTCGTAACGAAACACAAAATTTTATGCAAATTCGTTGTTCTATATAGAGTGACGTATTTACGCCACCCAAACCGGTCAATTCAATTATTTCAAAGAACTATAAACAATAATGCACTGAAGTGATTTTCATACTGTATGCCATCTGCGCAGAATGCGTTTTAATAAACAATTCTTTGGCAGCGGCACTTAGCCGTTCTTGTAAATAAATCCTAAAGCCTGATCTAAGCAGATTTGACTGCTCTTTTGAATCTTTTCCTAATCTTAAGAATCCAAGAGCTTAGTTTTCAGCGTTGGTCTTAGTTATTTGAAACGGTCCATTTAATAGACTCAAACAATAAAAATTTTACTGGCGCAGTCGGTAGGAAAAGTATCCGAAAAAAGAACCTTCGAGTGGAAAATAAGTTAAATTTTATAATCCAGTTCTCTCAACTTGGATTATAATTCCAATTCGGTTGTCCAATAAAAAGTGTAAGTGAAACTAGAAAGCTAAACAAAAACATGAAGTCCAAAAAAAAAAACAAAAATTAAATAACAATGGCACAACCAATTATTGCCGCACCCCAAATCGTTGCGCTTAGCGACAATAACCTTGCTAAAGCCCGCCAGCTAAAAGACATCATGCCATTCAAGGGTGATCCAGAAACCCTCCACACCTTCGTCAGCAGAGTGGACTAATAAGAGTGGAGTAATTTCACCATACCAAACTAATGATGTGCGACAACAGAAGATCCTACTTGGAGCCATCGAAAGGAACTTGGACGGACAAGTAACACGATCTTAAATCAAGTCTAATCGCAGAATTTAAAACCCAAACACCAAACTACCAATTTCTGGAGAACTTCAGGGAAAGGAAATTTAAGAGCATTATGCAAAGAAGCAGAAAGACGACGTCAATTAATGATTTCGAAACTACACCTGGAAGGTAACCAACCGGACTTTCTTATTTATATTCAGGCTATTGAAGACTCTTTTTAAATACTGATAAGGAAACTACCAATACAATTATTTACTATTTTAGCTCATCACGATATTACAGACTTAAGATCTTTAATTACTATTACACAAAATGAGGGAATTTATGAAGAACACATTAATTTTGAATTTAATAAAAATCCGGAATACCGTAATAAAAACTCAAATCCAAATCAGAATTCGAAATCACATAAATTCAATACAAATACCCAAACTCAATATCGCCCAAGTTACCCACAATATTCTCAACCCTTCCAACCTAATTTTAATCAATACATGCAACCATTTAGACCTAGCTATACACAGCAGATGACTAACAACCAACCTATGTGGCACGCACCTAATTATTTCAGACCCAACCAATACATGAACACACAACCAATTATTCAAAAAAATCCTTTCCCACAACATCCCAACAAAACCCAAAATCCTGAAACAGCACATTTTAGAGGAAATACATACCATCAACTACAACAACCCCCAACAGCCCCGGACAACACGAATACATAGAAATAGCATACAAAGGTTGCACATACAAATGCCTTACAATGAAAATATATTTTGTCTTCCTATTCCAAATACTAGATGTGAAGTTTTAACATCAAATGGCCCTATTACTTTGAACAACTTGATTATGTTACCCAGAAATAGTATTTTAACAAGTGAGAAAAGTTATCTTCGGCTTGCCGAAGATGGTATACCCTTGAAAACAAAATGTTTTCCATACAAAGACTTGTTTTCATATCGGTCGTTTGTTTGGCAGCTATAGGATATAGTGGTCCGATCCGGACCAAACTTTCACAAATCGTGTATGGCTATGTCAGATAAATAAGTGTTGAATTCGGTTGCAATAGCTTGGAAAACAAAAAAGTTTCCCATACAAAAACTTGTTTTCATATCGGTCGTTTGTATAGCAGCTATATGATATAGTGATCCGATCCAGACTAAACTTTCACAAATCATGTATGGCTATGTCAAATGAATAAATGTTGAATTCGGTTGCAATAGCTTGGAAAAGAAAAAAGTTTTCTATACAAAGACTTGTTTTCATATCGGTCGTTTGTATGACAGCTATATAATATAGTGGTCCGATCCGAACGATTTTTAAACTTGATCTGCGTGCAACAAAAATAATGATCTGGTAAAAGTTTCAAAACGCTAGCTTTAAAACTACTGTCTATTTTTTGCATAGAAACAGACGGTCAGACGGACATGGCTATATCGACTCGGCTGTTGATGCTGATCAAGAATATATATACTTTGTGGGGTCGGAGATGCTTCCTTTAATGCGTTACACATTTCTGGACAAAATTATAATACCCTTTTTCAAGGGTATAAAAATAACTGAACCATTTTATGTACACAGCTTTTCTAATAATTACGATATGCTTATTGGCAGAAAATTGTTGAAAAATGCACATTCAGTTATAAATTACAAAAATAGTACAGTTACCCTTTTTATAAAACATACAAATTAATTACTTCAGAATCGGAAAGAAACCAAAATTTTTATATCCAACAAACCCGAACCAATTTCAAACTCAGATCAGGAATCCATAAAAAAATAGATTTATCACAGTTTCGATTAGATCACCTAAATTAGGAGGAAACTTAAAAGTTAAAAGGTTTATTAAATAAATTTAGAAATTGAATTTAATATAAAGAAGGGACAAACTAACATTTACAAATACCGCTTAACACGTACTAAATACAACATATAACTCCCCAATTTATTCAAAACAATACCCACTTGCTCAAACACACGAAATTGAAGTAGAAAACCAGGTACAGGAATTGCTAAATCAGGGATTAATCAGGGATGCTTCTGGCAAAATGAAGTACGGGGTAGTAATTGACTATAGAAAGCTTAATGAAATAACTATACCTGACAGATATTCAATTCCAAATATGGCAAACTGGGTAATTGCCAATACTTTACAACAATCGATCTGGCAAAAGGATTTCATCAAATAGAAATGGACGAGGAATCAATTCCTAAAACTGCATTCTCCACCAAAAGCGGTCATTACGAATACCTTTGAATGCCATTTGGCCTTAGGAATGCACCCGCTACTTTGCAAAGGTGCATGAATAATATCCTTCGACCGTGGCTTAACAAACACAGTTTAGTGTATCTGGATGATATTATAATTTTTTCAACATCCCTTACAAAACATTTGAATTCAATACAATTAGTTTTTTTAAAGCTTGCAGAAGCAAATTTGAAATTGCAATTAGACAAATGTGAGTTCTTAAAAAAAGAAGCTCTGAAAAGAACCCCTGATGGTATTAAACCAAATCCTCTTAAAGTCAAAGCCAAAGTTTCATACACAATTCCCACAAAAGTAAAAGAGATTACAGCTTTCCTCCTTAACAGGTTATTTTTTATTTTAATTTTTTTAAAATTTATTTAACAACAATTTAACAAAGATCTGCTAAATATGAATAAAAATATAAATATAACTACAATATAACTATTCTTGGAGGTATTCTATGATTTTTAGTTTATTAACATTAAGAGAGAGTTCAGGGGATAGAGTATGTGATAAAAGCTTATAGTTCTTACAAATAGTGCGAAAGGGGTCGTGTTCAGCGTAGTTGGATCTGCAGATAGGTAACCATAGGGGTCGGAAGAACCTAGTTTTCCTATTAGGGATGGAAAAATATAGTTGGCTTAGAAGGTGTTTAGAATCAACCATGCCATGGATTAGCATGTGTAGAAACATGACCCCAGCACAGGTTCGGCGCTCCTTCAATGGAGGTAACTTTAACAATTTAAGCCAGCAACGGTACGGCGGGAGACGATTATCAGGATCCCAGTTTAGGTTTTTTAATGCAAATAACAGAAACTGCTTTTGCACCGACTCAATACTATTTTGGTGAGAGGAGTATTGAAGACTCCAAACGCACGAGCAATATTCAAGGATAGGACGAACTAGGCTGATATACAGGGATTTGGTGGTGAAAGGATCTTTAAATTCTTTGGACCATCGCTTAATAAAGGCTAACATTCCTCTGGCTTTATTCACTGTCAGAGAAATGTGATCATTTCTAACATTCATGAAGTTTATAATCAAAAAGAACTCCAAGATCATTGATTGTGGAAACACGATCAAGGACGTGATTTCCGAGAGAGTAAGATATAATAAGCGGCACACTGTGATGGAATGTCATAAGTTTGCACTTAGAGCAGTTTAGGAACAGAAGATTAATTGAGCACCACAAATAGAGTTCGTCAAGGTCTAAATGCAGATGCCTATGCAGGACATGTTCCGAGAAGGAATAGCATAACTTGACATTATCAGCATACATAAGCGTAGAGGCATAACTAATCACATTGGGAAGATCGTTCACAAAGAGTATAAACAACAGTGGTCCTAGATGACTACCTTGAGGGACACCCGATGAGACATGGATGACCTTCGACTTAGTAGATTTAAATATGACATGATCTTTCGATCTGAAAGGTAGGAAGCAACCCACATCAGGCTATTTGGTGGAAAACCAATAACCGAGAGTTTCCGTAGCATGATTGATTAACTGATGATTAACTGAATCAAATGATTTGCTGAAGTCAATATAAATTACCTCAGTTTGCAAGCGATATTGAAAACCTCGGTTGATTATTGACGAAAATTCTAGTAGATTAGTTGTTGTCGAGCGAACCTTACAAAGCCATGCTGTGCAGGTGAGTTTATGCTCTTGCGTGCATGTTGCAGCTGCGATGTGATGAGTTTCTCAAGTAGTTTGGAAATCGCAGAAAGCTTAGCAATGCCGCGGTAGTTCTCAATGGAAGCCTTAGAGCCTTTTTTATGAATTGGTATAAGGTATGATTCATTCCATAATTTAGGTAGGGAAGTTTGTTCCAAGGATAGGTTGAATAGAATAGTAAGAGGTAAGAAGATCGGAGCACCCTCCGAGAATGCAGCTAGGTACGTTGTCTGGGACTGGTGAAAATGAGATTTTAATTGATGAAAGAGCCGTAAACACATCATGACAGTGGAATTTAGAAAGGGAAATGTTGTTTATGTAGGGTAAATTATATGGATAGTTAGAGGAGGGATCAAATGAGTTAGATGAGTAGGTTGACTGAAAAAATGACGCAAATAGATTAGCAATGCCGAGATGCGAAGAGTCGGAAGTATTATTATGAGTGGGAAGGGGGGAAAAGTTTGGATTTGCGTTTATAGTTTACAAAAGAATAAAAAGAGCTTGGAACGTTGCGAAAATAGAGTTTGCATTTAGAAATTTAAGTTTTATATAGTTTATTGTTAAGGTCAACAAACTGGTTGCGGATTAGAAGGTAATTAGAAAGATGTATCGAGGTTGGAGACTTTAATGACTTTTTGTAAGCTCTAGATATCCTAATGTTAAGGAGAGAGAGGTGCTTATTAAACTAGGAGGTTTAGACATTGATGGAATTAAGGTTTCAGGGACAGATTTATTTTTGGCGATATGAATTACTTCATAAAAAGAGTCTGTAGCTTCCTCGATATTGCTGAAACTAGAAGGATAACTCCAGTCAATATTAGTCAGGTGATTTCTTAGGTCACAATAGTTGGTTTTTTTTAAAGCATTTTTGACGAGGCTGCTCGCTATTACTGGGGGGGACTTCAGGAGAGTCAAAAATTAGCGAGACTAAGAGTGTTGGGTGGTGAGAGTCCTCAGGAGTAGATAAGGGAGGAGGCCTTGCTATAGTGGCAGAGGAGGTAGTATTAGAGAAAATTAGGTCAAGCGACCTGCCACGGAAGTTCCTTATAGGGTAAAGTTGGAAAACGGCAAATTTATTTCAAATTACGCAGACATAGCCAAACCCATGACCAGCTGCTTAAAAAAGGAGCAAAGATAGATACGCAAAAACTTGAGTACATAGAGGCATTTGAAAAACTTAAGGCTTTGATAATTCGAGACCCATTTTTACAGTTACCTGTTTTTGAAAAGAATTTGTCCTTTCTCAAAACGGTCATCCTATATCTTTTATTAGTAGAACACTTAACGAACACGAACTAAATTACAGTGCTATTGAAAAAGAATTACTCGCCATAGTTTGGGCCACTCAAACTTTTCGACATTATTTACTAGGGCGACAATCACTCATTGCTAGTGACCATCAATCTCTTAGATGGCTTCATACCTTAAGGGGTTACGTCCACCAAATGCGCAAAAAAACAAAAGTTTAACGTGCTTTCGTAGTTTAGAAAACAAAGACAAAGAAATCATGGGGCCGTTATCGAGGTCAAAACATGGAAAATCGATGCTGTTGGTGATGATCGACAGATTGCCGAAATAGACGGAAGAAATTGAGAAACGGAATCAGAGACGTGCTGTGAATCCGATCAGATCAGATCATCGGGGTACCGAAGATAGTGGTGACCCATAACGCCATGCAGTTCACTAGCCGTATTTTGAAGCTGTTTCTTTAGGAATGCGGCATCACGTAAGCCAATGATCGCCCATTTTGCTAGAAAGGATTAGTTTATGCTGGCAGTCAACTCGAGCATGTCTGACACCGCAGGGTACTCTACACCGTTTATCTCCCAGGGCAGAGAGCCGACGATTCTGTAATCGTTAACTTGTGTTTTAGGGCACGATGTTTCACTGTAGTCGACCGGCACTGGGTGGGTAGTATATTTCGTCGGAGCGTGCTACTAAACTATCAGGTTTTCCTGATTACTGATTTCCTGATTTACTGAAAAAAAAGAAAACCGGACTAAGCATAGTTTAGCCAAAATGGAGACGTCTCAATTTCTTTCGTGGCATGACCTTTTTCCCTTTGTTTTTAGTGTGGTCCTTTGTCTACGACCGTTCGCTTACTTCGCGTTTTCGCGAGCTTGATATAAACTTCGGGGTTTATCACATCGTTATAATGTTTGTATTTCCACCAAAATTCATGACAAGCCTTTCGGATCCTTAAAAAATACAGTAAAAGTATCCCCAAGAGTCACAATTTGTTTATATATGTTATGGTTTCGCAACTTCAAGTCGACTACTACAATTTGGAGATACAATTGCACAGCTTTTATAAGCACCAACGCATATGCCGAATTGCATAGCATTAGGACAATAATTGTGGGCGTGGCAGTTTTTTGAGGTTTTCCCCCGCAAACCTGGTTTGCTGGTCGTGACAGTTTTTTGCTCTTTGCGGGAGAACGGGGGGTGATATCAAAATAAAAAAACTTGTACTGCGTATTGTAATTACCTATCCAACGATATATGGAACATGTCTGTAGCTCTTGTAGTTTCTGAGATCTAGGCGTTGATACGGACAGACGGACGGACGGACGGACGGACGGACAGACGGACATGGCTATATCGACTCGGTTGTTGATGCTGATCAAGAATATATATAACTTATGGGGTCGGACATGCTTCCTTCTGCCTGTTACATACATTTGCACCATATTTTATGATACCCTTTCCACCCATTTTTAATGGGTACAGGGTATAAAAAGGTTCAATCACCATACGAACTCAGGGCGAAGCGCTTCGACGACGTATACTATGGAAAAAGGACATTTTATTTACCGGATTTTTTGGTCTTTTTTGTATTTGTGCGATGGTAATAATAATATAGCTGAAAAAAAAATTCAACCTTAAATGAAACTATACAATAAACAATGCAATTTATGACTGATACCTTGAAGTCAGTAGTAAACACATGAGTAAGGTGACACCGACATGTAGTTGAAAGGGTCACAAAACACTTAAGCCGCCAGGGCACACACTAACGCATTGAATTCACTGTGAGCATACGATTTTTTCCCTCTCTATTTATACCCGTATTATAATATTGTCCAGAAATGTGTAACGCATTAAAGAAAGCATCTCCGACCCCACAAAATATATATATTCTTGATCAGCCGAGTCGATATAGCCATGTCCGTCTGTTTCTATGCAAAAAATAGACAGTAGTTTATAAGCTAGCGTTTTGAAATTTTACCAGATCATTATTTTTGTTGCAAGCAGATCATGTTTAGTGGTCGGATCGGACCACTATATCATATAGCTGCCATAAAAACGATCAATCAGATTTCAAGTCTTTGTATGGAAAACTTTTTTGTTCTCCAAGCTATCGCAACCGAATTCAACATTTATTCATTTGACATAGCCATACCAATAATTTTGAAAATACTTCTGATTTTTACATAAGTACTTATTGCAATTTTGTAAAGATCTGCAAGGGTATATCATCTTCGCAAGCCGAAGATAACTTTTCTCATATGTTTTATTATATCGTCCACACTCATTCTAGTTGACTCGAGCGTTTTATTAATCCTTCTCTTTGCGCTCTCTCTTGGGTGTGTTAGCCGGACCTACGCCGTTTCCTCAGAACTTTTCCAAAAGAAGGCACTGACCAACAAACGAGTTTTTCTTGGCGCCTCCCATTTCCGCCAAGCCCGTTGGCCAAACCGACTGCGGAAGCTCTAAGATCTTGCTCCCCTCCCTTCAAAAATTTCACTGCTTTGGACAGGTGGGGCTTCTTTGCACAGACACCGTCGCCCGTATTTGGGTAGCCTCTTCAGGTTATAGTGCTGAGCCTAATCCTTCTATGCCATGTCCATATTTCCGCACACAAACTTGAATACCGGCTATGTGTCCATTTCCGTAGAGTGCCTTCGGAATTGGAAGGTCTGGCCTAAGGTCTGTCGGCCTAAAAGAATGCTAGAAATTAGAGCTTCTCCAAGGAAAAGGGTAGTAGGGAATCCGTTAGGGAAGATAAGTAAAGCGAACAACCGAGAGCGAAAAAAGAGAGCGAGAATTCTGTTCTATATGGTGGGTTCCAAATCGGGGAAGAACAAGGAAGTCTGTATTTACTGGCTGTAAAGGCAAGTACCGGGCTTTTGACTACCAAAACAGAAAAGGAGCTAAATAACCAACCAAAAAGGTTGAGAGATGAACATCCGAGAGGTCAAAAATAAAATTTAAAAAAAAACAATTTATGAATTCGAATAGCAAAATAAAATAATTAAATCAGGCGGAAATTTCCACCGCACGGGAAGAGAACAAGGACCCAAGCGAACGACAGTCGCACCCAGAAAATCACTTCGAACAAGCGGCCAACAGAGAGCAAAGAAGTCAGCATGAGCGTGGGCGCGCTTGGCATATGCGGTTCAGAGTGAAGGGAAAACATGCAGGAGAGGAAAAACGATCAATTAGCGATCATGAAGGGGAAACATAACCTTCATACTCTTATCTCCCACCCGGACGGAATACCAATTGTGAAACAAATCAAATTTGCAAACAAAATTTGCAAAAACAAAAAAATACAAACTAAATCTAAAAAAAAGAGAAATTTCGTTAAGAGTAGTAAATAAAGAAAAAGGTTTAATTTTAGGAAACCCTATGGTTTTGTTTCTGAGCTTCACAATCACGGCGAATATATAGGTAATTTTGGTGGAACGTTTCCACAATCTCTGAGAGTTAGCACTTGTAGCAAGCAGATCTGGAAAAAAATTGAGTTTCACTTTTTTAAGGCTCTAATCGATGAAAGTCAGATGTGTTTAACGTGAGCCGTTTTGCATCAACCCCTCCTGGGCGAGGGATTTGATTTTGAATGTCATTCAGCGCCCCTTTGATCATTGTTCCACAGGATATCGAATAAGGCCAATCTGTTTGGTTATGGCTTCACGGTCGGTTAGGGATCGATGCCTTTTTAAACCTTTTTGTTGTATAACGTAACTCTACGTCGAACTTAAATGACCCACCCACATTTGGGTGTTAAACCATAGTCACCACGATACTCCCACAATCGCATAATCAGGCCGGAACAGGTTTTGGGGCTTACTAACTCCCTCGTTACCAGAAATTATCACAGCCTCCGGACAGGCATCATGCCACGACTACCGGCTTTGAATCACGCAGTCACGGGTCGATGGCCTCTAAACTGACAGCACCGCTGGCATTAGATATTAGATGGCTAAATCACAGGTGGTACAGTTTCGTTCATGATTTATGTTTGCGTTTATAATTACAAGCCACACTGATTGTGGTCCAAAGCTGCGATAAGTTTAGCGTAATTCTTATCTGCAACCCACAAGAATGATAGGAGGAAATACTGCTGTATATATGCAGACGCTATTACGGCAGCATATCAGTGTACAGTATTGGAAAACAAACAAAAGCTAGTGAAAGCCCTGGAGGTGAAGGGTGCGCAATCTTGCAGCGTTTTTACGGTCAAACGCCACCAGCGGACACCACCTTGAAAGTCCCATCCTGATACAGAAGTTTTCCACAGAGGAAGCTACGGAGCAGCCACAGACGTGAGCTGCACGAGGTCACCTGTCAACGTACGCGGATGCCACAACATACGGATTTAACTGAAATACGGCATACAAGTTTCTGACATTTTACATTATTTTTTTTTATTTACGACTATTTTCTATTTATTTAAAAATAGCAATTGAAAAGGTAACAAATCAATTAATTTTTTTTTTTTTTTTTTTTTTTATATTATCTCTGCTTTTATTTATTGGATCCTCTTAAATAAGATCTAACAATAAGTTTAAAAATCTTAACTAATACAATTTTTTTCCTAAACAGTCGTTTTAATTAATCCAACTGTTCCGTGATTAAGCGTCCCTAAAGATTTCTTCGCTGGGTTGGTTCCCTTCGTCGGAGACGGGAACGACTGCTGAGCTGGGTTACATTTCTCGCTAGGTGGTTGGGGTGCGAGGAAAGCTTGCCATGATATTTTTTCGTAAGCTCTGTGATTTCATTGGTGACTGTTGATATATTTAAATCTCGATGGATGTTTTCGTTTCGAACATACCACGGTGCCCAAGTGATAGTTCTCAGGATCTTAGTCTGTGCTCGCTGTATGATGTCAATATTGCTGTTGCTGGCGTTGCCCCATAGCTGTGCACCATAGGTCCAGATTGGTTTCAGTACTGCATTGTAACCAGCGTTGATGAGCCAGTGTAAGTTGTTCGCTTTGAGCTTAAGATGAATTTTTTTCGCTTCAATGTGTCTGCGCCATGTAAGTCTTCTATCGAGGTGTACTCCTAGGTACGTTACCTCATCTGCTTTCGGGAGTGGTATGTTGTTCATCAAAAGTGGTGGGCAATCTTGTCTGTTCAGCGTAAATGTCACGTGGTTGCATTTTTCCCCGTTGACTTTTATTCGCCAGTCAGAGAGCCACTTCTCAGTGGCTATGAGGTGCAATGCCAGCTGTGCTGTAGCTTGGATTGGGGACCTTGAACGGCTAAGGATAGCTGTATCGTCGGCAAACGTGGACACTGTTAGCCGACTATTTGTAGGAATGTCAGCGGTATAGATGAGGTATAAAGTTGGCCCAAGAACGCTGCCTTGGGGGACTCCAGCCTTAATTTCGTGGTCAGTGGAAGTAGCAGTGTTGCACCGCACTGCAAACTTTCTGTTATATAGGTATGAGCTTAGAAGTTTGTGTGTGCTTTCGGGTAGAGCTGTTTTAACTTTAAACATTAGGCCGTCTAGCCAGACTCTGTCGAATGCTTGGGATACGTCTAGAAATACGGCTGTACAGTATTCTCGATTTTCAAATGCAGTTCTTATCTCCGCAGTTATTCGATTCACCTGTTCAATGGTTCCGTGGCTTTCGCGAAAGCCAAATTGGTTGGCTGGGATTATATTGTGGGCTCTCAGGTGTGTATTCAGTCTGATTAGCAGGCATTTTTCGAATAGTTTCGATATACATGAGAGTAGACTTATTGGTCTGTAGGATGAGGGAACTGTGTGGTCCTTACCAGGCATCGGAATCATTATGATAATCGATCTCTTCCATCGTTGTGGAAAGTAGCCAAGTTTTGTGATGGCATTAAAGAGCTGCGTTATGTACCGAACTGCAGAATGTGGCAGCTCGATGATCATTTCCGGGGTAATAAGGTCGTAGCCGGGGGATTTTTTTCGGGCTGAGATCTTTAATTATGTTAGATATTCTTTTGGACGAAACACAATTGGGGTGTGTTGCTGGTTGCAGTTTGCGTTTAAAGTCGGTAGCGCAAATGTGCTAGTAGCCTCGTTTGGCGTAAATACATTTTGTAGGTGAGCGGCAAATGTGGTGGCTCTGTCTGCATCACTACGTGCCCAGCCGCCTGAGGAATTCTTTATGGGCAAAACGGTTTTAGTCGGTGGGCGAAGAGTTGGGTGGGCTCTCCACAGTGACTTATGTTTAATACCTGTTGGTGAAAGTTGCTCTATATTTTGGCTCTGAGCATATTCTTCCTCTTGTTTCAGAGCGTTGGTCAGCTTCCTTGTGGCTATTTTTAGCTTTTGTTTTGCAGATGGTGATCTGGAGGATTGCCATTCTCTACGTAAGCGTCGTTTTGCGTGGACGAGTTGCTCGATTTGTGCGTTAGTCTTATTCGGATTATTTGTAACGTTTGTGGTTTTAGGTGTTGCATTTCGAGCTGCTTCCGTAAGAATGGATTCCAGTGTTTCTGTGCAGCCCTCTATATCAGGTTCAGTATTGAGTTTTGGGCTTAGCTCAATGTGTGAACTTATATATTTTTTATACCTTAGCCAGTTCGTTTTGTGCGAAGTCAGTTTGTAGGGTGGTTTTACGTTTTCTGCATACCGGCTGAGATGAATTAGCACAGGCGAGTGATCAGATGACAGATCTGGTAGACATTCAGCTCTAACGAAAGTGCGAGGAATATTTTTCGTGACTGCGAAGTCAATCAAGTCAGGCAGCTTATTGAGGTCTGATGGCCAGTATGTGGGACTCCTAGGGGAAACATGATCTAGTTTATTAGTGGCTTTAATTAAAGCCTTATAAAGCTGTTTTCCTTTTGGATTCACAAGGCGCGATCCCCAGTGAGTATGTTTAGCATTGTAGTCGCCTGCTGCAATGAAGTGTGGTCCTAGTGCATGGAAGAAATCCAGGAATTGGTCTTCCAATATTGTGAAACGAGGGGGGCAGTATACGGCCGCTAGTGTGAGTGTGAGGTGAGTGTTGTCCTCCAGCTGTATGTTGATAGATGTGGCCTGTAGCTGAATTTCAGCAAACACTTTGTAAAAGTGGTGCTTCATACGGTTCCTAATTAGAATGCCGGTCCCACCGTGTGCTCTACCATCGGGGTGATTTGTACCATAGAAGTTGTAATCTCTTATTTGAAAGTTGTATTTGCTTGTAAGATGAGTCTCCGAAAGAAGCATTACGTCGATATGCTTCTCATGTAGGAATTGAGCTAGCTTAAGTTTGCGCTGTGAGACGCCATTGGCGTTCCACGTAGCTATGCGTAAGGTAGCCATTATTTATTTTGATTGTTGGGAGACAAGCATTTGTATCAATAGGTTTTGATTACGCATCATGTCTTGAATGGTGGTTCGCATAAATGTCATGAATTCCATCATGCTCTGTTGTAAGGCTTGGATCATAGCTTCAGTTTTCGTTTCTTGCTGCTCGGATGGCCTATAGTTTTGTTGTGTGTCCAATTTTGTGTGTTCTTCATGTGAGGTTTGGGAGTTTTGGGTTGGAGGTGTCATACCTGATTTTAAAACGTTTGCAAAACTTATATTGTTAGTGCTTGGTTTAGGCCAGGGAGCAATACTTGTTGGTTTCGAAAAAAGTACTTCTGGATTTGTTTCCGATGGTATCAGCGTAGCTGTTCCTTGGTGTACCCTTGCCGTGTTCATTCTTTGGTGGAGACGGGTTTTCAGCTCTTTGTAGATTGGACAGCCTCTGTAGTTTGCTG
Source organism: Drosophila ercepeae (assembly GCA_018150545.1). Lineage (NCBI taxonomy): Eukaryota > Metazoa > Arthropoda > Insecta > Diptera > Drosophilidae > Drosophila > Drosophila ercepeae. The sequence continues at coordinate 293,519 of JAECWL010000182.1, read as the reverse complement.
TGTGATTACCCCCACAGTTACCGCACTTTTTCGCGCTTGCATTTTCTTTATTAGCTTGGCAATGTGTGGAGACGTGGAGATCTCCACAGACTACACACACTGGGCGAAGTGTGCAATACGATCTCGTGTGGCCGTATTCTTGGCAGTTCATACATTGAACAGGAGCGTTACGTTTATGCGGCTCTTCTACTGTAATCCTACGGTGCAGAAGGAGCTGGAGTTTATAAATTGGATGAACCTCGTTTTTTTTTAGATGCTTGTTTTCTGGTTCAAGCTCAATCTTAAAGAGTGGTTGCGGCTGCCTGTTTCTGTTTTTGATATTGTGTACGCTTTTGACGCAAAATCCCTTATCCTTTAGGGCCTCAGCTATCTCTTCGGGCTTTACATCAAGCTCAATGCCCTTCAGTACTACTTGCAAACCCTTGCTACTTTCAAGCTGGTAGGTGTAAAAGCATGTTTTGTTTGCAGTAAGATGGTTTGTGATTTTTCTGTAGTTTTCCTCCGTTTTCGTTTGAAGTTTTATTTCATTAATGTACCTCTTATGAGGGGTATTATATAAAAGCTATCTTTTCCAATAAGGCCAATTAAAGAATTTACCAAACCGTTTGTGCTCTTCGCGCTGATGTAAATTTGGGGGAGGCTTTATTTTCTTTGGTTCCTTATCGATGGATTTCAGTGGCACGTCCTCGTTGGTATCTGCCTGCAAAGCGAATCTGTTGCTATTTGCAGGCGCTTCATTGTTGATCGAGGTAGTCAAATCAAATAATAAATAAAAATAATTAAAGAAAATTAACTGGAATAAAAACTGGTTTCTGATATGAAATCTCACTTTGGGCTATTTCTTGAGCCCAAAGAAACGACAGTTATTCCTATTTGATCGATCATTTTTTGGACCCTTACAAAAGAAGCTCGAAGCAAAGGTTAACTTTCTTTTTGCAAAAACATAGAAGTTATTCAATTTCCAATCGCTCATTTATACATTTTCGTTAGGTTAAGTTGTCGTTAAGGTAAATGGCAATGGGAATTAGTCCGCCGATCGGTATAAAATTTTGCAGATGGGCCCAGGTTCTTATTAAAGAGGCTCTAAGCAAATTTCAACTTTCTTTTTGCACAAACATGGAAGTTATAGAATTTTTGAACGTTCATGTTTATGGCTGCTATAGGAAAATAAGAGCAAAGGTGAAAAGAATGTGTGCAAAGTTTGAACCCTTAGATTTAAAGAGACTAGTAGAAATATACAGAAACCCCGAAATATAGGCGGTAATGCTTATATCGACTCAGACGGGGATCTTGTTAAAAACTATATATATTAGCAAATGAATATATGTACCACTCTAGCCACACATTGGCCAGTAAGTAATGTTATGTTTGATGAACAGCCAGCCAGCCTAGCTCTTCAAAATCGGGTCTCCCCACTTCAAAAGTTGATCCGCTGGAACCTGCCAGTAAGAAACTCCTACCTGGTCCCTTGCTTGGCAAATCTTCAACCGTCATATCACCAAGCCAGCCTGCTGCTTGGCCTGTCTACGGACAGGTGGGGCTTCTTTGCACAGACACCGTCGCCCGTATTTGGGTAGCCTCTTCAGGTTATAGTGCTGAGCCTAATCCTTCTATGCCATGTCCATATTTCCGCACACAAACTTGAATACCAGCTATGTGTCCATTTCCGTAGAGTGCCTTCGGAATTGGAAGGTCTGGCCTAAGGTCTGTCGGCCTAAAAGAATGCTAGAAATTAGAGCTTCTCCAAGGAAAAGGGTAGTAGGGAATCCGTTAGGGAAGATAAGTAAAGCGAACAACCGAGAGCGAAAAAAGAGAGCGAGAATTCTGTTCTATATGGTGGGTTCCAAATCGGGGAAGAACAAGGAAGTCTGTATTTACTGGCTGTAAAGGCAAGTACCGGGCTTTTGACTACCAAAACAGAAAAGGAGCTAAATAACCAACCAAAAAGGTTGAGAGATGAACATCCGAGAGGTCAAAAATAAAATTTAAAAAAAAAACAATTTATGAATTCGAATAGCAAAATAAAATAATTAAATCAGGCGGAAATTTCCACCGCACGGGAAGAGAACAAGGACCCAAGCGAACGACAGTCGCACCCAGAAAATCACTTCGAACAAGCGGCCAACAGAGAGCAAAGAAGTCAGCATGAGCGTGGGCGCGCTTGGCATATGCGGTTCAGAGTGAAGGGAAAACATGCAGGAGAGGAAAAACGATCAATTAGCGATCATAAAGGGGGAAACATAACCTTCATACTCTTATCTCCCACCCGGACGGAATACCAATTGTGAAACAAATCAAATTTGCAAACAAAATTTGCAAAAACAAAAAAAATACAAACTAAATCTAAAAAAAAGAGAAATTTCGTTAAGAGTAGTAAATAAAGAAAAAGGTTTAATTTTAGGAAACCCTATGGTTTTGTTTCTGAGCTTCACAATCACGGCGAATATATAGGTAATTTTGGTGGAACGTTTCCACAATCTCTGAGAGTTAGCACTTGTAGCAAGCAGATCTGGAAAAAAATTGAGTTTCACTTTTTTAAGGCTCTAATCGATGAAAGTCAGATGTGTTTAACGTGAGCCGTTTTGCATCAACCCCTCCTGGGCGAGGGATTTGATTTTGAATGTCATTCAGCGCCCCTTTGATCATTGTTCCACAGGATATCGAATAAGGCCAATCTGTTTGGTTATGGCTTCACGGTCGGTTAGGGATCGATGCCTTTTTAAACCTTTTTGTTGTATAACGTAACTCTACGTCGAACTTAAATGACCCACCCACATTTGGGTGTTAAACCATAGTCACCACGATACTCCCACAATCGCATAATCAGGCCGGAACAGGTTTTGGGGCTTACTAACTCCCTCGTTACCAGAAATTATCACAGCCTCCGGACAGGCATCATGCCACGACTACCGGCTTTGAATCACGCAGTCACTGGTCGATGGCCTCTAAACTGACAGCACCGCTGGCATTAGATATTAGATGGCTAAATCACAGGTGGTACAGTTTTTTCCACCATGTTCATGGACATTGTCTCGCTGTTCCGAGGCGAGTACTAATCCTTCCTCTTCCGCAATTGCGGCATTTACCTACTGGTCAGTACAACGCTCAAAAACGGCCAGCTATGTTCCCACAATACTTCAGGACTTGGGACAAGATACAGTTAAAGCACTATCTACGTAATTCCCTATCATCCGTGGTGCAAAATGAGTCGTCTTGTCAGGTTGGTGTAGTTTTGGCTACCATTAAGCTCGGAGACTCGTCACCCCGGGCTCCATCGATAGTCAGATATTTTGTATTAGGAGTCACTACGGTGCACTTTCGTTCATGATTTATGTTTGCGTTTATAATTACAAGCCACACTGATTGTGGTCCAAAGCTGCGATAAGTTTAGCGTAATTCTTATCTGCAACCCACAAGAATGATAGGAGGAAATACTGCTGTATATATGCAGACGCTATTACGGCAGCATATCAGTGTACAGTATTGGAAAACAAACAAAAGCTAGTGAAAGCCCTGGAGGTGAAGGGTGCGCAATCTTGCAGCGTTTTTACGGTCAACCGCCACCAGCGGACACCACCTTGAAAGTCCCATCCTGATACAGAAGTTTTCCACAGAGGAAGCTACGGAGCAGCCACAGACGTGAGCTGCACGAGGTCACCTGTCAACGTACGCGGATGCCACAACATACGGATTTAACTGAAATACGGCATACAAGTTTCTGACATTTTACATTATTTTTTTTTATTTACGACTATTTTCTATTTATTTAAAAATAGCAATTGAAAAGGTAACAAATCAATTAATTTTTTTTTTTTTTTTTTTTTTTATTATCTCTGCTTTTATTTATTGGATCCTCTTAAATAAGAGCTAACAATAAGTTTAAAAATCTTAACTAATACAATTTTTTTCCTAAACAGTCGTTTTAATTAATCAAACTGTTCCGTGATTAAGCGTCCCTAAAGATTTCTTCGCTGGGTTGGTTCCCTTCGTCGGAGACGGGAACGACTGCTGAGCTGGGTTACATTTCTCGCTAGGTGGTTGGGGTGCGAGGAAAGCTTGCCATGATATTTTTTCGTAAGCTCTGTGATTTCATTGGTGACTGTTGATATATTTAAATCTCGATGGATGTTTTCGTTTCGAACATACCACGGTGCCCAAGTGATAGTTCTCAGGATCTTAGTCTGTGCTCGCTGTATGATGTCAATATTGCTGTTGCTGGCGTTGCCCCATAGCTGTGCACCATAGGTCCAGATTGGTTTCAGTACTGCATTGTAAAGTAAGACCTTGTGGTCCAAGCTGAGCGGATAGCCAGCGTTGATGAGCCAGTGTAAGTTGTTCGCTTTGAGCTTAAGATGAATTTTTTTCGCTTCAATGTGTCTGCGCCATGTAAGTCTTCTATCGAGGTGTACTCCTAGGTACGTTACCTCATCTGCTTTCGGGAGTGGTATGTTGTTCATCAAAAGTGGTGGGCAATCTTGTCTGTTCAGCGTAAATGTCACGTGGTTGCATTTTTCCCCGTTGACTTTTATTCGCCAGTCAGAGAGCCACTTCTCAGTGGCTATGAGGTGCAATGCCAGCTGTGCTGTAGCTTGGATTGGGGACCTTGAACGGCTAAGGATAGCTGTATCGTCGGCAAACGTGGACACTGTTAGCCGACTATTTGTAGGAATGTCAGCGGTATAGATGAGGTATAAAGTTGGCCCAAGAACGCTGCCTTGGGGGACTCCAGCCTTAATTTCGTGGTCAGTGGAAGTAGCAGTGTTGCACCGCACTGCAAACTTTCTGTTATATAGGTATGAGCTTAGAAGTTTGTGTGTGCTTTCGGGTAGAGCTGTTTTAACTTTAAACATTAGGCCGTCTAGCCAGACTCTGTCGAATGCTTGGGATACGTCTAGAAATACGGCTGTACAGTATTCTCGATTTTCAAATGCAGTTCTTATCTCCGCAGTTATTCGATTCACCTGTTCAATGGTTCCGTGGCTTTCGCGAAAGCCAAATTGGTTGGCTGGGATTATATTGTGGGCTCTCAGGTGTGTATTCAGTCTGATTAGCAGGCATTTTTCGAATAGTTTCGATATACATGAGAGTAGACTTATTGGTCTGTAGGATGAGGGAACTGTGTGGTCCTTACCAGGCATCGGAATCATTATGATAATCGATCTCTTCCATCGTTGTGGAAAGTAGCCAAGTTTTGTGATGGCATTAAAGAGCTGCGTTATGTACCGAACTGCAGAATGTGGCAGCTCGATGATCATTTCCGGGGTAATAAGGTCGTAGCCGGGGGATTTTTTCGGGCTGAGATCTTTAATTATGTTAGATATTCTTTTGGACGAAACACAATTGGGGTGTGTTGCTGGTTGCAGTTTGCGTTTGAAGTCGGTAGCGCAAATGTGCTAGTAGCCTCGTTTGGCGTAAATACATTTTGTAGGTGAGCGGCAAATGTGGTGGCTCTGTCTGCATCACTACGTGCCCAGCCGCCTGAGGAATTCTTTATGGGCAAAACGGTTTTAGTCGGTGGGCGAAGAGTTGGGTGGGCTCTCCACAGTGACTTATGTTTAATACCTGTTGGTGAAAGTTGCTCTATATTTTGGCTCTGAGCGTATTCTTCCTCTTGTTTCAGAGCGTTGGTCAGCTTCCTTGTGGCTATTTTTAGCTTTTGTTTTGCAGATGGTGATCTGGAGGATTGCCATTCTCTACGTAAGCGTCGTTTTGCGTGGACGAGTTGCTCGATTTGTGCGTTAGTCTTATTCGGATTATTTGTAACGTTTGTGGTTTTAGGTGTTGCATTTCGAGCTGCTTCCGTAAGAATGGATTCCAGTGTTTCTGTGCAGCCCTCTATATCAGGTTCAGTATTGAGTTTTGGGCTTAGCTCAATGTGTGAACTTATATATTTTTATACCTTAGCCAGTTCGTTTTGTGCGAAGTCAGTTTGTAGGGTGGTTTTACGTTTTCTGCATACCGGCTGAGATGAATTAGCACAGGCGAGTGATCAGATGACAGATCTGGTAGACATTCAGCTCTAACGAAACTGCGAGGAATATTTTTCGTGACTGCGAAGTCAATCAAGTCAGGCAGCTTATTGAGGTCTGATGGCCAGTATGTGGGACTCCTAGGGGAAACATGATCTAGTTTATTAGTGGCTTTAATTAAAGCCTTATAAAGCTGTTTTCCTTTTGGATTCACAAGGCGCGATCCCCAGTGAGTATGTTTAGCATTGTAGTCGCCTGCTGCAATGAAGTGTGGTCCTAGTGCATGGAAGAAATCCAGGAATTGGTCTTCCAATATTGTGAAACGAGGGGGGCAGTATACGGCCGCTAGTGTGAGTGTGAGGTGAGTGTTGTCCTCCAGCTGTATGTTGATAGATGTGGCCTGTAGCTGAATTTCAGCAAACACTTTGTAAAAGTGGTGCTTCATACGGTTCCTAATTAGAATGCCGGTCCCACCGTGTGCTCTACCATCGGGGTGATTTGTACCATAGAAGTTGTAATCTCTTATTTGAAAGTTGTATTTGCTTGTAAGATGAGTCTCCGAAAGAAGCATTACGTCGATATGCTTCTCATGTAGGAATTGAGCTAGCTTAAGTTTGCGCTGTGAGACGCCATTGGCGTTCCACGTAGCTATGCGTAAGGTAGCCATTATTTATTTTGATTGTTGGGAGACAAGCATTTGTATCAATAGGTTTTGATTACGCATCATGTCTTGAATGGTGGTTCGCATAAATGTCATGAATTCCATCATGCTCTGTTGTAAGGCTTGGATCATAGCTTCAGTTTTCGTTTCTTGCTGCTCGGATGGCCTATAGTTTTGTTGTGTGTCCAATTTTGTGTGTTCTTCATGTGAGGTTTGGGAGTTTTGGGTTGGAGGTGTCATACCTGATTTTAAAACGTTTGCAAAACTTATATTGTTAGTGCTTGGTTTAGGCCAGGGAGCAATACTTGTTGGTTTCGAAAAAAGTACTTCTGGATTTGTTTCCGATGGTATCAGCGTAGCTGTTCCTTGGTGTACCCTTGCCGTGTTCATTCTTTGGTGGAGACGGGTTTTCAGCTCTTTGTAGATTGGACAGCCTCTGTAGTTTGCTGTGTGATTACCCCCACAGTTACCGCACTTTTTCGCGCTTGCATTTTCTTTATTAGCTTGGCAATGTGTGGAGACGTGGAGATCTCCACAGACTACACACACTGGGCGAAGTGTGCAATACGATCTCGTGTGGCCGTATTCTTGGCAGTTCATACATTGAACAGGAGCGTTACGTTTATGCGGCTCTTCTACTGTAATCCTACGGTGCAGAAGGAGCTGGAGTTTATAAATTGGATGAACCTCGTTTTTTTTAGATGCTTGTTTTCTGGTTCAAGCTCAATCTTAAAGAGTGGTTGCGGCTGCCTGTTTCTGTTTTTGATATTGTGTACGCTTTTGACGCAAAATCCCTTATCCTTTAGGGCCTCAGCTATCTCTTCGGGCTTTACATCAAGCTCAATGCCCTTCAGTACTACTTGCAAACCCTTGCTACTTTCAAGCTGGTAGGTGTAAAAGCATGTTTTGTTTGCAGTAAGATGGTTTGTGACTTTTCTGTAGTTTTCCTCCGTTTTCGTTTGAAGTTTTATTTCATTAATGTACCTCTTATGAGGGGTATTATATAAAAGCTATCTTTTCCAATAAGGCCAATTAAAGAATTTACCAAACCGTTTGTGCTCTTCGCGCTGATGTAAATTTGGGGGAGGCTTTATTTTCTTTGGTTCCTTATCGATGGATTTCAGTGGCACGTCCTCGTTGGTATCTGCCTGCAAAGCGAATCTGTTGCTATTTGCAGGCGCTTCATTGTTGATCGAGGTAGTCAAATCAAATAATAAATAAAAATAATTAAAGAAAATTAACTGGAATAAAAACTGGTTTCTGATATGAAATCTCACTTTGGGCTATTTCTTGAGCCCAAAGAAACGACAGTTATTCCTATTTGATCGATCATTTTTTGGACCCTTACAAAAGAAGCTCGAAGCAAAGGTTAACTTTCTTTTTGCAAAAACATAGAAGTTATTCAATTTCCAATCATTTATACATTTTCGTTAGGTTAAGTTGTCGTTAAGGTAAATGGCAATGGGAATTAGTCCGCCGATCGGTATAAAATTTTGCAGATGGGCCCAGGTTCTTATTAAAGAGGCTCTAAGCAAATTTCAACTTTCTTTTTGCACAAACATGGAAGTTATAGAATTTTTGAACGTTCATGTTTATGGCTGCTATAGGAAAATAAGAGCAAAGCTGAAAAGAATGTGTGCAAAGTTTGAACCCTTAGATTTAAAGGGACTAGTAGAAATATACAGAAACCCCGAAATATAGGCGGTAATGCTTATATCGACTCAGACGGGGATCTTGTTAAAAACTATATATATTAGCAAATGAATATATGTACCACTCCAGCCACACATTGGCCAGTAAGTAATGTTATGTTTGATGAACAGCCAGCCAGCCTAGCTCTTCAAAATCTCCCCACTTCAAAAGTTGATCCGCTGGAACCTGCCAGTAAGAAACTCCTACCTGGTCCCTTGCTTGGCAAATCTTCAACCGTCATATCACCAAGCCAGCCTGCTGCTCTACGCCTGCCTGCCACCAACCCTCCAACCCGTGGTAAAATCACCAAAGCCATTGACGGGTGTACCATCTGAATCGCGATCTTCTGGACTTACGCTGAGAGCTGTGGCTCCCTACAAATCCATCTTTGTATCGCGGCTTATGCCTGACGCCACTGCAGATGACGTTAGGTGTTACCTTGCAAATAATCTTAGTATAGCTCCCTCAGAACTTTCTGTGACAAAATTTGGGCTCTCATCATCCAACACTCTTAGTTTCGCAAATTATTGACTCTCCTGAAGTCCCCCCCAGTAATAGTGCGCAGTCTCGTCAAAAATGCTTTAAAAAAAATCAACTATTGTGACCTAAGAAATCAGCTGACTAATATTGTGAAGTTATCTTTCTAATTTCAGCAATATCGATGATGCCACAGACTCTTTTCATGAAGTAATTCATAACGCCTTAAATAAATCTGTCCCTGAAATATTGACTTCATCAACGTCAAAACCGCTATGGTATAATAAGCAACTATCTCTTCTTAATAATAGATAATCTGGAGCTTAAAAAAAGTCTCTAAGGTCTCGAACCTTGTTACATCTTTCAATTTACCTTCTAATCCGCAACCAGTTTGTTGACCTTAACAATCAACTATATTAAAATTATATCTCAAAATGTAAACTCAATTTTCTAAAGGATCCAATCTCTTTCTATTATTTTGTGAACTCTTTTTTTTATACCCTGTACCCATTAAAAATGGGTGAAAAGGGTATCATAATATGGTGCAATTGTATGTAACAGGCAGAAGGAAGCATCTCCCACCCCATAAAGTATATATATTCTTGATCAGCATCAACAGCCGAGTCGATATAGCCATGTCCGTCTGTCCGTCCGTCCGTCCGTCCGTCCGTCCGTCCGTCTGTCCGTATCAACGCCTAGATCTCAGAAACTACAAGAGCTACAGACATGTGCCATATATCGTTGGATAGGTAATTACCATACGCAGTACAAGTTTGTTTTTTTATTTTGACATCACCTCCCGTTTCCCCGCAAACAGTAAAAAACTGTCACGACCACGCTCCCCCGCAAACCTCAAAAAACTGCATGCCCACAATTATTGTCCTAATGCTATGCAATTCGGCATATGCGTTGGTGCTTATAAAAGCTATCTAATTTTTAAATTTGAACCAAATCGGATAAGAAACACGGAAGTTATGCCACATGCAAAATCTATGGCAAGGGAAGCAGAAGCGCAGCAAAACACGCATTGCGCGACGCCGACTGCGACGTTGACAGCGAAATGTGTATGGCTTTATGACACACGAAACTTATTTTCATAACCAAAATCATACCAAATTTATATTATTATGGTACTCTTTTCTAATATGGTAGAATATTTTTTCACTTATTTATTGATATTAAATAAATAAATTGTAAGCATGTCTAAGGGTACAGGGTATTTTGCAATCGGGAAACTCGACTGCTGCTACCTTACTTGTTTTATATTAACTTTGCTTTTATTTATTGAATCCCCTTAAATAAGAACTAACAATAAGTTTAAAAATCTTAACTTTTTCTAAACAGTTGTTTTATTTTTCCAACTGTTCCGAGATTAAGCGTCCCTAAAAATTTCTTCGCTGGGTTGGTAGGTCCTTTCGTCGGAGACGGGAACGACTGCTGAGCTGGGTTAGATTTCTCGCTAGGTGGTTGGGGTGCGAGGAAAGCTTGCCATGATATTTTTACGTAAGCTCTGTGATTTCATTGGTGACTGTTGGAATATTTAAATCTCTATGGATGTTTTCGTTCCGAACATACCACGGTGCCCCAGTGATAGTTCTCAGAATCTTTGACTGTCCTCGCTGTATGATGTCAATATTGCTGTTGCTGGCGTTGCCCCATAGCTGTGCGCCATAGGTCCAGATGGGTTTCAATACTGCATTGTAGAGTAAGACCTTGTCGTCCAGGCTGAGCGGAGAGCCAGCTTTGATGAGCCAGTGTAAGTTGTTGGCTTTGAGCTTAAGATGATGTTTTTTCGCTTCAATGTGTCTGCGCCATGTGAGTCTTCTGTCGAGGTGTACTCCTAGGTACGTTACCTCATCTGTTTTCGGGAGTGACTATAAAAAACGGAGACAGCCCAGCTGGAACAAGTCTAAATTGCACAGAGCCACACCGTGGGAACGTGTAATTGTTCAGCTGACCGAACCAACCAAAAGCAAGTGTGTTAAAAAGGTCGAAATACAATTTCTCACTTTTTCCTTTTCCGATTTCACTATTTGCGGTGGGAGGCCCACCTGTTAAATCAGCCGGTGGAGCTGACAACTCGTCGCGGACCAACAGTGCTGCCAGATCTGGTGATCGGGAACTAAATGGACAGAGCAGCGGGGGGTCCCGCCCCCACCGATGATGACCCATTCAGGAGGAGCTCCAAAATGTCAAGGTCACCAACAAAAGGAGGAGGATTCGCGGTGCAGGACGCCGGAACCCCTGCGCCGGCGGTAGTGCCGGAGGATATACCGACTTGCCGCCGCAGTGATACAGCGTTGGACAAATCGGCCCCTGCAGCCAGCAGCGCTATCAATACGAGTAACCAGAAGGCAAAGGACGTTATCGGATCGCCTATAGGGCCTTTAGACCTAGCCGCGGGAACCCCTGTGCCGGCGGTTGTGTTAAAGGATATTCCGACTAGCCCCCGCAGTGCGGCAGAGCTGGACAACTCGGCCCCTGTAGCCAGCAGCGCTAGCAATACGAGCAACCCGAAGGCAAAGGGTTGCGTTATCAGCGTGCCGTCGAATAAAAAAGGAAGAAATCACCAACGGAATCGCCTATAAGGCCTTTGGACTTCGCCGCGGGATTCCAAAATGAAGACTTGCGGAGCATTCTCGTTAGGATGGGAAATAAAATTAACGCTATACTATCCGCGTTCGAAATTCGGCGCCATGTAGTCATAGAGGACAAGAGCGTACTCTCGGCTCTCAGCAACAGGGCCATCGAGCTTCACGGAGGCGGCGCTAAAGAGAATCTTTCTACGACCGCTTCTACCCAAACCGAGCCCCAAAAGCGGACCCGAACCTCAGCGAACTGGGCAAACATGTTCGCAAAGCCGCAGAACTCAGCAAGGGGAACTACTGCTGGAAGTAGAGGGAAAAGTCTCAGACAGCGTCCCCAAATTTAAGACCGAGCTGGAAGCAACTCTAAAAGACATGGCTTCGGTACGTACGGGTACTCATAGAATAGCACTATCCTGCAGTGGATTGGACGAGGCCACGACAGCGGAAGATCTCCACAGCTGCCTGGTCTCCCAATTTCAAGGCACTCAGCTGAAACCAGAGGACATCAAAGGACTACGTAGGATGCGGGATGGGACTCAGATAGCCTCGGTCCTGATGAACGTGAATGATGCGATCGAGGTCTTAAAGAAGAGCACGGTAACCGTGGGGTGGTCAAGGTACCGCATCATCCAGGACGTCCGGCCCACGAGATGTTACAAGTGCCTGGGCTACGGGCATCGAGCAACGACCTGCAAGGCGACCGACCGATCAGACTGCTGCCTGCGATCCGGCGACCGAGGACACAAGGCAAGGGGATGTGTTGCACCACCAAAGTGCCTAATATGCAGCGACGAAGTGGACAAAAACCACCTGACGGGCTGTTTCGCGTGGCCGACATACAGAGCCAGCCTTAAAGAAGCAAAGTCCCAGCATAATGCAGGAGCAAATTAAGATTGTTCAGCTCAATGTTAACCATTGCGCAGCTGCTCAGAGCCTCCTGGCCCTAACTGCGGCGGAGCGCAAGGTAGACATCATGCTTTTGAGCGAACCCTATTACCCTGTCCGAGGCAACCCCACAATGATATTGGACGAGACCGGCAAAGCAGCCATCAAGTGTTGCAGCAACCTGCACATACAGGAATTGGCGGCCTCGCCGATGCGCGGAATAGCATATGCAAAAATAAAAGGAGTGCATTTTTACAGCTGCTACGCCCCCCCTAGCGACACCACAGACCAGTTCGAGGAGATGATGGAGGTGCTGGGCAGCCATGCCGGAGGGCGCGGCCCGAAGATCATCGCGGGCGACTTCAATGCATGGGCAGAAGAATGGGGCAGCAGGATATCCAATCCCAGAGGCCGAGCAGTAATAAACACAATGCTTATGTTGGACCTGGTACTGCTGAACGACGGCTGCAAACCAACGTTCAACAACGATAGGGGTTCGTCCTATATCGATATCATCTACATCAGCAGAGGGTTAGTGGCTAACGCGAGCTGGACGGTCCACGACCTTGTAACACTGAGTGACCACGCACTGATTTCCTTCTGCATCCTACCGAAGGGCACGACTTGGAGGCGGCAGAGAAGATCAGTCGGGCAAGCCTGGGACTCGAGGAAGATCGACGAAGATATGCTGGCATACCAAATCGACTCGCTTCGGATCTCAAATGGACACGCAGATTCAATGGCGGCCGACCTCATGAAGATGCTTGAGGCAACGTGTGATGCAACCATGCCAAGGAGGAAAAAAGAGCAGCGCAAGCCCCCAGTGCACTGGTGGAGCGCCAACTTAAGCAAGCTACGCTCGGAATGCCTAAGGGCAAGGAGAAGGGCGCAACGAGCCAGAGGCAGCACCCAGCACGCAGAACTCATGGAGGCTTTCAGAAGCAAACGCTCAGAGTTTAAATACGGCATATTGGCAGCCAAAGCGCGGGCCTATAAGGAACTGCTAGAGACCGTGGATAGAGAACCCTGGGGACTTGCCTACAAACTCGTAGCTAACAAGCTAAGGAAGAGAGAGGCAACTCCAACTGACCCGGATGTTCTGGCTAGCATAGTAGCAGAACTATTCCCAAGGCAGACCACACTATGGCGGCCAACAGCAGTAGCTCCCCCCCCTATGACTTCCCGAGCATTACAGACCTCGAAGTTGTGGAGGCAGCCAAGCGAATCAAGCCCACCAAAGCTCCTGGCCTGGATGGAATTCCTGGAGCAGTCGTCAAGGCAGCGGCGGTAACTAGACCCGATATATTCAGGGAAACCTTCCAGCAGTGTCTCTTGGACGGGGTCTTTCCGACGAGGTGGAAAAGCCAAAAACTAGTTCTGCTGCCGAAAGGCAAGGGATCAGCACACGCCGCAACTAGCTACCACCCGCTGTGCCTACTGGACATCGTGGGCAAGCTATTCGAGCGCATCCTGTATGCTCGAATAGAGGCAATCACCGAGAGCAGCAACGGCCTAGGTACGCAGCAGCACGGATTTCGGAAGGGCAGGAGCACTCTGGACGCACTTACGGCGGTGAGAAACATCGCCGAGAACGCTCTTGATGGCGATAGATGGCTGGGTGGAAGGAAGGAGTACTGCGCAATCGCCACGATGGACGTGAAGAACGCTTTCAACACCGCCAGATGGCCAGTAATCCTCAGCGCCATGCATAGGATGGGTATCCCGGAGTACCTCAGGATCGTCGTTGAAAGCTACTTCACGGATCGTGTCCTCTGGTTCGATACGGACGCTGGCCCGAGATGGTACAGTGTTTCTGCAGGAGTCCCACAAGGATCTGTGCATGGACCGATCCTGTGGAACATTATGTATGATGAAATCCTGGGCATCAACAAGCCCTTAGGAGCTGAGCTACATTGCTTTGCGGACGATGTGGCAATAACTGCAGTGGCCAAGACAATAGTAGTCCTCGAAGAGAAGTGCAACGCGACAATTACTATGGCCACCGAATGGCTAGAGAAAGCCGGCTTAGCAATTGCGGCGCACAAGACCGAGGCTGTCCTATTAAGCAGCAGGAAGAAGGTGGAAAGAATGCTGATCACGGTCAACGGGACACAGGTGGCATCAGTAGACTCCTTAAAATACCTGGGAGTAATGATAGACAACAGGCTAGCTTTTAAGGAGCATGCTAGCTACGCAAGCAGGAAAGCAGCAATAACAACTGCGTCCTTGTCCAGGCTCATGCCCAATGTAGGAGGTCCAAATTACCCGGCAAGGAAACTACTGGTGGCGGTAGCCAAGGCAACGCTGCTCTATGCTGCAGCAATATGGAGCAACGCCACCAAGAAAGGCACTTAATTGAAAGGGGCACGCGCGGTGGTACGGTCTATGGCCCTTAGGCTACTGGTGGCGGTAGCCAAGGCAACGCTGCTCTATGCTGCACCAATATGGAGCAACGCCACCAAGAAAGGCACTTAATTGAAAGGGGCACGCGCGGCGGTACGGTCTATGGCCCTTAGGCTCATTAAAGGCTTCAGGACCATATCCGGAGACGCAGCACTAGCACTGGCAGGCTTGCCGCCAATCGACCTGGAGATAAAGGCTATTTGTCAGGTCCGAGAAGGTGCTACCCGGCTGGAGGCTCACGAGCGACTTATGGGAGAGTGGCAGACTAGATGGATAACATCGCATCGGGGGAGGTGGTCCTACCAACTCATCCCCGACTTAACGGCGTGGGCCAATTGCCGCCACAAAAAACTGGACTACCATCTTACCCAGTTCCTCACGGATCATGGTTGCTTTCGGGCATACCTACTCCGTTTCCACCACGTATAGGCAGCTCAATGCCTCCACTGCCCCGATGCTGAAGAAACAGCAGAGCATGTACTCATGCACTGCTCCAGATTCACGGAGGAGAGGGTGCAGCTAAGGGCGCTGATCGGTGCCCCGCTCAGCCCTGGCGGCTTGATCGCGGCCATGATGGAGAACAGCGACTCTTGGGAGCGGGGACATAACATCATCAGGGATATGATGAAGCGGGTCCGAGCCGACGAGATGGCCAACAGAGCTGAAGGCTAATACAGGCGACGTACACCTATACGGTGGCAGGAGGAAAACTACCCAGCGAAACCAGGGATAAGGGACGTGCGCCTCTAGGCCATATAACAAGGAAGGGAGTACAACCAGGCTCCATATCCTGCTCACCGACGAAATAACTTGACTGGCAGTCCCGGTGAGCTTGTAAAGGACAGAAGAGCATACGGAGGTTTTTGTTTTTAGTACGTAGGCATAACTTTACTGGGGTTATGAATCGTGCATGCCACCTATGGACGGTAGGGGGTATCTTTGGAAGATTTTAATTTTCCTACCGTAAGGCATAATAAAAAAAAAAAAAAAAAAAAAAAAATAGGTATGACTTTAGAAGTTTGTGTGTGCTTTCGGGTAAAGCTGTTTTAACTTTAACCATTAGGCCGTCTAGTCAGACTGTGTCGAATGCTTGGGATACGTCTAGAAATACGGCTGTACAGTATTCTCGATTTTCAAATGCAGTTCTTATCTCCGCTGTTATTCGATTCACCTGTTCAATGGTTCCGTGGCTTTCGCAAAAGCCAAATTGATGGGGTGATTTTTTCGGGCTGAGATTTTCTTTAATTATATTAGATATTTCTTTTGGACGAAACACAATTGGGGTGTGTTGCTGGTTGCAGTTTGCGTTTGTAGCCGGTAGCGCAAATGCACTAGTAGCCTCGTTTGGCGTAAATACGTTTTGTAGGTGAGCGGCAAATGTGGTGGCTCTGTCTGCATCACTACGTGCCCAGCCGCCTGAGGAATTCTTTATGGGCAAAACGGTTTTAGTCGGTGGGCGAAGAGTTGGGTGGGCTCTCCACAGTGTCTTATGTTTAATACCTGTTGGTGAAAGTTGCTCTATATTTTGGCTCTGAGCGTATTCTTCCTCTTGTTTCAGAGCGTTGGTCAGCTTCCTTGTGGCTATTTTTAGCTTTTGTTTTGCAGATGGTGATCTGGAGGATTGCCATTCTCTACGTAAGCGTCGTTTTGCGTGGACGAGTTGCTCGATTTGTGCGTTAGTCTTATTCGGATTAATTGTAACGTTTGTGGTTTTAGGTGTTGCATTTCGAGCTGCTTCCGTAAGAATGGATTCCAGTGTTTCTGTGCAGCTCTCTATATCAGGTTCAGTATTGACTTTTGGGTTTAGCTCAATGTGTTAACTTATATATTTTTTATACCTTAGCCAGTTCGCTTTGTGCGAAGTCAGTCTGTAAGGTGGTTTTACGTTTTCTGCGTACCGGCTGAGATGAATTAGTAAAGGCGAGTGATCAGATGACAGATCTGTTAGACATTCAGCTCTAACCAAACTGCGAGAAATATTTTATTATTTTATATTAAACTCTAAACGTAAATCCAGAGTATCCAGAGTTTCCCATCTTCCCTCTCATATTATAATAAGTCTGACTCTCCTACCGAGATGTGCTCGGTATTGCTAATCTTTTTGCGTCATTTTTTCAATCAACGTACTATAAGATAACCTATAAGATATAACCTAAGATAAGTATCTTACCTTACCTTACATAAATCACATAAATCTTTTTGTAAATTCCACTGTCATGAGTGTTTGCGGCTCTTTCATAAATCAAAATCTGATTTTGACCAGGTACAGATAATGTGCTGCAGATAAAGCTGCATCCTCAGAAGTTGCTCCGATCTTCTTACGTTACCTCTCACTATACTATTTAACCTATCCTAGGAGCTAACAAAGCTTTCATTACGAATTACTTCGATATTGCTTCTTGAGAAACTCATTACATCGCAGCTGCAACATGCATGCAAGAACATAATCTCCCCTTTACAACATGGTTTTGTGAACCTTCGGTCGACAACCACTACTTTACTAGAATTCTATTCGATAATCCACCGAGGGTTTCAGTATCGCTTGCAAGCAAACGAAATTTATAGTGACTTTAGAAAAGCATTTGATTCAGTTAATCATCAGCTCCTGCTACGGAAACTCTCGCTCATTGTTTTTCCACCAAACATCCCTAAGTCGAAGGTCATCCATGTCTCATCGGGTGTCCCGCAGTGAAGTCATATAGGACCACTGTTATTTATACAGGGGTATATATTTATTTATAGTTTATATTTGTTAACGATCTTCCAAATATCATGAGCTACGCCTCCATATTTGTATATTGACAACATCATTTACGCTTCTCTTTCTCAGATAATTTTCTTGACAGATATCTGTAAGTGGACCTTAATGACCTCTATTCGTGGTGCTCAAACAACCTTATCTTCCTTAACTGCTCAAAATGCAAACTTGTGAAATTTCATCGTAGCTTACCTCATATTGTCTCATACTCTTTTGGAAATCTCGTCTTGGATTGTGTTTCCAAAATCATTGATCTTGATGTCCTTTTTGATCCTAAACTAATATTAAATGATCGCATCTCTGTGACAGTGAATAAAGACTAACCTTTACTAAACGTTGGTCAAAAGAATTTAACGATCCTTTCATCCCTATATATCACCCTAGTTCGTCCTACTTGAATACTGCTTGTGCGTTTGGAGTCCAAAATACTCTTCTCACCAAAATAGCAGTGAGTCTGTGCAAAAGCAGTTACTCTTATTTGCACTGAAAAATTGTAACTGGGATTCTGACAATCGTCTTCTGCCGTACGGTTGCAGGCTTAAATTGTTGAAGCTACCTCCCCTGAAGGAGCGCCAAACCTGTGGTGGGGTCATGTTTCTACATATGCTTATCCACGGTATGGTTGATTCCAAACACCGTTTAAACTAATTATCTTTTTGCATCCTTAATAGGAAAACTAGGTCCTTCCGACCACTACGGCTGCGAATAGGTGCAAATCCAATTTCGCTGAACACGATCCCTTTTGCACTATATGTAAAAACTATAACCTCTCATCCCATATTTTATCCCCTGAACTCTCCCTTAATATCCACAAATCTAAAATTTTGGAATTCATAAAAGAATAGTTATATTATATATATATTTAGCAGATCATTATTAAACTGTTAAATTAAAAAAAAAACAAGTGAGAAAAGTTATCTTCGGCTTGCTACGTACTTATATAAAAATCAGAAGTCTTTTCAAAATTATTGGTATGGCTTTGTCAATAATTCCTGGAACATTGCTACGTGAAATGTGGCGGTTCTCACGGCTCTAGGTCATGCACCAAAAAAGGTGATGAGAAAGCATGGTGTTTAGATTGCCATGCTGATCACCCTGCGTCGTTCAGAGGATGCCCTGCCTACAAAATGGCAAAGGCACAGCAATCTCCTAAAGCCAGACCCGTTAAGAGTAGCAACAAACCACCTCTCATCCAGATACAAACTATCATCAATGGTACGAGTTACAGGGACGTACTTCTAGGAAACCAAGCGACACAGCCAACGAATCCCAAACAAACCCCTCATTCCACTCCCGAAGCCCCACAACCCAACCAGCTTGAAACGATGTTTGCCCGCATGGAAGGAACGATTGAGAGGATGATGGAAAAGTTGATCTCGCAGATGTTCTCGAAGATGTTCTCGCAGATGTTCTCGCAGATGTTCTCGCAGATGTTCTCGCAGATGTTCTCGCAGATGTTCTCGCAGATGATGCAGCTTATAGCTCCCATCCTCAACAGAAAGTAATGCAAATAAGTCTTAATATAGTTTTTTGGCAAAGACGAAGTAGTCCCACCCAGACACTCGATAACCGAGACCCACCTTCGGGACTTCTTCGAGTCCCTTGGACCGCGCTATATAGCTGTGGAATGTCACGAGGCACATAAAAAGACCTGCGAAGAAGATATCACCCGTGCGCAAAGTGGACGGTTCCTGGTGTCGGTCTGAGGTCGAAAGAGCCCAAGCCTTTGCTTCGGCGAAGAGGGAGCTGCCACCATAAGGTTCGTAGACAGCCCAAGTGCTCCTGGCCCGCCAATACAGCCCGTCGAACTAGAGGAGATTGCGCAGGAGATCGCCTCCCTAAAAAATGGTAAGTCACCGGGTCCTGACCGTATCGATGCAACAGCACTGAAAATATTGCCCCTAATCTGTTCGCAAATGCTAGCTAGCATGTTTAACAGCTGCCTCCGTCTAGGGTACTCCCGAAAAAGTGGTAGCGTGCTGAAGTAATTGTCCTCCTCAAGCCTGGAAAACCTGAAGCCAATCTAGCATCGTATCGTCCGATTAGTTTGCTGGCAATCCTATCTAAAATACTTGAAAGAGTATTTTTGCGTAGAGTACTGCCAGTATTAGACGAGGCCGGACTGATCCCTGATCACCAGTTTGGCTTCAGACGCCTCCATGGAATACCTGAACAATGCCACCGGATTGTTGAGAGCATACTTGAGGCCTTCGAAAAGAAGAAGAAGTCAAACAGGCATTTGGCAGAGTCTGGCACCCTGGACTCCTTTTCGAAATGAAATCCCACCTTCCAAATTCCCACTTCGCCTTCCTCAAGTCGTACACAGAGAAAAGAGAATTACGAGTGAGATGCGGATCATCAATCAGCACGCCTTGGCCTATAAGAGCAGGAGTACCTCAAGGCAGTGTTCTTGGACCCATATTGTACACACTCTACACAGCGGACCTGCCCATCACCCCCTCTCGGAACCTCGCCTTCCTAGCCTCCGCCACCGATCCGCAAGAAGCATCAGCCATCATACAAAGACAACTGGATGCTCTCGATCCATGCCTGAAAAAATGGAACATCGTGGTCAACGCAGAGAAATCCTCCCACACAACCTTCGCACTACGCAGGGGGGATTGCTCCCCCGTCACACTCAACAGGGAAACCATCCCTATGAATAACACTCCCAAATATCTAGGGCTGACCCTGGACCCCAGGCTCACATGGCGCCCTCACCTGATCAACAAGCGCAACCAGGCCAACCTACGACTTAAGCAACTGCATTGGCTCCTGGGGAGAAGGTCCAAGCTCGAAGAAAAACTCAAACTGCTTATTTACAAAGTAGTGCTTCACCAATCTGGACCTATGGGATACAGTTGTGGGGCACAGCAAGCTGTTCTAACCGCATCAGAATCCAGCGGTTTCAGAATAAATGCCTGAGTTTCAGTTTCTAACGCCCATCCGTACCATGAAAACTCAATAATCCATAAAGAGCTTGGTGCTAGAGGAGCTAGATGTGTAGCAGAGGAGATCACCCGTCTCAGCGAAAGATACATAAAAAGACTGGACAACAACCCCAACCACCTAGCCATAAACCTCCTAGATAATAGGCAATCCTTAAGACGCCTGAAAAGGAAACACCCGCTTGACCTCCCCCACCAATAGACACCTAAGTCAACCTCATTAGAAATACATTCCATGTACCTTCCTTAAGTCAAGGTCACCCGCAAACCATTTAATGATTGTCCACTCGGATAGATTTTAAATACAAAATAAGAGGGTTAAAAAAAAATATCGGTCGTTTGTATGGCAGCTATATGATATAGTGGTCCGATCCGGACCAAACTTTCACAAATCGTGAATGGCTATGTCAAATGAATAAATAATGAATTCAGTTGCAATAGCTTGGAATAAGTTTTCCATACAAACACTTGTTTTCATATCGGTCGTTTGTATGGCAGCTATGTGATATAGTGGTCCGATCTGGACCAAACTTTAAATGTATGTTGTGTAAGTCATGTATGGCTATGTCAAATGAATAAATGTTTAATTGGGTTGCGATAGCTTGGAGAACAAAAAAGTTTTCCATACAAAGACTTGAAATCTGATTGATCGTTTGTATGGCAGCTATATGATATAGTGGTCCGATCCGACCACTAAACTTGATCTGCGTGCAACAAAAATAATGATCTGGTAAAAATTTCAAAACTCTAGCTTTAAAACTACTGTCTATTTTTTGCATAGAAACAGACGGACAGACGGACATGGCTATATCGACTCGGCTGTTGATGCTGATCAAGAATATATATACTTTGTGGGGTCGGAGATGCTTCCTTTACACATTTCTGGACAAAATTATAATACCCTCTGAAAGGGTATAAAAAAAGTAAGTGACAAGGTTAAGGCTCGGCCGATAAAAAAAAAATTTTCCAAATCGGAAGAAGTATACATTAGATAAAAACCGAACGAGCTTTTTACTTGAGCTAATATAATAGGTTCACTACAATTGTATGCATGCATTTGTTCTTGACATTTTTGTATGTCACGAGGCGTACGTGCGTAATAGTGTTTTGGTGTTTGTGTGTGTGAAACGCTGTGTGATCTTTAAGTGCATATACTTTAGTGGGTTCTCAATGTAGCTATAAATTTATACACCATCAGACTCTATGTTCATGAAATATATAGTTAATAGTTTCCATGCAAGCAACTGAAGGTGTTTGGGTTTTTGAGTGCATTTCCATTCTCTATTGGGGAGGTAGAAATCTGTAAAACAATTATGTGATAAAAAACGTGGATTAACCAACATTGCTTACTTGGGTATAGAAACATTAGGAATCCATTTACCATATTGGACGAAAGTGTTATTTCACTAATATTACTACTATTTAGCTAAGAAATATCTAAGAATTATCTAAGAAGAAAGAAGAGAAGTATTTTTAGTTATTAGTATGTATGTAATTCATCATATTCACATATTTTCTTTAAGGCTATGCGAAGACTTGGAACAATCGTCTGCCGTTTTTTTTTTTTGGATGCAAGAACTAAAGCTATTGACGTACATCCTACTGATACCGCAGGTGATGCAGTGCGAAAGCTAGCTGCGAAACTTAACCTCATAGAAACAGATGGATGGGCAATTTATCAGTCTCGCCCAGATGGTGAAGAGTATATAAAAAGCTTTGATTATTTATATGATATTATTTCTGCGTGGGAACTTAAGCAAGCTTCCGTTACATCATTAAAAAGGATTTCAAATGGACTAACACCTGGAGAAAATCGTTTTATTTTTAAAAAAAGATTATTTAAGCTGTCACGTGAACTGTCACAAGATCCAGTTGAAGTCAGCATGTTATATTCACAAGCCGTTTACAGCGTTGTTAAGGTAAGAGATAATACGAGAAAAAACTGTCAAATAATATACTTAAAAAAATAATATATCTATATATGTATAAAAAATGTGTCATTTATTTAAAAACCATTACATTAGAGCATTTTCTGAATTGTTTTCTATTCCTGATATTTTCATCGACTAACTTCGATGCCTTTCGACATTGGGGCCTGCAAAATTCCACTCGGATCAATTTGTCAGACACTGACAATATCAATAGTATAGTTGAACCTTTAGTAAATGGCAAGTTACCGAAAGCTTAACAGTTCTTTTCCTGACGGCTCAGAATTTGTCTAACCATATTTCCACTATTTTATTCATGGTAAAATTTAACCTATAGGGAGCTCCATCTTTTATGTCGGTATGTAAACATTGAATAACGTTGAGAAAAAACAAACGATTTCTATACGTAACATATTTTTATTTAGTTTGGTTACCTACCTATAATTTTTATACGCTTGAAAAAGGGTATTATAATTTTGTCCAGAAATGTGTAACGCATTAAAGGAAGCATCTCCAACCCCACAAAGTATATATATTCTTGATCAGCATCAACAGCCGAGTCGATATAGCCATGTCCGTCTGACCGTCTGTTTCTATGCAAAAAATAGACAGTAGTTTTAAAGCTAGCGTTTTGAAATTTTTATCAGATCATTATTTTTGTTGCACGCCGATCAAGTTTAAAAATCGGTCGGATCGGACCACTATATCATATAGCTGCCATACAAACGACCGATATGAAAACAAGTCTTTGTATGGGAAACTTTTTTGTTTTCCAAGCTATTGCGATTTATAAAAGTTTGGTCCGGATCGGACTTCTATATCATATAGCTGCCATACAAACGATCGATATGAAAACAAGTCTTTGTATGGAAAACTTTTTTGTTTTCAAGGGTATACCATCTTCGGCAAGCCGAAGATAACTTTTCTCACTTGTTGACAATATGTGTTTGTATAATGAGAATTTTTTAAGATTTAATTATACTGTTCAGGTAAAACTACAAGCCTTGGTCCATTCACATATGTTCTAATATTGTTCCAACATAATATTTTCAGTATTTTTATCGATAATTTTCGGTATTTTTTTTGCTCCGCCACCAGCGGCGGATGACTTGTAATCAAAAAAGAGAGTAGGCGCAAAAAACCCTCAGTTAAAATAAAATATGATTAAAGAGATCTTTGATTTAGGTCATATGCGAGAAGTCCTTCCAAGCAAGGACAGCAACAATTTTACTTCCCTCATCATGCAGTGTTTAAGCCAGAAAGCACCACCATAAAGCTTCGTAATGTGTTTCACGCCTCCAGTGCTTATTCTAACAGACAAAGCCTCTATGATGTTCTACATTCGGGGCCATTCCTTCAATCTGACCTTACAATCCAGAAACTCAAGTGACGGTTCTTCCGCTATCAATGCCGACATAACTAAAATGTATCGACAAATTCTCGTCCATCCCCAGCATACTCGTTTTGAACGGATCCTGTTCCCCAATGATGACGGCACGACTACGAGCTTTAAACAGCAACTTTTGAAGTTATTTGTGCACTTTTTTAGGCCATCCGAATCCTCAAACTTCTTTGAGACGACCCTTTTCATTAATACCCATTAGAAGGACCACATATACGTTGATGACGTTCTGGCTGGCACGCATACTGTGCGAGAGGCCAGTGTGGCAATCATCGAGAAAGTGGACGTCCAGGAAGCATAAAGAGGTTTTAGCCGACGTTCTAAAGGGGCACAATTTCCTCGTCGATTTCCTGTACCTAGAGGAAGCTAGCGTCGCTAAAACATTGGGTGTTCGGAGGAAAGCAGACACCGATGAGTTCTTTTTAACATACAATGTAGACTTAAAACCTTTCGTCTCCAAGCGACAAGTATTATCGCAAATCGCGAAATTATTCGCAGGATGACTGGCTCCATACGTTGTCGGCGCCAAGATTTTCTTGCCAAGTTGTTTGTAAACAAATCTTGGGATTTCCAAAAGGACCGTGGACTTCTAGGCGACATTCGTACCCAGGTGGGTACAATTCTGTCCAAAGGCATCCATCCAGTACCATGGGTCCATCCGGTGTAGCGGTATACATTCGCGTAGAATTCTTCTGGCAGCGAAGACCACAATGGCACGTATAAACAGTGTCTCTACCTCGCTTAGACCTCTGTGGTGTCGTGGTGCTCCTAGAATTATGCACAGCACAGCCAAGCAATGTGTTCTGGGTGTCTCCACTCAAGCAGACTTCCGCTCGATTTTCTAGCTTCCACGGGGCCAACCGAGTAACAGCAGTCACATACCGCTATTTTAATCGATGCAAAAAGCCAGATGGCGAAAATTCATCCGAAATTCGAGCAGATGAGATGTCAGAGGCGCAAAGATCGCTTTTTACTCTGCACAAATGGAATAAATGGCAATCTCCCGAGAGGAACATGCAGCCAAATGATAATGGTAGGCATCAAAGATGACAATCTTCCACCAAATGAATGGCTCCTCGGAAGGGTAACTAAAGTTTACCCAGGTGAAGATGACCTCGTTCACCAGCTTAGCCCTCCTAGACCCGTGCTCGCTCATCAGCCGCATAAACGCCGCGATGGCAACGGCGTTTGACCTCTCAGTCACTCGCGTTGGCCCTGAATGGGCATGCAGCGCCGACCGTCGTTATCGAGTCTCCAACGTCGGAAACAAAAAAAGCTGGAGTTGGTGCTGAGGGCCGAGGCCCAGCTCTAAATGCGCACTCCATCTAGAGAGATTCCGGAGATTCCCAAGCGTGATTTCCTTTAATTTGTCTCCCTGCATAATGGGTCCACTTCTTGGGCAACTCATACATATGTGCAGCCAATTTGCACTATCCATATACACACATACATTAAATGAATGTTCTTATCCTCTATAAATCTTTATTAAATTAAGATTTTCCATCAATATTCATCCATCTAAATCTTTAATAAATAAAGATTTCTATTAATATTCATCCATATAAATCTTGAATAAAGATTTTACATCAATATTCATCCATTTAAATATATGCTTGTGTAAAATCAATTTATCCATTTAAAAAAACTACACATCGAATCCAAATAAATTTCGCATAAATCGAATTTAGGAAAGTACAAGTATCCACAAAGACAAAGCGAAACTACCATAGTATCTCCTTTGAGCTCTCGTTTTTGTGTCCATATGTTTCCACATCTAACTCCGTGTGGAGCCTACTATGACTATAGGAGGCAACCAAAATGTGAATTTGTCCGTTTCGTCGAGTTCCTCGACGTGGCCCAGACCAAAGAGTGAGCATCGTTTGCATCTTACTCGACTAATAATACACCGTAATCCTGCATACAATGTTCGAAAGAGAACCATCCTATCCGGATGTGTCCGAAGTTCCTGCAGATATCCGTTCAAGATCGATGCATGTACGAGGGGTATGTAAAAAGTAACTTTCCCACTGCGATAGCTTTGTAAGGAGCGGTGCTACGCAACACGGCCGTGTAGCTTAGTCCCCCCACCTTCTATGCGTGCCCTGAGTAAGTCTCTGCGGCGCTCAGTTCCGGCGTGACAGCCATTCAAGATGGAACATCCGATCGCTCTCACCGCCAAGTGCGAAATCCGCTCTTTAATACGTTTTTTCCATGCGAAATCGATGAAACCTGTAAACATTCATCGAGAATTGACTACAGTGTATGGAAAAAACAGCATGTCTGTTCAACAAGTCTGTTTGTGGTGTAGAGAATTCAGCAAAGGCCGAACAGAAATTCACGACGCAGAGCGAAGCGGACGGCCGTCGATCTCGGACGACATTGTTGCAAAAATGTATCAAGTTGTTCGTGAAGATCGCCAGAAGACGATCGAGGATATCGTTTTACGTGTTCCAGATGTATGCCCGCAATCTGTTTATAACATTATGACAGAAACTTCGATGGGCCATCCAAAATCGCCGACGAGAGATTGCATTACAACAACGCACGACCGCACACCTCCAGTCAAACTCAGGATCTCATCACCACATTCGGCTGAATTCTCATTCCTCACCCACCCTAAAGTCTTGACTTGGCGCCGTGTGATTTTTACCTTTTCCCAAAGTTAAAGGAATACTTAAGCAGAATGAAATTCAGCGGTAACGAGGAAGTAAAAACAGCTGTCACCAACTACTTTAACGGGCTGGCGGAGCATTTCTTTGCGGCAGGCTACCAAAACTGGATTAAGAGGCTCAAAAAATGTATTGACAGAGAAGGTGATTATGTTGAAAAATAGACGAAGAATCGACCATTCCAATGATGTATGATAATACATTAATAAACCATGTTGTACACTCGAAAAACAATTGAGAAAGTTACTTTTTACATAACCCTCGCACATCAAACAACAAAAATTGTGTTCGAATTGTTTTCCACGACAACACCAAGTCTCGAATTGTACGAGCATTCACAATTGCTTCACATGCTAAGGCCGTCACAATATACTTCTTCACCGTGGTGACACTCCACACGCTCATGCGGTTCCCTCTACTTCAACTGATAATTAATACAGTCCACTACTCCTTCAAATTTGCAGAACAACTTTGCATCCTGCACTCAAAGTGTTCTCCTAGAAACCACAATCAACCTCTGCCATCGAAGAGCAAACTAGAAGGCGCGTGCTTTAATAGATCAGAAGCCAACTTTATTTCCGAGGGAATGTTTAACCTAATCAAACCTCAGTATCGTCGGTTTGACGGTTTGCTGAAGGACGAAATGGTAGTATAAAGCTATCGGGAACAATCTTTTAGGTGACCGGGCACTGCTTAACGTCATCTGTTTTAGCTTGCCTGCTGCTTTCTATTAGCTCTACACTATTTCGAAACTGGGGAGGAGCTGAAATATATGGCAGCTCGACAACATTATAAACATTCAGATTATACTCATCGGCTGGTTTTTTATCCTCAAGACAAGATTATAGACATGCTCATCGATAATTAGCCAAAATTTCTCTATGAAGTGTCGCAACAAAACATCGTAGTCGACTTTGAAGTTCGGAACAACCAAAAACTTCTGCTTTGTCTGCATCTAATATAGCTTTATTTCGTCAACAAAAACTCCCATCGGCGTTATTGTTATGTTGCCTAGGCCACGCAACACCGATGAACTTTTTTAAATGTCAATATCGGGTATATTTTTTTAAATATTTTCTTTAATAATTGTAACGTCTGACCCAAGACATTCAACCTTTTTAACATAACGTTTACCCATGCTAGTTTTATCCGACGGCGATCAACAACAACATGTACTTGGTTATTATTTTTTGGCCAGTTAATTGAGATGTGACTGTCATTACATTTAAAGCATTTCACTGTGGCTGTGCAATCTTTTCTTTTATGATGCATGTGTTTCAGAATTGTAAACTGATATAGTTTATTTTTATTTTTCTCATTTATATTAAATTGTTCAAAAATGTCATATTCTTCCTTCAGATCTCAAAATGTTTTTTATCGGTACGCAAACGCAAATAAGCAAACGATCGACAATATAGCACAGCCGCCTCCTCTACGTTACCAGCTGATGCCAACTTCTTCATTTGGATCATGAAATATCTCGTCTTGTTTCTTTTTTCTCTCCTGTAACCGCTGATGCACATCTGCACTGTTCATGTGACATTCAACTTTCATTAACACATTTTTTAACTCATAAAAGTCACAAACTGTTTCAGATTCTAAGATCAATTTTGCTGCACCGCCCATTTTATTTCGCGCCTGCACATATCTCTGTTTATCTAATAATTCATATGCTCCAGCGTT
The DNA here is from genome assembly GCA_018150545.1 of Drosophila ercepeae. Classification (NCBI taxonomy): domain Eukaryota; kingdom Metazoa; phylum Arthropoda; class Insecta; order Diptera; family Drosophilidae; genus Drosophila; species Drosophila ercepeae. The sequence goes on along the minus strand of JAECWL010000182.1, from coordinate 265,456 downwards.
TTTTTTTCAAAAATTTCAAACCATTTTCAATTGGCACAGAGCCCTCGCTCTCGCTCACTTTTTCAAAACTGTCCACTCTAATTTGAATTTTCTCTCTTTTCGGGACATCACCCTTCTCTATGCAATGTAGGAACCCTTCTTGCTTCTTCAACTTTTTCCTGTGAATAATACAATTTATACAAATAGTGATATATTTTGTTACCATCCTTTCAAGGTGTGAAATGTAAAACTGCTGCTGGATGTTGTGTACTGTTGTGCGAACTGCTTACAATAATATCGTCCATGTACAGCTGAAAGATGTCTTCGTTTATTAGCTTCTGAAAAATATGGTTCACAAAACATATTTTCGTTAGGGATTCTCTTCGTTCGTAAACTTCGACCTTTAATGCATTTGCATTTGAACTGTTACGTCATTGCTGCTTTCTATAGCTATGCTTTCATCCCGTGATATTATCGGTCCTTCTTTTCCACACTCTGATTTTTCTAAAACTGCGTCAACGCTCTCATTGCTTGTTAGTTGTGCTCTTTTATGCGGGTTCTACTTGTTTTCGGCATGCTCACCTTTGTACACACTCGGCTTTTTGTCCCTTTCGCGCTCTTTCTTGTTTTCCCTTTTTAACTTTGTTATACAGAACTGCAAACTCAACAAGGGTTGTGAAATAGAAATTTCGAGACACGACACTTGACCTTGAACACAACTTTTCGACTGTTTTTTGGCAAGGAGTTACCTGTTGTAACTGCGACTTTACTGCTGCTCAACTTCACACGTGCACTGCAACTGACACAACTGCGACTGTTCTTTCACTAACACATATTGGACCGGTTGAGCCCCCAATTGTAAATACAATACGGTAATGTATCATATGTTTATTAAAATACAGAATAGAACACCAGTAGATTAGCAAAAGATTGACAACATTTTAGAACTTAGTATGGATTTATGACGACTTTTTCGTTGACGACTGCAAACGACCTCCTAGCTTGACGACCATCGACCCATGAATACTCACGACTTCCGTGCAACTCCCAACTGAGTGTTAAAAAGGGTAGGTGGCAGCACTCTTGTGTCATGCCACCTTACATGCATTTGATGCTTATTATGGACAATACTTATTATTTAAACATAATTGTTATTAATATAGATTTAAAATTATGAATATTTTCAGATTATAATTTTAGTGTTGATCCGTAATTTTAACATCAACTTTGGAACTTCTCCTACGCCAACTTCGCCAAACGTCTGCCAAAAAGTAGCTTCGTATGTCGACCTTTCTTTTTTTCTGCGCTGCCCAATGCCTTTATCTTTGTCGCCTTATAGACCAAGTGCGAGCTTCGATCAGCTGTATATCCTCTGCTTACATTTGGCGTTCCTGACAATCGTTATCTACCCCAGATCACAACAGGTTTTCGTTTTCGGTAACATATCTCCATAATTTCAATTTCGAAAGTCACTGGGAGCTGTAGCGTAGCGATTATTGATTCGATTATCGATGTGCTATTAGTTCTAAATTATATACAGTATAATGTGGTTAACTGCCTCACCATGTTTGACTCAAAAAAATTTGCACTTATCCTAAAAATGCACTTAACCGCAATTCTATATAATTCACATTTTTATGTACTTTTGAATGGAATGTATTGTTCTTATTACTTAAAACACTTATTTATTTAGAATAATCTGTTATATTTTTTTGAACAACGTTCTTTGCCCTTATTATCAATAGCTTTTCCTCTAATTTTTGAAGCTCTCCAAGTAACCCAGAACAATTATACTCCATTTCTAATTGTTCCAGAGTCTTGATAGCATCAAAACCTTCTTTGACAGTTGTCAGCTTTGGTTCTTCATCACCGCTATTCTTATCGTCATCGTCGCTATGCTGATCTTTATTTTCAGTCTGCTCATTCAGAAGAGCACTTATCATCTCTTTTGTCGTCAAGGTACCAAGGTCAAGGTAACAATCCAGGCTCTCATCGATCCAGGTAGAATATCAACAACAAAATCATTCGCTTCAATTTCGTCACATTCGGCAGACTCGCCATGTATTTTTCCATGTTTAATGTTGTGGCGCCTACGCCAACGCCACAACCAGTTACCATCTGGAATGCAATCTACTTTGAATTGATCAAAGAACTCTTTTGCTTTCCCTAGCAACACGTGACGATCCAGTACTGCATTACCAGTACTATGTTGTTTGAACCACAAGTACAATGCGTTCTCTACCAAAGCGTGCTTTTCTTTCCGTTGGCGCTTGCATTTAAGTCCCGCTGTTGTGGCCGAGTGTTGTACGTCACTCTCCTTACGTATGATGCGGTTTATTGTTGAAAGATCAAAATTGTATTTAACTGCAAGGCTTTTTGTTAACATTATCCTTAACTTGTTCGATTATTGATAGTTTTTTCTTGATTGTAAGCCCAATATTTCGCTTTGTTTTACCCATTTCGAAAAATTGATTTGTAAACAAACTATGTACTTGCCATTTATATGGCATTGCCAAGCATAAGTAAACGGTCATGCGCAGTTTGGCGCCATGATCAAAACGAACGCATCCCCCTCCGAGCGGTACTAGTCGCGCTCGCGCGACCTTTCTACACTCTGTTTACAGGTTATACGTGACTCACCAGGTTATGGCCAGATATACAACGCTCCCAGCGAGTATAGTGCCAACGAAAAAAAACACAAATCTAATCACAAAACTAACACTATAATTGGTGGCGTCATTTTCACTTTAGTAGCAAAGAGTGTCGATCTATAATAACAACAAACAAGAAACAGTCGAGTCGACAGCAGAAAACAAATAAATTTTAGACAAAAACAAGTGAGAAAAGTTATCTTCGGCTTGCCGAAGATGGTATACCCCTGAAAACAAAAAAGTTTTCCATGCAAAGACTTGTTTTCATATCGGTCGTTTGTATGGCAGCTATATGATATAGTGGTCCGATCCGGACCAAACTTTCATAAATCGTGTATGGCTATATCAAATGAATAAATGTTGAATTCGGTTGCAATAGGTTGAAAAACAAAAAAGTTTGCCATACAAAGACTTGTTTTCATATCGGTCGTTTGTATAGCAGCTATATGATGTAGTGATCCGATCCGGAACAAACTTTCAAAAATGATGTATGGCTATGTCAAATGAATAAATGTTGAATTCGGTTGCAATAGGTTGGAAAACAAAAAAGTTTTTCATACAAAGACTTGTTTTCATATCGGTCGTTTGTATGGCAGCTATATGATATAGTGGTCCGATCCGACCGATTCTTAAACTTGATCTGCGTGCAACAAAAATAATGATCTGGTAAAAATTTCAAAACGCTAGCTTTAAAACTACTGTCTATTTTTTGCATAGAAACAGACGGACAGACGGACATGGCTGTATCGACTCGGCTGTTGATGCTGATCAAGAATATACATACTTTGTGGGGTCGGAGATGCTTCCTTTAATGCGTTACACATTTCTGGACAAAATTATAATACCCTTTTTCAAGGGTATAAAAATGATGGCGCTTTTGCAGAGTCTAGCAAAAGGTGGCGCACTTAACTTATGTATTTGGAAGAGAAAACAATCAAAATTGCAACAAAATTCATGCAGTTATCCTAAAAATGCACTTATATTGAATGCGACTAAATTAATATTTTTCAAACAAAATAGCTTTTCGTTGTACAAAATAAGTATGATTGGCAGTTATCTGTAATGTGCAGTTAAGTGTTGAGGCAGTTAAGCACATTATACTGTATAAGTTTTATAAGTTTTTGCGTGCTCGGCGATTATTGTCTATCGAAAAATATGGGTCAAAACATTTGCATCATATGTTGCATAAAAAATAAACAAGAGCTTCGAAACACTTGAAATGTTGACAGTGGCATAAAGTAAAAATGTTCTGAGCAAAAAAAATCTTTAAAAATTGGTTAAAGTCTTCCAAGATGGCCGGGAAGATGCCAATTCACGTTCAAGCAGTGAAATTTTTTTTTGTAAAATCGTCGAATCACCATAACAGATGTTACTGAGGATGTCGGTATATCGCATGAAACAGCAAAGTTTATTCCGAAATTAATAAATTTTTACCAAAAGAACCGTTGTATGAGCATCGCTCAAGAGCTGTTGAATGAAGTCAACGACCCAGATTTACTAAAAGGATCAAACCTGGTGACGAATCATGGGTGTATAGTTAATCCTTCCTATGGAAGAACCCAGGTAAGACAGGAGCGAAAAAGGCACGCTACAAGGTGGTGCTACAAAATGCTAGTTTACATTTTAAAATTTAATTTTGGCCTGAAATTTAAAAATACGGCCATATCTCATCGATTTATTGGTTAATCTTAAGTTTTGAGTGAATATTCTGAACCACTCCTATTATTTTGAAATAGCATTTTTAGCGGTGTGCTTTATTTAATTAAATTTTTTACTTTTGTTTATCATGAAATCACTGGGTATTAGTTTAAATTTCCTCAATGCTATTATATTTGTTAAAAAAAATATATAAAAATATTCACGTTTCTCTACATAATTTTCCCCTGGGTTTTTGACAAGTGTAATGGGCACTCCTATTATTTTAAACACAGCTGTATAAAGTTCCGTTGGTGAAAAGATCGTAAAATTCTTTTGACCAACGGCTAATGAAAGCTAACATTCCTATGTCGTCACTCACCGTCACAGAAATACGATCATTAGCCGGCAGTAAATCAACGAGCAAATATTTCCGTAACAAGAGATGATGATTAACTGAATCAAAGACTTTTCTAAAGTCGGTATAAATTACGTCTGCTTACAGCGATTGTGAAACTTGCGGTGGATGATCGATCAAAATTCTTGTAAGGTTGTTGTTGTCGAGAGATGCTTGTTGTCGAGACATAACCTTGTTTTTAGGGGAAAATTACGCTCTTGCATGAATGTTAGACCTTCGATGTAATAAGTTTCTTAAGCAGCTTGAAAATCGCAGATAGCTTATAATTTTGGAAGGGAGCAGTGCTTGCTTCAGATGTTGAGGTTCCAGAGGTTCAATAAACAGATGCTATAACGATGTTGTGATGCCAAATACCTCAAAATAAAAAAAAAATGGTTGGTTGTGTAAGTTTCGTCTTTATTCCAAAGGGCAAAATGATTGGCAAACATTGAATAATACAATTCATCCGCCGATAGATGCGGAGCAGGACAATGAATAGCTGTTAATGGACCAATTAGTTCCACCAGAACACCTTAGAAATTCCGTGGCAGCCTTAGCACCTTTTTATGTATGGGTCTTACATATGATTCAAAAACTTTCGAAGCGATAAAAGTTTATAGGACAGGTTTATAGGATATTAAATAAAATAGAAAGAAGTAAGCTTAGAATATTAGAGCAGTGTCTGAGGATGCAGCTTGGTATATTACCAGGACCTGGCAAAAATGAGATTTTTATTGATGAAAACATTTCGTGACAGTGAAATTTAGGGAGACATAAGTTATTAATGTACTGAAGCTATAGCGATAATTAGAGGAGAGATCAAATTAATCGGATGAGTATGGGATGGATTGGAAAAATTGGGCGAAATGATAAACAACACCAATATGTGAAGCGTATTATTTTTATAGTACCCTCCCTTGAGATAAGGGAGGTACATGGAATGTATTTTTAAGGCAGTTAATTTAGGTGTCTATGGATGAGGGGATCAGGTGGGTGTTTCCTTTTCAGTTGTCTTTGGGATTGGCTATTGTCTAGTAGGTTGATGGCCAGGTCGTTGGGGTGGTCCAGTCTTCTTGTGTTCCATACGCTGAGACGGGAGATCTCCTCTGCTAACCATGAAATTCCAAGTTCTTTTTGCATGATGGAGTTTTCGTGGTACGGATGGGCGTTGGAAACTGTTATCAGACTTTTGTTTTGAAACCGCTGGATTCTGATGCGGTTTAAACCGCTTGCCGTGCCCCACATCTGTATCCCATAGGTCCAGATTGGCTTCAGGATTGCTTTGTAGATAAGCATTTTAAGTTTTTCCCTGAGTTTAGAATTTTTCTCTATAAGGCAGTGGAGTTGCTTGAGTCGTAGGTCGGCCTGGTTGCGCTTGGTGATCAGGTGAGGGCGCATGTGAGCCTGCGGTTCAGGGTCAGCCCTAGGTATTTGGGTGTGTTATTCGATGAGATGGTTTCCCCGTTGAGTGGAAGGTTGTGTAAGAGGATTTATCCGCTTTGACTACGATGTCGCATCGTTTCAGCCATGGATCGAGAGCATCCATTTGCTGCCTCTGGATAATGGGTGATGCTTCCTGGGGATCTGTGGCGGAGGCTAGGAAGGCGGTGTCATCTGCATATGTGGTGATGGGAAGGTCTGCTGTGTAGAGTGTGTACAATATGGGTCCAAGAACACTGCCTTAAGGTACTCCTGCTCTTATGGGCTTAAGCGTGCTGATTGATGATCCGCATCTCGGAATTCTCTTTCCTTTGTGTGTACGACTTGAGGAAGGCGAAGTGGGAACTTGGAAGGTGGGACTTGATTTTGAAAAGGAGTCCAGGGTGCCAGACTCTGTCAAACGCCTGTTTGACATCCAGCATAACGACGAAGCAGTACTCCTTCTTTTCGAGGGCCTCAAATATATTCTCAACAATCCGGTGGCATTGCTCAGGTGTTCCATGGAAGCGTTTGAAGCCAAACTGTTGATCGGGGATCAGCCCGGCCTCGTCCAGTACTGGCAGTACTCTACGCAAAAATACTCTTTCAAGTATTTTGAAGAGGATTGCCAGCAAACTAATCGGTCGATACGATGCTAGATTGGCTTCAGGTTTTCCAGGCTTGAGGAGGACAATTTCTGCAGCGCCCTTCCACTCTTTAGGGAAGTACCCTACACGGAGGCAGCTGTTGAAGATGTTAGTAAGCCTTTGGGAACAGAGTAGGGGCAGCATTTTCAGTGCTGACGCATCGATTCGGTCAGGACTTGGTGACGTGCCATTTTTTAAGGAGGCGATCTCTTGCACAATCTCCTCTGGCTCGACGGGCTGTATTGGCGGGCCAGGAGCACTTGAGTTGTCTACGAACCTTATGGTGGCAGCTCTCTCTTCGCCAGTGCATCTGTCGAATGGTCAGCAAAGGCTTCGGCTCTTTCGACCTAAGACCGACACCAGGAATCGTCCACTTTGCGCACGGGTGATATCTTCTTCGCAGGACTTTTTATGTGCCTCGTGACATTCCACAGGTTGTGCTGCGGGTCTCCAGGTTCCAGCTCCTTAAGGGGTTACATCCACCAAATGCTCAAAAAAACAAGGCTTTTTTAATGATTTTTTTTAAGTGACATTTAAGATGTAAGGTATATAAATAGTATCATTGGATTAAGAAACTCTTGAAGAATAGAAAAAAATTTGTTATTGTTATTTTTTTTACAATATGGCGGCTGTGCAGCGATTGCCGTGAACTGCTTTTTAAAAAAGGTTCTTCTACGGCGAGCAGTAGAACTGAAAAAGTTTACATATTGAAATTTTAAATGTACGAGGGCGGGTCAATAAGTCCGTGAATTTTTGAATTTCCCGCCTCTTAATTGAAATTTTAACACTACTCCCGTCAACAGTCGTCTGTCAGTTGGCTCTTGTCAAAAATTGAACAAGCTGCGACATTTAGTTTGTTTTTGACAGCCGTTAATATCAGACTACCGCGTTGACTGAGAAGAAAATGGAAAAAAGTGAATTTCGTGTGCTCATTAAGCATTATTTTTTGAGGAAAAAATCCATTACGCAAACAAAGGCCAAGCTTGATAAATATTATGGAGACTCTGCACCATCCATTTCCATGGTAAAAAAGTGGTTTACTGAACTCCGATGTGGCCGTACAAGCACGGAAGATGCCGAACGTTCTGGACGCCCAGTTAAGGTTTCCACATCCGAAACAATTGAAAAAATCCACGATATGGTTTTAGCCGATCGGCGATTAAAAGTGAGAGAGATTGTGGAAGCCGTAGGAATTTCACATGGCTCAGTGGTTTCAATTTTGAATGATCATTTGGGTATGAGAAAGCTTTCCGCAAGATGGGTGCCGCGTTTGCTCACAATCGACCACAAATGCAACCGTGTGACAATTTCGCAGGAATGTTTAGCGTTGTTCAATCGCAATACGAACGAGTTTTTGCGCCGTTTTGTAACCGTGGACGAAACGTGGATCCACCACAACACACCGGAGACCAAACAGCAGTCAAAACAGTGGGTTTCTCGGGGTGAATCGGCGCCAAAGAAGGCAAAGGTGGGTTTGTCAGCCAATAAAGTCATGGCGACTGTTTTTTGGGATACACGCGGTATTATCCACATTGACTACCTTCAAAAAGGATGCGTACCTTCGCAGTCGTATGCTGATGCGTGAAGACGTGTTTTCATCGAGCTCCGATAAAATCAATTGATTCTAGTGAAGTGAATGATTATTAATAAACAACTAATAAATATATTGAAAGCGAAAAAGACGCTCCGGGCGATGCACCATCGCTCGAATCATATTCTGCGTTTGAAATAGTTAAATAATAGTTTCAAACAAATTAAATAAAACAAAACAAAAAAAACAAAAAATATGAGCCAGAACGACACTCGCGCTCAGCGGCAACGAGAGCAAGACGATCGCCGGCTCTCATTACAACGAAACAACGCGTACTTTTCTTATGTCTCCTCGACACCTTCAAACGAAGACAACGAGCGGCCAATAACCCATAACCCAACGAACCTTCTTGTACCAACAAATCAAGAAAGAGCGCGCTCTTGCTCTCCCGCACTTCTAGCTCCGACACAAGCTCCGCTATCTGCAACAACAACAACTGGAGCAATATCGACAACCCGCACTACTTCGCCATTGGCTGCACCCGCTCACGCTTTTACTGTGTCAACGAATACCAAAACAAAAGCCCAAGAGCCAAACGGCACTGCTGCACAACTAGCAAAACAAAACGCAAACAAAAAAGCTGGGTCGGCCTCACAGACTGGACTGGACCGCTACATAACAATAAAGCGGAAGCTTAGCCCAAAAACTTCCGATACAGAAAACAAGCCGAAAAATATACGCGACAATACTACCTCGATCAACAATGAAGCGCCCGCAAATAGCAACAGATTCGCTTTGCTGGCAGATACCAACGAGGACGTGCCACTGAAATCCATCGATAACGAACCAAAGAAAATAAAGCCTCCCGCAATTTACATCCACGAGAAGAGCACAAACGGTTTGGTAAATTCTTTAATTGGCCTTATTGGAAAAGATAGCTTTTATATAATACCCCTCATAAGAGGTACATTAATGAAATAAAACTTCAAACGAAAACGGAGGAAAACTACAGAAAAGTCACAAACCATCTTACTGCAAACAAAACATGCTTTTACACCTACCAGCTTGAAAGTAGCAAGGGTTTTCAAGTAGTACTGAAGGGCATTGAGCTTGATGTAAAGCCCGAAGAGATAGCTGAGGCCCTAAAGGATAAGGGATTTTGCGTCAAAAGCGTACACAATATCAAAAACAGAAACAGGCAGCCGCAACCACTCTTTAAGATTGAGCTTGAACCAGAAAACAAGCATCTAAAAAAAAACGAGGTTCATCCAATTTATAAACTCCAGCTCCTTCTGCACCGTAGGATTACAGTAGAAGAGCCGCATAAACGTAACGCTCCTGTTCAATGTATGAACTGCCAAGAATACGGCCACACGAGATCGTATTGCACACTTCGCCCAGTGTGTGTAGTCTGTGGAGATCTCCACGTCTCCACACATTGCCAAGCTAATAAAGAAAATGCAAGCGCGAAAAAGTGCGGTAACTGTGGGGGTAATCACACAGCAAACTACAGAGGCTGTCCAATCTACAAAGAGCTGAAAACCCGTCTCCACCAAAGAATGAACACGGCAAGGGTACACCAAGGAACAGCTACGCTGATACCATCGGAAACAAATCCAGAAGTACTTTTTTCGAAACCAACAAGTATTGCTCCCTGGCCTAAACCAAGCACTAACAATATAAGTTTTGCAAACGTTTTAAAATCAGGTATGACACCTCCAACCCAAAACTCTCAAACCTCACATGAAGAACACACAAAATTGGACACACAACAAAACTATAGGCCATCCGAGCAGCAAGAAACGAAAACTGAAGCTATGATCCAAGCCTTACAACAGAGCATGATGGAATTCATGACATTTATGCGAACCACCATTCAAGACATGATGCGTAATCAAAACCTATTGATACAAATGCTTGTCTCCCAACAATCAAAATAAATAATGGCTACCTTACGCATAGCTACGTGGAACGCCAATGGCGTCTCACAGCGCAAACTTAAGCTAGCTCAATTCCTACATGAGAAGCATATCGACGTAATGCTTCTTTCGGAGACTCATCTTACAAGCAAATACAACTTTCAAATAAGAGATTACAACTTCTATGGTACAAATCACCCCGATGGTAGAGCACACGGTGGGACCGGCATTCTAATTAGGAACCGTATGAAGCACCACTTTTACAAAGTGTTTGCTGAAATTCATCTACAGGCCACATCTATCAACATACAGCTGGAGGACAACACTCACCTCACACTCACACTAGCGGCCGTATACTGCCCCCCTCGTTTCACAATATTGGAAGACCAATTCCTGGATTTCTTCCATGCACTAGGACCACACTTCATTGCAGCAGGCGACTACAATGCTAAACATACTCACTGGGGATCGCGCCTTGTGAATCCAAAAGGAAAACAGCTTTATAAGGCTTTAATTAAAGCCACTAATAAACTTGATCATATTTCCCCTATGAGTCCCACATACTGGCCATCAGACCTCAATAAGCTGCCTGACTTGATTGACTTCGCAGTCACGAAAAATATTCCTCGCAGTTTGGTTAGAGCTGAATGTCTACCAGATCTGTCATCTGATCACTCGCCTGTGCTAATTCATCTCAGCCGGTATGCAGAAAACGTAAAACCACCCTACAAACTGACTTCGCACAAAACGAACTGGCTAAGGTATAAAAAATATATAAGTTCACACATTGAGCTAAGCCCAAAACTCAATACTGAACCTGATATAGAGGGCTGCACAGAAACACTGGAATCCATTCTTACGGAAGCAGCTCGAAATGCAACACCTAAAACCACAAACGTTACAAATAATCCGAATAAGACTAACGCACAAATCGAGCAACTCGTCCACGCAAAACGACGCTTACGTAGAGAATGGCAATCCTCCAGATCACCATCTGCAAAACAAAAGCTAAAAATAGCCACAAGGAAGCTGACCAACGCTCTGAAACAAGAGGAAGAATACGCTCAGAGCCAAAATATAGAGCAACTTTCACCAACAGGTATTAAACATAAGTCACTGTGGAGAGCCCACCCAACCCTTCGCCCACCGACTGAAACCGTTTTGCCCATAAGGAATTCCTCAGGCGGCTGGGCACGTAGTGATGCAGACAGAGCCACCACATTTGCCGCTCACCTACAAAATGTATTTACGCCAAACGAGGCTACTAGCACATTTGCGCTACCGACTTCAAACGCAAACTGCAACCAGCAACACACCCCAATTGTGTTTCGTCCAAAAGAATATCTAACATAATTAAAGATCTCAGCCCGAAAAAATCCCCCGGCTACGACCTTATTACCCCGGAAATGATCATCGAGCTGCCACATTCTGCAGTTCGGTACATAACGCAGCTCTTTAATGCCATCACAAAACTTGGCTACTTTTCACAACGATGGAAGAGATCGATTATCATAATGATTCCGAAGCCTGGTAAGGACCACACAGTTCCCTCATCCTACAGACCAATTAGCCTACTCTCATGTATATCGAAACTATTCGAAAAATGCCTGCTAATCCGACTGAATCCACACCTGAGAGCCCACAATATAATCCCAGCCCACCAATTTGGTGCAGGTGAATCGAATAACAGCCTCCAATGACGAAGTCATCTCACAAACAAATGCCTATTTTGAAGACCTCGACAAATCATATTTTTTGGAAGGGATAAAAAAATTGGAGAAACGTTGGGCTAAGCTTGTATAGAGCTCAAAGAAGACTACGTTGAAAAATAAAATAACTTTTTATCTAAAAACCTGTGTTTCATTTAAATAGTCACGGACTTATTGACCCGCCCTCGTAGCTTCTTCATTAGATTATCTAGTGAAGTACACATGATTATATTTTTAGAATTTTTTCGCAAAATGGCGATCGTCGTAATCTCATGATGAGGGTACAGTTATAACTTCAAGTCAATCAGATGTAAACTTCTTCAGTTCAACTGCCCGCCAATTTTGAAAACAAGGTTTTGAGAAAAACGCGTTTAAAGTTTTTAAATGCTATACAAGGAGCCTAAAAGTTATTCGGTAAAAATTAATTTAAACGAATTAAGACACCTTAAGGAATCTATGGAAGGAGTCCTGCCGTAGGATGGATAGCTTGAGTGCTGACTTGTGCCTGGCGTTACGCGAGGAAAACCAGACTCTTTTGAGGTGCCCTTTTTCAGCCACAAGGGCCGCGATTTCAGGAGACCACAAGTGCACGTCTCTTTCAGGATTTGTCAGGGTAGTCGGAGGAGGTGGATTCGCAATCTCAGCAGCATTGTGCATCTCTTTGGTTAGTTCTTCGATGGCCGCATCTATGTTGCTTGGTGTGTAAAGAGGGGGATCTGCGTTCATGGAGGAAAGCATCCAGAACGTAAGCTTGGGGGCATCTGTGTGTTTCCCGGTGAGTCTTCTAGGCAGTATTTTTCTAAGGAAGGTGATGTTTAGGAGCAAGTTTAATGCGCTGTGGTCAGATAGCAGTTTATCATAGCTTGAGCATGTTATCTTAGAGTGTCATATGCCCTTGGAGACGGCGAAGTCCAGCAGATCCGGCTGCTTTGAAGGGTCGGTAGGCCAGTGTGTGGGCTCTCCAGTGGAATGGCAGTCCAAACTTTTCCGCTGCAGGTACTTATAGAGCTTTATGCCTTTGGGGTTGTTTGTGCGGGACCCCCACCAGGAGTGTTTGGCGTTAAAGTCTCCGGCTGCTATAAAGCACGGTCCAAGGGACTCGAAGAAGTTCTGAAGGTGGGTCTCGGCTATCGAGTGTCTGGGTGGGAAGTAAACCGCACCAATGGCGAGATCAACTTTTCCATCATCCTCTTAATCGTTCCTTCCATGCGGGCAACATCGTTTCAAGCTGGTTGGGTTGTGGGGCTTCGGGAGTGGTTTGAGGGGTTTGTTGGGGATTCGTTGGCTGTGTCGCTTGGTTTCTTTGGAGTGCATCCCTGTAACTCATACCATTGGTGATAGTTGGTATCTGGATGGGAGGTGGATTGTTGCTTCTCGCAATGGTTCTGGCTTTGAAAGATTGCTGTGCCTTTGCCTTTTTGTAGGCAGGGCATCCTCTGAATGACGCAGAGTGATCAGCTTGGCTATGTAAACAGCATGTTTTCTTGTCATCTTTTTTGGTGCATGACCTGGAGTCGTGAGGACCACCACATTTCACGCAGCGATGTTCAAGGAAGCAATAGCGCTGGGTGTATCCGAACCCTTGGCATCTGAAACATTGTAAAACGTCGTTAAACTTCAGTGGGGGCTCTATGGTGACGACTGACCTGCAAATCCTTTTAATTTTGCTGACTCGGTGTTGTGGTTCACTGGTTCGAGATTTACAAAGATTATCCCCAGTGGAAAAAATGTCACTTTATTCAATCGTCGATAAGCTTTTTTTTGTCATTTCATCGAAAATGGACGTATCTGGCCTGGGAAAGAAAAGATGGATGTCGTTAACAGATTTGATGTACCAAAACAATGTCAGAGCGGTGCAGTCATTTTTCTTTCTCGCCCGCTGACAAACTTGTTGCGCAAAGATGTGGAGATGTGGAGGGAGCATTGGTGATCGAGACCTTTTCTCAGCTGACGAAAGCTTTAACGAGCCAGTGCTGAAGCTGTACAACAGAGAAGCCAAGACGGAAGTGCACACAGTCGCGTCGAAAGATGGATTTGGAGCAGTGCTCTTGCAGTGGTCGCAGAAGAGACTTCATCCAGTGTTGTATTGGAGTAGGAAAACCTCCGAATCTGAATCTCGTAAGCAAAGTTATATATTAGAAGCTAAAACAGCATATCTGGCAGTTAAACATTTTCGTCAATACTTGTTAGAAAAGCCATTTAAATTAGTAACGGACTGTTCGGCGTTCAAGCATACTTTAAGCAAGCAAGATGTTCCCCGAGATGTGGCGCAGTGGATCACATACATGCAGGATTTTGACGTTGGAGCCGTGTATAGGTCAGGCGAACGTTTTAAACATGTAGATTGTCTGAGTGTTGGTGTTGCTCTCAACTAAGATGAAAAAGGCACAGGATAAAGATGACATGACAGGCTATTAAAGCAGTACAAGTACATTTTGGCAATAGTGGACGCATTTTCGAAATACGTGTGGCTGTTTTCATCTAAAACAAGAAGTTGTGAGGAAACACTTAAGAAGCTGGAAATATGGTCGTCGATGTTTGGCTATCCCTTGCGAATTATATCCGATCGCGGTGCAGCATTTACAGCAAAGAAGTTTGAAGAGTTCATTAAAGAGAATGGAATCGAGCATGTGTTTGGTGCAAGCGGTGTGCTGAGAGGAAACGGTCAGGTTAAAAGGGTCAGTCGCACAATTCTTTCAATCATAACCAATTTGTCTGCAGCAGATCCCGCAAGATGGTACATGTGGATATCGAAAGTACAAAAGGCAATTAATTAACTACTAAGAAAAATACCGTTTGAACTTATGTTTGGATTTAAAATGAACGTCAACTCATTAGATAACATAAAACAGCTGTTGGAATATGAGTTTTATATTGATTTTCATGAGCGTCGGCAGCAGTTACGTTTTTTTTTATACTTATTGTGTTATTTGTTGTATCTTCCATTATTATGAGATTAACAATAAATATTCAAATCTTATTAAATAACAGATTATTAACAATGTAGAGTAATTGTAATAGTTAGAGACGCCCCTAGGATTTCTTTGCTGGGCTGGAGAATCTTTGGGCTTCAAAATCCTCGCGAGAGGATTTGCGTGTGCGGCGAGCTTTGTTTACTTTTTTTTATCTATATTTCCTTGTTGATAAGATTTCTGTGTAGGTCTCTGTGGATGCTTTCGCTGCGTAAGTACCATCGTGCCCCAGTGATAGTTCGCAGAATCGTTGGCAGTCTCCAGTCCTCAAACCATCTTTCCACTATATTAAGATGGCAGGCAAGTTGTTCTGTTGCCTTTGCTGGGCATCTAGATCGGCTAAGTATTGCGGTGTCGTCAGCAAATGTAGAGGTTGTGAGCTGATAGTTTGTAGGCATGTATGCTGTGTATAGGGTGTAAAGAACGGGGCCCAGCACACTGCCTTACCCCTAAGGCAGTCCCCACTCCAGCATTGATAACGCGGTCAGAAAGTAGAGCTGTTACACCTGGTTGAGAACACTCTTTTGAAGAGATATGATTCGAGCATTTTGTGTGTGTTCTGGTGAAGCAGTTTCGTTATCTTGTGCATTAGTCCTTCCACCCAGACTTGGTCAAATGCTTGTGCAACATCTAAGAATATCGCTGAGCAGTATTCCCGGTGCTCGAAAGCAGTACGAATTTATTTTGTGATGCGATTCTGTGGTCTATCGTTCCATGATTTTTGCGAAAGCCAAATTGATGCGATGTTATGGTATTCTGCGTTTTTCCACCATTGGAAGTAGTATCCAAGTTTCGTTAGCGTTGAAGAGATGGCATAAGGTCAGAACCGCACACGGTGGGAGTTCTATAATCATATTTGGTGTCACCAAGTCATGTCCAGGTAATTTGGGCTTAAGATCTTTTATCGTGGATGCTATCTCACTTTGGCTGAATGTAATTGGATTTACAGGTGGTAAGTTTTTAGTGACTGCAGGTAGGAAAAATGAGCTGCTATCAGGACTGGCTTGGAATACTTTCTGCAGATGATCGGAGAACGTATTAGTTCTATCTTCGTCGCTGCGTATCCAGCTTCCAGACTGTTTCTCCCGGTGGCTGAATATTTTTGTGTATTTTCCACAAAGGGTTCTTTTTGCTGTTGGGCGATAGTTGTTTGATGTATAGGTGCTGGTCGTTTGCTTTCTCAAGCTTAAGTGCCCTGTGTAGTCGCATTTGTGTTGCATATGCGTACAAACATATTTCGCGTACCTTGCCCAGTTGGTACTGTTTTCTGTCATCCTGTAGGGCCGCTCAGTTATATATTGTCGATGCCTAAGAGTAAGTAGAACTGGAGAGTGCTCTGATGATAGTTCTCCAAGTGACTGTTAAACTATATATAGGACTATAACGTCAATATTTTTTTCGGCTAAGAAATGGGAAAGTTCGTGTTTGTGTCGTGGAACGCCATTGTGGCAGTTCGCTGTGCGTTGAGCTTCACTACAAACTACAGAAATAGATTTTAGCGTGCAGTAAGCCTTGGTATGGCCATATTCTTGGCATTTCGTGCACTGAACTGGGCGATTACGCTTGTGTGGCTCTTCCACTGTGATACGCCGATGCAGTAGGAGCTATAGCGCGTAGATTGGGTGAACCGGCGCTCTGGCTCCAACTCGATTTTGAACATTGGTTGTGGTTCCTTATTTTTGTTTAATATATTCATGACCCTTTTTGCATTTATTATTTTCCTTAGGCGCTTCTACGATTTCAGTGATCGAAATAGTTGCCTCAATACCTTTGAGAACAACCTGTAGGCCCTTTGCGCTTTTTACATGATATTATTTATTGCTGCTTCATACAAGAATTTGGTTCGTAGATGGTTTAAGTTTGAACCTTTATTTCATTTATATTCCCTTTTCTTAATGGGATTACGTAAAATGAGTTTTCTCCTATTAGTGTGGCTATTTTGTTCATTAATGCACTTGAGTTTTTTCGCGAATGTATATTAACCTTCTAGGTTCCTCTTTAGGTGACTGTCCCGGTTGTATATCTTCACCAGTAGAGTTTGCCAGTAGCTCAAATCTGTTGGTCTTTGATGGCGTTTTTAATACCCTGTACCCATTAAAAATGGGTGAAAAGGGTATCATATTATGGTGCAAATGTATGTAACAGGCAGAAGGAAGCATCTCCGACCCCATAAAGTATATATATTCTTGATCAGCATCAACAGCCGAGTCGATATAGCCATGTCCGTCTGTCCGTCCGTCTGTCCGTCTGTCTGTCCGTATCAACGCCCAGATCTCGGAAACTACAAAAGCTACAGGCATGTGCCATATATTGTTGGATAGGTAATATCCATACGGAGTACAAGTTTGTTGTTTTATTTTGATATCACCTGCCGCTACCCAAACCGCCAAAAACTGCCACGCCCACAATTATTAACCTAATTCTAACCACAAATATTAACCTAATGCTATGCAATTCGGCATATGCGTTGGTGCTTATAAAAGCTATCGAATTTTTAAATTTGAACCAAATCGGATAAGAAACACGGAAGTTATGCCACATGCAAAATCTATAGCAAGGGAAGCAGAAGCGCAGCAAAACACGCATTGCGCGACGCCGACTGCGACATTGACAGCGAAATGTGTATGGCTTTATGACCCACGAAACTTATTTTCATAACCAAAATTATATATTGCTATGGTCCTCTTTTCTAATAGAATATTGTTTCATTTGTTTATTGATACTAAATAAATAAATTGTAAGCATGTCTAAGGGTACAGGGTATTTTGCAATCGGGAAACTCGACTGCTGCTACCTTACTTGTTTAGCATGTTATTATTGTAGCTTGTAATTTTTTTTCTGTTTGGTGATTTTTGTACTTTTGAGGGCTAAGTTTTCTTTTTATGGTTATGTAGCGGTCCATTCCAGTCTGTATGGTCAAGCTGGTGTTATTGTTTACTTTTTGATTTGTTGTTGATGCAGCAGAACCATTAGGTTGTGTTTTTGTTTTGATGAGTTCAGTGAGAGAGAAAGCTTGCGTCGGCG
Organism: Drosophila ercepeae; assembly: GCA_018150545.1. Taxonomy (NCBI): domain Eukaryota; kingdom Metazoa; phylum Arthropoda; class Insecta; order Diptera; family Drosophilidae; genus Drosophila; species Drosophila ercepeae. The sequence continues at coordinate 247,573 of JAECWL010000182.1, read as the reverse complement.
AAATTGAGCGAGCTGACGGTGCCGTTCCAATTGTAGTTGTGATTGCAGTTGCAGTGGTTGTTGTTGTCACTGTACTGGTCAGAGAGATATCGGAAATGTTTGGAGATTGATGGTTTTGTGACGAGACTATTAGTGAGGGAGAGCAAGAACGCGCTTTTTCTTGATTTGTTGGCATAGTTAAACTTTTCGAGGTATGGGTGATTGACCGCTCTCTGTCTTCAGGTGTCGCGGAGACGTAAGTATGCGTTGTTGCGTTGCAATGAGAGCCGGCGATCGTCTTGCTCTCATTGTCGCTGAGCGCGAGTTTCGTTCTGGCGTTCATAGTGCTTTTTTTATTTATTTGTTTGAAAATATTGTTTACACTATTTCAAACGCAGAATATGTATTCGAGCGATGCTGCATCGCACGGACCGTTTTTTTCGCTTTCGATTTGTTTATTTGTCTTGTATTAATGACCATTCACTTCATTAAAATCACACGTCTTCACGCGTCAGCATACGAATGGCAACGAATCAATTACGTGACAATGCTTAAGTACGCCACCTCCGAAAGACGGGCAATCTTCACGAAGGACATTTATTTATTGAATCTTCTCTTGGTATAAAGAGACAAACAATAAGTTTACAAATCTTAATCTACTCATTTAATTATAAATTATACTAAATGGCCCTAGGTCTTGGCATCTGGGCAGGTTAATCGTTACGTTGGAGGCGCGTGTGATTATTCACTTCTATAAGTGATCTCGCCAATTGATTTGGATGCGTTGCAAGTCGCTTTAGGTATTTAGCCTTCTGCAGGACAATTTCAGTTTTTACAACTGGAATCCGTAGGCGCACCAGTTATTGTTCGCAGGATTTTTGATTGTGCTCGTTTTATTATTTCAATGTTGCTGTTGCATGCATTGCCCCATAGTTGACATCCATATTTTCATATTGGTTTTAGAACTGTGTTGTATAGCAGCACCTTGTAGTGAGTTGATAAGTCAGTGAAACCTACTGGCTTTCAGCTTCAAATGCGTTTTCTTGGCTTCAATGTGGTTACGCCAAGTTAATCTTCTGTCTAGATGATCTCCGAGGTAAATGGCTGAATCACTTCGTGGAATTTGGACGTTATTTAGAGTTAATGGGGGACAGCTACGCCTATTAAGCGTAAATGGGACATGTTTGCATTTCTGCTCGTTGATTGCAATACGCCAGTTAGTCCAATTCTCCACAACAGTTAGGTGACCAGCCAGGTGCACTGAAGCTTGCAGAGGGCATTTCGATCGGCTGAGAATTGCGGTGTCATCAGCAAAAGTTGATAGTGTTGTTCGATCACTTGTAGGGATGTCAGCTGTGTATAGGAGATACAGTGTCGAACCAAGGACGCTACCCTAAGGGACTCGCACTTCGATGACATGGTCCTCGGACGTATTCGCATTGCACCTCACAGCAAATTTTTTTTAAAAGATAAGATTCTAGCAGCTTGTGTGTATTTGGTGGAAGGAGTGTTTTTATTTTATACATGAGGCCCTCCAACCACACTCGGTCGGTGTCACTCGGTCGAATGCTTGGACGACGTCGAGGAATACGGCTGTGCAATATTCCTTGTGCTCAAAGGAAGTTCTGATCTCTGAATGCTTGGACGACGTCAAGGAATACGGCTGTGCAATATTCCTTGTGCTCAAAGGAAGTTCTGATCTCTGTTGTTATTCTGTTCACTTGTTCAATTGTTCCATGATTTTGACGGAATCCAAATTGATGCGATGGAACTGTGATACGAGTTTGCAGATGTGCTTGTATTCGAATGATGAGTAATTTTTCAAAGAGCTTAGATGCATGAAAGTAGACTTATTGGTCTGTAGGTTGATGGCTGCGTTCTATCTTTTCCTGGCTTTGGAATCATAATTATGGTGGATTTTTTGAATTGGTTGCGAAAATAATTGTTTTTAGCGATGGCATTGAACAATATGCTGATATGTCGTACAGCACAGTTTGGTAGCTCCATAATCATTTTTGGAGATATTAGTTTTTTAATAGCTAAAAATTTTCCAGTAAACTAAATGCGTTGCATTGTAAATTTTTATTGAAAGTTATATGCATATATGGTTGTAGCGGTAATTGTTGCGCAGACGGGATCGACGGCAGTGGTCTATTCGGCGCGCTGGAATCTTAAGAAGCCAACACATTGTTGAAAGCTATAAGTCTCTAAAGTCGCATACCTTGGTAAAAAAAACAGGGAAAGGGAGTCAGGAAGAGAATTGCCGAACAGGTAGTAAAGACTGCTGAGAGATAAGAGATGCCCTAGCCGACCAGAAATCAACCGAGCCACAAAATCTTACAATAAAAACTACATTGGTGCTCAACGTCAACAAGAGCAAGACAAACGTCGCCTATCATCGATGCTAAACAAGGCGTATTTCTCATTTGTGTCTTCGCAACCCACGGAAGTTCACGAAATTAATGTAAACGCCAATCGGCCACGGTCACTCACTTGAGATTCTGATCGATACGGACGTGTTTAACATAAGCAGCGCGAAAAAACCATAAAAAACGGAGACAGCCCAGCTGGAACAAGCCTAAATTGCACAGAGCCACACCGTGGGAACGTGTAATTGTTCAGCTGACCGAACCAACCAAAAGCAAGTGTGTTAAAAAGGTCGAAATACAATTTCTCACTTTTTCCTTTTCCGATTGCACTATTTGCGGTGGGAGGCCCACCTGTTAAATCAGCCGGTGGAGCTGACAACTCATCGCAGACCAACAGTGCTGCCAGATCTGGTGATCGGGAACTAAATGGACAGAGCAGCGGGGGGTCCCGCCCCCACCGATGATGACCCATTCAGGAGGAGCTCCAAAATGTCAAGGTCACCAACAAAAGGAGGAGGATTCGCGGTGCAGGACGCCGGAACCCCTGCGCCGGCGGTAGTGCCGGAGGATATACCGACTTGCCGCCGCAGTGATACAGCGTTTTACAACTCGGCCCCTGCAGCCAGCAGCGCTATCAATACGAGTAACCAGAAGGCAAAGGACGTTATCAGCGTGCAGTCGCTCAGGAAAGGAAGGAAATCACCAATCGGATCGCCTATAGGGCCTTTAGACCTAGCCGCGTGAACCTCTGTGCCGGCGGTTGTGTTGGAGGATATACCGACTAGCCCCCGCAGTGCGGCAGAGCTGGACAACTCGGCCCCTGTAGCCAGCAGCGATACTAATACGAGCAACCCGAAGGACGTTATCAGCGTGCCGTCGAACAAAAAAGGAAGGAAATCACCAACGTGATCGCCTATAAGGCCTTTGGACTTCGCCGCGGGATTCCAAAATGAAGACTTGCGGAGCATTCTCGTTAGGATGGGAAATAAAATTAACGCTATACTATCCGCGTTCGAAATTCGGCGCCATGTAGTCATAGAGGACAAGAGCGTACTCTCGGCTCTCAGCAACAGGGCCATCGAGCTTCACGGAGGCGGCGCTAAAGAGAATCTTTCTACGACCGCTTCTACCCAAACCGAGCCCCAAAAGCCTGGAAAAAAGGCTACACCAGCAAGGGAACTGCCAAAGGGACAGATGCCCAAAGTCCAGGAGCCTAAAGCACAGGCACCCAAGCGCGGCAACTACTCCTCGGTGAACTCAGAAGTATACCTAAACCTAATGAAAATACGTCCAAGCCGCGCAGCTATGCATCCGTCGCCAAGGAGGCTAGCACTGGAGGCGAGTGGAAAAAAGTTCAGCCTAAACGACTGAGGAAGAAGCCGGAGGCACTTATATTAAAGAAGACGGGAGAGGCCTCGTATGCGGAAATGCTTCGGAAACTGAAAGCGGACCCGAACTTCAGCGAACTGGGCAAACATGTTCGCAAAGTCCGCAGAACGCAGCAAGGGGAAATACTGCTGGAAGTAGAGGGAAAAGTCTCAGACAGCGTCCCCAAATTTAAGACCGAGCTGGAAGCAACTCTAAACGACATGGCTTCGGTACATACGGGTACCGTACGAGATGTTACAAGTGCCTGGGCTACGGGCATCGAGCATCGATCTGCAAAGCGATCAACCGATCAGACTGCTGCCTGCGATGCGGCGAACGAGGACACAAGGCAAGGGGATGTGTTGCACCACCAAAGTGCCTAATATGCAGCGACGAAGTGGACAAAAACCACCCGAGGGGCTGTTTCGCGTGCCCGACATACAGAGCCAGCCTTAAAGAAGCAAAGTCCCAGCATAATGCAGGAGCAAATTAAGATTGTTCAGCTCAATGTTAACCATTGCGCAGCTGCTCAGAGCCTCCTGGCCCAAACTGCGGCGGAGCGCAAGGTAGACATCATGCTTTTGAGCGAACCCTATTACCCTGTCCGTGGCAACACCACAATTATATTAGACGAGACCGGTAAAGCAGCTATCAAGTGTTGCAGCAACCTGCACATTACAGGAATTTTTGCATATGCAAAAATAAAAGGAGTGCATTTTTACAGCTGCTACGCCCCCCCTAGCGACACCCCAGACCAGTTCGAGGAGATGATGGAGGTGCTGGGCAGCCATGCGAGAGGGTGCGGCCCGAAGATCATCGCGGGCGACTTCAATGCATGGGCAGTAGAATGGGGCAGCAGGATTTCCAATCCCAAAGGCCCAGCAGTAATAAACACAATGCTTATATTGGACCTGGTACTGCTGAACGACGGTTGCAAACCAACGTTCAACAATGATAGGGGTTCGTCCTACATCGACATCACCTACATCAGCAGAGGGTTAGTGGCTAACGCGAGCTGGACGGTCCACGACGTTGTAACGCTGAGTGACCACGCACTGATTTCCTTCTGCATCCTACCGAAGGGCACGACTTGGAGGCGGCAGAGAAGATCATTCGGCAAGCCTGGGACTCGAGGAAGATCGACGAAGATACGCTGGCATACCAAATCGACTCGCTTTGGATCTCAAATGGACACGCAGATTCAATGGCGGCCGACCTCATGAAGATTCTTGAGGCAACGTGTGATGCAACCATGCCAAGGAGGAAAAAAGAGCAGCGCAAGCCCCCTGTGTACTGGTGGAGCGCTAACTTAAGCAAGCTACGCTCGGAATGCCTAAGGGCAAGGAGAAGGGCGCAACGAGCCAGAGGCAGCACCCAGCACGCAGAACTCATGGAGGCTTTCAGAAGCAAACGCTCAGAGTTTAAGCACGGCATATTGGCAGCCAAAGCGCGGGCCTATAAGGAACTGCTAGACACCGTGGATAGAGAACCCTGGGGACTTGCCTACAAACTCGTAGCTAACAAGCTAAGGAAGAGAGAGGCAACTCCAACTGACCCGGATGTTCTGGCTAGCATAGTAGCAGAACTATTCCCAAGGCAGACCACTCTATGGCGGCCAACAGCAGTAGCTATGGCCCTCATTAGAGGCTTCAGGACTATATCCGGAGACGCATCACTAGCACTGGCTGGCTTGCCGCCAATCGACCTGGAGATAAAGGCTATTTGTCAGGTCCGAGAAGGTGCTACCTGGCTGGAGGCTCACGAGCGACTGATGGGAGAGTGGCAGAACAGATGGATAACATCGCAACGTGGGAGGTGGTCCTACCAACTCATCCCCGATTTAACGGCGTGGGCCAATTGCCGCCACAAAAAACTTGACTACCACCTTACCCAGTTCCTCACGGATCATGGTTGCTTTCGGGCATACCTACTGCGTTTCCACCACGTATAGGCAGCTCAATGCCTCCACTGCCCCGGTGCTGAGGAAACAGCAGAGCATGTACTCATGCACTGCTCCAGGTTCACGGAGCAGAGGGTGCAGCTAAGGGCGCTGATCGGTGCCCCGCTCAGCCCTGGCGGCTTGATCGCGGCCATGATGGAGAACAGCGACTCTTGGGAGCAGGGACATAACATCATCAGGGATATGATGAAGCGGGTCCGAGCCGACGAGATGGCCAACAGAGCTGAAGGCTAATACAGGCGACGTACACCTATACGGTGGCAGGAGGAAAACTACCAGGGATAAAGGACGTGCGCCTCTAGGCCATATAACAAGGAAGGGAGTACAACCAGGCTCCACATCCTGCTCACCGACGAAATAACTTGACTGGCAGTCCCGGTGAGCTTGTAAAGGACAAAAGAGCGTACGGAGGTTTTTGTTTTTAGTACGTAGGCATAACTTTACTAGGGGGGTTATGAATCGTGCATGCCACCTATGGACGGTAGGTGGTATCTTTGGAAGATTTTAATTTTCCTACCATAAGGCATAATAAAAAAAAAAAAAACCCCCACCCCTACACATGAACTTATCCCAACAAAGAACGAAAGAGCGCGTTTTTGCTCACTGACAATCCCAACGATGAGCCTAAGAGAACTGACCTCTCCCATGATAACCAAATCTTCGATCTCATTAACCACTGCACTCGCGACAATAACCAATCAGCAACAATGCCAAAAACTCTGCCAGTTGGGTAGCATCGCTGCATCCAAATAAAAAGATAATTGAGCCCATAAAATTCTGCGGTAGGAAATGAAATAAAGATCAATCGGCACACTCTAAGTCAGCGAACTGAGACACAAAGGTCCAACAGATTTGGAATATTGGCAGATATTGATAAGGATCTACCCCCAGCACTGGGGGTTTAATCCAGTTTAATACTGGAGATATAAAAACCATATCCGTCAATCAACGAAGGAGGCAGTGAAGGTGTACAGTTTTCGTATCTCTGCCCTTGGCGTGCGGTACAATCTTAGTGAGGTAGCAGTCATATGAATGACAAATCCTTTCAGCATACAGCATACATAACTGATGACAATTAGCAAGGGGACCATCATTTGGGACAGGGTATCTTAAAAAACGCACAGTTGTCTCTAAACTTTGAGCCAGGCGGCACTGAAGTGGAACGAACTTTTTGTCACCCAGAATCGGATAAACCCGAAAATAGTACTCAAAAACTTCTTATTAACTTACAGAACGATCAGTAATCGGTCTTACTCCAATAAGTTCGGTTTTGAAACTGTTTTATTAATATTCTTCAACATCCGAAGAAACATAAAAATCTTCCGTACGCTGTTGCGAACAGCACTACCATTTAATTGGGAGCGGTGATTCGTGTTTTTGGAATTAAAGGCATGTCTAAGGCATGTCGTTTTGTCCTGTTATAACCAGTTATTTAAGAGATAGTTAACACGAGCTAAAGCTCGTTAGTATAAATACTTACTGTGGGTTTGACCGCGTTGCTGATGCAGAATGACGTTGATCAATTACCAGTGCATATTTCAGCAACATCTAAGTCCGAGAAGAACTACGACACTTATTAGCTGGAAGCTTTGGCTGTTGTTGAGTCCTTTGAGGGCTTCAAGTAATATATCTACGGAAAGAAAATTCGAGTTGTCACCAATTGCAATGCCTTTAAATCCTTGTTAGATAGTGGTTACGCATTCAAAAATTTTACATCGAAATTATATATCGACCTGTAGTACTGATGTGCCAGGTGGATGGTTTGCGTCGGGTGGCGTTTGAAGACTATTATGGAGAACGTTTTTCTAAAGATTTGAAAAACGTTTTCAAATGTCAGATGATGTCAGATAAAAGATAATACAGCTAAAAGCGATGAGTACGTGTTGGATCAAGATCGCCCATGTCGAAAATATGACATCTAAGATACCATTAACTTCAAAAAAAGCCAGGATAAAGTCGGACACATGGGCACAGACAAGTTAGTTAATCGCATTCTTAACATCAAAATTAAAATTGTTGTGTCGCCCGAGAATAGAGACCATAGCAATAAGCTATAATATTATATAATAATAAACAGGAATAAAAGCCAATACTAAAATATTGCCAAAGCCTTTTCTTGACCAAACCAAAGGAGAACTAGATGACAGAAATGCTTGAAACAGACAGAAACTGACAGAAAAGGTGGATCACAAATAAGATCCCAGAGGGTGAAATAAAACCGAAACTTCTCTGCGAAGACATCCGAAGCAAGATGACCAAGTTTCTTAAGAATGGAAAAACTAAACAACAAAAGCTGAAAAGCTCACGTTCAGCATAACCGGGAACTGTCATTATCACGAACAACAGAGCCAGCAATACGATGACGGAGGAATTTAAGGCACTAGAAGCTAGGCAAAACAAAAAGCGTGGAACACGGCAGGAAAATCGAGGCCAATAATGAACATAGCGACCGGCGCATTAGACCCAAATGATACAAGGCATCATCACTATAGAGGCTGCCAAGTTTTTATTTGCTTGCCATGCGGTCGCGAAAATGTTCGCACAATACATTCCACTCCAATACACTCCAAATCATTCCAATACACTCTAATACACTCCAATACACTCTAATACACTCCAATACACTTACAAGGGGTCAGGAAAGAAAGCCGGAAGCTAAGAGCTAACAGAGCGGGAACCCGTAACCACTACAACAGTCAACTGCAAGATCAGATGCTTACTGCAGGAATCAGTAGAGAGGGGGCGCCACAAGGATTCGTACAGGATTCGTACAGGAAGGATTCTATACAGGCAATGAGTAAGTGACCCCCATTGAAGACAAGGACAGGAGGCCATAAACTACTAAATTCTTGAGCCAACTACTGGAGGCACGTCAGCACACTAGACATAAATTTCAGATACTGGCAAATAATAATGGACCCAGAGAGGAAATATTTCACCGTATTCACGTGTCCAGGGAGATGGATGAGGGTGCCCTTTCTTATCTACACAGACTCGCACTACCGTAAAACCGTAGAAATATACTTGGTGTCGTTTTCTTATGTTATCCAGCAGAAGAAGCGCGAAAAAAAGTACGTTATAAATTGTTCATGTATGTAAGGTAGCAACACACAAGAGTGCTGCCACCTACCCTTTTTAACACTCAGTTGGGAGTCGCACGGAAGTCGTGAGTATTCGTGGGTCGATGGTCGTCAAGCTAGGAGGTCGTTCGCAGTCGTCAACGAAAAAGTCGTCATAAATCCATAGGAAGTTCTACAATGTTGTCAATATTTTGCTAATCTATTGGTTTTCTATTCTGTATTTTAATAAACAACTGATACATTACCATATTGTATGCACATACATGCATAATGCACATTATGCTTATTTGAAAATTTGGGCCAAAAAAAAAACATTTATCAAAACCTTTAGCACCGTATTCTAAAAATAGATTAGTAGACTTAGTTAAGTCCTTTGGGTTTCGAGTAGTAAGAAATCATTAAATAATGACTTCTAGGACATGCGTTCCGAGTAATAAATCCCTTTATTAAATTTTAAGTTTCCGAACCATTCAACTGTTTGCTCCGCGTGATATTTAATCCTTAGCATTTTTTTATTAAAAATCCTAGCCTAAGAGCTGAGCTCTGCTGAAAAAATAAATGTTAAAATAAATACACAATAGTTAATATACACACACAAAATAATAATAGAATACCACTATCCTAACGTGCAAAATATAAGGCTTAAAAAATGAACTGACCACTGTCAACTAAAGTTGTTGTTAAAGAACACAGTTGCGTGGAAAAATGGCTAAGATAAATGGTGTATTAACCTCTGGACCTTAGCAATCGTAAGAATTCACGATTTAAATATTGACTTCATTGGTTCTGAATTAATGATTTTCGAATCTGTTTCCAGACCTAGACAGAATGGACTTCCTGATTTCAGTCTTTCACTTCTTCCGAGCAGAGTACTAGCCCAGCAGGGTGTTTTTCCCAATAGACCGAACTCATTAGTAGTAGAAGGGGCCACTTAGCACGAAGAACCCGGTTTGCGGATCGCGTCCTGCAGCATAGAGCCCTAACCGTAAACCGGCTTTAAGGCAACATAGACAAAATATTAAATATATGGCTTTTTGCATTCATTTTTGGTTTTTGGCTTAAATCATGGTAAAACTATCCTAGAATCAAAATCTACAACGCCCAAGTACACTCAAAATTCGTATAAATTAATTTTTACCGAACAACTTTTATGCTCCTTGTATAGCATTTAAAAACTTTAAACGCGTTTTTCTCAAAACCTTTTTTTTCAAAATTGGCGTGCAGTAGAACTGAAAAAAGTTTACATCCGATTGACTTGACATTTTAGCTGTAGCTTCTTCATTACATTATCTAGTGAAGTAAACAAGATTTTAGCGATTGATTAACAACAACGAAAGTTATAAACAATTAAAGTTTTTCCGAGTTTTTTTGTCGAAAAAAAATTTCTAAAAATATAAATATAATATATAATGTGTACTTCACTAGATAATCTAATGAAGAAGGTTAATTTAAAATTTCAAGTCAATCGGATGTACATTTTTTTCAGTTCTACTGCTCGCCGTGGAAGAACCTTTTTAAAAAAGCGGTTCACGGCCATCGCTGCACAGCCGCCATTTTGTAAAAAAAATAACAATAAAAAATTTTTTTCTAATCTTCAAGAGTTGCTTAATCCAATGATATACTATTTATATACCTTACATCTTAAATGTCATTTAAAATAAAAAATCATAAAAAAGCCTTGTTTTTTTGAGCGTTTGGTGGATGTAACCCCTTAAGATGATCCTAAAATGTAAGTTAGATTTGCAATATTTATAGTTAGACTGAATTTTTCATTTATAAATTTCTTTAAGAATGTGTATGTGTATTTATTGATATTATCAAAAAAATGTTATTTTGTATTGATGGTTTTCAAATTGCCTTTACAGAAAGACGAATTTCCAGTGAGTGAAAAAGTGGCTCTTCAACTAGCTGGTCTGCAAGCTCAAGTGGCTTTAGGAGATCCATCAAATCAGCCAAAGCCTGAATATTATGCGGAAGTAAGCAGTTTTTTACCAAGTAGAATATCAAAAACTAGAGAGCAACAATTTTGGATTCCAATCCTAGCACAAGCCCATCGACAATATGGATCATCGAGAAATGAGCTAACAGCTAAAGTTTTATACTTGAGCTGTGTAATGCAGTATCCACTTTACGGTACAACAATGTTTAATGTGACCTACAGAGGTTACTGGAACTTTATAAACAATATAATACTAGGAATATATTGTGATGGAATAATGTTTATTCTACCAGATGATAAATTTGTTATATATCAATTTAAGTACGTAGATGTTGAATCAATATTGCTGGATCCGAGTGATAGTTTTATTACTATTTCACTTAATCATAATATACAACCGTTCAACAAGCCACATCGGGACTCGAATTTTTTGCGTGAGACACAAAAATGTTTTGTTTTTGAAACAACCCAGAAACATGAAATAGGGTCATTAATAATCGCATATTATCCTGCCTTGTCCAATTGGATTTTAAATATCGTGGAATGCTCAAAAAAAATTAAAGGGACTACTAATGAGGACAGATTGCGACTATATCAAAATGTTGTTATGTGCAGAAGGCAGTTAGTGGACATGAACATAGTCCGAAAGCCACACGAAATGGGAGGGTTTTTAAAAAACACTCTTAGACGTTTGTCCAAGCATCGACTAGAAAAATTAAGAACAGAGCAGAGGTCTAACGTTCAAGAAAATGGAGAAACCTACAAAGGATTTTCTTATTCGTTTTGGGCATTTAGTAAACAACAAATTTCTTTTGGACTTACCGCAATATCTGAACAAGATGAATCGATTATGGTGCAAGTTTTTGATCTTATATTAAAATTTTCTGGCCTTGGATCTGCTGGTAAGTTTAAATATAAATTAATTTTTATAACGCAGATTTATTATAAAAATTACCCGTTATTCGTTCTACTCCAATTAGCAACTACCCTGACTTTACTTTCCCTAGTGTGCTCGAAGTCTTAGCAAACCATGAGTTGGCTTCGCTGCTTTTTTTTGTCAGCGGATCGACGTCGTCTTTGCAGTTTCTCATTGAAAAGCCCTTTCTTTCCTTGAACTAACTTTTGGAAAACAATTTGAGTTACTTAGGTTAACAATTTGGTTCTTATAACATATTTTTATAATCTATTGTTTTACAATTTCGGGGAATGGCATAGGTGACATTTTTAAATAGAAATATTTCTTGCGAATTAAGGTGTACAATTGATTATTTGTAACTGATTTAATAATTATGTATTCTGTTTCTTCTATATTTAGAACTTTTAAAATATATAGAAGTGTTGTTTTATTATGCAAAATTGATACTTCGAAAAACTTTATGATTTCCTCCATCGAGATGGTTGACATGTTATTTTTTTTTAAAGATATTCTTTTTTTCATTTATTTTGTTTCTCATTTCATTCCACTGTATGGAATATTTAATATTAACTATTTTTTGTTTTAATAATCTAATCTGGTTGTATTTGCTATCAGTCTGCTATTTCACTACAAACTGAACTAATTTTTTGTATGGAAATATTTAATGCATTAGAAACGGATGTAAGGCAATTTATTCATTCTTCTAATTGTTTGTTTATAATGGCCTGTTGGTTATTATTGCCGATGAGGCTGTTTCAATTTTTATATGACTTTTATGTACTATATTTCCCGATTCTCTTGTAATTTAACAATTTCCTTTTTAAACCTTGACGAAAGCTTTAATCGAAGCCTAGCATTTACCCTCACGTATACTGTCTGTCCTGGTTAATAAGTTAACTAAGTTAATAGTCTCCTTTCGTTTCTTATTATCCTTCGACAAGTCCGTATTCTGTTTCGTTATTAGTCTGTCAATAGATAGGCATTTTTTTGGTCTATGGTAAGTAGGAAATGGAATTAAAAATTTATATTTGGTTTTGTCAGCTGTGTAAAAGAATATTTGATTTTTGATGCAGTTATTGTGACTTCTATACTAGGTATCAAGTCGTGGTTAGAGCTTTTTGCACTATGCTGTGGAGAAGCAAAAGATTTGACTTGGTCTGTTGGAATTTTTGAGACTGCGTCAGCTATTACGCTTTCTTTCCTGGCTTTCAAATTATTTCATAGTAGTACTCCTTAAGATAAGCTTTCCATCTCCATTATATATTTCCGTGAGGTTCGGAAACAATTTGCCTCATTAAATGAGCAGTTTCTCAACCTCGAATCTCTATTTCTGGGCCTTAAACTACTAAACGAATCACCACGCCGGAAAATTCCTAATAATAACCAGCATATGCACCCAGCGTAGCTCTTCAGAAACCTGGTCTTCCCACTGTAAAAGTTGGTCCGCCGGAACCTGCCCATGCTTGACAAATCTTCAACCGTCATATCACCAAGCCAGCCTGCTGCTCTATCACTACGCCTGCCTGACGCCGCACATACCCGCCAACCCGTGGTAAAATCACCAAAGCCATTGACGGGTGTTCCATCTGAATCGCGATCTTCTGGACTTACGCTGAGAGCTGTGGCTCCCGCAAATCCATCTTTGTATCGCGGCTTATGCCTGACGCCTCTGCAGATGACGTTAGGGTTCACCTTGCAAATAATCTTAGTATAGCTTCCTCAGAACTTTTTGTGACCAAATTTAATTTTAAACATAAACGTAGCATATCCTCATTTAAAATAACTTTACCAGAAGCTTCCCTTGCTAAAGCTTTAAATCCTGCAACCTGGCCCGAGCACAGTATTGTTCATGAATTCTTTACCAGAGATTCTCAAGATTCCATTCCAGTTACTTTTTAAAAAAACTAAGCAAAAAGATTTTTTCTTTTTGCTACCAAAACGTTCGCAGTATTCTTGGAAAACTGAACTTACTTTTTACTAACAGAGCTTCCTTTGACTTCGATGGTATTGTGCTAATAAAAACCTGGCTAAACTCCACTGTCATAGACAATGAAATTTTGGTATCGAAGTACACTGTCTTTCGGGAAGATCGACCAACCTTTGGAGGTTGGGTATGGCAATCAAATAAAAATCTTTATAAACACCGGTTCAAACAGAAACTATATTCAGCAAAAAGTTGTCAGAAACCCTATTCCGAATAAAAAACCATTGAATGCTATTTGTGTTGGAGGTAGTACAAAAATGACTCACCACAAAATAGCAAACCCTTAAAATATCAATGACGTTGAGGTAAAATTCTTTCTCTTACCTTCATTAAAATCTTTTCATGGCATTTTAGGTAACGACAGTCTCAAAGCACTAGGTGCTGAAATAAAAATCAGCAAAAATAATATGGAATTGAGGAGTTCTTAACTCTAAAATATTTAATGCAGTATCGTCATAGTATTCGTATGCGTTGTTTTTCGTGTCAGATTGTTCTATGTTCTCGACGTTACCTTCCAAAGTTTCGTCTTAGTTATATTCATTTATTGCTATAACCTGTTCGTACTCAGTCATGGTAGCGTAAGTCTCAGCGGTGTGTACTAAAATTTCCAGTTTGTCCATTGGTAGATGCATAATTTGCACGGAAAGTTTGGTTTTCTAGTTTTAAACATAGGTGAAGTGCAAAAAGCAAATCTACCAGCTCTTTAATTCCTAATAGTCGAGATAGGTCACCTTGAAGACCTCTGACGAAAGTATCCAGAGCTTTGTCTCTGTGCTTTTTGTCATTAGTTGCTCCGATTCCCTGCTTAGTCCCATACAACCGCTTTGTTCAATATAAGGGACAAATGCATATAACAAAATGATACAATTTTTCCACTGATTGGTTCGAAGTTTTCACTAACATTCTTTTTATATTCTAATGTATTGATGTCTCGTTTGTCGGCGTAGTGTAGTTTCAAACATTTTGAAATTGCTAACCAGTTGAGAGGTGTGTTGTAGGACTCTAGAGCCATATGGGCATGTCCTATTATTTTATTACGTATGGTGTGCAAGATACCGTAATACTTACTTGTACTTTGATATGAACTATATGCTTCGAAGACGCGATCTACACCTTTTTTCTATTTTCAGCTGGAACACCTGAGAATTCGCGTATGGTTTACACAATGTCTGGTACCCTATCTAAATCAACCAAATGCCTAGCATATTCGGGGGCAATAGTCGATCGGTTACGTCGGCAAAGTCATGTCGGCAAAGTCAAGTCGTGTAACGCTTAAAGGAAGCATCTCCGACCCCACAAAGTATATATATTCTTGATCAGCATCAACAGCCGAGTCGATACAGCCATGTCCGTCTGTCCGTCTGTCCGTCTGTTTCTATGCAAAAAAAAAACAGTAGTTTTAAAGCTAGCGTTTTGAAATTTTTACCAGATCATTATTTTTGTTGCACGCAGATCAAGTTTAATAATCGGTCGGATCGGACCACTATATCATATAGCTGCCATACAAACGACCGATATGAAAACAAGTCTTTGTATGGGAAACTTTTTTGTTTTCCAAGCTATTGCAATTGAATTCAACATTTATTCATTTGACATAGCCATACATGATTTGTAAAAGTTTGGTTCGGATCGGACCACTATATCATATAGCTGCCATAAAAACGACCGATATGAAAACAAGTCTTTGTATGGAAAACTTTTTTGTTTTCCAAGCTATTGCAACTGAATTCAACATTTATTCATTTGAAATAGATATACATAATTTGTAAAGGTTTGATCCGGATCGGATCACTATATCATATAGCTGCCATACAAACGACCGATATGAAAACAAGTCTTTGTATGGAAAATTTTTTTGTTTTCCAAGCGATTGCAATCGAATTCAATATTTATTCATTTGACATAGCCATACACGATTTGTCAAAGTTTGGTCCGGATCGGACCACTATATCATATAGCTGCCATACAAACGACCGATATGAAAACAAGTCTTTGTATGGGAAACTTTTTTGTTTTCCAAGCGATTGCAATCGAATTCAACATTTATTCAATTGACATAGCCTTACACGATTTGTGAAAGTTTGGTCCGGATCGGACTACTATATCATATAGCTGCCATACAAACGACCGATATGAAAACAAGCCTTTATATGGAAAACTTTTTTGTTTTCAAGGGTATACCATCTTCGGCAAGCCGAAGATAACTTTTCTCACTTGTCATATCTAAAATTGCACAAATTTTATTTGATTTAATATGCTAAAATTGCTTAAAATTAGTTCCGCTCATGATTCCTGCCCCTATTCCGGTCCCAATCATGTTCTCTGCCTCTATCCCGCTCTCTAACGCGGCCTCTATCCCGCTTTCTATCCCAGTCCCGGTCCACCTGCGATATTTCTTAAAGGTGGGATAGTTTCTGGGATAGTATCAGTTGCAGTGCTCATGGTGTGAACAGTGAAAAAGTAGAAAAGCCGTCAAAAGGGTTATGTGTTGTAGATTGTTTAAAGTCGAACAGTTGTAAAGTTGAGCAGCAGTAAAGTCGCAGTTACAACAGGTAACTCCTTGCAAAAAAAACAGTCGAAAAGTTGTGTTGAAGATCAAGTGTCGTGTCTCGAAATTTCTATTTCACAACCGGTGCAGTTCTGTATAACAAAGTTGTAAAGGGAAAATAAGAAACAGTGCGAAAGTGACTAAAAACTGAGTGCGTACAAAGTTGAGCATGTCAAAAACAAGTAGAACCCCGCGAAAAAGCACAGTTGCGGCTGCTATAGAAAGCAACAATGACGTTACAGTTCAAATGCAACAAAAATTGTGATTGATTTTAATTGCCATTCAGTTACTGTCGCAAAGCGGTTCGAAATATTTTTTTTTTTTTTTTTACCAATTTTATTTTATTTGCTGGATCTTCTCTTCTTAATAGAGACTAACAAGTTTTAAAATCTTAGACTAATATTATAACTAAAATCCATTTTTTAGTGATGGGTTTAGTTTTAAAGACGGCTCTAATTATATCGGAACTGAGCGAGTGGATGATCGGCACGTTGAAGTCTACTCCAACTGGAAGTTCTGGTTAGCGAGCGTGCAAGAGGATTTGGATGAGATGTTAATTTAGCTTGGTGTTTGGCTTTTTAATTGAAAATTTCGTCAGAAACGCTGTTAATATTTAAGTCGTATTGGAGTCGTATTGAAGTCTTATAAGTCTTTAAGTTCCATATTGGCTTTATCACGGTGTTATAGATGAGTATTTTGTATTCAAGGCAAAGAGGGGATTGTGAGTTGATTAGCCAGTGGAGCTTGTTGGTCTTCAACTTTAGTTGAGTTTTTTTGGCTGCTATGTGTGAGCGGCAGGTGTGTTTGACTGGGGGACTCCTGCTCCGTTTAGAGTAAGCTGGGGACACGTTTGTCTGTTCAGTGTGAATGTTACGTGTTTACATTTACTTTCATTTACTTTAATTCTCCAGTTAGCTAACCATTTTTCAAGAGATTCCAAATGATTTTGTAGAGTAACAGTTGCTCTAAGGGGAAATTTACTCCGGCTAAGAATGGCAGTGTCATCTGCAAAGGTTGATGTGGTAAGTTGAATGTTTGTCGGAATGTCCGATGTGTATAGTGTATATAGAATGGGACCGAGAACGCTTCCTTGAGGCACTCCGGCTTCTATAGTATAGTCGTTTGAAGTGCTTGAACTGCATCTAACCGCGAACACTCTTTTATATAGGTAAGACTTTAGAAGCTTATGTATATTTTGAGGCAGCAGTTTGATTATTTTAAACATAAGTCCATCCAGCCATACTCTATCGAATGCTTGTGCAACTAAGAATAGAGCTGTGCAATATTCACGATGTTCAAAGGCAGTGCGAATTTCTGTTGTGATGCGGTTAACCTGTTCGATGGCTCCGTGTTTTGCCCGAAAACCAAATTGGTGCGATGGGAGTGTGTTGTGTGTTTCGAGGTGGGGGCTGATGCGTAGTAGCAGAACTTTTTCAAATAACTTGGAGAGACAAGTAAGTAAGCTTATTGGCCTGTATGATGATGGCTGTGTTTTGTCTTTCCCGGGCTTAGGGATCATAATTATGACTGATTTCTTCCACTTTTGAGGGAAGTATCCAATTTTAGTAATTGCGTTGAAGAGCAAGCAGATTCTTAGGACTGCACACATTGGGAGCTCGATGATCATTTTCGGGGTTATTAAGTTGTAGCCAGGCGATTTTCCAGTCTTCAGTTGCTCTTTAATGACTTTCGTTATCTCGCTTGGCCGAAATTCTACCGGATCTTGTGGTGCTAAGTCAGATGCAGTTAAAGGCGGGAGAGTAAATGAGTTAGTGGCTGGATTTGGTTGAAATACTTTTTTAAGATGATCAGCGAAGACTCTTGCTCTGTCCGTGTCACTGCGAGACCAGTTTCCGGTAGAATTACGGAGAGGTACAACCGTTTCTGTTGGTGCCTGTAGGTTCCTGTGGTTTTTCCACAACGAGTTCTTTGTGCCTGTGGGTGTGAGATTCTCGATGTACCTTAGTTGTGCGCCCGCTTCTTCTTTCTTAAGCGCGTTTGTAAGTCTGCGAGAAGCTGCTTTTAATCTACTCTTTGCGCCAGGTGATCTGTGCTCCTGCCACTCCCTTCGAAGTCGTCGTTTTTCAAGCACAAGCAGTTCAGTATCTCTACTTGTCTTGTTAAACTTTATACTGCATACATGATTGTCTTGTGGAGTTGACGCTTTTGCTGCTGCAACAAGTATTGATTCTATATCATCAGCAAACTGATCAATGTCCTGCTCGGTTTCCAGGGGGCTAGAAAGGCCGGTATGGGAACAAACATATTTTTTGTACCTCGCCCAGTTGGTCCTGTGCCTTGTGAGCCTATGCGGTCGCTCGATGTGTTGTAGCTGGTACAAAAGATGAAATAGCACCGGACAGTGATCAGATGAGAGTTCTGGAAGTGCCTCAGCTGTAATCATTGATTGGGATATCCTTTTTGTGATGGCAAAGTCGATCAAATCTGGAAGCTTCATGGGATCTGATGGCCAGTATGTAGGCGCTCCCGGGGAAACATAGTTTAGTTTGCGTTGCGGTTTGATGATTGCGTTGTACAGCTGTTTTCCTTTAGGGTTCTCTATCCGAGATCCCCAGTACATGTGCTTGGCATTCCAATCACCAGCTGCAACAAACCTTTCACCAAACGAGTCAAAAAGTGTTGTGAATTTTTCCTCAGAGATTGTGAAGCGAGGTGGGCAATAGATAGCAGCCAGAGTGAGAGCACCGTTATGGCATTGGAGGCTTATAGAGGTACATTGTAAGCAGTCTTCTTGCCAACTGCCAAGGAAGTGGTGCTTAATTCGCAATCGTATTAGTATGCCAGTGCCTCCATGGGCCTTGTCATCAGGGTGATTCGTAAAGTAAAATTTATATCCTGGTATCTGGAAGTTGTACTTTTCGGTAAGGTGAGTCTCTGAGAGTAGCATAACGTCAATGTTTCTGTCGGCTAAGAACTGAGCAAGTTCTAGCTTGTGCCGCGAAACGCCATTAGCGTTCCAGGTAGCGATTATTAAGGGAGTCATTATCCTGTTTTAGAAGAAACGAGCATTTGCATAAGGATGTTTTGGTTCCTCATAAGCTGTTGCATAGTTTCTTGCATGAAGGTCATGAAGTAATTCATGCTTTGCTGCATCGAAAGCATAATCGCTTCAAAGCCAATTGGCTGCTGTTGCATGTTCTGTGTGTTTATTTGTTTATTTGTGTTTATTTGGTTAATTTTATGCTGGACGCTGGAGGTGACTGATGTTGGTACTTGGATCCCTGATTTTAGTACACTTGCAAAGGAAGAATTTGGCATTGTTCGGTGGCTGGCGGACGAAGGGATGTTAGTCGGTTCCATTACTTTGTGAATTGTTGGTGTGATACGATCACGAGCTAAATCCACTCGTTTGTTTAGGCGACTCTTGAGTTCCTTGTAAACAATGCATCCTCGCCAGTTGGCTGTGTGTTTTTCGCCATAGTTGCTGCATAACTTAATTGAGCTGTCGTTTTTGTTCTTAGGAACAGTACTGTGGGCATCGCTGCAAACGACGCAGATGGATTTTAGGGTGCAGTACGCTTTGGTGTGTCCATATTCTTGGCAGTTGGTGCACTGCACAGGTTGCCTGCGCTTGTGTGGCTCTTCTACGGTTATTCTTCGGTGCAGTAGATACTGTAGCTTATATATAGGATGTACTTCATTTTTGTTGTTTTTCTGACTCGATGGCTCCAGTTCGACTTTAAAGAGTGGCTGCGGCTCTTTGTTCCTGTTGAGAATGTTGATCACCGTTTTGGCGTTGAAGTTCTTCTCCTTTAGTGCCGCGATAATTTCGGATGAGGTCACGGATGACTCTATTCCTTTGATGACAACCTGCAATCCTTTGGCACTTTTCAGCTGGTAGGTATAGTAACTCCTCCCAGCTTCGTCCAGGTACTTGGTCACTGATCGGTGGCTAGACTCATCCTGAGTCTGCACTTTCGTTTATTGTATGTTGCCCTTAGTAAGAGGTATAACATGGAACTTGTTCTCTCCAATAATTGCAACTAGTTTGTTAACCAGCGCATTTGAGGTTTTCTCACGTATATATATTGGTGGCGGCTTTATCTTCTTCTGTTCCTGTTCCTGCACTTCACAGTCATCCAGTAGTGCAAACCTATTTGAACATGAGTCATTGGCAGCGTTGGCGCGATTTATTTTCGGCTGATTACCAGCCTGCTTGTGTTGTGGGCTTAGCTTTCGCTTTATTTGGATGTAGCGATCCAGCCCTGTTTGACAAAGTTTTTTGTTTTGTTTTGGTTCTTGTCCGCTTTCGCTTTCAAGAGTCGGTGTGAGTGCTTTTGCATTCGTTGTTGATGCAGCGGAATTGTACACCGCTGTCGGTATTGAGCATAGAGTTGATGTTGATGTTGTTGCAGTTGTTGTTGCTAAAGGTGCAGATGCAGTAGATATCGTGATTACTGGACTGGTAGTTAAGGAACTTGACACCGTTTGGAATGGGGAGAGCGTGAGAGAGACGCTCTCAGTGCGTTCGGGTTCACTTCGAGCAGTCAGAAGCATTGGTGAGCAAGACCGCGATCGTGTGCATTCTGCAGGTGCTAGGTCATTGACCGGGTGGGTGGTTTGGCACTCGCGGGCGAAATATTTGAACGTATGTACAAGCGAAGGAAAAAAAGGCTGGTGCTGCCAAGTTGTTGTTAGAGTCAGAGTGGGTTAGTGATTTTGAATACCTCAAAGAGAAACTCATAGAAGAATTTGATTGCAGTTGGAATAATGCCAATATATATAAATTGTTGCGTGAATGAAAGAAGAAAAGCTCAGAGTTTTTCCATGAATATAAGCTGAGCATGAAAAAACTAGCGAGTATCGGAAATGTCGAAGATGCTGCCGTGTTGCGTTATATTGTAAACGGTCTTAATATAAAAAGCAAATTTAAATGTGCTATGTATCGTTGTAAGTCGTATAAAGCGGTCAAAGAGGAATACGGAATTTATGAACTAGTTGCGATCAAAACAATTGCTATAAATGGTGTAAGTGTTGAAAGCCTGGTCGACACAGGCTCTGATATAACAATTGTAAACGAGTATGTGCTACAAAAATTTAACAATCTTGAAATGAACAAATGAGAGTCTACGTTGCACGGTTTGGGCAATGCCTCTAGCTGCCAAGTCGTAGGACGAAGGTCCGAATGGTCGAATGTAAGGTGACAACACACAAGAGTACTGCCACTTACCCTCTTTAACACGCAGTTGGGCAGTCGTCGTTGGGCAGTCGTCAGTAGTCAGCAGTCGAGAGTAGTCCAGTCGCGGTCGTTAAATTAGCTGTATTGTAGTAGTCTTTCTACATCATATCATTAACCATTTAACCTACATTTAATATAAATAGACATCATTATAATAATCAATCTTACATGTATATAAGTTGGGGCTTTGGCTTCTTCTTGTTGTCCCTTTCATCAGTGCCGGGGGTAGATCCTTTTCGTTATCTGCCAATATTTCAATTCTGCTAGTCTAAGTCTCAGTTCGCTGACTTATTTTCGTGCAGTGTCGCGGGCGGGGGGGAAAATTCGTTGTTTCGCAACGAAGAGAGAGGCGCCGTTTGGCTTACTCTTGCCCGCGGTAAATATTTTGAAGGATTTTTATTTTGTTAATTTGGTAGCGCTTTACTTTTTTACGATGCCTAAAATAAGCCCGATCTGCCAACTAGTTTGTTTCCAGCAGCTGTTGAAATCAGTCGACCTCAGTAGAACAAGGCAAAAATATATTGGACAGCATCAAATTTTGTGTTTCGAACCAAATTTCGCGTTGCGAATGTTGAAAAAGGCTTATGGTGACTCTATTCTATCGAAAGCATAAGTCTACGACTGGTACAAAGCTTTTAAGGCCGCGAAATTATCGCGGCACTAAAGGAGAAGAACTTCAACGCCAAAACGGTGATCAACATTCTCAACAGGAACAAAGAGCCGCAGCCACTCTTTAAAGTCGAACTGGAGCCATCGAGTCAGAAAAACAACAAAAATGAAGTACATCCTATATATAAGCTACAGTATCTACTGCACCGAAGAATAACCGTAGAAGAGCCACACAAGCGCAGGCAACCTGTGCAGTGCACCAACTGCCAAGAATATGGCCACACCAAAGCGTACTGCACCCTAAAATCCATCTGCGTCGTTTGCAGCGATGCCCACAGGACTGTAAACTGTCCTAAGAATAACAAGTAAGGTAGCAGCAGTCGAGTTTCCCGATTGCAAAATACCCTGTACCCTTAGACATGCTTACAATTTATTTATTTAGTATCAATAAATAAATGAAACAATATTCTATTAGAAAAGAGGACCATAACAATATAAATGTGGTATGATTTTGGTTATGAAAATAAGTTTCGTGTGTCATAAAGCCATACCCATTTCGCTGTCAACGTCGCAGTCGGCGTCGCGCAATGCGTGTTTTGCTGCGCTTCTGCTTCCCTTGCCATAGATTTTGCATGTGGCATAACTTCCGTGTTTCTTATCCGATTTGGTTCAAATTTAAAAATTAGATAGGTTTTATAAGCACCAACGCATATGCCGAATTGCATTGCATTAGGTTTATAATTGTGGGCGTGGCAGCTTTTTGCGGTTTGCGGGGAGCGTGGTCGTGGCAGTTTTTTGCTGTTTGCGGGGGAACGGGGCGTGATATCAAAATAAAAAAAACAAACTTGTACTGCGTATGGTAATTACCTATCCAACGATATATGGCACATGTCTGAGGCTCTTGTAGTTTCAGAGATATAGGCGTTGATACGGACAGACGGACGGACGGACGGACGGACGGACGGACGGACGGACGGACGGACGGATGGACGGACGGACGGACGGACAGACGGACATGGCTATATCGACTCGGCTGTTGATGCTGATCAAGAATATATATACTTTATGGGGTCGAAGATGCTTCCTTCTGTCTGTTACATACATTTGCACCATATTATGATACCCTTTTCACCCATTTTTAATGGGTACAGGGTATAAAAACGACAGCTCAATTAAGTTATGCAGCAACTGTGGCGAAAAACACACAGCCAACTGGCGACGATGCATTGTTTACAAGGAACTCAAGAGTCGCCTAAACAAACGAGTGGATTTAGCTCGTGATCGTATCACACCAACAATTCACAAAGTAATGGAACCGACTAACATCCCTTCGTCTGCCAGCCACCGAACAATGCCAAATTCATCCTTTGCAAGTGTACTAAAATCAGGGATCCAAGTACCAACATCCTTATGCAAATGCTCGTTTCTTCTAAAACAGGATAATGACTCCCTTAATAATCGCTACCTGAAACGCTAATGGCGTTTCGCGGCACAAGCTAGAACTTGCTCAGTTCTTAGCCGACAGAAACATTGACGTTATGCTACTCTCAGAGACTCACCTTACCGAAAAGTACAACTTCCAGATACCAGGATATAAATTTTACTTTACGAATCACCCTGATGACAAGGCCCATGGAGGCACTGGCATTCTAATACGATTGCGAATTAAGCACCACTTCCTTGGCAATTGGCAAGAAGACTGCTTACAATGTACCTCTATAAACCTCCAATGCCATAACGGTGCTCTCACTCTGGCTGCTATCTATTGCCCTCGCTTCACAATCTCTGAGGAAAAATTCACAACACTTTTTGACTCGTTTGGTGAAAGGTTTGTTGCAGCTGGCGATTGGAATGCCAAGCACATGTACTGGGGATCTCGGATAGAGAACCCTAAAGGAAAACAGCTGTACAACGCAATCATCAAACTGCAACGCAAACTAAACTATGTTTCCCCGGGAGAGCCTACATACTGGCCAGCAGATCACATGAAGCTTCCAGATTTGATCGACTTTGCCATCACAAAAAGGATATCCCAATCAATGATTACAGCTGAGGCACTTCCAGAACTCTCATCTGATCACTGTCCGGTGCTATTTCATCTTTTGTACCAGCTACAACACATCGAGCGACCACATAGGCTCACAAGCAACAGGACCAACTGGGCGAGGTACAAAAAATATGTTTGTTCCCACACCGGCCTTTCTAGCCCCCTGGAAACCGAGCAAGACATTGATCAGTTTGCTGATGATATAGAATCAATACTTGTTGCAGCAGCAAAAGCGTCAACTCCACAAGACAATCATGTATGCAGTATAAAGTTTAACAAGACAAGTAGAGATACTGAACTGCTTGTGCTTGAAAAACGACGACTTCGAAGGGAGTGGCAGGAGCACAGATCACCTGGCGCAAAGAGTAGATTAAAAGCAGCTCCTCGCAGACTTACAAACGCGCTTAAGAAAGAAGAAGCGGGCGCACAACTAAGGTACATCGAGAATCTCACACCCACAGGCACAAAGAACTCGTTGTGGAAAAACCACAGGAACCTACAGGCACCAACAGAAACGGTTGTACCTCTCCTTAATTCTACCGGAAACTGGTCTCGCAGTGACACGGACAGAGCAAGAGTCTTCGCTGATCATCTTAAAAAAGTATTTCAACCAAATCCAGCCACTAACTCATTTACTCTCCCGCCTTTAACTGCATCTGACTTAGCACCACAAGATCCGGTAGAATTTCGGCCAAGCGAGATAACGAAAGTCATTAAAGAGCAACTGAAGACTGGAAAATCGCCTGGCTATGACTTAATAACCCCGAAAATGATCATCGAGCATCCAATGTGTGCAGTTCTATGAATCTGCTTGCTCTTCAACGCAATTACTAAAATTGGATACTTCCCTCAAAAGTGGAAGAAATCAGTTATAATAATGATCCCTAAGCCCGGGAAAGACAAAACACAGCCATCATCATACAGGCCAATAAGCTTACTTACTTGTCTCTCCAAGTTATTTGAAAAAGTTCTGCTACTACGCATCAGCCCCCACCTCGAAACACACAACACACTCCCATCGCACCAATTTGGTTTTCGGGCAAAACACGGAGCCATCGAACAGGTTAACCGCATCACAACAGAAATTCGCACTGCCTTTGAACATCGTGAATATTGCACACCTCTATTCTTAGATGTTGCACAAGCATTCGATAAAGTATGGCTGGATGGACTTATGTTTAAAATAATCAAACTGCTGCCTCAAAATATACATAAGCTTCTAAAGTCTTACCTATATAAAAGAGTGTTCGCGGTTAGATGCAGTTCAAGCACTTCAAACGATTATACTATAGAAGCCGGAGTGCCTCAAGGAAGTGTTCTGGGCCCAATTCTATACACCCTATACACGGCGGACATCCCAACAAACTACCAGCTAACGATATCCACATTCGCTGATGACACTGCAATTCTAAGTCGATCCAGATGCCCAGTAAAAGCTACGATGCAACTAGCACGCCATCTAATTTGTGTAGAACATTGGCTTGCAGACTGGCGCATACGAGTAAACGAAGAAAAGTGCAAACAGGTAACATTTACCCTAAACAAACAAAGCTGCCCGCCCTTGGTAATGAACCACACGCGCATCCCACAAGCCGATAACGTAACATACTTAGGTATTCATCTGGACAAGCGGCTCACCTGGCGGAAACACATAGAGGCCAAGACGACGCACCTCAGACTAAAAGCAAAGGATCTACACTGGCTTATAAACGTTCGCTCTCCCCTAAGCTTGGAGTACAAAGTCCTCTTATATAACTCCGTTTTAAAACCCATATGGACCTATGGCTCCGAGCTATGGGGCAACGCATCGAGAAGCAACATCGACATAGTACAGCGAGCACAGTCTAGGATTCTGAGAATCATTACTGGAGCTCCATGGTATCTTCGCCCATTCGAGAATATACACAGAGACTTGCAAATAAAACTTGTCATTGAGACAATTGCAGAGAAAAAAGTTAAATACACTGAAAAACTAGCCTCACATCCAAATCCTCTTGCAAGAAAAGTTATTCGAGTATGCAGCCAAAGCCGACTGCACCGGAACGACCAACCAGCCCAGCGTTAAATTTGTTAGGCCACGCAGCACGAATCATTTCATAAAATGATATGTAGTCAGTTTAGAATAAGATTTGAAAACTTATTGTTAGTCTCTTAAGTAAAAGGGAAGATTCAATAATAAGCAAAACATTGAAAAAAAAAAAAAAAAAAAGGATGGTCGAGAAACCGTCGAAGACATGCCTCATTTCGGCCGTCCTTCGACGTCTAACACTGACGATAACATAAAAAAAGTGAAGCAAATCGTGCTCGAAAATCGTCATGCTAGTGTTAGAGAGATAGCACATAAGCTAAACTTTAGCCGTGAAACAGCTCGTATGATTTTGACGGATAATTTTGGCATGAGACGCGTCAATGCTAGGCTTGTTCCAAAAGAACTGACGCGCCATCGCATCGAACTGTACTTGTGAACGATTTTAAGACCAAAAACTGATTCAGTACTTAGATGTTGATCGACCACCGTCCCCATCGGATTTGTCCCCATGTGACTTTATTTTGTTTCCAAAACTCAAGTTACCACTCCGAGGGACTCGTTTCGATTTGATAGAGGCCGTAAAAGAAAATTCCCAGAGGGAAATAAAGGCGATCCCGGACAGCGACTACAAGGCATGTTTTGATGACTGGAAAAAGAGTTGGCATATGTGTATCGCTTCAGAAGGAGCATATTTTGAAGGCGATAAAATAAATATTAATGAAAATTAAAAATTTTGCATTTTAGTCACAATTTTCCGGAAACTTTATGGTTTAGGATATACTTGTACAAAAGAAAGGAATTTGCACAACTATTTTAATAAGCAATTATACATCGCATTCACCATCTTTTCTTGGTAAATTGTAGGTAATTGTTCACTTTTTATTTATTAAATTAAATACACTATTACTCTAATTAAATACTAAATTAATACATTACAATGTCCTGAAGGCTTTATCTGCTCTGGCAATTAATATTTTAAATAAATAATTTTAATAAATTTTTAATAATATTTATAATAATTGTCCGTGCTATCAAATCTTGCAAAAAGGCGATTTCCGCATCTGAGCCTGGCGTCGCCTACTGGCTGGCTAAAAACGTTGCGCCGGTTTCACTACCTCAGTTTTATACGGATGCCATTTCCCATAGTGATGGCTTGCACTTTTTTTGTAGTGCCGTTTTTTTTTTTTTTTTTTTTTTTGGTGAAAATTTTAATTATTTGAGTTAACATGTTTACTGTTACTTATGTGACAGCCTTACAGGTTGTACATAAAAATTGATTACTCAAATGTAAAGGGATGGCTTTTCCGAGTGGTGGAGTAATGTTTTATTGGAATGAATAAGAGGATAACATTAAGAAACTAATTTAATTCTGATTGTACAAAACTTGGCGTGCTCTCCGTTTGCTCGTGCTTTTCGATCTCTTCTCTTCTTCTTATATATATCGGTATCAATAGAATACCGAGTAACTATCGCTTATATCGGTTCCTGCATAAATATTCTTCCTTGGCTCTTGGTGTTCTCACAGCGTTGAGTATTTGCTTCACATTGTTTGATTTACAATATTTCTCAAAATCTTTTGAGGTGAATGCGGTCCCTCGATCGGTAACGATACGATCTGGCATTCCAACGTAGCTTGTGACTTCTTTCAGGGCATCTAGGACGTGCTTTGTTGCTGTACTTTTCATTGCTCGAACTATGGTGAACTTCGTTAAGGCGTCGACAAGGACTAGAATATGTTCATTTCGCTTTGAACTCTTCGGAAACGGTCCCAGGTGATCCATGTGAACGGTTGAAAAGGGTATCGGCTTGATGTCATCGTAATGATACTGACCTTCTTGGCGTCCTCCTGGCGCTTTATACATTGCGCAGCCGACACAGGACTTAATGTAGCCTTTTACAAAATTACGCATTCGGGGAAACCAAAACAGATTCAAAATCCGACTGATGGTTTTATCTGTGCTTATGTGTCCGGCTTTGTCGTGACATTCGAGGAGAATATGGAATCTCAGCTGCTTCGGCACAACCCATAGCATCTTGCTGTTATATTTTCGAAACAGGTGATCTTGCTCAATCACGTACTCTTCGTTTTCAGATTTCTTCTCGGCTTTCATATTCGCAACAATTTTCTGGATTTTCTCGTCTTGTAATTGTATGGCAAACAACCAGTCAGCTTCATCAATGATTGTTTTAGAGATCTTCAGGGATGCTGTCTCCATCTCATGTTCTTTTTCAACTGGCGCTCTACTTAGCGCGTCAACGTGGCACATCCGTGTTCCTGCTCGATGCACAATATCGATGTCAAACTCTTGGATTCGTAACCACCATCTTGCAATTCTTGGTATCAGCTCTCGTTTTGTCACTGCTGTTTTCAAAGCGTTACAATCAGTGATAACCTTAACCATTTTTCCATAAATGTAGTATTTGAATCGTTCTAATGACTCGACGACGGCTAAAGCTTCTAGCTCGTAACTATGGTAGTTTTTCTCTGGGTTGGAAGTGGCTCGACTATAGTATGCGATTGGCTTCAGTTGATCTTCATCTTTCTGCATCAAAACTCCCGCTTACCCAACGGCACTTGCATCCGTATGTACTTCATGTTCGGCATCTAGGCGGTAGCTAGTCACAACAGGCTTTGACGTAAGGCATAACTTTAACTTTTTAAAAGCATCGTCTTGTGGCTGTTCCCATTTGAAGTTTTGGTCCTTGCGCAAAAGAATTCGCAATGGCTCTGATATTATTGCATATTATTGCATCCGGGTACGAATTTCAATGTTCAAAATTACAAATTCTGCAATGGCTTTAGTTTTGACTTCTCCGTGGCTGATTCCATCTGTGTGTATTTGGTGACCTAGAAATGTGATTGACTGTTTGTACAACTCACACTTATCTCGATTCAAAGTTAATCCGCAGTCTCGTAACACTTGTAAAATTCTCTCAAGTTTTTCATACATTTCATTAAACGTTTGGCTGCCAATGAGGATATCGTCCATGTAATGCATCATGTCACCTTTCTTCACACGCTTTTGCAACTCTGCCATGAGTCGATTGAATGCAGCAGGTGCATTCTTCAGCCCAAACAGAAGACGTTTAAACTCAAACAATCCATCCGTGGTGATAAATGCAGTGAACTTTCTGCTTTCTGGATCCATTTTGACCTGATAATAGCCGCTATTAAAGTCAAGGGATGAAAAATATGCGAAGCGCTTCGCTTCCTGCAGCCTTTCCTCAATATTTGGTACTGGGAAGTTTTCCTTTCTGATGAGCTTGTTCAGGCGGCAGTAATCGATGCAAAGTCGATCACTACCGTTCGGCTTCTTGATGAGCACCACTAGGCTGGCGTACTCTGACGTGGACAGAGTAATAATGTCTCGTTCCAATAGTTCGTCGAGCATCTTGGCGACAACTTCCTTCTTTGGCTCGGAAACTCGATATGGCGCTTGGGAGACTACTTGGCCATTTTCAACAACAATTTGTGCCTGGACGACGTTTGTCTTGCCTAGGCCTTCCAATCCTGTGGAGAAAACGTCGGCAAACTTCTCGAACAGACTGCATACTTTGCTCCTTTCTTCTGTGTTCTGAAAATAAACAAGAAGGTTTTTAAAAATACTCTCGGTTGAACTTGTTACCGGCTGATGAACTGCTCTCTTGACTTCTGTCTCGCTTGGTTCGCATTTCAATAATAACTCGGCGCATGTAATGACATCTTGTCCCAACAACATATCTTCCTGCAACAGATTGTCGTCTGCGATGTAAACTTTGGCTGTAACCATTTTTCCAGCGATTTCGATGTCCACAACCATAGCTTTGGTAAGGATACGTGAGCATCCACATATGCCCACGATTTTCAGGTAGCACTTCTGTCGATCTGCGTCGATCTCGTCCGCAATTGATTGGCGAATTAAACTGGCTTGGCTTCCAGTGTCAATGAAAGCGGTATAATCTTTCGTGTTGATGTAGATTTTTCTTGTAAACAGCATGTCCTGATTGGATGCGCCCAAACGCATCACCTGTGCGGCTTGGCAAATCTCATCTGTGGCATGAAACTTATTACATTTGGAGCAACGCGTCTTCTTCCTTTCCTTTGGGCATGAATTTGCAAAATGCCCGACATCTCCGCAATTAAATCATGCTTTAGGTTCTCTTGGCATTGGTTGCTTCATCTCATTTTCCAGCTTTACCTCAAAACTACTGGATTTGGGTACGAACTCTTTCTTGTTGGCATTGGGCTTGCCTCTATTTATAAAATATGACTCGGCAGCGTCGCGAAACTCCTTCATAGTCGAAAACCGAATGGCTGCAATACTGTTTTGCAACTCTTTGTGCTGTAGGCCCGCTCGAACATATCGGATGACTGCTGCTTCACTAAGCTTGAATCGCACTCCAAGTGCTGACATACGGAAACAATACTCCTTTACGGTTTCCTTCGATCGTCTGGTTGCATTCGCCATGTTGAAATGAATTTCTGCCTCGTCCGGCTCTGATCCGAATTCTTCTCGCATTGCTGCTGCAGAACTGTTCCATGTTGTGTGTAGAACAAGCGAAGAATCAAGCCACATTTTGGCGGGACCCTTCAGCTTTGTGTATATGGCAAGAAGTACAAATTTTTCGTCCCATTGATACGCATCTACCACTTTGTTGACACGATCGATGAACTGGTTCACTGAGATCGAATTATCATCTCTGGGGTCATAGTCTGGTAAGGTATCCGCAATTTCCTTAACTGACGCTTGTCTACCATGGCTGATCGCCGCTTGATCTCCAGGGTTACGGTAAATAAACTCATCTATATCAATCTGATCTTCACGTTGACGCTGCTGCTGTTGTTGATTAGCTGCTGGCATTTTGTTGACAAACTGGCCCATCAGGCTTGTCAGTGTCGTCATCTGTTCTTGTAGCTGTGCAATCGCAGCCGCCTGTGCTGCGAATGATTCCTCATTTTGGCTCATAATTCCAGCTGCTTGTGTCAAATCCACGTCTTCTGATTTTCCACTGAATCGTGTTCCACTAGTCTCTGAACTAGTTCCGCTCTGGAGCCTGCAACTCCCAAGTTTCTCTCTCTCAGCAGATACCGCAACTGGTCTGCCTTTAGCTCCGATATGTTGACCATCTTCTCCAAAAATGATCGCCACTCTTCGAAAACCTTGCCTGGTTTCCTATGTACGCACAACCACAATCGTTTGCACGCACAATCTTGCACCCACGAGCACCTCTGTATGCCCGTCTGCAAGCGAGATCGCTATTTCACCACAATTCTCGTGAATTTCACAACGCCGCTTCACATACACACAAGCTTTTTGCATGTACACCTCCAGATTCCTAAGTAGTCCGCTTTGAATCCATCAGCCACGTAGAAAAGGATGCCTTATCCGTAATTTGTAATTTCTGTCGCCTAGACCTTTGGGAACACCTATCCCATTACAAACTTCCCACGCCGACGATTCCTCTGCCGCTTCTGCTTTTTCGTGTATCTCTGTTACTGCCTCATAAACATTGCCAACTCGAATTATCCCACTTCTGAACTGTAAGGGGATGGCTTTTCCGAGTGGTGGAGTAATGTTTTATTGGAATGAATAAGAGGATAACATTAAGAAACTAATTTAATTCTGATTGTACAAAACTTGGCGTGCTCTCCGTTCGCTCGTGCCTTTCGATCTCTTCTCTTCTTCTTATATATATCGGTATAGATAGAATACCGAGTAACTATCGCTTATATCGGTTTCTGCATAAATATTCTTCCTTGCCAAGAACCTGCTCGTTACACAAAGATATGTCAATAAATACTGCACATCTAGTAAATTACTATTAACATTTACATTACATTTTACAATTATATTATTTTACAATACACATTTTTTTTTTTTAGAAAAATCTGGAATGAAGATCTTGGGGGTAATAATTCTTCAGTCTTCTTTTTCGTGGGAGGTAGGTAAGCCTTCTCGCCAATGTGTTGGGGTGGACGCCAAGACGTCTTAAGTATCTTTCCGCGTGTGTCCTGCATACATCGCCTATCTTGGTTATGTTAAGGTCCCTCTCTATGTCTTTTGTTCTCATGTACCAGGGGGCGTTACAAATAGATCTGATTATCTTGCTTTGCGCAACTTCCATACCATACTTCCAAATTGGGCTCAAAATGCATTTATAGAGGCGGAAGGAGCCATGACATTTTTGTATTCTTTAAAAGCACAGCTTGTTTAATCATAGATGTGTGCCTTTGGAA
Organism: Drosophila ercepeae; assembly: GCA_018150545.1. NCBI lineage: Eukaryota > Metazoa > Arthropoda > Insecta > Diptera > Drosophilidae > Drosophila > Drosophila ercepeae. Next base: position 215,328 of record JAECWL010000182.1, on the reverse strand, counting down.
CGTTAATCCTCTGTCCAAAATCACACCAAGGTTTTTGTAATGGGTCTTGTGTTGAAGTGTGGAGCCAAGAATTGTAATTCCTGGAGTGCCGTGTTGTTCGGAGCGAGAAAGAAAACTTTCGAAGAATAGTGGCTCATTATAGTTTCCGCACAATCAACGGTAATCTCTGTGCGCTTGATTATCATTTTAGCCGTTATGCCGCTACCACTTCTATCGCTATCTACCCCAAGACAGTAGTGAAGTTGTAAATAACAATCGGGCTATCGAATTTAACGCAACAAAGCTTGTGCGATTTGTCCCCCATGGCATCAAGTGATACCACGGACCTCTGACAATCCTGTCATAGTGAAACTTCCAAAAGTTAAAGTCACTGACCAGTCAGCTTCTTATTCAGGAAACTTGCAACACATTTTATTCTTAAATATCAGAGTACTAGACAGATACTTAGTTAGCTCCCTAAACTTTTTACCGATACTTCTTCATTTAAACTTCATATTAATGTATTTACAGAATCCTGTTTAAAGCCGGAGACATTAAGCTCCGAAGACTGGACCGACCTCTGCGTAGGAGAAGAGTCCTTATCTCTGTGGATTCCGATTTCGCTTCTGGTGTGCTGAACTTACCAAATTCTGGTCATTTTGACCAGCAACCTGCTTCTGACTTTAATCCACCAGAACATCCTTGCTAAATTTTTTTTTTATAAATTTTTCAAGTCGGTTCCTATAGCTGTGTTTGGCTTATCTGATCCTGATGGAATCACCCATTCCAGAGCTTTGCTTCTTCGTATTTTTACTCAATTCGGTGTCAACTTTCTGCGTTCAGCGTTCCGAACTTCTTCGTTGAGTCTTGCCAACTACATTTTTTAGGGCTGGAAACAAAGTAGTGCGAGGCCACCTTTTTAAATTCTGAAGGTTTAGAATAAGGTATAAAATATAATTTTACCTCGCTATATACTCACACTGGAAACTCCAAGCATATCAGAACATTTAAATTTGGCAAAAAGACCAAAAAATTAAAAAATAGCACGCTTGTACTTAGATCTGTACAAATATATAGCGTTACATTACACATTGCTCTCAATCCCAAACCAAATTCAACAATCAATTTGATAAATCGGCTTGTAAAAATCGGCTTACAGTAGAAAATTCAAATCAAAACAGATGAATGATGAACTTGTAAAAATGTATGGTTTCCAAACATTAAACAAATACCAAATTATTAATTGAAACAGTACAACAAAAAATTAATACACACTTTCTTGACGAAAGCACTTCTTAAATGGACAGCCCTAAGCCGCTAATTGTCCAAATACTGTGGTCATTTGTGGACAAGCAAACATTTTTGCGATGGCAATTTTTGATCGATAAATACCGAATACTAAAAATACTGAAGGAAAGGGGAAATTGGGGGTATTATTAGGTCAAGTAAAAATTTCGTTCGGTTTTTTATTGATTTTTCAAAAGACGATAACTAATCGGGAATTTGTTTGCCATGGACAGGAAAAGATGGAAATCACGTGATGCCAGGTCCGGACTATAAGGTAGGCGCAAAAGGACCTACCATCCGAACTCCCGGAGCATCTGGCGCGTCCCCAAAGACGTGTGTGGCATGGCGTTGTCCTGATGGAACACAATTCGGCCTCTGTTGATCAAAGATGCCCTCTTCTGAATGAGTGCTGCCTTCAAGCGGTCAAATAGAGGGCCGAATTGAGCGTTAGATCATAGGGAAGCAGCTCGTAGAAGATGATTCCTTGCCAATCCCACCAGCACACACAGCAAAACCTTCCTGGCCGTCAATCCGGTCTTGGCCACCGTCTGGGCTGCTTCCCCGAGCTTTGACTACAACCGTTTGCTCTCAATGTTGTCGTAAGTGACCTACTTTCCATCGCCAGTCCCAATCCGCTTCAGAAACGGGTCGATTGTGTTGCGATTCAGCAGCGATTCGCAGATGGAAATTCGGTCCATCATTTTTTTTTGCGTTAGTACGTGTGGCACCCAAACATTGAGCTTCTTTTTGAATCCAAGGTTATGCAAATGGTTCCAAACGGTTCTCTGGGTTTTTTTTTTTTTTTTTAATATTAAGCGTTGAAACCATACATTCTAAATAGCATCTTAACAACACATATAATAAAACAAATATTAAAGAAGCAAACCTCCCACGAGGATTACTAACAGGTGGTGGGAGGGCTGGACAATTAATGAATCGTCTTGCTGAATCCCAGTCTTTTCAGTCGCCCTAACGGCCTAGCTGGTAGCGGTGTCTAACAAGTCGATCGTTGTATCTGCTGGAATGTCTACAGATCTGTTCTTCCACAGTGTGTAGATTGAGATCACGGTGGAGTGTGGGGCCACGCACGTACCAAGGGCAGTTAGTTATCTGCCGCAAGGTTCGGATCTGCATTACTTGTATCCGCTTGTAGTTTGATTTGGCAGCAATCCCCCAGATTTGCACTCCGTACAGCCAAATTGGACCTATACAATACGCGTATACAACTCTTTTGGCTCTAAGCGACATAGTGCTTCTTTTGTTAATCAACCATCGTAGTTGCTGCATTCTTTGGCCACACCTTTTGGTTATTGTTTTTAGGTGAGGCCCAAAAGTAAGGCGCTTAAGCCTCTCCCACACCTTAGAAATTGAGGGCAGCAGACTTATTGGCCGGTATGACTCCCGGTCCTCTTCCGGTTTGCCTGGCTTGTGAATCATATGGATAGCTGCCATCTTCCATTGCCTTGGGAAAAACTGCACCCGTAGCATAGCGTTAAAGATCGAGCATAAGTAAATAATTGCTCGAATTGATAGAGCTTTAAGTGTCGCATAGCAAATCCTGTCGATGCCAGAAGCCTTGTTCTTTGGTAAGGATTTTATGACATCTACTATCTCCTCGACCCTAGCTGGCGTAATGGGTAAAGCCATTTGCAGCGGTGTCTGTAGGCTGTCATTTGTTTCACTGACCTCTTCCGCAGTAGCAAAATTGTACGGTATGAATCGTATTTGCAGATGTTGAGCAAATGCGTTTGCCTGTTCTTCCTCATTCCTAGCAAGATTACCTCCAGGGCATAGGACAGGTACCTGCCTAAAGGGATGTCGTTTAAGAGAATTAGTGCATTTCCAGAGTAAATAATTAGCATCCACAGTATAGTCCAGCGACGTAAACTTTTGTTCAAAAAATTCGCTTCTAAGTCGTCTTAGTAAGTTTTTTAGCTGATTTGCTGCCCGGTTCCAAAGAAGTCGATCCCATGGGTCTTGAGATCGAATCGCTCGTCTTCGTAGACGCCTTTTTGTTACAATTAGCCTCTGGCCGCCCTTGTGAGTATGATGCCATATCTAATCGGTTCTGTCGGATAATCAGGAATAGTTGAATCAGCAGCTGCTGTGTAGATTTGCTCAGTAAAAGTGTCCATGGCCATTTCAATATCTTCCCCAGAATTAATCGTAGTATCTAATTGAATGGAGCTCTCCAAAAGCTGTTTAAAAGCTGTAATGTTGGTACGCTTGGTAACTAGCCGAGGAGATGGACGCTTGGTAACTCCAGCCGTTTGTACCGTGACGACTAGAGCCAAATGGTCAGAGTCGAGATCCCAATTAGCGCTTATGCTTGTACGAGAGTCCGGTATTCCGTGATGCAATGCAAAATCAATGCAGGTGGGCGTATGACTTGACACATATGGGTACCTTGTAGGTGATCCTGTAGCAAGAATATTAGCCCCACAGCTAGAAATGGCTTCGGCTAGTTCTCGCCCCCTGGGTGAGTTGTATCTATCACCCCACAGCCAGTGTCGCGCATTCCAGTCACACCCTACAAAGTATCTTTGTCCGCAGGCACGGAGTAGATTAGTGAAATGTCTTTCTTCTATTCGGTTTCTTGGAGGGCAGTAAATGGCACTGAACTCCATGTCACCAAGACCAGTTGTCACCTTAACTGATGACATCTGTATGGTTTGCGTTTCAGTGACCCTTAATGGATAAGAACCATAAGGTGGTTTATTGCGAGGCCGAAACGTTGTCATAAGACTGGTTGGCTTGTTTATTTTGCTTTTGCTGTTCCTGTTGTTGCTGTTAAAGCCACATTAGAAATTGCTGTTGCTGCTGTTGTTGGAGCTGTTGTTGCCATTGCTGAAATTGTTGTTGTTGTTGGTCCAGATGCGATTGTACATCAAGAAATCTGTGATGTTGATTACTGTCTTCTCGTTGTTGCAGTAAATGTTGCGTCTGTATAATATCTAGCTGTTGGGTTATATGTTGTTGCTTTGGCCGCTGCTGTAGTAATTGCGGTTGTTGAAAATTGTGACGCAATGGTGATTGTCTAGCGTTCATGTTACGGCCCGTTTGCAAGGTAGGCAACTTTGGCGGGTCTATACCATTTGTAGTGGGATAAGAATTGTCTACATGGGACATTACAGAGAAGCGATTCGACCTGGTTGCATTTTTCGCGCTTTTGGTAGTTCCCATTGACAGGCAAAGATAGTTTTGGTACCATTCACAACCTTTATAGCTGGCTATGTGGTCTCCTCCACAGTGGATGCAGGATGGCTGCGCTTCGGGGGAGCGTCGACATTGTGTAGTGGCATGATCTTCCCCACACCTGGCGCAATTTGGGTGCCGGCGGCAGTATTTGGCAGTGTGGCCGTACCGCTGGCACCGTTTGCACTGTGCGACGTCTATGGCTTTTCTCATTCGCTCCACCCTCACCTTTGTCTGCGGAGGATTGTGATTTTGAAGACGTCATTTATCGTAGCGCACGGTTTGATGTTGATAAAGAAGAGATTTAGCATCTCTTCCCTGTTAGCCCTGGATGCAGGATTATGAATGTGGAGTACCTCAAAGCCGTACTTTTGCAGACTATCTTTGATATCCTTGTTTAGAGTGCTGTGGTGTAGGCCCTTGACAACAATTCGATGTGGGTAATCTTTAGTTCCTTAGAAATTAGCTGAGTGCTCACATGACGGTCTGTTTCCACTATTTCCATGATTTAATCGCAATTTTCGACGACAGGCCTCCCGACGCGTAGTGCATCTTTGACATCGAAGTTACCAGAACGGAACCTAGCAAATCACTTTTGTGCTACACGTTCATTTACAGTATCGGGCCCATAAACTAAATTAATTTTTTCAGACGCTTTGGCTGCTTTTTCGCCTTGATAGAAGAAAAATTGTAAAATATAGCGAATTTTCTCTTTGCTGGTGTCCATCTTTGATGAGCGCTCACAACGTACTGAATCAATCAATCGAAATACTGTCAAAGACAAACTTTAAGAGCGAACAAACACGTTTTCAGCGTATAGTATGATATGATGCGACACGTAACTCTAGTACCAAGAAAAATATCGCCATCTCTTAGATAAAAACCGAACGAACTTTTTACTTGACCTAATAATTCAGATGAAAGTTCAGATGAACTTTCCGCCCCTTGCAATAAGCTTTTAATGTTGATGGCTTTGGAAGGGGGCATCAAATGATCAGCAGCTGCAGGAACCGGACAAGGACCCATCCGAACACGGTGTGCTGGGCCAAGGGAGCTTTCTGTTTACCAAGGAATACACCGGGTAGGAGGATTTTGCATTAGACGTCGGCACCGAATACTCGGTACTTGGGGCGGCAGGAATAGCGGCCCTTGGCTTTTTATCCGTCGTCCTTTGCCGTGGGGTCTTCTCATTTTTCGTTCCGCAGTCTTTCATTGATTGGTCATATGAGTTGTGTGGTCAGAGCTCTCGTACTATTCTTAAACTTTTAGGTCCTTGGCACCACAGCTTTCTATCCCGGAAGTCGTCTGCTTCTTGGCTTGCAATGTCGGCAGGATTGAACTCGGAACTTTCATGCTGCCAAGCCCCTTCAACTGGGCTTTGGGAGATCTTGGCAACTCTATTAGCGACGAGTGTCGTTCAAGAGCATGAAGTTTTTTGAGCCACGAAAAACCAATCATGATATCATTTCACAAATAGACATCGTAGAACTTCAGAAGGGAAGGAATCTGTGATTTGCATAATTCTACGAGCTGCACGGTGCCACAGAGCTCTAAGCGAGGTAGAGACACTGTGTTGATGGGCGCAACTATGGTCTTCACGCCAAGGGGATTAGGATGAAATATAATTATTACATTCTACGAATTACGCATATGGGATGCGCTGCTGAACCCACTGGATGGACGCCATTGGACAGAATTGTACCCATCTGCGGATACGATTGTCGCTTAGGAGATCACGATCTTTTTAAAAACCCCACCATTTGTCTTCGAGACACCTTGGCAAGGATTAGTTTCCGCTAAGCTCTTTCAACCAGATTTCTTCCCAAAAATTTTTGGGCACGGACAAAATACAGTACTTCTCGCTTGGAGATGGAAAGTTAGGAGTCTACCTTGTATGGTGAAAAAAAAAATTAACCGGTCGGCTTGCCATCGGACACCCACTGTTGTAGCGACGTTAGTTTCCTCCAGTCCAGGAATTCAACATGAAGTTTATGCCCCTTTGGAATGCCGACTTAAACCTTTTTGTTGGACGTCCACTTTCGCAACGGGAAACCGGCAGTCTCTGAACCCAGACACAACTCGTTGATTGCCAAATTAAGATCTTCCATAGTATGCGCACATGCAAAAACGTCATCAATGTACATGTGGTCCTTAAGGATTCGACTATCTAATGGGTATTGCTTAAGAAGGTCGTGTGAAAGGAGTTTGGGTTTTGGCTGCCCAAAAAAGGTGGGCAGTTAACTCCAAAAGTGATTGTTTGAGAGAGTGCTATAAATCAGAGCTCGCAAATAACAGTTGACCGTTTCTTGCAGTCACCAAATAACAGCACACCACTTGCGCAAAAAGTCAGACAAGAGCCGTTCACCAGTGTCTCTTGAACGAACGGTCTGTGCTCAACCAAAAACCATTTTCGTGTTTCCCTTTTGTTCTGCTCATTCACTGACCGTTTTGCAACGATCGAAGAAACTAAAAGTCTTTTGCATTTGTATAAGTGTGTGTATGTGCGAATGATTAGTCTATTTGTATATAAATCACATTTGTCCAAATCTATGCTGACATAGAAAATTTCGACCTTATACATGGACGTTTGCCACTAAATGCGAACATTTTGCAATATTTCAGCGATATTAAGCTGCAGTCGCCACACCTGAATGCGCTCGCACATGTTGTACTGGCTACACCGGCGACTCAGGTGTCTGTTGAGAGGGCCTTTTCAGCGCTTCAATACATTTTAGGCGAGTGACGAAGCTCTTTAAGTGCAGAAAATATTAATTCGCTACTAGTTGTAAAGCTTAATGCTGAATAAGTAATAAATCTAATGTTTACATCTAATAAATACATATGTTAAAATTGTTGCTAAGCTTCGTTTAAAAGGCACTGAAATCAAAAGACCGTTTACGATGAGCCTTTCGTTTTTTCGCTCATCTGCTGACCCTCAATGAGCAAGCGTTCAGTTGGATTGCTCTCTCTGAGTTGTAGTTCAGTGAGCATATCAAGAACCACACAACTGAGAGCAGTTAGCCGAAAACCAAAACACAGAGAAACGAAAAGTTCTGTTCAGAGCGAGAGCAGAGTGCATCGTGTTTTTCGGTTGAGTTAGAGAGCAGACCGCAAATCGAAAAACGGTCAACTGTTATTTGCGAGCTCTGCTATAAATGAAAGGGAGAATATCTGCACCAGTAAGCACATCAATCTGCCAACCCCCATAAAAGAGCGGATTAAGAGCAGCGACTTGATCTTTAACGTTCTGATAAGGAGGTTAATTAAGGTATTTATTAAAGCACGCGCCTTATAGCTTGGTCCATGATGACAGAGGTTGATAACTGCGGTTCCTAAGAGAACACTTTGAGTGCTGGATTGAAAGCTTGACATTAACCTTGTTTTTAGGATTTTTTAAGATTTGAAAGCACCTCTTTTTTTTGGAGGCAAAGAACATGTGCAACGCCGGTACAAAGAGCAACTATCAAAATCGAGTATAAAAAATTTATTACGCATCCAAGTCTAAAAACACCGACTTACACTGTTTTACCTATAACGAGCCAAAAGGAAGCTTGGTCCTAAACGCACAGAAAAGAATTAGGACAGTTTTTTGTTTGTTTTTTTTTTTAATAATTTAACAATTTAACAATGATCTGCTCAATACAACATAACTTTTCTTCTAGGAATTCCAAAATTTTAGATTTGTTAATATTAAGGTTAATATTAAGGAGTTAAGGGGATAAAATATGGAATGAGAGGTTATAGTTTTTACATATAGTGCGAAAGGGATCGTGTTCAACGAAATTGGATCTGCACCTATTCGCAGCCATAGTGGTCGGAAAGACCCAGTTTTCTCATTAGGGATGCAAAAAGATAGTTGGTTTAAACGGTGTTTGGAATCAACCATACCGTGGATAAGCATTTATTGAAGCATGACCCACCACAGGTTTGGCGCTCCTTCAGGGGAGGTAGCTTCAACAATTTAAGAATCCCAGCTTAAATTTTTCAGTGCAAATAAGAGTAACTGCTTTTGCACAGACTCACTGCTATTTTGGTGAGAAGAGTATTTTGGATTCCAAACGCACAAGCAGTATTCAAGGATAGGACGAACTAGGGTGATATATAAGGATTTGGTGGTGAAAGGATCGTTGCTATCATTAAATATTAGTTTATGGTCAAAAAGAACACCAAGGTCAATGATTTTGGCAACACAATCCACGACGAGATTTCCAAAAGAGTATGAGACAATATGAGGTAAGCTTCGATGAAACTTCACAAGTTTGCATTTTGAGCAGTTAAGGAAGATAAGGTTGCTTGAGCACCACGAATAGGGCTCATTGAGGTCCACTTATAGATATCTGTCAAGAAAATTATCTGAGAACGAGAAGCGTAACTGATGTTGTCAGTATACTTAAAAATGGAGGTGTAGCTTATGATATTTTGTAAGATCGTTAACAAATATAAATTATAAATTAATAAATACCCCTGTATAAATAGAAGTGGTCCTAGATGAATACCCAGCGGGACACCCGATGAGACATGGATGACCTTCGATCTAAGCATGTTTGGTGGAAAACCAATGAGCGAGAGTTTCCGTAGCAGTAGCTGATGATTAACTGAATCGAATGCTTTGTTAGAGTCAGAGTAGAAAATTCTAATAGTTGCTATCGAGCAAAGCTTCACGAAACCATGTAATAATGGGAAGGTTATGCTTTTGCATGCATGTGGCAGCTGCGATGGAATAAGTGTTATAAGAAGCTTGGGAATCGCAGATAGCTTAGCAATGCCCCGGTAGTTCTCAATGGAAGCCTCATGGTTAAAGGTTAAAGATTTGTACAAAATTCTATTAGAACAAGTAAGGTAGCAGCAGTCGAGTTTCCCGATTGCAAAATACCCTGTACCCTTAGACATGCTTCCAACTTATTTATTTAGTATCAATAAATAAATGAAACAATATTCTATTAGAAAAGAGTACCATAACAATATAAATTTGGTATGATTTTGGTTATGAAAATAAGTTTCGTGTGTCATAAAGCCATACACATTTGGCTGTCAACGTCGCAGTCGGCGTCGCGCAATGTGTGTTTTGCTGCGCTTCTGCTTCCCTTGCATTAGATTTTGCATGTGGCATAGCTTCCGTGTTTCTTATCCGATTTGGTTCAAATTAGATAAGCGTTTATAAGCACCAACGCATATGCCGAATTGCAAAGCATTAGGTTAATAATTGTGGGCGTATGGTAATTACCTATTCAACGATATATGGCACATGTCTGTAGCTCTTGTAGTTTCTGAGATCTAGGCGTTGATACGGACAGACGGACAGACGGACATGGCTATATCGACTCGGCTCTTGATGCTGATCAAGAATATATATACTTTAGGGGGTCTTCTTCTGCCTGTTACATACATTTGCACCATATTATGATACCCTTTTCACCCATTTTTAATGGGTACAGGGTATAAAAATGTGTTTAACCGAAAATTATAAAAATGTTTGTAGATCCGTGTTATTAATGAATGAATTAATAACTAATAACATTAATTAATAGCATTTTAAGTCTATAACATTTAATTGGGAAGATCCGCTCGATTACTCATTGTCTTTTGTGTTATATGTTATTTGGCTTGCTCATATTTTAATTTTTTTGTTCTTTTTCAGGTGATATTGTAAAAAGAGCTGAGGATGAACACATTTCTATTGTTCAATCAATTTTAGATAAATGCATGAGAAAGGATACGTTGTTAAATGAACTTTACCTACAAATTATAAAACAGACTACAGATCACCCAGATGCTAATTCCAGAATCAATCTAAAAAATTGGGCACTTCTTTGTGTTTTATGTAGTGTTATTTTACCATCCATGAAATACATCCGAAAATATCTTATGGCACATCTTAAGCGGTGCGCCAGTGATTACATGTCTGAAGAAGGAAAATACGCCAGATTTGCAGAGGCTGTAAGTATTTAAATGCTATTATATATATATATTATATATATATTATATTTATATCGCCCCTTTTTGAGAAATGATTGTAACCGACAAATAGAACATTTCTCAGTGGACAGTACTTTTTATTATTTTCAAATTAAATGGAAAAAAACTAAGTTGAATACCTGGTTTATTTTACTATAAATAACTTTAACAAGAAATGAAAGCTAACTTAGAATGAAGCCGAAGTTCTCCCACTGCATAACGTACAGTCTCCCTCCCGCCCAACCGATCAAGGGGCTCTGGCGTTTTCGATCAAGAAGTGTAATGCATTTGTTGCTCTGAAAGGTAGGTGAGAATTGAGGATTAGATAGAAGTGGAAGTGCAGAGTGAAGTAATCTTCTTCTTCTATATCATCTTCTACATATACCAAAAAGGTCGGGTTTTCCTTCCTGACGCCCTTACTCCAGAATGCATCAACCGATTTCCACGTTTTTGTATTCGTTGGAAAGCTTTCGGTCTCCGTGAGGTTTATAGCAAAGAAAATTCAGGAAAAATTTCAACAGAAAAGGTCAATTGGTAACCATCAAATCAATAACGTCTATTGTGCAAATTTTTATTCAATTTCAACAGCATATATTATGGGGATCGTGCATTTGTGGTTAAATTCACCACTCTGTCCATAGTCCAAAATGCCTAGAGGACGACGTGCGAACAGCGGCCGCCGCACTAGACATGCAAGACAGCAACAAGTGTATTCACAGAACTTAAGCGAAGAAAGACAAAATATAATAAGAGAAAATGCCCGATTGGGATAACGCAAAGATCATTGGCATCATACAATCGCTTGGCATTCCAATATGATCCCACTGCGAACTACAGTGATGATGAAAATATAGATATTGGACGAATGTCGACTATATGCCGATATTGCAATGCGTAAAAGTTCAAAAGAGAAACGGCTGGAATGTGCTGCGCAAGTGGAAAAGTCAAACTGGATCCATTACTTACACCACCACAGCCACTGAAACCATGGTTCGATGAAAGTGATCCCAATTCCAGCCATTTTCTTCAACACATCCTTGAATACAATAACTGCTTTCGCATGACTTTCTTTGGAGCAAATATCACTCGAGAAGGCGGCTTCATGCCGACTTGCAAGGTAAAAGATGTTTTAAAGATCTGAAAAGATGTGTTTGGTGTTGCGTCGGAAAACGCGAATGACGAAATCAGCAACTTCCAAATGGACAGATACGTCAGTACTAATGAAGCACTGTGGCGATTATTGTCATTTCAAATTCGTGAAAGATATCCCACAATTGTACATTTAGCAGTGCATTTGGAAACTGGCCAAAGAGTTTACTTCACTGAGGCTAATGCGGCACAACGAGCTGAAAGACCACCATCGACAATATTGACTAGCTTCTTTGAAATGTGTGAAGCAGATCCATTCGCAGCGATGCTGGTGTACCAATGTCGCAAACAAGGAACCGCATTTCCAGATTGGTCACAGGTGTTTTCCACTGATGCACCAGGTCGCATGTATACTGTTCATCCTAGAAATAATGAATGTTTTTATTTGCGACTGCTGTTGGTAAATGTCCGTTGACTAAAATCATTTGCGCATTTGAAAACTGTAAATGACCACAAATGCCAATCATATCGAGAAGCATGTCAACTATTGGGTTTGCTGGAGAACGATTCTTATTGGAATTTAACACTTGCGGATTCAGTTGTTTCATCACATGCCTCCCAAATAAGAACGCTGTTTGCAATTATCATCACCACATGTTTTCTTTCACAACCAATTCAGTTATGAAACAAATACAAAGACGACATATGCGAGATGTCTTGCAGCGCTTGCGCATTCAAATGAATAATTCTGACATCCAAATAACCGATGAAATCTACAATAAAGGATTGATTCTGATTGAGGATCAATGCTTGACTATTGCAAACAAGCTACTGATTGAAGTGTTGCGCCAAATCGATCGATCCACTGTAATGGTCAGGAATTTAAAAGACCACGTGATTTTAATGACGGTCGTTATACAGTAGTATAGTCCTGACCCAGGAAAAGTCAAAAGTATTTAATCAGGGAGCAGGGAAGGTCCCGCTCCGAAATCCATTCTTCGATTGTTCCTCGAGTGTTCTTAATATCTGCTTATAAAGGTTCTCTTAGCCTAAGACCGCGAACGCCAGACCGTGGACGCCAGCGGCGGAGCGGCTTTTATATATATTTCTTATTTTAGCTTATAGAGAGAGTGTTCTATGAGCACAAGTGATTATCTACTTTTGTAGTAACGATTCAGCTGAAGTCAGTGATCTTCTTACAATTTCCGTTGCGCGACTCGTTGACTTTGACATTATGTTTTAACAAAATATTCGGCTCTAATTTTGTACAGTAGATACCCAATATGTACGAATACCACAGCACGATGCATTGAACCAAGCATTAAATCAAGAGCTGCAATACAATGTTGATACAATGCAGGAATTCGTTCGAAATAATGTGCCGACAAAACATAAATAATAAATATAAATATATATTTAGCTATCCAGTGCAATGCGAAAATTGTTAATGCAATGCAAGCTCATTGTTTGGGATGAGTGCACAATGGCACATAAGAAATCACTTGAACCACTTAACTTCACACTGAAGAATCTTCGGCGAATTAGCAACATCTTTGGCGGTTTGATGATATTGTTGGCAGGCGATTTCAGGCAGACGTTGCTAGTAGTTCCCCGAGGAACGCCTGCAGATGAATTGAATGCTTGCCTGAAGGCATCACCTTTATGGAATAACGAAACAACATTACCGCTAACCACTAATATGAGAGTTCCACTTTAAAATGATCAAAGTACTGCACAATTTTCCAAACAATTGTTAGCTTTTTGAAATGGAAAAGTCACAGTTGATGCGACATCTGGATTAATTACTCTGACCAACGACTTTTGCCGATTTGTAGACTCGCAATTAGGTCTTCTTGATAATGTTTTCCGAAACATTAGTGAGAATTATCAGATGCTTGGTTGATGCTTGAACTGCTAGTGGCTCTAGCAGACTGCAATTTGCCTGCACCTATTTGGTCAAAAATCGAGAATCTTTAGACTCGCCATGTAGTTCATAAAACTTGCTGCTTTTGTGAGGCTCACTTTCATAGACTAAGCAATTTAAATTATACATTCGATCTGTCCGATCTCTGGGAAAGCATCGATTTTAATATCGCTTTAAAAACATTCTACAAAATGCTTAACGCTTTCTTCGACTCTTGCGTGCTATGGAAGTATCTATCCGCCTCGACTGATCCGCCTTGGAGTCTTAAAAAGGAGTCTTAAAAACTTTAAAAATATTAAAACCAGACTCCTTAAGAGACATAAGAAAACTGGCTGTAATGTAACTTTCTCAAGATACTTAATAGCTCGGTCAAATTTCACCGTGCATAACGCTGAGCATAATAAGAATTATATACACCGTTGTCGGATCCAGTTTCCACAGGATCCGAAGCAGTTTTATAATTTTGTGAACACTAAGCGTAAACATGTATCTCTTCTTATTTTTAGACCACCTTTCTCTGAAAGCACTGTGTTATCGGATCTTCTGAAGGTAAATGAAAACCAGTTTATTCGCCAGGTCCTGATGGTGTTCCGGGGTGGGGACCTAAAAAAATGCGCAAAGCCGTTGTGCAAACCTCTTCTAAAACTTTTCTCCCTATCTCTTGAAACTTCGATCTTTCTTCACATGTGGAAGGAATCTTTCGTAATTCCCCTACATAAAAAAGAAAAAAATAATCCGATGGTACCAACTATAGATCTCTAAATTGTCAGTAATTCGAAAGCTTTTTGAAAAATTGGTCGCACCACATCTGCAACACCTTTGAAGTTCAATTATTTCTCCATGCCAACATGGTTTCATAAATCGTCGCTCCGCCACCACAAACCTCCTGGAGCTGACTTCCTTTATTATGGATGGCTTCCGTAAAGGCCTTCAAACAGATGTCATCTGTGAATCACTCACTCCTTTTGAGTAATCTTAATATCTTAGACTTTTCTTCAGACCTTCTCATGTGGATTTCCAACTACTTAGCTGGGAGAACCCAACGGGTCCTTTTTAAAGATGTACAGTCTCGCCTTGTTAGAGCTACATCGGAAGTCCCCCAACGGACATCTTGGCAGTTATTTTCACTATTTTTATCAACGACTTACCCCCAGCTCTAACGAATTCTCTGGTTCTTATGTATGCACACGACGTTAAGCTTTGTCTTCAATACAAATTCCCTTCTGCCCAAGGGGGGTGTTTGGCTTTATTAAAAGATGATCTAAGGAACTCAATGATCCATATATAAATAAAAGCTTATACATACATATCTTTAGTACGTCCAATACTGAAGTACGGGTCATGCGTCTGAAGCCCTCAGACAGACTAGAAATTTTAGTCCTCTGTTTCTAAGTTGTTGTAGATCCAAATATCCCCATCCCATGAGCCTTTTAAAGTTTTGTGTTCTGATATCGACATATATTCTATTACTTCATACTGCACTTCCACTTATATTAAATCCTCAATTCTCACCTACCTTTCAGACCGACAAACGCTCTTCACTTCTTCCTCGTAATCTTTTCTATACGTTATTCTCTCAGATCTATCCCCTCGAAACCGTACGATAAACGGCAGCGGCCCTCGGTCGGTTGGGTGGGAGGGAGGCTGTACGCGATGTTATGCAGCGCGAGCCGCGCGCATAGAATATACAAGTTAACTTAAGTTAACGTCGCTACGGCGAGCGTGTGAAATACGGAATCAACGGCATTCTGCAACGTAAGCAATAGACCGGATATCGTTACGTAGCCGGCAGACACAGCATATTTGCGTGGCCGCTACGAATATGAAACCGCAACAATGTGTTTCGCTTTCATTCTAGCTCTTAAATTGAATTCTTGCATTTGTGTATTCAGTTATTTTCTACCCTCATAAGCAGCAGCACTTGCTCTGCTCAATAAAGAGTTTTTAAAAGTTACTCCGTCGTGTTTTTATTGTGAAGCCACCGGCTTGCGGAAACCGGCGTAAAATATTATAAACTTAACATACCAGGAAACTGGTTAATTGGCGCCCAATAAGTGGTATTTGACAGTGCGTTAGTCATTACCCACGAACAAAATAAAAAAAAATCTATCAAACTCAGCCACGTCAACAGGGTTTTAGTGATAAACACAAAGTGCTAAAAGCAAAACAAGTGCTTTTGACCTTGTGACCACTGTTGCCTACAACAGAAAAATCCAACAAGTGGCTGCTGAGGTCAACGTAGGCAACACAGCGACAAAGTCATTAACCTCGCCTCTTGAGTACGGTTGGCGGAGGTTACACCGAAGCCGCTGGAGCTCTTCGGGCAGCGAATTGTCGCCAGATCAGCGCGCAAGCTATCTGGACAGCGGGGTCGGCAGCGCGGGAGGCAGAGTCAACGAAGCGCGCAGCAGCAGACACCAACGATAGATTAGAGCACCACACAATACCAAAAAATGTAAGTGGGCACCTCTTTTTTGAACTATTCTTTGATCTGCAAATTAGAAATAAATACAACAATAAAAATTTTGCAAGTATCATTACCAAGATAGGATTTAACAGTAAAAAGTGTTAACACGCAAAACGACGCGTAAAAGTGGTGGTTGATTAGGTTGACGAAATAAACTATTGGCAGCAAAAATAATTTATTTTAAATAAAGAAAAAAAAACATATCTTGAATTCTTATTAAAAGCAGCGAATCAAATGCACGCGCGCACAAAGCTTTTCCGTCTGCCTTCGTCTCGTCCGTTTTGGTTTATCGATTCAACGTAATAAGATCCGTGGATTTTTGCAGCCTTGTCGCCTCCGTCCTCAAACCGTCCTCAAGCCCCCTGCCGTCGGTCTAGTGATTCGGACTCTGATTGTGATAATCACATTCGCGTTCCAGCGCCATTCAGTTGCGGCAGCCTCCGCTCCAAGAAACATGGATGCAGAACAGTTGAAATTCGTAATACAGGCAGCTGTCACCGCTGCCTTAGCTGAGCAAGCCACTGCAAATAAGGCCTTGATTGACAAAGTCAACGTCTCAACGTCTCAGCAGCTGGCGGCAGCGCATATTACGCCGCCCGAGGTGCAAGCCTATGCACCCATTGAAATAAATAATGATATCCGCTGCGATGAGCCATTGGATGCCGTCAAATGCTTGCCCGAGTTTGCAGCGGCACATGAATCATATGTTTCATGGAGACAGGCGGCTCCCGCAGCCTACCGTATTTTTAGGCCGTACGACGGCGGCTCGCGCCATTATCAAGCGGTTATAATTATAAGGAACAAAATCAGGGGGGCTGCGGAGTAGTACTGGCCTCTTTCGGCACAGTACTTAACTTTGACGCGATTATAAGTCGACTTCACATACAGTGACAAACGTCCAGTTCACGTAATCGAGCAAGAGTTGGGCACGCTGAGACAAGGTAGCATGTCCCTACTGCAATATTACGATGAAGGTAGCAAAAAACTTACATTTTTGACTAATATAGACAACGTCATATGAGCCGGTCTTAGCAAGGGACTCTGTGAAAAGTTCCGCGAAGATGCACTACGTGTGTTTGTGTCGGGACTCAAGCGTAGTCTCACAGATGTGCTATTCTCAGCAAAGCCAAGGGACTTGCC
Source organism: Drosophila ercepeae (assembly GCA_018150545.1). Classification (NCBI taxonomy): domain Eukaryota; kingdom Metazoa; phylum Arthropoda; class Insecta; order Diptera; family Drosophilidae; genus Drosophila; species Drosophila ercepeae. The sequence continues at coordinate 198,292 of JAECWL010000182.1, read as the reverse complement.
GTCAGCTCTGGCGCTCGCGCAAGAGGTAGAGTCAAACCATGAAAGATATGCGTTTGCTGCCAGCTTCGCGAGGAGCGTGGAGGAAAAAGAAAACAAGCAAGTGCCCACAGCGGGTCAAACCGCCCCAACAAGCAGAAGCGCAGGCAAGCGGTTCAAAGAACCCACACTTTAGTAGGCAGCACAAGCAGCAGGGCCAATCCGGCCAGCGAAATGCCAAGCAGCAAACTCGCGCCGGTGCACCAGAACCAATGGAGGTGGAACCTTTGCTGTCAAAGTTTGGACAGCCAATCCAGGCCTCCGTTGGTGACAACAGGCGGTCGGCCATGTCTGATCGCTCAAATGGTAAGAGCAGGCAAGAAAGGGTCAATCATATAGCCCAAGATGCTGGACAGGGACAGAACTCGTACGCCAAAGCCGCCAACGGCGCTGTGGCACAAATCGAAGACGACGCTGAAAGCGATTCTGACGCCCTCAATTTTTTAGGGGAAAATCCCTGCTACCCGTCATCAGGCGAAGAGTAGCAGGGCGGGATATGAGCTTCATTATCGATACCGGCACGTCCAAAAAATTACATCAGACCACACAAGGGGTTGCGTAGCGTCCGTCCGGTTAACTCGCAATTCAACTTGCGTTCGATCCATGGCTCAATCACGTTGTTCAACGTAAAAGCAACATTCTTCATTCTACCAGACTTGTCAACCTTTGATAGGATAATCGGCCTCGATTTGTTAGCTCAGGCTGGGGCGTCACTCTGTTTGGCCTCCAGTCAGCTCGAATGGGATACGGAAGTAGAGAATATCTCCTTCCACAAATGCGCTGATGTCAACTTCACCAATGTGGATTGCTCAGAAGTGCCCGCTTCAGTGCGGGAGGCTTTTCGAAAATTATTAAAGACCAGAAAAAAGGCCTTTGCAGACCCAAACGAGGCCCTGCCATACAATACTTCGGTGGTTGCCACTATCAGAACAGTGAGCGAAGAGCCCATCTATGCCAAGCTCTACCCATATCCCATGGCCGTGACCGACTTCGTCAATAAGGAGATCCAAGATCTTCTAAGAAACGACATAATTCATATATTATGATATATATATGAATGATATTAAGAAATTTGGGCAAAGCTCACTATTTTTCGACCCTGGATCTAAAATCCGGATATCATCAGGTCGTGCTAGCGGAACGTGATCGCGAAAAAACTTCTTTCTCGGTAAACGGGGGAAAATACGAGTTCAAGAGACTGCCGTTCGGTCTCAGGAACGCCGCCAGCATCTTCTAGCGAACGATCGAAGATATCTTACGGGAACAAATAGGCAAATTTTGCTATGTTTATGTTGATGACGTGATCATCTTCTCGCAAGACGAGGAGGCTCACATCAAACATGTAGAGTAGGTGTTAAAGAGCCTACAAGAAGCGAACATGAGAGTATCGGTCGAGAAATCGCGTTTTTTAAGAAAAGCGTGAGCTTTCTTGGGTTCATAGTCACCAGTAACGGTGCAACAACTGACCCAGAAAAGGTCAAGGCCATAAAAGAACTCCCAGAGCCCAAGACGGTATTCGAAGTCAGCTCGTTTCTGGGCCTCGCGAGCTACTATAGATGTTTCATCAAAGACTTCGCTGCTATAGCAAGGCCCATTTCGAACATATTAAAGGATGAAAATGGAACAGTTAGTAGGCATAGATCGAGGAACATTCAGGTGCAGTTCTCAGAGTCCCAGCGAGAGGCGTTCCAAAAGCTTCGCAATATATTGGCAGAAGATGTCATGCTCAGCTACCCGGACTATGGTATAAGAAGCCATTTGATATAACGACAGATGCTTCGGCCTACGGTTTAGGTGCGGTGTTGTCCCAAGAGGGCCGCCCCATAACAATGATTTCAAGGACACTTAAGGGGAGTTATTGGCCATCATTTCGGCCCTGGCTAAACTGCGGCACTACTTTTATGGAGTGAAAGATATAAATATCTTCACTGACCATCAGCCTTTAACATTTTCTGTGTCGGAATCAAACCCGAACGCCAAAATTAAGAGGTGGAAGGCCCGCATAGACGAGTTCAATTCTCAACTATTTTACAAGCCCGATAAAGAGAACCTGGTAGCGGACGCATTGTCCAGACAGCAGCTTAACGTGCTGGAACAAGAAGAGCACGAATCATTCGCAGCAACGATTTACAGTGAGATGTCTCTCACCCACACCATCGAGTCGACAGACAAGCCGTTGAACTGCTTCCAGAACCAGATAATACTGGAGGAAGCACGTTTCTCGTCTTAAGATACCTTTATTCTATTCGGGAATAAAAGGCGCCACACGGTCAACTTCGTGTGCAGGGAGTCTCTATTAGACGAACTGCTAGACATAATCGTCCCAAGGAGCGTAAACGCTTTCCATTGCGATTCGCACACGCTCGCAATGATACAGAACGAGGTAGTCCAGAGGTTCCCTGCCACACAGTTCTGGCATTGCAGGAACCGCGTTGTGGACGTAATCAGATTTGAAGAAAGAAGGGAAATCCTAACTGCTGAACACAATAGGGCACACAAAATGGCCCAAAATGGCCAAAGCTGGCCAATGAGATCGTGCAGAACTGCAGGACTTGTGCGAGGGCCAAGTATGACAGGCACCCAAAAAAGCAAGAACTCTGTGAAACACCAATACCGTCACACACAGGGGAAATGTTGCACATAGACATTTTCTCTACTGACAAAATGTTTTTCCTCACTTGCGTCGACAAGTTTTCTAAATTTGCCATCGTACAACCTATCTCCTCGAAAACTATTGAAGACCTGAAGCCAGCGCTGCTTCAGCTCATGAACTTTTTCCCAAGGGCAAAGACCATTTATTGCGACAATGAACCGTCATTGAAGTCGCACACGATCGTGTCCATGCTTTGTAACAACTTTTGTGTAAGCATTACAAACGCACCACCACTGCACAGTACTTCCAACGGACAGGTGGAGCGTTTCCACAGCACGTTGCTGGAGCTAGCCAGGTGTATAAAGATAGACAAAGGCATAAGTGATACGCTCGAAATAGTAATGTCGGCCACTACCCAATATAATAAGTCGATTCACTCAGTCATCAACAGAAGACCGGCTGACATCGTCCTAACGCACCCTGATGAGCCACAGGTAGAGATCCACAATAGGATCCAGAAAGTTCAAACCTCGCTAATGGCCAGAGAAAACGCCTCGCGGCAGAATAGGGTATTCGAGGTTGGCGAAAAGGTGTTGGTAAAATCCAACCGAAGACTCGGCAATAAGCTCACGCCGTTGTGCGAGGAAAAAGCTATAGAAGCGGACATGGGGACCATGGTCCTTATTGAGGGGAGGGTGGTCCACAAGGACAATTTAAAATGACGCGCTCAGTAGCGAGGTCCGTGTCCCGCTTAATTTTCAATTTTTTAGCCACTTGGCGCCATTTGTATTAGATCTAAGCTTAGCGCCATCCGCGCATATCATATTCTTAAGCATTTTTCCTAGTATCGGTGTTGGGTTCCCCCTTGATTACAGAACAGAAAAATCAATTATTTAAAGTTTCACCCACAGGACCAATCTCATCCTCTTCGTGTATCTATCACTGGCATCGGTACACATCACCGATTATTCGCGCGCCAAATACATTCCCATAGTCGATGGCCAGATCTTGGTGTGGGATAATTCTGCCTATGTAAGGCACTCCGCGAATCTTTCGGAGTACGCACGTGTGGTAGAGGAGACGGTTAGCCTGCTCGATCAATTTCCACAATCACACATGAGAAACCTGCTTAGCGTAGATTCAGCACACCTCCGGGACTTGCTGGATGCGCTGGTTGCGCACCATCAGGTTGCCAGAAGCCTGGACTTATTCTGCTCCATACAAAAGGTTGTAGCCGGCACACCTGATGCCGGTGATTTAGAAAAGAGTAGGGTTTTAGAGGCGCGGTTGATCGACGCGAACAATAGGCAAATAGAAATCAATACCAAAACCCAGAGTCAAATCAATAAACTAACTGCCACCGTCAACTTAATCCTCAAGACAGCAAAAGTGTCGCAAATTGACACCGGTCATTTGTATGAAACATTGCTCGCGAGAAATAGAATGCTCATGATGGAGCTTCAAAATTTAATGTTGGCTGTGACACTTGCAAAAATGAACATTGTTAGCCCGAATATTCTTGATCACACAGATTTAAGATCAGTTTGGTTGGAGGAGCCCACCAACACCCCCATAGGGGACCTCATGTCCGTATCGTCCGTAAAAGATCTGCAATCCAATAACGCATTACACTTTATCATCGCTCAAAGCTTGGGGTCAAAGCTTGCACTGCATCAACCAGCGCCACCTTCTGCCGGCTATCACCCGGCAGCTCATGCGCGAGAGAACTTCATGCAGGCGGCGCGACGCATCCCAACACCTATGTAGATGAGGGGATCGTCATCATCATCGACAGGGCCGCCAAGGTTAAGGTTAACTTAAGTTAACGTCGCTACGGCGAGCGTGTGAAATACGGCAACAACGGTATTCTGAAACGTAAACAGTAGACCGGATGTCGTTACGTAGCCGGCAGACACAGCATATTTGCGTGGCCGCTACGAATATGAAACCGCAACAATGTGTTTCGGTTTCATTCTAGCTCATAAATTGAATTCTTGCATTTGTGTATTCAGTTATTTTCTACCCTCATAAGCAGCAGCACTTGCTCTGCTCAATAAACAGTTTTTAAAAAGTTACTTCGTCGTGTTTTTATTGTGAAGCCACCGGCTTGCGGAAACCGGCGTAAAATATAATAAACATAACATACCAGGAAACTGGTTAATTTACATATAGTTTATAGGGTCAGAGATGTTTCCTTGAGCCGGCACTAAAGTGCTCTTGACATTTCTGACGAGAATTATAATCGGCAAATCTATTATAATCTATTATTATATAATAACAATTCAAAAACACGCAATAATATTTGTAGAGTGCTTCAACAAAGCACGCATACAAATAATCGACAACAAAAATAATTTGTCTGGTAAACAATGAACAGACTTTAAAACTACTGTCCAAAATCAAAGCTTAAACAACAGACTCAAGTTCGTTCAATAGTCAATACAAGTGCGTTCCAAAGTAAATAGGACTTTACAAGACTCTAGTGGCGCCTTCTTTATCTAGTGCTTTAGAATCTGATATCCTTTATCGACTTCCAGTAAAAATTTCATGACCTTTCATCTATGGGAAGTGAAGTCATTTCGTTTTGTGTCAGTATTTTTTTGTCATCGGTGCGAAAATGAGCTTGTTCAAGCATTGAGCATGTATAAATGTAAGGAAGGTTTAGCCTTCCAGTTTATTATTAAAGTATATAACTAGCAATTTAGGTTTAATGTTACAAAAAAGGTTTTACAGTTCGGTTGGTGTTAAGATCAATACAATACAAATATTTACAATTCGACAACTCCTACGATCTTCAACTCTACGACTCTAGTTAACGACTACTCAATGACGACTCCTCATCGACGTTGTCTGCCAACCTGTGTTATGCTACAGTGTCTGTCCATCTACTCCACTTTACACACAGGGTCCGGCAGCATAATTTGCTTTTTTCAGAACCCAATGAAAACTATTGTAGGCATCGGAAAATATTTATTTGTTTTTATAATGTAGGTACATGTCTAAAGTTTTTATTTATATTTTTTATACCCTTGAAAAAGGGTATTAAAATTTTTTCCAGAAATGTGTAACGCATTAATGGAAGCATCTCCGACCCCACAAAGTATATATATTCTTGATCAGCATCAACAGCCGAGTCGATATAGCCATGTCCGTCTGTCCGTCTGTCCGTCTGTTTCTATGCAAAAAATAGACAGTAGTTTTAAAGCTAGCGTTTTGAAATTTTTACCAGATCATTATTTTTGTTGCACGCAGATCAAGTTTAAGAATCGGTCGGATCAGACCACTATATCATATAGCTGCCATACAAACGACCGATATTAAAACAAGTCTTTGTATGGGAAACTTTTTTGTTTTCCAAGCTATTGCAACTGAATTCAACATTTATTCATTTGATATAGCCACACATGATTTGTGAAAGTTTGGTCCGGATCGGACCACTATATCATAAAGCTGCCATACAAAGGACCGATATGAAAACAATTCTTTGTATGGAAAACTTTTTTGTTTTCCAATCTATTGCAACCGAATTCATCATTTATTCATTTGACATAGCAATACATAATTTTTGAAAGTTTGATTCGGATCGGATCACTATATCATATAGCTGCCATACAAACGACCGATATGAAAACAAGTCTTTGTATGGAAAACTTTTTTGTTTTCCAAGCTATTGCAACCGAATTTAACATTTATTCATTTGATATAGCCATACACGATTTGTAAAAGTTTGGTCCGGATCGGAGTTCTATATCATATAGCTGCCATACAAACGATCGATATGAAAACAAGTCTTTGTATGGAAAACTTTTTTGTTTTCAAGGGTATACCATCTTCGGCAAGCCGAAGATAACTTTTCTCACTTGTTTGTAGATGAAATCTGATAGAGTACGTCCCCCATTCTCCATACTTTGCGTAAACCGATTTCTGGCGTTTGTGGTGACTCTTGTTAGCATAGCAGGTGTTATGTTGGCATTTTCTTCATGGATGTTGGTTTTCAAATCTTGTAGGGTTCTTGGACGGTTCACATAAACACGGGATTTCAAAAAATCCCATAGAAAAAAATCACCACGGGACAGATCGGGAGAGCGTGCCGCCCATTCCAAAACAACGAGATAAGGCGCTCTGGAAAGTGTTCCATTAAAACAGCCATCGATGCTCTTGAAGTGTGTGCTGTTGCACCGTTTTGTCGGAACCAAGTGTCCCCCAAATTCAACTCTTCTAGCCGTGGGAAAAAAAAGTTCTGTAGCATGTTTACATACCGGTCCGAATTCACAGTCACTGTAACCTCATTTTTCTCAAAAAACCAGGGACCAAAGTAGACCCCAACGGCAAAGGCACGCTCCTCACTATTCCAACGCATGATGGCGACTCAACCGTGTCGGGACAAAACTTTGCAGTAGCCACTCTTGAACGGGACCACTAGCGCTCCGCTATGACATCAACTAACTGAATGGCGCGCATTTTAAAAAAGGAAGTTATGCTGCCGCACCCTGTATATATTTAAAAATAAAATGAATGTAAAAACCGTTTCGAAACCGAACTCATTGGAGTAAGAGGTCTTTGGGCTCCTCTTAACATTATGTCCTTCGAGACGTTTTCCTCCTTGTGGTAAGAGACTCAGGTATAAACTAGCACCTGGTAAGCGACTGCAGACTCGCGTTAAGTCCACGGTAGTTGAAAAATAAGGCTTCGGACTAGAGAAAAAATGCCTAGCCAAAAAACTAAGTCCTCGGTTGTCCCCCCAAGTGGTGAGGGACGCAGAGAATAAAATAATTGCCATTGCGCATAAAACAAGATTTTTTTTTTCCGTTTTGAGAAATTTGGGGGCGTGTCCGTGGCCATACAACGGGCAAAAAATAAACGGATAAAGCAACATCGCTAGCAACATCGTGCTGCTGCATCGACAACAACACCGCTAGCAACATCAGCAGCACCATCGACAACAACACCGCTAGCAACATCAGCAGCCCCATCGCCAGCTACATCAGCAGCAACATCGCCAGCTACATCAGCAGCAACATCGGCGGCTACATTGGAGGCAACCAGCAACATCAGCGGCAGCATCGACAGCAACATTAGCGGCAGCATCGGCGGGTACATCGACGGCAGCAGCGGCAAGTTTGTTTAATCCTTTCTTATTTATGTTACAAGTAGATATTATTAAATGTAGTTAACAATGTTGCCAAAACTGTTAGATGCCAGGCTTAAGTGTTCCATCGATAAAGTGGTGGAATACCTAAGTCCAGGGCCGGCGGAAGGTGTATGTCGGGTGAGGCACACTCCTCATGCGAAATCTGAGCGGGTGAGGAATTCATCACCCGAAAAAATTTGCCTTGGATGAAAAATTGTATGATTCGGTTGATAATCTTGATATCGAAAGTTTGATGGACGAGTTCATTTCTAAAAATTCAAAAAGGAGTACAACCTTTGCAAAATCCGTAAAATGAAATTTTCTGGTACATTTTTTACAGTATAATAAAATATTTCTAATCATTATGAAATTGTGTGTTTATTGACCTAAATAAACATAAATTATTTTTAGTTAGATACAATGTACATGATTTTGAATGATGTTGTAAAAGGGGGGAGGGGGCATAACAAATTTCAGAGCTCCTCACCCCACTCAGAAGTGTTTCTCCTGCACTGCTTAAGTCAAACATATATAGAAATCCTGGAAAGGAAGGTTGCTACCTTTCCAAAAATATTAAAAAATTAAGAATACATCAGAGCAGAATAGAAACTGCTTCTGAGTTAATAAGGATTGAAAGGTTTCCAAACCAATTTAGCGAGAAGATTTGTGAAACAAAAGAGGACATAGAGTCCTATATAGAGCTGATGGAAACTAAAATCCAAGAGAATGCAGAAAAAACGGTAGAAGGTAAAAGTCCGAAAACGTACGATTTACTCACTCTACCAAAAATAGAGGTACCCACATTCTCTGGTGCGTCCAAAGATTGGGACTATTTTTTCGAGGTCTTTAAAGACCTAGTTCACTCAAGGGGAGACCTAAGCTCATCATTGAAGCTAAGCTACCTCAAGAGTGCATTGAAAGGGGAAGATAAGAAGGTTGTTTCCCATTTATTGCTGGGTTCTGACAATACAAAGGTACGAGAATAATAGAAAAATATTCTCGGACCAGTTAAATCGACTAATGGAGCTTCCAAAAATCAATATGGACTCGTATAGGTATTAAAAAAAATTTTATTGACTCTATTAATGAATCTATTTATATAATGCGACTCAAAGCAATCTGACTGAAGAATCAGATTGCATTTATTCGCACATCATTATCAAAAAATTTAGTAAAGAAGCTCTACAGCAATATAAGTGCAATGTTGAAAAATAAAATGAAATTCAGACACTGAAATATGTCATGGAATTTTTAGATAAACGGCTTAGTTCGTTGCCCTCAGTAAAGGTAGAAATCGCTGTCGAAAAGGTGTTAAAAAATGACACCAACGAAGTAAACTGTCCGATGTCCAAAATGACCGGGCATCAAATGATATATTATCTAATGTTTAAAGCAATAAGTCCCCAGTTAAGAGTGGACGAAGCTACAAAATTGAGTTTGTGTTTTAAGTGTCTGAAGCGGCATTATCCGTAAAAATGTACTAGTGTGTTATTATGCTCCTATTTCAATGGAAACCACCATAGCATGTTACACATTATAAAAGAATATGTACAACTTAATACATGCATTACTTCTGAACAAGTGTTATTGTACACAGCTTATGTTCTATTGGAAATTGTGGAGTAAAACGCGAGGCGATTTAGTTAAAGTTTAATAATTGTTTTATTTGACATAAGCGTGACATCGTTGAGAGTCCTTCGGAAGTTAACAACAGAAGAAGCAAGTTTCCAGAAAAAAAAAAAAGAACTGATTCAGATCAGTGTGACCAAATTTTAGTATATGGTTGTTGCCAAATTAACATACATAATATTTTAATATTTCAATATGTTCCAATTAAAGGTAAAGATGGGAAGTTTCAGAAATATAGAGTTTGATCTGTAATGTTTCACAAAGCACAATAATTTCAAAAAAGGAGGCACAAAAATTAAAGTTGCCGAAAATCAGGTCTCATAGGGAGATTGTATATCCCCGACAAATAGGTTTACATCAAAAAAAATCTTAAAGTTGCCTATTAAAAAGACAAAATCAAAAATATTAAATGTAAATGAAATTATTTTACTGAAATTAATAGAAAATCTTCCTTAAACTGAGGTAAATATAAACAAACAGGAGTGTAAAGAATTTCGTTAGCCGATCCCGATTTAGATATACCACGTGGGATTGATTTAATATTAGGTGCCGATTTATACGCGCAAGTTGTGGTTCCGGGAATAGTTAAAAAAGAATCACTTCTAGGCCAAAAAACGATCTTTGGATGAATCGTTTCAGGACAAACAAAGTCCCCAATAAAATATTGTATTTGTGCAACTACCTTTGTAAACGTGCAAAGCTAGCAGATCTTTACAAAATTGCAATAAGTACTTATGTAAAAGTCTTATCAGAAGTCTTTTTAAAATTATTGGTATGGCTATGTCAAATGAATAAATGTTGAATTCGGTTGCAATAACTTGGAAAACAAAAAAGTTTTCCATACAAAGACTTGTTTTCATATCGGTCGTTTGTATGGCAGCTATGTGACTTGATCTGCGTGCAACAAAAATAATGATCTGGTAAAAATTTTAAAACGCTAGCTTTAAAACTACTGTCTATTTTTTGCATAGAAACAGACGGACAGACGGACATGGCTATATCGACTTGGCTGTTGATGCTGATCAATAATATATATACTTTGTGGGGTCGGAGATGCTTCCTTTAATGCGTTACACATTTCTGGACAAAATTATAATACCCTCTGCAAGGGTATAAATATTTGAAAACGAAATACGTAGAGCTTCAAAACCTAAATTTTTTAAGTGTCTGGCCATAGGTAACTAATTTTAGGATGATAATCACAATCATTCTAATTATAAATTTTGTAAGAAAATTAAAAAGAATAAAACTGTAGCTATACAGAAATTTTAAAATAAAGTTGAAAATACATATACAATTTTATGTATTAAAAAATGTATTAACTAAAATGTAACACCTCCCTGGCCCTTGCAGGATGTTAAAGCCCCAACTTGAACATGAAAAATTAATGTATACAAAATAAAAATAAGATATACAGTAGGCAAAAAAAGTAAGTAAGTAAGTTTAAGTACACCGGGGTTTTTCAACTAAAACCAATGAATATACTATTAAAAAACAAAGCAAAAATTTCAAAATGTTATTCAGTTTTGTAGGTAATTTATCTAAGAACTTAAAAATATTTCGTTTTATTATTTTAAATTAATTAACGAGTAAAAACAAACAAAATCATAAAAACAATCCATAATTTTAGGCCAAAAAAGTTAAAGTACACATCGGAAAATCATAAATTCTATACTGTTAATATTTGGTTTGACCTCCTTTTGCGGCAATAACTGCTTAGAGGCGACGCTGTATACTGTGCACCAGCACCCTTGTGTCCTTTTCTAGGATCTTGTCCCACTCAGACTGCAAAACTATCATTAGGGACTCCTTTGAGGTTATTTTGTGCTTTCTTATCCTTTTGTCCAACAAATTCCATATGTGCTCAATAGGATTGAAGTCGGGAGACTGTGGAGGTGTATGCAATTGCTTGCAGTTGCTGTGGAGCAGCCACTCCTTGACCAGATATGACGTATGTTTTGGGTCGTTATAGTGCTGAAATAGGAATGTCTTCACATTCAACTGGAACTTGGTCGCGCTGTCTTTGAGATTTTCCTTCACAATTTTCAAATATAAAATCTTGTCTATAGTACTCTTAATAAAGACAAGTTTCCCAAGTCCAGCAGTCCCATGCAGCCCCAAACCATCACGTTACCGCCGCCGTGCTTTACAGTTGGTGTTACATTTTTAGGTCCAATGCTGTGTTAGGCTTTCTCCATACTTTCTGTGAGCCGCCCGAGCCAAAAATGTTGAACTTGGACTCATCACTCCATAGGACATTGTCCCACAACGATTCCGGCTCCTTCACATATTTTTGTGCGAATTCCAGCCTTTTCTTGCAGTTCGCCAACGAAATTATCGGCTTTCTGCGAGGTGTTTTTGCGTTGTACCCATCCCTATGGATGACATTTCGCACAGTTTGAGGGTGAACAATTTTTCCTGAGCTCCTAAATACTTCCTCCTGTATTTTCGGAGCGGAAATTTTTGGGTTGGCTTTAATTGAACTAACAATTTGCCGTTCCTCCCTGCCAGTCAGTTTTTTTGGTCGACCTGACCTGGGCTTAACCTGGAGGTTGCCGGAGTCACCGTATGATTTTATTATAGTTTGCACACTGGAAGCAGACTTCTGGATTATTCTGCCAATAATCCAAGCACCTTTCCCTTCCATGTACAATTTTAATATTCATTTTCGTGTTTCAAGTGGAATTTGGTTTCCTCGTCCTATGTCGATTCTCTAACTTCACCAAATCAAATAAAATGAAATTCCAAAACACAATAGTGCAAGAACCAATTACAGCGTAAATAAAGAATCGACGATTACCGTTACAATTCCGAAGAATTACAATCCACACTTTTGTGGCACTTTGCCAAGCATTGAACATGTATATGTATATATTAATATATAAAAAGAATGTAAAAGGGATCGGATATTATACATGCATTTTGTGAACGATCCCTCCATAACAAACGTACTTGTAAACGCGTACACATGCGTAACGCAAGGTGCCATGCACTTGATAAGGTCACAAATAGATAAAAGATTTTTATGACCGAACCCTTTAAGGAACACGTAGGCGTTATAAAGACGTGGAGACCATGCAAAAGGCTTGCACCGGCATACTGGCGGCCATAGCGGGCAACGAGCTAAAACACTCGATCGACATGATTTTGGACCGTGCAAAAAGCTGTATTTAAGCAGAAGGAGACTATTTTGAATACAATTAATTGATTTTGCCGGTAAAACCATTTGTTCTGTCTTCTTTCTAAAGTCCTGTTTATTTTGGAACGCACCTTGTATATTAAATATATATAATGGTCAATATATAGAATAGGCATTTTGTCTTTTAGCGATAAAATATTTATGTAGCTCTCACTCGAGCTAAATAAAATTAATTTGAAAGAGAAACACATTGGGTATTTTTTGTTTCGCTCATTTTGCCATTGTGCCTCCTTTTGACATCAAACAGGTCTGTAGCTTTTCGTTGTTTAAAAAACCTACCTAAAACCTATAAGAAAATATAAAGAATTAATGTTAGTTTATAAATATGAGAAGTTCTTAAAGTGAAATTAATTTAAAAATGGAATTTATTTAAGAAAAAATCAATAGAAAGAGATCCGCTGCACTCGATTCCATCACCTATGGCTCTAAGCCAAAAATCTCTAAAAACCCACGACTAAAGATGCCAACAGATTCGGAAAAAGAACTAAAAGTAAACAGCGATATATAATATGATGCACTAGCATAAAGTGCGACAAATTAATCATGCTGACCTATTGGCTTTATTTTATGATTCACCAAGTCACCTTCACCAAATGCTACTCCAAATGAATGGTGCTAAGTCAAAACAATCAATAGTGACCAAATAGTCGGTAGCTATCAACCTATGTCATGAAAAATTAGCCACATACCAAAAGTTTGCGTCATTTCAAGGCGATCTGCGACATAATAAATAAGTATGTATAACCTTTAGAGCTTATTTTGAAAAGTGAATATTTTCGTAGCACCCATTCAAAAATATGTTGGTGCAAAACTATTTTGTGGCCAACAGAGGTCGACTGATTTCAACAGCTGCTGCCAACAAACTGTTTGGTAGATCGCGCTCATTTAGGCGTCGTAATTAAGGAAAGCGCTACCAACTTAACATTAAAAAATTATTACATACTTGAAAATATTCAGCCCGGGCACTTAAAATGACATTTTCCGGATACTTAATTGTCACGGCGTATACTTGCCAAAGTTCAGTTAAATCGAAACATATTTAATATTCAATATTTATACAAAATAGATTATATGGTCGGCAATAAAATTTTGTTTCTAATAGCAAATATATGAAAAGTAAGTAAGAACTTGACAATTTGTATTTGAAAAGGGAAGGGGAGGAGTGACTTCAATGTCCCCACTGGCTTTAATTAAGTGAATCGTTTTATCTCACTTTCACTCCAATTGCTTACTTCTAACTAAACTACTGCCAACTAAACTATTTCTGAAAAATGTTGGAATTAAAATGATATTATTTATCACTTATTTCGATCGGACTAGCACTGTGTTTTTAAATTCTTCAGCTATATTTAGCAGCTTGCATTCTATGTGTGGCATATCTCAACCCATCAATTCCTGTCCTACGTTATTTTTTTAACACCCTTTAACTCAGAGTTTTTGCTTAACCAACGATTCAACAAGCAAATTGCATGCTATTCATTTAACACTGGTCTATAAACTGATGAAGGCAGAATCTATGTTTAAGTAAATTTTCCTATTCATTGAAGCGAAATTGCCGATCTACAACAATCAGGAAACGGAATTCCAATACCACTGCATACTTCGCGTTCAATACAGACATAAACGCATATCACCTAATGTTAGACAATCAAATTAATCATTGCATTACAAGAAGATTCGGCAACTTAGCTTTGTGAAAGGAATTGTGCATGGAAAAACGCGGATATCACCATTGAAAACAAGTAACGCACACCCATGCGAAATGATTGAATTCCTAGGCAATTCGTTCATTAAAGAGATAAGTGGATTCAACCGCTAGCTATTTAGACTTTCTGCAACAGCTAATGTAAGATGCAATGAACAGCATAATTTTATAAGACTGTCCAATATGCAACTATCTGCAGGATGCACAGCCATATTAGGGGATACAGTTTACAGAGTTTAGATGACAAGAAGACATGGAACATGGTTCTATTAAAGCAATTTAATGTCAATAACTCTAATGAACTGCAGAGTTTTCCGCTGGGCATCAAGGATCTGAAGAATAACAAGATACACATTGATGACTTGATTTTTTACACTGCAAGTGGACAATTGGCCCTAGGGTTGACAACGATCATTACAATTATATTGGTAATACATACATATATATGCCCGGAGGCAAGCCATAAATGAGAGACAACTACTGGCCGTACACTTTGCCCCGGAGAATGTCTAAAAACGTGTTTAAACATGAAACCATAATAAGCAAATGATAAAATATGGCCGAGCTTGTCGGCAAAAGTGACAGACATGAGTACCAACATAACGCCACAAAAAAATCGAAATTAAATTATATTTAACCCGCGACAATTCAAAATTCGCGATACTTTTTGAACACACCTCGTACATCACCATTAAAAAAGTTATATATGAAAAATCATACTCGGCATATTTCTATTGCTTTTAAGAGAGAATAAGTTAATTAGTAAGGATCTGACAAGATAAAAAGAAATGTGAGAATTTGCATCCCAGCTGAGTCCTCTAAGAACAAATATAAAATAGTTCTGTGGTATAGATTTGGGGTTCATATATACGGACCATTATATTCTTTGAACATATTTTTTCAATCAAGCCAAACCTATCCTCAGCTTTATTAATCATCGTTAACCTGAGGTAGGGAAGTACCATAGGGAAAGTACCTACCCTGGTGAGGGCTTGAGCGATAATACGTCATAAGCTATCATTTTGTCCCATGATGTTTTAAGAAATTTGTAGCGTTCAACATTTTTAATAATGTTTAAATCGGAGTAAAGCTTATATTGGGCAAAAAATGATTTATATTGAAGACAAAGTTTAATGGTATTTGCATACATGTAAGAATGCTAACGGCGTTATGCTTGGCAGAGGCGCACGCGTCAGCAGTACAGCAGTCTAACAGTAATATAAAAGTCGAGGATCGGCAGTAACAAGAAGTCGGAAAGAAAGAGTCAAGCAGTCGTATTTGAGTCGTCGTACAGTACAGTCGTTGAGCAGTCGTCGGGGAGTAAAGTCGTAAAGCAGAAGCAGTGTCTCAGCATCTCGTCGATCATGTCGGTCGTATTAAACTTACATTTCATACACCTTAACCTTTTTTTTTGTATTCTATTTTTGGACCGAACATATAGTAAACATAATCACTAATATAATTATACATATAAGTAAAGAATAAGTAAAAGACAAATAATACACTCCAATATGCTAGATCCGCGCCTGCCTAATTTCTTCCACGCACCGGGCCACCAACATCACCCCATAAGAGATTCCGTTATACCATGCAAAATTTAGAAAACCCAACTGATAAACACAACATCAGGACATGTAAGCCACCAATAAGGAAACTGCAAAGACGACGTCGGGCCGCTGATAAAAGAAAGCAGCGAAGCCAACTCATGGTCTGGCAAGGCTTCGAGCTCGCTAGGGAAAAGTTTAGTCAAGGAGTTACTAACTGGAGGAGAACGAAGAAAGTTGAAATTTGATAATAAAAATCTGCGTATAAAGAATTAATTTATATAAGCTTCAGAGAGTTCGTTAAAGCAAGTGGCAAGTCTTGGGGAACTCCGAATGTAGCTCCGACAAGGCGTGAGTGTTAATTTTTTAAAAGAAGGCGTTGGGTTCTTTAAGCTATGTAGGTGGCAGGTGTGTGGGCAATCCCAAGAGATTGAGTTTATGAAGAAGGTGTGAGTGACTTTTTTTTATACCCTTGAAAAGGGTATTATAATTTTTTCCAGAAATGTGTAACGCATTAAAGGAATCATCTCCGACCCCACAAAGTATATATATTATTGATCAGCATCAACAGCCAAGTCGATATAGCCATGTCCGTCTGTCCGTCTGTTTCTATGCAAAAAATAGACAGTAGTTTTAAAGCTAGCGTTTTGAAATTTTTACCAGATCATTATTTTTGTTGCACGCAGATCAAGTTTAAAAATCGGTCGGATCAGACCAATATATCATATAGCTGCCATACAAACGATAAGATTCAGATCAGATTTCAAGTCTTTGTATGGAAAACTTTTTTGTTTTCCAAGTTATTGCAACCGAATTCAACATTTATTCATTAGACATAGCGGATACACGATCATCATAATTTTCTTTAATGTTGAACTTTATGCACGTCGGCCTATTATCGCTCCGTAATTTTGAACGTTTCCCGAACGAACTTGCAACCTATTATCAGCTCTAAATTGATTTAATCAACCAGCTGTATCGCGAAGTGGTCCACAAACTGAAGCACACCTCGAAAGTTTAATTTTAAACGCATATTCTTCGTTTTATTTTAAACGCGATAAGACTGTGTTTCGCAAACAACAACAACAACAAAGTAACCATTAACCGTTGCTTTGTTTCGTTATTACAAGCTGCTCCCCGCTCTCTATCGCACTCCCGCTTTTGTGGAGCTTCTTCATCTCCGTCTGGATTAACGCTGCTCCTGCTGTTCACCGAAATCGCTCCCACGCTGTCGTCGCTGGATCACTCTTTTCATCATACATTCGCTGGACCATTCTGTTTTTGAGCGCATTCTCTCTTTCATTACGCAAAATGTCTTTGGTTTGTACCTCAAACAGATGCGAATTTGGAGGAGCTATTACCGGCGACTCCTATCTAACTTGCTGGCTATGCGACAATTGCTCGCACATGAAATGTGCTGGCGTTGGTCATTATGGCCGACTTGGTGATCTCCTGGACAAAGGCATCGGTTTGACATGGTCCTGTTTGGCCTGTCGAGAGATTGAAGGCGAGATGCGCACGTTTATGCGGCAAACTCGAAACGGTTTCCGGGAGGTTCGGAAACAATTTGCCAAATTAAATGAGCAGTTTCTAAACCTGGAATCTCTATTTCTGGGCCTTAAATTAAATTAAATTAAATTAAGCGAATCACGCCGGAAAATCGATAACACTAACCAGAATATGAATATGTGTACCACTTCAGCCACACATTTGCCAGTAAGCAATGCTATGGTTGATGCTGATGGCGAACAGCCACCCATCCTAGCTATTCAGAAACCCGGTCTTCCCCCTGCAAAAATTGATACGCCGGAACCTGTCAGTAGGAATCTCCCTCCCTAAAGTTCTTTTCGGTTTTTACTTAAACCTCGGTTTTGTGGATGAGGCTCTTTTTTGAGGTGTTATGTGGAAATTGTCTTTTCCAACGAGTTCAATTATATTGTTTACCAGAGTATTCGAGCTTTTCTCTCAGATGTAATTAGGTGGGGGCTTCTTTTTGTCCAGTTCGTCAGCAGTGGGGGTAGATCCTTATCAATATCTGCCAGTAATCCAAATCCAAATCTGGGTCTCAGTTCGCTGACTTAGAGTGTGCCGATTGATTTTTATTTTATTTCCTGCCGCAGAATTTTTTGGTTTGGTCAATTTTCTTTAAATTTGGATGTAGCAATCCAACGCAGTTTGCATTGTTTTTGGCATTGTTGCTGATTCAGCGTTGCAGTCGCCACCTTGCGTACGGTAGATACCGTTGCCGTATTTATTGTTGTGGCGAGTGCAGTGGTTAATGAGGTGGAAGTTTTGGTTGCCGTGGGAGAGGTTAGTTCTCTTTGGCACATCGTTGGGATTGCCGGTGAGAACGCGTTGTCTCGTTCGTTGTTGGCATAAGTTCATATGTCGGGTTGCGGGTGATAGGCCGTGGCCGATTGACGTTTGCATTAATTTCGTGCACTTCCGCGGGTTGCGAATGATGAGAGATGTCGTTTGTCTTTCTCTTGTTGACGTTGAGCGCGAATGTTGTTTTGACTTATTGTGAAAGTTCGTGGCTTGGATTTTTTTTGTATTATCTTTGAAATAAAACGGTTGTACAAAAGATGGGATTTTGCACAATTATTAACGCTAAATTTTTGTGATAAATTGTTGGTTATGATTTATTTTTCACTTCGACTATTTTGTACATTTTCGGAGCTCAGAAAATAAACACGTCCGCACTGTTCGAGTATCAATACAGCTTCTGTTAAATTTTGTAGAGTAAATCTCTAAGGCGGTATTTGAAGCACTACCTTTCCAAAGTAAGAATAAAGTTATTTACTCCCTAAAAGTTAGCCCAACGTGAGCAACGACTTTTTTAAACTATTTGGGGAGGCTTAAGGTCTATAGAATTAAGGTAAAAATTTTGTAACCAAAAAGTTGACCAAGTATGTTCTGGTAGATTCAAGCCACACAGAGTCAGAAGCAGGTCGCTATCGGACATAAAATTGAAAGCCGAAGGACTAGCTGACAAGTAGTGCCAGTACGGACGCGGTTCAAATAAAGGTGGTCTATAAGAACTGGTAATAAACCACAATTGAGCAAAGTGATTTGAACACAGAAGAATTCAAAATAACCAGAATTTGGTAAGTTCAGCTCTTTAGAAGCGAAATCGGAATCAACAAAAATAAGGGCAAATCGCACAAGCTTTGTTCAATTGTTTTGTTAAATTTGAGAGCTTAATTGTTATTTACATTTCCTAGTCTTGGGATAGCAAGAGATATAAGTGGTTGTATTGGTGTCGGCTGATCCGGTCGACGAGCAGTCTCGGCATATACGGCATTCCTAACAGCCTATTTTTTATCCTAGGCAAATTTACCCGAGCGGTGAATACATATTTTATTAAGGTGCGTTCCAAAGTAAACAGGACTTTAGAAAAAAGACAGAACAAATGATTTTATCGGCAAAATCAATTAATTGTATTCAAAATAGTCTCCTTCAGCCTTTATACAGCTTTTTGCTCGGTCCAAAAGCATGTCGAACGAGTGTTGTCTTTTGAATGTTGAATTTTGAACAATTTTTGGTCGTCAGTCAATTTGTGCGAAACAAACAATGCACACACCTTTTGTAAGCCCAAATTTTCGGCCGAAATGCGGTAAATCGATGTTTTGCAGATGTTCAATTCTATTTCCATGCATTTCAATAATAATTTCGGCTGATTTTTTTGAATTCACGCACAGCTTCGATGGAATTTTCGGTATCACGGATTTTGGTTGGCCCACATGTTCATCGTCATTTATGTCATAACGACATAACATTCTTTGAAAACGTTAAAACCACTCGTGCACTCTGCTGCGGAATAGGAAATCATCGCCATAAACTAGTTTCGTCAATTGAAACGTTTCAGTGAAAGTTTTACCAATGTTAAAACAAAATTTAATGTTGGCTCTTTGTTCGAAGCTCATTTTCCCACCGATGACAAAAACATACTGACACTCAAAACGCAATAACTTCATTTCTCATAGATGAAATGTCATGAAATTTTTACTGAAAGTCGATAAAGGATAGCATATTCTACCAGACAAATAAAATGGTTAAATTAATTAGTGGTTAAATTAGCTAGTATCAATAGCCACATGTTTTTGTGAGTTCATGTCTCGCTAAGTTCGAGAACGACTGAATCGATTTAAAATATCTTGGTCTTGATATTTTGGTGGGATAGGAAATGATTAAAAGGCAAGAAAATCGATAAATTTTCGACAAAACAATAAAAACAGTCATTTTCTTTTGCCCATAAAAACGTTTTCTAAATAAAATAATGAGTCAATTTGAACTTTCAATTGGAACTATTCAATAAAGTTCATATTAAATCACTTACAGAGATGTTTCGTTTGTGGTTTGATATTGGTAATGCAAATGTCTTTCCAAAATTTTTTCAAGCAAATTTCCTTTTGCCAAATGATTTACATTTTTAAGCCAAGCAAGTTATCTTTTTGACCTACCAAGAGATCCACCAGTTTTAGTTCATATCACATTCGTTGTCCTACCTTAACAGAACGCTAGGTTTGCTTTGCGAAATTTGTTTATCGGTTTATAGGGTAGGTAGTCCGATAAGTACTTATCCTCACCGTCTGATGGCGCCAGTATCGCAAGAGTAATTTATTATCAGCCGGATCGGACTCATAGTTTTGTTTTAATCGCGTATGAAAGCGGGATTTTTCACGGATTTTAGAAAAAATGCTCTTCCACCATGATAAGGCTCACAAGCTCGTAGCCGGTCGTCATTTTCCAGATTTGGCCCCGTGCGACTTCTTTCTGTTTCCAAACTTGAAAAAGTCACTCGCCGGACAGAAATTTCAGTCGAATAAGGAGATCATCGCCGCCACGGAGGCACATTTTGCAAACCTCGAGATAACGCATTTTTCAGTCAATTGTATCGAGCTAAAAGGAGACCATGTTAAAAAATAAATCACCACTTTTCCAAAATTTTTGTTTTTCTTTTGCAGGCTAAGTACTTATCGGACCACCCCCTTATTTTGCATTTGGTAAACAAAATGTGTTGGTGTACATTTTTCTGTACTTATAAAATGAAAAAAAAACTACACATACATATATAAACTAAAACCGGCTTTATCTTATCATCGTCTTGAAATATTCGCGAGGGCTTAGAGTTCAAAAGTTAAGAAAAATGCGAATTATTGCCGGAAAACCCCTTAAGACAGTTCTTTTTTATCATATAAAAGAATTCTAAATAAAATGTAGTGAATTAAATTTCAGTCAATAAGGACATATGAGCTTGATTCTATAATTTCAGTTTCGGGCAGTTAGTTGTTAATAAAAATAAAACGTCTGTAGAAAGACTATGTTGATGACCAGTACGTACTACCTGGAACATCCACTAACTATTTCGAGCTCACTAGAATGCATTCTAACACACCAACATCCTTTCAGCAAATGGTAAATTAATTTTTTTTATGATTATATTAACCTTATACAAGGTCTGGTCAAAAAGTATCGCGAAAGTTTTGATAACAGTTTACTATGATTGCATGGTCGTGGTGCATCATAAATTCTTGCCAATAAGGAATAATGAATATTAGCAATCCGCCAGAAACTCCAGGATTTGTGGTAGGAAAAAAAAACTGGCTTTTGCTCAAAAACAACACAGTTATTATGTAGCAGCCACTGTATTCCCCAGACTTGGCCACTTTATACGTTTTGTTTTTCTCAAAACTGAAGAGGCACTTGAATGGACGATAAAGACGTCATCGAAGGAGGGCTGAAAATTATCACAAAAAAATTATTTTTTAAGTGCTTCGAGGATTGGAAAAAACTTTGGTGTAAGTGTTTTATATCAAAAGGGAATAACTTTAAATGGGACATATTTATGACATATTTATTTATGTATAAAATGTATGTTATAATATTTATGTAATAAATAAATAATTAAAAAAAATAAAAAATTTGCAGTACTTTTTGTACAGACCTAGTAAGTATTGTATACCTTGACGATATAATTATATTTTTGACCTCCTAAAATATTACCCCGTATAACTCATCATAAAAAATTTGTTTCTTGGATTAAATTATGCCTTCGAACTATTCAATTGCGAAATACTTAATTTTCTATTCGTGGTTTTCTTGTTTGATACAATTTTTATCTTTTTCATTTAATTAGAAATGGTAAATATCCTCTATAGTTAAGCTTATGCTCCATTTTCAATCATCTGTTCCTACGTAGGATTAATTAAAAGTTTCTAAATAAACAATTTTTTTAAGTGTGTTTTTAGAACCCAAGGGTCCAGACGGCGCCAATGGACTCCGAGCAGTGAGGAAATATTATGTACAACTAACCGAAGACCATGCTACGCCAAGATATATTTCATGGACGGAAAATACTATTCTATTGAATTTTATCCAAGTTCTACGGCAAGAACTGTAACAGAAATCATAAAAAAAAAAATTGGCTTGCAAGAAGACTCGAAAGGGTATATAATTTATGAAGTGATTGGAAATACGGAAAGAAGTCTTTTATCAGAAGAGAAAGTATGTGACGTTATGGCAAAATGGGAAAAATATCGAACTTCCACTCAACAAGGAGCACAGTACCAGGTAAAATTGAACTTAGCAGTTGGAATAGTAATAAGAAACCATTCATACCATATTTAGTAACACTTCCATGCATTAAGACTTTGTAATCGTGCATAAAAACAGTTAAAATACCCGATAAAAAATGTAAATTAACATGGTTGTATTAAACTGTCCTTTTATATTTATTTTTTATACGAATCTACTAAAGTTTTAATTTTTTAAATTTTATATCAGATTTTTCGGAGCCAAAATTTATTTCAGGTAATTTGAGCGTTTTATGTGGGTTACCGACATCAAAAACTTTTTGAAAAGTTGTTGTGAATGGTTTCACATGCTGATATTGAAAAATTCTAGTTTTGGGGGAAAAATACAAGATTGGATCTCTGCGGGGGCAAGTCAAATATCATGTCTATCTCTTATAGTTTCTATAATTTATTAGAGGTTTATGGAAGCAAAATTGTACATAAACCTATTGCCATGTTTATTGATTAGTTGTGCAAGCCACGTCTTGCCTTAAATTATATATGTTATATATTTATATAACACATCACTCAATAAGTCCGTAGGATGACTATGAAAAACACCTTTTTTTTGGCAAAATTCGATTTTATTTATCAGGAGTGATACAATCAGTTCAACGCCGCTCTAGCATTTCGACACCTTTTTTGTAAAACGATTTGTCTTTAGCCTCAAAATAAGCTTCAGTTACGGCGATCACCTCTTCATTCGAGCCAAATTTCTTTTCAGCGAGCATTTTCTTCCGGCCTGCGAACAGGTAGTAGTCGTTGGGGGCCAAATCTAGAGAATACGGTGGGTGCGGAAGCAATTCGAAGCCCAATTCGTGCAATTTGGTCATCGTTGCGATTGTCATGAAATTTTGACAGATATCTTTTTAAGGTTAGTACTTCCTAAGAATCATATGGATTATTACATAGCAACGCCATCTATGTGTCATCCTACGGATTTATTGAGTGATGTATTATATATATGGTTGAAAGTGTTTTATTGTCCCATGGATAGCTGGTCGCTTTATCGCCAACAGCACCAATTGGTAATAAACACAACATCAGCCGATTTCATGGCCGTTTTCTTTTCCGTTCAAACAACTCCCGCAAAACGACCTTCGCTTGCTCTTTTTCACATCGGTGGACTCCAGGGCCGCAGAACACTCATCAATTAAGTACGTTTCCCAGGAACCCCAGAAACTACACAACAACCAGGATGAAATCCGGATCGTTGGGAGGAGGACCAAAATTATTTATAGTAATGTTGGATTACAAAAGCCAAACTTTTAGGACATTTTTTAATTACCTTACTCAAAAAGAAATTTATATAAAAAACTGTACAACCGTAAAACAAACAATAGATCAATTCCAATTATAATTTCAATTATTAGTTTCAAATATCTTTAAAAGCTCCATTATTTTTTCTCTTGATATTTTTCCAAATACAAAAAAACTCTTGCCACATATTTAATTAGAATTCATTTAGCTTGTTCCAAGCGTAGTAACCGGTAGTAGCCCAGCGAGGGACTACAAGGAGTATTATTTATGGTCAACTCGAACAAACTTATTAGGCCACCAATACTAAGTGAAGATGCTGCTAGATAACGTAGACGTCTCAGGAATAAGAACTTAGCAAAAATAGGGTTAAAACGTACACAGAGACATCTTAGCTCAGCAGTTGCCAGGGTTATTACGACGGCTTAATTCGTCAGATTAAGTGATTTCCTCAGTGGGAGTAGAACGAATTTTAGATGCGTACTCTGCTTTACATTATACATTAATACATTGGAAATTTCGAAATGCTTAACTCTTCATTACGTGCACAAACGATATATTTCAGGCACGTCCGAAAAGTAAGTGTTCTGCTACTCTTACAGTTGCGGCTCACCACTTGCATCGACAGGGATGCTAACTATAAGTATGTCGAAAAATAACTTACATACGTACAAGTGGAACCAAGTATATATTTGTTTTAATAAATTTGTTTTCATCCTGAGTTAAAGTGAGTATACTTACATTCTGGACTTGCCCTGTAAACGCCTTATAGTACCGAGAAGCCATCTTAGTTCCAATCTTCAACCTATCACTTAATGAATTCTACCAAACTGTAGAAACCTGTTCCTAATGCTAAACAAAATCGGCTGTATGCGATTAGGAAGAGAAGCAGAAATGTTAATAAACTTCAAGTCTACCCCAGCTCACTGCTGCACAATATTTATGAATAGACAACAACCAATCCCACCACCAATACTTTACAAATATCAATATGGACAGCAACCAATCGCGTTACCAAGACAAACTATAATAACTTCGGCCTAACTATCAGCCTATAGCTGCTTGACAACCTCCTCAAAATTATCATAGTTTGAACGTTGAACTTTATGCACGTCGGCCTATTATCGTTCTGTAATTTTGAACGTTTCCCGAACGAACTAGCAACCTATTATCAGCTCCGAACTGATTTAATCAACCTGCTGTATCGCGAAGTGGTTCACAAACTGAAGAACACCTCGAAAGTTTAATTTTAAACGCATATTCTTCGTTTTATTTTAAACGCGATAAGACTGTGTTTCGCAAACAACAACAACAAAGTAACCATTAACCGTTGCTTTGTTTTGTTATTACAAGCTGCTCACCGCTCTCTATCGCACTCCCCCTTTTGTGGAGCTTCTTCATCTCCCTCTGGGTTGACGCTGCTCCTGCTGTTCGCCGAAATCGCTCCCACGCTATCGTCGCTGGATCACTCTCTTCATCATACATTCGCTGGACCATTCTGTTTTTGAGCGCATTCTCTCTTTCATTACGCAAAATGTCTTTGGTTTGTACCTCAAACAGATGCGAATTTGGAGGAGCTATTACCGGCGACTCCTATCTAACTTGCTGGCTATGCGACAATTGCTCGCACATGAAATGTGCTGGCGTTGGTCATTATGGCCGACTTGGTGATCTCCTGGACAAAGGCATCGGTTTGACATGGTCCTGTTTGGCCTGTCGAGAGATTGAAGGCGAGATGCGCACGTTTATGCGGCAAACTCGAAACGGTTTCCGGGAGGTTCGGAAACAATTTGCCAAATTAAATGAGCAGTTTCAAAACCTGGAATCTCTATTTCTGGGCCTTAAATTAAATTAAATTAAATTAAGCGAATCACGCCGGAAAATTGAAATATGAATATGTGTACCACTCCAGCCACACATTTGCCAGTAAGCAATGCTATGGTTGATGCTGATGACGAACAACCACCCATCCTAGCTATTCAGAAACCCGGTCTTCCCCCTGCAAAAATTGATACGCCGGAACCTGCCAGTAGGAATCTCCCACCTGGTCCCATGCTTAAAAAATCTTCAATAATCATATCACCAAGCCAGCCTGCTGCTCCATCACTACGCCTGCCTGCCGTCGCACCTACCCGCCTACCCGTTGTAAAATCACCAAAGCCATTGACGGGTGTTCCAACGGAAACGCGATCTTCTGGACTTACGCTGAGAACTGTGGCTCCCTGCAAATCCATCTTTGTATGGCGGCTTATGCCTGATGCCTCTGCAGATGACGTTAGGTTTCACCTTGCAAACAATCTAAATATAGCTCCCTCAGAACTTTTTGTGACCAAATTTAATTTTAAGCATAAACGTAGCATATCCTTATCAAAATAACTTTACCAGAAGCTTCCCTTGCTAAATCTTTAGATCCTACTTCCTGGCCCGAGCACAGTATTGTCCATGAGTTCTTGACCAGAGATTCTCAAGGTTCCTGTCCAGTTAATATTTCAAAAACTAAGCAACAAGATTTTTTCTTGTTGCTATCAAAACGTTCGCAGTATTTTTGGAAAACTGAACTTACTTTATACTAACAGTTCTTCCTTTGACTTCGATGCTATTGTGCTAACAGAAACCTGGCTATACTCCACTGACATAGACAATGAAATTTTGGTATCGAAGTACACTTTCTTTCGGGTCGCCAACCTTTGGAGGTGCCGTTCTGATTGCCGTAAACAACATCTACACAGTTGAACGTATTACTATTACTAATCGTTTAGGAATTGAATTTTTAGCTGTTAAAATTCATTCTGAGTCCCATAACCTTTTCATCACCTGTTCCTACATTCCTCCTCTGAGTGATGCAATCATTTATATGCACCACTTAACTGCCATAAAATCAGTTGTGTCGCTGCTAAATGATGCTGATCTTATTCTAGTTATGGGGGATTTCAATCTGCCCCTCATTTCATGGATCAACTCGGATGAGGATAACTCGCTTTTACCCACTAACCAAAATTACTTCCTTGATGGCTTAGCCGACTCTGCCGTTTTCCAACTTAACCCTATAAGGAACTCCCGTGGCAGGTCGCTTGACCTAATTTTCTCTAACACTACCTCCTCTGCCACAATAGCAAGGTTTCCTCCCTTATCTACTCCTGAGGACTCTCACCACCCAACACTCTTAGTCTCGCTAATTATTGACTCTCCTGAAGTCCCCCCCCCCAATAACAGCGAGCAGCCTCGTCAAAAATGCTTTAAAAAAACCAACTACTGTGACCTAAGAAATCACCTGACTAATATTGACTGGAGTTATCTATCTAGTTTCAGCAATATCGAGGAAGCTACAGACTCTTTATGAAGTAATTCATAACGCCTTAAATAAATCTGTCCCTGAAACGTTAACTCCATCAACGTCTAAACCTCCATGGTTTAATAAGCACCTCTCTCTCCTAAAAAATAGGAAATCTAGAGCCTACAAAAAGTCATTAAAGTCTCCAACCTCGATACATCTTTCTAATTACCTTCTAATCCGCAATCAGGTCTTTGGCCTTAACAATAAACTATATAAAAATTATATTTCTAAATGCAAACTCAATTTTCGCAACGATCCAAGCTCTTTTTACTCTTTTGTAAACTCTAAACGCAAATCCAATCTTTTCCCCCCTTCCCTCTCATATAATAATACTTGCGACTCTTCGCATCTCGGCATTGCTAATCTATTTGCGTCATTTTTTCAGTCAACCGACTCATCTAACTCATTTGATCCCTCCCTTAACTATCCATATAATTTACCCTACATAAACAACATTTCCCTTTCTAAATTCCACTGTCATGATGTGTTTACGGCTCTTTCATCAATTAAAATCTCATTTTCACCAGGCCCAGACAACGTACCTAACTACATCCTCAGAAGGTGCTCCGATCTTCTCACCCTACCTCTTACCATTCTATTTAACCTATCCTTGGAGCAAACTTCCCTACCTAAATTATGGAATGAATCATACCTAATAGCAATTCATAAAAAAGGCTCTAAGGCTTCCATTGAGAACTTGAGAAACTTATCACATCGCAGCTTCAACATGCATGCAAGAGCATAATCTCACCTGCACAGCATGGCTTTGTCAAGCTTCGCTCGACAACAACTAATCTACTAGAATTTTCGTCGAAAATCAACCGAGGTTTTCAACATCGCTGGCAAACTGATGAAATTTACACTGACTTCAGCAAAGCATTTGATTCAGTTAATCATCAGCTCTTGCTACGGAAACTCTCGCTTATTGGTTTTCCACCAAATATCCTGATGTGGGTTGCTTCCTACCTTTCAGATCGAACCCAGCGTGTCCTATTTAAATCTACCAAGTCGAAGGTCATCCATGTCTCATCGGGTGTCCCTCAGGGTAGTCATCTAGGACCACTGTTGTTTATACTCTTTGTGAACGATCTTCCTAATGTGATTAGGTATGCCTCTACGCTTATGTATGCTAATGATGCCAAGTTATGCTATTCCTTCTCGGAACATTTCCTGCATAGGCATCTGCAACTAGACCTTGACGAACTCTATTTGTGGTGCTCAATTAATCTTCTGTTTCTAAACTGCTCTAAATGCAAACTTATGACATTCCATCGCAGTGTGCCGCTTATCATATCTTACTCTCTCGGAAATCACGTCCTTGATCGTGTTTCCACAATCAATGATCTTGGAGTTCTTTTTGATCATAAACTTCATGAATGTTAGAAA
Organism: Drosophila ercepeae; assembly: GCA_018150545.1. Taxonomy (NCBI): domain Eukaryota; kingdom Metazoa; phylum Arthropoda; class Insecta; order Diptera; family Drosophilidae; genus Drosophila; species Drosophila ercepeae. The sequence goes on along the minus strand of JAECWL010000182.1, from coordinate 169,903 downwards.
TGATCACATTTCTGTGACAGTGAATAAAGCCAGAGGAATGTTAGCCTTTATTAACCACCAAATCCCTGTATATCACCCTAGTTCGTCTTATCCTTGAATATTGCTCGTGCGTTTAGAGTCCTCAATACTCCTCTCACCAAAATAGTATTGAGGCGGTGCAAAAGCAGCTTCTGTTATTTGCATTAAAAAACCTAAACTGGGATCCCGATAATCGTCTTCCGCCGTACCGTTGCAGGCTTAAATTGTTAAAGTTACCTCCATTGAAGGAGCGCCGAACCTGTGCTGGGGTCATGTTTCTACACATGCTAATCCATGGCATGGTTGATTCTAAACACCTTCTAAGCCAACTATATTTTTCCATCCCTAATAGGAAAACTAGGTATTTCCGACCCCTATGGTTACCTATCTGCAGATCCAACTTCGCTGAACACGACCCCTTTCGCACTATTTGTAAGAACTATAAGCTTTTATCACATACTCTATCCCCTGAACTCTCTCTTAATGTAAATAAACTTAAAATCATAGAAAACCTCCTAGAATAGTTATAGTGTAGTTTTATTTATATTTTTATTCATATTTAGCAGATCTTTGTTAAATTGTTGTTTAAAAAAAAAAAAAAACAAACGTCGTTTCAACAACAACAATTCGCGTTACCACGGCCACAGGCCCTAAAACCACTGCCTCATACAGAGGATGTCGATCCCAGTATACAATACAATAGTTTAACAGGACTAGATGCTTAAATCAAATCTAGCAAAAAAATCACGAATCTTAAAAACGGTATCACGATAAAAATAAAAATATAGAGGAAGTAAATGCAATCGCTTCTATAACAACCTTCTATATTCAAGTCATTTCAGGATTGTACAGATCCCAATCAAAAACTGGCATACTCAACTAACGCGAAGGCAATAATCGGAGCCTTTTCCAAAACTTCGACTTCCTCGAATTTCTCTTAGTATCCTTTTACAATAAAATACGATGTAAAAAAACAAATAAGATAACTTTTAGAAGACGGCATCATTTGACAATCCAGGTCCCCGTATACTTCACCAGTTTTCATTGAACCTAAAACCAAAAACTCAGCAAAAAGATTGTTTCTTGTTCCTCCGAAGTATTTATGGAAAATTTAACCTATTTTTTACTAACAGTGCTTCTTTTGACTTTAATGCTATTGTGCTAAGAGACTTCTCTGTCACAGGTAATAAAGTTTTTGTACCCAAGTACACTGTCTTTCGGGAATATCGCCCAACCTTTGGAGGTGGCGTTCTTATTGCCGTAAACAAAATTTACCCAGTGGAACGTATCACTATTACTAATCCTTCAGTCACCGACTATCTCTCTTCAAGTGCGGACGTCTGTGTCTTTCCAATTGTGAGTGCTTTGCTTATCGCCAAATTACCATTGGCCAGCTTATCGCCTTTCCATTGATCTTCTTTTTAACGCGCACGTTCAAAGCAAATGCTCTAATCGGACAAACCTACAACGACGACAACAATACATCAATACCCTCAAGATCCAACTCAAACGAACAATTGCTTCACACTCCTCAAACCTACAAAACAGTAATCAACACAACAAACTCAGACGACACTATGGATGATCCCCCCCCTTCTTTCATATGGACAAACTCATACACACCACAATTAAATAAGAATATAATCCAATAAAATTTATACGTATACGGTATTTTTATACCCTGTACCCATTAAAAATGGGTGAAAAGGGTATCATAATATGGTGCAAATGTATGTAACAGGCAGAAGGAAGCATCTCCGACCCCATAAAGTATATATATTCTTGATCAGCATCAACAGCCGAGTCGATATAGCCATGTCCGTGGGTAGGGTATCATAATATGGTGCAAATGTATGTAACAGGCAGAAGGAAGCATCTCCGACCCCATAAAGTATATATATTCTTGATCAGCATCAACAGCCGAGTCGATATAGCCATGTCCGTCTGTCCGTCCGTCCGTCCGTCCGTCCGTCCGTCCGTCCGTCCGTCCGTCTGTCCGTATCAACGCCTAGATCTCAGAAACTACAAGAGCTACAGACATGTGCCATATATCGTTGGATAGGTATTTACCATACGCAGTACAAGTTTGTTTTTTTATTTTGATATCACCCCCCGTTCCCCCGCAAACAGCAAAAAACTGTCACGACCACGCTCCCCCGAAAACCTCAAAAAACTGCCACGCCCACAATTATTGTCCTAATGCTATGCAATTCGGCATATGCGTTGGTGCTTATAAAAGCTATCTAACTGTTTAATTTGAACCAAATTGGATAAGAAACACGGAAGTTATGCCACATGCAAAATCTATGGCAAGGGAAGCAGAAGCGCAGCAAAACACGCATTGCGCGACGCCGACTACGACGTTGACAGCGAAATGTGTATGGCTTTATAACACACAAAACTTATTTTCATAACCAAAATCATACCAAATTTATATTGTTATGGTACTCTTTTCTAATATGGTAGAATATTGTTTCATTTATTTATTGATACTAAATAAATAAATTGTAAGCATGTCTAAGGGTACAGGGTATTTCGCAATCGGGAAACTCGACTGCTGCTACCTTACTTGTTAATAATTACAACGAACTGACACTACTTATAAAAGACCACGCACCCGACATTGTATTTTTGCAAGAAACCAAACTTTCATGGAATTTTACAAATTTTATTTGCCCCAAAGAAGGTACTGGTTATTTCCACAATTTTTCTTATAACACCTCATCCATCAGCCAAACATGGCATTGGTGTTCTTATTAAAACGAACGTCCCACATACATACCGTAACATTAACTCCAGCGTACTCTGCTCCGCATTGGAGCTTAATTTTGAACAGGTTATTAATATTGTGTATGCGTACATCCCACCAAGTCAAACCTTTTCATCCTCTGACATATCAGAAATTCTACAAAATCTTAATGGATCGATAATGCTCCTTGGTGACCTAAATTCATGGAGTCCTCTATGGGGCTCGCCGCGCACAAACACGAGGGGTAAAAAAATCGAAAGCGTAATTCTTGAAAACAGCCTAATTGTTCTTAATGACGGTTCCCCGACTCACCTTTCAATTCATAACACTTTCACTCACATCGATATCGCACTGATATCTCCACAGATAGCCCATATGTGCAGCTGGTCCATATCAGTTAACCTCCATGGTTTTTTTTTTATACCCTTGAAAAAGGGTATTATAATTTTGTCCAGAAATGTGTAACGCATTAAAGGAAGCATCTCCGACCCCACAAAGTATATATATTCTTAGTATATATATCTGCGTGCAACAAAAATAATGATCTGGTAAAAATTTTAAAACGCTAGCTTTAAAACTACTGTCTATTTTTTGCATAGAAACAGACGGACAGACGGACAGACGGACATGGCTATATCGACTCGGCTGTTGATGCTGACCGTCTGTTTCTATGCAAAAAATAGACAGTAGTTTTAAAGATCATTATTTTTGTTGCACGCAGATCAAGTTTAAGAATCGATCGGATCGGACCACTATATCATATAGCTGCCATACAAACGACCGATATGAAAACAAGTCTTTGTATGGAAAACTTTTTTGTTTTCCAAGCTATTGCAACCGAATTCAACATTTGTTCATTTGACATAGCCATACATAATTATTCAAAGTTTGATCCGGATCAGATTACTATATCATATAGCTGCCATACAAACGACCGATATGAAAACAAGTCTTTGTATGGAAAATTTTTTTGTTTTCCAACCTATTGCAACCTAATTCAACATTTATTTATTTGATATAGCCATACACGATTTGTGAAAGTTTGGTCCGGATCGGACCACTATATCATATAGCTGCCATACAAACGACCGATATGAAAACAAGGCTTTGTATGGAACTTTTTTGTTTTCAAGGGTATACCATCTTCGGCAAGCCGAAGATAACTTTTCTCGCTTGTTTTTTATTAAAATTGTATTTATTTATATTGCAGTCCACTGTTACCATTTATAATAACCTATACTTCAGAGATTCATAATTTCTAGCAAGTATTTACATATGTACATACTTAAACCTAATTAGGGAGTCTAGAGGCATGAATTAATTTAATCAAATAATTTATATTGTAGCATATTGAACTAACCTACCCTAACAATACAATAAATGATTGGGTATAACTTAGCGTCAATACATTGTGACACTTTGTCATAATAAATATAAATATATAAATATACAAAAAGACCACCAAAACTACGTAAGCAATCCAGCGCCCCAGTAATACGATCTAACGCTTATACATAAGCCGATCGCGGAGCGTGGGAATGCTGAGCATGCACTTTGCAGCTCAAGTGGTCAATGCCTTCTGCATACATATGTAAATGTATAAATATAAGAAAGAATAAATAGATATAAGCAATGTATGTGCGGGTTAGCTGAACCCAACTTCAGCACACTTTAATTATTCAATAAATGAACCTCGAAAGAACAAGAGGGCCCCAGAACATGGCGACCGTGACAGGACACGAAGGACCCTACTAGGACCCTACTAGGACATCACTAGGACCCTACTAGGACTCTATCCCTTGGACGGCATCTTTAACACAAGGACAAGCTCTGAGATTGGGACGCCATCAATGCGGCTGTCACGAATGTCAACTGCGCCACACGGATAGCTGCTCCATTGTTTCCCACTCCATTGGATACTGCATCATCCTGGACACCGCATCGGTCTGTACCCATACGAAGATTCCGGTAATTCCGTAGCAGGAAGAATTCTATGCTACAAGAAGTTATTATTATTAACTAAAAACATAATAATTGATGGCGGAAGAGCCACAATTCTCAACCGCACAGCCCACGACGCAAAGGGACTTGCCAACGTTGGAAGAAGCTCTGCAGCAAAATCCTGCAGATGGACCACGCCCACTCACAATAGCTGAGTACCGGGCAAGGCAGGAAAGGAAGGAACCGAAGAAGCACAAACGCTCCGGACAAAGGGTAAAGCTACTTAGGCAACGCCGACTGGTCAAGGAAATGACCCAGTTGGCCAGAGACGAGGCATCCCGACAACGCTACAAAGAGCGTCTTGAGGACATCGAAAGCCAGATTTCGCAAGGTGCGAAACAACGCAAACGGGCTGCATAAATAAATGCCAATGCCCCAATTTGCCTTAATTTTAATTTCTAAACCCAAGCCGATGCGGGAAACCGCTGCTTGAAAAACACTAATATCTGTTAGGCTTTTTACTAACAATGCGGTTGGACAATTTTTTTTTTATATTGTAAACAAATATGTGAGCCAACCACATTTATTAACAACTAATATTTCCACGTCTCCGCTACTGAGTATATATATATATTCAGCTGCAAAAATTTTTTTTAATGACAGAAGAATTTTTATCTTCATTAAACGTAAACATTTTTTATTTTTGATTTTCTAGAAGAATAAATAAATATCACAATAATGAGAAAAAACTCATAAATAGAAAATCTCATTTTTTTTTGATTGTTCTTCAAACAAAACGTTTCATTGAAAATAAAAAAAAAAAAAAAATGGGATGGTTTAGCGATTCTAGTGAGGCAAAGGCCAATACTGCCAACGTAGTTACTAACGTAAAAATTATAGATCACACAGACGATATAAATGCGTTGTGGATCTTATTGCTGATTATTAAAATAGTACTACTTCTACAATTTCTGCTTACAATTTATGTTAAGCATAACAAGATCATTAAAAGACGTTACATAAATAGGGCAAATCGTTTAGACCAGATTAAAAAAAAAAAAATAATAATATGGATTAGAAGAAAGCTAATAAAAACATTTTCTTACGAAAAGAATGGAATGGAGCGAAATAGCGATACGAATAGACGAATTTCGTTTCAGGTTCGATAAGTCTTATAAATGTATCAATAGAGACGCAATAATAAAATCCGGAACTCTGAAAAATCATATAGAGATATTAGTAGGTGAATATAATAATATAGTTACATTAGTAAATAAATATGCAAATAGGCTCACATCTGAACATAATAACAAATGTTTAAGGGTTATAAAATCCCTAAACACAAGATTAAATAACATCAGAAAAGAAGGCATATTCTGATAGATGTACCAGAAAGTCTAAGTCAATTGGTTGAATTCAACACAGACCAGTTCAAAGAACTAGACGAATCTGTTCAATCAAGCGGCGCTGAGTCCGATAGTGACATTGAAACGCTAGAAGGAAGCGACCGAATTGAATTTAAATCTGAACCAATAACAATTTCTGAAATGGCACAGACGTTGATAGAATTTATCAGGCTAGCCACATCTCTGATACCAGAGTTTGATGGTAAACCAGAAAATCTACAAAGTTTTTTGGATGCTCTAGGTCTACTAGATAGCTTAAAGGGCACACATGAAACGACAGCAATAAGCCTAATAAAAACTAAACTTAAAGGCCATGTAAGAAACCTTATAAGTAATGAGCAGACGATTGCTGCAATCATTACCCAACTGTCAAGTGCAGTAAAAGGAGAATCGGTAGAAGTGATATCTGCCAAACTTCTGAATCTACAACAGAGAAATAAAACGGCTAACCAATACACCCAAGAGGTGGAGAAACTGACAAAGGCCCTTGAAGGTGCCTATATCAGTGAAGGTCTCAGCCAATCCTTAGCAAATAAATACAGCACTACAACAGCTGTAAAAGCAATGACACAGAATTGCTCCATTGATAAGGTAAAACTTATCATGCAAGCAGGCACATTCACAAACATGAATGATGCCATCTCCAAATTTGTAAACAGTTGCACAGAGATAACAGGTCAAAGTAACACTGTACTCTATTATCGACGAGGTGCAAATAATTATAATAGAGGCGCCCGGGGTTATAATCGTGGAAGAAATAACTACCACAACAATTACAACCGAGGCAGCAATAACAACAATAATAATAACTATAATAACCGTGGAGGTAGACGAGGCCAAAATCAAGGGAGAGGCCGCGGAAACTACAACCATGGTAATAATAATAATAGCAGTGTGAGAATCGCGCAAAATACGTCGGAAAACTAACAGAACCCTTTAGGAAACAACCAATAAATGTAAAAGTTCATTCCATCAATTATAGTCTTAATATATTCGTAACTTTCTATAATCATTCAACTGAAAATAAACTAACATTTCTCATAGATACTGGTGCAGATATCTCACTTTTGAAAGTAAATTCTGATAACTTCATAATTCAAAATGAAAAAATAATAAACATCGAAGGCATAGGCCAAGGTGTGATAAAGTCTCAAGGAACAACCTTAATAGAACTCCAATCAACAAAATATATTATTCCACATGAATTTCATTTGGTAAACCCAAATTTTGCAATACCATGTGATGGAATAATAGGCATTGATTTTATAAAGAAATTCAATTGTCAACTAGATTTCAAACCAAGTGAAGACTGGTTTATAATTAGACCCCAAAATTTAAATTATCCAATATATGTTCCGATAACATATAGCGCTGGCAACAATACAGTTCTTCTGCCAGCCAGATCACAAGTTATTCGGAAAATAGACATTAATGTTGTAAATGATTTCATATTTGTTCCTAATCAAGAAATACACGGTGGGATTTATGTTGCAAATACAATAGCAGCATCCAAACATGTATACGTTCGACTTCTAAATACAACTAATTTCGACCAAGTGGTCAAAGTAAATAAAATACAATATGAAAATCTAAAAGATTATGACATTCATAATACCAACACTGGAAATAGAAGCGAGCAAATACTTTCAAAACTAAGGAAAAATTTTCCAGACCAATTTAAAAATCAATTAACAGAATTATGCACACAGTATAGTGATGTGTTCGGACTGGAAACCGAACCAATATCAACAAATAATTTTTATAAACAAACATTAAGACTTAAAGATGATGAACCCATTTATATAAAAAACTATAGAAGCCCGCATAGCCATATTGAGGAAATTCAAAAACAAGTAGGGAAATTAATAAGCGACAAAATCGTCGAACCGTCTGTATCTGAATATAACAGCCCACTCTTGCTAGTACCAAAAAAATCATTACCAAATTCACAAGAGAAAAAATGGCGATTAGTAATTGACTATCGTCAAATAAACAAAAAACTTCTTTCTGACAAATTTCCACTCCCTAGAATTGATGACATTTTAGATCAACTAGGTCGAGCTAAATACTTTTCATGCCTTGACTTGATGTCAGGTTTCCACCAAATAGAACTTGAGGAAAACTCTAGGAATATAACATCCTTTTCAACGAGCAATGGCTCATATCGCTTCACGCGATTACCATTTGGTCTTAAAATAGCACCAAATTCATTTCAGAGGATGATGACTATATCATTCTCGGGATTAGAACCCTCTCAGGCATTCCTTTACATGGATGACTTAATGGTGATAGGATGCTCCGAAAAACAAATGATTAAAAACTTAACTGACGTTTTTAATGTATGTAGGAAATATAACCTAAAGTTGCATCCAGAAAAATGTTCATTTTTCATGCACGAAGTGACATTCCTGGGTCACAAATGCACAGACAAAGGAGTATTGCCAGATGACAAGAAATATGACGTCATCAAAAATTATCCTGTCCCTCATGATGCGGACAGTGCGAGACGATTTGTAGCATTCTGCAACTATTATCGTCGATTTATAAGGAACTTCGCCGACTATTCACGGCACATAACTAGATTATGTAAAAAGAATGTCCCTTTTGAATGGTCAAGCGAATGCCAGAACGCATTCGAATACCTTAAAGAAAATCTTATGCACCCCACACTATTACAATATCCTGATTTTCGCAAAGAATTTTGCATTATAACGGATGCTAGTAAACAAGCTTGCGGAGCGGTTCTAACTCAGAACCGTGACGGGATTCAGCTCCCAATAGCTTATGCATCACGTTCATTTACAAAAGGAGAAAGCAATAAGAGTACAACGGAACAAGAACTAGCGGCAATTCATTGGGCAATTACCCATTTTAGACCATACATTTATGGCAAACATTTCACCATTAAAACGGACCACAGACCATTAACGTACCTATTTTCTATGACTAATCCCAGTTCTAAATTAACTCGCATGCGGCTAGAGCTTGAAGAATACGACTTCACAGTAGAATACCTAAGGGGGAAAGATAATTTTGTAGCAGACGCACTCTCACGTATAAATATAAAGGAACTCAAAGACATGCAACATAAAGTCCTGAAAGTCACTACCAGGCAACAAAGTAGACAAGAAAACTGTACAGTAACAAATAAGGAACTATTGCCTAGGCAAAGTATCCAAAATGTATCTAAGCCCAACGTACAAGAAGTCATAACAAATGATGAAGTACGAAAAGTAGTGACCTTGCGAATAACTGAATCTATTTGTTTACTAAAACGAGGAAATAAAGTTATTGCAAGAATTGATGTTGACGATTTATATACCAATGGAATTTTTGATTTAGGTCAGTTCTTCCAAAGGCTTGAAATGCAAGCCGGTATACTAAAAATCAGACAACTCAAATTGGCACCGAGTGAAAAAATCTTTGAAACCATTTCAATAGATAATTTCAAAAATATGGGCAATATAAAATTGAAATCATTAAGAGTAGCGCTACTCCAGCCGGTGACCATTATAAAAACTGAAAAAGAGATACAATCGATACTGTCTACATATCATGACGATCCAATTCAAGGAGGTCATACAGGCATTACAAGAACGCTAGCGAAAATAAAAAGACACTATTATTGGAAAAATATGACTCGTCATATAAAAGAGTACATACGTAGATGTCATAAATGCCAAATGTCAAAAACAACGACACATACAAAGACCCCAATGACTCACACAGAAACCCCAACAAATGCTTTTGATATAGTGATAGTGGACACAGTTGGTCCACTACCGAAATCAGAATATGGCAACGAATACATCGTCACACTAATATGTGATTTGACGAAGTATCTAGTAACCATACCTGTAGCGAATAAGAGCGCAAATACTGTCGCACAAGCTATATTCGAAAATTTTATACTAAAGTACGGTCCAATGAAGACGTTCATTTCGGACATGGGTACCGAGTATAAAAACAATGTAATTCAAGATATGTGTAAATATATGAAGATTGAAAATCTTACATCCACTGCATATCACCACCAGACTTTAGGGACAATCGAACAAAGTCATAGAACATTCAATGAATACATTCGTTCATACATCTCTGCAGATAAAACTGATTGGGACGTTTGGATACAATACTTTACATATTGTTTCAACACAACACCATCAGTCATGCATAATTATTGTCCATATGAACTAGTCTTTGGAAGATTACCAAGGCAGTTCGCAAATTTTAATAAAACAGATAGGATAGAACCACTATATAATATAGAAGATTACTCAAAGGAAATAAAATTTAGATTAGAAATAGCATATAAAAGAGTTAGACTTATGTTAGAAAAAGCTAAGTCTTATAGAAAACAACTTTATGATAAGGAAACTTCAGATTTTCAATTAAAAATAGGAGATAAAGTTATACTAAGGAACGGATCGGGTCATAAGTTAGATCCAGTATATCTAGGCCCTTATACTGTTGAAACCATAGAAGACAGAGATAACATAGTAATTAGAGATACAAAACAAAAGAAGCAAAAAGTACATAAGGATAGACTAAAAATATATAATCAATGAAACGTTTCATTTCACTTAAGAAAAGGTCTGATCAACCTCAAAAAAAAAAAAAAAAAAAAAAATTTTTAAATTATTTTTTCCTCTAAGAAAGTTAAACATAAATCCAAAAATATCGTAATTCAACATACATTTTTTGTATTATTCTGTCATTATACAAAAATGCTTTGAGACAAAACATTGTTAATAGTTAATAAGAAAAATCAATAACAATAATAATATTAAGAACTAAATGACTACATATATTACGTCATTTCTTTAAAAAGGGAGGTGTAGCATATTGAACTAACCTACCCTAACAATACAATAAATGATTGGGTATAACTTAGCGTCAATACATTGTGACACTTTGTCATAATAAATATAAATATATAAATATACAAAAAGACCACCAAAACTACGTAAGCAATCCAGCGCCCCAGTAATACGATCTAACGCTTATACATAAGCCGATCGCGGAGCGTGGGAATGCTGAGCATGCACTTTGCAGCTCAAGTGGTCAATGCCTTCTGCATACATATGTAAATGTATAAATATAAGAAAGAATAAATAGATATAAGCAATGTATGTGCGGGTTAGCTGAACCCAACTTCAGCACACTTTAATTATTCAATAAATGAACCTCGAAAGAACAAGAGGGCCCCAGAACAATATATCTGCTTGGCAGATTTGTTGGGTGAATGCGCTGGAGCCTCCTTCTCGCCCTCAGTCCCGTCTCCTCGTCAAGAGTTTTCGAGCCAACTGGTTCGAGTGGTTTCCCAATTTATTTACGTACGCGGTTGCTTGTTTGTTTATGACATCGCCAATCCTTGGTACCTTCAGCTCTTGTTTAACGTCTTTGTTGCGGATGTACCAAGCCAAGCCAAGCCAGATAGTTTACGCAAGATTTGCGACTGCGCAACACGAATTTTGTTGCGGTGCGACTTTGCGGCGATGCCATACACTTGGATGCCATATTTCCCAATAGGAGCCAAGACAACCTTATAAATTTTGGCCTTGTTGGAAATGGAATGTTTGTTTCCAGGCCTAAGGAGCCAAGCCATGATGTTCGCCTTTGTTTTGAGCCGCCGAGTTACATCCGTTACATGGCATTGAAATGTAAGTCGCTTATCCAGAGTGACGCCGAGGTATTTGTGGGCGTTCGATTGTGTGAGGAGCTCTCCATGCAGAAGCACACCAGGTGATTTGTTTTTTTCAGGGTGTACGTCACGGAAACACCCTTTTTCGGATTGACTGCGATGTTCCATCGTAGGGTCCAGTTCTCAAATTTTTTTAGATAAAGCTGAAGCGAATCAGTGGCTGTATAGACGCAAGTATCACTGGCCAGGACTGCAGTGTCATCAGCAAAGGAGGCAACTAGCAGGTGGGTGGGACCTGTAAGCGACATGTTGTCAGCTGAGGGCATGTCGGGCGTATACAGGCTATATAGTGTTGGACCTAACACACTTTCCAGGGTTACACCTGCTCTGACTCTTTTTGTTTGGGAGGACAGTCCGTCCTGTACTACTTTAAAGGATCGCTCGAGGAGGAAGCTTTTTATTATCAAAAAGAGCTATGGATTTAGTAGACTTTTAGGCTTGTGCAGAAGTCCTACATGCCACACTCTGTCGAAAGTCTGCTGGATGTCCAGAAAAGTTCCAACGACGTACTCCTTTCCATGGAAACCTTCCAGTACAAAGTTCACTACGCGGTGTAGCTGTTCAGGTGTGCCATGCCTGAGTCTAAAACCAAACTGAAACTTTGAAATAGCTTTCTGGACCTTTCGGGACTCGAGCAATCTTCTCAGGATGCACCTCTCAAGTAAGTTGCCAAATGCTGGAAGCAGGCTTATTGGGCGATAGGAGACTAATTCCTCTGCTGGCTTCCCACTTTTATGGAGCATAATGATATTCGTCTTCTTCCGGGCGCTTTGGAAGTGTCCCAGTCGAAGAGCAGAGTTGAAAATCAGTACAAGGAATAACAAAGCTCTGTGGGGAATCAGCTTAATGGATCCTCACCAGGAGCCTTGCTATCTGCAATGGGGCTTCTAGGGATTCCGCAACCAGTTGTACTCATCTTGGCGATGATGTCTCGAACGGCTGGAATCTTTCCTCCAGGTTTCTAGCAAACGCTTCAGCTCTGTCCTGAGGTGATTTTGCCCAAGTGCCATCTGGGCTACAACCTGGAAATTTTGGAGCAACTTGTCTCTTGAATCTCTTCGTGAGTTCCAGAGCGCGAATTTTGAGTTTTCATCGGCAGTAGCTTTCCCGAGGAACGCTTCAGTTGCTTCTCTTTTCAGGTTGGCCAGTACTTTTGTCACCCGATTTGATATCCTTCGGTACAGTCTGTCAATTATTGGATCATTGGTCCTGATGAACTCACGCCGGAGACGTTTCTTGAGAGTTAAGAGTCCTACTGCTTCCGGAGAGAGAGCGATGCTACAACGCACGTTGCCTAGGTGAACTGCACCGCCAGGAGCTGCAATTTGGACTGCATCTTTAATCTTTTTCATACAAATTTCAACTGCTTTCTCGATATCGTCTGCCGTATTTATCTCTGTATTGAGGTTAAAGGCATTGTATAGTTCGTACTGAAACAGCCTTATATTCGCACCAGGTGGAACGAGCATCCTAATAGGAGCGGTACTATGAGGTGACGTTATTAGTGAAGCAATCAGCGGCAAGTGATCAGAAGATAGGTCATACTCTTCGCGTACTGATAGTAGACTGTTAGCTATACCTTTGTACAAGAAGAAGTCAATACATGAAGGTACATACCTCGTGTTATACGGGTATTGAGTGGGTCTGCTTGTAGCCAGCAAATGAGTTGAGCTGCCGGAAATAACATCGTGAAGTGCTGAGCCTCGAGCATTCGCTCTTATACTACCCCAGAGGCGATGCTTAGCGTTAAAATCACCTCCAATGATAAACTTTTGACCATGTTGACCAAGGAGATTATCGATCTCAGAGGAATTCCAAGGCAGGCCTGGAGGAAGGTACACAGCTGACACCGTAATTTCGCCCAAATAAGTGGAAATTTTTACCGTCGCCATTTGTAGGTGATTCGTTGTGATCGAATGCAGGTGATAGTGCACTAATCCCTGCCGGATTAGGATACAATCTCCTCCTCTGGGGCGACCTCCTGTGTGATCTGCTCGATAGCAGCTGTAACCAATCATTTTGAGGTAGGATCTCCATGAAAGTGGAGTACCCGCCCCGATAATACTTTACCCCTGCCTAAATACAAGACAGACCTAGCAAACTGGAAACGCTTTAATGAAAATTGGGAAAAATCAGCAGCATATTGGACTGACGGTTGCCTAAATCAGTAAGTCGCACAAATGACGAAAGTCATATGACCAGCTGCAAACTGCATCATTCCCCAAACGAAAAAAAGTGATCCACAAAGCCAAAGTGCCATGGTGGAACGCTAACCTTCAATAGCTTAGGGACCAAAAGCAATGCTTGTTCTTGTCCTACAAAGCCAATATGAATGATACAAACCTTATCAGATATAAAAAAGCAAACGCCCTTTTCAAAAAAGCCGTACTTTCGGCCAAGCGTAACTCACTTGACAAATTTATTTCCAAAATCTCCCCAGTATCCTCCACAAAAAAAGTCTGGTCCGATATAAAACGCCTAGCCGACATCCCTCCCACACCGTTCAAATATATCAAATTCAACTCAGGTACTCTAACTGGATCATTTAATATCGCCGAAGAGTTTGCCTTATCTTGGTCTGAATACTCTTCTGGCCAAAATTGTTCAACAGAATATATACGGAAAAAAAATCGGTATCTTTCAGAGCCTTATCTCATCGTCTCACTTTCCCCATCGGCTACATGCTTAGATTCCAAATTCACATTGCTTGAAATAGAAAATTGTGTAGCAAAAGCAAAAGGAAAAAGCCCTGGGGCCGACAGAGTATCATACCCTATGCTCAAAAACCTATCTCCCCACTTAAAAACAAAACTTTTGGATATCTTTAATCAAATACAGAACACTGGAAAATACCCACATACATGGAGATCGGCTACCATTATCCCAATCTCAAACCCAAACAAACCTCCTTCCGATATTAACAGCTACCGTCCAATTTCCCTGTTATCCTGTCTAAGACACAAAGACTTATCTGGTTCATTAAACCACAACCTAATTTCCCATAATCAAGTTGCTTTCAAAAGAAATCATAGCACGATGGACGCGTTATTGCGTATCCAACACTTCGCGTCGAACGCTGTTTCGACCGTAAATCATGTCTTTATCTTGGAGACGGATTTTGAAAGAGCTTACGATGATGTGAGGATTCATACCGTACTTTGCAGACTCGAGCGCTGGGGCATTGGTCCAAGGCTTTTTAACCTAATTAAAGCCTTCATGACCAATCGGTCCGTCATGGTTCGAATAAACAATGTCACATCGAACTTCCACATTTTACACAATGGAATTCCGCAGGTTTCGCCACTTTCTGTGGTTTTATTTATGATAGCAATTGAAGATATAACATTGAGCAATATGACATTCTAACTCGGCATAAAGATATTTACTTCTCACTATACGCAGACGACGCCATCATCTTTACAAAAATAAAAAATATTAACACAGTCAGAGAAAAATTTTTAGAAATATTGCAAGAAAGTAACTTGTGGGGAGCAACCTCTGGACCTCTCTTGCCACTGAAACTACTTTTCCAATTTAAATTCGTCTACGGGATCGACCCCTAGGGGATCGTGTTATTAGGCCTCTCGGCTGACGCCTTTTCAGCCTCCTTTCAGCGTCCCAGTGGCAAGTCGTTGTGCCAGTCTGTTCCTGTGCCCCTGTAGTCTTATATTGTAGCGGCTGGAGTGGTTATTAATCTCGTCAAAGACTGTGGGCAGCTTGAGATATTTGTGCAGGGACGAGTTACGAATGTACCACTCGCATCCGGTGATCAATCTGAGTGTTTTGTTTTGGGCCGTCTGTACTCTTTGATTTGGCTATCACAAGCTAATCCCCATATATTGCATCCATACCTCCAAATCGGCGCGATAATTTGCTTGTAAATGGTCACCTTATTAGGCAATGACAGTTTGCTTCTTGAACTTAACAGCCAAAAATGTTTGTTCATTGCATTTCGTATACGGGTTCTAATGGCGGTGATGTGCTTGGCGAAGGTGAGTCTGCAATCAAATGTAAGACCAAGGTATTTAGTAGAATTGGTCTGTAGGACAGGCCTTCCTTCTAAGTCGATAGCAGGCGGGGTTTTCCTTAATAAGGAAAAACAAACATTGGCGGATTTATCGCTATTTATGCCGATGTTCCAACGCTTCGCCCATTGCTCGAACGTTGTGGCAAACTGCTGGATTCCATCAGCCGCAGAGGCTTCACAGCTTGATCTGTGGGTGATACAGACGTCGTCAGCAAACGTGGCCAGCATGGTAGACGGATTGTCTGGTTGCGGCATATCACTTTTGTAGAGGCAGTACAGGAGCGGCCCCAGGACTCTACCCTGTAGGACACCAGCCTTCGCTTCGTATTTGGCAGAGACGGCCGAATGGAACCGAATCGCGAACTGCCTTCCCTCAAGGTATGACCTCAGTAGGTGGAAATATGGGTCAGGTCTCTCCTTTATTTTGACCAGTAAGCCTGTGTGCCATACTCGAACGAACGCTTCCTTGATGTCCAAGAAGAGGGCATTGCAGAATTGTTTCCGGTCAAATGCCGTCAGTACTTGCTCAACAAGCCGATGAAGTTGCTCCACCGTACAATGACCAGCTCGGAACCCGAACTGGTGCTCAGGAGTAATCCCTTGAATGTCTATAATCCTAACAATCCTGGCAGCAATCAATCTCTCAAACACCTTCGAAATCGAAGGGAGGAGACTGATCGGCCGATAGGACGCGGGGTCCATTGCCGACTTGCCTGGTTTGTGGATCATAGTTATTAATGCGAGCCTTCACTGTGCAGGAAAGCATTGCAATCTCACTATGGCGTTGAAAAACAACGCTATGTAGAGAATTGCGTGACTTGGTAATGCCTTTAGTGTGGCGTTGCATATAGTATCGTGGCCAGGTGCTCTGCTGATATTTAAGCGACCAATAAGTTCAGATATCTCACTGGGGGCAAAAGGCCTAATAGGCAGGTCCATTTGGAGCGCTTGAGACAGCCTGGCATGCATTTCACTTACTTGCTCCGAGCTCGCTAGCTGAAATGGCTGAAAACGTTTAGCCAGGTGCCCAGCAAAAACCTCGGCTTGCTGCAAGTCCGTCCGACACCATGTCCCGTTGCTGTCTAGAAGCGGCGCCTTCCTGGTGCACCTCCTTTTGATGGCGCGTTTAGCCTTCCAAAGTGAGGGTGTCGCCAGTCTCGCATTGAACCATCCAGCTTTGTGATCTGCCAGTCCCCGTTGAAGTTCGCTCTGTGCTCTATTCCACGTTGTTTTCTCCAGGGGGTGTCGAGACCTCATCCACCTTGTGCGTAGGCGTCTCTTTTCACGGATTAGAAGATGGATCGCATTGGTGATCGGGATACCTAATGCTGCGGGCTTCCGGGGCGGATTGTGTGCTGCCATTTTTGCTGCTATATTGACTTTGCTGGTAAACAATTCAACGGCGTCTTCCAAGTCATCCCCAGAGTTGATCTCAATATCGAGGTGCAGAGGTCTCTCAAGTTGTCCTTTGAAGAGTTCAAGGTTGCTTCGCTTGGTTATCAGCCTCTCCGACGTCGGGTATGCCATAGCGGCTGCGTCCAGCGTGATTATTAGCGGTAGGTGGTCGGAGCTGAGCTCAACGACTGACCGTGTATTAACGTGGATACCCAGGAAGCCCCTTGTCAGGGCAAAATCAATGATGCCAGGAGAGCCTCGTCTGCCAGGCGGGTACCGTTTGGGGCCACCTGTGACAAGACAGTTCACCTCAGTGCTCAGAGCAAGATTCGCTGGCGCACGACCTCATTGGTTACACCTTCCTGCACCCCAAAGCCAGTGGGACGTGTTCCAGTTACCCGCCACAATATACCTCGCGCAGTTATAGTCCAGAATGTCGGTGAACTCCTCCGTAGTCCAAGCAAATCTTGGTGGGCAGTAAGCTGCTCAAAAGTTAATGGTGCAAACTTGGAACCATTATATTATATTATATAATATATAAATTATAATTCTACTATCTGCCCATCCTGGCTGACGGCTGGCGACGCCCTTGGTGCCAAGTACAGTTTGTATGGCTGCAGACGCAAGTTGCACCTTGTCGGCAGTAATTGTGATTAGCGGGAAGTGGACTAGGCTGGACTTAACCAGGATAGCTGCTCCTCCTTTTGAGTTGCCATCTCTTGGGTAGTTTGCGGGATAGGTATCGCCTATAGCGCCTGTCCCTCGGCAGTGCGTCTCGCTAAGCAGTAGTATGTCGATTTCTTCACGCTGCACCAGACAATCTAGTTCGGGCAGATTTGTGGACACACCCTTGGCGTTCCACACTAAAATGCGCAGCGGCATTATTTTGAGGCTTGCTGCACTTGACGAGCAGAGAGCAACTTGATAATTTGCCCCTGCTGCTGTGTCAGTTCCTGCTGCTGCTTCAGCAACTTCAATAATAGGTCCATCTGTTTCTCTTCGATAGAGCGTAGAGCATTGATGCTATCGTTGAGCGTTTTCAGAATTTCCTCTATTATATTGCCGCTTGCCATTGGATGCTAAGCTGGATCGCGGTGACTTCTTGATCGAGTGCGGCTTCTTTCATGACGCTGACGTGCCTGATACTGGTTATGCTCCGTGGTTCTGCCTCTTGTTATGTCCGCGTAAGTTGACTGATGCTCTAGCGCCCATGCCTCACTTGGGCCTGGAGCATTGTAGAAATGCCTGGAACTTGGCACATCGTGAGTAGTTTGCAGGGTGCTGCTCTCCACAGTTGTAGCACGTACATAGTTCGTACATTTCGAGGCCGAGTGCAGCTACTTGCGGGGTGTTCTCCTGCACATTTTACACAGACGTGGGCTTTTCGGCAGTATTTGGCCGAGTGGCCAAATTGCTGGCATCGGTGACTGCAGAACAGATGTTCGTTTCCGGAGCGGTTCGACTGCAACCCTCATGAGGCACAGTGTGTTGACATTTATTATGTCCTTGTTATTTGACGCAGTGGCAATATTAACAAAGAACATGTTAATCGGTCTCGCTTCGGGGCAGCCTGGTTAGCTGCGGCGCTGGGGCGTGTGTGCGTCTAACATCTTGTGGCCAAGCTTTGTCAGCTCTTCATTGATGTGGCTATGAAGAGTGCTATGGTGAAGCCCTTTTTTGCATATCGTGAATGGCCTATCTTCCCTTAGTTGATTACCGTGGTATTCATAGTGCTCGTCATAAAGCCACTTGACAATAGAGCGGAAGGTGTTGACGTCGGCCGAAGCTCCACCTTATTTACGTCAGTGATCGTCCTAATGCTTTGCATCAGAATATTGACGTCGAAGATGCCTTCCATAGCGATGGGTGGAGGCTTGGGAGGGGCTTTGAAAACAGTACGCTCTGCCGCAGCTCTGGCGGCTTGTTGGCTAAAGCTAGGCTGATCACTCAATTCTTCAGCATTGCTCTCTCTTCCATTTGTTATTGTGGAATTTGTTAGTGTTACCACTTATGTGTTACTTATGTTGATTTACCGAGTTTTCGTCTGGATGCGCTTTTTTCCCAACTAATTTATGAGAGGTACCTGCATCCATCCTTCGCTTGATCTTTTGGAAGCGCTGCGCAGACTCCAAGGTGGTAGTGGTAGTTGTCATGTTTAAAGGGCTCAAGGACCTTTGTGCAGAGCTACGTCGAGATTCCAACTTCTTCGACTTCTTCGGTCCTAGCGGAGTCCGCTTTGTACTTTTTTCGTATTAATCCAGATTTCATCGAACACTTGAAAGTATGCAATGGAAATCAGGAGACAGGTTGCCAAGATCCCGGCCGAGACTTGACCTTGGATAAAGCTTAATAAGAGCTTATGGACAAACAGATGTTTTGTTTGCTCTAGTCGGCATGTTAATGCCGGCTCCAATTGCAAAAGTGAAATTAATTTTTAAGTCAATAACTTTAGTCTTTTTGCACTTTGGAAACACTTTTATGTAACTTTCTGTTACACTAGCCACTGTTTGTGCCACTATTGTGGACTTGTCCTTGCTCACTACTGTGTGAATTTTAATTATTCCACGAGCGTTGCAAATATGCGTGCGACACCATCGAATGCCGTTTCCGAATTTACGTCTCTATCTTGGCGACGGATTTTGAAAGAGCCTACGATCGCGTGGGGATTCATACCATACTTTGCAGACTCGAGCATTGGTCCAAGGCTTTTTAACCTAATTAAAGCCTTCATGACCAATCGCTCCTTCATGGTTCGAATATACAATGCAACATCGAACTCCCACATTTTACATAATGGGATTCCGCAAGTTTCGCCACTTTCTGTGGTTTTATTTATGCTAGCAATTGAAGAAATACATAACATTGTAACTCGGCATAAAGATATTTACATTTAACTATACGCAGACGACGCCATCATCTTTAAAAAAATAAAAAATATTAACACAGTCAGAGCAAAATTTTTAGAAACATTGCAAGAAAGTAACTTGTAGGGAGCAACCTCTGGGCCTCCCTTGCCATTGAAAAATGCCAAATATTACATATTTGTCGGAAACAACGTTGCAACCTTTCCGACATTGAGTTTAACAGCCGCACAATAAAAGATGTAAACTTTTTAAAAATCTTGGGGATAACCTTCGACTCCAAACTACTTTTGCAACCGCACTATCAGATTCTAGGAAAACAACTTCTTACTCGGAGCCCAGCGAGATCAAGCGCAAGCCCGCGCGTAATAGGCAAGAAGACGAGCCTGACGTCACGCCTAGCACTGCGCAGCAAGCTGGCAAACAACTCTTTTGCGCTCCTCTCAACATGACGAACCCGAAACTGCCTCAGAGGCAGTGGCATCTAAAACAGCAGAGAAACCGAACCCGATCCCGAAGACCATCAAGCCTCCCCCGATCTACATCCCAGACGCGATAAGATCAAGATGATAACTACTCTCGTGGGTACCAAAAGGATTTCTCGTATAAAACGGAGAGAAACAACAACGTACGCGTAATGATGCCAGACAAGGAGTCCTACTCAGCCCTACTCAAAGGACGAGAGAGCGTTCAGGGTGGTCAAGGAACTTCACCACACAACGGAACAGACAGAAATTAAAGAAGAACTCCACAAATTCGGCCATACTGTGAGGGATCTGCACAATCCCATTGGCAGGAAATCCAAACAACCACTGGTGATCTTTTTTGTTAATCTTGAACCAGCGAGCAACAACACAGAGGTTTTCAAAAAGAGGATTTGCAGGTCAGTCGTCACCGTAGAGCCCCCACTGAAGTTTAACGACGTTCCACAATGTTTCAGATGCCAAGGGTTCGGACACACCCAGCGCTACTGCTTCCTGGAACATTGTTGCGTAAAATGTGCTGGTCCTCCAGATCATGCACCAAAAAAGATGACGAGAAAGCATGCTGTTTACATAGCCAAGCTGATCACCCTGCGTCATTCAGAGGATGCCCTGTCTACAAAAAGGCAAAGGCACAGCAATCTTTCCAAAGCCAGACCCTTTGCGAGTAGCAACAATCCACCTCCCATTCAGATACCAAATATCATCAATGGTACGAGTTACAGGGACGCACTTCAAGGAAACCAAGCGACACAGCCTACGAATCTCCAACAAACCCCTCAAACCACTCCCGAAGCCCCACAACCCAACCAGCTTGAAACGATGTTGCCCGCATGGAAGGAACGATTAAGAGGATGATGGAAAAGTTGATCTCGCCATTGGTGCGGTTTACTTCCCACCCAGACACTCGATAACCGAGACCCACCTTCAGAACTTCTTCGAGTCCCTTGGACCGTGCTTTATAGCAGCCGGAGACTTTAACGCCAAACACTCCTGGTGGGGGTCCCGCACAAACAACCCCAAAGGCATAAAGCTCTATAAGTACCTGCAGCGGAAAAGTTTGGACTGCCATTCCACTGGAGAGCCCACACACTGGCCTACCGACCCTTCAAAGCAGCCGGATCTGCTGGACTTCGCCGTCTCCAAGGGCATATGACACTCTAAGATAACATGCTCAAGCTATGATAAACTGCTATCCGACCACAGCGCATTAAACTTGCTCCTAAACATCACCTTCCTTAGAAAAATACTGCCTAGAAGACTCACCGGGAAACACACAGATGCCCCCAAGCTTACGTTCTGGATGCTTTCCTCCATGAACGCAGATCCCCCTCTTTACACACCAAGCAACATAGATGCGGCCATCGAAGAACTAACCAAAGAGATGCACAATGCTGCTGAGATTGCGAATCCACCTCCTCCGACTACCCTGACAAATCCTGAAAGAGACGTGCACTTGTGGTCTCCTGAAATCGCGGCCTTCGTGGTCGAAAAAAGGCGCCTCAGAAGAGTCTGGTTTTCCTCGCGCAACCCCAGGGACAAGACAGCACTTAATCGTGCCACCAAGGAACTGAAGTTCAAGCTATCCATCCTACGGCAGGACTCCTTTCATACATTCCTTGAAGAGCTGGAACCTGGAGACCCGCAGCACAATCTGTGGACAAATCTAAGTAACGGTGCAGAAACGAAATAAAAAATGCAGCGCAATAACCTTTTACGCCTACCGATTAATGGTTCGAAATATTGGGAATAATATTGTAAATTCCCTTACAGGGACGCTAGTATTTAATACGACCTCGTAATACCCTAAGACAATTCAGTTTCCGGAAAATGTCCTTTAAAACTGCCCGAGTTACCTTGCCAGCATAACCTCGTCCCCTGTCCCCTGAAACTATATTGCACCCGATGATGAAATCGACATCATTATACACACACACTTACACATACTGCGTAGGCGCGATATTCTCGTCTAGTAGACGAGTAGAACTAACGGGATCAAAAGCATACCCGTTTATATACACGAACATGGTTTCCTGCATTATCTATATATATATATATATATATATATATTGCTGAATGCCCTTGATCTGGGCAAAACAATGACCCGAAGACCACGCGTAAAGTGGCCAAGAGGTGCTTTTCGGAATAGGCCGCACAGTCTCCCGACCTGAATCCTATAGAGAAGTTGTGGGCAGGTGTTAAAAAAGATGTAGCCAAAAGGATCCCACCAATGTTGCCCAGTTATGGAAAACTGTAAAAGTTTCTTGGAGCTCTATTTCCCCGGGAAGATGCCAGAATCTTGTGGACTCCATGCCAAGGTTATGTGTGGATGTCCTAGGCAACAAAGGTGGTGCTAAAAAATGCTACTTTACATCTTTTAATTTAATTTTGGCCTAAAACTTAATAATACGGCCATATTTCATCGATTTATTGGTTCATCTTAAGTTTTGAGTGAATATTCTGAAGCACTCCTATTATTTTGAAATAGCCGTATTAGCGGTATGTTTAATTTTTTAAAATTTTTTCTTTTGTTTATCATTAAATCACTGGGTTTTAGTTTTATTTTCTTCAATACCCATTATATTTGTTAAAAAAAATATACTTTAGGCATTTCACGTTTGTCTACATAGTTTTCACCTGCGTTTTTGACAAGTGTAATGGGCACTCCTATTATTTTGAACACAGCTGTATATATATAAGTATATATATAATACTTTTATATATGTATAATATATATATATATATATACATATATATACATAACTATATATTATAATAACTATTATACATATATATTATACATATATAAAAGTTTTCTTACCTCCCACCGTATCGGCCAAGGCACAATTAGTAACTGGCGCAGCCGGCTCGTACTCCAAATCCACTGAAAGGAGGGAACCACGATCAAGGGTATAGTAATCAAAGATTAAGCGAATAAAAATATTGAATAAAGAAATTGGACATAAAGTGAAAAGAAGTGTAATGTATGTATAATTCATGTATTTAACGTAATAAGAGTTTAAAAAAAAGTGGTGCATATATATATATAAAAAATAAAAAATTGTACAAGAAAAAATTTACAAAGGGTATATTCAGTTTTGACGAATTTGTGTTAGTATTTGTGATAGAACTGTGCGTCTCACTTACTGGGCCGACAGCATTACGCTGTCAAACCGGCCACTGAGTTCGTGCGTCGTGTTCGTCTGAAGCTGTCGGCAGCCGTCATCAAATAATGCCAGTACACTAACGAAGTCACAGATACATGCGTATGTAAAATATAATAAGAGTATGATCGGGCATATTGGATCGCACTGCTAATCAATTGGATTGTGAGTGTTGCGTAAACAAAACTCACAGGCCACTTTGCAATAAGGCAACATTAAACAACAAAAAAAAACCCCCCCGCTTCGACAATAAATTGTATGCATATGGATAAAACAGAAATTCTTAATTATTTTTTTCTCATAACAAATACAATTCAACTATTTCGTTTCCTTTTACTTTTTTCTTTACAGACATTTAAGTGTTGATAAATAATAAATTACTACTACTAAAATAAACCTTATTTCTCTTACAAGTGAATTTAATTAGTCTTGTATATATATACTTAATTAATTTTATATTTAATCCATTTTTTATTTAATCAAGTTACAATACACCTGTGTATATAAACTTACCATATAGGTATAAATTACACAGTATACAGATTTTAAGATAAATGTCTCAGTTAAATAAAACAAAACAAATAGTAACCCGAAATAAGACTAGACTAGACGCTGACTTGACAACGGACGATATGACGTCCAATTCAGAATCCTCTTTAACCGATTCCATTCCAATAGCTACTCCTCAAGATATTTTCAATTCTCTTCGTATACCGGATGCAATTTGGTTTCTACCAGTATACGATGGTAACCATAAAGTACTTAAGGAGTTTATAGAAAATGCTGAGGAAATATTATTAGTAATTAAAGGCACTGATATGACTCCCAATGGCAGAATGTTGTTGAGGACTATTCGTTATAAGATCGAGGGAAGGGCAAATGAAGTGCTACTATCGTCAGGTACTCCCCTTGCATGGTGCGACATAAAAAAACTTTGATTACTACATTCTCTAACAAACGCGATGAGTCGACGTTACTGTGCGAACTGCATTCATTAGCTTTTCAAAATTTATCAGGTACTAAATTATTTGAATCGATTACAGAAATTAAGACACAGTTGTTTAATCAGGTTGTAAACCAGAATTACCAAGCACAGTAGCAAATGCACAAAAAGAGTCATACCACCAGATATGCTTCTGGTTGACCTCTGGGTTCTTTTATAAGGTCAACTAAACTATCAGCTATCAAGGAAAGAAACATTTATTATCAAGAGCAAAACAGAAAACGAAA
The DNA here is from genome assembly GCA_018150545.1 of Drosophila ercepeae. Lineage (NCBI taxonomy): Eukaryota > Metazoa > Arthropoda > Insecta > Diptera > Drosophilidae > Drosophila > Drosophila ercepeae. The sequence continues at coordinate 144,926 of JAECWL010000182.1, read as the reverse complement.
ATTTGATAATACAGACAGTGGCACGGAATCCTCATATAAGGGAAATTATCAATTGAATTCGGACAACCAAAATCTAATTCTTTTAGATCCAATTCTTATAGATCTAAAAATTATAAAAAGCAATCAAATTGTAATAGTTTTCACGGAAATACTAATAGAGACACCAATTCGCATTTTAGGCGAGGTGATTCTAGGTCTGATCAGAGATTGGGCATTATGCCAAAACCTGAACAAGTTAGCCAACAAAGTAGACTGCAGGGAAACCTGTTCAATATTGAAACACTATCAGCACTTGAAAATTTTCGTGAAAATGCCTCGGACGGAAAAACACAATAGTTAAAATGACTGACCATATTGATTCCATATATTCTTATAGAATTCTCTGGCAGACCATTAATGTTTTTAATCGACACAGGCGCTTCCAGATCAATTATGAGTCAATTATGAATTCGCTACCCCATCAAAACCATTAAACTGGCTCAACAACTTACTTTGAGAACAGCACTAAACACACATCAGATACTTGAAGAGGTCCGTAAATGCAGGGTATTTAAGGAATTCAATACGTCTGCAATTTTTTCATTTTTATTGTCCAAGTTTCACGATACCTTTGCCGGAGTATTTGGCATAGATATACTTCAGCAAATAGGAGCAGAAATCGACTTAGTAAAATCACAAATAAGAACTACATTAGCTTGCTTACCAATTTGTTTTGGAAACAAATTGTATCCTCAGTTATATGTTCTAGAGCCTGGGAGTGTAAAAATCCTCCAATTGACGGTGGATCTGCCAAATGGCACATTCCTTACGGAACAAAAGAAAGGAAGGACTGTGCCAAGCAACAGACTACACCAGCTGCATATTGACTTCAATACGTTAATAAAATGCAAGCGGAAACAAGATAATTTCGTAGAATTCAATTTTCCGATTACGGGAATTACATTTACATTTACAACTACAATTACATTTAGAGCACCTTAATAAGGAAGAGTATACACAGTTAAAGAAACTTTGTATACAATTCAAGGACATATTTTATGACGAAAATACAAAATTAACATTTGCTGATACAATAAAACATAAAATTCCAACTACAGACGAGATTCCCGTATATACCAAGCCATTCAGGTATGAACATTTCAAAAGGATTGAAGTTCAAAATCTGATTAGGAATTTATTAGATATGAATATAATTAGAGATAGTTTCTCCCCATGGAGTGCCCCGGTTTGGTTGGTACCTAAGAAGCAGGATAAAGATTTAAAAAAAAAGTGGAGATTAGAACTTATAGAAGATGACATAATCCGCCCTTTAAGATCTCCGTACAATTCACCAGTGTGGATCGTCCCTAAAAAGTAGATGGCTCAACAATAGCTCATAAGTACTCCATCCCTGAAATAAATGAGGTACTCACCTATTATGCGACAATAAAGTATTTTCTGTTTTAGACCTTAAAAGTGTTTTTCACCAAATTTCATTAAAATATTCTGACATAGAAAAGACCGCTTTCTCCGTAAACAACGGAAAATATGAGTTTACACGACTCCCAAAACGCGCCATCAATTTTTCAGCACCCATTAGATGACATACTTCGAGAACACATTGGGAAAATCTGTTTCATTTATATAGACGATATTATCATATTCAGGAAAGACGATGATACCCATGTAAATAGAGAATAGAGATAAAGTCGCAGCGATAGCAAACTATCCCTGCCCTAGAACTTTGAAGGATCTAACGCATTCTTCTTACGCATTTCTGGCTACTACAGAAGATTCTTTCAAAATTATGCAAAATTAGCGAAACCCCTTACTTCTCTATTAAGAGAAGAGGATAGACACGAGTCCAAAAAACTGTCATCAAGGATATCAATTGTATTAAATAAAGAAGCGCTAGAAGCTTTTATAAAGTTAAAAAGTAGTCTGGTTTCAAAAGTAAATCTTTTCCGCTATCCAGATTTCCATAAGGAGTTTCATGTGACTACTGATGCTTCTAATTTCCCAATTGGAGCTGTCCTATCGCAAGATAATCATCCGATATCATTCCTTTCTAGAACACTTTCGAAAGTTGAAGAAAACTGTGCAGCTAATGATAAAGAAAGAAAAAAAAGAAAGAAAGGGAAAGGCACTCAAAGCTTTTAAAAATTACCTATACGGTAAGGCAAAGGTAAAAATCGTCACAGATCATCAACCATTAACACATTACATGAGTAGTTGAAATGGAAATGCAATCAACAAATGGCGGAGCTATTCAATGTTGAAATAGGATACATCTAGATGGCGCACCCAGTACAAAATATGTTTAGTTTAGTCAAGTAATCATGATGGTTATCAAAAGTGATATCTTTATTGCAAAGGTGGGTTCTACCCGTAAAGAGCTCGTATGGGGTTAATTTCGTAGCAGAATGGACTGCATTATTATACGTGATTAAAGTTTCTGCTAAAATATCCTCGTGATTACATTCAAGCTTCTGTTTGGACTTTCGATCTAAAATAATTCTATAAATTTCGGTCAGTGTGGAGTGTAATCGTTCAACAGGAGCATTGCTCGATGATAGCTGAAACGAGGTAGTGTGTAATTCTATTTGATATTGTGAGCAAAAACTTTTGAAAAGGTTGGATTGAAATTCTGCCTCTTGGTCGCAAATCAGTTTTTTAGGTATGCCAAAATTTTGAATGAATTGCTGAATAGCCCTTTTCCGTTGTTTACGGAGAAAGCGGTCTTTTCTATGTCAGAATATTTTAATGAAATTTGGTGAAAAGCACTTTTAAGGTCTAAAACAGAAAATACTTTATTGTCGCATATTTATACTATCCCTGGCTGGAATCGTAGAGGCAGCCGCAAATTTCGAGAACTTATCTACTATAGTAACTACATATTTGCCGTTAATTGTATAAAAATCAGTGTATAATGCTCCGTCCGGTGTTTCTTTTTTTGGTAGGCTTGTTTAGGAGGGTTTCTGTCGTATTTTAAGGTTTTACATACGTTGCAATTTTGAATTATGTGTTTTATTTTCGCGTTCAGGTTTGGGAAATAGAATTGTCTTTTAAGTTTCAGTGTCACTTCATCCGCTCCTTTGTGATACGAGTTTTCGTGTTCCGTTCGGATTTGTTCTTCTTGTTTGTCAGTGCCGGTCAGATCTGTTATGAATATAGTGCATCTAACCAGTTTATAAATTTTACTGTGAGCGAAATATTGTGAATACGCTTTCTGGATTAAATTAAAGATCCTGTCTATTGTTCTGGCTATATTTTCTACGTTTAACTCTGGTCTTATGATTGTTCTTCGTACTTTATTTTTAAAATGGACTATGGTGGAGGACACAGATCTCGGGCCATCTTCAAAGATTAATTGACTCCTAAAATCATTAAGTGGTTTCTCTGAACTATGAATAAATAGGTTGACGTTTTCTTGGATTGATTGAATGGTATTACCCGCTGTCCCCTCCAATGAATAATTGTCATTATAGTTGATATCTATATTAAAGTGTCTTTCGGCAGTCTTAGTATCGCCTCAATATACTGCCCACCAAGGGTTTTCTATTTCGGAAGAAGACTTCATGGAATATTTCAACCAACTAGGTGCCCATTTCATATCAGCAGGCGATTATAATGCCAAACACACGCACTGGGGCTCCCGTCTTACAAACCCAAAAGGAAGGCAATTATACAAAGCTTTAATCACAAGATCGAATAAACTTCATATTGGCCAGCTGATCCAAACAAAAAACCGGATCTTATAGACTTTGCTATAACCCGAAACATCCCAAAACAACTAATGCGGATAGAAGCAATAGCCGACTTGTCCTCGGACCACTCTCCTATCCTTCTTCAACTGTTCGAACAACCACCAACGTTGAAACGGCCTGATATTATTACATCCAACCAAACAAACTGGCTCCGCTACAAAAAATATATAAGCTCACACATTGAGCTAAGCCCAACACTGCACCACGAGGATGACATTGATAATTCTGTAAATGCCTTTGAATTTATTCTCACCACTGCTGCACGCGTATCTACACCTCAAATGAAACCAAAAGTAGTACATCAGTACCGTACAAATAGGCAAATTCAACAGCTTCTTTTAGAAAAAAGACATTTACGACGAGAGTGGCAAAAAAACAGATCACCAGCAAGCAAAGAGAAATTAAAAGCTGCAACTCGAAAACTCTCTAGAGTACTGAAACAAGAAGAAAATCTTGCACAACACCAATACATCGAACAACTCTCTCCAACATGTGCCAAAAACCCACTCTGGAAAGCGCGCAGTCTCAGTGCCCCTATTGAAACAGACAGCCCTATCCGAAGTCTTACAGGAAGATGGGCTAAAAGTGACTCCGAAAAGGCGAACGTGTTTGCAACACACCTCCAAGAAGTCTTCCAACCAAATCCTGCGACCAATTTATTTGAGCTTCCGGAATTCTCAAGCTCTGACATAATACACACTACGCCCCTGAAATTCCGATCAAGCGAAATTACTCAAATAATCAAAGAGCAATTAAAGCCGAACAAAGAACCAGGCCATGATAGAATTACTCCAAAAATGATCATAGAACTACCGAGCTGGGCTGTAAATCATTTATGCACACTTTTCAACGCAATGACTAAATATGGTTATTTTCCCCAAAGATGGAAAAAGTCAACTATAGTTATGATTCCAAAACCTGGTAAAGACAAAACACAAGCATCTTCATATAGACCAATAAGTCTTCTGTCCTGCTTATCAAAACTATTCGAAAAACTCATCTTATCGCACATCAGTCCCCATCTTAGTATAAATAACATAATCCCAATGCATCAATTTGGGTTCCGAGAAAAACATGGTACAATAGAACAGGTAAACCGTATCACCACGGAAATACGCTCTGCGTTTGAACAACGAGAATACTGCTCTGCTTTATTTCTTGATATTGCCCAAGCGTTTGACAGGGTGTGGCTCGATGGACTCATGTACAAAATCAAAACATTACTCCCCAATAGTATGCACAAACTCCTCGAATCCTATCTGCATAAAAGACTATTCTCCGTAAGATGCAGCGCCTCAACATCTACTGAGCGTAAAATCAAAGCTGGAGTCCCTCAAGGAAGCGTTCTCGGTCCCATTCTATATACACTATACACATCGGACATTCCGACAAACAAACCGGAGTAAATGTCCTCTTAGAGCAACTGCTCTTCTACAAAATCATTTGGAATCTCTTGAAAAATGGTTAGCTAACTGGAGAATTAAAGTAAATGAAAGTAAATGTAAACACGTAACATTCACACTGAACAGACAAACGTGTCCCCAGCTTACTCTAAACAGAGCACGAGTCCCCCAGTCAAACACAGTCACATACTTGGGTATCCATCTTGACAGGAGACTCACCTGGCGCTCACACATAGCAGCCAAAAAAACTCAACTAAAGTTGAAGACCAACAAGCTCCATTGGCTAATCAACTCTCAATCCCCTCTTTGCCTTGAATACAAAATACTTATGTATAACACCGTGATCAAGCCAATATGGAAATACGGCTCTGAACTCTGGGGAAATGCCAGTCGTAGTAACATCGAAGTAATTCAAAGAGTTCAATCTAAGACACTTAGACTCATCACTGGTGCTCCTTGGTATATAAGGAACGAAAACATTCAGCGAGACTTAAATATTAACAGCGTTTCTGAAGAAATTTTCAATCAAAAAGCAAAACACCAAGCTAAATTAACATCTTATCCAAATCCTCTTGCACGCTCGCTAACCAGAATTTCCAGTTGGAGTAGACTTCAACGTGCCGATCATCCACTCGCTCAGTTCCGATATAATTAGAGCCGTCCTTAAAACTAAACCCATCGCTAAAAAATGGATTTTAGTTATAATATTAGTCTAAGATTTTAAAACTTGTTGTTAGTCTCTATTAAGAAGAGAAGATCCAGCAAATAAAAACAAAATTGGAAAAAAAAAAATAGTTGATATCTACATTTATTCTGATTAAGGCATCTGTAACAACATTTTGTGAGCTCTTTTTAATGAAAATTTCGAAATCGTATGCCAGTAGCTTAAGTCGGACAAGTTTACTACCCGGTTCTTTAAAACTCATTAACCATGTCAGGGGTCGATGGTCCGTAACAATTTTAAATTTTCGTCCAAATAGATATGGTCCTGATTAACCAAATAATGGCCAGCATTTCCTTTTCTACTGTACTGTAGTTTTGCTCTGTAACGGTTAACGTTCGGCTGGCGTAAGAAACGGGTTTGTCTTTTCCTAAACTGCCTTGGGACAGTACCGCTCCTAATGCTACATTGCTAGCGTCTGTTGTTAAAATAAATTGCTTCGAGAAATCAGGATATTGTCGGATCGTTACAGAGAAGTGTCTTGCAAATTTCGAAAGTATCAACAAAACTTTGATTTATTCTAACTGTCTTTTTTCCTTTCAATTGAGCTGTTAGCGGTTTTGTTATCCTTGGACAATCGCGAATAAACTTTCTATAATACCCCAGAAATCCTAAAAATGTTTTAATATCCTTCCTTGTTTTGGGAAGTGTGACATTTTTTTATTGCTGTTAATTTATTTGGGTTAGGTTTAATAGCATCAGCTGATATTACGTGTCCGAGGTACTTGATTTCCTTTCTGAAGAAAATCGGATTTTGCAACTTGCAGCTTAAGGTTTGTAGATTTTAATTTAGGAAAACTTTATTTAGGTCTTGCATATGCTCTTGGAGCGAAGATGAAAAAACTATGATGTCGTCTAAATATATTAAGCAACATTTGCCAACTAGTTCCTTAAAGACCTTATCCATCACTCCCTGAAATGTTGCTGGGGCGTTAGTTAGCCCGAAAGGCCGTCTGGAAAATTCATAATGACCACCCTCAGCGGAAAAAGCTGTTTTTGCCATATTTTCGGCAGCCATATCAATTTGGTGATAGACACTAGCTAAGTCTAACGCAGACAAATAAATGGCTTTTCCTAGTTTATCGAGGACGTCGGGGATAACTGGCATAGGGTATCTATCTTTAATCGTTTTTTCGTTTAATTTCCTAAAATCTACTACTAATCTCCACTTTTTTTTTAAATCTTTATCCTGCTTCTTAGGTACCAACCAAACCGGGGCACTCCATGGGGAGAAACTATCTCTAATTATATTCATATCTAATAACTTCCTAATCAGATTTTGAACTTCAATCCTTTCGAAATGTTCATACCTGAATGGCTTGGTATATACGGGAATCTCGTCTGTAGTTGGAATTTTTGTTTTATTGTATCAGCAAAAGTTAATTTTGTATTTTCGTCATAAAATATGTCCTTGAATTGTATACAAAGTTTCTTTAACTGTGTATACTCTTCCTTATTAAGGTGCTCTAAATGTAATTGTAATTGTAAATGTAAATGTAATTCCCGTAATCGGAAAATTGAATTCTACGAAATTATCTTGTTTCCGCTTGCATTTTATTAACGTATTGAAGTCAATATGCAGCTGGTGTAGTCTGTTTGTTTCCAAAACAAATTGTATCCTCAGTTAAATGTTCTAGAGCCTGGGAGCGTAAAAATCCTCCAATTGACGGTGGATCTGCCAAATGGCACATTCCTTACGGAACAAAAGAAAGGAAGGACTGTGCCAAGCAACAGACTACACCAGAATACACCGTAGAATTCAATTTTCCGATTACGGGAATTACATTTACATTTACAATTACAATTACATTTAGAGCACCTTAATGAGGAAGAGTATACACAGTTAAAGAAACTTTGTATACAATTCAAGGACATATTTTATGACGAAAATACAAAATTAACTTTTGCTGATACAATAAAACAAAAATTCCAACTACAGACGAGATTCCCGTATATACCAAGCCATTCAGGTATGAACATTTCAAAAGGATTGAAGTTCAAAATCTGATTAGGAATTTATTAGATATGAATATAATTAGAGATAGTTTCTCCCCATGGAGTGCCCCGGTTTGGTTGGTACCTAAGAAGCAGGATAAAGATTTAAAAAAAAAGTGGAGATTAGTAGTAGATTTTAGGAAATTAAACGAAAAAACGATCAAAGATAGATACCCTATGCCAGTTATCCCCGACGTCCTCGATAAACTAGGAAAAGCCATTTATTTGTCTGCGTTAGACTTAGCTAGTGTCTATCACCAAATTGATATGGCTGCCGAAAATATGGCAAAAACAGCTTTTTCCGCTGAGGGTGGTCATTATGAATTTTCCAGACTGCCTTTCGGGCTAACTAACGCCCCAGCAACATTTCAGGGAGTGATGGATAAGGTCTTTAAGGAACTAGTTGGCAAATGTTGCTTAATATATTTAGACGACATCATAGTTTTTTCATCTTCGCTCCAAGAGCATATGCAAGACCTAAATAAAGTTTTCCTAAATTAAAATCTACAAACCTTAAGCTGCAAGTTGCAAAATCCGATTTTCTTCAGAAAGGATATCAAGTACCTCGGACACGTAATATCAGCTGATGCTATTAAACCTAACCCAAATAAATTAACAGCAATAAAAAAATGTCACACTTCCCAAAACAAGGAAGGATATTAAATCATTTTTAGGATTTCTGGGGTATTATAGAAAGTTTATTCGCGATTGTCCAAGGATAACAAAACCGCTAACAGCTCAATTGAAAGGAAAAAAGACAGTTAGAATAAATCAAAGTTTTGTTGATACTTTCGAAATTTGCAAGACACTTCTCTGTAACGATCCGACAATATCCTGATTTCTCGAAGCAATTTATTTTAACAACAGACGCTAGCAATGTAGCATCAGGAGCGGTACTGTCCCAAGGCAGTTTAGGAAAAGACAAACCCGTTTCCTACGCCAGCCGAACGTTAACCGTTACAGAGCAAAACTACAGTACAGTAGAAAAGGAAATGCTGGCCATTATTTGGTTAATCAGGACCATATCTATTTGGACGAAAATTTAAAATTGTTTCGGACCATCGACCCCTGACATGGTTAATGAGTTTTAAAGAACCGGGTAGTAAACTTGTCCGACTTAAGCTACTGGCATACGATTTCGAAATTTTCATTAAAAAGAGCTCACAAAATGTTGTTACAGATGCCTTAATCAGAATAAATGTAGATATCAACTATTTTTTTTTTTTCCAATTTTGTTTTTATTTGCTGGATCTTCTCTTCTTAATAGAGACTAACAACAAGTTTTAAAATCTTAGACTAATATTATAACTAAAATCCATTTTTTAGCGATGGGTTTAGTTTTAAGGACGGCTCTAATTATATCGGAACTGAGCGAGTGGATGATCGGCACGTTGAAGTCTACTCCAACTGGAAATTCTGGTTAGCGAGCGTGCAAGAGGATTTGGATAAGATGTTAATTTAGCTTGGTGTTTTGCTTTTTGATTGAAAATTTCTTCAGAAACGCTGTTAATATTTAAGTCTCGCTGAATGTTTTCGTTCCTTATATACCAAGGAGCACCAGTGATGAGTCTAAGTGTCTTAGATTGAACTCTTTGAATTACTTCGATGTTACTACGACTGGCATTTCCCCAGAGTTCAGAGCCGTATTTCCATATTGGCTTGATCACGGTGTTATACATAAGTATTTTGTATTCAAGGCAAAGAGGGGATTGAGAGTTGATTAGCCAATGGAGCTTGTTGGTCTTCAACTTTAGTTGAGTTTTTTTGGCTGCTATGTGGATACCCAAGTATGTGACTGTGTTTGACTGGGGGACTCGTGCTCTGTTTAGAGTAAGCTGGGGACACGTTTGTCTGTTCAGTGTGAATGTTACGTGTTTACATTTACTTTCATTTACTTTAATTCTCCAGTTAGCTAACCATTTTTCAAGAGATTCCAAATGATTTTGTAGAAGAGCAGTTGCTCTAAGAGGACATTTACTCCGGTTTGTTTGTCGGAATGTGCGATGTGTATAGTGTATATAGAATGGGACCGAGAACGCTTCCTTGAGGGACTCCAGCTTTGATTTTACGCTCAGTAGATGTTGAGGCGCTGCATCTTACGGAGAATAGTCTTTTATGCAGATAGGATTCGAGGAGTTTGTGCATACTATTGGGGAGTAATGTTTTGATTTTGTACATGAGTCCATCGAGCCACACCCTGTCAAACGCTTGGGCAATATCAAGAAATAAAGCAGAGCAGTATTCTCGTTGTTCAAACGCAGAGCGTATTTCCGTGGTGATACGGTTTACCTGTTCTATTGTACCATGTTTTTCTCGGAACCCAAATTGATGCATTGGGATTATGTTATTTATACTAAGATGGGGACTGATGTGCGATAAGATGAGTTTTTCGAATAGTTTTGATAAGCAGGACAGAAGACTTATTGGTCTATATGAAGATGCTTGTGTTTTGTCTTTACCAGGTTTTGGAATCATAACTATAGTTGACTTTTTCCATCTTTGGGGAAAATAACCATATTTAGTCATTGCGTTGAAAAGTGTGCATAAATGATTTACAGCACAGCTCGGTAGTTCTATGATCATTTTTGGAGTAATTCTATCATGGCCCGGTGCTTTGTTCGGCTTTAATTGCTCTTTGATTATTTGAGTAATTTCGCTTGATCGGAATTTCAGGGGCGTAGTGTGTATTATGTCAGAGCTTGAGAATTCCGGAAGCTCAAATAAATTGGTCGCAGGATTTGGTTGGAAGACTTCTTGGAGGTGTGTTGCAAACACGTTCGCCTTTTCGGAGTCACTTTTAGCCCATCTTCCTGTAAGACTTCGGATAGGGCTGTCTGTTTCAATAGGGGCACTGAGACTGCGCGCTTTCCAGAGTGGGTTTTTGGCACATGTTGGAGAGAGTTGTTCGATGTATTGGTGTTGTGCAAGATTTTCTTCTTGTTTCAGTACTCTAGAGAGTTTTCGAGTTGCAGCTTTTAATTTCTCTTTGCTTGCTGGTGATCTGTTTTTTTGCCACTCTCGTCGTAAATGTCTTTTTTCTAAAAGAAGCTGTTGAATTTGCCTATTTGTACGGTACTGATGTACTACTTTTGGTTTCATTTGAGGTGTAGATACGCGTGCAGCAGTGGTGAGAATAAATTCAAAGGCATTTACAGAATTATCAATGTCATCCTCGTGGTGCAGTGTTGGGCTTAGCTCAATGTGTGAGCTTATATATTTTTTGTAGCGGAGCCAGTTTGTTTGGTTGGATGTAATAATATCAGGCCGTTTCAACGTTGGTGGTTGTTCGAACAGTTGAAGAAGGATAGGAGAGTGGTCCGAGGACAAGTCGGCTATTGCTTCTATCCGCATTAGTTGTTTTGGGATGTTTCGGGTTATAGCAAAGTCTATAAGATCCGGTTTTTTGTTTGGATCAGCTGGCCAATATGAAGTTTATTCGATCTTGTGATTAAAGCTTTGTATAATTGCCTTCCTTTTGGGTTTGTAAGACGGGAGCCCCAGTGCGTGTGTTTGGCATTATAATCGCCTGCTGATATGAAATGGGCACCTAGTTGGTTGAAATATTCCATGAAGTCTTCTTCCGAAATAGAAAACCCTTGGTGGGCAGTATATTGAGGCGATACTAAGACTGCCGAAAGACACTTTAATATAGATATCAACTATAATGACAATTATTCATTGGAGGGGACAGCGGGTAATACCATTCAATCAATCCAAGAAAACGTCAACCTATTTATTCATAGTTCAGAGAAACCACTTAATGATTTTAGGAGTCAATTAATCTTTGAAGATGGCCCGAGATCTGTGTCCTCCACCATAGTCCTGAAACGAGGTAGTGTGTAATTCTATTTGATATTGTGAGCAAAAACTTTTGAAAAGGTTGGATTGAAATTCTGCCTCTTGGTCGCAAATCAGTTTTTTAGGTATGCCAAAATTTTGAATGAATTGCTGAATAGCCCTTTTCCGTTGTTTACGGAGAAAGCGGTCTTTTCTATGTCAGAATATTTTAATGAAATTTTGTGAAAACCACTTTTAAGGTCTAAAACAGAAAATACTTTATTGTCGCATAATTGGGTGAGTACCTCATTTATTTCAGGGATGGGGTACTTATGAGCTATTGTTGAGCCATCTACTTTTTAGGGACGATCCACACTGGTGAATTGTACGGAGATCTTAAAGGGCGGATTATGTCATATTCTATAAGTTCTATTATTTGTTTGTTTACCTCGTCTTTGAGTGTTTTAGGATACTGATAAAATTTTGAGTACACTGGTACGTCGGACTGACTTTTACATTTGTAGGGTAAGTTAATCTTTGATTAGGATCTGCGAAAAGATATGGGAATGATCTTAGCAGGTTGTTTAAGCTGGTTTTTTGGATATCGGACAAATGGGATGTGATAGTATTCATGGATTCGAATTTTTTTTCTTTTAAGTGAATTTATTTACCGTTTATAAGGGGCATTATATTTTTGCTAACTTTTATTTCAGCACCTAGTTCTTTGAGAATGTCGTTGCCTAAAATGCCATCATTTTTTGCGACGAATACTGTAACGCTCTTTTTCTCGATGTCCGGGAGGCGTTCGACCGTGTGTGGCATCCTAGTCTGCTCCTGAAAATCAAGAATACCCTGCCTGCGCCTTACTCTCCTGGCGTCGTACCTTGGGAACAGAAGATTTGTGGTGCGGTTCCACTCTGCGCTCTCAATCGAATATAATGCGACACCTGGAGTACCCCAGGGAAGCGTCCTAGGCCCGCTACTATACTGCCTGTGTAGCCACGACATGCCGCGCCCGGCTGGAAGTCGCTACGGAACGTCAATGCTGGCCACATTTGCCAACGACGTGTGCATAACGTACAGGTCCAGGTGCGAGCAGGAGGCCGCCAACGGTATCCAGATCTACGGAACCAGATTTGCCGACTGGGCTACGAGGTGGAATATTCGAATAAATGGCAACAAGTCCACGAATGTTTGCTACACCCTCAAACGGAGAAGGCCACTAGCAGCGATCATTGATGACACCCCAGTGGAACAGGTTGACTCAGACAATTACCTGGGAGTCATACTCGACCGTCGGCTCACTTTCTCTAAGCAAGTGAGTGAAACGAGAATACGCATACGGGCCGCGGCGTCAAAGCACTACTGGCTCATGGGCCCGCGTAGCAAACTGTCGCTGACAAATAAGTTGACAATATACAACCAAATCATAGCTCCTATTTGGAAGTATGCGTGCCAAATTTGGGGGCTGGCCTGCGACAGCCAAATCCGCAGAATCCACAGCATCCAAAATAAGATGGCGAGGACAATCACTGGCTGCGAGTGTTATGTGAGGAACACCACCCTCTACAGTGACCTAAAGCTGCTCACGGTCTTTGAGACCATAAATTTCCACTCCAGTCGCTACAAAGACCGACTGGAGCGCCATCGCAACCGACTCGCTAAGGGTCTTACCAGACCTCGCCCACAAAGGAGGCTCAACAGGCGACTTCCCAGGGATCCACCGGCTGCCAACAAGACGCACAGCAAGACACCAAGGAGTTCCAAAATACCCTGTATGCCTTAATAAATAGTTTATAAAAAAAAAACTTTTGTACTACCTCCAACAGAAATACCATTGAATGGATTTTTATTCGGAATAGGATTTCTAACAACTTTTGGCTGAATATAGTTTCTGTTTGAACCGGTGTCTATAAGGATTTTTATTTGATTGCCATTCTTAAGTAGAGTTCTTAACTCTAAAATATTTAATGCAGTATCGTCATAGTATTCGTATAGCTTGTTCTATTTGCACGACGTCTTGATTTTAGTTACCTTCATTTATTGATATAGGCTGTTCGCATTCAGTTATGGTAGCGTAAGTCTCAGCGGTGTGTACTAAAATTTCCAGTTTGTCCTTTGGTAGATGCATAATTTGCACGTAAAGTTTGGTTTTCTAGTTTTAAACATAGGTGAAGTACAGAAGGCAAATCTACCGGCTCTTTAATTCCTAATAGTCGAGATAGGTCACCTTGAAGACCTCCGACGAAAGTATCCGGAGCTTTGTTTTGTACTTTTTGTCATTAGTTGCTCCGATTCCCAGCTTAGTCCCATACAACCGATATTGTTCAATATAAGGGACAAATGCCTATAAACAGAATGGTATAATTCTTCCACTGATTGGTTAGAAGTTTTCACTAACATTGTCATTTGGTATTCTAATCTATTGATGTCTCGTTTGTCGGCGTAGTGTAGTGTCAAACATTTTGAAATTGCTAACCAGTTGAGAGGTGTGGGGCAGGACTCTAGAGCCATATCGGCATGTCCTAATATTTTATTGAGTATGGTGTGCAAGATACCCTAATACTTTGGAGTTCCTTGATATGAACTGTATGCTTCCAAGGCGCGCTCTACACCCTTCTTCTATGAGTTAAACCCAGCTGGATCACCTGAGAATTCGCCTATGGGCTTTCACAATGTCTGGTACCCTATCTAAATCATCCAAATTCCTAGCATATTCAGAGCAATAGACTGATCGGTTAAGTTGGCAAAGTCATCTGTCAAATCGTGTTGTCGTAATAGTCCTGTTTTGATCTTAGGCTCTTTGTCTTTCTGTTGGTGGCCTGATCAGATTATTATGATTTGCCATGCAAGTGTTAATTGATTTGAGTTTTTTAATTATTTGCACTTGGTAAGATGAGACAATAATTTTATATAAAAGTGAATAAGAAATCTAATTTTATGGAGCTTAATTAATGTAAGTTTACATAGATTTTGTTTTTGTAGTTTTTGTTTTATTTAATTTTTTTGTTATAACTAGAGTCTGGTTGTTTCCTTTTACTATAGAGGGTCCCTTGGAAATGGTAAAGTTTGAATTTGTTATATCACTATGTGCTCTTTTTGCTTTATCGTTTTATTGTATTTTAGTTTTACTTTGTTGTATTGTATATTTATTATTTCGTATATTCGTGTTCCAATTCGAAATGGTTTGGCTATTGCTTAATTAAATGTTTCAATCTTACAATACTATTGTTGATGATGTGGCTCTTCCCTCCGACGATCCGGAATGCATCCTGTTTGTTTACACCGAAGCTACTAATGGTCCTGCGATGCGTACTTTCCTGAGGTTGTACTGCGAGCGTATCGACAAAACTTTGAGTCCACCGATTGGCAAAGCCAAATTCTGTCCCTTTGTCTAAAACTTCACGGCTAAACTCGTTTTTACTGCTTTAGGAGTCTGTCCGCTGCTTAGTTTTGTTAACCTTTAATACTTGCGAAGTCTTTTTGCTCTGTTTTGTTGTATCAACGGTCCCTGCCTCGAGCGCCAATTAATTCTTCTTACGCAGATTTTTATTATCAAAATTCAACTTTCTTCGTTCTTCTCCAGTTAGTAACTCCCTGACTAAACTTTTACCTAGCGCGCTTGAAGCCTTGGCAGACCATGAGTTGGCTTCGCTGCTTTCTTTTGTCAGCGGCCCGACGTCGTCTTTGCAGTTTTCAATGGCCTACATGGCCTGATGTTGTGTTTATCAGTTGGATTTTCTAAAATTTGCATGGTATAACGAAATCGCTTATGGTCTGATGTTGGTGGCCCGGCGCGTAGAAGAAATTAGGCAGGCACGGATCTAGCATATGGAAGTGCATTATTTGTCTTTTACTTATTATACCCTGTACCCATTAAAAATGGGTGAAAAGGGTATCATAATATGGTGCAAACGTATGTAACAGGCAGAAGGAAGCATCTCCGACCCCATAAGGTATATACCTGTATGTATATTCTTGATCAGCGTCAACAGCCGAGCCATGTCCGTCTGTCCGTCCGTCCGTCCGTCTGTCCGTCTTTCCGTCTGTCTGTCCGTATCAACGCCTAGATCTCAGAAACTACAAGAGCTACAGACATGTGCCATATATCGTTGGATAGGTAATTACCACACACAATTATTGTCCTAATGCTATGCAATTCGGCATATGCGTTGGTGCTTATAAACGCTTATCTAATTTGAACCAAAGCGCAGCAAAACACGCATTGCGCGACGCCGACTGCGACGTTGACAGCGAAATGTGTATGGCTTTATGACACACGAAACTTATTTTCATAACCAAAATCATACCAAATTTAAATTGTTATGGTACTCTTTTCTAATAGAATATTGTTTCATTTATTTATTGATATTAAAAAAATTAATTGTAAGCATGTATATGGGTACAGGGTATTTTGCAATCGGGAAACTCGACTGCTGCTACCTTACTTGTAGCGGGGGCATACCCCGTTACATTTCAACAATGTATGAATAATTTACTCCGTCCGCTCCTAAATAAATTTTGTTTAGTATACCTAGATGGCATCATAGTCTTTTCCACCTCTTTAGAAGAAAATCTTCAAGCCTTACAGGCAGTTTTCGAAAAAGTATAACAAGCAAACCTAAAACTATAGTTCAATAATTCGTATTTTTGAAACAAGAAACGACCTTTCTAGGACACGTCATTACTAAAGACGGAATCAAACCAAATCCAGACAAAATAAAGACCATATTAAATACTCACTACCAACAAAACCCAAAGAAATCAAAGCTTTTCTAGGACTCACAGGCTATTATAGGAAATTTATACTCAACTTATCTGACATCGCCAAAACCCCTAACTAAATGCCAAAAAAAAGGAGCAAAATTAGATACCAACCAAGTAGAGTACTTAGAAGCATTCAAAAAATTTAAATTACTAATTTCCAAAAACCCAATCCATAAGATACCAAACTTTAAGAAAAAATTTACATTAACGACCGATGCCAGCAACGTAGCTCTTGGAGCTGTCCTCTCCCAAGTTAAACCCCCCTTTTAGTACAACATTAAACGAGCATGAAGTTAACTACAGCGCCATAGAAAACGAATTGTTAGCAACCAAAACTTTCAGACACTATCTACTAGGACGACATTTTGAAGTAGCACCTGATCATCAACCATCAACCAACAACACAAGCTAAAAGAGCCCAATTCAAAACTGCCAAGATGGAAAATTAGACATGTTGAGAATACGACTTCGACATAAAATACATAAAAGGAAAGGAAAATCATGTCGCGGCGCACTTTCTAGGATACAAATTGAAGAGACATTTTTTGGTGAATCCACAAAACATAACACAGAAGAAGACTAGCAATCTAATAGGATTATCAGAAAAAACCATTAATCACCACAAGCGACAAATCATCTTCACAAAAGGTCCTAATAATAAACAATACGAGACTTATTTAAAAAAACAAATTATACACATCTCTTACAAAGAAATGACGCTACAAACGGCTAAACAATATTTACTCGACCATTTTTGTTCTAAAAACAGTCCCCTGGACAGTGACAGTGATTCAGATTTCCAAATGCTTCAAAGTGCGTACAAAAAACCATGAATTCAAAATACACTAAAATATTCGGAAGCCTCATTTTATTAACAAATATTCCCACTTATGCAAAGTTCAAAGAATTCATTTTATCTACATGAAAAAATCCTACATCCAGGAATTCAAAAAACTACAAAACTTTTCGGTGAAACATACTATACTACTTTCCCAATAGCCAACTCCTCATCCAAAATATAATTAACAAACAAACAGAAGATCGCTACACAGAAATGAAAATGAAAGTCACTCTCAAGCCTGAGCATTGCCGCGATAAATTCGTAATAGAAATTTATTCTTCCGAGGGCAATCACTATCTAAGTTGTATCGACATCTACTCTGAATTTGCAACTCTCGAATACACAACAAGAAGGAAGCAGCAGTCGAGTTTTCCGACTTCAAAATACCCTGTACCCTTAGACATGCTTACAATTTATTTATTTAGTATCAATATATAAATGAAACAATATTCTATTATAAAAGAGTCCCACAACAATTTTAATTTTGTATTATTTGTTAAAAACAAATAAATAAAAATATTTTATTTAATTTAAAATTCAATATTTATAATTATTTATAATATATAATAATCTAATATTGCTTAGAATTTATTTATTTAATATCAATAAATAAATGAAACAATATTCTATTAGAAAAGAGTACCATAACAATATAAATTTGGTATGATTTTGGTTATGAAAATAAGTTTCGTGTGTCATAAAGCCATACACATTTGGCTGTCAACGTCGCAGTCGGCGTCGCGCAATGCGTGTTTTGCTGCGCTTCTGCTTCCCTTGCCATAGATTTTGCATGTGGCATAACTTCCGTGTTTCTTATCCGATTTGGTTCAAATTTAAAAATTAGATAGCTTCTATAATCACCAACGCATATATACCTATTTAACGATATATGGCACATGTCTGTAGCTCTTGTTGTTTCTGAGATCTAGGCGTTGATACGGACAGACAGACGGACAGACGGCTATATCGACTCGGCTGTTGATGCTGATCAGGAATATATATACTTTATGGGGTCGGAGATGCTTCTTTCTGCCTGTTACATACATTTGCACCATATTATGATACCCTTTTCACCCATTTTTAATGGGTACAGGGTATAAAACAAAAGATTGTTTAGAATGCAAAAATGCTCTTATGCGCATATTGAATCAGTTTTGATAACCAAAACTCCTAAAAGCAGACAGAGATGGTGCATTCGCCAGTTTAGCCATCAACGTTGGCTCGAATCCGAAGACATAGAACTAAAACTTAACACTACAAAAACAGACATAGAAAGACTTCACCAAACATTCAATCCGCATTATGATAGTGATAGTCATCGTAATACCCCTGCTCACTTCTGCAAAACTATGAATTTCCATAAAATGAATGGTGTGATTTAGTTAACCAGAAGTCGTGGTCGGGGAAGGTGGTTAGGGTGTGACGTTAATTTGTTTATGTACTTCTGTTCTTGCTGGGTTATTTCTTCTTTGACGGATCTGATGTTAGGGTCTCTTGGTATATTTTCATTTCGGATATACTAGGTTGCTCCAGTGATTGTTCTCAGTATCTTTGAATGATCCTTTTGCATGATATCAATGTTACTATTGATGGCACTTCCCCATAGCTTGGCGCCGTACGTCCAGAGCCAGTATATGATAAACCAGTAAAGCCTACTATCGTTAAATTTAAGGTGTGTTCTTTTGGCTTCGATGTGCCTGCGCCAGGAGAGCCGTCAGTCGAGGTGCACTCCGTCACTTCATTTGCTTTCGGTAGTGTTTAAAGAGATTAAAGGACAGTTTTTCCAATTGAGTGTAAATGTTAGATGCTCACATTTTTGTTCGTTTATTTTGATTCCCCAGTCAGATAGCCATTTCTCCATGGCCACTAGGTGAGAAGAAAGTTGAGTTATTGCTTGTACAGGGCATTGTATCGTCGGCGAACTTAGAAGTTGTTAGTAGTCTGCTTGTTGGTATGGCTGCTATATAAAGGACGTACAGTGTTGGTCCAATGAGCGTTTATAGCGAGGTCGTCGGACATGTCAGAGTTGCATCTCACAGCAAAGGTTCTGTTGTAGAGATACGACTTCAGGAGTTTTTGTTTGTTGTGGGGAAGCATTGTTTTAATTTTGATCAGTAATCCATCTAGCCAGACCTTGTCAAAAGCCTAAGAGACATCCAAAAATATTGCAATGCAGTTTTTTGAAATCAGGTCGTATTTCTGATGTTATTCGATTGACTTGTTCAATGGTTCCATGTGTCTCTCGAAAACCAAACTGATGCGCTGGAATAAGATGGCGTGTCCTCAAGTATAGGCCTGTACGATGAGGAAATTGAATGGGCCTTGCCTGCCTTTGGTACCTGAGTACCTGAGTTTTGTGATACCTTCAAAAAGCAAAGGAATAGTGCATACAGCACAGTATGGAAGCTCGATAATCATTATTGGAGTCATTGAATCAAATCATGGGGACTTTTTTTGATTTAGTTTATCCTTGATGATTTTAAATATTTTATTCGCTTAAAATTCGATTGGCTCATGTGGTGCTTGGTCGTTGTCTGTTATTGTGGGTTATACAAACGAACTTGTAGCAGGGTTCGGCTGGAACACATGGAAAATGCGTTGCAAATGTGTAAGCTCTATCTTTATCGCTGCGGGCCCATCCACCAGTGATATTCCTTAGTGTTGATATAATTTCTGCCGGTGTGGTTAAACTGGGATGAGCTTTCCATAGTGAGCTTTTACTGCCTGAAATTGAAAGTTGCTCTATATAGCGACGTTGGGAGTTCTTATCTTCTTGCTTCAGCGCATTGGATAGTTTTTGCCACTTGTATTGGAATGAGCTTGCCACTTCTGTCGCATACGTTGTTTTTCAAGAACGAGCCGCTCCATGTCTGCGTTTGTTATCCTGGGTCTGCTAGGTGCGTCTATTTGAGGTGTTGAGATTCGGGCGGCTGTAGCTAAGACACTCTCCAGGGTATTTGCTGCGGATTCAATCTCGGCATCAAAGTTAGTCTTGGGTTCAGCTCAATATGTGAACTTATGTATTTTCTGTATTTGACCCAGTTTGTTCTGTTTGATGTTAATCTGTTAGCCTGTTGGAGGAGGTTGAGATGTAAGAGGACTGGTGAGTGGCCAGATGATAGATCCGGTAGAGATTTGGCCCTGATGAGGTTTCGAGGGATATTTTTGGTAATTGTGAAGTCGATCAACTCAGGAATTTAGTTCGGGTCGGTAGGTCAGTATGATGGTCAGCCTGAAGAGACATAGTCAAGCTTTCTGTTTGCCTTTATGATGGCGTTATACAACTGTTTCCTTTTAGGGGTTATGACGGGTGATCCCCAGTGAGTGTGTTTGGCGTTGTTTTCACCAGCAGCAATGAAGTGGTCCCCTATGGTGATGAAGAAATCCAGAAGGGTAAGATTGCCGCTTTCTAGTTGTACATTTAGAGATGTGGCATGCAAGAAGTTTTTTCTAATCAGGATATCTAATCAGGATACCGGTTCCGCTATGTGCTTTTCCATCTGGATGATTTGTTCCATTGAAAGTCTCGATTTTAGGATTTTTGCGAAGGTGACATTTTGGAAGGTGGTCGCAGGACCTAATGAGGACCTCTTTGCCGTTGCGAAAAAGACTTCTGGGGATATTTTGGATTGTATAGGAGTATTCTGTGCGTTATGGAGGCAGGAAGACGTTACTCGGTGATTAATGCGGCTTTTGAGGTCTTTGTATATTGGACAGCCTCCATAGTTTGCTGTGTGGTTACCCAACAATTGCCGCACTTTTTGGAGCTGGGATCACTTTTGTTGGTCGTGCAATGAGCCGAGTCATGAAGCTCTCCACAAACGACACAGACTGAACGCGAAGTGCAGAAGGCTCTTGTATGACCATATTCTTGACAATTAGTGCATTGCACGGAGCCTTTGCGTTTGTGTGGTTCTTCTACAGTAATTCTACGATGCAGAAGAAACTGTAGCTTGTAAATAAGATGCACTTTATTTTTCCTGATAGCTTTAGTGTCAGGTTCCAGCTTGACTTTAAAGAGTGGTTGCGGTTTCCCGTCTTTGTTCAGGATGTTAAAGACAGTTTTCACCTTGAAACCCTTATCGTTCAATGCCTGTTTGATCTCTGAGGGTGTTAAGTAAGCCTCTATGCCCTTGAGAAAGACTTGGAGACCCTTACTACTTTTTAGTTGGTACGTGTAGCGGTTTTTGTTATTTTTGTTAAGGTAGTGTTCAGGAGTCCTAAAGTTCTCTTCAGTTTTTACTTGAACCTTGGTTTCGTGGATGCTGCCCTTTTTTTTAGGTATTGTTGGGCTCTTGGGTCTCAGTTCGCAGTTTGCATTGTTTTTGGCATTGTTGCTGATTCAGCAGAAACGATCGTTGCAGTCGCCACCGTGGGTAGAGATTAGTTCTCTTTGGCACATCGTTTAGAAGATTTGTATCGATGAGAGGCGACGTTTGGCTTGCTCTGGTTGACGTTGAGCGAGAATGTCATTTTGACTCATTTTGAGAGTTTGTGGCTTGGTTTTTGCTTGTTAATTTTCTTTTAAATATAATAGTTCTTTAAAAGCCGGGAGTTTGCACAACTATTTAAATATGCGATTATACATCGCAATGAGCGTCTTCGCTCAATTTTTGTGGTAAATTATGTTTGTAATATTTGTAATTATGTGCGCAGCCAAAAACTGTAAATTTTTTAAGCATGATTTGAAATGGTGTTTAATAACATTCTTATGTTCTATCTGCCCTAGCTTCACTAATTTGTTGTGATTTTCAGTTCCTTATCATTTCTTCTGTATCTTTCAATAGAATCTCATCAACTAGCCTAGTTATTTTAATCTGACCTTCATTTAGGATTTTCTTTTTGAAGTCGACATTTTTACCTCTGATCGCCGGTGCTGTTGTTTGCCGGTGCCGCCTGGTCACTGGTGTTATCTGTTCGCTTGAGCTCTTTTTTTCAGGTGCTGCCTGGTCGCCGTGTCCTTTGTTTGCCGGTGCGGCCTGGTCGCCGGTTTGGCCTGTTCGCCGGTGTCAAGAATACCGGTGTTCTTGTCTGCCGTCGTTTCCTTTTTGAGTAATTTAGTTTCCTGTCCGTGTATGGCCACGGACACTCCCACAAACACTTAAACTTTTTTTTCTGATATTTTATTTTAGGATTATTGGCATTTATTTTATTCTCTGTGTCCCCTAGCAATGGGGGTAAACAACAGAGGACTTCGATTTGACTTAGTTTGTTTTTGCTTAGTCGGTAGCCGTATCGTTATTTGTAACACTATCTTTCACTAACAGCCCGTCAATCAGGACGCCTATCTCTATCTATCTCTTTTTTATTTGAACTGCTAATGTATGTTTATTTATTTTTTTTACTTAGAACAATAAAAAAGAAAAACTAAATTGACTTGCCGCCAATGCTGCCGTAAACTCTACTGCCAAGTCTGCTGATGTCGCAGTTGCTCCCATTGTAAACGTTGCTGTTGTCTGTTTTTGCTGTAGCCGATGCATTTTTTTCTAATTGTAGACGTTCATAAAATATTCATATAGTGACATATCCACAGTACCTATGTACTTAGCACATGCCTACTATATAAGTATATATGTATAACTATTCTACACTATTCAAATGTAATAAATAAAACCAATACACCTATGTTACCCTTTACCAGATAAGAATCGGACTCGCCAAACTCGAAAACAAAAGTATTAGATTACAAGATCGGAAGACCAAATCAAAGAGAACTTGTATCCAAGAGCAAACGCACTTGAATCCAAGGGTAAATCAAAGTCAAGAAAGCCAAAGTCCATATTCAAAAAGCTCGAGACCGAGGCTTGATCGTAAATCAATGCAGATAATAAGTCGAGTTCAGTTTAAGACCTAAATTTAATGAGTCGGTGTTCTTCAGCATAAATAACTTGAAAAATTAAAATTCGGTAAAATAAAATTATATTTATTTTTACTTACGAATAAAAGTAAAGTATTTAATTGGCGCAGTCGGTAGGATCAACGAGAGTCCTTTAATACGGTACTGGTTAAGTAAAGGATACGCTATATGACTACCTATCCTAAACCAGCGAATTAAAAGCAGCGATTCTAAATTTTGATCCGCAGAAGAATCCACGTGCAAGTGCAAATCAAAAAATAAAAAACCCGCGTGGTCAGAAACAATTTGCAAATCAAAAAATAAAAAAAACCGCGTGGTCAGAAACAATTTGCAAATCAAAAAATAAAAAAAAACCCGTGCGGTCGGAACAAAATTTAAATTAAATTTTTAATTCCGGAGATTTAACAAAAACCCAAAATCCATTAACACTTAAATTCTGTACATCGACTAATTACAAAAAACATAATAATGGCAAGTCCTCCGCAACTCTCTGAGATTCATTTGATCCAAGTATTGGCTCAAATAAAGGAACTGCATTACTATGATGGCACACCAGGCAAACTATCTGGATTCATCAGTCAAGTTGAGCAACTGCTTAGCTTATACCCTACTCAGGACGCTCGACAAGCTCATATTATCTATGGAGCAGTAAGACGGGTACTTGTGGACTCAGCATTGGAAGCCGTTATCCCGGCTAACGCAACAACATGGATGGATATGAAAGCAGCACTAGCTATATCCTTCAAGGATCACAGGCCTTACGTGACTCTGGTGAAGCAGCTGGAAGAAACACTATACCCTGGTAGCATAAGTAGGTTTATCGAAATTCTTGAAGTGCAATATAGGAACATTTATGACAAACTTCAATTAGAGGTTGACCCTGTCAGTAAATCTAACCATCCCAAAGTTAAAACAAGCTACAATGGAGCTTGGAATTTATGACGCTAATCCGGAAGATCAGTATTTCAGCAAATCGGAAGGGCAGAAGAAAAATAATAGGGATAGTAGAAATCAAAGAAACATCCAAAGATACTATAACAATAGACACCATAATTATAGTAACTATTATCCCTCAACAAGCCAAAATTTTAACACTCCTACCCAGAATCCGAATCCAAATATTAATCAAACCCAAAACTCGAGTCGTCCTATTCCTGCTAATCAGAGGGGAAATTATCATACATTCAGAAATGATTTAAATCAAGGTAGGCAGAATAACCCCCTCAATTATCAGCCTTCAAGTTCGAATAATGTGAATAACAGTAGACCAGTAAAAAGACAGCGAGAAAGCCAGAATGAACAGAGCAGAATGGATGTAAATTTTCATCAGACTGCCTCGGACACTCAGGATACGGGGGACGAAGAGTCAGTCCCCATGTCCGTGCGTAACGCTGAGTGTTATAAGAAATATATACACCGCTGTCGGATCCAGTTTACTCAGGATCCGAAGCAGTTTTATAATTTTGTTAACACTAAGCATAAGCAGGTATCTTCTCCCCCCCTAATTTCGTTTGAAAATGTATCTGCGACTACTGATCAGGGTATTGCCGATCTATTCGCAACTTTCTTTCAAACAACGTACTCATTTCCTACAATTATGGATCAGCCTTATTCATATAACATTCAATCAGCTAATCTTATTTTCAGACCAACTTTCTCCGAAAGCACTGTGTTATCGGATCTTCTGAGGGTGAAACCAGTCTATTCGCCAGGTCCTGATGGTGTTCCTGGCTGTGTACTGAGAAACTGCGCTAAGCCATTGTGCAGACCCCTTCTTAAACTTTTCTCTTTGTCTCTGGAAACTTCGATTTTTCCCCAAATGTGGAAGGAATCGTTCATAATTCCCTTACACAAAAAAGGAAAAAAATCGGATGCTACAAATTATAGAGGAATTTCTAAATTGTCAGCAATTCCAAAGCTTTTTGAAAAATTGGTAACACCACATCTTCATCATCTCTGCAGTTCAATTATTTCTCCATGCCAGCATGGTTTTATAAAGCGTCGCTCCACCACCACAAACCTCTTGGAGCTGACCTCCTTTATTATAGATGGCTTCCGTAAAGGCCTTCAAACAGATGTCATCTACACTGACTTTAGTAAAGCATTTGACTCTGTCAACCACTCACTCCTTCTGAGTAAGCTTAGTATCCTAGGATTTCCCTCAGACCTTCTCACGTGGATTTCCAGCTACTTAGCTGGGAGAACCCAACGTGTTCTTTTTAAGGATGTACACTCTCGTCTTGTTAGTGCTACATCGGGAGTCCTCCAAGGAAGCCATCTTGGGCCACTACTTTTCACTATCTTTATTAACGACCTACACCCTGCCATAACGAACTCTCTGGTTCTTATGTATGCAGACGACGTTAAGCTTTGTCTTCAATACAAATCCCCTTCTGCCCAATATAAACTTCAGTCAGATTTGGACAGTTTTCAAAAGTGGTGTTCCACCAATCTTTTAAAACTTAATGGGTCAAAATGTAAACTTATGTCTTTCTATCGCTCGTGCCCTAACCAGGCGACATACTTTCTCTATGGGATCCCCTTAGATAGATTAACCCAGGTTAACGATCTTGGTGTCCTATTAGATACTAAACTTAAATTTTCCGACCACATTTCTACGATGGTTAATAAAGCCAAGGGCGTGTTTGGCTTCATTAAAAGATGGTCCAAGGAATTCAATGACCCTTATATTACTAAAACTTTATACGTATCTTTAGTACGTCCAATTCTGGAGTACGGGTCATGCGTCTGGAGCCCTCAGTATGGGGTTCATCAAGATCGCATTGAATCCGTCCAAAAGAATTTCTTGATGTTTGCGCTTAGGGGTCTCAACTGGGATGCAAATCTTCACCTCCCATCTTACTCTAACAGACTCCTTCTAATTAATTTACCTTCCTTAACCAATCGTAGAAAGATGCTGGGGGGTCGTTTTCCTTTATAACCTTATTAATGGTAATGTAGACAGCCAGCATCTACTAACACGACTAACATTTAACATTCCAAATAGACGTACTAGAAATTTTAGTCCCCTATTCCTAAGTTGTTGTAGATCTACATATGCCCAGCATGAGCCTTTCAGGGTTTTATGTTCTGACTACAATGACTTATACTCTATTACTTCACTCTGCACGTCCACTTCTATCAAATCCTCAATTCTCATCTACCTTTCAGAGCAACAAACGAACTCTACTTTTTCCTCGTAATCTTTTCTAAACTATATTCTCTCGGGTCTATCCCCCCGATCGCCGTACGATAAACGGCAGCGCCCCTCGGTCGGTTGGGCGGGAGGTGGGCTGTACGTTATGCAGTGGGAGCCGCGCGAAAAAAAAAAAAAAAAAAAAAAAAATGTCAGAATAAATTACCATAATAATCTTTATAAAGGAATTATCGACACAGGCTCTTCCATCAATATCATAAAGAAAAATTGCTAGGTTAGAAGAAAAACAAGAAGATCTGACGGTATATACAATAAATGGGCCAATAAAATTAACCAAAAGCATTATGATGAAACCCAACCAAATATTTCTGTCCGAACAGAAATTCTATATCCATAATTTTTCCGACAATTATGATTTCCTGTTAGGTCGAAGGTATCTAGAAGATACCAAAGCAAAGATTAATTATGAGAATGAGACGGTAACTTTAGGTTCAAGAACTTATAAGTTTATATACAAAGAAAAGAAGGGCGAGGCCGCATTTAAAATATGCCTTGACCCGAAATCAAAAGTTGATTCAGCTACAGTAGAGCAAATCAACACAAAGAAGCAGAATGTTAAGACCACACCTAAGTGCCTTAAACCAAAGCTTAAACAAAAGCAACAGAAGGAGGAGACTGCATCAACAAAATGCCTCACTCCAAAAGTTACTATTAACACAGTGGACAATGATGTAACACATCTCGATCCCACGTCTATTAATGACGATATTTTCAACTAAGCGATCAATAATGAATTACGCGAATGTAATGAATATAGACTTGAGCATCTAAATGCAGAGGAAGTTGAATGTTTAAAGAAGGTCCTATATGACTATAGAGACATTCAGTACGAAGAGGGCGAAAATTTGACCTTCGCAAGTACCATTAAACATGTAATCCAGACTCACCATGAAGATCCAGTCTACCGTAAACCCTACAAATACGCCCAAAGCGTTGACCAAGAAGTGAACAAACAAATCAAAGAAATGATAGAACAAGGGATCATTCGCAAATCGAAATCCCCGTATTGTTCTTCCATTTGGGTAGTCCCCAAGAAGGCAGACGCCTCTGGGAAACAAAAGTTTTGGTTGGTAGTAGATTACAGGAATCTCAACGAAATAACTGTCAACGACAAATTCCCCATTCCCCGAATGGATGAGATATTGGACAAACTTGGTAGATGCCAATACTTTACGACAATTGATCTAGCCAAGGGATTCCATCAAATTCAGATGGACGAAAACTCCATTGCGAAAACTGCATTTTCGACTAAACATGGGCACTATGAATACACACGTATGCCCTTTGGTCTGAAAAATGCCCCTGCAACATTTCAGAGATGCATGAACAATCTTTTAGAGGATTTAATCTATCAAGATTGCTTAGTATACTTAGATGACATTATAATTTACTCCACTTCATTGGAAGAACACATCTTGTCTCTAAGTAAAGTCTTTGGAAAGCTCAGGGACGCCAATTTAAAATTGCAGTTAGACAAATGTGAGTTCATGAAAAAAGAAACCGAATTCTTGGGACATGTTGTAACTACTAATGGCATCAGACCTAATCCAAATAAAACGAATGCAATCACGAATTTTCCCCAATTTCGCGAAAATAGTTAAACCTATGACCATTAAGCTAAAGAAAGGTGCGGTAATCGATACCAAATGCAAAGATTACATCGAGTCATTTGAAAGACTAAAGGTTTTGATAACATCAGATCCGATTTTAATCTACCCTGATTTTTCAAAATCCTTTTCCCTTACAACTGATGCGAGTAACGTAGCCATTGGTGCAGTGCTATCACAAAACCATAAGCCCGTTTGTTATGCCAGCAGAACGCTGAACGAACACGAAATTAACTATGCTACTATTGAACAAGAATTATTAGCCATAGTTTGGGCGACAAAATATTTCAGGTCATACCTATTCGAAAGGCCATTTGAAATATTAAGTGATCACAAACCTTTGGTGTGGCTTAATAATATCAAGGAACCAAACATGAAGTTGCAAAGGTGGAACATAAAGTTAAATGAATTCGATTACAAAATTAAATATCTTCCTGGCAAAGAAAATTATGTAGCGGATGCTCTTTCCCGCACAAAAATTGAAGAAGCCATGCATGGTGAGGTTGCCGATAGCGCAAATGCAACGGTACACAGTGCAGCCGAAGACAATTTGAACTACATATCAATAACTGAGCGACCAACTATTTCTTCTCTAGACAAATAGAGATAGAAAAGGGCGATAGTGATACAACAAGTATTAACCATTTATCCAGAAGTTAAAAATCAAAATAACCTACAAAGAAATGACACTTGAACTCGCTAAAAACATTATTAAGGAATATGTGTGCACAAAGAAAAGCGCAATATTCTTCCCTAATGATAGTGACTTTCTGATTTTCGAAATGGCCTTCACAGAAATCATAAGCCCCAACAATTTCACGAAACTGTTGAGATATACGGAGAAACTAGTTGATATACTCACTAATGCGGAATTTAAGGATTTAATCCTAAAGAGGCATAAAGAAGTTCTACATCGAGGTATAGAAAAAACTATTAATTGGAAAAAAGAAAGTACTAAAGAAAATACTACTACCCGGATAGTCAAAAGCTAATCCAAAACATTATCAACGAATGTGAGATCTGTAATATAGCGAAAACAGAACACAAAGACACGAAATTAACATACGAAACTACACCAGAAATAATGAATGCCAGAGAAAAATATGTGATAGATTTTTATCTCACAGGAAATCAAATCTTCTTATCTTGTATTAATGTCTATTCGAAATTTGCATCACTAGTTGAAGTAAAAAGTAGAGATGGGCTAGAAGCAAAAAGAGCCATCATGAAGATATTCAATGACATGGGAAAACCCCAAGAGATAAAAGCAGACAAAGATTCAGCATTTATGTGCGTAGCCTTACAAAATTGGCTAAAATCCGAGGGCGTAAATATTTCTGTTGTGTAAAACAGAAAAATTGCGTATCGGATATTGAGAGGTTTCATAAGACCGTAAATGAAAAATTGAGTATCATTGGTAGTGAACAAAACATTGAAGATAAATGCACAAGATTTGAAACAATCTTATACGTCTATAATCACAAAACAACACATAACGCTACTGAATAATCTCCGGCAGATATCTTTCTATATGCAGGAAGCCCAGATTTTAATGTCCAACAAAACAAAATCAACAAAATTGAGCAGCTCAATAAGAAGAGACATGACTTTGAGGTTGACGTAAAATATAGGCAAGCCCCACATGTAAAAAGTAAAATTACAAATCCATTTAAGAAAACAGGAAGGATTGAACAAGTAGATAATAAACACTTTGAGGAGACAAATCGAGGCAGGAAAATCGTACACTATAAATCTAAATTTAAAAAGCAAAAGAAGATTAATAAGAGCAAATACGATACTTCCAGACCAGTCGAGGAGGAGTAAAGAATAAAAACGTCAACATGGCTTAAGACAGACACAAAAGAAATCCTAATTGTTTCTCATGTCCCTAGCGAGATTGCGAAAATTCCGAGTTTTCAAGAAGTAAACCTTATCCAAACGAGCATGGATACATTCCAACTGAGCATACATTCGACAAATTCTATAATCAAGTATATCAAAAAGATACAGAAAAGTTAATATTTGACAAATGTATAGTTGGAATTATTAAACAAGAACCAACTCAGTGGAAATATACGAAAACTGACAAAAAATTTTTTCAAATAAATTACATAGAATCAAATATTCTGATTACCTGGAATCTACCAGAGACAATAATAAATCAAGATTGCACTAACAACAAGATTATAGCATCAGGCAACAACAATATAAAAATTAAAAATTGTACAATCCAGATTAATGAATTGAATTTATAATTTCAAACAGTTTAGCAGATTTCACGCAGTTAATATCACCAATAACGTAAAAAAATTAGATCCTATGGCATATTTGCAAAGTAAAGAGATGATAAACTCACATATAAAATACTACAGTATATTCCAAATTATATGCATCACTACATTTATCATTAGAATTATTAGCTTGACTTTGTATTTAGCGTATAAATTTAAGAATATACCTAAGAAATTAATTGTAAAATATTCTAAGAAAAACGAAGAACACACGAACCATAATATCAATGTAAACGAAACAAATTCAATGAGAAAACAATATTATAAGGTACCCAAATTTAGCTGCCTGAGGACAGGCCAAATTCAATGGTTGGGGGAGTGACATATCCACAGTACCTAAGTACATAGCACATGCCTACTATATAAGTACACACATAGCATGTATACCACATATACCCTACACTATTCTACACTATTCAAATGTAATAAAGGTGTATTGGTTTTAACACCTATGTTACCCTTTACCAGATAAGAATCGGACTCGCCAAACTCGAAAACAAAAGTATTAGATTACAAGATCGGAAGACCAAATCAAAGAGAACTTGTATCCAAGAGCAAACGCACTTGAATCCAAGGGTAAATCAAAGTCAAGAAAGCCAAAGTCCATATTCAAAAAGCTCGAGACCGAGGCTTGATCGTAAATCAATGCAGATAATAAGTCGAGTTCAGTTTAAGACCTAAATTTAATGAGTCGGTGTTCTTCAGCATAAATAACTTGAAAAATTAAAATTCGGTAAAATAATATTATATTTATTTTTACTTACGAGTAAAAGTAAAGTATTTAATTATTTTTATATTCATATATTCATATATTTTTTTTTGTGCTCAATGGCAAATTATTTTATTTTTTGTGTGCCGTACGACTTGGAGGGAAACCACAGGGGGCTACGATGTTAGTTATTTAAGTAGTATGGCCAATATGGAATATTACCTAAAAGTTATGTGTAATTTGCCTTAAGCAATTCTCCAGATACTTCCCTAATTTTTGACGAATAAAACTGCATTTTCCACCATAATAACACCCTTCTGATCACAAATCGTTGCTTTTTGGTCAATAACAACAAAGTAATGATGCCGCAGCCACCATATTCCCCAGACTTGCCACTATGTGATTTTTTTCTCTTCCCAAAATTTTTTCTCTTCCCAAATATTATTAGGTCAAGTAAGAAGTTCGTTCGGTTTTTATTTAAGAGATGGCGAAATTTCCAGAATACTAGTGTTACGTGTCGCATCATGTCATACTATACGATGCTAAAAACGTGTTTACTCGCGATAAAAGTTTTTTTTTTGATAGTTTTTTGATTGATTGACTTAGTACGTTGTGAGCGTTCGTCAAAGATGGACACCAGCAAAGAGAAAATTCTCTATATTTTACAATTTTTCTTCGATCAAGGCAAAAAAAACAGCGCAAACGGTCGTAGTCAAAGCTCGGGGAAGCGGCCCAGGTGGTGGCCAAGACCGGATTGACGGCCAGTCTGTTTGGTGATATTTCCTTTGCTGTCTGTTTGGTGATATTTGCAAGGAATGATCTACTACGAGCTGCTCCCCTATGGCCAAACGCTCAATTCGACCCTCTACTGCCAACAACTGGACCGCTTGGAGGCAGCAGTCATCTAGAAGAGGTTGAATTGTGTTCCAATAGGGATGCACCCTTCTCGAGAGGGCTACAATGAAGTTGTCATTGATAAGTCCTAGCAGTTGTCCCTCTGGGAAAGACATCATATGCTTAATTAGCGAATAAAATTCTATGTAATGTGTTTCTATAATGTCATTTGTGTTTATTTGACATGTTTGTCTGCCTTTTACTTCAATGCGAACGGTCGTGTTATTTTGCGCTCTACGTCTTTTGATGATTGCTTTCTTTCCCAGAGGGACAACTTCTAGGAACTAGCAATGATAACTTCATTGTACCCCTTAAATCAAACCGGTACCGATATCTTATCGCATCGCGTCTGTGCATTACTATATATGGGTGAGAAATTAATTTATTTTTATTTACCCAAATGAGGTACTTCTATTCCTCTGTTTTTCGTCTTCTGCAGTTGTTATCTGTGCAAAGCCTTATCTCTCTTAGTTTGCGCTCTTCTTACATCCCTCTCATTACCGCACTCTTATTTATTAAATTTACTCACATCTAAGTACAGTGGTTTAAGGGAATTAGTTTGCATATCCAAATTTTTTTGCATCTTAATATTTTTTTATATAAAGTTTAAAATTTATATTTGATTTTATACTTTAAATTAATTTGTAATATGGAGTTTTATTGCCTCAGTTTTGGATGCAATTTCCCGTATTGCTAGCTTCCACTTTTGCTGCACTGGATGTCATGCTGTTCAAAAAGAGATGCGAACTTTTTTGCGTACGAGTAGAAATGGGTTTAAATAGTTGCTCGGTGGTTTCCGTAAATTCAACGACGAACTCTCTGCGCTTGATTTCCAATTCAGCAGCCTCCAGCTGCTAAATGAGTCTCCTAAGCGCAAAAGAACCGCCGTAAGGGACGCCGTATGTACCGAGATCGCTCTTGAGCCTGATCAGCCGACCATGCAACCGCTGAGCAGGAAGCCAAGAGCAGGAGTCGTAAACAAAAATTCGGTCCCTGAATTAAATTGAGCATAACATGTCCGAGTTATCTTCGATGGCATTACTTCCGGTTACTCCTTCGGCACCGATAGAAATCAGCCCCCTAAAATCCACTCTTCAGGGAAATCCACCGACCGGACCGCCGGTACGGACTGACGCCGCGGTGTTACCAACCGTAAAACTAAAACCCGTACATGTGATTCTTCCCTCAGCATATTTTTATTTCATGGCTGGCCCCTGACACCTCAGAAATTGATATTTCGTCTTATTTCCAAGCCAAATCGAAGGCCTTTGTTAAAGTTGAGGACATAAGGAAATTAAAATACACTTACTCGAGGCTTATGTCACCTTTTAAGATACACATATAAAAGTTAAGTTAACAAGCCTGTGGGAGTTAAACTCCCAAAACCTAAAAACCCTAAACAATAATCGTCCTTGCAACAAAATCTTCTTCAAAAAACCTAAGAACATCCATTACTCTTACCTAGAGGGCTACGGAATAATCTCCCTAAACTTTATTCTGATAGTTCTTCATTTGCATCCCAGATAATAGTCTTTACAGAAACCTGGTTAAAGCTAAAGATCACTATCGCCTAAGTTTTTCCAGACAGGTACATCACTTACAGAAGGGACCGACCACTGCGAAGAGGAGTAGGAGTACTAATCTCTTAGCACTCCGACTTAAACCTTTTGGAGCTTACGTCCTTTATTAAAGATGGCTTCCGAAACGGCCTTTAAACATCTACACAGACTTCAGCAAAGCATTTGACTCTGTTAATGTCTCTCTTTTTAGGTAAATTCAATCTTTTTGTATTTCTCACAGTCCTTCTCTGGGGATTTCCAGATACTTAGCTGGCAGAACCCAACGTGTTCTTTTAAAGATGCACACTCATGGATTGTCCGAGCTACATCGAGAGTCCCTCAAGGAAGCCATCTTGGGGCGTTACTTTTTATTATGTTTATTAATGATTTACCACCTGTTCTAAGGAACTCTCTGGATCTTATGTATGCAGATGACGTTAAGCTTTAGAAATGTGAAACGCATTAAAGGAAGCATCTCCGACCCCACAAAGTATATATATTCTTGATCAGCATCAACAGCCGAGTTGATATAGCCATATCCGTCTGTCCGTCTGTCCGTCTGTTTCTATGCAAAAAATAGACAGTAGTTTCAAAGATAGCGTTTTGAAATTTTTACCACATCATTATTTTTGTTGCACGCAGATCAAGTTTAAAAATCGGTTGGACCGGACCACTATATCATATAGTTGCCATTCGATATGAAAACAAGTCTTTGTATGGAAAACTTTTTGTTTTCCAACCTATTGCAACCGAATTCAACATTTATTCATTCGACAAAGCTATACACGATTTGTGAAAGTTTGGTTTGGATAGGACCACTATATCATATAGCTGCCATACAAACGACCGATTTGAAAACAAGTCTTTGTATGGAAAACTTTTTGTTTTCAAGGGTATACCATCTTCGGCAAGCCGAAGATAACTTTTCGCACTTGTTATACCCTTGAAAAAGGGTATTATAATTTTGTCCAGAAATGTGTAACGCATTAAAGGAAGCATCTCCGACCCCACAAAGTATATATATTCTTGATCAGCATCAACAGCCGAGTCGATATAGCCATGTCCGTCTGTCCGTCTGTCCGTCTGTCCGTCTGTTTCTATGCAAAAAATAGACAGTAGTTTTAAAGCTAGCGTTTTGAAATTTTTACCAGATCATTATTTTTTTTGCACGCAGATCAAGTTTAAGAATCGGTCGGATCGGACCACTATATCATATAGCTGCCATACAAACGACCGATATGAAAACAAGTCTTTGTATGCGAAAACTTTTTTGTTTTCCAAGCTATTGCAACTGAATTTAACATTTATTCATTTGACATAGCCACACATGATTTGTGAAAGTTTGGTCCGGATCGGACCACTAAATCATATAGCTGCCATACAAAGGACCGATATGAAAACAAGTCTTTGTATGGAAAACTTTTTTGTTTTCCAACCTATTGCAATCGAATTCAACATTTATTCATTTGACATAGCCATACATAATTTTTGAAAGTTTGATTCGGATCGGATCACTATATCATATAGCTGCCATACAAACGACCGATATGAAAACAAGTCTTTGTATGGAAAACTTTTTTGTTTTCCAAGCTATTGCAACCGAATTTAACATTTATTCATTTGATTGATAGCCATACACGATTTGTAAAAGTTTGGTCCGGATCGTACTTCTATATCATATAGCTGCCATACAAACGATCGATATGAAAACAAGTCTTTGTATGGAAAACTTTTTTGTTTTCAAGGGTAAGCCGAAGATAACTTTTCTCACTTGTTTTTTATTTGTTTTTTCTCACTTGTTTTTAATTTAAAATCCTCTGCTTATGGTTGCGCTCTACCCCTCAACAGGCCACATACTTTGTATATGGAATTTCCTTAGAATGATTAACTCAGCTTAATGAGCTTGGTTTCCTTTTACAATTTAAGTTAAAATTTTACGACCATATTTCCACTGTGGTTAATAAATCCAAGGATATACCTGGCTTTATTAAAAAATATTCTAAGGAATTCAATGACATCTTTATAACTAAAAGCTTATGTATATCTTCACTCCGTCCGATACTGTATACCAGTCATGCGAAACTGAAAGAGAAACCTGGCTAAACTCCTCTGTCACAAGTCACTAGGCAGGAAAAATTTACATTACATCAGTAGGCCACCATCCCAAGTGAGTATGTTTGGCATTGTAGTCAACAGCAGCAATGAAGTGGTCCCAAGGGTGTCGTAGAAGTCCATAAATTGTTGTTCGGAAACATTGAAACAATTGCAAGAAGTTTTTTCTAATCAGGATATCTAATCGGAATACTGTTTTCCCCATGTGCTTTTCCATCTGGATGATTTGTTCCGTAGAACAAAAAGCCACTTATTTGAAAGTTGTATTTAACAGTAAGATGTGTTTCTGACAATAGCACGACATCAATATGATTGTCATGTAAGAATTGAGTTATTTTAAGTTTATGCCGTAAAATGCCGTTCCCCAAAGATTTTAGATCATTGATTATTTTGAGTATTAAGATATTAAAAGGTTTTTTATTAAGGGCGCTTGATCTTTGAAATGAAAAAAATACATGTAGGAGAGATATTTGCAAAATTTTTTTTTATTTGAAAGGTTCATCGACCCCATTATGTATGGAACAAGACTTCATTCAAATGACCGCCACCGCTTCGGTTGGTAGCGCGCACACGAAAGGTCAAATTTTCGATGACTCTGGCGCACAAATCGGGCTGTATTTGATCGATGGCGTGGCGTATGTTGACTTTGAGGTCATCGGTGGTTTGCGGCTTGTTGGCATAGACCTGCGACTTAAGAAAACCCCACAAGAAAAAGTCCAGCGGGGTCAAATCGCACGATCTCGGTGGCCAGTTCACGTCGCCTCCGCGCGAGATGACCATGTCCGGAAATTGCTCGTGCAGAACTTCCATCGTAGCGTGTGCTGTGTGGCACGTAACGCTGTCCTGTTGAAACCACATGTTGTCCAGATCCATATTTTCGATTTCAGGCCAAAAGAAGTTTGTTATCATCGACCGGTATCGCTCACCATTGACGGTGACGGCCACACCATTATCGTGTTCGAACAAATACGAACCAATCACGCCTCCGGCCCAAAATCCGCACCAAACTGCATTGCCACTTGGTGAACCTCGTGTGGATTGGTCTCGTCCCAAATACGGCAATGTTGCTTGTTGACATAGTCATTCATCCAAAAATGCGCCTCGTCGCTCAAGAAGATTTTTTTGCCAAAATCGGTGTCAACTTCCTCCTGGGTCAGCTGGATCTTGTACCGGTGCAGGCCCAAGTCCCGACGCTAAATTCGCCAAGTTGTCGTCTGCGAAAGGCCGAGTTCCTGTGCACTCTCGCGCACAGTGGCGATAGTCTTGCTAGATCTCGCGTTACGTTGAACCGGCTCATTGGTTACTGACCCGGTTGAGTCGAATTTGTCCAGCAATCGACGGATAGTCGACTCGGCAAAACGGGCGAAGTGCGCGGAGCGTTGCTCGAATTGAAGACCCATTTTCATAAAACAATTTTATGATTGGCAGCTCGACACTCGATACCTGCCATGGTGGTTTGGGAGGACTGAATGAATATAACACACTGCATTTGATTTCTGTCACTCACACAACATAGCCGCAATGAGATGTCAAAGTTCGAGCGTCCCTATTGGAAAACCCTTTAGTATATCCATGGTAGTCCTGATGAAGGACATGAATTCAATCATATGCTGCTGCAGAGTATGCATCATGGTTTCAATGCTGCTTTGTTGTTGCGTCGGTGATGGGGGTTTCGATGTCGGATCAGTTTGGGCAGCATATAGAGTTATTGTCGTTCTGTAAATCCCCATTTTAGGACGTTTGCGAAGGTCAAATTTTGAAAGGTGGTCGTACTACCAAATAAGGACCTCTTTGCCGTTGCTTCTGGTTGTTTCCTGTGGTATAGGTGTATTCTGTGCGTTATGGAGGCGTGCAGACGTTACTTGGATAGCCTCTATAGTTTGCCGTGTGCTTTCCCCCAAAATACCCGCACTTTTTGGTGATGGGATCTCTTTTGTTTGTCGTGCAATAAGCAGATTTATGAAGCTCTCCACAGACGACACAAACTGAACGCAATGTGCAATATGCTCTTTTATGGCCATATTATTTGCAATTAGTGCATTGGACGGGTCCTTTGCGCTTGTGTTGTTCTTCTACGGTAATTTTACGATGCAGAAGAAACGGTAGCTTTCAATGGGGTGCAGTTCATTTTTCCTGATAATTTTAGGGTCAGGTTCTAGCTCAACTTTAAAGAGTGGTTGTGGTTTTCTGTCTATGTTCATAATGTTAAAGACAGTTTTTGCCCTGATACCCCTATCATTTAATGCCTCCGTAATCTCTGAAGTTGTTATATCAGGCTCTATACCATTTAGAATGACTTGGAGGCCTTTACTACTTTTTAGTTGGTACGAGAGTAGTTTTTGTTATTTTCGTTTAATAATTGTGCAAGAGTTCAAAAGCTCTTTTCGGCTTTTACTTGGACCCTCGTGGATGATGCTCTTTTTTGGGGTATTATAAGGAAATTGTCTTTTCTAACAAGTTCGATTATTTTCTTAACTAATGTATTCGAGATTTTCCCTTGTATATATATATGTGGGTTGCTTTGGTTTTTTTTCGTCCATTTCGTCAGTGCTGGAGGTAGATCCTTATCGATATCTGCCAATATTCCAAATCTGTCGGACTGCCGATTTGAATGTGCCGATTAATCTTTGTTTTGTTTCCCGCAGCAGTGATCGACGTTTCCATTAATTTTGTGCGCTTCCGCGGGTTGTGAAGACACAAATGAGAAATACGCGTTGTTTTGTATCGATGAAAGAAAATAAAAATTGTGAGTTAAGTTTTTAACAAGCTTTTTAGGCAAGGAGCGAAAATCTCTTTCTCGGTATTTAACAGAAATAAAGAAAAATACAGTTTCACACTAAAAGTGGTTACTCAAATCTGCCGGTTGCGCCCGAGTCAAATTGCTAAGTCACCAATTTGGCCAGCGAAAAGGCGTGGCTAGCCAGACCAAATTATTTTAGTTTACTTATATATTTAAGGCGTAAATTAATATTATATATATTTTGAAATATTTAAGACATCAATCCGATCAAATATAGAATATTTTTTCCAATTGATAGTAAATTTTTGAGGACTCAATCATTCATCATCAACTTTTAAAATTTTAATTCATTTTTAATTCTATCATGGATACACTGCAATAAAAATTATTTTATATTTCAGACGAATAATATGGCGAACACTCGACAACATCAGTTCATGTTTCTATTTAAAAAGCATTTATTTATAGACCGCTACATTAACTTAGATGACACTGTTGAAAAAGAATTACTATACCATCAAATTCTGCATAGCTTAAGAAGTGAAAGATATCCAATCACAGAGATGGAAGCAATTATGTTAACGGCATTACAGGGGCAATTAGAGCTTGGAGATTGTAGTGATAATCTATGCGATTATAGGTCAGTTGCAAGTCATTGTTTACCACCACGATTTGTTCCAAACATTCCAAATGAAGCGGTGGCAATGCATCATCAAAGCCTCCGAGGAATGGGTCCAGCAGAGGCAAAAAAATCATTTTTAAATTTAATACAAAGTTGGCCTCTACATCGCTCAACTATATTTGACGTAATGGTAAGTATATATAAGCATATGAAAAAAGTGTCTACTAATAGATATTAAAGAATAGTATAATATATAGTGGATTAGTTAGCCATATTTCTGAAAGCTTTGTCCCTTTTTTTCTCTCGCGGCTTCTGAGGAAAGCACCTGCGGTTCTGTGTAATGTAGAAGCTTCTCTTGCGTTTTATTTGATTTCTTTATTTAATTTTGGAAGCAGCGAAGGTGCCGCTTCCAGGGTCTAATGGAATTTGATTTTACATTATTCCTTAGGTTCTAAGTAAGCCTAAGTCTGATCGCTGCGCTGCCCACAGTTGGCCAGCAGCGAGAGACGGTTATATGTATCCTACATGTATATATGTGTTATATATGTAATTATGCTCTCTTAAGCTGCAGCGCGAGGGTATATGCATACACTTGAGTTCGGTCAAGTGGTCGGAGAGTGTAGCAGAATGCTGGCACTTGCACTTTCTGTGAGCCGTAGATGTTATATTTTCGATTTTTAGGTATTTGCACAGATCATTTATAATTGAATTCTTATATTCTGTTCCCATGTCCGTAATGAACGTCTTCATTGGACCGTACTTCAGAATAAAAGATTAAAAAATTGCTTTAGCGACAGTGTTCGCGTTCTTGTTTGGAACTGGTATGGCAACTAAATATTTAGTTAGGTCACATATTAGAGTGACTGCATATTCATTGCCATTCTTTGATTTTGGTAGTGGACCAATAGTGTCTACTATCACCCTGTCGAAAGCATTTATTTGAGTATTGGTTATTATCAAAGGGGTCTTTTTGTGCTTTGTTATTTTAGCTTTTTGACATTTTTGACATTTTCGTATGTTCTCAGTAATATCTCGAGTCATACCTTTCCAAAAATAATGTCTTTTGACCTTGGCCAAGGTTTTTGTAAGGCCTGTATGACCTCCTTGTATTGAATCGTCATGGAATTTAGACAGTATTGCTTCTTTTTCATTTTGTTTTTCTATATTGGTCACCGGGTTGAGTAGCGCTACTCTTAATGTATTCAATATCTTATTGCCCATTTGTTTGAAATTATCTATTGAAACATGTTCGAAGATATTTTCCCACGGTGCCACTTTGAGTTGGCTGATTTTGTTTATACCGGCTTGCATTTCAAGCCTTTGGAAAATTTGACCTAAGTCTAGAATTCCATTGGTATATAAATCACTAACATCATATCTTGCAGTAATTTTTCTACCATGTTTAAATAAACATAGCGTATGTTTTACATGCAAGGTCACTACTTTACGTACTTCGTCATTGTTTATGACTTCATATACGTTGGGCTTAGAAGTTTTCTCTATAGATTGCGTAGGCAATTCTATTTCTTTGATATCCGCGCGGATTTGCTGTCTATTTTGGTATCTGTGATAGTAGTGACTTTCATAATATTTCCTGTAATATTTTGTAGATCTTTAATGGTTATTCTTGATAACGCATCAGCTACATGATTGTCTTTTCCCTTTAGATATTCAACTGTGAAATCATACTCTTATAATTCTAACCTTAACGTGTCAGTTTAGAACTCGGATTGATCATTGAGAATAGGTATATTAATGGTCTGTGATCTGTTTTGATTGTAAAGTGTTTTCCATAAATATATGGTCGAAAATGTAATATTGTCCAGGGAATTGCAGCTAGTTCCTGCTCAGTTGTAAATTTATTACTTTCTCCCTTAGTGAAAGCTCTTGATGCGTATGCAATGGGAAGTTGGAGTCCGTTATGGTTTTGAGTTAAAACCGCTCCGCACGCTTGCTTACTTGCATCAGTAATTATGCAGAACTGTTTGCTGAAATCAGAAAATTGTAGCAAAGTAGGTTCCATGAGTTTTGTTTTTAAATATTGGAATACGTTTTGGTATTCATTTGTCCATTCGAAAGGAACATTCTTTTTACATAATCTTGTAATGTGCCGTGAATATTCGGCGAAATTTTTTATGAAACGTCTATAATAAATGCAAAATGCTATGAAACGTCTAGCGCTGTCCGCATTGTGCGGCGTAGGGTAATTGACATCATATTTCTTGTCATCCGGAAGTAATCCTTTATCTGTGCATTTATGACCGAGAAAAGTCACCTCATGCATAAAAAATGAACATTTTTCTGGATGTAACTTTAGATTGTATTTCCTACATTTCTCAAAAACGTCTGTTAAGTTTTTAAGCATATGCTTTTCGGAACAACCTATAACTATTAAGTCATCCATATAAAGGAATGCTTGTGAAGGTTCTAATCCAGAGAAAGCTATAGTGATTCTCTGAAATGAATTAGGCCGAAAGGTAGTCGCGTGAAGCGATACGAGCCATTGCTCGTTGAAAATGACGTTATATCTCTTGAACTTTTTTCGAGTTTAATTTGATGAAATCCTGACATTAAGTCAAGGCATGAAAAATATTTTGCTCGTCCAAAATTTTTTGGAAAATATTATCAATTCTTGGGAGTGGAAATTTATCGGACAGTAATTTTTTATTAATTTGACGATAGTCAATTACTAATCGCCATTTCTTTTGTTCTGAACCTGGAGATGGTTTTTAGGGACAACTAATAATGGGCAACTAATATTCAGATACAGATGGTTCGACAATCCAGTCGGTGACCAATTTTCCAACTTGTTTTTGTATTTCGTTCTCGTGACTGTGTGGGCTTCTACAATATAATTTTTTATGTACACTGGTTCATCATCTTTTAATCTCAGTTTTTGTTTATAACAATTATTTGTGCTTATTGGTTCAGATTCCAATCCGAATATATCATTATATTGGGTGCATAAGCTTGAAAGCTGTGATTTGAATTGTGGAGAAAAGTTTTTTGTTAGTTGAGATAATACAGATTGTTTTTCTATTTTCTTGATTAGTTTGGGATTATTCGTAGTTTGAAATTGATTTATACGCTAAATTATTTGTACTGACTACTTGATCTTTATTTTTTGTATTGAGTAGTCTTATAAAAGCGTTTTTAGATGTTGTTATGGTACTTGCGATGTAAATACCATGCTTAATTTCTTGATTTGGAATCAATACTGTCTTCTTTTGAATTTATATCTATTTTTCTAATAACTTGGGATCTTGCTGGCAGAAGTATTGAGTCGTTGCCAGAACATAAATTGGAAATTTTAAGTTATTAGGTCTAATTATAAGCCAATCTTCAGATGGCTTGAAGTCTAATTGACAGTTGTAGTTTTTAATAGAATCGATTCCTAATATGCCATCACTAGGAATAGCGAATTGTAAATCCACAATATGAAAATCGTGTTGGATTATGTACTTAGTGGTCTGTATTTCAATAGAAGTTAACCCTTTGGATTTGGTTACCGCTTGACTTATTCCTTTTATATCTATAATGTTATTATGTTGTAGGTCATGAAAGACATCAGAATTCTCTTTAACTATCGAAATGTCGGCACCTGTGTCTACTAAAAAGATAAGTTCTTTTCCTGTAGGCACATGGTTGAAGGATACAAATATATTCTGACTGAGATTAATCGTGTGAACCATTGCATTTTCTACGGTTGAGTATTTAAAGGGATTGAGGAGTTTTCCGATGTATTGTTGGTTACTTGGACATTACCTGGATTATTATAGTTGTGGCCTCGATTCGAGTTGCCGCGGCCTCTTGAGTTTCCTCTATATAAGCCTCGTCCATTATTTTGTTGTGTATTGTAATTGTTATTGTTATTATAGTGACTGCGAAAGTTGCCTCTATAATTTCCACGTCCGCTATTTCCGCCGCGCTGTTAATTATTTTTGTAGTATAGGACAGTGTTTGGCTGTCAGGTTGCCTCTGTGCAACAATTTAAAAATTTAGATTTGGCCTCATTCATAGTATTGAAGGTACCAGCTGGCATGATAAGTTTTACCTTGGCGAACAAGTACCAACTGTGAAAACGTGTGAACGGTGGTTTCAACGCTTCAAAAGTGGTGATTTTGACGTCGACGACAAAGAGCACGGAAAACCACCAAAAAGGTACGAAGACGCAGAACTGCAAGCATTATTGGATGAAGACGATGCTCAAACGCAAAAACAACTCGCAGAGCAATTGGAAGTAAGTCAACAAGCAGTTTCCAATCGCTTGCGAGAGATGGGAAAGATTCAGAAGGTCGGTAGATGGGTGCCACATGAGTTGAACGAGAGGCAGATGGAGAGGCGCAAAAACACATGCGAAATTTAGCTTTCACGATACAAAAGGAAGTCGTTTTTGCATCGTATCGTTACTGGCGATGAAAATTGATCTTTTTTGTTAATCCTAAACGTAAAAAATCATACGTTGATCCTGGACAACCGGCCACATCGACTGCTCGACCGAATCGCTTTGGCAAGAAGACGATACTCTGTGTTTGGTGGGATCAGAGCGGTGTCATCTACTATGAGCTCTTGAAACTCGTCGAAACGGTGAATACGGCACGCTACCAACAACAATTGATCAATTTGAACCGTGCGCTTCAGAGAAAACGTCCGGAATATCAAAAAAGACAACACAAGGTCATTTTTCTCCATGACAACGCTCCATCACATACGGCAAGAGCGGTTCGCGACACGTTGGAAACACTCAATTGGGAAGTGCTTCCGCATGCGGCTTACTCACCAGACCTGGCCCCATCCGATTACCACCTATTCGCTT
Source organism: Drosophila ercepeae (assembly GCA_018150545.1). Taxonomy (NCBI): domain Eukaryota; kingdom Metazoa; phylum Arthropoda; class Insecta; order Diptera; family Drosophilidae; genus Drosophila; species Drosophila ercepeae. The sequence continues at coordinate 101,252 of JAECWL010000182.1, read as the reverse complement.
CGATGGGACACGCACTTGCTGAGCAGTGCTTCGATTCTTACGAAAGTGTGAAAAATGGCTCGATGAATGGTTCGCCGCAAAAGACGAAGAGTTCTACTGGCGTGGAATCCACAAATTGGCCGAGAGATGGGAAAAAAATGGGTTTATTTGTTTTATTTGAATATAATAGCCACTTAATGTTTTATTTGTGTTTAATTATTTATTTTGTTTTTCTGACATCCGCGTTTGTCCATTACCACACTCTACTCACTCAGTATTTTTGGTTTTTTATTTCCATCAGTGTCCCGTCTCGAGGTCTCCCGCGCTTGTGTAAGGGGCGGCTTGCCTCTCACACTTGTTGTTGTTGTTGTTGACGTTACAGCCCTATTCCATCGTTGCTACAAGTGACGGTTTGCCACTCGTACTTGTTGTCAAATTTTTGTTTGGCGGCTCCGCAGAGATTTAAATAAAATCGTCAATATTAGCAGCATTTCCTCAATAGTCCTCGGTAGTCCTTAGATCGCAGGCTCCTGCCTCACGGTGGCCATGAAATGTAGAAGCTTCTCTTGCGTTTTATTTGATTTCTTTATTTGATTTTACATTATTCCTTAGGTTCTAAGTAAGCCTAAGTCTTATCGCTGCGCTGCCCACAGTTGGCCAGCAGCGAGAGACGGTTATGTGTATCCTACATGTATATATGTGTTATATATGTAATTATGCTCTCTTAAGTTGGAGCGCGACGGTTTTTTTTTAATTAAGCCTTACGGTAGGAAAATTAAAATCTTCCAAAGATACCACCTACCGTCCATAGGTGGCATGCACATCAACCACCCTAGTTATTTCGTCGGTAAGCAGGATGTGGAGCCTGGTTGTACTCCCTTCCTTGTTAATTGGCCTAGAAGCGCACGTCCTTCATCCCTGGTTTCGCTGGGTAGTTTTCCTCCTGCCACCGTATAGGTGTACGTCGCCTGTATTAGCCTTCAGCTCTGTTGGCCATCTCGTCGGCTCGGACCCGCTTCATCATATCTCTGATGATATTATGTCCCCGCTCCCAAGAGTCGCTGTTCTCCATCATGGCCGCGATCAAGCCGACAGGGCTGAGCGGGGCACCGAGCGGGGTGCTAGCTGCACCCTCTGCTCCGTGAACCTGGAGCAGTGCATGAGTACATGCTCTGCTGTTTCCTCAGCATCGGGGCAGTGGAGGCATTGAGCTGCCTCTACGTGGTGGAACCGGAGTAGGTATGCCCGAAAGCAACTATGATCCGTGAGGAACTGGGTAAGGTGGTAGTCAAGTTTTTTTTGGCGGCAATTGGCCCACGCCGTTAAATCGGGAATGAGTTGGTAGGACCACCTGCCACGTTGCGATGTTATCCATCTGGTCTGCCACTCTCCCATCAGTCGCTCGTAAGCCTCCAGCCGGGTAGCACCTTCTCGGACCTGGCGAATAGCCTTTATCTCAAGGTCGATTGGCGGCAAGCCTGCCAGTGCTAGTGCTGCGTCTCCGGATATAGTCCTGAAGCCTCTAATGAGCCTAAGGGCCATAGACCGTACCACCGCGCGTGCTCCTTTCAAGTAAGTGCCTTTCTTGGTGGCGTTGCTCTATATTGGTGCAGCATAGAGCAGCGTTGCCTTGAATACCGCCATCAGTAGTTTCCTTGCCGGGTAATTGGGACCTCCTATGTTGGGCATGAGCCTGGACAAGGACGCAGTTCTTATTGTTGCTTTCCTGCTCGCGTAGCTAGCGTGATCCTTAAAAGCTAGCCTGTGGTCTATCACTACTCCCAGGTATCCTTCCTTCTTCCTGCTGCTTAATAGAATAGCCTCGGTCTTGTGCGGCGCAATTGTTAAGCCGGCTTTCTCTAGCCAGTCGATGGCCATAGTAATGGTCGTATTGCACTTGCCTTCGAGGACTGCTATTGTCTTGGTCACTGCAGTTATTGCCACATCGTTTGTAAAGCAATGTACCTCAGCTCCTAAGGGCCTGTTGATGCCCAGAATTCCATCATACATAATGTTCCACAAGATCGGTCCAAGCACAGATCCATGTGGAACACCTGCAGAAACACTATAGCATCTCGGGCCAGCGTCCGTATCGAACCAGAGGACACGATCCGTGAAGTAGCTTTCAACGACGATGCTGAGATACTCCAGGATACCCATCCTATGCATGGCGCTGAGGATTACTGGCCATCTTTCGGTGTTGAAGGCGTTCTTCACGTCCAACGTGAGGATTGCGCAGTACTCCTTCCTTCCACCCAGCCATCTATCGCCATCAAGAGCGTCCTCGGCGATGTTTCTCACCGCCATAAGTGCGTCCAGAGTGCTCCTGCCCTTCCGAAATCCGTGCTGCTGCGTACCTAGGCCGTTGCTGCTCTCGGTGATTGCCTCTATTCGAGCATACAGGATGCGCTCGAATAGCTTGCCCACGATGTCCAGTAGGCACAGCGGGCGGTAGCTGGTTGCGGCGTGTGCTGATCCCTTGCCTTTCGGCAGCAGGACTAGTTTCTGACTTTTCCACCTAGTCGGAAAGACCCAGTCCAAGAGACACTGCTGGAAGGTTTCCCTGAATATATCAGGTCTAGTTAACGCCGCTGCCTTGACGACTGCTCCAGGAATTCCATCCAGGCCAGGAGCTTTGGTGGGCTTGATTCGCTTGGCTGCCTCCATAACTTCGAGGTCTGTAATGCTCGGTCTGCCTCGGGAATAGTTCTGCTACTATGGTGGCATACCAAATCGACTCGTTTCGAATCTCAAATGGACACGCAGATTTAATGGCGGCCGACCTCATGAAGATGCTTGAGGCAACGTGTGATGCAACCATGCCAAGGAGGAAAAAAGAGCAGCGCAAGCCCCCAGTGTAATGGTGGAGCGCCAACTTAAGCAAGCTACGCTCGGAATGCCTAAGGGCAAGGAGAAGGGCGCAACGAGCCAGAGGCAGCACCCAGCACGCAGAACTCATGGAGGCTTTTAGAAGCAAACGCTCTGAGTTTAAGCACGGCATATTGGCTGCCAAAGCGCGGGCCTATAGAAAGCTGCTAGATACCGTGGATAGAGAGCCCAGGGACTTGCCTACAAACTCGTAGCCTTCAACACCGCCAGATGGCCAGTAATCGTCACCGCCATGCAGAGGATGGGTATCCCGGAGTATCTCAGGATCGTCGTTGGAAGCTACTTCACGGATCGTGTCCTCTGGTTCGACACGGACGCTGGCCCGAGATGCTACAGTGTTTCTGCAGGAGTCCCACAAGAATCTGTGCTTGGACCGATCCAGTGGAACATTATGTATGATAGAATCCTGGGCATCAAAAAGCCCTTAGGAGCTGAGCTACATTGCTTTGCGGACGATGTGGCAATAACTGCAGTGGCCAAGACATTAGCAGTCCTCGAAGAGAAGTGCAACGCGACAATTACTATGGCCACCGACTGGCTAGAGAAAGCCGGCTTAGCAATTGCGGCGCACAAGACCGAGGCTGTCCTATTAAGCAGCAGGAAGAAGGTGGAAAGAATGCTGATCACGGTCAACGGGACACAGGTGGCATCACAAGACTCCTTAAAATACCTGGGAGTAATGATAGACCACAGGCTAGCTTTTAAGGAGCATGCTTGCTACGCAAGCAGGAAAGCAGCAATAACAACTGCGTCCTTGTCCAGGCTCATGCCCAATGTAGGAGGTCCAAATTACCCGGCAAGGAAACTACTGGTGGCGGTAGCCAAGGCAACGCTGCTCTATGCTGCACCAATATGGAGCAACGCCACCAAGAAAGGCACTTACTTGAAAGGAGCACGCGCGGTGGTACGGTCTATGGCCCTTAGGCTCATTAGAGGCTTCAGGACTATATCCGGAGACGCAGCACTAGCACTGGCTGGCTTGCCGCCAATCGACCTGGAGATAAAGGCTATTTGTCAGGTCCGAGAAGGTGCTACCCGGCTGGAGGCTCACGAGCGACTGATGGGAGAGTGGCAGAGGTGATGGATAACATCGCAACGTGGGAGGTGGTCGTACCAACTCATCCCCGATTTAACGGCGTGGGCCAATTGCCGCCACAAAAAACTTGACTACCACCTTACCCAGTTCCTCACGGATCATGGTTGCTTTCGGGCATACCTACTCCGGTTCCACCACGTAGAGGCAGCTCAATGCCTCCACTGCCCCGATGCTGAGGAAACAGCAGAGCATGTACTCATGCACTGCTCCAGGTTCACGGAGCAGAGGGTGCAGCTAAGGGCGCTGATCGGTGCCCCGCTCAGCCCTGGCGGCTTGATCGCGGCCATGATGGAGAACAGCGACTCTTGGGAGCGGGGACATAATATCATCATCCGAGCCGACGAGATGGCCAACAGAGCTGAAGGCTAATACAGGCGACGTACACCTATACGGTGGCAGGAGGAAAACTACCCAGCGAAACCACTGATGAAGGACGTGCGCTTCTAGGCCAATTAACAAGGAAGGGAGTACAACCAGGCTCCACATCCTGCTTACCGACGAAATAACTTGACTGGCAGTCCCGGTGAGCTTGTAAAGGACGGAAGAGCATACGGAGGTTTTTGTTTTTAGTACGTAGGCATAACTCTACTAGGGGGGTTATGAATCGTGCATGCCACCTATGGACAGTAGGTGGTATCTTTGGAAGATTTAAATGTTCCAAGTTTCAGGCATTCCTACCAGAAGAGCAGTTAACGAGCGTTTGGAGTCACAACTTGCCCCCAATATCCATCATTGTGGGTAGTGTCTTTTATGCGGATATACATCACCATCAACAGCATAATGACAGAAGCCGCACTCGGTCAAGTCACCGCGATCCAGCTTTGCATCCAATGGCAAGCTGCAAAACAACTGGATCATACTGAAAACGATCAACAACAGTATTAACTCTGTACGCTTGATCCAATGATGATGAAGCAGCAGAAGGAACAGACACAGCAGCAGGAGCAAATGCTCAACATGATCTCTGCTCGTCAAGAGTAGAATGCCAATGGTGTGTCCACGAAGTTGCCCGAACTTGACTGTCTGGTGCGGTGCTTAACGAGACTCACTGCCGAGGGATAGGCGTCCAAGGCTGTACGGTTTCGATGGCTGTTCCGCAAACGATCCAACCAATGGCAACGCAAAAGGAGGCAAAAAAGCCGCTAGCTTAAGTCCACTTCCCCCCAACCCCAATTCCTGCCGACATAGGTTCAACTTGCATCTGCAGCCATACAAACAGTACTCGGCACCATTAACTTTGAAGCAGTATACTGCCCACCGAGATTTGCATGAACTATGGAGGAGTTTAACGACATCCAGGATCACAATTGCCCGAGGTATATTGTTGCGGGTAACTGGAACACGTCCAACTGGCTCTGGGGTGCATGAAAGTGTAATAAACGAGGTTGACCTGAGCACTGAGATGAACTGTCTAGCCACAGGTGGGCCCCACACGATACCCGCCTGGCAGCCGATTTTGCCCTTACAAGGGGCATTCTGGGTACCCACGTTGGTATACGGCCTATCTTTGAGCTCAGCTCCGACCACCTACCGCTAATAATCACGCTGGACGCAGCCGCTATGGCATACCCGATAACGGAGAAAGCTGATAATCAAGCGAAGCAACCTTGAACTCTTTAAAGGACAACTTGAGAGATATCTGCACCTCGATATCGAGATCCACTCTGGGGATGACTTGGATGACGCCGTTGGAGTGTCTACCAACAAAGTCAAGACGGCGGCAAAAATGACGGCACACACTCCGTCCCGGAAGTCCGCAATATCGGGTATCCCGATCACCAACGCGATCCTGCTTCTAATCTGCGACAAGACACGCCCACGCATTAGGTGGATGAGGTCTCGACAACCCCTGGACAAAGCAGCGTGGAAAAGAGAACAGACCGAGCTACTGGCGGATCACAAAGCTGCATGGCGAGCACTGGTACTGATAATGACGCGACGCACTCACTTTGGAAGGCCACACCCGCCATCAAAAAATGACCTCAGGATCCTGGTGCACCAGGAAAGCGCCGCTGCTAGACAGCAACAGGACATGGTGTCGGACGAACTTGCAGCAAGCCGAGGTTTATGCTGGGCACCTTCATAGTGCTGCTGGGCGCCATAGTGAGGTTGCAATGCTTCCCTGCCCAGTGAAGGGTCGCAATAATTCCCATGGTCCACAAACAGGGAAAGCCGGCAAAGTACCCCGCATCCTATCGGCCGATCAGTCTCCTCCCTTCGACTTCGAAGGTGTTTCAGAGACTGATTGGTGCCCGGATTGTGAGGATTATGGACACTCATGGAATTCCTGAGCACCAGTTCAGGTAAAGGAGAGACTACCTGCCCATATACCCACCTTTTGAGGTCATACCTTGAGGGATGGCAGTTCGCGGTTCGCATTTACTTAGCCGTCTCTGCCAAATACAACGTAAAGGCTGGTGTCCCACAGCAGGGAAGTGTCCTAGGACCGCTCCTGTACTGTCCCTACAGTAGTGACAATCAGTCAACAATCAGTCAGACAATCTGTCAACAATGCTGGTAACGCTTGCAGATGATGTCTATATCACCCCCAGATCAAGCTGTAAAGCCGCTGTGGCCGATGGAATAGTATGTCATAACGTTCGCGCAATGGGCGAAGCGCAAGCCGGCGCTACAGACCAATTCAGAAAAGTACCTTGGTCTTATATTGGATCGCGGATTCACCTTCGCCAAGCATATCACCGCCACTAGAACCCGCATACGCAGTGACCGAATATTACTGGTTGGTGAGTAGTAGTAGGAAACTGTCACTGGCCAACAAACTGACAATTTATAAGCAAATTATCGCGCCGATGAGGTAGTGGTGCCAAATCTGGGGACTAGCCTACGATAGCCAAATCAAAAGAGTTCAGACGGCCTAAAATATAACTCTCAGATTGATCACTGGATGCGAGTGGTACATTCGAAACCCGACACTACACAAAGATCTAATGCTAGCCACAGTCTTTGACGAGATTAATAACCACTTCATCCGCTACCATAACAAACTAAGGGTCACACGAATAGACAGGCACAAAGACTGGCTAGTGAGACGTTGCGTTGGAGGCTGAAAAAGCTCCAGCCGAGGGACCTGATAACACGATTCCCAAGTGGTCGATCCCGTAGACGACTTTAAATTGTTATTTGGTCCAATTGTTATTGTATTGTGGATTGTTGACTACTATTAAGCTCGTCAAGTGGCTAGATGGCGCGCCCATTGGGCTGAAGTAATAAAAAACAAGGCTATAATGAGTGACCCCGGATGCCTTAATAAAGATTTTAATAAAAAAAAATTTAATTATTTAAATTTATATATTTAAATGTTTAAATATATAGCTTCAGATATCTTATCGCATCGCGTCAGTCACTTTACTATATATTCTTATATTTTATTCTTCGTTTTTTGCAGTTCTTATCTCTGCAAAGCCTTATCTCTCTTAGTTTGCGCTCTTCTTACATCCCTCTCATTCCCGCTCTCTTATTTATTACATCTACTCACATCTAAGTCCAAATTGTTTTGCATCTAAATATTTTTTTTTATATATAGTTTAAATTTTATATATTATTTTATATTTTAAATATAATTTGGTAGTTTTATTGCCTTAGTTTCGGATGCAATTTCCCGTATTGCTAGCTTCCAGTTTTGCTGTACTGGATGTCATGCTGTTCAAAAAGATATGCGAACTGTCATGCGGCAAAGTAAAAATGGGTTTAAAGAGTTTCTCGGTATATTCCGTCAAATCAACGACCAACTCTCTACGCTTGATTCCCAATAATTCAGAGCACAATCAATCGAAAAAATAAAAGAATTCGTTCAAAAGAACAGCATGTGCTTTGGAAGCATGTGCTTTGGAAAGCATAATGCTATCGACTGCAGAAAGGAAATTACATGCAATCGATGCTCCAAAGGACACAATAGCCTTCTTCATGAAGACACAAAACGCAGTGTCAACAGCAATAACCTCAAGAAAGGCCAAGACACACTATTGGCTACATTGTTGTTTAAGTTAAAAACAAAGCTGGAGGTTACAACGAGTTGAGGGCGCTTATTGACGGTGGATCCCAGAAGACGTTGATTTCAGAGGAGGCAGCACAAATATTAAGGATTCCCAGAGTAAGGAAAACTGTAGAGGTCGGAGGTATCTCCCAGACTACTCAATTATCAAAAAATAGCGTCCACCTGACGATCAATCCAAAAATTCCAAGCAGCTTCAAAACATCAACGGAAGCATTGGTTTTACCAACACTCTATAGAGCCCTTCCCAGCAAAAAGTTTGATATTGATATCAACAAAGAGTGGAAGGGCTACAGGCTAGCAGATCCACGATTCAACGAGGCAAGCAGAATTGACATGGTGATAGGTGTGGATCTATTTCCCCTGATTATGATGGAGAAAATAAAAACCGTGAATGGAATCTTGGGACAAAAAACCAGATTTGGATGGATTGTGTCCGGAAATATAACTCGAGCAGCAAAGCAAAAAATTATAAATGCCACTACAACAATAAATCTAAAGGACCTGGAACGCTTTTGGGAATTGGAAGATGAAGCCGATGAGACGATTACAGACAATGTAGAATGCGAGTGAAAATTCCAAGAAACAACTGTCATCAACGAGGAAGGCAGATTTGTGGTTTCAATTCCATTCCACAAAGAGGCAAAGCTGGGAGACTCTCGCAAACAGGCAATGGCAAGGCTTATGCAAATAGAAAAGAAGTTTCAAAGAAACCCAAAGAACTGGGCTGCATACAACGAATTCATGAGAGAATACCTTAAGATGGGACATATGGAATCTGTAAAGACAACGGGTCAAGGTAAATACTATTTACCCCATCAAGCAATCATCAGGCCTGGAAGCTTAACTACGAAGCTACGAGTAGTTTTTGACGCATCCGCAAAGACGACAAATGGACTAAGCATAAATGACGTTATTATAGCTGGTCCTAACATTCAAAAGGATATATTCGATATTATAATTAAATGGCGCAAGTGGCAATATGTTGTGGTAGCTGACATTAAAAAAATGTATCGCCAAATAAAGGTTGCTGAGAAAGACCAAGAATACCAATATATCCTATGGAGAGATGATCCAAAATTGCCGATCAGTGAGTTTAAGTTAACAACAGCACCTTTCTTAGCAGTCCGTTGTCTACGAGAGTTGGCAGATCGCTTTTGCCAAGAGGATAGCGTCTTAGCAGAAACACTTTTATATGGATGACCTCATAACTGGTGAAGACACAGTCAACGAGTGCTATGAACTTCAAAGGAAATTGAGACAAGTGATGGAGAAGGCCGGCATGCATCTGCGAAAATGGGTTACAAATGACAAACATATTTTAGCCGATATTCAGGACGACGGTGCTACGGAGAAAATCTGCATTGAGGAGAATGAATCGATCAAAACCTTAGGACTTCAATGGGATCCGAAGAAGGATACATTTACGTTTTCGGCAGAAAACTCAATGCTAACGCGCATAACAAATCGGTTAGTGTTATCACAGTTGTCCTGAATTTTCGACTAGGATGGTTGGCACCTGTAACGATTCAAGGCAAATGTTTCATTCAGGAACTGTGGAAGTTACCGATGACTTGGTACGTTAAGCATAAATTGGAATTCAACTTAGCTAACTGGTGGATGGAATATGCTAAAGGTCTATAATATTTAGAAGAAATTAGCATTTCACGCTGGACTGGATGCTCCAAAGGTATTATGGAGCTACATGCATTCTGCGATGCATCAGAGAAAGCATATGCAGCGGCTGTGTATACAAAAGTAGGCGGCAGAGTTACTTTGCTAGCAGCAAAAAGCAAAGTTAATCCTATAAAAAACAGGAAAACAATTCCAAAGTTGGAATTATGAGCTGCGCATTTATTAGCAAAGCTATTAGCTAAGATACAGGCTATATGGAGCAACGAGATCACAACGCAAGCATGGAGTGATTCGCAAATTACTATTGCTTGGATACAGAACAAGCGCAGCAAAGATAAGTTCGTCAGAACTAGAGTTGAAGAAATCAATAAACTAATTCCCAATGTCAAATGGAATTACGTTAAATCGGAAGAAAATCCAGCAGTCGTGGCTTCAAGAGGGATATCACCGCAAGCTCTTAAAATCTGTGAAATTTGGTGGAGAGGGCCGAATTGGCTAGCTATGGATGCACAACACTGGGCCACTCAAAAGGAGTCGGAAATTGTTGTGGTATCCACATTGATAAAATCCGAATATCTGCAAAATCATCTTTTGTCGAAGTATTCATCGATCGACAAACTTCTTAGAGTAATGGCATATGTATTACGCTTCATAACAAAGCTGAGAGGAAAATCGCAACAGCCTTCACATCTTACGGTGTAGGAATTAAAGCTAGCGAAGATTGCCGTGTTAAAGGTACAACAACAGCTGGATTTTGGACACGAAGGCTATTCAAAAACAAAAGACCATTAGACCCAAAGAGTAAGTTACAGGCGCTAAATCCGTTTTTGGATAGTGATGGCGTACTTCGAGTTGGTGGACGACTACAAAACGCAATGATACCCTATAATGTAAAACATCCAATTATACTGGATAAGTCACATTTGACTTGGTTAATTGCAAAGGATGCTCATAAGAAAACTCTGCATGGCGGAATTAACATTATGAGAACTTATATTCAGAGGGAATTTTGGATATTTGGCATACAAAATTCCTTAAAGAAATATTTAAGGGAATGTATTGTATGCATACGATACAAGCAAGAGATGTCCAGTCAACTGATGGGAAATTTACCAGTTTATCGAGTAACGGCTGATTACTCGTTTCAAAATACTGGAATCGACTACGCCGGACCGTTCCAGATTCGCTGCTCAAAGGGAAGACGTCAAAAAACGTATAAAGGATACATTTGTGTATTTGTTTGTATGGCAACAAAAGCGATACATCTGGAAGCTGTTAGCGACCTATCGTCAGACAAATTCCTGGAGGCTCTTCGACGGTTCTTTGCAAGACGAGGCAAGACTGAGAACCTATACTCAGATAATGGAATTTGCATCGCTGCTATGTGAAATCGAAGCAGTGCTAAACTCGCGTCCATTAGTCACTGTAAGGAGCGAAAACGATGGTGAGGACATATTTACGCCGGGTCATTTTCTGGTGGGAACACCTCTAATTGGAGCTCCTGAACATTTTGACGAAAGTAAGACAATCAGCTCTTTGGATAGATGAAGCTTATTCAACGCATCAGAGGTGATTTTTGGAAGAAATGGAAGGAGGAGTATCTGGTGTCATTGCAACAGCGAACCAAATGGGGCCAAGAAAAACCAAATCTGAAGGAGGGACAGCTGGTTCTTATAAAACATGAGAACACTCACCCTGCAAGATGTCCAATGGGAAGAATCATTAGTACGACTAAAGGACAAGATGATAAATTCCGGGTAGTCACGGTTAAAACAAACGATGGGGAAGTAAAAAGATCACTAAACAAGATCTGCCAACTTCCTGTTAGCGAAGCAAAACCAGCTGGAGCTGCAACGCCATCTATAACGGAGTCAATGCAGCTACGCAAGGACAAGAAGCTTAGGCAGCGAGTTCCAAGAGACAAAAGGAATGGCACTGGAAGCATAGCTACTGTGCTATGCTCTTTATTGATATTGCAAGCTACAACTGCGACAGAAAATTCGGAACCTCGAAAACAGGCCAAAGAACTTGGGAAAATTTACGACATCGACGCAAAAGCTGAGGTTATGGTGAACAAAATTGGTAAAATTGAAGTCGCTACATCCAGTCGCTACATTGGCAAATATTGTTTTATTATGACATGCAAGCCTATTTTGATGTCATAAAACAATCAGAGGACTTCTTGGAAAAATCCCGCTTGGTTTGCGAAAAAATGGGAGACTTCAAGGACTACTGCGATTCCTTCGGCACGACAATACGGACAAAAATTGACGACATCAAAGAAAAAGACAAAATACTACGGCACCGTACCAACCGAAAGAAAAGGTTTATACTGTTCTTTGATATCGGAAATGCAAATAGGATACAGGAAAATATGCAAACGACCATATAAAATGAAAAACATCTAATGGAATATGTTGACAATCAGACCTCGGTCATCAATGCCACGGAAGAATTAGTAAGAGCAACTACGATAGAAGCAAACCGGAATTTGGGAAAACTGACCCAACAAGTCAATATTATTATTATATATATATATTATTATAGATTTTCCACTGATCTATAAACTGATGAAGGCACAAGCTATGTTTAAGGATAATGTCCTATTCATTGAAGCAAAATTGCCGATATAAAACAATCAGGAAACGGATCTCTTTGAAGTAATCCCAATACCACTATGGACAAACGGAACGAAGCTTATTCCGAAATTGAATTCTAAATTTGTTGCGTTCAATACAGACATAAACGCATATCACCTAATGTCTGAAATGGAAATTAACCAATGCAGACAAAAGGATTCGACAACATGGCTTTGCGAAAGTAATTGGGCATGGAAAAACGCGGATGATCACACTTGCGAAATATCACCATTGAAACCAAGCAAGGCACACTCATGCGAAATGATGGAATTCCAAGGCAATTCGTTCATCAAAGAGATAAGTGAATCCAACCGTTGGCTATTTAGACTGTTTCGGAATACAACAGCTAATATAAGATGCAACGAACAGCATCAAGTTATAAGACTGCCCAATCAAGGCATTACTACTACTACTACTACTACTACTACTACTACTACTACAACTACTTGCAGGATGCACAGCAATATTAGGGGATACAACAATAATTACTCCTCAAAAGGTAATTTCGACAGCGTCTGAAATGTCTATCTTCCCCAGTTTATGAGTTATAGATGACAAGGAGACATGGAACGTGGTCCCACTGAAACACTTGATTGTCAACAACACTAATGAACTGCAAAATCTTCAAATGCGCATCAAGGTATATAAAGGTAAAGGTAAATAACAAGGTACACATTGATGACTTGATTTTCCACACTGCAAGCGGACACTCGGCTCTAGGGTTGACAACGATTATCATAATTATATTGGTCTTTTATATCCGGAGGCAACGCATAAATGAGAGACGACTACTGGCCGTACATTTTCCCTACCCGGAGAATGTCTAAATATGTGTTTAGACATGATAAGTAGGCAAACTATAAATATATTCTATTTATGGGCTGCAATAAACGTGTCACTGGGCAGCATGAGTGGCAACTACAGATAAGTACGATTGCAGCGGCCTATTGCCGAAGTGTCAAGAGATGTGACCACGCGGGAGGTGATTAGCGCCGTCATAGGCCTTAAACATAGATTTAAAAAAAAAAAACTCAGCTGTATTTACAAACGCAGACTGCGGCGTCTCACAAGCGCTGCATTATATAATTAGATGATAAGAACCTATGTAAGAATGAATAAAAGGCGAAGCCCTCGCAGTAGCGAGTCAGTTAGATTTAAACACCCGAATTGAACTCATTAAGTGTACGCACAAGTTTATAGTGTGAACAGTTTGTGATCCTGATAGAGTTAGCCTTTCTAGAGCCATGCCACATGCATGCTATGCCCCAGAAGATCCTTACCACCCAACGCTTGAGGTGTCCATTGAAACCCTGACTGCTAGCAATCTTAAGTCTCACCATATAGTTCCTAAAACTCTTTGCTTTCTTAAGGCTGACTTTCAGAGACTAAGCAATTTAATTTATACATTGGATTGGTCCGATCTCTGGGAATGCACCGATATAAATATCGCCTTAGAAACATTCTACGCTTTCTTCGACTCTGGCGTGCCATGGAAGTATCCTTCCGCCTCGACTGACCCTCCTTGGTTTTCAAGGAGCCTTAAAAACGTACTTTTTTTCAGACGCGATCTAACACTCAAAGAGTGCAGATGTGCCTGCGGATCGACAGCAAGTTTCTTATCATGCCTTCACTCCCACTATTCTGAAACTGTCACATAGTGTCCGATTGCTTCAACCTGCGAACCTAACGGCTTGCTACAAACTCTAACGCACATTCCAGAGTGCGTGTGATCTGTTGTCTACCAAATTCTCTCACTGTAGAAGCTGTGTACAACTCAGCAGAAGCAAAGTGCGGTTGGCATACCGGCCAACGGTCCCCAGTTCCCACTCCCCCCGCTCAATAGTCCACAAACTATAGCATGGATTGGCAGGCCCCCGCGCGGTCCACCAAGCTTGGCAAAACAACGCCCTGTAGGAAGGCTCTCAAACCAAGGAAGTGCAGCTCGACCAGAGACTCAAGCTGGAGTTCTTATTACCCGGAGCCCGGCGAGATCAAGCGCAAGCCCGCGCGTAAAAGGCAAGGAGAGGAGCTTGACGTCACACCTAGCACCAGCGCAGCCCTGCATAGTAAGCTGGCAAAAAACTCCTTTGCCCTCCTCTCAAGCAAAGATGACCACGAACATGACAACACAGATGACGAAGCCGAACCTGCTGCAGAGGCAGTGGCATCCAAAACAGCAGAGAAACCGAACCCGACCCCGAAGACCCTCAAGCCTCCCCCGATCTACATCCCAGACGTGACCGACATTACCGCTCTATTTTAGATGATATATAAAACGGAAAGAAACAACAATGATGCCAGACAAGGAGTCCTACACAGCCCCACGCCAGCAGCTCGTGGACCGTAATAAAAGGCACCGCACCTTCCAACCAAAGGACGATAGAGAACCGGGCGCTAATCAAGGGACTTCATCACACTGCGGACCAGACAGAAACAAAACAAGAGCTCCACAAACACTTACTATAACTTAAAAACTTACTATATATTCAAAAACAGACTCCTTAAGAGATATAAAACAAGTGAGAAAAGTTATCTTCGGCTTGCCGAAGATGGTATACCCTTGAAAACAACAAAGTTTTCTATACAAAGCCTTGTTTTCAAATCGGCATGACCGGCATTCTAATTAGGAACCGTATGAAGCACCACTCTTACAAAGAGTTTGCTGAAATTCATCTACAGGCCACATCTATCAATATACAGCTGGAGGACAACACTCACCTCACACTAGCGGCCGTATACTGCCCCCCTCGTTTCACAATATTGGAAGACCAATTCCTGGATTTCTTCCATGCACTAGGACCACACTTCATTGCAGCAGGCGACTACAATGCTAAACATACTCACTGGGGATCGCGCCTTGTGAATCCAAAAGGAAAACAGCTTTATAAGGCTTTAATTAAAGCCACTAATAAACTTGATCATATTTCCCCTATGAGTCCCACATACTGGCCATCAGACCTCAATAAGCTGCCTGACTTGATTGACTTCGCAGTCACGAAAAATATTCCTCGCAGTTTGGTTAGAGCTGAATGTCTACCAGATCTGTCATCTGATCACTCGCCTGTACTAATTCATCTCAGCCGGTACGCAGAAAACTTAAAACCACCCTGCAGACTGACTTCGCACAAAACGAACTGGCTAAGGTATAAAAAACATATAAGTTCACACATTGAGCTAAACCCAAAACTCAATACTGAACCTGATATAGAGAGCTGCCCAGGAACACTGGAATCCATTCTTACGGAAGCAGCTCGAAATGCAACACCTAAAACCACAAACGTTACAATTAATCCGAATAAGACTAACGCACAAATCGAGCAACTCGTCCACGCAAAACGACGCTTACGTAGAGAATGGCAATCCTCCAGATCACCATCTGCAAAACAAAAGCTAAATATAGCCACACGGAAGCTGACCACCGCTCTGAAACAAGCGGAAGAATACGCTCAGAGCCGATATATAGAGCAACTTTCACCAACAGGTATTAAACATAAGTCACTGTGGAGAGCCCACCCAACCCTTCGCCCACCGACTGAAACCGTTTTGCCCATAAGGAATTCCTCAGGCGGCTGGGCACGTAGTGATGCAGACAGAGCCACCACATTTGCCGCTCACCTACAAAATGTATTTACGCCAAACGAGGCTACTAGCACATTTGCGCTACCGACTTCAAACGCAAACTGCAACCAGCAAAACACCCCAATTGTGTTTCGTCCAAAAGAAATATCTAACATAATAAAAGAAAATCTCAGCCCGAAAAAATCCCAGCCCTGCAAATCCGACTGAATCCACACCTGAGAGCCCACAATATAATCCCAGCCCATCAATTTGGATTTCGCGAATGCCACGGAACCATTGAACAGGTGAATCGAATAACAGCGGAGATAAGAACTGCATTTGAAAATCGAGAATACGGTACAGCCGTATTTCTAGACGTATCCCAAGCATTCGACAGAGTCTGGCTAGACGGCCTAATGTTTAAAGTTAAAACAGCTCTACCCGAAAGCACACACAAACTTCTAAAGTCATACCTATATGACAGAAAGTTTGCAGTACGGTGCAACACTGCTACTTCCACTGACCACGAAATTAAGGCTGGAGTCCCCCAAGGCAGCGTTCTTGGGCCTACTTTATACCTCATCTATACTGCTGATATTCCTACAAATAGTCGGCTAACAGTGTCCACGTTTGCCGACGATACAGCTATCCTTAGCCGTTCAAGGTCCCCAATCCAAGCTACAGCACAGCTGGCATTGCACCTCATAGCCACTGAGAAGTGGCTCTCTGACTGGCGAATAAAAGTCAACGAAGAAAAATGCAAGCACGTGACATTTACGCTGAACAGACAAGATTGCCCACCACTTTTGATGAACAACATACCACTCCCGAAAGCAGATGAGGTAACGTACCTAGGAGTACACCTCGATAGAAGACTTACATGGCGCAGACACATTGAAGCGAAAAAAAATCATCTTAAGCTCAAAGCGAACAACTTACACTGGCTCATCAACGCTGGCTCTCCGCTCAGCCTGGACCACAAGGTCTTACTCTACAATGCAGTACTGAAACCAATCTGGACCTATGGTGCACAGCTATGGGGCAACGCCAGCAACAGCAATATTGACATCATACAGCGAGGACAGTCAAAGATCCTGAGAACTATCACTGGGGCACCGTGGTATGTTCGGAACGAAAACATCCATAGAGATTTAAATATTCCAACAGTCACCAATGAAATCACAGAGCTTACGAAAAAATATCATGGCAAGCTTTCCTCGCACCCCAACCACCTAGCGAGAAATCTAACCCAGCTCAGCAGTCGTTCCCGTCTCCGACGAAGGGACCTACCAACCCAGCGAAAAAATCTTTAGGGACGCTTAATCACGGAACAATTGGAAAAAAAAAATGAATTAAAACGACTGTTTAGGAAAAAATTGTATTAGTTAAGATTTTTAAACTTATTGATAGCTCTTATTTAAGACGATCCAATAAATAAAAGCAGAGTTAATACATAAAAAAACAAGTGAGAAAAGTTATCTTCGGCTTGCCGAAGATGGTATACCCTTGAAAACAAAAAAGTTTTTCATACAAAGCCTTGTTTTCATATCGGTCGTTTGTATGGCAGCTATATGATATAGTGATCCGATCCGGACCAAACTTTCACAAATCGTGTATGGCTATATCAAATGAATAAATGTTGAATTAGGTTGCAATAGGTTGGAAAACAAAAAATTTTCCATACAAAGACTTGGTTTCATATCGGTCTTGATCTGCGTGCAACAAAAATAATGATCTGGTAAAAATTTCAAAACGCTAGCTTTAAAACTACTGTCTATTTTTTGCATAGAAACAGACGGACAGACGGACATGGCTATATCGACTCGGCTGTTGATGCTGATCAAGAATATATATACTTAATGGGGTCGGGGATGCTTCCTTTAATGCGTTACACATTTCTGGACAAAATTATAATACCCTTTTTCAAGGGTATAAAAAAAAAAAATCGGTCGTTTGTATGGCAGCTATATGATATAGTGGTCCGATCCGGACCAAACCATTACAAATCGTGTATTGCTATGTCAAATGAATATATGTTGAATTTGGTTGCAATAGCTTGGAAAACAAAAAAGTTTTCCATACAAAGACTTGTTTTCATATCGGTCGTTTGTATGGCAGCTATGTAATATAGTGGTCCGATCCGGACCAAACTTTTACAAATCATGTATGGCTATGTCAAATAAATAATTGTTGAATTCGGTTGCGATAGCTTGGAGAACAAAAAAGTTTTCCATACAAAGACTTAAAATGTGTTTGATCGTTTGTATGGCAGCTATATGATATAGGGGTCCGATCCGACCGATTTTTTAACTTGATCTGCGTGCAACAAAAATAATGATCTGGTAAAAATTTAAAAACGCTAGCTTTAAAACTACTGTCTATTTTTTGCATAGAAACAGACGGACAGACGGACATGGCTATATCGACTCGGCTGTTGATGCTGATCAAGAATATATATTCTTTGTGGGGTCGGAGATGCTTCCTTTAATGCGTTACACATTTCTGGACAAAATTATAATACCCTTTTCCAAGGGTATAAAAACCTGGATGCAATGTAATTTTTTAGATACTTAGTAGGTCGGTCAAACTTCACTGTGCATAACGCTGAGTGTTATAAGAACAGCTAATCATAAGAGCAGCTATATCATATAGTGGTCCGATCCGGACCAAACTTTAACAAATCGTGTATGGCTATGTCAAATGAATAAATGTTGAATTCGGTTGCGATAGCTTGGAGAAAAAAAAAGTTTTACACACAAAGACTTAAAATCTGGTTGATCGTTTGTATGGCAGCTATAGGATATATTTTTAAAAACATACATAAATAAAAATAAAAACAACATTACATAAATTTACATATTTCAATTCAATTTTTTGCAAACTTTTAGTTTGTCCATGTGATAATCATGTTAATACTAAATACAAGTTATTGGGAGGCCGAATATTTTAAATCGACAGAAGGTAATTTGGCTCTGGTATATTTATATTAATAACCGGGTGCTTGGCGTCTGAAAAATATTTATTCAGAGACTGCTGATTTACTACTTACTTTACTTTCATTTGTAAGTCACATTTACATTCGCGATTTATTTAATTTTTTTTTTATTTGTTTAAAAATTAATTTAAAATTATTTAAAATAATTAAATTAAATAAAATTAAATTAATTTGTGGAAATTTTTATTATACCCTTGAAAAGGGTATTATAATTTTGTCCAGAAATGTGTAACGCATTAATGGAAGCATCTCCGACCCCACAAAGTATATAAATTCTTGATCAGCATCAACAGCCGAGTCTATATAGCCATGTCCGTCTGTCCGTCTGTTTCTCTGCAAAAAATATACAGTAGTTTTAAAGCTAGCGTTTTAAAATTTTTACCAGATCATTATTTTTGTTGCACGCAGATCAAGTTTAAAAATCGGTCGGATCGGACCACTATATCATATAGCTGCCATACAAAACGATCAATCAGATTTCAAGGCTTTGTATGGAAAACGTTTTTGTCGTACACGATTTGTTAAAGTTTGGTCCGGATCGGATCACTATATCATATAGCTGCCATACAAACGACCGATATGAAAACAAGTCTTTGTATGAAAACCTTTTTTGTTTTCAAGGGTATACCATCTTCGGCAAGCCAAAGATAACATTTCACACTTGTTTTTTTTTTTAATTTGGTCAGCCGACTTACAATTCTTGTGTCCTGGATTTGGTATCGACGTTGGGTGACTATTAAGTTTTAGTAAGATTTCCTAGGTTGTCGCCCGCCGCAGCTCGTAGAAAAACGGGGGATTGCGTAATCGCCTCGTGGTCGACTACTCTGCCAGATCGGTGAGGCAGGAATCTTCTTCTCCGGTGGGTGTACTGGCCGACTCGCCGTGGGCTCAGCGCTGTTCCTGAATATGTGCAGGATATGGTGGGAGAATTTCTCTCCGTTACTATGTGCCCTTAACGCTAGATAATCAGTTTAACAAGATCAGCGTTGTCTGGATTTAATTCTATGAGCTATCGCTCTTTATTACAATGGAAATCGAACTAACTTTTCTTATCTCTACCTAAGCTATGTAAATTCAGTCGGCGCGGTCCCTAACGGCGTCTATGCTGAAATTGAATATAAAACCACTAGAGTTTGCTGGCAATCACCAGTTTGTCTTCAGACACTTCCATACCTGAGGCCTTCTAAAAGAAGGAGTACTGCTGCGCCGTTATGCTGGATTTCAAATAAGCGTTTGACAAAATCTGGCACCCGTTAATTGGTGGACAAATTCGACTCAACCGGATCAGTAAACAATGAGCCGGTTCAACGTAACGCGAGATCTGGCCAGAACATCACCGCTGTGGGCCAGAGTGCACACGAACTCGGCCTTTCGCAGACGACAACTTGGCGAATTTAGCGTCGGGACTTGGGCCTGCACCGGTACAAGATCCAGCTGACCCAGGAGGAAGCTGACGCCGATTTTGGCAAAAAAAATCGTCTTGAGCGACGAGGCGCATTTTTGGATTAATGACTATTTCAACAAGCAACATTGCCGTATTTGGGACAAGACCAATCCACACGAGGTTCACCAAGTGGCAATGCTGTTTGGTGCGATAGACGCAATAAAAGACATTTTAATTGCATGACGAATCAAATAATTCTGGACAACGCAAACTATTTTCTAAAGCCATACTTTATATTTTTCAACCAAATGGCCCGACATCCGTTTCGCGGATAAATTACTCTTTTTGAAACTTTAACATCGATTACCAATTGCATTAACTTTGTAT
The DNA here is from genome assembly GCA_018150545.1 of Drosophila ercepeae. NCBI lineage: Eukaryota > Metazoa > Arthropoda > Insecta > Diptera > Drosophilidae > Drosophila > Drosophila ercepeae. Next base: position 80,678 of record JAECWL010000182.1, on the reverse strand, counting down.
CAGACATTTCTGATAAATGTGAACAAATCGAAATAGTCACTGCAGACGACATCAGAGATGATGAGATAAATATTATATGCCAAAAATGTCCAAAATAGCGAACGAGGTGGTACCATATGTCAAACTTTGTACTAAAGCAAAGTATGATAGACACCCCAAAAACCATAAAAGTCGGACTAACACCAGTTCCATCATACGTTCTATCATACGTAATTTCGTTTGAAAATATATCTGCTACTACTGATCAGGGTATTGCCAATCTATTCGCAACTTTCTTTTAAACAACGTACTCATTTCCTACAATTATGGATCAGCCTTATTCATACAACATTCAATTAGCCAATCTTATTTTCAGACCATCTTTCTCCAAAAGCACTGTGTTATCCGATGTTCTGAGGGTGAAACCAGTCTATTCGACAGGTCCTGATGGTGTTCCTGGCTGTGTACTGAAAAACTGCGCTAAGCCATTGTGCAGACCTCTTCTAAAGCTTTTCTCTTTGTCTCTGGAAACTTCCATCTCTCCCCACTTGTGGAAGGAATCCTTCATAATTCCCCTACACAACAAAGGAAAAAAATCAGATGCTACAAACTATAGAGGAATCTCTAAATTGTCAGCAATTCCAAAGTTTTTTTGAAAAATTGGTAACACCACATCTTCAACATCTCTGAAGTTCAATTATTTATCCATGCCAGCATGGTATCATAAATCGTCGCTCCACCACCACAAACCTCTTGGAGCTGATTTCCTTTATTATAGATGGCTTCCCTAAATGCCTTCAAACAGATGTCATCTATACGGACTTTAGTAAAGCATTTGACTGTGTCAACCCTTTGTCACTCCTTTTGAGTAAATTTAGTATCCAAGGATTTCCCTCAGACCTTCTCACATGGATTTCTAGCTACTTAGCTGGGAGAACCCAACGTGTTCTTTTTAAGGATGTACACTCTCGCCTTGTTAGTGCTACATCGGGAGTCCCCCAAGGGAAGCCATCTTGGGCTACTACTTTTCACTATCTTTATTAACGACCTACCCCCTGCCATAACGAACTCTCTGGTTCTTATGTATGCAGACGACGTTAAGCTTTGTCTTCTTCTGCCCAATATAAACTTCAGTCAGATTTGGACACTTTTCAAAATTGGTGTTCTACCAATCTCTTAAAACTTAATGGGTCAAAATGTAAGCTTATGTCTTTTTATCGTTCGTGCCCTAACCAGGCAATATACTTTCTCTGTGGGATTTCCTTAGCTAGATTAACCCAGGTTAACGATCTTGGTGTCCTATTAGATGTTAAACTTAAATTTTCCGACCATATTTCTACGATGGTTAATAAAGCTAAGGGCGTTATTGGCTTTATTAAAAGATAGTCTAAGGAATTCAATGACCCTCATATTACCATAACATTATACGTATCTTTAGTACGTCCAATTCTAGGTACGGGTCATGCGTCTCTAACCCTCAGTATGGGGTTCATCAAGATCACATTGAATCCGTTCAAAAGAATTTATTGATGTTTGCTCTTAAGAGACTCAACTGGGATGCAAATCTTCACCTCCCATCTTATTCTAACAGACTTCTTCTAATTAATTTACCTTCCCTAACCAGTCTTAGAAAGATGCTTGGGGTCGTTTTCCTTCATAACATATTAATGGTGATTAATAGTAGACAACCAGCATCTACTAACATCTTAAAGCATCTTAAGCATCTTAAATTATAGTTAACATTTCAAATAGACGTACTAGAAATTTTAGTTCCCTGTTCCTAAGTTGTTGTAGATCTACATATGCCCAGCATGAGCCTTTCAGGGCTTTATGTTCTGACTACAATGACTTATTCTCTATTACTTCACTCTGCACGTCCACTTCTATCAAATCCTCAATTCTCACCTACCTTTCAGAGCAACAAACGAACTCTACTTTTTCCCCGTAATCTTTTCTAAACTTTATTCTCTCAAGTCTATCCCCGCGATCCGAGCCGTACGATAAACGGCAGCGCCCCTCGGTCGGTTGAGCGGGAGGTGGGCTGTACGTTATGTAGTGGGAGCCGCGCGAAAAAAATACGTTGACAACATTTTACATATTACAATTTTTTCCACCGATATAAAACTGATTCTTAATTGCAACGACAAATTTTTAATGCTTTCAATAGCGCAATCGTTGACGTCTAAGGCAATAGTGAGCGTGTAATAAGGACTTACACGCTCACTATTGCCTCAACGAACTGTATTGTTCAAATATTTCTTTTATATTTCTTCGATTATTTTCTTTACTTTTAAGAGTATACATTTATGTGCACTTTATTAAGGTATTAATAATTTATGTAAAAATTTTTTAAAAATTATTTTCTAAAATGCAGTTTTATGATGTTCTATAAAAAACGCACGCTAATTTCCGTTTACCAGGCTAGCATCTCCTGCTGGCGGTGTTTTAATATTTTTTATATGTGGCGGTTTTACACCGTCAGTTTCGGATGCCATTTACCGTAGTGTTGATCTCCACTTTTGTTGTACTGGATTTTTTTGAAAACGAGATGTGATCTGTCACGTGAAAGACTGAGAATGGGGTTTGTAGAGTGGCTCGAAGGCTTCCGTAAATCCAACGATCAACTCTGTGTGCTTGATCCCCAATTATGCAGCCATTAGCTTCTGAATGAGTATTCCAAGCGTATATTTGGCTTGCACATTTAACACAACAATTAGAAAAATTTTGTCCGATTTATTCTCCATCATTTCAAGTGATTCCTCTGGCCCCAGTAGAATTAATGGGTACAGGCTATAAAAACTATGTACATGTGCATGCACTGCTTGTCCTTAAAAGTATTGCTTACGATCTAAATAGTCTTTTTACACATCTCTTCAATCCTTTATTGGATCAGTGTTCCCTTCTCGTGATTGGGAACGACATATTTAAAATATATTAAATTGTGTTGAGATTAGAAATTCCGAAATATCAACCTAGCTTTTCGTCTTCCAAAGCTTCTTGAGCAGTTGGCCATTACGGGCTGTACCCATTAAAAATGGGTGATATCACCCCCCGTTCCCCCGCAAACAGCAAAAAACTGTCACGACCACGCTCCCCCGCAAACCGCAAAAAACTGCCACGCCTACAATTATTATCCTAATGCTATGCAATTCGGCATATGCGTTGGTGCTTATAAAAGCTATCTAATTTGCCACATGCAAAATCTATGGCAAGGGAAGCAGAAGCGCAGCAAACCACGCATTGCGCGACGCCGACTGCGACGTTGACAGCGAAATTTGTATGGCTTTATAACACACGAAACTTATTTTCATAACCAAAATCATTCCAAATTTATATTGTTATGGTACTCTTCTACTATGGTAGAATATTGTTTCATTTATTTATTGATATTAAATAAATAAATTGTAAGCATGTCTAAGGGTACAGGGTATTTTGCAATCGGGAAACTCGACTGCTGCTACCTTACTTGTTTTTAGTTGAAGAGGTCGAATACGTAGTGAGAAAGCATGTCATTGTGTCATTGGTTTTTGTCGCTAACAGGTTGTTGATAAAACGAAAATAGTATTCAGTGAACAGTATAGTAAGTACAGTGATAGTACAGTGATAGTAACAGTGAATAATAATAATATAATTAGTAATTGTAAAATGATATAATTATTTATTTTTCGTGCCTATACCAGCACAGATCCTAATGCGCCTAAGCGCATTTTTGTAAATTAATTGGTGGTTAGTTAACATTCAATTGGGTCACACAGTGGACCAGTATAAAAATACGTTTGATTCCGTCGACGATTTACTATCCGTAATTATGCAAATTTTCAATAAAATATCTAAAGTGTTAGGCCATCGGATTAAAATTAAAAATGATTAAATTAAACCTTATTTAAAATTAATATAAAAATTTGTTCACATTCCTCTTGACATTATAATGTATATTTTCATTTAACTATACATAGTTTTTTACATGTAGATAATTTTTTATAAATCTGAATGAAAGATTATAAAAAGAGGCTAAGTATGGTCGTGATATGGTCGTATACCCGTAGAAGTGGAACGAGAACGAGGCGAGGCGTGTCAGCCAGGTTTAAAGTCTTCGTGTCCAATTATGCCTCTACAATTTAGGATCTAAATAGATCCATTAAGTTGGGCTATGAACATAGCCCAGCGGATAAAATCGTTTCGGAGAAACAATGCCAGCCACGAATAACAGGCATGTTACTGAACATCGCAAATAGAAAAATAACTTACACCAAACCCTATCGGAATGCTCAGGCGAAAGACGAAATAGGGCGCACGTGCGAGTTAGTTCAAGCCATAAAAAAAGTTGCCATAAAATATAAATATTGCTTTGTGTTGATTGGTTTCAATAATCGAAAGGTCCTGAAGGTCCCGATATCAGATGCATTGCGTTTTGTGTTTCTCCGGGGCTTACTTATGAAATGCAATTGGTTCTTATCGGCTTTGGCAATGTGTACGCGTATAATTCTCAAACAACGGATGTTATAGCTTTGTACGAAATTACCACTATTTATATTGACTATACAAGTGTGCTCAAATCCTGGAATTAAGTTACTTTTAGTTATCGTGGGTCTCATGTCCTCCAATTGTGTACGATAATAGTATGTTTTTTTTCTGCAACTCGTAGGAATATAAAACATTACAGATAAAACATTAAACCATAAAAACAACAAAGATTCGGAATCTTTTAAAAAGCCCTCAAATGACCTTAAACCTGGCTTCGACGACTAATTAAGCACGACCAATACTGATAGATTGGTTTCGGAAGGACTCCATCCAAAAAATGGTATCGCTGGAGCCTCTTTGGAGCCAAAGAAAAACGAAAATAGTTTTATCTGGGACAATTGTCAACTAATTAGCACAGATGTACACTGGAAGTGTCACCTTTTTTCCCAATATACGGCCTCCATTACATCCGCAGCACAATCTTTTAAGAACTGCATTGTAAGCCGGCTCTTATAAATTTTCATGAATAACTTTTTAAGCATCCTTCAGGTCAAATGTATATTTACTAATGTTCGATTTTTTTTATTCAATTAACATTATTTAAAATAATTTACAAAGTCACTATTCTAAGAGGAATTTAAAAATTTTCGACTTGTTCAGGGGATAATATATGGGATAAGAGGTTCTAGTTTTTACATATTTTATGAAAAGGATCATGTTAAGAATGATTAGATTTGCGGGTAGGTAACCATAGAGGTTGAAACGACGTAATTATTTTATTAGGGATAGTAAAAATAGTTGGTCCAAAAGGTATTTGGAGTCAACCATACCATGAACAAGCATGTGTGGAAGCTTGACCTCTGCACAGGTTCGACGCTCCTTCAGGGGAGATCGGTTTAACAATTTAATCCTTGTCCCAGTTTAAATAATTCAGTGTAAATAACATGTGCTTTTGCACATATTCAATATTATTTGGATGTGTAGAGTATTGTGGACTCCAAACGCAAGAGCAGTACTCGAGGATAAGACGAGCTAGGGTGATATATAAAGACTTAGTGGTGAAATGATCGTCAAATTCTTTTGACCAACGTCAGGCTAAAATTCGTCTGGCTTTATGCACTATCACATAAATGGGATCGTTAAGCGTAAGTTTATGATCCAAAAGGACACCAAGATCATCAATTGTAAAAAACACAATCCAAGACGTGACTTCCAAGAAAGTATGAAACAATATGAGATAATATGAGAAGGGGGAAACATTATATTTTTGCTAAGAAATAACAAAAGAAAAGAAATAGATTGGATCCTTTCTAAATGTGTATGTATATAATTTGAAAAATGGAAAAAAATCAGACATTAGAGACTTTTTGCAACCTCTTGATTTCATATTTGCGAAAATGTTTCAGGGAAAAATTAGTTTGAACCGTTATGAACCACATCGTCAGTAGAGTCAGTACAAGAGTCAGTAGAAGTGTCAATATTGCTTAAATATAAAATAAAATTTCAGTCCATATTGGTCAATGGATTTCTTAGGGCACTATAGTCAGTTTTTTTAAAACACTTTTATCTATATTTGCCCTATTACTGACAGAAATTTGAGGTGAGTCATTGTGGATACATGAAATGAGGGGCTAATTTAAGTCACCCATAACAAGAATAAGATCAAAATTATTCAACAGAGGTTAAGCTGATTTAATGGCAGTTAGGGGGTACATATATGTGGTTGTATAACCCATAGGCGGAGTAGAGGTACAGGTAATTAATAGGTTAAATCTCTCAGAACGAATTTTAACAGCTATGAATTCGATTCCTGAAAGGTTAATGAGTGGTTAATAGTGTTCAGCAAGGTACTTATTGAAATGAGAACGTGCAATGAGGACAGTGTACATAGACTGGTAAAATAATTTTAAAAGACGATATGTTACGTCTACGCTTAAAATTAAATTTGGATACAAATAATTGGAAAGTAGCGACAATAGGATTCGAGAGGTAACATCTAATAGCAAATGTGAAGCTGAAGTTGTGCAAGTTAACACAAACAAAGTGTACCAAGTAGTCAGTAGAAGTCGTGGATGATTCTTGGGTCACCCTAGTGTTTCTAAAGTGCAGACTTCGCATTAGTGGCCTTTGGGGGCGCGACGTGGTAAAGCGTTCTTAACACGGTCAGCATTTTCCGCTGGCATGCGGTCGGCCCTCCAACCCAACCAAAAGATTCCCTTATACTTTTTTCCCTCAGTTTAAGAATTAGTATTATAAAGACCACTTGGCTCATAAATTGAACTCCGGTATCCGGAAACTAACAACAGCACTTTCCGCCCAACGCCCAGCGGCAGCCACGACAGCAAGAATCTTATTAACGCCAGCGACTACAGATGATTTGCATAAATTATCCCGCAGTCGCTAGTTTAAGCGTTACTTGCATTACTTGGAAGTGCAAATTGAATTAAAATATGAACTCAAACCAGTTGGTCCAGTCGCTTTGGTCCGTTTTAAAGTATTTGACGCACATTTTTTGTCTTTGTAGCCAAATTGTGCCTCTGAGAGGTATGACTTGGAGTCAAAATGATTTTTGTAGGTCGATAGGTGATTTTCATTAAGGTTCCGTAAACTCTCGTAAGGCACCTATTAACGAATCTATTAGCTCTCTTTTCCGACGACAAAATCGCCAACCACCAATCGATGTGTTGACCGTTTCCATCTGTAGCTAGTTGCATTTTTGGAGCAATAATACCTTTTTCCATTTTTGCTGTTGTTTTATTTACTGTGTGTATAAAAGACGTCTAAAAAACTGACAGAACGTTTTTGATGGAGTTTATAAGTGAGTGGTCGCCTTCTTAACCATTGTTCGACACCATTGATCCAACCATGGAGCAGAATCACCGTAAAGGTTGGATCGTGAGTAATATAACAATCCCGTACAAGCCCTGCTTTCTCCAAAATGATGAGGGTCCAAAGGCTAGGTAAGCGGATAATCCAGATAAAAACTAATATCGTGCTGGCAGATGATCCCGATATAAAGAGGTTGTGATGGCGAAATATCCGTGGTATAAAGCAAGGTTGGTGGTGGCCAATAAATATGGTTCTCTCTACGGTATCTAGCAGTTCCTTATAGGCCCGCGCTTTGGCAACCAATATGCCGTGCTAAAACTAAGAGCGTTTGTTTCTAAAAACCTTCATGAGTTCTGCGTGCTGGGTGCTGCCTCTGGCTCGTTGCGCCCTTCTCCTTGCCCTTAGGCATTCCGAGCGTAGCTTGCTTAAGGTGGCGCTTCACCAGTGCACTGGAGGCTTTCGCTCGTCTTTTTTCCTCCTTGGCATGGTTGTATCACACGTTGCCTCAAGCATCTTCATGAGGTCGGCCGCCATTGAATCTGCGTGTCCATTTCAGATTCGAAACGAGTCGATTTGGTATGCCAGCATATCTTCATCGATCTTCCTCGAGTCCCAGGCTTGCCCGACTGATCTTCTCTGCCGCCTCCAAGTCGTGCCCTTCGGTAGGATGCAGAAGGATATCAGTGCGTGGTCACTCAGTGTTACAAGGTCGTGGACCGTCCAGCACGCGTTAGCCACTAACCCTCTGCTGATGTAGGTGATGTCGATGTAGGACGAGCCCCTATCGTTGTTGAACGTTGGTTGGCAGCCGTCGTTCAGCAGTACCAGGTCCAACATAAGCATTGTGTTTATTACTCCTCGGCCTCTAGAATTCGATACCCTGCTGCCCCATTCTACTGCCCATGCATTAAAGCCGCCCGCGATGATCTTTGGGCCGCGCCCTCTCGCATGGCTGCCCAGCAGCTCCAGCATCTCCTCGAACTGGTCTGTGGTGTCGCTAGGGGGGGTGTAGCAGCTGTTAAAATGCACTCCTTTTATTCTCGCATATGCTTTTCCACGCATCGGCGAGGCCGCCAATTCCTGTATGTGCAGGTTGCTGCAACACTTGATAGCTGCTTTACCGGTCTCGTCTAATATCATTGTGGAGTTGCCAGGGACAGGGTAATAGGGTTCGCTCAAAAGCATGATGTCTACCTTGCGCTCCGCCGCAGTTTGAGCCAGAAGGCTCTGAGCCGCTGCGCAATGGTTAACATTGAGTTGAATAATCTTAATTTGCTCCTGCATTATTTTTTTTTTTTTTTTTTTTTTTTCGCGCGGCTCCCACTGCATAACGTACAGCCCACCTCCCGCCCAACCGACCGAGGGGCGCTGCCGTTTATCGTACGGCTCGGATCGCGGGGATAGACCCGAGAGAATAAAGTTTAGAAAAGATTACGAGGAAAAAGTAGAGTTCGTTTGTTGCTCTGAAAGGTAGGTGAGAATTGAGGATTTGATAGAAGTGGACGTGCAGAGTGAAGTAATAGAGTATAAGTCATTGTAGTCAGAACATAAAACCCTGAAAGGCTCATGCTGGGCATATGTAGATCTACAACAACTTAGGAATAGGGGACTAAAATTTCTAGTACGTCTATTTGGAATGTTAAATGTTAGTCGTGTTAGTAGATGCTGGCTGTCTACATTACCATTAATAAGGTTATAAAGGAAAACAAGTATGTCCCCTGGTTCGGGCACGAGCGATAGAAAGACATAAGTTTACATTTTGACCCATTAAGTTTTAAAAGATTGGTGGAACACCACTTTTGAAAATTGTCCAAATCTGACTGAAGTTTATATTGGGCAGAAGGGGATTTGTACTGAAGACAAAGCTTAACGTCGTCTGCATACATAAGAACCAGAGAGTTCGTTATGGCAGGGGGTAGGTCGTTAATAAAGATAGTGAAAAGTAGTGGCCCAAGATGGCTTCCTTGGGGGACTCCCGATGTAGCACTAACAAGACGAGAGTGTACATCCTTAAAAAGAACACGTTGGGTTCTCCCAGCTAAGTAGCTGGAAATCCACGTGAGAAGGTCTGAGGGAAATCCTAGGATACTAAATTTACTCAGAAGGAGTGAGTGGTTGACAGAGTCAAATGCTTTACTAAAGTCAGTGTAGATGACATCTGTTTGAAGGCCTTTACGGAAACCATCTATAATAAAGGAGGTCAGCTCCAAGAGGTTTGTGGTGGTAGAGCGACGCTTTATAAAACCATGCTGGCATGGAGAAATAATTGAAGTGCAGAGATGTTGAAGATGTGGTGTTACCAATTTTTCAAAAGCTTTGGAATTGCTGACAATTTAGAAATTCCTCTATAGTTTGTAGCATCCGATTTTTTTCCTTTTTTGTGTAAGGGAATTATGAACGATTCCTTCCACATTTGGGGAAAAATCGAAGTTTCCAGAGACAAAGAGAAAAGTTTCAGAAGGGGTCTGCACAATGGCTTAGCGCAGTTTCTCAGTACACAGCCAGGAACACCATCGGGACATGGCGAATAGACTGGTTTCACCCTCAGAAGATCCGATAACACAGTGCTTTCGGAGAAAGTTGGTCTGAAAATAAGATTAGCTGGTTGAATGTTATATGAATAAGGCTGATCCATAATTGTAGGAAATGAGTACGTTGTTTGAAAGAAAGTTGCGAATAGATCGGCAATACCCTGATCAGTAGTCGCAGATACATTTTCAAACGAGATTAGGGGTGGAGAAGATACCTGCTTACGCTTAGTGTTAACAAAATTATAAAACTGCTTCGGATCCTGAACAAACTGGATCCGACAGCGGTGTATATATTTCTTATAACACTCAGCGTTATGCACGGTGAAATTTGACCGAGCTACTAAGTATCTTGAGAAAGTTACGTTACAGCCAGTTTTCTTATATCTCTTAAGGAGTCTATTTTTAATGTATTTTAAGTTTTTAAGGCTCCTTGTAAACCAAGGAGGGTCGGTCGAGGCGGATGGATATTTCCATGGCACGCAAGAGTCGAAGAAAGCGTTAAGCGTTTTGTAGAATGTTTCTAAAGCGATATTAATATCGGTGCATTCCCAGAGATCGGACCAATCAAATAAAGAAATTAAGTTGCTTAGTCTCTGAAAATCAGCCTTACGAAAGCAGCGAGTTTTATGAACTCCATGGCGAGACTGAAGGTTGCTAGCAGTAAGGGTTTCAATCGAAACCTCAAGCGTTGGGTGGTAAGTATCTTCTGGGAGCGAAAGTGGCATGGCTCTGGAAACGGTTATTCCATCTGGGTCAGAAACGAAACATAGATCTAGAAGCCGACCTAAAGAATTCCTTACGTGGTTTATTTGACCAAGGGATATGTCGAACATACCCTCAGTAAAATCGTGATGTGTTGAGAGTGTTAAAGATGGTGAATTCTCGATGTTTGACCAGATAAGTTCAGGTAAATTGAAATCTCCTAGAGTCACTAAAAGGTCACTGTCAGACATGCGGTTCGAAACCAGCTGAATGGCAGATAAGTGGTGCCAGTATGTAGGTGGTTCAGAAGAAGGTGGTAAGTATGAGCATGTTATGAATATTGATTGAAGCGACATAGTGATTTTGACGCATAGGAATTCAATATCACCAAGATTCGGTAACCCAACCTCTTCAGAAGCAAAGTCGGAGTCCACAGAGATTAGGACTCCTCCTCCCCTTCGTAGTGGTCGGTCCCGTCTGTAAGTGGTGTACCTGTCTGGGAAAATTTCTGAACTGAAAATCTCCGGCTTTAACCAGGTCTCTGTGAAAACTAAAATCTGGGATGCAAAGATAAACTATCAGAATACAGTTTAGGGAGCTTACTCCGAAGCCCCCTAGTATTTTGATAGGTAAGGGATAGGTAAGATGTTGTTAGTTTTTTGAGGATGAAGGTTTAGGTAAGGGAGACGAAGATGGTACAGGGTTTTTAGGCTTTGGGAGTTTAACTCCCACAGGCTTATTAACTTTTTTTTTACTGTACTCGGCTGATGTTCTTGTACGAATATGTTCTCCGGCCAAAAGCTGGGCGAACAGATCGTATCGAACATCGGCAAAGGTACACGTATCTTAAAGGATGACGTAAGCCTTGAATAAGAATATTTAAATTTCCTAATGTCCTCCACTCTAACAACGGCCTTGGATTTGGCTTGGATATAAGCCGAGATATCAATCTCTGAGGTGTCAGGGGCCAGCCGTGAAATAAATATATGCTTAGAGGGGAGAATCACCTGTAAGGGCTTTGGTGTTACGGTTGGTAAGACCGCGACATCAGTCCGTACCGGGGGTCCGGTCGGTGGTTTACCCTTAGCAGTGGATTTTAAGGGGGTCGACTCTACTCGTGCCGGAGGAATCACTTGGAGTGATACCCTGGGTGGTATTTCAGACGAGTTATGCTCAACTATGGAGTCAAATTCCGAAACCACGTTTGTGTTTAGAACTCCTGCTCTTGGGGTAGTAAGAGTTATGAGCGGCTGCATGGTAGTCGGCTGATCGGGCTGAATAGCGATATCAGTGCATACGGAGTCCCTAATAGCGGTTTTTTTGCGCTTTGGGGATTCATTTAGTAGCTGTAGGCTGCTAAATTGGGAATCCAGCGCAGAGAGTTGGTCGTTGATTTTACGGAAACCACCGATCAACTCTTTAAAACCGTTTTTAGTTTGCCGCATGAACGTTCGCATTGCATTTCTGAACCGCGCGACATCCACTGCAGCAAAAGTGGAAACCAGCGTTTCTAGAGATTGCATCCGAAACTGAGGCGGTGAAACCTGCACATTTCGTATGCACAACATTTTCACACAGCCAACAGGGGATGCTAGGCTGGGACGCGGAAATCGGCTTATTGCACGATTTTATAGCGCAGATGCTATAAAATTCCATTATAAAAATTTTTAAGGTAAGAACTAGAAGTTTAAGATATATAAGAAATAAATAAACAACAAATAATTAATATTAGACAAACTAGTAGCCTTGAACCACTGTACTTGTTAATAAGAGCACTTGTTAATAAGAGGTAATGGGAAAATAAGAGCGCAAACTAGGAGAGAGAGTTATTGCAAAAGTAGAAATTGCAGTAAACGTAAGAAAAGGGAATAGAAATAAATAGGGCACAGTACCTTACTTGGGTAAATAATAAAATAACTTAAAACACACCAAATACGGTACCGCGCAGACGCGAGTGCGAATGGAAACGTTTAAAGTGTAAGATTTAAAATAATTAATTTCTCAACAAACGCCGGTTTGTTTTTTGCAAGAAAATAATAAAATCGAATGATCGCAAGAAAAAAACACGTCCGTTCGCTATGAAGGTGAAGTGATATATTGTGCTGGGACTTCGCTTCTTTAAGGCTGGCTCTGTATGTCAGGCACGCAAAACAGCCCGTCGGGTGGTTTTTATCCACTTCGTCGCTGCATAATAGGCATAATGTGTTCGGGTCCGCTTTCAGTTTTCGGAGCATTTCCGCATACGAGGCCTCTCCCGTCTTCTTTAGTATAAGTGCCTCCGGCTTCTTCCTCAGGCGTTTAGGCTTAACTTTTTTCCACTCGCCTCCAGTGCTAGCCTCCTTGGCAACGGATGCATAGCTGCGCGGCTTGGACGTATTTTCATTAGGTTTAGGTATACCTCTGAGTTCACCGAGGAGTAGTTGCGGCGCTTGGGTGCCTGTGCTTTAGGCTCCTGAACTTTGTGCATCTGTCCCTTTGGCGATTCCTTTGTTGGTGTAGCATTTTTTTTAGGCTTTTGGGGCTCGGTTTGGGTAGAAGCGGTCGTAGAACGATTCTCTTTAGCGACGCGTTCATGAAGCTCGATCGCCCTGTTGCTGAGAGCCAACAGGTGGAATAGTGCGCTCTTGTCATCTATGACGACATGGCGCCGAATTTATAACGCGGATAGTATCGCGTTAATTTTATTTCCCATCCTGGCGAGGATGCTCCGTAGGTCTTCATTTTGGAATCCCGCGGCGAAGTTTAAGGACCTTATATGCGATCCCGTTGCTGATTTCCTTCTTTTCTGTGCGACGGCACGCTGATAACGTTCTTAGCCTTCGGGTTGCTCGTATTGCTAGCGCTGCTGGCTACAGGGGGCCGAGTTGTCCAAAGCTGCAGCACTGCGGCGGGCAGTCGGTATATCCTCCAACACAACCGCCGGCGCAGGGGTTCCGGCATCCTGCACCGCAATTCCTCCTCCTTTTATTGGGGACCTCGACATTCTGGAGCTCCTCCTGAATGGTTCATCGTCGGTGGGGGCGGTAGATCTACAACAACTTAGGAAAGGGGGACTAAAATTTCTAGTACGTCTATTTGAATTGTTAAATGATAGTCGTGTTAGTAGATGCTGGTTGTCTACTATTAATCACCATTAATATGTTATGAAGGAAAACGACCCCCAGCATCTTTCTAAGACTGGTTAGGGAAGGTAAATTAATTAGAAGAAGTCTGTTAGAATAAGATGGGAGGTGAAGATTTACATCCCAGTTGAGTCCCCTAAGAGCAAACATCAATAAATTCTTTTGAACGGATTCAATGCGATCTTGATGAACCCCATACTGAGGGTTCCAGACGCATGACCCGTACTCTAGAATTGGACGTACTAAAGATACGTATAATGTTTTGGTAATATAAGGGTCATTGAATTCCTTAGATCATCTTTTAATAAAGCCAAGAACGCCCTTAGCTTTATTAACCATCGTAGAAATATGGTCGGAAAATTTAAGTTTAACATCTAATAGGACACCAATATCATTAACCTGGGTTAATCTAGCTAAGGAAATCCCATAGAGAAAGTATGTGGCCTGGTTAGGGCACGAACGATAAAAAGACATAAGCTTACATTTTGACCCATTATGTTTTAAGAGATTGGTAGAACACCAATTTTGAAAATTGTCCAAATCCGTATTGGCATGGAAAAATAATTAAACTGCAGAGATGTTGAAGATGTGGTGTTACCAATTTTTCAAAAAGCTTTGGAATTGCTGAAAATTTAGAGATTCCTCTATAGTTGGTAGCATCGAATATTTTTCTTTTTTACTTAGAGGAATTATTAAAGCTTCCTTTCACAAGTGGGGAGAGATGGAAGTTTCCAGAGACAAAGAGAAAAGTTTTAGAAGAGGTCTGCACAATGGCTTAGTGCAGTTTTTCAGTACACAGCCAGGAACACCATCAGGACCTGGCGAATAGACTGGTTTCACCCTCAGAACATCCGATAACACAGTGCTGTTGGAGAAAGATGGTCTGAAAATAAGATTGGCTAATTGAATGTTGTATGAATAAGGCTGATCCATAATTGTAGGAAATGAATACGTTGTTTGAAAGGAAGTTGCGAATAGATCGGCAATGCCCTGATCAGTAGTCGCAGATACATTTTACAAATTTACATATTAGGGGGATACAAATTAGGGGGTGGGAGAAGAAAAGTGCTTACGCTTAGTGCTAACAAAATTATAAAACTGCTTCGGATCCTGGGACAGCGGTATATATAATTCTTATAACACTCAGCGTTATGCACGGTGAAATTTGACCGAGCTACTAAGTATCTTGAGAAAGTTACATTACAGCCAGTTTTTTTATGTCTCTTAAGGAGTCTATTTTTAATGTGTTTTAAATTTTTAAGGCTCCTTGTAAACCAAGGAGGGTCGGTCGAGGCGGATGGATAATTCCATGTCACGCACGAGTCAAAGAAAGCGTTAAGCGTTTTGTAGAATGTTTCTAAAGCGATATTAATGAATTCCCAGAGATCGGAAACGAAACATAGATCTAGAAGCCGACCTAAAGAATTCCTTACGTGGTTTATTTGACCAAGGATTATGTCGAACATAACCTCACTAAAATCATGGTGTGTTGAGAGTGATAAAGATGGTGAATTCTCGACGTTTGACCAGATAAGTTTAGGTAAATGGAAGTCTCCTAGAGTCACTAACAGGTCACTGTCGGACATACGATTTGAAACCAGACAGATAAGTGGTGCCAGTATGTAGGCGGTTCTGAAGAAGGTGGTAAGTATAAGCATGTGATGAACAGTGATTGAAGCGACATAGTGATTTTCAGTGATTCAAGATTACCTAGATTCGGTAACTTAAGTTCTTTAGAAGCGAAGTCGGAGTCCACAGAAATTAGGACTCCTCCTCCCCTTCGTAGTGGTTGGTCCCGTCTGTAAGTGGTGTACCTGTCTGGGAAAATTTCGGAGCTAAAAATCTCCGGCTTTAACCAGGACTCTGTGAAGAATACAATCTTTTTTTTTAACATTCTTATATTGTATTTAAAATCTATCCGAGTGGACAATCATTAAATGGTTTGGGGGAGGCCTTGACTTAAGGGAGGTACATGGAATGTATATCTAATGAGGTTGACTTAGGTGTCTATTGGTAGGGTGATTTGGGGTGGTTGTCCAGTCTTTTTATGTATCTTTCGCTGAGACGGGTGATCTCCTCTGCTACACATCTAATTCCAAGCTCTTTATGGATTATTGAGTTTTCGTGGTACGGATGGGCGTTCGAAACTGTTCTCAAGCATTCTGAAACCGCTGGATTTTGATGCGGTTAGAACAGCTTGCCGTGCCCCACAACTGTATCCCATATTTCCAGATTGGCTTCAGCACTACTTTGTAAATAAGCAGTTTGAATTTTTCTTTGAGCTTGGACCTTCTCCCCAGGAGCCAGTGCAGTTGCTTAAGTCGTAGGTTGGCCTGTTTTCGCTTGTTGATTAGGTGTGGACGCCATGTGAGCCTGCGGTCCAGGGTCAGCCCTAGATATTTGGGAGTGTTATTCGTTGGGATGGATTCCCCGTTGAGTGTGACGGGGGGGTGGCATTCTCCCCTGCATAGTGCGAAGGTTGTATGTGAGGATTTCTCCGCGTTGACCACGATGTTCCATCGTTTCAGCCATGGATCGAGGGCATCCAGTTGCCTCTGGATGATGGCTGATGCTTCCTGAGGATCTGTGGCGGAGGCTAGGAAGGCGGTGTCATCGGCATATGTGGCTACTGTGAGGTTCCGGGAGGGGGTGATGGGGAGGTCCGCTGTGTAGAGTGTGTACAAGATGGGTCCAAGAACACCGCCTTGAGGTACTCCTGCTCTTATAGGCCTAGGCGTGCTGATTGATGATCCGCATCTCACTCGGAATTCTCTTCCCTCTGTGTATGACTTGAGGAAGGCGAAATGGGAACTTGGGAGGTGGGATTTAATTTTGAAAAGGAGTCCAGGAGCCAGACTCTGTCAATGCCTGTTTGACATCCAGCATAACGGCGCAGCAGTACTTCTTCTTTTCGAAGACCTCAAGTATGCTCTCAACAATCCGGTGGCATGGAGGCGTCTGAAGCCAAACTGGTGATCAGGGATCAGTCCGGCCTCGTCCAGTACTGGCAGTACTCTGCACGAAAATACTCGTTCAAGTATTTTGGAGAGGATTGCCAGCAAACAAATCGGACGATACGAGGCTAGATTGGCTTCAGGTTTTCGAGGCCTGAGGAGGACAATAACGCAGCACGCTTCCACTCTTTCGGGAAGTACCCTAGACGAAGGCAGCTGTTGAAGATGTTGGCCAGCCTTTGGGAACAGATTAGGGGCAACATTTTCAGCGCTGTTGCATCGATACGGTCAGGACCTGGTGACTCGCCATTTTTTAAGGAGGCGATCTCCTGCGCAATCTCCTCTGGTTCGACGGGCTGTATTGGCGGGCCAGGAGCACTTGGGCTGTCTATGAACCTTATGGTTGCAGCTCTCTCTTCGCCAGTGCATCTGTCGAGCGGTGACCATCTGGTCAGCAAAGGCTTCTGCTCTTTCGACCTCAGTCCGACACCAAGAACCGTCCACTTTTCGCACGGGTGATATCTTCTTCGCAGGTCTTTTTATGTGCCTCGTAACATTCCACAGGTTGTGCTGCGGGTCTCCAGGTTCCAGCTCCTCAAGGAATCTATGAAACGAGTCCTGCCGTAGGATGGATAGCTTGCTCCTTTAGTTCCTTGGTGGCACGATTAAGTTCTGTCTTGTCCCTGGGGTTGCGCGAGAAATACCAGACTCTTCTGAGGCGCCTTTTTTCGGCCACGAGGTCCGCGATTTCCGAAGACCACAAGTGGACGTCTTTTTTAGGTATTCTCGGGGTAGTCGGAGGAGGTGGATTCGCAAACTCAGCGGCATTGTGCATCTCTTAGGTTAGTTTTTCTATGGCCGCATCTATGTTGCTTGGTGTGGAAAGAGGGGGATCTGACAATCTGGGATGCAAAAGATGAACTATCAGAATACAGTTTAGGGAGCTTACTCCGAAGCCCCCTAGTATTTTGATAGGCAAGAGTGATAAATGTTGTTAGTTTTTTGAGGATGAAGGTTTTGGTACGGAAGACGATACAGGGTTTTTAGGCTTTGGGAGTTTAACTCCCACAGTCTTATTAACTTTTTTATTAACTTTGTACTCGGCTAATGTTCTTGTACGAATATGTTCTCCGGCCAAAAGCTGGGCGAACAAATCGTGTCGAGCATCAGCAAAGGTATACGTATCTTCCTAATGACTTCCTAAACCCTTATGTCGAGTTATGTATTTTATTGTTTTTGATTAAGTGCATACTAAAGCATGCTAACAGTAACAATATCTTAACTAGGTTAACGACGCAAAATATCAAGGAGCCATGAGAAATATCTACAACATTCAAAGTGGTGGCGATAAAAACCAGAGCAATGATCACCTTAACTTCGTTCATAGTTCTTCCCTGTATCCTCTCTATGTATTGACACCAGCGCAACCGGCCCCTGTTCCTTTTCTGGCCGATTAAACCAGTGGTGTGCCTGCTGTGCCGCTATCTTCTTTGTCCAGCTTGTCCTTGTCTTTCTGCATTCATTAATCTAATTTATTTTTTTTTGTACCAACTTTTTTCTTGTCAAAAGTATGTTGTTATTTTACTTTATTACATTACTTTGCCTAGCTTTATTTTGGTAGCTTTATTTTGGTTTGGTAGTCGTGTCATCGAGTTCTACTATTCTGGTCATTGCCCGACCGATTTCGTCAGAGACCGATTTGGAAATTGACCGATTCGGAAATCGTATCCTACGTTTCGATGGATTCGCCCTCCGATACCACTAAGACTAACTCGAAAATCACATCTCGCATCTGACGAGTTCTGCGTGTTGCTTGGTGTTGGTGCTTGGTACCTTAGTTAGACCGAACTACTATGTAGGACTTATCCAAAAATCGCTCTTTCTCTGCCAGTTGAGAAGTGATCTGGCCTTAGTTCCTAATCGTCGTTTTTAGCCGTCGACTCAGCTGCAAGTCAGGTATGAGTGGTAATCTTTTTTGCTTTGGCCGTTCCGTCTTCGTTTAAACTAAGCGAGTAAAACGCATAGAATAAGACAGACACACAGACATATTACGTTTTCAATTATCATAAATTATCACACCATTGAAAAACTAATAGATTAATAGATTTTTATAATATTTTTCTGGTAGTGCAAGACCCAACATTGATTAAAGCTCATAGGTTATTTGTTATAAAGTCCTGTGTGTACAGATGACTTCCGATGCATGTTATTTTGCACCTGTTCACCCGATTTGGCACCATTTTCTTGTTTTTTGTTTCCAAAAATAAAGAGACCCAAGAAAGGACGAAGATTTGCAACGATAAAAGGATGCATGGCTGGAAGGGCTTAAGGCTATACCGAAAAACCGTTGGCACAAGTGTGTTGCATCTGAGGGGGGTTAGTTTGAAGGGGACAACATAAGTATTGATAAATAAATAAATATTTTTTCTTAAAATTACAAGGTCACCTTACTTTTTGAAAACCCCTCGTATATTGTAGTATACCAATAGTGATAAGTTAAGATATATTAAGTGATACATTTTTCGTCGTATCAATAATTTTCGTGTATAATATGTAATATTAGTATTATAATATGTCGTGTAGCGTCAACCGATTTGTAAGCATATGAATTATGTGGGAACAGTTTCTATATTTCTGAATGCTGGCCCGAAAACTAAAACTAAAGGAGATTTAGTTGCGTTGTCAGGGCCGGCGGAAGGTGTATGTCGGGTGAGGAACACTCCTCATGCGAAATCTGAGCGGGTGAGGAATTCATCACCCGAAAACCTTTGCAAAATCCGTGAATTATGTTGAATGATGTTGTAAAAGGGGGGAGGGGGCATAAAAAATTTCAGAGCTCCTCACCCCACTCAGAAGTGTTTCTCCGGCCCTGGTTGCGGTTCAAATTACCACCATTTAATATTAATGCTCCAGAGGCATTGTGTATGTTGAATCGCTAAACTTGAATTATTTTGTTTCATACTAAGCCTATCTTTTTAATTGTTGCAAAAATTTAAAAAAAAAACCTTTTTTAAGGTGCAATAAGTTTACATCCATAAATTTTTTATTACTTTGAAGTTTGTATGTCCATTTAAAGGAAATTATATTACTGTCAGATGTTATCGCGATATAATCCTGAACTTTCTTGTGGGTTTATACTTTTATATAGAAAAAGCACTCGAATTATATTAACCTGATTTAAAATATATGATTGTGCATATTTTTTAATATTGCAGCAAAGTTTCACTTCGAACTGGCCTCGAATGCTATGGTTAGCTATCGACCAAAAGGGAATTCATTTGCTGGAACATCGATCAAGGAACATTTTATGCACTCACGACTTTGAATCTATAATATCATTTTCGCCAAATTTAAATTCATTAATGATATTCACTGGAACTGAAAAAAAACAATCAAAAGTTATTTTAAGTACGTCACAGGTAAGAATATATTATTGTGCTTTTGAACTTACTTTTACAACTTATACTTATACTTATTACAATTATACCATTTGTAAAGTTTTGTATACCGTTACAGATGGTATTATAATTTTAAGACCATATAAAGTATATAGAGTGTTAAGGTATTAAATATTAAGAGGTCACCTTCCCAGTCTATAATCTAGTCTATAAACTAGTGTCTACTCCGAAATTTTTACGGACCCTAATTTTCTTTATTATGTTTTATTTATTAATTTAACAATTTAACAGTGATCTGGTAAATCTATATAAAATATAAATATTCTAAGAGGAATTCCAAAATTTTTGAATTTTTAACATTAGGTGAAAGTTCAGGGGATATAATATGGGATGAGAGGCTATAATTTTTACATATAGTGAGATCGTGTTTAGCGTGATTGGATCTTCGAATAGGTAACGAATAGGGGTTGCAAGGTGTTTGGAGTCAACCATACCATGGATAAGCTTATGTAGAAATATGACCCCAGCACAGGTTCGCTGCTCCTTTAGGGGAGTTTAGATTTAACAATTTAAGCCTGCAACGGTACGGTGGAAGACGATTGTCATGATCACAGTAAATTGTTCAGTGCAAATAACAGGAACTGCTTTTGCTCAAATTTAATGCTATTTTGGTAAGAAGAGTATTGTGGACTCCAAGCGCACGAGCAGTATACAAGGATAGCACGGCCTAGGGTGATATATAATGATCTGGTGGTGAAAGGATCGTTAAATTCTCTTGACAAACGCTTAATAAAGGCTTATATTCCTCTGGCTTTATTCACTGTCACAGAAATATGATCATTAAACTTAAGCTTATGATCAAAAAGAACTCCAAAATCATTGATTGTAGACACACCATTGAGGACGTGATTTCCGAAAGAGTAAGAAGCAACAAGCGGTACACTGCGATGAAACGTCATAAATTTGCATTTTGAGCAGGTTTGGAAGATAAGATTGCTTGAGCACCACGAATAGAGCTTACTAGGTTTGTGCAAAAAATGTTCCGAGAATGAATAGCATAAACAATAGTGGTCCTAGATGACTACACTGTGGGACACCCGATGAGACATGGATGACCTACGACTTGGTAGTTTTAAATAAAATACTTTGAGTTCAATTTGAAGGTAGGAAGTAATCCACACAAAATATTCGGAGCTGATGATTAACTGAATCAAATTCTTTGCTAAAGTCAGTATTAATTAGGTCTTTTTGCAAGCGATACTGAAACCCTCGGTTGATGATCTAAGAATATTCTAGTAAATTAGTAAACCATGTTGTAATGGGGAGATTAAATGAATTTAACAAGAAGCTTGACAATACCGCGGTAGTTCTCAATGAAAGCCTTAGA
This sequence comes from Drosophila ercepeae, assembly GCA_018150545.1. NCBI lineage: Eukaryota > Metazoa > Arthropoda > Insecta > Diptera > Drosophilidae > Drosophila > Drosophila ercepeae. The sequence goes on along the minus strand of JAECWL010000182.1, from coordinate 59,312 downwards.
ACCTTTTTTATGAACAGGTATAACGTATGATTCATTCCATAACTTAGGTAGGGATGCTAGCTCCAAGGATAGGTTTAATAGTTTAATAGTAGTGAGAGGTAAGTTTAAAAGATCGGAGCCTGGTGAAAATGAGGATTTGATTGATGAAAGAATTGTTAGAATATGTTATTTATGTAAGGTAAGCGATAGGGATAATTAGAGGATTAGATTGAAAAATGACGCAAAAAGATTAGCAATACTGAGATGGAAGAGTCAGAATAATTATTGTATGAGATGGAAGTGGGGAAAAGATTGGATTTGCGTTTAGAGTTTACAAAAGAGTAAAAAGGGCTTGGATCGTTGCGAAAATTGAGTTTGCATTTAGAAATATAATTTTTATATAGTTGATGGTTAAGATCAACAAACTGGTGGCGGATTAGAAGGTAATTAGAAAGATGTAACAAGGTTGGAGACTTTAATGACTTTTTTAAGCTCTAAATTTCTTATTTTTAAGGAGAGAAAGTTGCTTATTAAACCATGGCGGTTTTGACGTTGATGGAGTCAATATTTCAGGGACAGATTTTTTATGCGTTATTGTTTGCGTTATGAATAACTTAATAAAAAGAGTCCGAAGCAGCATGGATATTGCTGAAATTAGAAACATAACTCCAGTCAATATTAGCCAACTAATTTCTAAGGTCACAATAGTTGCTTTTTTTAAAACACTTTTGACGAGATTGCGCGGTGGGGACTTCAGGAGAGTCGATAATCAGCAAAACCAAGAGTGTTGGATGGTGTGAGTCCTCAGGAGTAGATAAGGGAGGAGACCTGATTATTGTGACAGAGGAGGTTGTATTTGAGAAAATGAGGTCAGGCGATCTTCCACGGGAGTTCCATATAGGGTTAAGCTGGAAACAGCAGAGTCGGCTAAACAATCAAGGATGTCATTTTGGCAAGTGAGTAACAGCGAGTTATCATCGTCAGTTTGGATCCATGAAATGAAGAGCAAAGTGAAATCACACAAAACTAGGATAAGATCAGAATCATTCAGCAGAGACAAAACTGATATAATAGAAATGGCAAGAAAGTTTACTCAACAGGAGTAAGTGGTTAAAAGAGTCAAATGCTTTACTAAAGTCTGTTTTAGATTTATTTATTTTTTTTGTTTTGTTTTTGTTGTAACGTTCTTACTTTTAATTTAAAATCTGTCCGAGTGGACAATCATTAAATGGTTTCGGGGTGACATTGACATAATGGAGGTACATGGAATGTATTTATAAGGAGGTTGACTTAGGTGTCTATTGATGAGGGAGGTCAAGCGGGTGTTTCCTCTTTAGTCGTCTTTGGGATTGGTAGTCTATAGAAGATGACATCGGTTTAAAGGCCATTACGAAAGCCATCTGTAATAAAGGGCGTCAGGTCCAAGAGGTTTGTGGTGGTGTAGCGACGCTTTTAAAAACCATCTTGGCATGGAGAAATAATTGAACTGTAGATGTGTTGCGGATATGGTGTGACCAATTTTTCAAAAAGCTTTGGAATTGCTTACAATGTAAAGATGCTTCTATTATTGGTACCATCGAAGCTTTTTCCTTTTTTTAAGTAGCGGAATTATTCAAGATGGATACTCGAAAATGAGCCCCAAACCGACACATGAACTTATGACAACGACGAACGAGAGGGCGTTCTTGCTCACCGGCAACATCCACGATGAGCCAAATAGAACTGGGCTTACCCACATGGTTATTCATGGTATTCATGTCAACTTCATTAACCACTGCACTCGCAATAGCAAAAAATACTGAATCGGTATCGACCGTACGTTCGCTGTCGACTACAACGATCGTTTCTGCTGAATTAGCAATAAAGCTAAAATCACTGCAAACTGGATTGGATCACGTAAACTCTCCAATGCGCTGAAGCGAAAAGAAAAAAAACCTAACGTTGCTATATAGACAAACTTTCAATTTCAAGCAGTAAAAACTCACTATGGAAAGCTCATCCTAGTTTACCCACACCGGCAGAAACTATCTCTCCTTTTGGAAATATCACAGATGAATGGGCCCGCAGCGGTAAAGACGCTCTACCACATGTGCAACGCATCTTCAACGTATGTACCAGCCGAGCCTTGCTACAAGTTTGTTTGTATAACCGACGGTAATAGACGACGACCAAGCACCACATGAATCAATCGAATTTCAAGCGAATGCAATACCAAAAATCATAAAGATTTAATTAGGTCCGAAAAAGTCCCCAGCTCTTACCGAGCTTCCATACTGTCCTGTATGCAGTTTTTCCATGCTTTTTAACGCTATTAAAAAACTCGTGTACTATTCAGAGAGATGGAAAAAATCGGTCATAGTAATGATACCAAAGGAAGGCAAGGACCATTCAGTTTGCTCATCGAACAGGCCTATAAGCATATTGCCTTGTCTCTCGAAACTATTTGAAAAATGTTTGATGACCCGAATAACCCCCTACTTAGAGATTAACATGAAACTTTTAAACAAATCAATTAAAAAAACATTAGAAATACGAACTGCTTTTAAAAAACGAGAATATTGCGGTGAAATATTTTTGGATGTCTTTTAGGCTTCAGACAAGGTCTAAATGGTTTAATGTTCAAAATTAAAACAATGCCTCCCAAAAACATCCACAATCTCCAGAAGTCATATCTCTACAATAGAGCCTTTACTGTGAGCTGCAACTCTGATCCAACGAGCACGCTTTAAACGCTGGAGTTCCCCAAGGTAGCGTACTTGGACCAACGCTGTACGTCTTTTATACAGCAGACATACCCACAAGCTAACTAACGACTTCTACATTTGCTGACGACACAGCCATTTTAAATCAATCCAAATTCCCTGTACAAGCAACAACTTAACTCTCCTGTCACCTAGTGGCCGTGGAGAAGTGGCTGTCTGACTGGCGAATCAAAATAATCGATAAAAAATGTGTGCTAGCCTGGCACATCGGGGGCTAAAGAACACATCTGAAGCTTAAGTCTGGTAGTGTCTCGGTCATCCCTCTATCTGGACTACTAAACCCAATTTGAACGTACGACTCCCAACTATGGGAAAGTGCCAGCAGTAATAGCATTGGTATCATGCAAAGGGCTCAATCAAAGATACTGAGAACAATCACTGAAGCACCCTGGTATATCCGAAACGAAAATTAATTAATTAGAAATTAACGTCAGATCTGTCAGAGAAGAAATAACTCAACAAAAACAAAAGTACTTGAGTAAATTAACTTCACATCCTAACCACCTTGCATCATGTTTAACGTGGGTTTCCGACCGATCCTGAAATTAATATCCAATATATGTGTCCAATAGATGTGTTATGACAGATGTGTTCAAAGGAAAATGTGAAAATTTAGCTTACTGTGTTCTTTGATTGTAATTCAACACCACAAGTAAGTTTTGTAACACTTGCGTGAAGCAATATCGATCTAACCATCGGAGTTTTATAAAAAAGAAATTGCTCGTGCACGTACCTTTAAGTTCTTTATGATTGTGACCCAGATATATTCACCTGGGATTAAGTTTCACACAATTTCTTTTAAGACTCTTCTCATTTTATTTCAGACTGGATATGAAAAAGGAAACTCGTATAACTTCCACAGTTTTATCATAATTGCTCATTCATTTTCAATTGGCAATGCAGGTTGTCCTTTTCCGCGAGATTCCATCTTTGTAGTGAAGCGTTAACTTCGTATATTATAACAAGCTGACCAACCATTAAACTTGGTTTACTTCCATTGAATCTAAAGTGTGTAAATATTGTCGTAGTACCAAATTCTTCAGAACCGGTGTTTGATAAAGGCAAAAAGCTGCCATCGGAAGAGCAATGCTTAACTTCATCCTTGTTGGCTAGGCCGGCATCAAATTTTTCAAAAGGTGCGGATAGTCACGGATCTTCAAATACTGAGAGTAGTATCAGTGTTCTCGAACTCAAAATCGCCTCGATTTTTACCAACACAGTGAGCTGTTTTTCATATGTAAGATGGGTTTCTGCGACATTTTTGACTAAACGTGTCTTGGCGGATTTCACAGCGTCTGTCCAAAGGCTGCCGCAGTGAGGTGCCCTTGGCAGCATGAAACTGAATGAAAAGGTTTTGCATACACCGTACAACTGCCGGAGATCGATACTACCTTTTCTGAAGAATAGCTTCTGGTGATTCCCTCTTTTTGGGCTAAAGAACCACTTGTTGTTGGGGCGTTCTTGGTGTAAATCAGCAACTTATACTAGTCTTCCGGATCCGGGGTGTAATCCTAATACATCATATTATGATATTTTCTTTTGCTTCATTCCCTGATTATATATGTACATAGACTAGTAGTTTACTAGCTATATGATTATGGGTGCTGCTCTGTTGACTATTATGAGTGCGAAAAGTCCTATAGAGCAGTTCATAAAATTGCAAATTATAAGACCTTATTGGCCTATTTAGTCCTTGAAAATGTTCTTTTGCATGAAAATTACTTTTTATCGAAAAATAAGCCGGTATACTAATTAAGTATAGGCAGTATTATTGTACTATACTATAACATAAGCATACTATACTAGAAAAAATGCATTATTTATTATTCAGAGTAATAATTCGATCCTAGATCATGATTCATACAAACTTATGATTTTTTAGATTGTGAACAATTTATTTATAATATATTAATAAATTTTTTTCATTTTTACAGGCTTTTCAAATCGCTACGCTAATAAGGGAATATTCCGAAATCGCAAAAAGTACATATTAAAAAACTGTCAAACTACTTAAATTAAAACTGTAAAAAATTAATGCTGTTTAACAATAAACTATAGCCACAAGTTTTAGATGATCTGGTTTTGTATTTAAGTATCGTAACCTAAGCTAGCAAAATTTTTAAAAACAATGTTTTTCGCGTATCTCCTGCTGTATAAGGTGCAGCCCGGCTCCCACTAAACTCAGTGAAAGGCTGAAGTCCGAGAGATCCGAGAAAGTTAAGTATAGAAAGGATTATGAGGAAGAAGAAGAGTAAGTATGTCGCTCTGATAGGTAGATGAGAACGCTTTGGTAAAAGAACTGCTAAGCGAAATAATACATGTTAAGAGGAGCCCCAAAATAATAGGTCTAACTTCAATGAGTTCGGTTTAAAAACTCTTTTATGCTTCAACATCCGAAGAAATACAAAAAACACACAATTGGGTTCTTATGTACTAGAATGTACAAGAATGTGTCTACAAGAATGGTTATCTACTATTTATGTATATGTATATAGAGCTACCTCCATGTGTAGGTATGTGCGCTGGTGGCCTAAGTATTTTATCACCTTTACCGTAGCAGCGTAGTGTTATCTTACGCATGCGAGTATAGTACATGTTCCTTTAAAGGATCAGTCATAAAAATTATTATTATCTAGTTGTGTCCTTATCAAGTGCATTTATTTTTGAAGGGGTCGTTCCTAACACGCATTGTTTATTATTGGTGGTTGTTCCGACCCCTTTTACAATATTTTTATCTTTTTATATGTGCACATGTTCAATGCCTGAACAATACATAAGGGGCCATTATAGATCGAACATAATACCCCAAAAGGTTCATGCTGGGTATTGGAATTGTGGAGTAAAACGCGATTTAGTTAATATTTAATAATTTTATTTAACGTGAGCGTGACTTCGTTGTGAGTCGTACGAAGGTTAACTACAGAAGAAAAGAAGATTCCAGAAAAAAGAAAAAGTACTGATTCAGATCAGTGTGACCAAATGTTCAGAATATGGTTGTTACCAAATTAATATACATAAAATATTTCAATACTCCTTCTCAACAACATATTCAGAAACAATTCATTTCAGTTATACATTTTAAATGCTTGTTTTTCTGTAGGTTTTTTGTTAATATATCTGATAACATATCATTTGTACATATATATTTTACATCAATTTCCTTTTTGGAATAAAGTTCTCTAACATAGTGGTACTTTATGTCGATATGCTTACTTCTATTATGTAATACTGGATTCTTAGCTAAACATAAAGCACTCTGATTATCGCAAAAATTAAAATTGAGTGATCTATCAAAAAACCCATTTCCTTCAGGAACTTTTTTAAAAATACTGCTTCTCTTGCTGCAATGGACAATGCAACATATTCGGCCTCCGTGCTGGATAATGCCACCAGACTTTGCTTCTTGGACTCCCAGGATATTGGACCAGCTGCGTTTATGAAGGCATATCCACTGTAGGATTTACGATCCGAAGTGTCATTTGCCCAATCTGCGTCGACGTAGCCATGAATCGGTTTACCTGTTGCGTGATAATGAAGCTTTAAGTGTGAGGTGCCCTTCAAATACCTTAGTATACGCTTGGCAGCGACTTCATGCTCCTTATGTGGGTTCACATTTCTTTGAGCCAGTTTTGCAACTGAATGCATTATATCTGGCCTGGTTGTAATTGCCAAATACATTAGTGATCCTATAAGTGATTGGTAGTCCTTTTCGTTAACAGGCTTGCAGTTAGGATCAGTACATTTAACTTGGAAATTTGCCTCCAAAGGCGTTGCTACCGATTTGCAATCTAACATGCCCCAGGTGTGTAGCATACTCTCGATATATGTCTTGTGACCTATGGATATGGCTCCAGTTTCACCTTCTCGCTCAACTTCGATGCCCAAGAAATGATTAAGCTGTCCGCTATCTACTACTTTAAACTCTTTGGCAATTGACTCTTTTATACCAATCAAATTATTTTTACATGAGCTTGCAATAAGAAGATCGTCGACATATACTGCAATTATATTAATATTGCCCTTCTCATTGCGTGTGTACACACACGGCTCGCTGGCACAGGGAACAAAATGCATTTTTTGCAAGACTTCATTGAGCTTGGCGTTCCACTCCCTACCGCTCTGTTTTAGTCCGTAAAGTGACTTCTTTAGTCTCAAAACTTTTCCATGATGTTTATTTTCAAATCCATCGGGTTGCTTCATATAGACTTCTTCGCTCAATTCGCTATTTAAGTAAGCTGTCGATACATCCATCTGATGTAGAAATAAGTTATGCTCAACAGCCAGAGATATAATAAGTCTCACCGACGAATATCTGACAACTGGTGAAAACGTTTCAAAAAAGTCGATACCATATTGTTGTGCACATCCTTTAGCCACCAACCTCGATTTAAATCGCATCACATTGCCATCCTTATCTCCTTTGATGCCAAAAATCCACTTACTACCGATGGCTTTCTTACCTTCTGGTAAGTTCTGTAACTCCCATGTCTGATTAGCTTCGAGGGCGTCAATCTCCTTCTGAATTGATGCTACCCACTCTTGACTCATTTCAGACTGTGTCGCTTCAGTAAACGTAACAGGTACCTTGACATCTTGAACCTCCATCATATTCAACAAGTTGTATTGTTTGTCGTGGACGCCCGGGCTTTCCAGTTTTTATCTTCTTAGGACGACCAGGACCACGAATTTTCCCGTTCTTCGGAATCATCGCTCTTCGCACTCTCGTAAACATCAGAACTATCAGCTTCATTAATCTCGCTGTCAATTTGCTCTTCCTCGAGCACCTCAGCATCTTCTTTGTTGTTGTCCACTGCCAAAATCTGCGAACAATCAACTCCAATTTCGTCAATAAGTGCCGTCTTGTTCTCGCTGTTTCCATTCTTCGGATACCCTATAGTTTCCTCTAGAAAAACGACGTCTCTACTTTCGATTACCTGGTTCGATCCAATGCGCATTAATCTGTAGGCCTTCGCTGTTGTTGAATACCCTATCATCATGCATTCAATGCCTTTTGGCTTGAACTTTCCTGCATGTTTCTTATTTAATGCAATCGCTTTGCATCCAAAGATTTTTAAATGCGATATCGAAGGCTTTTTACCTGTCCATAGTTCAAATGGTGTTTGACTCTTCAACGACCTTGTCTCCGATCTGTTGCGTAGATATGCTGCAGTCCTAACTGCCTCTCCCCACAGGAACTCATTCACTCCTGAATGTATTAGCATGCTCCTTGCCATTTCCACAAGTGTCCGGTTAGCGCGCTCAGCCACCCCGTTTTGCTGCGGAGTGTACGGTACTGTCAATTGCCGCTTAATACCGTTTTCAGATAGGAACTTCTGAAACTCGTGGCTTATATATTCGCGACCGTTATCGCTGCGAATTGCTTTAAGTTTTTCACCGGTCTGTTTTTCTGCGAACGCGACAAAGTCTTTAAACGCGGGAAGCAATTCATCACGGGTCTTTAAAAAATATACGAACATATAACGCGAATAGTCATCAATAAATGTTGCGAAATATCTTGCTCCACCGGCAGATACTTTGTTCATTGGGCCGCAAATGTCCGAATGCACTAGCCCTAGCACTTTGTCCTCACGATTTTCTGCCATTTTTGAGAATGGTTTCACACAGATTTTACCTTTAGCACAGGTTTCACATGTAATTCGGTCTATGTCCACAACATTTTTGATTGAATTTAAGCCATTGACCATATTGTTACTTGCCATCTTTTTTAAGCTCACCATGTTCAAATGACCATAACGATAATGCCACTTCCACAATTCATCATTTGCACACAAGTACATGCACCGATTGTTCGAAGTATCAACAACAAAAAGATTTCCAGCTTTTCTTGCCTGTAACACTTCTTCATTTTGACCGTTCTTTATATATGCACTTTGCTTGTGAAAAATTACTTTATACCCTTTTTTCAACGGCTTTCGCTACCGATATGAAATTACTTTGCAAGTTTTTTACGTAAAGCACATTTTTCAAATTAACGGGACCATTCTTTGTTTTAACGACCACCGTACCGACGCCATCCGAAAATATATAATTTTCTCCTGCAAGTAATATTTTCTCTTTATGCTCTTTAATGTCCGCGAACCACGACCTTTCACAACACATGTGAGCAGTTGCTCCACTGTCCAAGCACCACATTGATTTCGTTAAAACGTCATTTTTATTTACACTTGCAAGCATAGTAAACGAATTCTCTTTTTCAAATGTTTCTATTTCATCATTTTTGTCTTTCACTTTGCACTGCGCAATAAAATGACCCTCGCCACCACATCGAAAGCATTTTTTATTCTTCTTTGCATAACTGTTCATTTGCGCCGATCTATTTTTCTTGTCTCCCTTTCCACTGGAGCGCGACACAAATGCTTGCTGCACACAAAATTCCGTTTCGTCCGAACTCACTCTTTGTCTCTCTCCCTCTTCTATAATTTTCACTTTTAAATCAGAGAGAGTCGGTAACTGTTCGCGCGTTTCGATCGCTACCACGAAATTTTCGAATTTCTTACCGAGTCCCGACAGCATCAAAATAGTAAGAATATCTTCAGAAATGTCCATATCAATTTCTTTCAGTTTTTCGACGATATCCACAAAATCATTTATGTAATTTTGTACGCACGCACTTTCCGACAAACTCAACCGGAGTAATTTCCTGAACAAGGTAATTTTCCTGGCGGGTCCACGAGGCTTGTACACAGTTGCAAGCTTGTCCCAAGCTTCTTTAGAACTAGCGCAGTTTTTAATCAAATTAATTTCTGAAGCCTTCACGCACAGCAATATTGTTGCTAGTGCTTTTTCGTCTAGTTCGTCGAATTGGGCTCCTTGTTCAACTGTGTCACTTTCTTGCTTCACGCGTCTTCCGCACACTAACGACCACGTACCTGAGTGCACCAACACACTCTTCATTTGCACCGACCATACAGCGTAATTTTCGCCGTCCAATTTGTCGATCGCACACAACCCTTGTCCGCTCATGTTTATAAAAAATGTACAAGCTAATTACAAAAAGTAATTATTTTCCACTTGATCACACACAATTATTAAAGTCTTAACTACTCCTGGGCCCATAACCTATTGGAATTGTGGAGTAAAACGCGATTTAGTTAATATTTAATAATTTTATTTAACGTGAGCGTGACTTCGTTGTGAGTCGTACGAAGGTTAACTACAGAAGAAAAGAAGATTCCAGAAAAAAGAAAAAGTACTGATTCAGATCAGTGTGACCAAATGTTCAGAATATGGTTGTTAACAAATTAATATACATAAAATATTTCAATACTGGGTAAATGTTGAACTGAAAAGGCTTAGGAATAGACATTACATTCCCTATGTTAATAGATACTTGATGTCACCATCATCATTGATGAGGTTATGTAGAGACACGGTTTAACAGTTCGGTAGTGAAGATAAATTATTATCTAAGATTTTCCCACTATATATATCATAATATATATATGTATATCATAATATACCTGTCGGAGAATTATTCTGAATTACTAGATTTAATTATTAATTGTAAGTTTCTCAGTGTAATCGATCATGATAATAAAGGAAGAGCAAAGGAAATGAAAGAGAGCTTTCCATGAGATTTTTTTTTTTTTTGTTTTAAATTGTATTTATTTACATTGCAGTCCACTGTTACTTTTTGAAGTAACTTATACTGCAGAGTATCATAATTTCTATTGAGTATTTACATATTTACATACTTAAACATAATTAATTAGGGAGTCTAGAGGCATGAATTAATTTTATAAATTAACTTATATATCTTCTCCGCAGATCTGTTGGGTGAATGCGCCGGAGCCTCCTTCTCGCTCTCAGTCCCAATACACGTCTCCTCATCAAGAGTTTTCGAGCCAACTGGTTTGGGTGGATTCCAAAGATAACTTCTTAATTACAGCATGGTGGGGAAGGATAGCGCAATCTATGCTGAGCGTGGCGCAACGTTAGATAGAGGAGAAGAAGTAACTTAGAGCAAGTCAGTTCGAGTTTGCAATATTGCGACCCGCTGCGCTGTGAAGGCCGATCCACATTTCCCATCATCTGCAAGACAATTCGAAAAATATCTGGTTCCCTGGAATAAGCTAGGTGCAGTTCAAGGAATAATTCAGCGCTATAAAGGCAACGAGACAGCGGCAGCAGAGTTGCTCAACATGCCTTTCGGTGTACTCCAGCCGTAACATCTTTACTGACCAAGTGGGAGGTAATGACACATGAAGAGATTACGATATCATTGGTCCTGGCACATACAGGGTGCGTTATGAAAGTAATGCGCATGGTTTCATTGTCACGTAACTACCTGTCGTAGCACGCTCGGACCTGTCTGAAAATTTGGGGCGGAGTCTCTCCTTTCCAACGCGCTCGGTCTCAGTTCGCTCTGAGCAATAGAAGTGGTAGGACGGGTCGTAGAGGGAAGTCATTTTTTCTGTTGCGTCACGGTGCGATGGAGCGTTCGCTGGAACAGCGGTACGCCATAAAGTTTTGTGTGCGACTTGGCAAAAATGCATCGGAAACTTATCAAATGCTTCGAGAGGCCTTTAAGGAGGAGTGCATTTCGAGATCTCAGTGTGGAAGGTGGCACAAGGCCTTCAAGGAGGGTCGAGAGGAGGTCACCGACGATCGACGTTCCGGACGTCCAACAACAGCACGAATTGATGAAAACGTTCGCCGTGTGCGAGAAACTTTGAGTTCAGACCGTCGGTTAAGCATCCGGGCAATCGCTGACATCCTAAACTTGTCAACATTTGCGGTACATGGAATAGTGACGGAGGATTTGCAAATGCGAAAGGTCTGTGCGAAGCTTGTGCCGAAGGTGTTGACGGAGGAGCAGAAAAACGTTCGAGTTTTGCGCTGCGAAGAATTGTTGGAATCGATTAGAAATGATCCAGGTTTTTTAAATTTTACTGTAACTGGGGATGAATCTTGGATGTTCGAGTACGATCCAGAATCCAAACGACAGAGCTCCGAGTGGCACACACAATTTTCTCCCAGACCCAAGAAGGCGCGCATGAGCAAATCTCGTATCAAAACAATGCTGATTGTCTTCTTTGACGTCCGAGGAATCGTCCATTTTGAGTTTGTACCGCAAGGACAAACTGTCAACGGAGCCTTTTACCAAGAGGTACTCAAGAGACTGAAACGCCGAGTCGTACGCGTCAGGCCAGACATCAAAGACGTTTAATGCTCCACCACGATAACGCCCCCAGCCACACGGCCTTCGTCGTCACCAACTTCTTGACCCAGAAGAAGATCTCAGTTGTGCCCCAGCCTCCTTACAGCCCTGACTTAGCTCCGTGCGACTTTTTTTTGTTCCCCCTACTGAAGAGAGAGCTAAAGGGAAAACACTGGGAGTCGGTGGAGAACATCCAAGCTCGCGTAACAAGGTTCCTGAAAGGCATTTCTGTCGAGGAGTTTCAGGGTGCTTTCCAGGCGTGGCATACACGTCTCCGCAAGTGTATTGACGCAGGAGGGGACTATTTTAAAGAATTTTAATAATTTGTACTGATTGGATCAACAAATATATTTTTCTTAGAAAATGCGCATTACTTTCATAACGCACCCTGTACATCGCAAATTGATTCCAGACTCCAGCGGTTACTATTTACAACAGACGTAAAGACGCGAGCGGAACTACAACAATAACTCAAGGCTCACACGTTCGTCAGAAATGCAGAATTCTCTGGAATTGAGCAAGGCCCCGAAAAGAAGAGACAAAAAATGCAAACACCGATTGGATGCCATAGGTGCGGAGAAGAGCAGAAAAGAGAAACGAAACGGGACAAATCGAAACTAAATGACATAATATAACTCCATGTTCTTCATTGATGGTATCCATAGTAGACGTGTGACTACGGGTACGTTAGAAATCCGTTTGCCAGATAATAATAAAACCTTTCAAACCGCGACTGTAGCAAAAATGAAAGGCAGATAATAAGGGATAATATTCATCAAATATTAGAAGCAAAGGTAATAAGACCTAGTAGCTCTCCCTTCGCTAGCCCTATGCTACTAATCAAAAAGGAAGACGGCAGTAACGGGCTTTGTGTTGACTATCGTAAAATAATCGTAAATACAGTGTCAGACACATATCCCTTGCCGTTAATATCAGACCAGATTGATCGACTATGAGGCGGAAAATATTTTTTCAGCTTAGACAGTGGTTTTTATCAGGTTCCAATTCACCCCGATTCCATTGGAAGAACAGCATTTGTGAACCCCGATGGATGTTTGGATTAAAGAACGCGTCATCTGTTTTTCAGCGTGCCATAGTCCAATCCTTGAGAAATTTAGTTAATACCTATGCAGTGGTCTACATAGATGATGTTTTTATTGTCTTAAATTCTGAAGAGGAAGCGTACGCAAGATTAGACAAGTTGCTGAGGGCGTTATCGATGTCTGGGCTCTCTTTCAATGTACAAAAATATCGGTTTCTGCGGACAGAGATAGAATACTTGGGTTTTGTCATAAAGGAGGGTGAACGAAGCCCAAGCCACGGAGAATCCAAGCTTTATCTCAACTTTTGAAACTATCTTCAATCACACAGATCAGAAAGTTTATAGGACTAGCATCCTACTTCAGGCAGTCCGTCCCTCTATTTTCGAAAGTAATGAAACCGCTTTACCAATTAATTTTGAAATCAAATGAATTCAAATGGGAAGAAGAACATGAAGAAATTCATCAAAAAATCATCAATCAAGTCCTAACTAGTGCCCCGTATTAATTATTTTCAACCCCGAATTTTTAATTTAGTTACATACGGATGCAAGCGCAAATGGGCGCTATTTTATTGCATAAGGTAAAAGGAAAAAGCATGGTAGGGGAGTATTACAACAAATGCACCACGTTAGCGGAACCTAAATATCACCCATATGAGCCCGAAAAATTGCCGGTTTTTAATGCCATCAATCATTTCCGCCAGTATTTAATTGGTAGAAAGTTTACCGTGTATACAGACTTCAATTTCCCCAGAGAGAGTCGGGACATGGCGCGGGGTCAACGAGTGCATCGATGGCGGTCGTTCATGCAATCCTTTGAGTTTCAGGTAGAATATCGGAAAGGGAGCCAAATGGCTCATGTTGATTGCTTATCGAGGAATCCTGTCGCTGTAGTAGCGCAGACATATGCAAAAAAAGTTGTGGAAGTTTTGTTGACTTGGTAACTAACTATCCGAAATAAAGCGCAACGAAAATATATGGAAAATCATGAGTGAATTTTATAGTGACGAAATGCAGAAAGAATTACCGAACACGTATGAGATTAAAAAAATTAAGTTGCCCCGAAACATTTTAAGAAATGGCAGGACACAATATTTGCCTGTTGTTCCGAGTGCGTTAAGAAGATCTGTTGTTAACTACATTTGCATAATGCATTTAGTGTTCGAGAAGACACTAGATAAGGTCTACGATCAGGTACGGACAATAGCTGTTGAGGTAGACGCAGAACAATGCGGGAGAGGCACTCGTAGATACGATAGACTATGGACAAATTATTCGCAAGGATACAGCTACACCATATAGTTATCTGCGCAGTGGCGGGGGCTATGTGGTTGCAGAGGGACCATGGTGATGCGTGAGAGCGTTGCAAGGAGTGCAGCAAGACCCTGAGGATGGTGGTACAGTAATAAAAGATAAAGAGAAAAAAATATGTGAGCTAATAGAGGATGTTGACGACGGCAAGAGAGGTAAAAAAAAATAGAAAAAGGATCCGATACTTTGGTACGAAGAGATTGGTATCCAAATGGTCGAGTTTATGCAAAAGGGAGCATTGTACTCCAATTTGTGGGTGGAGAGCCTGCTAAACTGACATTTGATGACTTGTGAATTGGTAGCCAGACTTGTAGATTGAGGTTGAGTGGAAGAAATACAATGAATGTAAGATATTTGGCAGTAAGTGGGCATCTCTGGAGTCAGCCGTCAGTGGTGAACGGTCGCAGCAGTTCAGATGTTCCAATCCGAAGTCTTAAAATTACTTATATTTATACGCTGCCTAACCAAATTCTAAATTCAATACCTATAATTGTAACCACACTATAATTGATATAATAAAATATCACATTTGGGGCTCAACCTGTCGAATCCGAAATGCAGTTCGCGTTGTGGAAGATGAACCCCACGAATCAGTGGCCCAAAGCAGCAGACATGTCAAGACCAGCCGAAATATCGGAAAAGCATCAGGAGAAAAATCTTTCGAAGACCATAAAGCAGCCAGCAGTGCAAGTGAAAGAACCATATTACACACGTTCTGCAGCACGCGTCACAATGAACGATAAGGAAAAAGCTGAAGCCGAAAAACGCCGTATTGCGCGTTGCCAGGGATGAAAAACCGATTGATAAAAAACAGGAAAGAACAGTTTTTTGTGGCGGCAATTGGCCCACGCCGTTAAATCGGGGATGAGTTGGTAGGACCACCTCCCCCGCTGCGATGTTATCCATCTGGTCTGCCACTCTCCCATCAGTCGCCTCCAGCCGGGTAGCACCTTCTCGGACCTGACAAATAGCCTTTATCTCCAGGTCGATTGGCGGCAAGCCAGCCAGTGCTAGTGCTGCGTCTCCGGATATGGTCCTGAATCCACTAATGAGCCTAAGGGCCATAGACCGTACCACCGCGCGTGCTCCTTTCAAGTAAGAGCCTTTCTTGGTGGCGTTGCTCTATATTGGTGCAGCATAGAGCAGCGTTGCTTTGAATACCGCCACCAGTAGTTTCCTTGCCGGGTAATTGGGACCTCCTATGTTGGGCATGAGCCTGGACAAGGACGCAGTTGTTATTGCTGCTTTCCTGCTCGCGTAGCTAGCTTGATCCTTAAAAGCTAGCCTGTGGTCTATCATTACTCCCGATCACCTGTGTCCCGTTGACCGTGATCAGCATTCTTTCCACCTTCTTCCGACTGCTTAATAGGACAGCCTCGGTTTGTCGGTTCGTGCGCCGCAATTGTTAAGTCGGCTTTCTCTAGCCAGTCGGTGGCCATAGTAATTGTCGCGTTGCACTTCTCTTCGAGGACTGCTATTGTCTTGGCCACTGCAGTTATTGCCACATCGTCCGCAAAGCAATGTAGCTCAGCTCCTAAGGGCTTGTTGATGCCCAGGATTCCATCATACATAATGTTCCACAGGATCGGTCCAAGCACAGATCCTTGTGGGACTCCTGCAGAAACACAGTAGCATCTCGGGCCAGCGTCCGTGTCGAACCAGAGGACACGATCGGTGAAGTAGCTTCCAACGACGATCCTGAGGTACTCCGGGATACCCATCCTATGCATGGCGCTGAGGATTACTGGCCATCTGGCGGTGTTGAAGGCGTTCTTCACGTCCAACGTGACGATTGCGCTGTACTCCTTCCTTCCACCCAGCCATCTATCGCCATCAAGAGCGTTCTCGGCGATATTTCTCACCGCCATAAGTGCGTCCAGAGTGCTCCTGCCCTTCCGAAATACGTGCTGCTGCGTACCTAGGCCGTTGCTGCTCTCGGTGATTGCCTCTATTTGAGCATACAGGATGCGCTCTTGCCTTTCGGCAGCAGAACTAGTTGTTGGCTTTTCCACCTCGTCGGAAAGACTTGCGCTGCTCTTTTTTCCTCCTTGGCATGGTTGCATCACACGTTGCCTCAAGCATCTTCATGAGGTCGGCCGCCATTGAATCTGCGTGTCCATTTGAGATCCAAAGCGAGTCGATTTGCCAGCATATCTTCGTCGATCTTCCTCGAGTCCCAGGCTTGTCCGACTGATCTTCTCTGCCGCCTCCAAGTCGTGCCCTTCGGTAGGATGCAGAAGGAAATCAGTGCGTGGTCACTCAGCGTTACAACGTCGTGGACCGTCCAGCTCGCGTTAGCCACTAACCCTCTGCTGATGTAGGTGATGTCGATATAGGACGAACCCCTATCGTTGTTGAACGTTGGTTGGCAGCCGTCGTTCAGCAGTACCAGGTCCAACATAAGTATTGTGTTTATTACTGCTCGGCCTCTGGGATTGGATATCGTGCTGCCCCATTCTTCTGCCCATGCATTGAAGTCGCCCGCGATGATCTTCGGGCCGCGCCCTCTCGCATGGCTGCCGAGCACCTCCATCATCTCCTCGAACTGGTCTGGGGTGTCGCTAGGGGGGCGTAGCAGCTGTAAAAATGCACTCCTTTTATTTTTGCATATGCTATTCCGCGCATCGGAGAGGCCGCCAATTCCTGTATGTGCTGGTTGCTGCAACACTTGATGGCTGCTTAGGGTTCGCTCAAAAGCATGATATCTACCTTGCGCTCCGCCGCAGTTTGGGCCAGGAGGCTCTGAGCAGCTGCGCAATGGTTAACATTGAGCTGAACAATCTTAATTTGCTCCTGCATTATGCTGGGACTTTGCTTCTTTAAGGCTGGCTCTGTATGTCGGGCACGCGAAACAGCCCGTCGGGTGGTTTTTGTCCACTTCGTCGCTGCATATTAGGCACTTTGGTGGTGCAACACATCCCCTTGCCTTGTGTCCTCGTTCGCCGCATCGCAGGCAGCAGTCTGATCGGTTGATCGCCTTGCAGATCGTTGCTCGATGCCCGTAGCCCAGGCACTTGTAACATCTCCTACGGTACCCGTACGTACCGAAGCCATGTCTTTAAGAGTTGCTTCCAGCTCGGTCTTAAATTTGGGGACGCTGTCTGAGACTTTTCCCTCTACTTCCAGCAGTAGTTCCCCTTGCTGCGTTCTGCGGACTTTGCGAACATGTTTGCCCAGTTCGCTGAGGTTCGGGTCCGCTTTCAGTTTCCGGAGCATTTCCGCATACGAGGCCTCTCCCGTCTTCTTTAATATAAGTGCCTCCGGCTTCTTCCTCAGGCGATTAGGCTGAACTTTTTTCCACTCGCCTCCAGTGCTAGCCTCCTTGGCGACGGATGCATAGCTGCGCGGCTTGGACGAATTTTCTTTGGGTTTAGCTATAACCTCTGAGCTCACCGCGGGGTAGTTGCCGCGCTTGGGTGCCTGTGCTTTAGTCTCCTGGACTTTGGGCATCTGTCCCTATGGCAGTTCCCTTGCTGGTGTAGCCTTTTTTCCAGGCTTTTGGGGCTCGGTTTGGGTAGAAGCGGTAGTAGAAAGATTCTCTTTAGCGCCGCCTTCGTGAAGCTCGATGGCCCTGTTGCTGAGAGCCGAGAGTTCCAGAAGTACGCTCTTGTCCTCTATGACTACATGGCGCCGAATTTATAACGCGGATAGTATTGCGTTAATTTTATTTCCCAGCCTAGCGAGGATGCTCCGCAGGTCTTCATTTTGGAATCCCGCGGCGAAGTCCAAAGGCCTTATAGGCGATCCCGTTGGTGATTTCCTTCCTTTTTTGTTCGACGGCACGCTGATAACGTCCTTTGCCTTCGGGTTGCTCGTATTAGTATCGCTGCTGGCTACAGGGGCCGAGTTGTCTAGCTCTGCCGCACTGCGGGGGCTAGTCGGTATATCCTCCAACACAACCGCCGGGGTTCCCGCGGCTATGTCTAAAGGTGATCCGATTGGTGATTTCCTTCCTTTCCTGAGCGACGGCACGCTGATAACGTCCTTTGCCTTCTGGTTACTCGTATTGATAGCGCTGCTGGCTGCAGGGGCCGAGTTGTCTAACGCTGTATCACTGCGGCGGCAAGTCGGTATATCCTCCAGCACTACCGCCGGCGCAGGGGTTCCGGCGTCCTGCACCGCGATTCCTCCTCCTTTTGTTAGGGACCTTGACATTCTGGAGCTCCTCCTGAATGGGTCATCATCGGTGGGGTCGGGGCCCCCCGCTGCTCTGTCCATTTAGTTCCCGATCACCAGACCTGGCAGCACTGTTGGTCTGCGATGAATTGTCAGCTCCACCGGCTGATTTAACAGGTGGGCCTCCCACCGCAAATAGTGCAATCGGAAAAAGAAAAAATGAAAAATTGTATTTCGACCTTTTTAACACACATGCTTTTGGTTGGTTCGCTCAGCCGAACAATTACACGTTCCCACGGTGTGGCTCTGTGCAATTTAGGCTTGTTCCAGCTGGGCTGTCTCCGTTTTTTATGGGTTTTTCGCGCTGCTTATGTTAAACACGTCCGTATCGATCAGAATCTCAAGAGAGTCCTCCCGTTGTTCGATGAGTTTCGATGTGCATATGTGTGCAGCGCTAATGTACACAAAGCATTGGCCGAGAGACAAAACAAAAAGAGGAAAGTTTTCATAAGTACGTACTACAAATAAAACGTTTTGATGCACAAAGGATGATCGATACGGAGTCGGTTATAAAGTACATAGTGCGAGGCCTAAAATTGCAGACTGCTTTTAAGTATACTTTGCAATGAAATACCAATGCAAGTCACTAAAAGAACTTCAGGACACTATGTACGAAAGTGTGATGAAAACTAAATATACAGCTAAGAACACAATTCCATCAAATATCCATCATATATCCTAAAACTTTCGTTGAACCTTATGCACGTCGGCCTATTCGCTCCGTAATTTTAAACGATTCCCGAAAGAACTACTGACCTATTACCAGCTTCGAACTGATTTAATTAACCTGCTGTATCGCGAAGTGGTCCGCAAACTGAAAAACACATCGAAAGTTTAATTTTAAACGTTTAATCTTCGTTTTATTTTAAACGCGATAAGACTGTGTGTGGTTTGTACCTCAAAGAGATGCGAATTTGGAGGAGCTATTACTGGCGACTCCTACCTAACTTGCTGGCTATGTGACAATTGCTCGCACATGAAATGCGCTGGCGTTGGTCATTATGGCCTACTTGGTGATCTCCTGGGCAAAGGCATCGGTTTGACATGGTCATGTTTGGCCTGTCGAGAGATTGAAGGCGAGATGCGCACGTTTATGGGCAACCCGAAACGGTTTCCGGGAGGTTCGGAAACAATTTGCCACATTAAATGAGCAGTTTCTAAACCTTGAATCTCTATTTCTGGGCCTAAAACTATTAAGCGAATCACCACGCCGAAAAATCGCTAACACTAACCAGAATATGAATATGTGTACTACTCCAGCCTCACATTTGCCAGTAAGCAATGTTATGGTTGATGCTCCTGTCGAACAGCCACCCATCCTTGCTATTCAGAAACCCGGTCTTCCCCCTGCAAAAGTTGATAAGCCAGAACCGACCAGTAGGAATCTCCCACCTGGTTCCATTCTTGAAAATTCTTCAATAACCATATCACCAAGCCAGCCTGCTGCTGCATCACTACGCCTGCCTGCCGCCGCAACTACCCGCCCACCCGTTGTAAAATCACCAAAGCCATTGACGGGTGTTCCAACGGAAACGCGATCTTCTGGACTTACGCTGAGAGCCGTGGCTCCCCGCAAATCCATCTTTGTATCGCGGCTTATGCCTGATGCCTGTGCCGACGACGTTAGGATTCACCTTTAAAATAATTTAAATATAGCTCCCTCAGAACTGTTTGTAACCAAATTTAATTTTAAGCATAAACGTAGCATATCCTCTTTCAAAATAACTTTACCAGAAGCTTCCCTTGCTAAATCTTTAGATCCTACTACCTGGCCCGAGCACAGTATTGTCCATGAGTTCTTGATCAGAGATTCTCAAGGTTCCAGTCTAGTTAATACTTCAAAAAACTAAGCAACAAGATTTTTTTTTGTTGCTACCAAAACGTTCGCAGTATTTTTGGAAAACTGAACTTACTTTATACTAACAGTTCTTCCTTTGACTTCGATGCTATTGTGCTAACTGAAACCTGCCTAAACTCCACTGTCATAGACAATGAAATTTTGGTATCGAAGTACACTGTCTTTCGGGAAGATCGCCCAACCTTTGGAGGTGGCGTTCTGATTGCCGTAAACAACATCTACACAGTTGAACGTATTACTATTACTAATCCTTTCGGAATTGAATTTTTAGCCGTTAAAATTCATTCTGAGTCCCATAACCTTTTCATCACCTGTTCCTACATTCCTCCTCTGAGTGATGCAATCATTTATATGCACCACTTAACTGCCATAAAATCAGTTTTGTCCCTGCTAAATGATGCTGATCTTATTCTAGTTATGGGGGATTTCAATCTGCCCCTCATTTTATGGATCAACTCGGATGAGGATAACTCGCTTTTACCCACTAACCAAAATTACTTCCTTGATGGCTTAGCCGACTCTGCCGTTTTCCAACTTAACCCTATAAGGAACTCCCGTGGCAGGTCGCTTGACCTAATTTTCTCTAACACTACCTCCTCTGCCACAATAGCAAGGTTTTCTCCCTTATCTACTCCTGAGGACTCTCATCACCCAACACTCTTAGTCTCTCTAATTATTGACTCTCCTGAAGTCCCCCCCAATAACAGCGAGCAGCCTCGTCAAAAATGCTTTAAAAAAACCAACTACTGTGACCTAAGAAATCACCTGACTAATATTGACTGGAGTTATCTATCTAGTTTCAGCAATATCGAGGAAGCTACAGACTCTTTTTATGAAGTAATTCATAACGCCTTAAATAAATCTGTCCCTGAAACGTTAACTCCATCAACGTCTAAACCTCCATGGTTTAATAAGCACCTCTCTCTCCTAAAAAATAGGAAATCTAGAGCCTACAAAAAGTCATTAAAGTCTCCAACCTCGTTACATCTTTCTACTTACCTTCGAATCCGCAACCAGTTTGTTGACCTTAACAATAAACTATATAAAAATTATATTTCTAAATGCAAACTCAATTTTAGCAACGATCCAAGCTCTTTTTTTCTCTTTTGGAAACTCTAAACGCAAATCCAATCTTTTCCCCCCTTCCCTCTCATATAATAATACTTCCGACACTTCGCATCTCGGCATTGCTAATCTATTTGCGTCATTTCTTCAGTCAACCTACTCATCTAACTCATTTGATCCCTCCTCTAACTATCCATATAATTTACCCTACATAAACAACATTTCCCTTTTTAAATTCCACTGTCATGATGTGTTTACGGCTCTTTCAACAATTAAAATCTCATTTTCACCAGGCCCAGACAACGTACCTAGCTGCATCCTCAGAAGGTGCTCCGATCTTCTCACCCTACCTCTTACCATTCTATTTAATCTATTCTTGGAGCTTCCCTACCTAAATTATGGAATGAATCATAATGAAACCTAATACCAATTCATAAAAAAAGGTCTAAGGCTTCCATTGAGAACTACCGCAGCATTGCTAAGCTTTCTGCGATTCTCAAACTCCTTGAGAAACTTATCACATCGCAGCTTCAACATGCATGCAAGAGCATAATCTCACCTGCACAGCATGGCTTTGTCAAGCTTCGCTCGACAACAACTAATCTACTAGAATTTTCGTCGAAAATCAACCGAGGTTTTCAACATCGCTTGCAAACTGATGTAATTTACACTGACTTCAGCAAAGCATTTGATTCAGTTAATCATCAGCTCTTGCTACGGAAACTCTCGCTTATTGGTTTTCCACCAAATATCCTGATGTGGGTTGCTTCCTACCTTTCAGATCGAACCCAGCGTGTCCTATTTAAATCTACCAAGTCGAAGGTCATCCATGTCTCATCGGGTGTCCCTCAGGGTAGTCATCTAGGACCACTGTTGTTTATACTATTTGTGAACGATCTTCCTAATGTGATTAGTTATGCCTCTACGCTTATGTATGCTGATGATGTCAAGTTATGCTATTCCTTCTCGGAACATTTCCTGCATAGGCATCTGCAACTAGACCTTGACGAACTCTATTTGTGGTGTTCCTAAACTGCTCTAAATGCAAACTTATGACATTCCATCTTACTCTCTCGGAAATCACGTCCTTGATCGTGTTTCCACAATCAATGATCTTGGAGTTCTTTTTGAACATAAACTTAAGTTTAATGATCACATTTCTGTGACAGTGAATAAAGCCAGAGGAATGTTAGCCTTTATTAAGCGATGGTCAAAAGAATTAAACGATCCTTTCACCACCAAATCCCTGTATATCACCCTAGTTCGTCCCATCCTCGAATATTGCCCGTGTGTTTGGAGTCCTCAATACTCCTCTCACCAAAATAGTATTGAGTCGGTGCAAAAGCAGTTTCTGCTATTTGCACTAAAAAACCTAAACTGGGATCCTGATAATCGTCTCCCGCCGTACCGTTGCAGGCTTAAATTGTTAAAAATAACTCCATTGAAGGAGCGCCGAACCTGTGGTGGTAGCAGACGAAGGCATGCAGTGCGATGTGTTGTTGTGATATGATTTCGTGACCAAATTCAAATTTCTCATCGACGGCCGCCGGCTACAAGTTTTCTCACCCGCTTGGGAAGAAAACTTTTGACACAAATCAGAAAAGTATTCATAATATAGTTAAAACAAAGTTAAGATAATCGTCGACAGTTTTGATAAAATAATCAGTAAGTGTGATAAATAAATACCAATGAAAAACGTTCGAGTCATCCCAAGAGAGAGCGTACAAAATTGGTTAAAATAAATGGACTTCCAAAAAATCTACACTTCACTTTCATAGCGAACGGACGTGTTTTTTTCTTGCGATCATCGATTTTTTTTTATTATTTTCTTGATAAAAACAAACCGGCGATTGTTAAGATAATAATTATTTAAATCAAATTCTTAAAACGATTCCCTTCCCACTCGCGTCTGCGCGGTACCGTATTTGGTGAGATTAAATTGTTATATTATTTATCCAAGTAAGGTACTGTGCCCTGCTTCTATTTCCTATTTCTTAAATTTACTGCAATTTCTATTATTGCAAAAACTCACTCTCTCCTAGTTTGCGCTCTTTTTTTCCATTTCCTCTCTCTTGTATCCCGCTCTTACTAGTAGTACAGTGGTTTAAGGATACTAGTTTTCGTGAAAATAAACTTTTTGTATCAATATATTTTTATATACTTTACATTTTTTTGTTTTTAATCAAAATCTCTTAAAATGGAATTTTATAGCATCTGCGCTATAAAATCGTGCAATAAGCCGATTTCCGCGTCCCAGCCTCTGTTGGCTGTGTGAAACGTAGTACATACTAAATGTGCCGGTTTTATCGCCTCAGTTTCCAATGCAATCTCAAGAATTCCACTTTTGCTGCAGTTAATGTCGCGCGGTTCAAAAGAAATGCGAACGTTCATGCGGCAAACCAAAAACAGTTTTAAAGAGTTGATCGGTGGTTTCCGTAAAATAAACGACCAACTCTCTGCGCTGGATTCCCAATTTAGCAGCCTATACCTGTTAAATGAATCTCCAAAGCGTAAAAAAACCGCTATTAGTGACTCCGTATGCACTTATATCGTTATTCAGCCTGATCAGCCGACGACCATGAAGCCTTTCATAACTCTTACCACCCCAAGAGCAGGAGTAAGAAACACAAATGTTTCTAAATTTGACTCCATAATCGAGCATAACTCGTCTGAATTACCATCCAGGGTATCACTTCAGGTGATTCCTTCGGCACGAGTAGAGTCGACACCCCTAAAATCCACATCTAAGGGTAAACCACCCTCCGGACCCCCGGTACGAACTGATGTCGCGGTCTTACCAACCGTAACACCAAAACCATTACAGGTTCTCCCCTCTAAACACATATTTATTTCACGGCTGGCCCCTGACACCTCAGAGATTGATATCTCGGCATATATCCAAGCCAAATCTAAGGCCGTTGTTAGAGTGGAGGACATTAGGATGTTTAAATATACTTACCCGAGGCTTACGTCGTCTTTTAAGATACGTGTACCTTTGCCGATGTTCGATTGGCCGGCTTTTGGCTGGAGAACATATTCGTACAAGAACATCAGCCGAGTACAGTTCAAAAAAAGTTCATGAGCCTGTGGGAGTTTAACTCCCAAAGCCTAAAAACCCTGTAAAGTCTTCGTCTTCCGTACCTAAACCTTCATCCTCAAAAAACTAACAACATCTCCCTACAATGTATTCTGATAGTTCATCTTCTGCATCCGAGATTATAGTCTTCACAGAGACCTGGTTAAAGCCAGAGATTTTTAGCTCCGAAATTTTCTCAGACAGGTACACCACTTACAGACGGGACCAACCACTACGAAGGGGAGGAGGAGTCTTAATTTCTGTGGACTCCGACTTCGCTTCTGAAGAGGTTAAGTTACCGAATCTTGGTGATCTTGAATTCTTATGTGTGAAAAACACTATGTCGCTTCAATCACTGTTCATCACATGCTCATACTTACCACCTTCTTCAGAACCGCCTACATACTGGCACCACTTATCTGCCATTCAGCTGGTTTCTAATCGCATGTCCGACAGTGACCTGTTAGTGACTCTAGGAGACTTCAATTTACCTAAACTTATCTGGTCAAACATCGAGAATTCATCATCTTTAACACTCTCAACACATCATGATTTTACTGACTGTATGTTCGACATATCCCTTGGTCAAATAAACCACGTAAGGAATTCTTTAGGTCGGCTTATAGATCTATGTTTCGTTTCTGATCCAGATGGAATAACCGTTTCCAGAGCCATGCCAGTTCGATGCTACCAACTATAAAGGAATCTCTAAATTGTCAGCAATTCCAAAGCTTTTTGAAAAATTGGTAGCACCACATCTTCAACATCTCTGCAGTTTAATTATTTTTCCATGCCAGCATGGTTTCATAAAGCGTCATCTATACGTACTTTAGGAAAGCATTTGACTCTGTCAACCACTCACTCCTTTTGAGTAAACTTAGTATCCTAGGATTTCCCTCAGACCTTCTCACATGGATTTCTAGCTACTAAGCTGGGGGAACCCAACGTATTCTTTTTAAGGATGTACACTCTCGTCTTGTTAGTGCTACATCGGGAGTTCCTCAAGGAAGCCATCTTGGGCCACTACTTTTCACTATCTTTATTAACGACCTACCCCCTGCCATAACGAACTCTCTGATTCTTATGTATGCAGACGACGTTAAGCTTTGTCTTCAATACAAATCCCCTTCTGCCCAATATAAACTTCAGTCGGATTTGGACAACTTTCATAAATGGTGTTCTACCAATCTCTTAAAACATAATGGGTCAAAATGTAAGCTTATGTCTTTTCATCGTTCGTGCCCTAACCAGATAACCCTAACCAGGCCACATACTTTCTCTATGGGATTTCCTTAGCTAGATTAACCCAGGTTAACGATATTGGTGTCCTATTAGATGTTAAACTTAAATTTTCCGACCATATTTCTACTATGGTTAATAAAGCCAAGGGCGTGCTTGGCTTCATTAGAAGATGGTCTAAGGAATTCAATGACCCTCATATTACCAAAACATTATACGTATCTTTAGTACGTCCAATTCTGGAGTACGGGTCATGCGTCTGGAGCCCTCAGTATGGGATTCATCAAGATCGCATTGAATCCGTTCAAAAAAATTTATTGATGTTTGCTCTTAAGAGACTCAACTGGGATGCAAATCTTCACCTCCCATCTTATTCTAACAGACTCCTTCTAATTAATTTACCTTTCCTAACCAATCGTAGAAAGATGCTGGGGGTCGTTTTCCATCATAACCTTATTAATGGTAATGTAGACAGCCAGCATCTACTAACACGACTATCATTTAACATTTCAAATAGACGTACTATAAATTTTAGTCCCCTGTTCCTAAGTTGTAGATCTACATATGCCAATCATGCGCCTTTCAGGGTTTTATGTTCTGACTACAATGACTTATACTCTATAACTTTACTCTGCACGTCCACATCTCTCAAGTCGGTCCTAGCCGTACGACAAACGGCAGTGCCTCTCGGTCGGTTGGGCGGGAGGTGGGCTGTACGTTATGCAGCGGGAGTCGCGCGAGAAGATCGGAAGTAAACTGACGGACTTATCAGGTGCCATTTGCCGGAACTCGGGGCAACTCGTGGCATATGCAAGCCTCAAGATATCGCAAAGGAAGTTTGTATAACGGCAAATATCTCCGACACTTTCTATCGCTTCGTCACAAATAATGTCTTATTTTATTTGTGTTGATGTGTTTAGTGTTTTAAAACTTATGTGGTGAAGATTGGAAGTAAATTGACGGATTTATTAGCTGCCACTTGCCGGAGCTCGGGGCAACTCGTGGCATATGCATGCTTCAAGATATCCCAAAGGAAGTTTGTATAACGACAAATATCTCCGCCATTTTCTATCGCTTTGTCACAAATAATGTCTTATTTTATTAATGTTGATGCGTAGAGTGTTTTAAAACGTATTTGGTGAAGGTCGGAAGTAAATTGACGGATTTAACAGATGCCGTTTGCCGGAACTCGGTGCAACTCGTGGCATATGCAAGCTTCAAAATTTCGGAAAGGAAGTTTGTATAACGGCAAATATCACCGCCATTTTCTATCGCTTTGTCACAAATCTTATTTTATTTTATTCTGTTAATGCGTAGAGTGTTTTAAAACTTATTTGGTGAAGATCGGATGTATTTACTATCGCTTTGTCACGAATCTTGTCTTATTTTATTGTGTTGATGCGTAGAGTGTTCTAAAACTTATTTGGTGAAGATCGGATGTAAATTGACTGATTTATCACCTGCCATTTGCTGGAACTCAGGGCAACTCGTGGCATATGCATGCTTCAAGATATCGCAAAGGAAGTTTGTATAACAACAAATATCTCCGCTACTTTCTATCGCTTCGTCACCAATATTGTCTTATTTTATTTGTGTTGATGCGTAGAGTGTTTTAAAACTTATTTGTAAATTGTATATGCATATGTATATTGACGGATTTATCAGCTGCCACTTGCCGGAGCTCAGGTCAAGTCGTGGTATATGCAAGCTTCAAGATATCGCAAAGGAAGTTTGTATAACGACAAATATCTCCGCTACTTTCTATCGCTTCGTCACCAATATTGTCTTATTTTATTTGTGTTGATGCGTAGAGTGTTTTAAAACTTATTTGTAAATTGTATATGTATATGTAAATTGACGGATTTATCAGATGCCGTTTGCCGGAACTCAGTGCAACTCGTGGCATATGCAAGCTTTAAAATATCGCAAAGGAAGTTTGTATAACGGCAAATATCTCCGCTACTTTCTGTCGCTTCGTCACCAATAATGTTTTATTTTATTTGTGTTGATGCGTAGAGTGTTTTAAAACTTATTTGTAAATTGTATATGTATATGTAAATTGACGGATTTATCAGCTGCCACTTGCCGGAGCTCGGGGCAACTCGTGGCATATGCAAGTTTCAAGATATCACAAAGGATGTTTCTATAACGGCCAATATCTCCGCCATTTTCTATCGCTTTGCCAGAAATCTTGTCTTATTTTATTGTGTTGATGCGTAGAGTGTTCTTAAACTTATTTGGTGAAGATCGGAAGTAAATTGACGGATTTATCAGATGCCGTTTGCCGGAACTCGGTGCAACTCGTGGCATATGCAAGCTTCAAAATATCGCAAAGGAAGTTTGTACTATATAACGGCAAATATCTCCGCTACTTTCTATCGCTTCGTCACCAATAATGTTTTATTTTATTTGTGTTGATGCGTAGAGTGTTTTAAAACTTATTTGTAAATTGTATATGTATATGTAAATTGACGGATTTATCAGCTGCCACTTGGCGGAGCTCGGGGCAACTCGTGGCATATGCATGCTTCAAGATAACGCAAAGGAAGTTTGTATAACCGCAAATATCTCCGCCACCTTCTATCGCTTTGTCACAAATCTTGTCTTATTTTATTGTGTTGATGCGTAGCGTTCTAAAACTTATTTGGTGAAGATCGGAAGTAAACTGACGACCGTTTGCCGGAACTCGGTGCAACTCGTGGCATATGCAAGCTTCAAAATATCGCAAAGGAAGTTTGTACTATATAACGGCAAATATCTCCGCTACTTTCTATCGCTTCGTCACCAATAATGTTTTATTTTATTTGTGTTGATGCGTAGAGTGTTTTAAAACTTATTTGTAAATTGTATATGCATATGTAAATTGACGGATTTTTCAGCTGCCACTTGCCGGAGCTCGTGGCAACTCGTGGCATATGCAAGCTTCAAGATATCACAAAGGATGTTTCTATAACGGCAAATATCTCCGCCATTTTCTATCGCTTTGTCAGAAATCTTGTCTTATTTTATTGTGTTGATGCGTAGAGTGTTCTAAAACTTATTTGGTCGGAAGGTCGGAAGAAAATTGATGGATTTATCAGATGCCGTTTGCCGGAACTCAGTGCAACTCGTGGCATATGCAAGCTTTAAAATATCGCAAAGGAAGTTTGTATAACGGCAAATATCTCCGCTACTTTCTATCGCTTCGTCACCAATAATGTCTTATTTTATTTGTGTTGATGCGTAGAGTGTTTTAAAACTTACTTGAAAATTGTATATGTATATGTAAATTGACGGATTAATCAGCTGCCACTTGCCTGAGCTCGGGGCAACTCGTGGCATATGCAAGCTTCAAGATATCGCAAAGGAAGTTTGTATAACGACAAATATCTCCTCAACTTTCTATCGCGGCGTCACCAATAATGTCTTATTTTATTTGTGTTGATGCGTAGAGTGTTTTAAAACTTATTTGTAAATTATATATGTATATGTAAACTGACAGATTTATCAGCTGCCACTTGCCTGAGCTCGGGGCAACTCGTGGTATATGCAAGCTTCAAGATATCGCAAAGGAAGTTTGTATAACGGCAAATATCTCCGCCACTTTCTATCGCTTCGTCACAAATCTTGTCTTATTTTATTGTGTTGATGCGTAGAGT
The DNA here is from genome assembly GCA_018150545.1 of Drosophila ercepeae. Taxonomy (NCBI): domain Eukaryota; kingdom Metazoa; phylum Arthropoda; class Insecta; order Diptera; family Drosophilidae; genus Drosophila; species Drosophila ercepeae. The sequence continues at coordinate 29,985 of JAECWL010000182.1, read as the reverse complement.
GTTCTAAAACTTATTTGGTGAAGGTCGGAAGAAAATTGACGGATTTATCAGATGCCGTTTGCCGGAACTCAGTGCAACTCGTGGCATATGCAAGCTTTAAAATATCGCAAAGGAAGTTTGTATAACGGCAAATATCTCCGCTACTTTCTATCGCTTCGTCACCAATAATGTCTTATTTTATTTGTGTTGATGCGTAGAGTGTTTTAAAACTTACTTGTAAATTGTATATGTATATGTAAATTGACGGATTAATCAGCTGCCACTTGCCTGAGCTCGGGGCAACTCGTGGCATATGCAAGCTTCAAGATATCGCAAAGGAAGTTTGTATAACGACAAATATCTCCTCAACTTTCTATCGCGGCGTCACCAATAATGTTTTATTTTATTTGTGTTGATGCGTAGAGTGTTTTAAAACTTATTTGTAAATTATATATGTATATGTAAATTGACAGATTTATCAGCTGCCACTTGCCTGAGCTCGGGGCAACTCGTGGTATATGCAAGCTTCAAGATATCGCAAAGGAGGTTTGTATAACGGCAAATATCTCCGCCATTTTCTATCGCTTTGTCACAAATCTTGTCTTATTTTATTGTGTTGATGCGTAGAGTGTTCTAAAACTTATTTGGTGAAGATCGGAAGTAAATTGACGGATTTATCAGATGCCGTTTGCCGGAACTCGGTGCAACTCGTGGCATATGCAAGCTTCAAAATATCGCAAAGGAAGTTTGTATTACGGCAAATATCTCCGCTACTTTCTATCGCTTCGTCACCAATAATGTCTTATTTAATTTGTGTTGATGCGTAGAGTGTTTTAAAACTTATTTGTAAATTGTATATGTATATGTAAATTGACGGAATTATCAGCTGCCACTTGCCGGAGCTCGGGGCAACTCGTGGCATATGCAAGCTTCAAGATATCACAAAGGAAGTTTGTATAACGGCAAATATCTCCGCCATTTTCTATCGCTTTGTCAGAAATCTTGTCTTATTTTATTGTGTTGATGCGTAGAGTGTTCTAAAACTTATTTGGTGAAGATCGGATGTAAATTGACGGATTTATCAGATGCCGTTTGCCGGAACTCTGTGCAACTCGTGGCATATGCAATCTTCAAAATATCGCAAAGGAAGTTTGTATAACGGCAAATATCTCCGCTACTTTCTATCGCTTCGTCACCAATAATGTTTTATTTTATTTGTGTTGATGCGTAGAGTGTTTTAAAACTTATTTGTAAATTTTATATGTATATGTAAATTGACGGATTTATCAGCTGCCACTTGGCGGAGCTCGGGGCAACTCGTGGCATATGCATGCTTCAAGATAACGCAAAGGAAGTTTGTATAACCGCAAATATCTCCGCCACCTTCTATCGCTTTGTCACAAATCTTGTCTTATTTTATTGTGTTGATGCGTAGCGTTCTAAAACTTATTTGGTGAAGATCGGAAGTAAATTGACGACCGTTTGCCGGAACTCGGTGCAACTCGTGGCATATGCAAGCTTCAAAATATCGCAAAGGAAGTTTGTACTATATAACGGCAAATATCTCCGCTACTTTCTATCGCTTCGTCACCAATAATGTTTTATTTTATTTGTGTTGATGCGTAGAGTGTTTTAAAACTTATTTGTAAATTATATATGTATATGTAAATTGACGGATTTATCAGCTGCCACTTGACGGAGCTCGTGGCAACTCGTGGCATATGCAAGCTTCAAGATATCACAAAGGATGTTTCTATAACGGCAAATATCTCCGCCATTTTCTATCGCTTTGTCAGAAATCTTGTCTTATTTTATTGTGTTGATGCGTAGAGTGTTCTAAAACTTATTTGGTGAAGGTCGGAAGAAAATTGACCGATTTATCAGATGCCGTTTGCCGGAACTCAGTGCAACTCGTGGCATATGCAAGCTTTAAAATATCGCAAAGGAAGTTTTTATAACGGCAAATATCTCCGCTACTTTCTATCGCTTCGTCACCAATAATGTCTTATTTTATTTGTGTTGATGCGTAGAGTGTTTTAAAACTTATTTGTAAATTATATATGTATATGTAAACTGACAGATTTATCAGCTGCCACTTGCCTGAGCTCGGGGCAACTCGTGGTATATGCAAGCTTCAAGATATCGCAAAGGAAGTTTGTATAACGGCAAATATCTCCGCCACTTTCTATCGCTTCGTCACAAATCTTGTCTTATTTTATTGTGTTGATGCATAGAGTGTTCTAAAACTTATTTGGTGAAGGTCGGAAGAAAATTGACGGATTTATCAGATGCCGTTTGCCGGAACTCAGTGCAACTCGTGGCATATGCAAGCTTTAAAATATCGCAAAGGAAGTTTGTATAACGGCAAATATCTCCGCTACTTTCTATCGCTTCGTCACCAATAATGTCTTATTTTATTTGTGTTGATGCGTAGAGTGTTTTAAAACTTACTTGTAAATTGTATATGTATATGTAAATTGACGGATTAATCAGCTGCCACTTGCCTGAGCTCGGGGCAACTCGTGGCATATGCAAGGTTCAAGATATCGCAAAGGAAGTTTGTATAACGACAAATATCTCCTCAACTTTCTATCGCGGCGTCACCAATAATGTTTTATTTTATTTGTGTTGATGCGTAGAGTGTTTTAAAACTTATTTGTAAATTATATATGTATATGTAAATTGACAGATTTATCAGCTGCCACTTGCCTGAGCTCGGGGCAACTCGTGGTATATGCAAGCTTCAAGATATCGCAAAGGAGGTTTGTATAACGGCAAATATCTCCGCCATTTTCTATCGCTTTGTCACAAATCTTGTCTTATTTTATTGTGTTGATGCGTAGAGTGTTCTAAAACTTATTTGGTGAAGATCGGAAGTAAATTGACGGATTTATCAGATGCCGTTTGCCGGAACTCGGTGCAACTCGTGGCATATGCAAGCTTTAAAATATCGCAAAGGAAGTTTGTATAACGGCAAATATCTCCGCTACTTTCTATCGCTTCGTCACCAATAATGTTTTATTTTATTTGTGTTGATGCGTAGAGTGTTTTAAAACTTATTTGTAAATTTTATATGTATATGTAAATTGACGGATTTATCAGCTGCCACTTGGCGGAGCTCGGGGCAACTCGTGGCATATGCATGCTTCAAGATAACGCAAAGGAAGTTTGTATAACCGCAAATATCTCCGCCACCTTCTATCGCTTTGTCACAAATCTTGTCTTATTTTATTGTGTTGATGCGTAGCGTTCTAAAACTTATTTGGTGAAGATCGGAAGTAAATTGACGACCGTTTGCCGGAACTCGGTGCAACTCGTGGCATATGCAAGCTTCAAAATATCGCAAAGGAAGTTTGTACTATATAACGGCAAATATCTCCGCTACTTTCCATCGCTTCGTCACCAATAATGTTTTATTTTATTTGTGTTGATGCGTAGAGTGTTTTAAAACTTATTTGTAAATTATATATGTATATGTAAATTGACGGATTTATCAGCTGCCACTTGACGGAGCTCGTGGCAACTCGTGGCATATGCAAGCTTCAAGATATCACAAAGGATGTTTCTATAACGGCAAATATCTCCGCCATTTTCTATCGCTTTGTCAGAAATCTTGTCTTATTTTATTGTGTTGATGCGTAGAGTGTTCTAAAACTTATTTGGTGAAGGTCGGAAGAAAATTGACCGATTTATCAGATGCCGTTTGCCGGAACTCAGTGCAACTCGTGGCATATGCAAACTTTAAAATATCGCACAGGAAGTTTTTATAACGGCAAATATCTCCGCTACTTTCTATCGCTTCGTCACCAATAATGTCTTATTTTATTTGTGTTGATGCGTAGAGTGTTTTAAAACTTATTTGTAAATTATATATGTATATGTAAACTGACAGATTTATCAGCTGCCACTTGCCTGAGCTCGGGGCAACTCGTGGTATATGCAAGCTTCAAGATATCGCAAAGGAAGTTTGTATAACGGCAAATATCTCCGCCACTTTCTATCGCTTCGTCACAAATCTTGTCTTATTTTATTGTGTTGATGCATAGAGTGTTCTAAAACTTATTTGGTGAAGGTCGGAAGAAAATTGACGGATTTATCAGATGCCGTTTGCCGGAACTCAGTGCAACTCGTGGCATATGCAAGCTTTAAAATATCGCAAAGGAAGTTTGTATAACGGCAAATATCTCCGCTACTTTCTATCGCTTCGTCACCAATAATGTCTTATTTTATTTGTGTTGATGCGTAGAGTGTTTTAAAACTTATTTGTAAATTATATATGTATATGTAAATTGACAGATTTATCAGCTGCCACTTGCCTGAGCTCGGGGCAACTCGTGGTATATGCAAGCTTCAAGATATCGCAAAGGAGGTTTGTATAACGGCAAATATCTCCGCCATTTTCTATCGCTTTGTCACAAATCTTGTCTTATTTTATTGTGTTGATGCGTAGAGTGTTCTAAAACTTATTTGGTGAAGATCGGAAGTAAATTGACGGATTTATCAGATGCCGTTTGCCGGAACTCGGTGCAACTCGTGGCATATGCAAGCTTTAAAATATCGCAAAGGAAGTTTGTATAACGGCAAATATCTCCGCTACTTTCTATCGCTTCGTCACCAATAATGTCTTATTTAATTTGTGTTGATGCGTAGAGTGTTTTAAAACTTATTTGTAAATTGTATATGTATATGTAAATTAACGGATTTGTCAGCTGCCACTTGCCGGAGCTCGGGGCAACTCGTGGCATATGCAAGCTTCAAGATATCACAAAGGAAGTTTGTATAACGGAAAATTTCTCCGCTATTTTCTATCGTTTTGTCAGAAATCTTGTCTTATTTTATTGTGTTGATGCGTAGAGTGTTCTAAAACTTATTTGGTGAAGATCGGATGTAAATTGACGGATTTATCAGATGCCGTTTGCCGGAACTCTGTGCAACTCGTGGCATATGCAATCTTCAAAATATCGCAAAGGAAGTTTGTATAACGGCAAATATCTCCGCTACTTTCTATCGCTTCGTCACCAATAATGTCTTATTTTATTTGTGTTGATGCGTAGAGCGTTTGAAAACTTATTTGTAAATTGTATATGTATATGTAAATTGAGTGATTTATCAGCTGCCACTTGCCGGAGCTCGGGGCAACTCGTGGCATATGCATGCTTCAAGATAACGCAAAGGAAGTTTGTATAACCGCAAATATCTCCGGCACCTTCTATCGCTTTGTCACAAATCTTGTCTTAATTTATTGTGTTGATGCGTAGAGTGTTTATAAACTTATTTGGTGAAGATCGGATGTAAATTGACAGATTTATGAGATGCCATTTGCCGGAGCTCGGGGCAACTCGTGGCATATGCAAGCTTCAAGACATCGCAAAGAAAGTTTGTATAACAGCAAATATCTCCGCCATTTTCTATTGCTTCGTCACAAATCTTGTTATACCCTGTACCTATTAAAAATGGGTGAAAAGGGTATCATAATATGGTGCAAATGTATGTAACAGGCAGAAGGAAGCATCTCCGACCCCATAAAGTATATATATTCTTGATCAGCATCAACAGCCGAGTCGATATAGCCATGTCCGTCTGTCTGTCCGTCCGTTCGTCCGTCCGTCCGTCTGTCCGTATCAACGCCTAGATCTCAGAAACTACAAGAGCTACAGACATGTGCCATATATCGTTGGATAGGAAATTACCATACGCAGTACAAGTTTGTTTTTTTTTTATTTTGATATCACCCCCCGTTCCCACGCAAACAGCAAAAATCTGTCACGACCACATTCCCCCGCAAACCTCAAAAAACTGCCACGCCCACAATTATTGTCCAAATGCTATGTAGTTTGGTATATACGTTGGTGCTTATAAAAGCTATCTAATTTTTTTTTTACCAAATCGGATAAGAAACACGGAAGTTATGCCACATGCAAAATCTATGGCAAGGGAAGCAGAAGCGCAGCAAAACACGCATTGCGCGACGCTGACTGCGACGTTGACAGCGAAATGTGTATGGCTTTATGACACACGAAAATTATTTTCATAACCAAAATCATACCAAATTTATATTGTTATGGTCCTCTTTTCTAATTGAATATTGTTTCATTTATTTATTGATATTAAATAAATAAATTGTAAGCATGTCTCAGGGTACAGGGTATTTTGCAATCGGGAAACTCGACTGCTGCTACCTTACTTGTCTTATTTATTTGTGTTGATGCGTAGAGTGTTTTAAAATTTATTTGGTAAAGAACGGATGTAAATTGACGGACTCCACTTGTCGGAGCTCGGGGCAACTCGCGGCATATGCATGGTTCAAGATATCGCAAAAGAAATTTGTATAACGGCACATATCTCCGCTACTTTCTATCGCTTCGTTACCAATAATGTCCTTTTTTATTTGTGTTGATGCGTAGAGCGTTTTAAAACTTATTTGTAAATTGTATATGTATATGTAAATTGAGTGATTTATCAGCTGCCACTTGCCGGAGCTCGGGGCAACTCGTGGCATATGCAAGCTTCAAGATATCGCAAAGGAAGTTTGTATAACGGCAAATATCTCCGCCACATTCTATCGCTTCGTCACAAATCTTGCCCTATTTTATTGTGTTGATGCGTAGTGTTTTAAAACTTTTTTGGTAAAGAACGGATGTAAATTGACGGACTCCACTTGTCGGAGCTCGGGGCAACTCGTGGCATATACATGCTTCAAGATATCGCAAAGGAAGTTTGTATAACGGCAAATATCTCCGCCATTTTTTATTGCTTTGTCACAAATCTTGTCTTATTTTATTGTGTTGATGCGTAGAGTGTTCTAAAACTTATTTGGTGAAGATCGGATGTAAATTGACGGATTTATCAGCTGCCACTTGCCGGAGCTCGGGGCAACTCGCGGCATATGCAAGCTTCAAGATATCGCAAAGGAAGTTTGTATAACGGCAAATATCTCCGCCACTTTTTATTGCTTTGTCACAAATCTAGTCCTATTTTATTGTGTTGATGCGTAGAGTGTTTTGAAACTTATTTGGTAAAGAACGGATGTAAATTGACGGACTCCACTTGTCGGAGCTCGGGGCAACTCGCGGCATATACATGCTTCAAGATATCGCAAAGGAAGTTTGTATAACGGCAAATATCTCCGCCATTTTCTATCGCTTTGTCACAAATCTTGTCTTATTTTATTGTGTTGATGCGTAGAGTGTTCTAAAACTTATTTGGTGAAGATCGGATGTTAATTGACGGATTTATCAGATGCCGTTTGCCGGAACTCGGTGCAACTCGTGGCATATGCAAGCTTCAAAATATCGCAAAGGAAGTTTGTATAACGGCAAATATCTCCGCTACTTTCTATCGCTTCGTCACCAATAATGTCTTATTTTATTTGTGTTGATGCGTAGAGCGTTTGAAATTTTATTTGTAAATTGTATATGTATATGTAAATTGAGTGATTTATCAGCTGCCACTTGCCGGAGCTCGGGGCAACTCGCGGCGTATGCATGCTTCAAGATATCGCAAAGGAAGTTTGTATAACGGCAAATATCTCCGCCACTTTCTATCGCTTCGTCACAAATCTAGTCCTATTTTATTGTGTTGATGCGAAGAGTGTTTTGAAACTTATTTGGTAAAGAACGGATGTAAATTGACGGACTCCACTTGTCGGAGCTCGGGGCAACTCGCGGCATATACATGATTCAAGATATCGCCAAGGAAGTTTGTATAACAGCAAATATCTCCGCCATTTTCTATCGCTTTGTCACAAATCATGTCTTATTTTATTGTGTTGATGCGTAGAGTGTTCTAAAACTTATTTGGTGAAGATCGGATGTAAATTGACGGATTTATCAGCTGCCACTTGCCGGAGCTCGGGGCAACTCGCGGCGTATGCATGCTTCAAGATATCGCAAAGGAAGTTTGTATAACGGCAAATATCTCCGCCACCTTCTATCGCTTTGTCACAAATCTTGTCTTATTTTATTGTGTTGATGCGTAGAGTGTTCTAAAACTTATTTGGTGAAGATTGGAAGTAAATTGACGGATTTATCAGATGCCGTTTGTCGGAACTCGGTGCAACTCGTGGCATATGCAAGCTTCAAGATATCGCAAAGAAAGTTTGTATAACGGCAAATATCTCCGTCACTTTCGATCGCTTCGTCACCAATAATGTCTTATTTTATTGTGTTGATGCGTAGAGTGTTCTAAAACTTATTTGGTGAAGATTGGAAGTAAATTGACGGATTTATCAGATGCCGTTTGTCGGGACTCGGTGCAACTCGTGGCATATGCAAGCTTCAAGATATCGCAAAGAAAGTTTGTATAACGGCAAATATCTCCGTCACTTTCGATCGCTTCGTCACCAATAATGTCTTATTTTATTTGTGTTGATGCGTAGAGCGTTTGAAAACTTATTTGTAAATTGTAGATGTATATGTAAATTGAGTGATTTATCAGCTGCCACTTGCCGGAGCTCGGGGCAACTCGTGGCATATGCATGCTTCAAGATAACGCAAAGGAAGTTTGTATAGCCGCAAATATCTCCGCCACCTTCTATCGCTTCGTCACAAATCTTGTCTTATTTTATTGTGTTGATGCGTAGAGTGTTTTAAAACTTATTTTGTAAAGAACGGATGTAAATTGACGGACTCCACTTGTCGGAGCTCGGGGCAACTCGCGGCGTATGCATTGGTCAAGATATCGCAAAGGAAATTTGTATAACGGCACATATCTCCTCTACTTTCTATCGCTTCATTACCAATAATGTTTTATTTTATTTGTGTTGATGCGTAGAGCGTTTTAAAACTTATTTGTAAATTGTATATGTACGAAGGCGGGTCAATAAGTCCGTGACTTTTTGAATTTCCCGCCTCTAAATTAAAATGGTAACACTGCTCCCGTCAACAGTCATCTGTCAGTTGACTCTTGTCAAAAATTGAACAAGCTGCGACATTTAGTTTGTTTTTGACAGCCGTTAATATCAGACTACCGCGTTGACTGAGAAGAAAATGGAAAAAAGTGAATTTCGTGTGCTCATTAAGCATTATTTTTTGAGGAAGAAATCCATTACGCAAACCAATGCCAAGCTTGATAAATATTATGGAGACTCTGCACCATCCATTTCCATGGTAAAAAAGTGGTTTACTGAATTCTGATGTGGCCGTACAAGCACGGAAGATGCCGAACGTTCTGGACGCCCAGTTGAGGTTTCCACATCCGAAACAATTGAAAAAATCCACGATATGGTTTTAGCCGATCGGCGATTAAAAGTGAGAGAGATTGTGGAAGCCGTAGGCATTTCACATGGCTCAGTGGTTTCAATTTTGAATGATCATTTGGGTATGATAAAGCTTTCCGCAAGATGGGTGCCGCGTTTGCTCACAATCGACCACAAATGCAACCGTGTGACAATTTCGGAGGAATGTTTAGCGTTGTTCAATCGCAATACGAACGAGTTTTTGCGCCATTTCGTAACCGTGGACGAAACGTGGATCCACCACAACACACCGGAGACCAAACAACAGTCGAAACAGTGGGTTTCTCGGGGTGAATCGGCGCCAAAGAAGACAAAGGTGGGTTTGTCAGCCAATAAAGTCGTGGCGACTGTTTTTGGGATGCACGCGGTATTATCCACATTGACTACCTTCAAAAAGGAAAAACAATCAATGGTGAATATTACAGCAACTTATTGGGTCGATTCGATGAGGAATTGATAAAAAAAGCGACCGCACTTGGCCAAGAAAAAAGTTCTTTTCTACCAGGACAATACACGTGTGCACACATGTGCAGTTTCCATGGCAAAATTCCATAAAATGGCCTACGAATTGCTCCCTCATCCGGCCTATTCACCCGATCTAGCCCTGTGTGACTATTTCTTGTTCCCAAACTTGAAGAAATGGCTCGGCGGAAAGAGATTTGCCTCCAATGACGAAGTCATCTCACAAACAAATGCCTATTTAGAAGACCTCGACAAATCATATTTTTTGGAAGGGAAAAAAAAATTGGAGAAACGTTGGGCTAAGTGTATAGAGCTCAAAGGAGACTACGCTGAAAAATAAAATAACTTTTTATCTAAAAACCTGTGTTTCATTCAAATAGTCACGGACTTATTGACCCGCCCTCGTATATGTAAATTGAGTGATTTATCAGCTGCCACTTGCCCTAGCTCGGGGCAACTCGTGGCATATGCATGCTTCAAGATATCGCAAAGGAAGTTTGTATATTGGTAAATATCTCCGCTACTTTCTATCGCTTTGTCACAAATCTTGTCTTATTTTATTGTATTGATGCGTAGAGTGTTTTAAAACTTATTTGGTAAAGAACGGATGTAAATTGACAGACTCCACTCGTCGGAGCTCGGGGCAACTCGCGGCATATGCATGCTTCAAGATATCGCAAAGGAAGTTTGTATAACGGCAAATATTTCCGCCATTTTCTATCGCTTTGTCACAAATCTTTTCTTATTTTATTGTGTTGATGCGTAGAGTGTTTTAAAACTTATTTGGTGAAGATCGGAAGTAAATTGACAGATTTATGAGATGCCATTTGCCGGAGCTCGGGGCAACTCGTGGCATATGCAAGCTTCAAGATATCGCAAAGGAAGTTTGTATAGGCGCAAATATCTCCGTCACTTTCTATCGCTTTGTCACAAATCTTGTCCTATTTTATTGTGTTGATGCGTAGAGTGTTTTGAAACTTATTTGGTAAAGAACGGATGTAAATTGACGGACTCCACTTGTCGGAGCTCGGGGCAACTCGTGGCATATGCATGCTTCAAGATATCGCAAAGGAAGTTTGTATAACGGCAAATATCTCCGCCATTTTCTATCGCTTTGACACAAATCTTGTCTTATTTTATTGTGTTGATGCGTGGAGTGTTTTAAAACTTATTTGGTGAAGAACGGATGTAAATTGACGGACTCCACTTGTCGGAGCTCGGGGTAACTCGCGGCATATGCATGCTTCAAGATATCACAAAGGAAGTTCTATAACGGCAAATATCTCCGCCATTTTCTATCGCAAAGGAAGTTTGTATAACGGCAAATATCTCCGGCACCTTCTATCGCTTTGTCACAAATCTTGTCTTATTTTATTGTGTTGATGCGTAGAGTGTCCTTAAACTTATTTGGTGAAGATCGGAAGTAAATTGACGGATTTATCAGATGCCGTTTACCGGAACTCTGTGCAACTCGTGGCATATGCAAGCTTCAAAATAGCGCAAAGGAACTTTGTATAACGGCAAAAATCTCCGCTACTTTTTATCGCTTCGTCACCAATAATGTCTTATTATACCCTGTACCCATTAAAAATGGGTGAAAAGGGTATCATAATATGGTGCAAATGTATGTAACAGGCAGAAGGAAGCATCTCCGACCCCATAAAGTATATATATTATTGATCAGCATCAACAGCCGAGTCGATATAGCCATGTCCGTCTGTCCGTCCGTCCGTCCGTCCGTCCGTCCGTCCGTCCGTCCGTCCGTCCGTCTGTCCGTATCAACGCCTAGATCTCAGAAACTACAAGAGCTACAGACATGTGCCATATATCGTTGGAGAGGTAATTACCATACGCAGTACAAGTTTGTTTTTTTATTTTGATATCACCCCCGTTCCCCCGCAAACAGTAAAAAACTGTCACGACCACGCTCCCCCGCAAACCTCAAAAAACTGCCACGCCCACAATTATTGTCCTAATGCTATGCAATTCGGCATATGCGTTGGTGCTTATAAAAGCTATCTAATTTTTAAATTTGAACCAAATCGGATAAGAAACACGGAAGTTATGCCACATGCAAAATCTATGGCAAGGGAAGCAGAAGCGCAGCAAAACACGCATTGCGCGACGCCGACTGCGACGTTGACAGCGAAATGTGTATGGCTTTATGACACACAAAACTTATTTTCATAACCAAAATCATACCAAATTTATATTATTATGGTACTCTTTTCTAATATGGTAGAATATTTTTTCACTTATTTATTGATATTAAATAAATAAATTGTAAGCATGTCTAAGGGTACAGGGTATTTTGCAATCGGGAAACTCGACTGCTGCTACCTTACTTGTTTTATTTGTGTTGATGCGTAGAGTGTTTGAAAAGTTATTTGTAAATTGTATATGTATATGTAAATTGAGTAATTTATCAGCTGCCACTTGCCGGAACTCGGGGCAACTCGTGGTATATGCATGCTTCAAGATAACGAAAAGGAAGTTTGTATAGGCGCAAATATCTCCGTCACTTTCTATCGCTTTGTCACAAATCTTGTCCTATTTTATTGTGTTGATGCGTAGAGTGTTTTGAAACTTATTTGGTAGAGAACGGATGTAAATTGACGGACTCCACTTGTCGGAGCTCGGGGCAACTCGTGGCATATGCATGCTTCAAGATATCGCAAAGGAAGTTTGTATAACGGCAAATATCTCCGGCATTTTCTATCGCTTTGTCACAAATCTTGTCTTATTTTATTGTGTTGATGCGTGGAGTGTTTTAAAACTTATTTGGTGAAGAACGGATGTAAATTGACGGACTCCACTTGTCGGAGCTCGGGGTAACTCGCGGCATATGCATGCTTCAAGATATCACAAAGGAAGTTCTATAACGGCAAATATCTCCGCCATTTTCTATCGCAAAGGAAGTTTGTATAACGGCAAATATCTCCGGCACCTTCTATCGCTTTGTCACAAATCTTGTCTTATTTTATTGTGTTGATGCGTAGAGTGTCCTTAAACTTATTTGGTGAAGATCGGAAGTAAATTGACGGATTTATCAGATGCCGTTTACCGGAACTCTGTGCAACTCGTGGCATATGCAAGCTTCAAAATAGCGCAAAGGAACTTTGTATAACGGCAAATATCTCCGCTACTTTTTATCGCTTCGTCACCAATAATGTCTTATTATACCCTGTACCCATTAAAAATGGGTGAAAAGGGTATCATAATATGGTGCAAATGTATGTAACAGGCAGAAGGAAGCATCTCCGACCCCATAAAGTATATATATTATTGATCAGCATCAACAGCCGAGTCGATATAGCCATGTCCGTCTGTCCGTCCGTCCGTCCGTCCGTCCGTCTGTCCGTATCAACGCCTAGATCTCAGAAACTACAAGAGCTACAGACATGTGCCATATATCGTTGGATAGGTAATTACCATACGCAGTACAAGTTTGTTTTTTTATTTTGATATCACCCCCCGTTCCCCCGCAAACAGTAAAAAACTGTCACGACCACGCTCCCCCGCAAACCTCAAAAAACTGCCACGCCCACAATTATTGTCCTAATGCTATGCAATTCGGCATATGCGTTGGTGCTTATAAAAGCTATCTAATTTTTAAATTTGAACCAAATCGGATAAGAAACGCGGAAGTTATGCCACATGCAAAATCTATGGCAAGGGAAGCAGAAGCGCAGCAAAACACGCATTGCGCGACGCCGACTGCGACGTTGACAGCGAAATGTATATGGCTTTATGACACACAAAACTTATTTTCATAACCAAAATCATACCAAATTTATATTATTATGGTACTCTTTTCTAATATGGTAGAATATTTTTTCACTTATTTATTGATATTAAATAAATAAATTGTAAGCATGTCTAAGGGTACAGGGTATTTTGCAATCGGGAAACTCGACTGCTGCTACCTTACTTGTTTTATTTGTGTTGATGCGTAGAGTGTTTGAAAAGTTATTTGTAAATTGTATATGTATATGTAAATTGAGTAATTTATCAGCTGCCACTTGCCGGAACTCGGGGCAACTCGTGGTATATGCATGCTTCAAGATAACGAAAAGGAAGTTTGTATTGGCGCAAATATCTCCGCCACTTTCTATCGCTTTGTCACAAATCTTGTCTTATTTTATTGTGTTGATGCGTAGAGTGTTTTAGAACTTATTTGGTGAAGATCGGAAGTAAATTGACGGATTTATCAGCTGCCATTTGCCGGAACTCGGGGCAAATCGTGGCATATGCAAGCTTCAAGATATCGCAAAAGAAGTTTGTATATTGGTAAATATCTCCGCTACTTTCTATCGCTTCGACACAAATCTTGTCCTATTTTATTGTGTTGATGCGTAGAGTGTTTTAAAACTTATTTGGTAAAGAACGGATGTAAATTGACAGACTCCACTCGTCGGAGCTCGGGGCAACTCGCGGCATATGCATGCTTCAAGATATCGCAAAGGAAGTTTGTATAACGGCAAATATTTCCGCCATTTTCTATCGCTTTGTCACAAATCTTTTCTTATTTTATTGTGTTGATGCTTAGAGTCTTCTAAAACTTATTTGGTAAAGATCGGATGTATTTTCTATCGCTTTGTTACAACTCTTGTCTTATTTTATTGTGTTGATGCGTAAAGTGTTCTAAAACTAATTTGGTGAAGATCGGATGTAAATTGACGGATTTATCAGCTGCCATTTGCCGGCACTCAGGGCAACTCGTGGCATATGCAAGCTTCAAGATATCGCAAAGGAAGTTTGTATAACGGCAAATATCTCCGCCATTTTCTATCGCTTTGTCACAAATCTTGTCCTATTTTATTGTGTTGATGCGTAGAGTGTTTTAAAACTTATTTGGTAAAGAACGGATGTAAATTGACGGACTCCACTTGTCGGAGCTCGGGGCAACTCGTGGCATATGCATGCTTCAAGATATCGCAAAGGAAGTTTGTATAACGGCAAATATCTCCGCCATTTTTTTATTGCTTTGTCACAAATCTTGTCTTATTTTATTGTGTTGATGCGTGGAGGGTTTTAAAACTTATTTGGTAAAGCACGAATGTAAATTGACGGACTCCACTTGTCGGAGCTCGGGGCAACTCGTGGCATATGCAAGCTTCAAAATAGCGCAAAGGAAGTTCGTATAACGGCAAATATCTCCGCTACTTTCTATCGCTTCGTCACCAATAATGTCTTATTTTATTTGTGTTGATGCGTAGAGTGTTTGAAAAGTTATTTGTAAATTGTGTATGTATATGTAAATTGAGTAATTTATCAGTTGCCACTTGCCGGAACTCGGAGCAAATCGTGGTATATGCATGCTTCAAGATAACGACAGGGAAGTTTGTATAGGCGCAAATATCTCCGCCACTTTCTATCGCTTTGACACAAATCTTGTCTTATTTTATTGTGTTGATGCGTAGAGTGTTTTAAAACTTATTTGGTAAAGATCGGATGTATTTTCTATCGCTTTGTTACAACTCTTGTCTTATTTTATTGTGTTGATGCGTAGAGTGTTCTAAAACTTATTTGGTGAAGATCGGAAGTAAATTGACGGATTTATCAGCTGCCATTTGCCGGAACTCGGGGCAACTCGTGGCATATGCAAGTTTCAAGATACCGCAAAGGAAGTTTGTATAACGGTAAATATCTCCGCTACTTTCTATAGCTTCGTCACAAATATTGTCCTATTTTATTGTGTTGATGCGTAGAGTGTTTTAAAACTTATTTTGTAAAGAACGGATGTTAATTGACGGACTCCACTTGTCGGAGCTCAGGGCAACTCGCGGCATATGCATGCTTCAAGATATCGCAAAGGAAGTTTGTATAACGGCAAATATCTCCGCCATTTTCTATCGCAAAGGAAGTTTGTATAACGGCAAATATCTCCGCCATTTTCTATCGCTTTGTCACAAATCTTGTCTAATTTTATTGTGTTGATGCGTAGAGTGTTCTAAAACTTATTTTGTAAAGAACGGATATAAATTGACGGACTCCACTTGTCGGAGCTCGGGGTAACTCGCGGCATATGCATGCTTCAAGATATCGCAAAGGAAGTTTGTATAACGGCAAATATCTCCGCTACTATCGCTTCGTCAGCAATAATGTCTTATTTTATTTTTATTGATGCGTAGAGTGTTTTAAAAATGATTTGTAAATTGTATATGTATATGTGAATTGACGGATTTATCAGCTGCCATTTGCCGGCACTCGGGGCAACTCGTGGCATATGCAAGCTTCAAGATATCGCAAAGAAAGTTTGTATAACGGCAAATATCTCCGCCATTTTCTATCGCTTTGTCACAAATCCTGTCTTATTTTATTGTGTTGATGCGTAGTGTTTTAAAACTTATTTGGTGAAGAACGGAAGTAAATTGAATGATTTATCAGATGCCGTTTGCCGGAGCTCGGGGCAACTCGTGGCAAATGCAAGCTTCAAGATATCGCAAAGGAAGTTTGTCTAACGGCAAATATCTCCGCCTTTTTCTGTCGCTTTGTCACAAATCTTTTCTTACTTTATTGTGTTGATGAACAGAGTGTTTTGAAACTTATTTGGTAAAGAACGGATGTAAATTGACGGACTCCACTTGTCGGAGCTCGGGGTAACTCGCGGCATATGAATGCTTCAAGATATCACAAAGGAAGTTTCTATAACGGCAAATATCTCCGCCATTTTCTATCGCTTTGTCACAAATCTTGTCTTATTTTATTGTGTTGATGCGTAGAGTGTCCTTAAACTTATTTGGTGAAGATCCCAAGTAAATTGACGGATTTATCAGATGCCGTTTGCCGGAACTCTGTGCAACTCGTGGCATATGCAAGCTTCAAAATAGCGCAAAGGAAGTTTGTATAACGGCAAATATCTCCGCTACTTTCTATCGCTTCGTCACCAATAATGTCTTATTTTATTTGTGTTGATGCGTAGAGTGTTTGAAAAGTTATTTGTAAATTGTATATGTATATGTAAATTGAGTAATTTATCAGCTGCCACTTGCCGGAACTCGGGGCAACTCGTGGTATATGCATGCTTCAAGATAACGAAAAGGAAGTTTGTATAACGGCAAATATTTCCGCCATTTTCTATCGCTTTGTCACAAATCTTTTCTTATTTTATTGTGTTGATGCTTAGAGTCTTCTAAAACTTATTTGGTGAAGATCGGATGTAAATTGACGGATTTATCAGCTGCCATTTGCCGGCACTCGGGGCAATTTGTGGCATATGCAAGCTTCAAGATATCGCAAAGGAAGTTTGTATAACGGCAAATATCTCCGCCATTTTCTATCGCTTTGTCACAAATCTTGTCCTATTTTATTGTGTTGATGCGTAGAGTGTTTTAAAACTTATTTGGTGAAGATCGGATGTAAATTGACGGATTTATCAGCTGCCATTTGCCGGAACTCGCGTCATTTGCAAGCTTAAAGATATCGCAAAGGAAGTTTGTATGACAGCAAATATCTCCGCCATTTTCTATCGCTTTGTCACAAATCTTTTCTTATTTTATTGTGTTGATGCTTAGAGTCTTCTAAAACTTATTTGGTGAAGATCGGATGTAAATTGACGGATTTATCAGCTGCCATTTGCCGGCACTCGGGGCAATTTGTGGCATATGCAAGCTTCAAGATATCGCAAAGGAAGTTTGTATAACGGCAAATATCTCCGCCATTTTCTATCGCTTTGTCACAAATCTTGTCCTATTTTATTGTGTTGATGCGTAGAGTGTTTTAAAACTTATTTGGTGAAGATCGGATGTAAATTGACGGATTTATCAGCTGCCATTTGCCGGAACTCGCGTCATTTGCAAGCTTAAAGATATCGCAAAGGAAGTTTGTATGACAGCAAATATCTCCGCCTTTTTCTGTCGCTTTGTCACAAATCTTTTCTTACTTTATTGTGTTGATGAACAGAGTGTTTTGAAACTTATTTGGTAAAGAACGGATATAAATTGACGGACTCCACTTGTCGGAGCTCGGGGCAACTCGCGGCATATGCATGCTTCAAAGTATCGCAAAGGAAGTTTGTATAACGGCAAATATTTCCTCCATTTTCTATCGCTTTGTCACAAATCTTTTCTTATATTTTTGTGTTGATGCTTAGAGTCTTCTAAAACTTAATTGGTGAAGATCGGATGTAAATTGACGGATTTATCAGCTGCCATTTGCCGGCACTCGGGGCAACTCGTGGCATATGCAAGCTTCAAGATATCGCAAAGGAAGTTTGTATAACGGCAAATATTTCCGCCATTTTCTATCGCTTTGACACAAATCTTGTCTTATTTTATTGTGTTGATGCGATCGGATGTAAATTGATGGATTTATCAGCTGCCATTTGCCGGAACTCGCGGCATTTGCAAGCTTCAAGATATCGCAAAGGAAGTTTGTATGACAGCAAATATCTCTGCTATTTTCTATCGCTTCGTCACAAATAATGTCTTATTTTGATTGTGTTGATGCGTAGAGTGTTTTAAAACTTATTTGGTGAAGATCGGATGTAAATTGACGGATTTATCAGCTGCCATTTGCCGGAACTCGCGGCATTTTCAAGATACAAGATATCGCAAAGGAAGTTTGTATGACAGCAAATATCTCCGCTATTTTCTATCGCTTCGTCACAAATAATGTCTTATTTTGTTTGTGTTGATGCGTAGAGTGTTTTAAAACTTATTTGGTGAAGATCGGATGTAAATTGACGGATTTATCAGCTGCCATTTGCCGGAACTCTGGGCAACTCGTGGCATATGCAAGCTTCAAGATATCGCAAAGGAAGTTTGTATGACAGCAAATATCTCCGCTATTTTCTATCGCTTCGTCACAAATAATGTCTTATTTTGATTGTGTTGATGCGTAGAGTTTTTTAAAACTTATTTGGTGAAGATCGGATGTAAATTGACGGATTTATCAGCTGCCATTTGCCAGAACTCGCGGCATTTGCAAGCTTCAAGATATCGCAAAGGAAGTTTGTATGACAGCAAATATCTCCGCTATTTTCCATCGCTTCGTCACAAATAATGCCCTATTTTGTTTGTGTTGATGCGTAGAGTGTTTTAAAACTTATTTGGTGAAGATCGGATGTAAATTGACGGATTTATCAGCTGCCATTTGCCGGAACTCGCGTCATTTGCAAGCTTAAAGATATCGCAAAGGAAGTTTGTATGACAGCAAATATCTCCGCTATTTTCTATCGCTTCGTCACAAATAATGTCTTATTTTGTTTGTGTTGATGCGTAGAGTATTTTAAAACTTATTTGGTGAAGATCGGATGTAAATTGACGGATTTATCAGCTGTCATTTGCCGGAACTCGGGGCAACTCGCGGCATATGCAAGCTTCAAGATATCGCAAAGGAAGTTTGTATGACAGCAAATATCTCCGCTTTTTTTATCGCTTCGTCACAAATAATGTCTTATTTTGTTTGTGTTGATGCGTAGAGTGTTTTAAAACTTATTTGGTGAAGATCGGATGTAAATTGACGGATTTATCAGCTGCCATTTGCCGGAACTCTGGGCAACTCGCGGCATTTGCAAGCTTCAAGATATCGCAAAGGAAGTTTGTATGACAGCAAATATCTCCGCTATTTTCTATCGCTTCGTCACAAATAATGTCTTATTTTGTTTGTGTTGATGCGTAGAGTGTTTTAAAACTTATTTTGTAAAGAACGGATGTTAATTGACGGACTCCACTTGTCGGAGCTCAGGGCAACTCGCGGCATATGCATGCTTCAAGATATCGCAAAGGAAGTTTGTATAACGGCAAATATCTCCGCCATTTTCTATCGCAAAGGAAGTTTGTATAACGGCAAATATCTCCGCCATTTTCTATCGCTTTGTCACAAATCTTGTCTAATTTTATTGTGTTGATGCGTAGAGTGTTCTAAAACTTATTTGGTGAAGATCGGAAGTAAATTGAATGATTTATCAGTTATAAGTTTGTCTAACGGCAAATATCTCCGCCATTTTCTATCGCTTTGTCACAAATCTTGTCTTATTTTATTGTGTTGATGCGTAGTGTTTTAAAACTTATTTGGTGAAGAACGGATGTAAATTGACGGACTCCACTTGTCTGAGCTCGAGGCAACTCGCGGCATATGCATGCTTCAAGATATCGCAAAGGAAATTTGTATAACGGAAAATATCTCCGCCATTTTATATTGCTTTGTCACAAATCTTTTCTTATTTTATTGTGTTGATGCGAAGAGTGTTCGGGGCAACTCGCGGCATATGCATGCTTCAAGATATCGCAAAGGAAGTTTGTATAACGGCAAATATCTCCGCTACTATCGCTTCGTCAGCAATAATGTCTTATTTTATTTTTATTGATGCGTAGAGTGTTTTAAAAATGATTTGTAAATTGTATATGTATATGTGAATTGACGGATTTATCAGCTGCCATTTGCCGGCACTCGGGGCAACTCGTGGCATATGCAAGCTTCAAAATATCGCAAAGAAAATTTGTATAACGGCAAATATCTCCGCCATTTTCTATCGCTTTGTCACAAATCTTGTCTTATTTTATTGTGTTGATGCGTAGTGTTTTAAAACTTATTTGGTGAAGAACGGAAGTAAATTGAATGATTTATCAGATGCCGTTTGCCGGAGCTCGGGGCAACTCGTGGCATATGCAAGCTTCAAGATATCGCAAAGGAAGTTTGTATAACGGCAAATATCTCCGCCATTTTCTATCGCTTTGTCACAAATCTTGTCTTATTTTATTGTGTTGATGCGTAGAGTGTTCTAAAATTTATTTTGTTAAGATCGGCAGTAAATTGAATGATTTATCAGATGCCGTTTGCCGGAGCTCGGGGCAACTCGTGGCAAATGCAAGCTTCAAGATATCGAAAAGGAAGTTTGTCTAACGGCAAATATCTCCGCCTTTTTCTGTCGCTTTGTCACAAATCTTTTCTTACTTTATTGTGTTGATGCGCAGAGTGTTTTGAAACTTATTTGGTAAAGAACGGATGTAAATTGACGGACTCCACTTGTCGGAGCTCGGGGTAACTCGCGGCATATGAATGCTTCAAGATATCACAAAGGAAGTTTCTATAACGGCAAATATCTCCGCCATTTTCTATCGCTTTGTCACAAATCTTGTCTTATTTTATTGTGTTGATGCGTAGAGTGTCCTTAAACTTATTTGGTGAAGATCCCAAGTAAATTGACGGATTTATCAGATGCCGTTTGCCGGAACTCTGTGCAACTCGTGGCAGATGCAAGCTTCAAAATAGCGCAAAGGAAGTTTGTATAACGGCAAATATCTCCGCTACTTTCTATCGCTTCGTCACCAATAATGTCTTATTTTATTTGTGTTGATGCGTAGAGTGTTTGAAAAGTTATTTGTAAATTGTATATGTATATGTAAATTGAGTAATTTATCAGCTGCCACTTGCCGGAACTCGGGGCAACTCGTGGTATATGCATGCTTCAAGATAACGAAAAGGAAGTTTGTATAACGGCAAATATTTCCGCCATTTTCTATCGCTTTGTCACAAATCTTTTCTTATTTTATTGTGTTGATGCTTAGAGTCTTCTAAAACTTATTTGGTGAAGATCGGATGTAAATTGACGGATTTATCAGCTGCCATTTGCCGGCACTCGGGGCAATTCGTGGCATATGCAAGCTTCAAGATATCGCAAAGGAAGTTTGTATAACGGCAAATATCTCCGCCATTTTCTATCGCTTTGTCACAAATCTTGTCCTATTTTATTGTGTTGATGCTTAGAGTGTTTTAAAACTTATTTGGTAAAGAACGGATATAAATTGACGGACTCCACTTGTCGGAGCTCGGGGCAACTCGCGGCATATGCATGCTTCAAAGTATCGCAAAGGAAGTTTGTATAACGGCAAATATTTCCTCCATTTTCTATCGCTTTGTCACAAATCTTTTCTTATATTATTGTGTTGATGCTTAGAGTCTTCTAAAACTTAATTGGTGAAGATCGGATGTAAATTGACGGATTTATCAGCTGCCATTTGCCGGCACTCGGGGCAACTCGTGGCATATGCAAGCTTCAAGATATCGCAAAGGAAGTTTGTATAACGGCAAATATCTCCGCCATTTTCTATCGCTTTGTCACAAATCTTGTCCTATTTTATTGTGTTGATGCATAGAGTGTTTTAAAACTTATTTGGTAAAGAACGGATGTAAATTGACGGACTCCACTTGTCGGAGCTCGGGGCAACTCGTGGCATATGCATGCTTCAAAATATCACAAAGGAAATTTCTATAACGGCAAATATCTCCGCCATTTTCTATCGCTTAGTCACAAATATTGTCCTATTTTATTGTGTTGATGCGTAGAGTGTCCTTAAACTTATTTGGTGAAGATCGGAAGTAAATTGACGGATTTATCAGATGCCGTTTGCCGGAACTCTGTGCAACTCGTGGCATATGCAAGCTTCAAAATAGCGCAAAGGAAGTTCGTATAACGGCAAATATCTCCGCTACTTTCTATCGCTTCGTCACCAATAATGTCTTATTTTATTTGTGTTGATGCGTAGAGTGTTTGAAAAGTTATTTGTAAATTGTATATGTATATGTAAATTAAGTAATTTATCAGATGCCACTTGCCGGAACTCGGGGCAACTCGTGGCATATGCAAGCTTCAAGATATCGCAAAGGAAGTTTGTATAACGGCAAATATCTCCGCCATTTTTTTTATTGCTTTGTCACAAATCTTGTCTTATTTTATTGTGTTGATGCGTGGAGTGTTTTAAAACTTATTTGGTGAAGAACGGATGTAAATTGACGGACTCCACTTGTCGGAGCTTCAAGATATCACAAAGGAAGTTTCTATAACGGCAAATATCTCCGCCATTTTCTATCGCTTTGTTACAACTCTTGTCTTATTTTATTGTGTTGATGCGTAGAGTGTTCTAAAACTTATTTGGTGAAGATCGGAAGTAAATTGGCGGATTTATCAGCTGCCATTTGCCGGAACTCGGGGCAACTCGTGGCATATGCAAGCTTCAAGATATCGCAAAGGAAGTTTGTATAACGGTAAATATCTCCGTTACTTTCTATCGCTTAGTCACAAATCTTGTCCTATTTTATTGTGTTGATGCGTAGAGTGTTTTAAAACTTATTTGGTAAAGAACGGATGTAAATTGACGGACTCACAGCTCTGTCGGAGCTCGGGGCAACTCGTGGCATATGCATGCTTCAAGATATCGCAAAGGAAGTTTGTATAACGGCAAATATTTCCGCCATTTTCTATCGCTTTGACACAAATCTTGTCTTATTTTATTGTTGTTGATGCGATCGGGTGTTTTAAATTATTTGGTGAAATCGGATGTAAATTATCAGCTGCCATTTGCCGGAACTCGCGGCATTTGCAAGCTTCAAGATATCGCAAAGGAAGTTTGTATGACAGCAAATATCTCTGCTATTTTCTATCGCTTCGTCACAAATAATGTCTTATTTTGATTGTGTTGATGCGTAGAGTGTTTTAAAACTTATTTGGTGAAGATCGGATGTAAATTGACGGATTTATCAGCTGCCATTTGCTGGAACTCGCGGCATTTTCAAGATACAAGATATCGCAAAGGAAGTTTGTATGACAGCAAATATCTCCGCTATTTTCTATCGCTTCGTCACAAATAATGTCTTATTTTGTTTGTGTTGATGCGTAGAGTGTTTTAAAACTTATTTGGTGAAGATCGGATGTAAATTGACGGATTTATCGGCAACTCGTGGCATATGCAAGCTTCAAGATATCCCAAAGGAAGTTTGTATGACAGCAAATATCTCCGCTATTTTCTATCGCTTCGTCACAAATAATGTCTTATTTTGTTTGTGTTGATGCGTAGAGTGTTTTAAAACTTATTTGGTGAAGATCGGATGTAAATTGACGGATTTATCAGCTGCCATTTGCCAGAACTCGCGGCATTTGCACAAGCTTCAAGATATCGCAAAGGAAGTTTGTATGACAGCAAATATCTCCGCTATTTTCCATCGCTTCGTCACAAATAATGCCCTATTTTGTTTGTGTTGATGCGTAGAGTGTTTTAAAACTTATTTGGTGAAGATCGGATGTAAATTGACGGATTTATCAGCTGCCATTTGCCGGAACTCGCGTCATTTGCAAGCTTAAAGATATCGCAAAGGAAGTTTGTATGACAGCAAATATCTCCGCTTTTTTCTATCGCTTCGTCACAAATAATGTCTTATTTTGTTTGTGTTGATGCGTAGAGTGTTTTAAAACTTATTTGGTGAAGATCGGATGTAAATTGACGGATTTATCAGCTGTCATTTGCCGGAACTCGGGGCAACTCGCGGCATATGCAAGCTTCAAGATATCGCAAAGGAAGTTTGTATGACAGCCAATATCTCCGCTATTTTCTATCGCTTCGTCACAAATAATGTCTTATTTTGTTTGTGTTGATGCGTAGAGTGTTTTAAAACTTATTTGGTGAATTGATCGGATGTAAATTGACGGATTTATCAGCTGCCATTTGCCGGAACTCTGGGCAACTCGCGGCATATGCAAGCTTCAAGATATCGCAAAGGAAGTTTGTATGACAGCAAATATCTCCGCTATTTTTTATCGCTTCGTCACAAATAATGTCTTATTTTGTTTGTGTTGATGCGTAGAGTGTTTTAAAACTTATTTGGTGAAGATCGGATGTAAATTGACGGATTTATCGCTGCCATTTGCCGGAACTCGGGGCAACTCGCGGCATATGCAAGCTTCAAGATATCGCAAAGGAAGTTTGTATGACAGCAAATATCTCCGCTATTTTCTATCGCTTCGTCACAAATAATGTCTTATTTTGTTTGTGTTGATGCGTAGAGTGTTCTAAAACTTATTTGGTGAAGATCGGATGTAAATTGACGGATTTATCAGCTGCCATTTGCCGGAACTCTGGGCAACTCGCGGCATATGCAAGCTTCAAGATATCGCAAAGGAAGTTTGTATGACAGCAAATATCTCCGCTATTTTCTATCGCTTCGTCACAAATAATGTCTTATTTTGTTTGTGTTGATGCGTAGAGTGTTTTAAAACTTATTTGGTGAAGATCGGATGTAAATTGACGGATTTATCAGCTGCCATTTGCCGGAACTCGGGGCAACTCGCGGCATATGCAAGCTTCAAGATATCGCAAAGGAAGTTTGTATGACAGCAAATATCTCCGCTTTTTTCTATCGCTTCGTCACAAATAATGTCTTATTTTGTTTGTGTTGATGCGTAGAGTGTTTTAAAACTTATTTGGTGAAGATCGGATGTAAATTGACGGATTTATCAGCTGCCATTTGCCGGAACTCGGGGCAACTCGCGGCATATGCAAGCTTCAAGATATCGCAAAGGAAGTTTGTATGACAGCAAATATCTCCGCTATTTTCTATCGCTTCGTCACAAATAATGTCTTATTTTGTTTGTGTTGATGCGTAGAGTGTTTTAAAACTTATTTGGTGAAGATCGGATGTAAATTGACGGATTTATCAGCTGTCATTTGCCGGAACTCGGGGCAACTCGCGGCATATGCAAGCTTCAAGATATCGCAAAGGAAGTTTGTATGACAGCAAATATCTCCGCTATTTTCCATCGCTTCGTCACAAATAATGTCTTATTTTGTTTGTGTTGATGCGTAGAGTGTTTTAAAACTTATTTGGTGAAGATCGGATGTAAATTGACGGATTTATCAGCGCATTTGCCGGAACTCGGGGCAACTCGCGGCATATGCAAGCTTCAAGATATCGCAAAGGAAGTTTGTATGACAGCAAATATCTCCGCTATTTTCTATCGCTTCGTCACAAATAATGTCTTATTTTGTTTGTGTTGATGCGTAGAGTGTTTTAAAACTTATTTGGTGAAGATCGGATGTAAATTGACGGATTTATCAGCTGTCATTTGCCGGAACTCGGGGCAACTCGCGGCATATGCAAGCTTCAAGATATCGCAAAGGAAGTTTGTATGACAGCAAATATCTCCGCTTTTTTCTATCGCTTCGTCACAAATAATGTCTTATTTTGTTTGTGTTGATGCGTAGAGTGTTTTAAAACTTATTTGGTGAAGATCGGATGTAAATTGACGGATTTATCAGCTGCCATTTGCCGGAACTCGCGGCATTTGCAAGCTTCAAGATATCGCAAAGGAAGTTTGTATGACAGCCAATATCTCCGCTATTTTGTATCGCTTCGTCACAAATAAAGTCTTATTTTGTTTGTGTTGATGCGTAGAGTGTTTTAAAACTTATTTGGTGAAGATCGGATGTAAATTGACGGATTTATCAGCTGCCATTTGCCGGAACTCTGGGCAACTCGCGGCATTTGCAAGCTTCAAGATGTCGCAAAGGAAGTTTGTATGACAGCAAATATCTCCGCTATTTTCTATCGCTTCGTCACAAATAATGTCTTATTTTGTTTGTGTTGATGCGTAGAGTGTTTTAAAACTTATTTGGTGAAGATCGGATGTAAATTGACGGATTTATCAGCTGTCATTTGCCGGAACTCGGGGCAACTCGCGGCATATGCAAGCTTCAAGATATCGCAAAGGAAGTTTGTATGACAGCAAATATCTCCGTTATTTTCCATCGCTTCATCACAAATAATGCCCTATATTGTTTGTGTTGATGCGAAGAGTGTTTTAAAACTTATTTGGTGAAGATCGGATGTAAATTGACGGATCGGCAACTCGCGGCATATGCAAGCTTCAAGATATCGCAAAGGAAGTTTGTATGACAGCAAATATCTCCGCTATTTTCCATCGCTTCGTCACAAATAATGCCCTATTTTGTTTGTGTTGATGCGAAGAGTGTTTTAAAACTTATTTGGTGAAGATCGGATGTAAATTGACGGATTTATCGGCAACTAGTGGCATATGCAAGCTTCAAGATATCCCAAAGGAAGTTTGTATGACAGCAAATATCTCCGCTATTTTCTATCGCTTCGTCACAAATAATGTCTTATTTTGTTTGTGTTGATGCGTAGAGTGTTTTAAAACTTATTTGGTGAAGATCGGATGTAAATTGACGGATTTATCAGCTGTCATTTGCCGGAACTCGGGGCAACTCGCGGCATATGCAAGCTTCAAGATATCGCAAAGGAAGTTTGTATGACAGCAAATATCTCCGCTATTTTCCATCGCTTCGTCACAAATAATGCCTTATTTTGTTTGTGTTGATGCGTAGAGTGTTTTAAAACTTATTTGGTGAAGATCGGATGTAAATTGACGGATTTATCCACCGGCAACTCGCGGCATATGCAAGCTTCAAGATATCCCAAAGGAAGTTTGTATGACAGCAAATATCTCCGCTATTTTCTATCGCTTCGTCACAAATAATGTCTTATTTTGATTGTGTTGATGCGTAGAGTGTTTTAAAACTTATTTGGTGAAGATCGGATGTAAATTGACGGATTTATCAGCTGCCATTTGCCGGAACTCGCGGCATTTGCAAGCTTCAAGATATCGCAAAGGAAGTTTGTATGACAGCAAATATCTCCGCTATTTTCTATCGCTTCGTCACAAATAATGTCTTATTTTGTTTGTGTTGATGCGTAGAGTGTTTTAAAACTTATTTGGTGAAGATCGGATGTAAATTGACGGATTTATCAGCTGCCATTTGCCGGAACTCGCGGCATTTGCAAGCTTCAAGATATCGCAAAGGAAGTTTGTATGACAGCAAATATCTCCGCTATTTTCTATCGCTTCGTCACAAATAATGTCTTATTTTGTTTGTGTTGATGCGTAGAGTGTTTTAAAACTTATTTGGTGAAGATCGGATGTAAATTGACGGATTTATCAGCTGTCATTTGCCGGAACTCGGGGCAACTCGCGGCATATGCAAGCTTCAAGATATCGCAAAGGAAGTTTGTATGACAGCAAATATCTCCGCTATTTTCTATCGCTTCGTCACAAATAATGTCTTATTTTGTTTGTGTTGATGCGTAGAGTGTTTTAAAACTTATTTGGTGAAGATCGGATGTAAATTGACGGATTTATCAGCTGCCATTTGCCGGAACTCGGGGCAACTCGCGGCATATGCAAGCTTCAAGATATCGCAAAGGAAGTTTGTATGACAGCAAATATCTCCGCTATTTTCTATCGCTTCGTCACAAATAATGTCTTATTTTGTTTGTGTTGATGCGTAGAGTGTTTTAAAACTTATTTGGTGAAGATCGGATGTAAATTGACGGATTTATCAGCTGTCATTTGCCGGAACTCGGGGCAACTCGCGGCATATGCAAGCTTCAAGATATCGCAAAGGAAGTTTGTATGACAGCAAATATCTCCGCTATTTTCTATCGCTTCGTCACAAATAATGTCTTATTTTGTTTGTGTTGATGCGTAGAGTGTTTTAAAACTTATTTGGTGAAGATCGGATGTAAATTGACGGATTTATCAGCTGCCATTTGCCGGAACTCGCGGCATTTGCAAGCTTCAAGATATCGCAAAGGAAGTTTGTATGACAGCAAATATCTCCGCTATTTTCTATCGCTTCGTCACAAATAATGTCTTATTTTGTTTGTGTTGATGCGTAGAGTGTTTTAAAACTTATTTGGTGAAGATCGGATGTAAATTGACGGATTTATCAGCTGTCATTTGCCGGAACTCGGGGCAACTCGCGGCATATGCAAGCTTCAAGATATCGCAAAGGAAGTTTGTATGACAGCAAATATCTCCGCTTTTTTCTATCGCTTCGTCACAAATAATGTCTTATTTTGTTTGTGTTGATGCGTAGAGTGTTTTAAAACTTATTTGGTGAAGATCGGATGTAAATTGACGGATTTATCAGCTGTCATTTGCCGGAACTCGGGGCAACTCGCGGCATATGCAAGCTTCAAGATATCGCAAAGGAAGTTTGTATGACAGCAAATATCTCCGCTATTTTCTATCGCTTCGTCACAAATAATGTCTTATTTTGTTTGTGTTGATGCGTAGAGTGTTTTAAAACTTATTTGGTGAAGATCGGATGTAAATTGACGGATTTATCAGCTGCCATTTGCCGGAACTCGCGGCATTTGCAAGCTTCAAGATATCGCAAAGGAAGTTTGTATGACAGCAAATATCTCCGCTATTTTCTATCGCTTCGTCACAAATAATGTCTTATTTTGTTTGTGTTGATGCGTAGAGTGTTTTAAAACTTATTTGGTGAAGATCGGATGTAAATTGACGGATTTATCAGCTGTCATTTGCCGGAACTCGGGGCAACTCGCGGCATATGCAAGTTTCAAGATATCGCAAAGGAAGTTTGTATGACAGCAAATATCTCCGCTATTTTCTATCGCTTCGTCACAAATAATGTCTTATTTTGTTTGTGTTGATGCGTAGAGTGTTTTAAAACTTATTTGGTGAAGATCGGATGTAAATTGACGGATTTATCAGCTGCCATTTGCCAGAACTCGCGGCATTTGCAAGCTTCAAGATATCGCAAAGGAAGTTTGTATGACAGCAAATATCTCCGCTATTTTCTATCGCTTCGTCACAAATAATGTCTTATTTTGTTTGTGTTGATGCGTAGAGTGTTTTAAAACTTATTTGGTGAAGATCGGATGTAAATTGACGGATTTATCAGCTGCCATTTGCCGGAACTCGGGAACCCGGCATTTGCAAGCTTCAAGATATCGCAAAGGAAGTTTGTATGACAGCAAATATCTCCGCTATTTTCTATCGCTTCGTCACAAATAAAGTCTTATTTTGTTTGTGTTGATGCGTAGAGTGTTTTAAAACTTATTTGGTGAAGATCGGATGTAAATTGACGGATTTATCAGCTGCCATTTGCCGGAACTCGGGGCAACTCAGTGATAACTAAGATAATCGCAAAGGAAGTTTGTATGACAGCAAATATCTCCGCTATTTTCTATCGCTTCGTCACAAATAATGTCTTATTTTGTTTGTGTTGATGCGTAGAGTGTTTTAAAACTTATTTGGTGAAGATCGGATGTAAATTGACGGATTTATCAGCTGCCATTTGCCGGAACTCGGGGCAACTCGCGGCATATGCAAGCTTCAAGATATCGCAAAGGAAGTTTGTATGACAGCAAATATCTCCGCTATTTTCTATCGCTTCGTCACAAATAATGTCTTATTTTGTTTGTGTTGATGCGTAGAGTGTTTTAAAACTTATTTGGTGAAGATCGGATGTAAATTGACGGATTTATCAGCTGCCATTTGCCGGAACTCTGGCAACTCGCGGCATTTGCAAGCTTCAAGATATCGCAAAGGAAGTTTGTATGACAGCAAATATCTCCGCTATTTTCTATCGCTTCGTCACAAATAATGTCTTATTTTGTTTGTGTTGATGCGTAGAGTGTTTTAAAACTTATTTGGTGAAGATCGGATGTAAATTGACGGATTTATCAGCTGTCATTTGCCGGAA